>OZ018384.1:29412081-31812081 GCA_963969555.1 Polydrusus pterygomalis | reverse complement strand
AAATATTTTAATTTTACTTTACAAAAAGTTCATTGAACAAGCTTATTTAATCAAATGTTCAAAAAGTCCTCCCTCATTCTCTAAACAAACGTAGCAACGGTAAACAATTTCATTCATTACGTTTTCCAGCATCATTGGAGTTATCCTTGCAATAGCGGCTTAAACCTCGGCTCTAAGTGCTTCTACATTCTCGTACGTTTTCCAGTAGACTTCATCGTTGAGAAAGCCCGACAAGAAAAAATCCAACGGAGTGATGTCGGGAGATCGTTCAGGCCATCTTATAGGACCATTAGTGGCGATTACATTGTTCTGGAAACGTTCTGTTAGATATTCAATGTTGTTTCGAGAATTATGTGGAGGTGCCCCATCTTGCTGAAACCAAATACGTTTTCTGCCAGAGGAATGTTATCAAGAAAATCTTCAATATCGTTATTCAAGAACTGGAAATATCTTTCTGCATTTAAAGTACCTTCATAAATTATTGGTCCGATAATCCTTGTTCCTAAAATACCACACCACACTATATTGCCTTTCAGTGTCGAAACAATTTTTTTCTATTTTACGTTCATAATAAGCTCAGTATGCGTATCGTAATGAAGCTATTTCGATACGCGTTTTTTCTTTATCCGATGTTGGTAACATTTAAATGTTTTATTTCATTGACTTGCGCGGCCTTTGTGATTTACGAGAAAATCCATTTTTCGCAGAGGAAAAATAGCTTGATAACTTACTTTTTTATTCTGTGTGGATAACAGTCATGTATGTTGGTTGCATAAATCTATAAATCAATCTTTTGTAGATGTTTCAAGCTATCATTTTCTGCCAAATCCTATCCAAAATTCAATCCACTAACCTTCAAATGTCGATTTTAACTTCAACTTTATTTGAATTTTCCATCTTCCCTATACTAAATTGCAATGCCGTGACGTAAAATCACGTCTTTTGAAATTCAAAAAAAAGTAGCAAAATCTCCCGAATTTCCGAACGCTCTGTATATGTACCGAATGTACAAGGATCACACCAATAACGTATTCCGTCCAATTTCAAATCTCATATCGCTAAAATAACTTTAGAATCTCGTGGTGAAAATGGGTCAATAAACCAAAAAATGACAGTTTGCAAAATAATTTTTGTTGTCCAGAGGCTACTATGATAAAAAATAGTATTAACAACATAAAATTTAGACATAAAAATTTACAAAATTTGAAGGATTTGTTTTCTTTTTAAAATGAATTTTTCTTGATTATAAAAGGTGAAATAGAAAAAAATGTATAAAGCACATGTTTTTTATTCATTTGAAAAATGTGCCATAATTAAAAAACACATCAAGAGACAAGATAAAGTTTAAATTTAATCGGTAATTTCCGAACTAAGTTTACTTCTTTACGTAAAAATTTCGATTTATCGGCAATACTGACAGATCGCCATGATTTATTTAGACAAATGCGTTTCAAAGCCTATACTATTTCAAGACGATTTCCCCGAACTATGGATCAACCGAGTGGAAATGGCGCTTCTCAGCGCCCATCAACGAAGCACATCGGAACTTTTGTGCGAATATGCCAACTTATATTTTGTATTTTACATACTTCTGTCATTTGTACCGTACTGTAACCCCATACGCTAAATAAATAAATAAATCAAGACGATATAAATGGAATAACTCGCAATTAATTATTTGATGCTAATATCTTGCTTACTTGCCCTTATAATAGTTAAAACTTAAAATTTTTGATCCGACGTTTCGTTCCTTCGTAATAATCATCAAATAATATTGATGATGAGTTTTTAAGTCCGAAACATGTTATAAATATTAAGTATGATATACCGTTGAATTCAGAATAAAAGGTAGAATTTACTAAGAATAAAATTAAATCTTCCGACTATTTAAAAAAACAAAGTTGATGATGGTTGCGGAAAAACGAAACGTCGGATTGAAAATTTAAGAACACCGGCTTGTAGAGCAGAAAAAGTGGCAATAAGAATGTGAAATTCATTTTGTCATATCTTTTTAAATAGAGTCAGAAAAAAATAAAAACGAAATCGGGAAAATTCGGTTTTTCCCAAATATCTTCGGAAGTAATCGGATTTTTTTAGATTTCGAATCGTGACTTTGAAGGGTTTAGCAAAGCGCAACTTTTCTCTAATTTAACCATCTCTGTATCTCCTGTGGTTTACGAGATCCCTGTACTGTGCATTCTTATATGGGACACCGTGTATAAATTATTTCAAATGGCGCACCCTGTATAATAATTTGTTTGTGTTCTTTTCGTCATTTTTCATAACCTTTATTAAAAGTTTTTTTTATCGTTCTTTAACCGTTCAAAAAATTAGTTTTTTCTTAAATTTTGACTATTTATAGTGTCGCCTAAAATGGAATATATACAGGGTGTTTCAGAATAAGATGCTGATCCTTAACGGTGTGAATCCTTAGGTGATTTTAAGAAGAAAAGTTCAAATTAATATATACCTTAACCTACCAACTTTCGAACTACAGGGCGTTAAAGTTTTAAGAAAAAAATGGTTTTCCTATCATAGCTTTAAAAACTCTTTAGCTATTTTTATGAATTTTTCACACATGCCCTCTAAGCATCAAAAGCCATTTTTTGGTGTAGAAATTTTTTTAAATTTTTTAACCAGTGGCGTCCTGAAAGGGTTTGGACTAGACATTTTGGAAAAATATTATGTACGCCACTGCTTTTTCTCAAGAAAAATTATTTTTAAAATACTCATTCATTTTAGGCCAAATTTAATATCTTGCCTTTTTATCGTCCGACAAACAGTTTTCGACAAAAAAAAATAAAAAGCATTAAATGCGCATTCGCTATGTGCCTATGGTTTCTGACAAGTAGGCTATGAACTTTGTTAAGGAAACAATGACAATAACGAAATATTTAATGCCAAATAGTTTTGACAGCTATTTATTTATGTACACGGTTTTCCACGTAACTTAAATTTTAAAAACGTAATACTTTTTAAACGTATAAGTATCATGGTAAATTTTACAAATGTCAAGTTTGCGGATATGCATTACCTGTACGGGCTTGCTGACGGCAATGCATTCGAAGCCAGATGATTATACCAAGAGCGTTATCCAAATAGAATAGTTCCGGATGCACGAACGATTTCAGGAACTGACAGAAAGTTGTGTGAAACGGGATCTTTTGAAACAAAAAACTACTTAAAAGGGGCACACCAAACTACACGAACACCGAAAACCAAAGAAGCTGTTTTAAATTTAGTGGAACAAAACCCTAATATAAGTACCAGAAAAATTGGAAATATTTTAAATATTAGTCATGTCCTAGTCTGAAGAATTCTTTAAAGTTATTTGTTATATCCGTTCCATATTCAACGGGTCCAGGCCCTACTTCCTAGGGATTTTCCATTACGCATCAATTTCTGCTGCCAATGGTTTATTCAAATGGTTACCGAAAATCCCCAATTTGATGCCAGAATTTTGTTCACGGACGAAGCTAATTTTTCCAGGAACGCCATACAAAATTTTCATAACAATCACTTCTGGGCAGAAGAAAACCCACATGCCATTACGAAATCCCACCACCGAGAGCAATTTTCTGTTAATGTTTGGGCTGAAATTATTGGTGATTATTTAATTGGGCCTTATTTCTTACCAGCAAGATTGAACGGAATCAATTATCGCCAATTTCTAGAACACATTTTACCAATTTTGCTAGAAGACGTCCCTATTTTTACACGACATCGTATGTGGTTTATGCACGATGGTGCACCTGCCCATTTCAGTCTCTTAGCACGAGAGTTTTTAAATCAACATTATAGTAATCGGTGGATAGGGCGCAGAGGAAAGGAACCCAATCGTGGCCACCTAGATCCCCTGATCTAAACAGTCTAGATTTTTTCCTGTGGGGACATCTGAAAACGTTGGTTTACAGCATCCCAATAAATACTGAAGAGGAGTTGAGAAACCCCATAATAGTTTGTTTTGACACTATCAGGAATACTCCAGGAATTTTTCAAAGGGTACGAGACTCAATAAGGAGAAGAGCTGAAGCATGCATTCTTGCAGGTGGTGGCCACTTTCAACAGCTAATCTAAATTATTTTCGTTTTTGTTTACACGTTATTTAATGTTAGTTGTTTTAATTTTTTGTTAAAAAATAAACCATAGCGAATGCGCATTTAATACTTTTTATTTTTTTGTCGGAAACTGTTTGTCGGACGATAAAAAGGCAAGATATTAAATTTGGCCTAAAATTAATGAGTATTTTAAAAATAATTTTTATCTTAAGAAAAAGCAGTGGCGTACATAATATTTTTCCAAAATGTCTAGTCCAAACTCTTTCGAGACGCCACTGGTTAAAAAAATTTAAAATTTTTCTACACCAAAAAATGGCTATTGATGCTTAGAGGGCATGTGTGAAAAATTCATAAAAATAGCTAGAAAGTTTTTAAAGTTATGATAGAAAAACGATTTTTTTCTTAAAATTTTAACGCCCTGTAGTTCGAAAGTTGATAGGTTAAGGATATATATTAATTTGAACTTTTCTTCTTAAAATCACCTAAGGATTCACACCGGTAAGGATCAGCATCTTATTCTGAAACACCCTGTATTCAAAGATAACAGAGAGAAACTTGAAATTCCGGTTGTGAAATTAGATATTATTGTGCTCCATAAGGAATTGTCGGAAAATGGAATTTTAGATACAGGAAAGTGGAAAAGTAATAATTTTTGATCTTTATCAACAAATTTAAAAATTCCTTTCTTTTTTAATACGATGCTGCGTAGCTATTTCATTAAATCGATAGGCTAGATAGAACATTTCCTATCTGTCCACCTAAGATATCACTATAACTAGAATAGTTTTTAATCTTATTTACGGTTTTTCCCAAAATTACCCATCTCTTATTGATTTTTGGCAAGAAGTACCTACAACACTTTTTTTCTCAAAAACGGATAGAGTAGGACAAAAAAGTTATTGGAAATGAAGAAAGGAACACAGAAAAACATTATTGCTCCATTTAAATAAGGAAGTTTGAGACAACTCCCGGTTTACTTCATTGAAAGACAGCGTCTCCAAAAACCCCTACAGGGGAGTTGGGCCGAAAATGACATACCATTTTATTTTTTGCTCTGCAAAAAAGTAGTAACAAGAAATATTACTTTTCAAGAAGTAAAATAGATGCGTTAGGATATATACATGTCGTAGGCTGATAGTGAAATCCGTCATTTCATGAAAAGCCTAGTCACTTCATGAAGCGTCGGCAGATTGTGTAAAAACATGAAATTACACGATCTGCCGCGTCGACTTCATGAAGAGACCTTGACGTTTCGGCGTATTATGTATAACACAATCTGCCTAATTTTAAATATCGTCACTTCATGAAATGCCACAAAAACAAGGCATATTATGTAATTCCGTCTAAAAGGTATATTGGAACTGGTTTGTTCGGGTTGGACAGAGCATTTTTTTTTATTTTTATAAAATAATATTAGTTGAAAAAATTTTATTAAAAAAAAATGCTCTGGGGAACAACGAACAAACCAGTTGCCGATATACCTTTTAGACGAAATTACACAATCTGCCGACTGACATGACATCGTTAGGTACTACATGAAGTGACGATATTTAAAATTAGGCAGATTGTGTTATACATAATACGCCGAAACGTCAAGTTATCTTCATGAAGTGACGCGGCAGATCGTGTAATTTCATGTTTTTACACAATCTGCCGACGCTTCATGAAGTGACTAGGCTTTTCATGAAATGACGGATTTCACTATCAGCCTACGACATACACATTGCGTATATCTAACGAAATTGAGCATTTTAGACCTGTAAATGCATTTAAAAAATGTATGATAAAAAATTACCAGTATGTCATTTTAGGCAGATATTCTGGTAAAATGACATACTGAAAAATAGTAATTTTTTATTACATGTTTTATCTAATTACTTGCATACATCACAAACAAATAACTTAATTTTTCTGGTAACGCCGGCACAGTCCCAATGTGCCCACTGTTTGCACATCATGCACCTTATCCAAGTGTCGGTTATTTTTGATTTGGAATATAGCTCTGTTTAGTAGATGCATCATCCTCATCACTTTCATCATTAAATGGATCCGGTTCTTCACAGGCGTCTTCTGTATCGAAAGTTACTCGCTGCTTAACACTTCTGGCTGATTTTCGCCGTTCTTTTGCCAACCTTTCTTTAACCTTTTTTCGAGCCTCCAAAAGAAACGGACTGCTCCTTGCGTATTTTTTCTTTTCGCTCCGTTTTGACGAGTCGCTACAGGAATGGGCAATATTACTGCCACACTTACTCCTGTAGACGAAGCTGCAGCTGGTAGCGGTAAAGAGCATTTATTTTGACAAGATTCAGAAGCGATGTAGCTTGTTGAAGGACCGGCTTCAAGATTATAAGAAGTGATACTATGTGTGCTAAAAGATTTGTGTTCAGGGATGAAAGGGATAAGGCATTGTACATTCTCTCTCATTGCTTGCTTTTCTAAGACCGGTTCAGCTTCGGCAGCTAAAGGATAGTTTGTTGTTTCACTTGCGTTATAAAAAAAAACAATCAGGGTAAAATGACATAGTCTGTCGTTTGGCCCCGATACTGGTCATTTTAGCCGAGAAGCCATTTTTATTTTAAAACTAATAACTAAGCTGCTTCCTAAAACAGAAATTTAGAAAAAAGCAGGCTAGTATATGGTAAAACCCTTTATCCCTTTATGTGTTTCCATAAAAATTTGCATTATTTGACTTAACGTATTTAATAATAGATTAAGAATAAGTATATATAAAAAACTTATAGACCTACCTTAATGTTTTTCGGCAAAATGTCGTAAAAAACATACACAAACCCAGTTTAACTAACACAGGACGACTAACACGCGCATACAGCACCTACACCAATTATTATAGTAAGTTTCCATTGCGATTTATGTAAAAACCCGAACTATGTCGTTTTAGCCGAGTATGTCATTTTAGGCCAAACTCCCCTATCCAAATTTGCAGGATTAAAAATTCAATGAACGATCACCGTGAGATACCCTGTACATATAAATTTTCTTTGTCAATACCTATTTAAAAAAATCTAAATGCATAGGGAAGGGGGCGAATGCCCCCCCCCCCCTGGATTTGCCACTGCAGATCACTAACAAAAGCTAATGACTTTTTCACATTTGAAATAATTTTTATTGAGAAGTAAACTAGGTACCTACAAACAATTGTATGTTTAAGTAATGTATATATACTTGCTGTCCATAACAAACATAACCTCAATTAAAAGTTTATGTCGTGGTATTTTGTAAGCTTTTTGTGGTTTTTGTTTCAAGTTAAAGAAGTGGATAGACTATATGGAAGATCTAGAACCACAACAGAACTCATCCGAATTATCATCGTTATTTTACACTGATACTACCATTGATGCTAATGCACCTCCAGAATAAAGACTGGGTATTGTAAAGCTTGACGCTATTATTAGATCTACTGTTGATATGTATATTTATCAGTTTTTGTTGATTAATATTAAGACAGATTTTTAAAATATTTAATTAATTAAGTTCATACCTTGATCTCAATCGTATTACAAAACCTCCATGCCACCAATAGTATATATAGGATACATTTTAAATGCATGCATAAAAAGTTTTTTCAATATTAAAGCTTCAAATGCGCGAGGGTACATGACAGTACAAGTATAGATTCGCCAAATCGAAAGTTTGGTAATTTAGAAAAATATTATTAGTCTCTATGCATGCAGTTTTATAGCATTTTGTGAGAAATTAGTACCTAATTAGTTCCTAAGAGATTTTGTTTGTGTGACGTTTAAGCTTCGACCAGGTCCTCCCAGTGTACACTTTAGCAGCCGGCCTGGTTTGGGAATGACAGAGGCATCATCCACTAGTCTAAAGTAATTTTCACACAAATTCCGACAGCATTGTCAAACGAAACGAAAATATACATCAGGGCCTAAATTATGGCTATGCGCTGCTTTATTCAAATATCAACGTTTCGGCCCCAATAATAACATCTTCAATTTTTATCTTCGTAAACGGTAAGAGCTACATCTAATGATCTAAGATTAAATGGCGGCAAAGTTGGGCAATTTGGAGTCGGCTAATCTGTCTGTAAAATTTCTAAAACCTACTGACGATGATATTCGAAAAAGACCATAAAACGTCGTTCGTGTTTTTTATGGCGTTATTTCCAAAGATGGCGTACAAGTTTTACATTTTCATTGTCAGTTCATTTTTGATCAGTTAGCATGCCGAGATTTTGAGTCCGGCGTTTCGCCTTCTGGGTGCTATCAGGTTTTTGTTAAAATAAATCCTTATTTCTTTCCTTCTATTTTTTTAAACCTCCTGCTTGTTTATTCAATTGAAACGCAATATTAATTTCAAACTTGTTATCTTTCTAAATAACGCTAAAGAAACAAACATTAATTTCCAATCGATTATCATAGGTTGTACTAGGAATATTTTAATTTTTGGCATTGACATTTAAGGCAGATTGGTTTACCCCCGAATTAATTCATGCAACTTTCCCGCCATTTAATATTAGATGAATCGCTCAACGTTAACGAAGATAACTTTTGAGAATTGGGATAGAAACGTTAATATTTAATAAAAACAGTATTGCGTGATTGTTTTAT
Organism: Polydrusus pterygomalis; assembly: GCA_963969555.1. Taxonomy (NCBI): domain Eukaryota; kingdom Metazoa; phylum Arthropoda; class Insecta; order Coleoptera; family Curculionidae; genus Polydrusus; species Polydrusus pterygomalis. The sequence goes on along the minus strand of OZ018384.1, from coordinate 31,803,440 downwards.
TAAACACAAGATCCACGAAACTGCATTAAAAGATCCGTGTTTAAGAATACATGCCTTCTTGGTGATGGTATCGAAATGACCCAACATCAGAATGTTATAAAAAATAAAAAGCGGCGATGATTGTTCGCCATCTCTGTAAATAAACCTAGGAAAAAATAAAATTGGACAAACTGTATACCAGAAGTGTATTTAGGTATTTTTATACAAAAGAAGATTCCCAAGGAAACATATAGCCAGGGCCGCTATATTGTTATAGACACCATTTTATTAATTAACACTGATATGTTACCATTTTGGGACACACTGTATATGCTGGTTTAAGTTTAGAAACAAAGTACTCTGTATAATGATTCCCAAGGCCAAGGGTTATTTGCAGGGTTGGCAAATATCATGATATTTATATAAATATCCAAATATCCGAAATATATCGATATATTATTCAAATTTGGATATTTATTTACATTTTTAATTATTTTTAAATTATTTCATCTGTTTTCTGTAGGTAAAGATATATTTAAAAAAATCAAAATCAATTAACTTAATGTAAACATGTCATAAACCTGTAAATTTGTATTTCAATTCTATTCAACGATAACGATAATAACATGATAATATCACAATAACAAGTTTTTTTAGTACTCCTATGTTAGGAATGTAAAATGTAGGTAAAAATACAAGTTTATGAATATGAACACATCATATATTTTTGCTTTTAACTATGGTTCAATTTAAAACTCAGTATTACTGGGCTTGTTAATTAAATCTAAATGAAAAATTTTTATTTCATAAAACAAACAGCAAAATATTGCTCCGTTTAATCAGAAATCGGAACTAAATATAATAAATAAATAAATATGCCACGCGGCAAAGAACAACAGGTGGTCAACGTCTCGGAAAGATGGGGAATCACCGCATCGTAAGCAGCATAATACGCTGTTGCCGGCTCAGCGGCAGCGGGGCCATATTTTTATACTAATGAATAGAATTTTAGAAAAAAAAATATTGCTATATCAGGATAAATATCGTCGCAAAAATATCATGATATTTATCAAGATATATATCAGGATATACTGCCAACCTTGGTTATTTGTATTGATTTATTGACAGAGCTGGGCAAGCTACTGGAAAAAAGTAGCTAGCTACAAGCTACCTAAAATTAAAGTAGTTAAGCTACCGTGTAATCAAGCTACTTTTAAATAAAAGTGGCTTAGCTACTGGTAGCTAAGCTACAAGCTATTTCTATAAGCTAAGCTACTTCTATAAGCTACTCTGCGAAGGTTTACTTCACTTTATGTCAGTGAATGCAGTTTTGAAAAACTACGTTCTTCGACATTAAAAGAGTTTAGTAATAAAAATATTATAAAGTTTTAATAACCTACCAGTAACTAAGTATTATTAAAGTAAATATATTATTGAGCATGTTTTCAACAGTGCAGAATATGAGGGGTAAATCGTAAAAAATTATTTTTGCCATACTTTTAAACAATTATAGGTAATAGATATTTTTTGACATACCTAATATATGACTGACATGACCGTCAAAGTTTTATACATTTTTTAGTTTTTCAAATTTTTATCTCAAAGGCAAAATGCTAAGTTATTAAATAAATATACAAAATATAATATCCTTTAAATTATTTTATTTTTGAATTCATAAGTAAAATGGCAATACCTAAAACTAATTATAACATTAATAATTTTAACTATTTGGTGAATGTGCAAATAAGATTATTACAAAAAAGAGTTTCCTTTAAGTACAGCGAGCTTTTCAAATAAGCTGCCCGACAATCCATTTCGCCGATGACGATAAACAGACAAGTTCTGACTTCTGACATCATCTTGTCGGTAAAGTAGGTAGTTATTTGCAATAGGTAGCTTAAATTATTTTTGGGTAACTTAAGCTACCGAAAGTAACTTAAGCTACCGAAAGTAGCTTAAGTAGCTTTTTCGAGTAACTAGCTACTTTTAAAAGTAGCTTCATGAATACACTTAAAAATAATGTAAAAGCTACAGCTACAAGCTACTTGGTTTTAAAAGTAGCTCGAATAAAGCTATTAGCTACCAAAAAAGTAGCTAGCTAGTAGCTTAACTACTTAGTAGCTAGCTACTGCCCAGCTCTGGTTATTGATAAAATACGCGACAAAAGAAAGTCAAACCCGTTTTCTAGTTAACTTAATTGCATGTAACACAGCAGTTTTCACTGAAACCGGATTTATAAGGTAAGTGCGTGGTCGTTTGATTAACTTTAATATGAACTCTACTTAAAATTAATAAGCCAAAGAGCAACAGATTGGTAATACACAACACAAAATTAAAACTGAGGATATCGTTGTCATTAATGTTGGGTATTTGAAAGCCCCATGCCTTGATATAGAATTAACACAGTTGTTAAAACTAAATATTATAATTAAATAAATAAGTAATAGTTATTTTTCTATGTTAAAAACGATTGTACAATATATACACTGCTCATAAACCTGCTTGAAAGTCTCGGCAATTTTTTAGTGCACTGACAAACCATCAGTCATTAAGGCATGTCATTTTTCGAATTTCTGTACTGTAAAGTGGCCATAGATAAAGGTTTAAGTGGCCTTTATCCCTTTCTAAAATTTGATATTGAAATATTCTAAAACAAAAAGTTCTATTCACTCCGTCTAGCGTAAATAAAGGCCAAGAAAAATTTTTTACTAAAGAATTAGCTTTTTCACCATTTTTTCATAATGTAACAAGGTTACAATCTTCGAGGCTAGAGGTCAAAACTTTAGAAATACAGTGTATACATTTTTCTGTGTTTGCATACCTTCCTATGTCCACAGTTGCCTGTTCAAGTAATGTACAATTTATAATAAATTTTTTGATAGTTTGTAGGTAGTTGTTTAATTTTCCTTCCATTTAAGACACAATAAACCCCAGTGGCTAGGCCAGGGGGAAAGGGAGGTGGCGGAGAAGACATCCTCTAAGCAGAAAGTTAGAGAAAAATATAAATAGGGGGGAGTCGGCTAATCGTGCGCATGTCTACTTCCAAAACCGGCGTATATAATTCGAAATCGGGGTATTCAGGCGCCATCTCTTGCCAAGCCTGTGTACTATGAGTTTGGTGGATCACTTTACTTGTCCAAAATGGTCGCTCCGTTGTTTACGTATGTCGTGTACTAGTAAATGCTTCAAAAAAAATAAGCCGTAAGTATTTTCATTTTTCGATAATCGTGTGCGTTAATACATTGCTTAATGAGTCCTCTTGACACTGATATATATAATTTAGGCAAAAAAATGTTTTATATTGTTTTAAAGAATTTAAAACCGAATCTGCCACGTTCGGTTAATCGGGCGCAATGCGCACGATTAGCCGCCATGTATTTAGCATTGTTAAGAATGCGTTTTAAATAACACAGCCACACAAAAAAGGGGCCAGGCCACGTTTACTATATGTTTTTGGGGTCGCTGAATCCAAATCCGAGGTCCAAAAAAGTCAGAGTTTCGGCATAACCCATAGACAATTTACCTTTAGATAAACAAACAATAATCACGAATGTGGCAGTTTTATGGCCTCGCGCATGTAAACAAAACTGGGAACTATTAGACATGCGCACTGCAACATTATCGTTTGACGAATGGGAAAATAGACAGGTCCGGGCTTTAAAACTTAAATTCTTGCTCATATGCCACCATAGAGGGTTTATTTTACCCCTATTTGGGCATAATACAATTATACAACGGCTGCAACTAGTACTAGTCATTGTTTATATTACAATCCGAGTCACTAAAAGCACAAACACAATTCACTAACTAAACTACACACAAACCAGAAATCCATAAATATTAAACACCAGTCCCACAATCCACGATAGCCGATCCGATAGCTGAAAACTTTAGAAAACTACCAGGAATCCGCAGAGAAAAGAAACCTTAAAACACAACAACAAAAATGGCGGCCGAGCCGGTTCTGGAGAGTGTCCTTGAGCGCGTCGATTATTGTCGATAAAGTAGGACGGCCGATAACACGAGGTTTGTGCGCATGCACGAAGGTTCCCCGAATGAAGACAGCTGACCGACGAGTCATGCGCTCGGACGTATTTTTTCACCCATAAAACGTAACTTTTGTTTGCGCAGGAGATAAGCTGTACGTATCTAAAGGTAAATTGTCTATGGCATAACCTCAAAAGAACCCATAATTACAGTCTTAATTAAATACCTATGATTATAATATTTTGCAGATGCCGAAATACCAACTTAAAACAACAAAGGCGCAATGGAATCCAGAAATATTATTAAATAAATAAGTATAATCTTAGCTTCAATAAATTTATTTTATTCGTTTCCCTTTTCAATGCGCACGATTATCCTATCCATGCGCACCATTAGCCGCATACGTCGGGTAATTGTGCGCAGTGTCATATTTCGAATTAAGTCACAATAATGTGCATTTTTATTTAAAATTAATTACAGAATATTAATGCCAAATCGTTAAAGAATCTTGATAGCGAACCTAGAAAAGAAGTCCAATCTTTTGTCATTTCGGAAATATTACAATTTTGGCTTAGGTGCGCACCAATACCCGACTCGCCCCTAATCTGGTTAAATTTATTTTACTGAGGTATAAAAATGTAAAGCGGAATTAAAATATAATCTGGATTAAGGACGCGTGGTGCATACCGTTTTAACAAATCCGTTCCATTTGTATTGACCTTTAGGGTCGACTTCATAATACTTTTTAACAAAATCGGAGAAAAGGTTGCTATCAATAAGTCTAGTAGAATTACCACTGAAATATATTGAAATTAATTAATAAACGTATCAGTGAAGGAGGCGGATCCTATAAGCAGTTAAGTTTCTCCCACGCCGGATTTGTGTATGTATATCTATCTCCGACCTATAAAAGTGCTTTTTTGCAAGATGGCAAAATAATTCGCTTAGGATACGCATAACATTTTTCATTGAATATAGAGGAGCTTTCTGGACCCAATGACTATATCTGTTGATAAATCACAAAAAAATATTTAATTGATAATCATCGATTTAATTTTAATTAACGATTATTATTAAAAACCTACACTATATAGAGAAAATCTGTCTGTTCGTGGATTGCATTACCTCTAGCTTTTCAGCCACCATCGGCTATTTTGTTCTCTAATCTTTATGAAAGCTTGGGGAATGAGGCTAGACGCATTCTGGGTGCGTCGGTAGTTTTCCCTATTTATCCCCCTAACGGCTTAACGCACGAAACATAACAATAATTGAATAAAAGGTCAAGATACACCATAAGTTGTTCATGTATTCTGTGAGCTACACACTAAGTTTTGGAAACAATTTTCTTTACCGTGAGCAGCGATTTTGCTTTATGACTCTAGACTAATTATACGAATTTATATTTATTATATTCAAGTAATTACGAATAAATATTTTTCAAAAATTCTTCAACAAACGTTACCCCTATTCAAATTTTAATTTCCAATGCTTCTCTAAGGGATTGGACAGATAATTATATAATAATAATAATAATAATAATAATAAATGTCTTTTTATTTCAAATTCCCAAAAACAAATTATAAACATAATGGTTTATAGACGGCGAGATCTAGCAACGCTACTCTATCTAACCGTCTTCTAACTATAAACTAAAAGATAATAAAGAAAATAATATTTTTAAATACTTATAATATAATATTAATAATAAATATTTCATAACAGCATTATTACGCTAGAGGCAAATGCATGAAGGTAGTATATAAAAACAACTAATTACTCGTTTCTTTTACTCACAATGAACTGCCTGACGGCCCTCTTAAAGCCAGTGGCAGCGGTAAGGGATTTTACACGGGCAGGTAGAGCACTGTACACTTTGACCGCGTTGTAACTAAAAGATCCCTGAAATTTGGCCGTTCGGTGCTGGGGGATAATAAATCTCTCACAGTATCGCGCCTCTCGTCCATGTATGTCAGTACCCACAACAAGCTTCTCGCAAAGATACGCAGGCGATCCGCACTTAACAATTTTATGTGTAAGTGTAGATAAGTGCAAAAAAAAACGTTCATCCATTCTTAACCACCCAGAAGCTTGAAATAACGGTGTGACGTGATCAAATTTCCTGGCATTAAAACAAAATTTAAGACAAGAATTCTGAAGTTTTTGGAGACTATTTTTTTCTCTCTGGGTAAGAGCTGGCCAAAAAAGAACGTCGGCGTATGAAACTATCGATAATATCAGGGATTCGCTGAGTCTTAGTTTGACATCAGTCGTTAAAATGTCTTTGTGCATATATAAAAGTTTTAATTTATAATACGCTCTCTGTATTATTTCAGACACGTGTGCTTCGAATCGGAGCTGCGTATCCAAAAAAATACCTAAATTTTTTTCACAATCTGAAGGCACTAAAACAGCACCTTCAATTTTAATATTAAAATTATTTAACCCAGATGAGCCAAAAAGAAGTAACTTGGATTTTGTACCATTTAATACCAATTTATGGAATTTGGATATTTCAGCAACAATTGCCAAATCAGCATTAATAGCCTCCATGGCAGTTACAGCCTCCGAATGAGGGAACGAAAAATAAATTTGCTTATCATCAGCATATTGATGAGATGAACATACCCTTAAAAATTTATAAAAATCACAGGTATATAAAGAAAACAAGAGCGGTCCCAAAATACTTCCCTGTGGAACCCCCCTTTCAATATTGACATAATCCGAAACATCTGAACCAACACACACTCTTTGTCTTCTACCCAATAGGTAATTGTTTAATAGATCAAGAGCAGTGTCATGTAAACCGAGGTATTTAAGTTTAGAGCGAAGAACTGAGTGATCCAGAGTATCAAATGCCTTGCTGTAGTCTAACAGCACTAAAGCAGTCATCTTATTTTTATCCAGACTTCGAAAAATTTCATCACAGACATGCAATAGAGCTGTTGTCGTACTGTGCTGCGCTCGGAACCCAGACTGTGTGATAGGCAGTATTCGGTTAGCTGCCACGTAATCCTTTAATTGGTCATTCATAACTCTCTCGAGTATTTTCGATAAGGTAGGCAGAATGCTGACTGGACGATAATGCGACATCTCTGTAGGTGTGGTATTTTTCGGTACCGGGATAATGTTGGCACTTTTCCATTCCGTTGGAAATTTACAGGTTTTAAGAGAATAGTTAATAATAAACGTTAGATATGATGTAAGATACGGAGTGATTAACGAAAGCATTTTAAGGTCTATCCCGTCAGCACCCATGGCAGTACTTTTTATACTAGCAATTATTCTCTCCACACTCTCATCACTCACCTCAGAAAACTTAAATTCATTCTTTATATTTGAGTGTTTCCTGTTATTATAGTGTTCATTCATAAAGGCACCAGAATCAACAATAACCTTAGGGACACTATCAACAAAAAAATTATTAAGCCGAGAAGCTGTCATAGTATCATCCAACTGTGCATCCGCCTGAGCGTGCCTGCCGATGTTAAGTTGTCTTAAAGTTTTCCAAAAAGCCTTCGGGTCGGTCCGGAATTTATGATGAAGAAATGCTTTCTTCTCATTACGTACCGTAGTAGTAACTAAGTTACGAAGTTGTTTATAGTTTTGCAAAGTCGCCTCAGTCTTAAGTCTTTTATGTTTTGTTAAAGCTTTTTGGCGGAGCCTCATCATAAACCTAACATTATCTGTTATCCAAGGAGCGGCGGGCTTCGTAAATCTTGAGGTTTTCAGCGGAGCATGCACATCAAACACATTCCTAATATTCTCATTAAAAAAAACAATCATATCGTCCACATCGGTCATACCCAATAACACATTCCAATCAATGCTAAACAAATCATTAAGAAAATTAATAAATGTGAATGAGGAATAATCCCGGTATGCCCGATACGATATAGGAACGCGAATTTTCTGTAAATGGATCTGAGTATACACTAAGCAGTGATCAGAGACATTATCCATATTTATTACCTGCACATCGTCAGAAAGCTCCGGCGCCGACGTCACAATTAGGTCAATGAGGCTATTGCTAATTGGGGTAATCCGCGTTGGTGTGGCCACCATTTGGGAAAGCTTATACTTACCAAATAAACGATTAAGTAGAATACTTCCGGAGTTCTTTGAGTCAGAAATATCCACGTTTAGATCGCCTCCAAAGAAAATGTGATCGCAGGAAGGAATAAAACTTGTAAAGGAATTTTCCAAATCATCTAAACAATTATTAAGATTAGCATTAGGAGGACGATAGAGAGATCCAAAACATATGGTTTTACCCTGGACTCTTATGCTTATCCAAAGCTGCTCTAATAGACTTGACTGAGGCGGCGTCTCTAGTATTTTAAATTTAATCGATCTGACAATGTACAAACCGACCCCACCCCCTCGTCCTGTCCTATCTGTATTATATATATAATACAGAGATAACTTGATCAATTAGAAACTCGAATTATCAACGGATACTTTAATCCAGTAAAAGGAATACGGCTTATATAATCGCCGATCTGCACTTTCGCGAGTTCATGAACGGACTCTAAAACTAACCTATATTGATTTTTCTGTCGGTCCATCCACGTTGGCAGCAGTGCAAAAGCTGTCAGGCGCGAGCGCCAGCTATCAATTTTTATGAAATTAATTTGTCAATAAGCTTTGTTGCAAATAAAATTTTTGTAAATAATAATTTTGTTATCATGTCAACAAATGAGCAAAAAGCTCAGCAATTAGTTGCAGAAGCGGAGAAAAAGCTAGGTCCTCGGGGCTTTTTCGGCTCCCTATTCGGGTAAGTACACGGGGTTAAAAAGATGGTACACTGCCCTACAAATCTGATCCAAGCCCTTACTAATTTCTTTAATATGGTTTTAGGGGCTCTCGTGTGGATGATGCCGTGGAATGTTATCAACGGGCGGCTAATTTATTTAAGATGGCCAAGAATTGGTCTTCTGCAGGGAGTGCCTTTTGCGAAGCTGCAAACCTACATTTAAGAAGTGGGGCTCGACACGAGGCTGCTACAAACTATGTGGATGCTGCAAACTGCTATAAGAAATCCGACATTAATGGTAAGTACTGTGTATTAGGTATCTTGTAATATATATTTTGCAGGATCATTTTATGTGAGTTGGAGAATGTATTATAGTATAATTTGGTGCAGATGATTCCTGCTGTTAGCCCTATAGGGTCGAATTATACAAATATTTGTTATATTAGCTTGTTTACTATTCGTTGTCAATCAGTGTACAACGTTTCAGTTAAGAAAGGAACTTCGGAAATAACTTTGTATTATTAATGTTAAAAGATAACATCACTATTTATGTTTATATCAGAGGTATCATATTTTCTAACTGAAATTTTAGACACACCTGACACTATCACCAAAATGTACAGGAGGTTAATTTTAGTTAAAATAGAGGATAAGTGGCACCACTTATTATCTCGAAGGGTAAATAGGACACTTGCCATTGAATTTTGATTACGTACTTTATTATATTTTTAGTTTATTTTTTTATTTGTTTAAATCAATCTATTGGAATTTTTTTTTTAATGATTTTGCTTGAGACCAGATTAAATGTTATTGCAGTCAGTAGACTTTTTTTTTAGAATTTTTGTATTGTGTTCGGTTATTGTGAACTTAGCTTGGTTGCAGATACCTAAACACTTAATGTTTGGCTTTTGTGTTTCACAATAGTTGAAAATATTTATTATAAAATAATCTATAAAACTTTGTGCAGCCCAAAGCAATGAATCAGTATCATTTATTTGACATATTAAACATAAAGAAGCCCAATATTTGCCCATTAAAATTTAGTTTTAAATTTTTTCCCCATTAATCACAGTACAGTTTTAGAACAGTTACCTAAGTATTGTAATTTTAATTTAGTAAATATTAGTCAGCAATATTTCCTCATGCATTTTTATGGGAAAGCAGTTATAAATTAGTTAAATTAGGTGTACCCACTAATAAATAATGTATCACCAGTATTTTTTTATTGGCGGAAAAATGCTTTACCTACTTACCCACTGATTTGATTCTGAACAAAAAATAGGTAAAAAGATTACATAAATTACAAACAGTTATAAATTAATACCATGTAATTAAACACAAAAGAATAAGGTTTAAATGACCACCTTTTAAAATTTCAATAATGTTAACTTATTTTACATATGTTAGTAAAAGGAGTAAGTGTTTTAATGTAATATGTAAGTACATTAAAACCATCTGCAAAACCATTTTTCCTAAAAAAAATTGTCAATGTCAAATCAGACCACTTATGGAATGCACTAAAGGTTTTAAAGTTTTTTTTCTCAGGGAGGGTTTTATGTAGAGAATTGAAATTTGACATGGTTACCTACAGGCAAAGAAAAAAAATTAGAAATAGGCATAAGGTATAAAAGAAAATTTAAAAATAATTAATACATTCCTTTCCATTCATATCTATCTCTCTGGAAGGAGTATATGGGTTGGGTGGAATCTGATAGATGTAAAATAGCACCGGGTGTTTCGCAGTGTTCAGTACTACAATAATGCCTTTAAAAATTAGAGCTAAATTTTTACTGTTTTTTTCCGACGATACTAGGTCCTACTATACCTACTGTGGCATGCCAAAACATCGGAAGAACTTACGACGATTATATCTGAGGAAGTGAATAATGGGGTTTTCGGTGACACTCTCTCTTTAAGTGCAATTGACAATGACACGCGTTTGTAGATATTAATACTTTGTCTTGCCAAAAATCAAGACTGCTTGATATTTGGAGGATTTTGCGAAAACCCGTAAATAAGTTTTAAAACTATTCTAGCCAGAATATCGTTCTTCACTTCATGGTACTTGAGTTTGAGTTGGAAGAGAGTCTCCGAAAACCCGATTATACAAATTTGCAAGTTTTAAATCGCATTATTTTCTGAAATGTGGTTCAGTAGACTCCCGATTATCCGAAACCCGATTATGCGAACTCCGCATTATCCGAAACGACCCATGAACCGGATTATCCGAAATTATTCTTGCTATTCCTCCGCATTATCCAGAATTTCTAAGAAATGTTTTGTTGGTTTTGTTGTTGCGGCCAAAAATCAACAGACTTTAAAATTAAAACAAGTACCAATTACCTCTTTCTTGAATTTATGAATATAAATACATACTAATGTACATACATAAGTATTAGAATTTATTATGTATGTACATCTATTAAAGTACATAGATATAGTTACTTTTCTTATAGTTAATGATTTTCCTCAATCGCCGCATTATCCGAAATTGGTCCGGTCCACATCATTTCGGATAATCGGGAGTCTACTGTATATATATTTAAAAGGTCTACATTTCAAATTTCTTTATTGCAGAAGCCGTAAACTGTTTGTTAAAGGCTATCGAAATTTACACTGATATGGGTAGATTTACAATGGCGGCAAAACATCACCAAACCATTGCTGAGATGTATGAAAGTGATGCAGTAGATCTGGAACGGGCAGTGCAACATTACGAACAGGCTGCTGATTATTTTAGAGGTGAGGAAAGTAATTCTTCAGCTAATAAATGCCTGCTTAAAGTTGCTCAGTATGCTGCTCAACTGGAAAACTATGACAAAGCAATACAAATTTACCAGGAGGTAGCGACCTCTGCCTTAGAAAGTTCATTGTTAAAGTATAGCGCCAAAGAATACTTATTCCGTGCTGCATTATGTCATCTCTGTGTAGATGTGTTGAATGCTCAGCATGCCTTAGAGCGTTATCTTCAGCAATACCCTGCATTCCAAGACTCCAGGGAGTATAAGCTCGTTAAAACTTTAATCGAACATATTGAGGAACAAAATGTAGATGGTTATACTGATGCTGTTAAGGACTATGATAATATATCACGTCTAGATCAATGGTACACAACAATTTTGCTGCGAATTAAAAAACAACTCAACGAAAATCCCGACTTGCGTTGAAAACTGACTGGTCACTTTTATCATTTAAATTTGTTATTTAATAAATTGATATTTTATTTATTGTTAATATAATTTTAGTGTTTTTTTAACTTCAGTTAGCACCCTTATGGTTACTGTGAGTCACACGGATTATTGCAAATTACATTTCCTACATGAAGGTTCTTCCAGTAATTTTTTTATTTTTTTCATGAAATCTTATTAATGGCTTCTATTACCTACCGCATTTCTTTATTTTGTTCCTTGACCTGTTGGCACCGAATGTATTTTATAAAATTGGTATATTGGTAATAAAATAGTTAAGGATTCTTGCCAATAAAGTTTTTCTTTTATTTGACATGTTTAACTGCTTTTTTAATGTATACAAAAAATTGAAAATTATACATTGTGCTTATAAAGTTACTAGATCGTTAAATTACAAACATAATTACAAGGATAATTAAAGAATATTCAGCAGGTGGAAAATGGCATGTTCTTTGATGTGTAAAAGTTTGATCTCAAGTTTTACATAGGTGCTGTGAACTATTATAATTGTATAAAACAATATAAGTAATGAAACAATAACCAGCAGTGGCGTAGCTAGGATATTGTCTTGGGGGGGGGGGGCATATAGTTGCATAGATGCGTAAAGCCCGAAAATTTTTGGACCATGCACAAATTTTGCTAAATTTTTCTATTATCTATAATTGTTACGTAATCGCCTAAGTACAATCCGCAACTGAAATAATCTAGAAGTCCTACAAACAAACCACAACCAAACGTAATTACCTAGGTTTTCCTACGATGTTTATATCTTACTTTGTCTTATTTACGTAAATAAAAGAGAGAAAAGGAAATTTACACCACCAGACACCGCGAATGTCACATAAAACAAGACGACGGGGATGTGATGACCAAAACAGACGCGTTGTTTCTCAAAGTAAGCCTACCTACGTTAAATTTAAAAGGGCAAAAAAATTAAATTTAAATATTGTTTTTGAAATATTGTTGATAATTACTTTTTTTCATGGCTCTTGGGAGGGGGCAAATGCCCCGATGCCCCCCCCCCCTAGCTACGCCGGTGATAACCAGGTAAGGTTATTTGGACCTTTGAATTTTAATCTCTATAGAAAGATGGATAGATAGAAACTATATGAGTTAAACTCCAAAATCGACTTAACTGGAAAGAGCGTTCAGTTTCGTTGCTCATTGAACTCCAACGTGGCATGTCTAAGATTGATTGAGTTCCGAGTAAAACCAGCGTTCGTCTTCAGAATATTGTCAGTTTTGATCACGGTTCCGTCATTCCCGTTATGTGCCATTTTTTTACGTTTTTACAATTAACAATATATCCCCATTGACAACTAACTGACGATGGCGGTACACGCAGTTCAGGAGCAATAATAGAAACATTAACACTAATAAACAGACTTATAACCTAAGACTATATAAAAATGCACAGGCTTGGTTTTGGACTTTTTTAATTTTGTATTATCTCGGGGTATTTGAAAATGTTATTTAAACATTTAATTTATTATAATGATATTTATACACAGTTCAAAAAAAATATCAACTTAGTAGTAGTACACGATAGTAGGTATATAACCAGCAGTTTTATTTTTGTAAATTATTTTCAAGTAACCTTTTTCAGTTTTTCATTTATCAATTACTTTAGTATATTATATTTAAGGCACGCTAACTTAAAAGAAAAATTTCTTCAAGTTTTTGAAAAAGAGACTTATTAAAATTACAGGGTTTACAGTTTTTTTGGCAACAAAAAGCGATTTTCGTTCATGAAATTATATATTGAAGTAGCCGATACTTTTGATGAAGATTTATTGAGAAACTATGGACATAATAACACAACATGTATCAGCTTATTTACCATAAAAATAATTGTTTGGACACATTTTCTTTGTCAAATGGTAAAAACTAACAGTACCGGGTGAGTCAACGATTGCGCGGAGTAATTTTATGCCTTGAAGATAAGATTGCTCGATAATGGGCTTTTTAAAAATATTTTGAATTAAACAGGGAGCGCCCAAAAAGTTGGGTGTCACAAAGTAAATTTTTTTTTAATGGGACACCCTATATTTGAATACATTTATTAATTCTAGGTGGTATTTCATAAATTTTTATTAATGGTTTAATACATTTTTTTGACGCCATTTCTTTTGTGTTGGGTATGTTATTTTTTATGATATATGTATTGTTAACACAATATGAAAAATAAAGTTTATTCGATTATAATGAAAATTTTGCATTTGCAAGCATCTCGTTGTTGTGAAAATGCTACTTAAATTTTGACTCTAAGCGATTAATAATTTTTATACTTACTAAATAAAGTTAAAAATACATATTTAAGTACTATAAAATATTTAACGTCTCATTTACAGGGTGTTTACTTTCTAGGACCAAAGTCAGAAAACTTCTAATAGAAAAAGATCACTTTTATAATAGGCTTAATTTTTACATTGATCTGATTCTTAATATCATCCACTGCCATTATTTTCATTTATTTTACATGGCTACTGTGATCCATTGACAAAAAATGCTATAACGAGGACATTAAATCTCGAAATATCAAAATATTTCAATTAGAAATAGGGATAGGACGTTCTTCACGAAAGTTGAAGAATTTATGACGAGCTATAAGATGACAGAAAAATATATAGGGTGTTCCATTTAATAAAAATGATATTTTTCAACTAGAAGTTTTCTGAATTTGGTCCTAGAAAGTAAACACCCTGTAAATAAGACGTCAAATATTTCATACTGAATATATATTGTTGACTTTATTTAGTAAGTATAAAAATTATGAATAGCTTAGTGTCAAAATGTAAGTAGCATTGTCACAACAACGAGATGCTTGCAAATGGAAAATTTTCATTATAAGTAGAATTATCTTAAAAACTATAACTATTTCGTATATTAAACCATTAATAGAAATTTATGAAATAACACGTAGAATTACTAAATGTATTCAAATATAGGGTTGTCCCATTTAAAAAAATTTAACTTTATGACACCCTACTTTTTGGGCGCACCCTGTATAATAATTCAAAATATTTTTAAAATGTGCCAGATATCCAACCATACCTTATTACAAAAGCTCATTATCGACAAATCTTATCTTCAAGGCATAAATTTACTCCGCGCCATCGTTGACTCACCCGGTACATAGTAACTGCTCCGGTTCTTGAACAAATTCTTTCAATTGTCATATCCTGGTTATTTAATTCCTAATTCCTAACAAAACAGTAATATTATTTCATTCCAAAATAAATAATTTTATATACATACAGTGTCACCAGTAAAGTCCGCATCATATCGGATTTTTTTTATTAATAGCTTTATTTAAAATTTGACTTTGGCATCAAGTTCTGCTTCGATCGAGATGAAAATTGATCAAAAAAATAGTAGTCACGTGATTCGCATTATCTGTCAAATTTAAATTTTTTCCAAAAAATAATTCAAAAGTGGGGTGGGGTTATTTCTGAAAATATCAAAAAAGTTATTGGAAAAAGTTTTTTAAATGCAGTTTCTAGCCCACATGCAAAATTTCAGCTGCATAAGATAATTTTGATTTTTTACCTATATTTTGTAAATTGCACCACTAAAATAAGACTCAAGGCAACCTACATAAAACTTCTTAGTTTTGACAATGCTTTATTTCAGATACATTTTCTTTAAAGTAGCGCCATATTAAATGTGTTTTTCTACAAAATCAAAATTGGGTTATTAAAATTTGGTCGCATGTGATGCAATGTTTATTTATTTTTGACCCTGTACAAGGTAACTTCATAAAATAAGTATTTTTGAAAACGTAGTTTGTGTCTGAAAGTAATACACCTTAATATTAAGACAAAAAAAGAACACAGTGTCATCAGTAAAGTGTTAATTAAGTGGAAAATAAATTTTAGTTTAACTTATCGTAAAATTTATCTATTTTCAACGATTTATTTAAAACCCCTTTACTTTATTTTTTCTTTTTTTTACTTTCAGACACAAACTACGTTTTCAAAAATACTTATTTTATGAAGTTACCTTATACAGGGTCAAAAACAAATAAACTTTGCATCACATGCGACCAAATTTTAATAGCCCAATTTTAATTTTGTAGAAAAACGCACATTTTATATGGCGCTACTTTAAAGAAAATGTATCTGAAATAAAGCATTGTCAAAACTAAGAAGTTTAATGTAGGTTGCGTTGAGTCTTATTTTGCAAAAGTGGTGCAATTTACAAAATATAGGTAAAAATCAAAATTATCTTATGCATGTGGGCTAGAAACTGCATTAAAAAAAACTTTTTCTAATAACTTTTTTCGATATTTTCAGAAATAACCCCACTTTTGAATTATTTTTTGGAAAAAATTTAAACTTGACAGATAATGCGAATCACGTGACTACTATTTTTTTGCTTAATTTTCATCTCGATCGAAGCATAACTTGATGCCAAAGTCAAATTTGGAATAAAGCTATTAATAAAAAAAAATCCCATATGATGCGGACTTAACTGGTGACACTGTATACCCATTTTCAACAAATAATGGAAGAAACTAAAAAAGAGGACATGACCGTTGGCTTAATTCTTGCTTAATTAAATCTAAAGCAACGTTAGAACAATAAAGAGAAATAGCTTAGCTGAAAGAGGTTTTAATTTGTTATCCTTGTAATTGTAATATGCACCTAAATATATTTATAATGTATTAGGTTTAATAATTTCTGTTAATAATTTGTTAATGTAAATAAAGTGTATTTTATTTTAATTCTACAAAGTGATGTAGCCAATGTTAGTAATCCTAATTTTAAATGCAGAGAATTAAGGTAAGCGATACATACACCTATCCTAACTGCCTGTAAAGGGTTAATTAAATTTTGAAAATATAAATGTAAACCTTTTGGGTAAATTTTCAATTTTGTAATGCCTGTTACAACTTTCAAATAAAATTAGCACGTCTTAAGATTATGATAACACTTAGGATTAGAATAAAGTTTCATTTTATCCTGTTTAAAAAGCGCCATGGAATTATGGGAAATTTAGCAAAAACTGAGTAAACTTGTTTTTTTTCAACGCCATGTATGCATTAGATTTACAGGATATAATATAGTGATTCATTCAACGATATCAATTTAATATGCTGTATATAATCATAAGTGGCATAATAAAATTATGTTTAGGAAATGGAATAGTTTTATTTTTAGCCGGTTTGTACTTGCGGCTTTTCTCTTAACATTGGTAATGATTGCCAATAGAGACTTTTTGCACCTCCTAATTCGTCATTCTTTTGTGGTTATGGTTATTCTGAGCATGCGCAATGTCAGAAAGGTGATCTGCTATGGTTAATAACCATAACGGACTCCGTTAGTTACGGAAGGATAAGGAAGAGCTTATCGTTATCCTTATGGTTATGCTTAAACTGCATGGTTGCCGGAACATACAAAAGTTATGAAGCATCATCGCTATGAATCAAAATTGTGATAAGCAATTAATTAAAATCCAAAGCAAATAGTAGCTTTATATATGGCAATAAACGATAATAACAAGAAAAGTGAATTCTTTGAAAGAAATCAAATGGACATGGGTGTACTGGGTAGATTTTTCTTTTTTATATATATTTATGGATTTATACACTTGACTCAATCTGGCACACCTGCTTTTGGTGCAACCTAACCTTACTTTTTTATTGTTTACGAAATGAAATGGCACTTTTTTCGTCAAATTAATGCTTATACTTTTTTGTTCTTTGAATTAATGTACCGAGAGTGAAGGGTGGTTCTGTTTTTTTAGGGTGTGTCTTTCTCAGGTTATTCATTTTAAGTATGCAAATACCACTACCCAGAAATATCCTTATGCCTATAAAACGAAGACTTCATTTTACTGAAGATGATTTAAATCTCCTTCGAGAAGTTGCAGGGAAAAACCCTTTTGAAAACACAGGTGTGTGGGCAGATATCAAAGAAAATTTATTTATTTTATGCCATAAAGACTTTTTAATCAAATCATTAAAAGATTTATTTTTTTTAGGTGCGCCGGCGCCAAATTAATAACTGCAGACAGAACGTAGGCGCTGCAAAATCTCTGGTTTTAACAGTGGCGCTACTCGTTATGTTTAATAAAGTTAACCATAACGGAGCTAAAAACTGATCAAAATTTAAGAGGTGCAAAAGGTCTCTATTAGTCCAGAAGGCAACTGCAGAAAACACTACGTCATCAAATTTAATTCTCTAAGAAGTTTATTTTCAATTAATAATTATTGTCTTGTAGATCGATATTTAGAATAGGCAGTTAGAATTGGAGGGGCGACTCTCATGTAAACTCATAATGTTGAGTATAACGACGATCAAAGATATACCCACATATACCGGGTGTTTCTCAAAAGACGTTCACCCTATAACTTTTATATTTATAGATATTAAAATGAAATTTTGAAATTATGCATAAGAGATGAGTCTGCATTTATTGGCATAATTTTCAATTTGAAGTGACCTTGACTTTTATATTTTCAATGGGACATCTTGTATATGTTTACTTATTTGGGTTCAGCATACCATTATGAGTGAAATGACACCTCACTTGTCATTTTTTGACGTGTTATAACATTTTTATGTTTATTTTTTATTTTTATTTGTGACCCCTATGGAGCGGGATACAGAGTTTGCGCACTTCACATGATTTTGTGGATCATGTAAACACTGAAAGGGGCAGGCTTAAAATGTAATTAACTATTTTTTGGTGCTACATTTTTGAAACACATTGCATAGTCTCAGCAGATCATTCATTGAGCGGATTGAGCCTAATGAATAAAAATGTAGCTATTGCTTTTTCTTATAAAATCGAACTAATTTCTTGAAAGCCAATGAATAAAAACTAAAGTAATTGCTTTTGCGTCCAGCAATTGCTTAAAAGTGCTTAAAGTCTTTCTGCGGAAATTGTCGGATCCGGGCTTTCAAAATTCTGTAGGTGAAGAACTCGGTGTTTACCAAACTACTGTCTGTAAGACATACACTTCTGTAATGGATGCAGTTTTGGAGAAGACCAATATGTTTAGTAAATTTCTTTTAAGTGCTGAAGCTGTTGTGGAAGCTAAACGGTTGTGATCAGGAAGATTTATTTATGTTCCTTCAATTTGTGAACGAATATCAATTGCTTGTCTTTAATTTCTTCATCACTACTATCACTTTCCTGATTTTCACTGAAATCTGCCATATCGCAAATATAAGTTTCCTATTTTCCACAAAAACGTAACAGATTACTATTGTACTAAATAAATAGACCAACGTTGTTGTATTTCCGTCAACTCTTTTGCAAATTAGGCACCAAACTGAACATGAAATCTATAATCTGAACAAGTAGATAAGCCACGTCTGAACTTGTGTTGAATAAGCATTTGCTACAGAGGTGTAAGAAAAACAGCAATTGCTTCCAAATTTTATTAATATCCAGATCTAGCAATTGCTTTTAGTTATAGCAATTGCTAGTCAAGCAATTGCTTTTACTAAAAAGTAATTGCTTAATTTTTATTCATTCATTAGGCTCGTTAGTTCATTCAAGCAAATCGTATGTGCAGTTTGGGAGAAATTCGGTGACTGGAGGCCAAAAATTGGGTTTATTTTATACACGATGCACCCCCTTAAACGTTTTGGGTAAAAGCAAGTTTTAGTAAATGCAAGGAGATCCTCGTGGGTGGAAAATTGTGATTACTTTTTGTTTTTATGTATTTCAATTGGTTTTGGAGAAACTAAAGTAAGATAACCACCAGACTGAACGATTCTTATTAACAACTAAACATATATCTACTATAGGTAGTTAAACTGTATTTAACTAGGTATATTTAAATGGAATATAATACAAACAAAAATTATTGATTTGTAATTATCAAATTCTCAAAGTTTTTAACTATTTAGAACAAAGTGGTTTACGATCCATGTTTTTGATTAAAAACTATTTCTGTTTTATTAGCCATTGGCGTGGCGAAACGAAGTGGAAACAATTTAATTCCTATACAGTTTAAAGCGTAGAAAAATGAGATTAATTAATTTACCTATAGTAAAAAGCGCATAAACTAGTAATTGTAATTTTGTGCCTTTTATAGTTTATGCTACTGTCAAGGTAAATATTTCTAAAATAGTGACTTAATCTGTTGTAAGTACCGTAAAAATGTACGTACCAGTATTTTGAAAAACAAGTGCCGGCACTTTAACAAAACTATTAAGTACAAAAATAATACATACTAAGTACTCAAATCTCACTAATTTAAGTGTTCCATATTTGTACCGTGCATCTAAGGACGTAATGCTTAGCCGTAGAGCTTAATACCTGCTGAGTGTCAGTAACTACCTGAATTAACAATCAATTAGTTATTCCGTCATCTTTGACAGTCGTTACAAGTAATTTGATTCATTGCTAATTTTTCCAATTTCTTGAACAATTCACATAATGGGCTTTACGAAACAGCACAAAACATTCTTAGTTGAAGCGTATTTTCGAAACGGGGTTAGAGTAAATGGTGAGTGGCAATACAATCCGGGTTTGTGCATGGACGATTTTCACGAACATTTTCCTAACGTTGCTTTTATCGCTGGGGATTTTTATCATTGCCTGAAAAGAACCGTGGCTGTGTTTAGGCAAACAGGTTCTATACAACACAAAAAAGAAGCAGGAAGACCATCTGTAAGAACGTTCGTTCGTGAAATAATGCAAAATACGCCAACAAATTGTATAAGACGCCTGTCCCAAGAAGTGTGAAGATCTTATGGAACATGCAGGACTATTCTTAAGAAGCAGCTAAATTTATTTCCTTATAAAGTGCAAGTATTCCAAGAAATACAAGCCGCAGATTTTGAAAGACGCAGGAATTACTCTCGATGGTTTACCCAAAATTTATTGGAAATGATTTAGTAGACCTGACATTGTTTCGGATGAAGCCTGGTTTCACCTCGCTCCCGTTATGTGACTTCTCAGAATACACGCATGTGGAGTAGTGAAAACCCCCATTTTTTTGTAGAGTCCACATTGCACCCTCAAAAAGTTGGCGTCTGGTTAGCTGTTTCCCGAAGAAGAATTGTTGGTCCTATTTTTTTCCATGCATGGCACAGTTACAGCACAGCGGTAAGAGACAATATTTTGAATCCATTTGTGGAGCAATTACTTGACGACGAACTACGTTTTGGATATTTTCAATAGGACGGTGCAAGCGTCAACCGGATTACTTCGTTTTTCCTTATTTAAAGAACAATATTTTTAAAACACCAGTTGCAAATTTAGAACAATTACAAGAAAGGATTATCCAAGAATGTGGTAACATTTCTCCAGAGATGCTGCTCAATACTTTCAAAAATATGAAGAGACGTGTGCATTTATGCTTGGAGCATGGCATGGCGATGGCCAATTCCAGCAATTTATGTAAATATTTTTCTTTTTTTTCTGTATATTCTTACTTTGTTAATTTTGTAAACAACAAAAATAAATTTGTATTTGTCTACTTATTTTACTACTCATTAGTTTGGCATATCATGTCATAATATGAATTTGACAAAATTTTAACCTAGATTTGGTTAGATATATCGTCCACATATCATTGTGATCTAAACCAAGCCGTACGTTTTTTAATCCAAGCCCTCTTTGATGCAAATAATTTTTGCTCGCACGGTACTTAAATATTTGCTTTAGGTATATGTATACAAGATATATAAATATATACCCAAGATCTATAAACTAACAAGGTTGCCTTATAGAGCAGCATTAGGATGAGGTGTCCGAGCGAGTAGAGCGGAAGACGTGACGTCAGTCCTTCACGTGCATATAGACGATGCGGGCCGGCCGCGCATTGAGGTAGGTCAGCATCGAATAAGACAACCTAGTTAGTTTATAGATCTTGGTATATAACTACTCTATTCTAAGCACAAGTACTTTTTAAATTTATTATTAAGTAGTGTTTTTCCTTATCATGCTTACCCAATATGTTTATGCTTAACCCTGTTATAGTAGGTAACTATACTTACTGTGTAGGTACTTACTAAAAATCTTTGTAGACTATTATTATTATTATTATCGTTTAGCGAACCTGTATATTTTTAACCTAGGTATATTAAATTTTTAATCTCGAGACAAGTGAAATTCTTTCATTATTTGCAAACTTTCTCTCGTAATATCTACCTTTTGGTGTGTACTTCTATGTGGGATGCTTACGTGTCCCCTATCAGGCAAATATTAATTGTAGACGCTTTTTATTACGAGTAGAATACAAATCGCTATCCGACATGCAAACAAATATTTCATTGGAAAAAAAAAACTTATTCTACCTATTTTCATATTACTTTTTAAATCATTAGATCACAGTAAGTACCTATACCTACAAATCCATATTATATAAGCAACGAAAATTTCTCAAAAATGCTACATCGTATCTACATACCTACCTATATATTTGGGTATGTTAAGAAAAAGTTTTTATATATTTGTCAAAGTTAAAGGACATGCACAACCAATGAGAAGGGCTAAAACAGTGATTGAAGGCTTAATCCTCTTTAAGTAACTGAAATAATATTTTTGAAAGCAAACTTATTTTGACTGTCAGCAGCATTTCCTAGGCCTTAAGGCATCGTTCGAACAATCTCTATAAGAACTTAAAGCATTTTTTGTGAACAAGCTATTTCTTTGGGCCTGCAGAATTTTCTAGGGCTTTTTAAACGTTGTTTAGCAAGCTCTTTAAACAAGTTTTAGTAGTGTCCGAAGTAATTATTAAGGGTATGGTCTGAAAGCAACTAGTATGGTGGTTTAGAGTTCCGTAATTAACCAAATGGTAGCGGTATCCGAAAAATAGGTTAATTTCGGAAGACGGTATTCTGATATGACGTCACCCAAGTGTCAAAATGCTCACCGGCTTTCAAAGCCCAAATTGGAAGTAAGTGTATTATTTAGCATTTCCGTAAATTATCAATATTATGTCATAAACTTTTAAAAATGACAGGTTATGCTTTTAACGAACGTGGTGATTTTTCATCCCGAATATAACCGGATTTTTATGGTTGATCTGTCATTTGTCGCGGTTAACCGTGGTTAATGGTGGGGATATTTGGACATGTTTATACTTCAATTTTTTGCAATTTAAAACAAGTCCGAATTTGCCCCAATTGGTAGGGTAAATTCGGACACTATTTGACCACAAAAATATATGTCAGGGAAAAACACTTTTTCTTTTAAGAAGTAGGTAGGTACTCTTGCAATGATGTATAGTATCCTGATAAAATTATTGATTGCATCGCGAATGTTTTTGCCCCTTTTTACGGTAATTCAGTTCGTAAACGGAGTAAATTGGTGCTCGCAAATTAAATCAATTAGGGCTTGATGCGTGAAGCTTTGTTAAGGGCTTTGCCCAGATCTGAGTTAGTAAATTTACCTCTATTTCCGATAATAGTGGCCAATGTAGGATTGAAATATTGTATAATATAGACCACAAAAACATGGCGCATGTCTTGGGGTTTTGGATAGTCCTTTAAGGACGCCTTGAAAGCTTGCTTGGTCTATACAAACGCATAAACCTGGACCAAGGAAGTCTTCCAGATGTCCTTGGGCAATATACCGTATACAAGGTTGGGCGTAAGTCATCAGAGGACGCTTTGAAGTGTTATGCTCTTGTACCGTGCGAGCAAAAATTATTTGCATCAAAGAGGGCTTGGATTAAAAAACGTAGAGCTTGGTTTAGATCACAATGATATGGGGACGATATATCTAACCAAATGTAGGCTAAAATTTTGTCAAATTCATATCATGACATTATATGAATGAGTAATAAAATAAGTAGACAAATACAAATTTATTTTTGTTGTTTACAAAATTAACAAAGTAAGAATCTACAGAAAGAAAATGAAAAATAATTACATAAATTGCTGAAATTGGCCACCAAGCATAAATTCACACGTCTCTTTATATTTTCGAAAGTGTTGACCAGCACCTCTTTAGAAATGTTACCACATTCTTGGATAATCCTTTCTTGTAACTGTTCAAAATTTGCAACTGGTCTTTTAAAAATAGTGTTCTTTAAATGAGGAAAAACGAAGTAATCCATCACCGTTAAACAAGGTGATCTAGGTGGGAATTCAATGTCTGATTAAAAACTGATCAATCTGTAGTCGAAAAATTTTTTGTAAGTAGTTATAATAGTTTCGGCGGCTGTATGCACCGTTCTGTTAAAAATATCCAAAACGTAGTTCGTCGTCAAGTAATTGCTCCACAAATGGATTCAAAATATTGTCTCTATACCGCTGTGCTGTAACTGTGTCATGGGAAAAAATCGGACCAACAATTCTTCTTCGGGAAACAGCTAACCAGACACCAATTTTTTAAGGGTGAAATGTGGACTCTACAAAAAAATGGGGATTTTCACTACCTACTCCACATGCGTGTATTCTGAGAAGTCACATAATCGGAGAGGTGGAACCAGGCTTTATCCGAAAAAAATGTCAGGTCTAATAAATCATTTCTTTCCAATAAATTTTGGATAAACCATATTGAGAGTAATTCCTGCGTCTTTCAAAATCTGCGGCTTGTATTTCTTGGAATACTTGCACTTTATAAGGAAATAAATTTAGCTGCTTCTTAAGAATAGTCCTGCATTGTTCCATAAGATCTTCCCACTTCTTGGGACAGGCGTCTTATACAATTTGTTGGCGTATTTTGCATTATTTCACGAACGTTTGCAACAAGTTCTTTTGTTCTTACAGATGGTCTTCCTGCTCCTTTTTTGTGTTGTATAGAACCTGTTTCCCTAAACACAGCCACGGTTATTTTCAGGCAATGATAAAAATCCCCAGCAATAAAAGCAACGTTAGGAAAATGTTCGTGAAAATCGTCCATGCACAAACCCGGATTGTATTGCCACTCACCATTTCCTCTAACCCCGTTTCGAAAATACGCTTCAACCATGAATGTTTTGTGCTGGTCCGTGTGAATTGTTCAAGAAATTGGAAAAATTGGCGATGAATCCAATTACTTGTAACGTCTGTCAAAGATGACGGAATAATTGATTGATTGTTAATTAAGGTAGTTACTGACACCCAACAGGTATTAAGCTCTACGGCTAAGCATTACGTCCTTAGATGCAAGGCCCTTTTTTTATGCAAATAATTTTTGCTCGCACGGTAGAAGACATTGAAGCCTCCAATGCTTCCTTGAACAGTTGTACATACCGTCAAGTGTATTGCCATCAGTAATATCTCGCTATGAAGTGTATGTGTGTTAGTTAATACAATTAATTCTATATACAACGATGCGACGCCACTGTGGACGGAGTCATATTATAACCATCTCGGAACCAACCATCAAAATGAAAATGTAATGGTTATTAAAACCATTCTATTTAAACAAACCACACTGCCAGAGCGTTGGCAGGTAAACAAAAAATAATTAGCAGTACCAACTTTGAAACTGTTTATTTCATCAATAATCATCAGTGAATAAATAGCCTCCTGCTATACATAAGTATCTGGTTTTTCCATGTTAGTTCTGACACAGTTGTTGGGAATAAAAAAAAGCATATTTTTATTCGATAATTCTTTATTAGTTTGCGTTTAGTCACGATTATATTGTTCTGTTTAGATTATCAGTATTTAAAAGTCTTTCGACAGTTTTTAGTCTAGGGTCAAAGCGGATCCAGTAGAAATCACAGAAAACAATAAAAGGCGTGTTTAAATATTTTGTTTTCATCAAGAAATCAAGAAGTGGTCACGGTCATTAACTTAAAACAAGTTGAAATACAAGTGGACTAAATTTAATGTGTACAATAAACTAGTGTGTTTTGTGAGTCCTATTTTTTCTACCTATTTAAGGACACAATTTAAATAAGTACCTAGTTCAACATGAAGTTAAAGTCAAGTAAGTAAACAAATATTAATATTTAGAAAACAATACTATATAATATTTATTTGCATAGTTGCATTAAAAACTGGTTTTAAACTAATTAACATGCCAAACTTACCCACATCATAGTACCTATTATTGTTTTCAAGTTTCCAAAATACACTAATAATAAGGTAGATGACTATAGTAATAAAGTAGAACAAAGCGCCATTAAGGTAAGCATAAAAGCATAAAATATCTGAAGTCATATGTAGTTTCGCACGAAATTGCATGGCTATATTATGAAAAAATGTGTACTTTATTATTTTACAATCTTGACTCCAAACTAATTAATATAAAAAAAGACTTGTTATCCAATCAGTCATATCAAAATTTTAAAGAACATTTTTGACCTTAAAAGATAAAAACCCCAAAATTTGTCGTTGCTAGCCAAGGATGGATGAGTATTGTACTTTGGCTGCTTTGTGAACGAATCGATGTAAAGAAGAAACTAACACTTGACAAAATATAAAAACAAATTGACAAAAGTTTTCACTGGTAAACGTTTCTATAGGCAATAAACAATTACTCGTTTATATAGATATTCTTTCCCTTTAAATGCAGAATGCTACTCCATCGAGGGGACCCTATTTCATAGGTGTCCTATATTTGACCACGCTGTTCGAACGCATATATTTATCAGCTATTACAAATAATGTGTCTTTGTATTGTAATCGTTTTGTACGACAATGGTCCAATTCTCATGGCATTGTTTAGCTATAAATAATTTTACACTCTAAATAAAAGTAGCCAATGATTTTTTTAGTTCTAGTGAAAAGCGTCTTAATATAAAACACTTTTATCTTGGGCTGTTAGTTTCTAAATAAGAATTTTTTTTCTGAACCATCAGAATGTTCCAGGTAGAAGAACAATATTAATCCAAAACGAATCTTATCTTTGTCAAAATATGTCTGAAACGTACAAATAAAAGCTCTTTAAAAAATATTGTCCTCCTCTAGCTGTAATAATCGTATATCCTACCTAATACAGGAAAATAGACTTTCTATACAGGGTGTCTCACGGTCGATGGTACCTTAGACGTTTCTGACGAACCAGTAAATAAATCGTTCTGAAAATTTGGTCCCGTACATAAACGGACATGCTCTACCAACCTAAAATATTTTTAACAATACAGTGTTTGCCGCTTCCACACAAAAATAATAATAACTTCGATTTTTTGAATGCAACACCATATATTTTATTTTATTTTCGAAACCCCCATTACTTTCCTTAGAATTTTTATTAACTCTACTCTATACTTATCTCTTACCGTTTCTAAGATATAAATTAATTTCCTTTTTTTTGTCCGAAAACGTCACTTTTAAAAATGCTGATAATTTTGAACTCTAAAACACTGAAACCCTGAAATTTGGTAAGTAGTTAACTAATACCATAGGGCTCTTTGCCCTAGTCCCAAATCTTAGTTGCAATATACAGGGTGGTTAAAAAATACACTTATTCTGGCAACTTGAAAAAGTGAGCATAAGTCATTTTTTTCAAATGTAACACCCTGTATATAATTACGGATTTGAAAAGCTGCTAAAATTTCACCTAATTCTTGTATATCATACCTGTACCTAACTAACTAGTTTAATCATTTTTTTGACGTATTACGCTTAATTTGTAAAATTTTCTATACAATTCAATTTTTATTCGGTTATTCGTAAGTTAGCCATGACAAAAAGTGATGTTTAGGTATGTTACTATGGTTATCGTTTTGACATTTCATTAAGTTTAGATACAAGATAGAACTACACTTTAAGGTCATGGAAGAAAACTATACAAATGCAGTTCTTATGAATTTATTTATTTTATTTGGACAATGTGTGTTTGCATTAACATGCAAAAAACATTAAAACTAAATTTTTCTTGAAATCCATGCAGTCAACACCCGCATATTAAAGTGTTTGGATGTAAACGGCCAGCGTTTTGAACATCTGTTAAAATAGCATTTTATTAGTTATAATTTTAGTAGTCTTTTATTATTTGACTACCTAGTTAACATTTAATAAAATTGTCTTGGATCCTTATGAATTTTCTAAGATTCTTTGGCGGTAAATTAAAGTACATTTCGTTAAACTTTATACATGTCCTGCCGATAATTCTATCACATTGTACAAATAAAATAAATAAATTCATAAGAACTGCATTTGTATAGTTTTCTTTCATGACTTTAAAGTGTATTTCTATCTTATATCTAAACTTAATGAAATGTCAAAACGATAACCATAATAACATACGTAAACATCAGTTTTTGTCATGGCTAACTTACTAATAACCGAATAAATATTGAATTGTATAGAAAATTTTACAAATTATACTTAATACGTCAAAAAATGGTTAAACTAGGGTTAAGTTAGGTACAGGTAGGATATACAAGAATTAAGTGAAATTTTAGCAGCTTTTTAAATCCGTAATAATATACAGGGTGTTACATTTGAAAAAAAGGACTTATGGAAGAAGTGTATTTTTCAACCACCCTGTATATTGCAACTAAGATTTGGGACTAGGGCAAATAGCCCTATGGTATTAGTTAACTATTTACCAAATTTCAGGGTTTCAGTGTTTTAGAGTAGAGTTAATAAAAATTCTAAGGAAAGTAATGGGGGTTTCGAAAATGAAATAAAATATATGGTGTTGCATTTAAAAAATCGAAGTTACTATTATTTTTGTGTGGAAGCGGCAACACTGTATTGTTAAAAATATTTTAGGTTGGTAGAGCATGTTCGTTTATGTACGCGACCAAATTTTCAGAACGATTCCTTTACTGGTTCGTCAGAAACGTCTAAGGTACCATCAACCGTGAGACACCCTGTATATTGAGCGGTTTCGAGCAAATGTTAAAGCCTAAAATATTTATGAGCCTTGGCGCTTACTATAGGCAGATGGAAGAGTAAATATAGAGGATGTTTTAAAAGTTGTAGCTCAATTTTGAAGCATAAACTAAGTGAACCTAGACATGCATCCCACATAAATAGTCGAAAGCCAGGGCGCGATGTACATTCCAAGAAGCGACGTGCCTTTAGACGGATATTCTCGTGTGCTAAGTGTTTATCACAGGCATCGTACAAAATTATCAGCGGTAAAATATTTTCAGTGCATGGTTTGTCTTGGTTTTCTTTCTCTATGTCTGAAGTAAATGCTCATTTCTGAAGGTAGCAAGGCAACTTTTTTAATTATTTGTTTTTCATTTTACCACATTTGAGAGGTTTAGAAGATAAAACCTTTTTTTCATATTTTAATTCATTTTAAATACCGTGCGAGCAAAAACTATTTGCATCAAAGAGGGCTTGGATTAAAAAACGTAGGGCTTGGTTTAGATCACAATGATATGGGGACGATTTGTTAAAATTTTGTCTAACTCATATTATGACATGATATGCCCAACTAATGAGTAATAAAATAAGTAGACAAATACAAATTTATTTTTGTTGTTTACAAAATTAACAAAATAAGAATATATACAGAAAGAAAAAGAAAAAGGATTACATAAATTGCTGAAAGTGGCCACCGCCTTGCTCCAAGCATAGGTTTACACGTCTCTTCATATTTTCGAAAGTATTGACCAGCATCGCTGGAGAAATGTTACCACATTCTGGGATAATCCTTTCTTGTAATTGTTCTAAATTTGCAACTGATGGTGTTTTAAAAATAGTGTTCTTTAAATGAGGAAAAACGAAGTAATCCATACCGTAAACAAGGTGATCTAGGTGGGAATTCAATGTCTGATCGAAAACTGATCAATCTGTCGTCGAAAAAATTGCGTAAGTAGTTAATAGTTTCGGCGGCTGTATGGGCGGTTGCACCGTTCTGTTGAAAATATCCAAAACGTAGTTCGTCGTCAAGTAATTGCTCCACAAATGGCTTCAAAATATTGTCTCTATACCGCTGTGCTGTAACTGTGTCATGGAAAAAATAGGACCAACAATTCTTCTTCGGAAAACAGCTAACCAGACACCAATTTTTTGAGGGTGCAATGTGGACTCTACAAAAAAATGGGGATTTTCACTACTCCACATGCGTGTATTCTGAGAATTCACATAACCGGAGTGGTGGAACCAGATTTCATCCGAAAAAAAAGTCAGGTCTAATAAATCATTTATTTCCAATTAATTTTGGGTAAACCATTGAGAGTAATTCCTGCGTCTTTCAAAATTTGCGACTTGTATTTCTTGGAATACTTGTACTTTATAAGGAAATAAATTTAGCTGCTTCTTAAGAATAGTCCTGCATGTTCCATAAGATCTTCCCACTTCTTGGGACAGGCGTCTTATAAAATTTGTTGGCGTATTTTGCATTATTTCATGAACGTTCTGTTCTTAAAGATGATCTTCCTGTTCCTTTTTTGTGTTGTATAGAACCTGTTTCCCTAAACACAGCCACGGTTCTTTTCAGGCAATGATAAAAATCCCTAGCAATCCCTAGCAACGTTAGGAAAATGTTCGTGAAAATCGTCCATGCGCAAACCCGGATTGTATTGCCGCTCACCATTTACTCTAACCCCGTTTCGAAAATACGCTTCAACCATGAATGTTTTGTGCTGTTCCGTAAAGCCCATTGTGTGAATTGTTCAAGTAATTGGAAAAAATAGCGACGAATCAAATTACTTGTAACGACTGTCAAAGATGACGGAATAACTGATTGATTGTTAATTCAGGTAGTTACTGACACCCAACAGGTATTAAGCTCTACGGCTAAGCATTACGTCGTTAGATGCAAGGTCCTCTTTGATGCAAATAATTTTTGCTCGCACGGTATCAGAAACACTGTACCTACATGTATCCTTAATATAAGCACCATAATTTTTATTACTTTATTGATTGTTAATTCTGGCTTTAGTTTTGTCTTGATTAATATCCTCCTTTAATGGGTAAAACCCATCACCTATTAGTATTAAATGATCCCCAGACTTTATGTAAAAATAACTTCCGTAGGTATGTATATGTATGTACATAAAAAAAAACTTGTTTTATTTAAAATAGTGTCTTTATAATTTCACCAGACGGGTAACTTTTTGTTATTGATTATTATTGAATTTCGTTTATGCTGAAGCACGAAGTTTATAAAACTGTTTCAAAACTGTAATTTAAAATAGCGAAATGTTGGGGCGGTATACAGACTATCCGCGGATACGGCGGATAGGGTTTACAATAGCACAAAAATGAATGAAAAATTTTATTTTTCGGAAAAAAGTCATTCTCGATAAAAAGTTTTTCTTGTAAAAAAAAATGCAATTCACGAAGAGAAAATTTTGATTTTTTGTAAAGGGTTCGCAAAAACTTCAAAACCATGATTTTTCTCCAAGAGTAAACTACCTTAATTTTTCATTTTTGACAAAAATGCCAATTAGAAAACTTATTTGGAATAACGTTTGTAATTTAAATCCGAGATTTAAAATAAAACTTTTTTTTTAGTTTTTTTAATTTTTAGAGGTAAAAGAATTTTATTTTTGGATAGTAGCGTTATTGGTCGGGATACATACATTATCAATGACAGAGGGGTATCAAATAGTTTCAAAAACTGATTTTTGGTGTTACCAGAAATATGTATTTTTAATTTTACAAATGAAATTACCCCGGAGATAACAAAAAAATCTTAAAATAACAACAAATTTCATAATTTGCTATTCAAACACTCCTCCATATTCAACACATTTTTCCAGCTGTAAACGAATGTGGTCAAAACTTCTTCGAATTTCTTCAATGGAAATTGTTTGAACAGCTTCAACAATTCGCTGTTTTAGAAGCTGTACGTCGTTCTCAATTGGACGGGAGTACACTAATTGTTTGAGGCGCCCCCAAAGATAGGCATCTGAAATAGTTAAATCGGGACTTCTTGGGGGCCACAGAACCGGACCATTCCGACCAATCTATCTGTGGCCAAATGTATTTATTAACCATTCCCTCACTTCAATTGCGAAATGCGCAGGGCATCCATCTTGTTGAAAGTACATTTCGTTCCTAAATTGGAGAGGCAATTCTTCTAGGTTAATGTCAGAAAGGAATATTTCCAACATTTCAAGGTAACTCCTACGGTTACACGTGTTTTCGAAAAAGTATGGGCCAATAATGCCATAATGGTAGATGCTGGCCCACCCGGCATCGCCCGGTGAGATACCATTGCATCGGTTTAGGCGGCGTGAAGTTGCTCTAGAGTTATTCTTTAAGTCAACGTTTCGTCGCTGTGCCGATGTTCCCGGTTTCTAGGGTGGGAAGAAAAAGCATGATGGAAGCTCCAGGACCAAAATACTCCGGAGGTAAACTCGCCCCCCGATCGGATCTCCGGGTGGGGGCTGATCCTGTGGCCTCATCAAGCGATATTAACCGAACATCCACTATCTCCGACAATATACTGGGTTCCCCTAACAACACTCAACGGAGAAATAGTGTGGCACCTACAGTTGCTGACACACCCAAAAACAGCAGCTTCAAAATTGATTTCTGCAATATCAGAGGGCTTAATACCAACATCAATTCAGTCCACCAGCACTTACAATCATCCAAGCCCCATGTGCTCGCACTGACCGAGACAAAGGTCAGATCGTCAACGAATACCGTCAGCTTTTTATATCCTGGATACGATTTTCATTTCCGATTTAGACGCAACTTTGGGGTCTGTCTCTTTATCCGAGATGATCTTTGCTGCCAACGAGAGGACACACTTGAACCAGCAGAGTTTGATGTAATGTGGTTTAAAATATCAACGCAGAAAATCACCAAGTTTATCTGCTGCCTTTACCGTCCTCCAAGTGACTCCCATTATAGAGCACTATTCTCGTCACTAGCAAACACAATTGACTTCTTGCAAACCAACCATCCTAATGCCGAAGTCGCTATCTTTGGTGACTTTAACGTCCACAATATCAACTGGCTCAAATACTCAAATACCAACGATGAACAGGGTCGTGAGGCGGAATCTTTTGCAATCAGTTCTGGTCTAACTCAACTCGTGGAAGAACCAACGCGAATTCCAGACCGAGATGGAGATTTTGCTAGTCTTTTAGATCTCTTTTTGACATCCAACCCTGACCTATACACAGTCACCGTTCATCCTCCATTAGGATCTTCCGATCACAAACTTATTTCAACTCTAAGCGAGCTGCCAATTTGTTCTAAACAACCTCCTAAACCTCGTAAAATTTGGCACTACACATCAGCTAGTTGGGAAGACCTAAGGGACCATTTTCGCACTTTTCCTTGGCTGGAAGTATGCTTCTCTTCAGATGATCCATCCGCTTGTGCTCAAGAGGTGTCCGATGTCATTCTTACTGGCATGGAAGCCTTTATTCCTTTCTCCAAGAAGCGCCCTTCTAATGGCAAGCCCTGGTTTAGCAAGAACTGCGAGCGTGCTGTCAGAGCTAAAAAACTAGCTTACCGACAATGGCGTTAAAATCCTACCGATGTGAATCGCACCATCTTTGTTACCGCTCGAAACCAGTGTAAGCAAACGATAGATCAAAACAAAGATGCTAACACGTTCTGACGGCACAATAGCAACCACGGCTGAAGATAAAGCGAACTTACTCGCAGAACTCTTTGCTTCACACTCCACGGTGGACTTTCAGGGAAAAACACCCCCGAACATTCCAGCAGTTCGATCGGAAATGACTGATATCGTATTCCGTCAGCGTCCTGTCAAACGAATTCTGAAGGGGCTCGATGCCAAAAAAGCTTCTGGTCCAGATGAAATTCCTATTATAGTGCTCAAGAAATGCGCCGATGAACTCACACCAGTATTTTGTAGACTTTTCAACTTATCCTACAAAAAAGGAATATTTCCATCTTGTTGGAAAAAGGCGCGAGTCCAGCCTATACCAAAGAAAGGCAAGAAAACCCTGCCAAACAACTATCGACCAGTCGCATTGCTTTCAGTTATATCAAAGGTGATGGAGAAAGCTATTAACCAACAACTTCTAAAATACCTGGAAGGCCTTAAAATTATCAGCGACCATCAGTATGGTTTTCGTAAGTCCAGATCAACAGGAGACCTGCTAGCCTATGTCACTCATCTTTGGAGCAACGCAATCGAACATCATGGGGAGTCCCGGGCTATTGCACTGGACATCTCTAAAGCCTTTGACCGTGTCTGGCACGAGGGGCTCCTAAGCAAACTGCGTTCTTATGGTATGCCCGGCCGATTTTGTTCATGGTTGTCTAGCTTCCTCAAGGACCGCTCTCTGCAAGTGGCGATTGACGGGTTTCTCTCAGAAACCTTCACCATCAATGCTGGTGTTCCTCAAGGGTCCATATTATCCCCCACTCTCTTCTTACTGTACATTAACGACCTTCTAGCAAAAACAGAAAATCCATTATATTGCTTTGCTGACGACAGCACACTTATCTCATCTTTTACTTTGAAATCCCAAACATCGGCTGCTGACGCACATCTTCGCAGACAACTTGAGGTATCACGCCTCAATAAAGACCTAGAAGAAATTTTGTCTTGGGGTGACAGTAACCAAGTCGAATTTAACGCTCAAAAAACCCAGGCTGCAGTTTTCTCTAAGAAGGTCAACATTGCAGAACCCGATATCGTTATGGCAGGACACGCAATTCCACTGACTTCGTCTATTAATTTGCTGGGTGTCAACCTAGGAGGAAATATGTCTTGGCATAATCACGTTGTGGCAATCGCCAGGGCATAGCTTCTCAGAAGCTCGGTATACTTTTCCGTACCAAAAAGTTGTATACACCTCAACAACTTTTGACACTCTATAAAGCCCAGATTCGACCATCACTGGAATACTGCTCTCATATCTGGAGTTCTGCACCGAAGCATACCCTTCGGTTGTTGGATTCCATCCAAAGGAGAGCCGTTCGTCTAATCGGCGACCACGAGCTGACTAAGAACCTCGACAGCTTAAAACATCGAAGACAGGTTGGTGATTTGACTCTCTTCTACAGATATTTTCATGGCAAGTGTTCGACAGATATTGCCCGCTCGATGCCACCTAGAGTAATGCATAGCAGAAACACACGACGAACCACTGCCGCCCATCCCTATGTGGTTCAAGTTAGTACACCCCGAACATCATTGTTTCAGAACTCTTTCATTTGGAGGACGTCATCTTTGTGGAACGGCCTTTCTGAGACCGTGTTTCCAACCGAATATAACCTCCAACGATTCAAGAAAAACGTGAATCGCTTTCTTCGCACACGCACCGCTCCCAGAGCGCCTTAAAGGATTTTTCCTATAGTGCTTGTGCTCGATCATAAAAAAAAAATAAAAAATAATAAGAAATCGCACACCAGACATTTACTTTCTTGTAATATTCTTGCAGGAATTCTAAAACGGGGATTATTTTCGCTTCTGTATCTAATATGCGCAGAAGACACTTTCCCGTTTGTTGAAAATGTCGATTCATCGGAGAACATGATAAATTTATGAAAATTCCTGTTTTCACTTACAATTTTGTTTCCGACCCAAAGACAAAAATCCAAACGTTTAGCTTCGTCTTCTTCTTCCAACGCTTGATTAAAAGTTGGCTTAAATGGGAATATTTTGTTTGCCTTTAAAATATACTGAATATGAGTTTTTTTTACTAAGTATATCAAGTTCTTGAGCTCAGTTTCTTAATGAAAGGGTAGGATTGTCAGCAACAGACTGCAATACGATTAGGGAAGCCGATGCGCCATTCTGATCATAGTTTTTTTTTTAAATTGGAAACTGAAGTTCGCTGAAATTTTCTTAATATTCATAAAGTTCCATTTTTGAGACGTAAACGTTAGGGTATCTTTGATTAAATTTCTCTATCACAAAGTTGTAAGAACTTTTGCCCGCACTGTAACATTGAACTAAATAAACCCTTTGCTCTAAGGTCAACATTTTCAAAACACATCAAATTCTATTTGACAACTTCAAATTTGCCCCATACGTAAAGCAAAGTAGGTAATAAAAAGGTAACAAATCCCTTGTTTTTACAAAAGATGGTAGGAATGCATTTAAAATTTTTAAATAAGATAAACACCAACCATTATGAAAATAGAGTCTAATAAAAGTTTATATTAATATTTTTATTGAGCAGCAAAATTTCCATTTACATCTAAAAATTAAAAAAACTAAAAAATCGAAGATTTATTTTAAATCTCGGATTTAAATTACAAACGTTATTCTAAATAAGTTTTCTAATTTGCATTTTGTTCAAAAATGAAAAATAAAGGTATTTTACTCTTGGAGAAAAATCATGTTTTTGCGAACCCTGTATAAAAAATCAAAATTTTCTCTTCGTGTTGCATTTTTTTACAAGCAAAACTTTTTATAAAGAATGACTTTTTCCCGACAAATGAAATTTTTCATCCATTTGTGCTATTGTAAACCCTATCCGCGGACAGTGTGTATATATTAATTATTGTTCATCGTGCCCGAGGCGGATATGAAGCTGAAAAAGATTTGTAATACTTATATTATGCTTTCCCAGAAAATTTTTAGAAAATCCGATGACTACACAAACGTCAAAGGTCTGCTTGGACTATCGATATTAGGAAGTGCATGAGGATGTTCATTTTTTTTTTGTAAAATGGTTTGAATATTAAGTAAAGTCTATACCGCCATCGCTTTCACTCGCAAAATGCATTTATACCATTTACTATAGAAAGCCTTCTAAATCTATCGAAGTTATTGCAAAATATAATAAAGTCATTTTTGTACATTTTATAGTTCTATATATTAACAATTTTCTTTGGGAGAAAATAATTTTTAAAATTGGCCTATTTATACTAACACATATTATAGTTTGAAGAAATAGTCCATACTTAAAGTGGAGTTGAAAGTATTAAAAGGAAAGAAAAACACAAAGTCATCCTCAGAAGAAGAAGAAGAAGACAGTTTTTAAATAATCTTCGACACCTCCTGGCAAGGTTTTCCCCTTTTTTCCCAATGTAACTTGGTTGGTTTACGCCCACTTTAATAATGTTTTAAATACTCAGTATGGTTTTACCATCTCCAATTTTCTTCATATCGTGTTTCTTCTAAACTTCAATTTTTGAGTCCATAAAAGCTCAATTAAGGTTCTATATTTAAGTTTCTCTTTTGCTAACAACAGCACAAAATAAAAAAAAATTTTCTGTCTCCTGAGGATGAACGTTTCTACGTTCGAAACATGTAGAGACCTATGATTTAATAATTTTTTCTATTAAACTTTGTGGAGGATGACTTTGTGTTTTTCTTTCCTTTTAATACATATTATAGTGTATTTTGAAAACGAATAGGTATGTTACAAATTGCTCAGTTAATTATTTTGTGAATTATAGCTTTTAGAAAAAATGCCTGTCGACTGAATTTTTCTATTATAGAAACATAATAAAACTATATTTTCTATTTTTAGTTGTGTTGATTGGGATAGTCCTATACACCGCCACTCCTGTTTTCTTACAAGAAAAATTTAACATAGCAGATTCAATTAACAGGTTT
The DNA here is from genome assembly GCA_963969555.1 of Polydrusus pterygomalis. NCBI lineage: Eukaryota > Metazoa > Arthropoda > Insecta > Coleoptera > Curculionidae > Polydrusus > Polydrusus pterygomalis. Next base: position 31,766,267 of record OZ018384.1, on the reverse strand, counting down.
TCTATAGATTTATTAGAGGTAAGTAGGTCCTTATTTTATCTTCTGACTTTGCGCATCTATTGCTACTACTCTAGAGCTACTTGAAGTTACTACAATTGCATGTATATACTTAGGTCAAAACTGAAAATTATAAGTTAGTGTGCATTGCGCAGCTGTAGGGAAAAACGAGGCAGAGTATATTGACACCTTTAAAGTTTTCAATTTAGTTAAACTATTTGAATGGTGGCTAAGAACTAAAAAGTTGGGATATAATGATTTTATGAACGTTTTACTATATTTATAGGGTAGAATCGAGGGGGAGCATATATTATGTACTCTTAATTGATATCTCCTTTAAAGTAGTGTTTTTAGTATCCCTTTTTACATTGTTAGAGTAAAGCCTTACTGAAAATTGGAACTAAATATGCTTACTTATTGTCACCTTATAGTAGAAAATGAGCAAAGTATGGGACTAATTTCCGCTATTTTCTTCTATACGCTGTCAGAGTTACGTCTTAAAAGATCGACATTTTTTAACAGCCCAAACAAAAAAGCAATACACAGTTTTTGTATGAAATAAATTACATTATTGTAAAGTCACGTTAGAAAGCAAGATCACTTTTACTTAATTTCATCTTTGTGGCTAATTAAAAAAGCATTCTAATTTCGTAGAAATCTAATAAAAACATTATGGAACTATAGTAAATTTTTATTACCTACCAATGTTACATCATCGCAAATACTATTTCGGTTTAGTAGTAAAGTAATATTCGTATTGGGTATTTTATTATTGATATCCACTCTGTGTACTCTTTTAAAACTATTGAGAGTGCTTTTAAAATAAATATATTAAAAAAAATTATTATTTGCATACATATTATATAGGTACTAAATACCTACGCACCCATTTCTTAAACAAACAATTGCTTCATGAATTAATTATTTTACCATAAAAAGTATGGTGTCGTATGAGTTCTGAGGGGTATGTGCACGTGAAGTTCAGTCAGGGGCATCGATTCGCTAGAGCTTTAATCTGCATTGGGGGCCACGCGACTCCCTCCCCCTGCATTCAGTATCATTTAGTGTTTCCATTTTCAGTAAGGTGTACTTAGTTTTACTCGTCTCAAAATGACTTATTGTACTGTATTGTATATAATACGAAAAACACAGTGGCGTAGCGTGCAGGGGGCCAGGGGGGGCGACCGCCCCCCCGCCCTTTGAACTCTTTCCCAAACGGCGCCCCTTCCCACTCTCCCATTTCAATTTCACTTCACATGATAATAATTGATAATATTGTTTACCTATCGCAGCAAGAAAAAATTTACTATGTTTATGAATATAAATAATATTTATATACCAAAACCCTTATCTTATTTTTATTTTCACTAAGGTGAGTAGGGGTAAATGTAATAATGGGGTAATTGTAATATTGCCTAATAAATAATAAAATAATAAGTTCAGATACTAGTGCCACCTAGTAGTGACTCAATTGGATACTTTTACTGGCAGCTGCTCATAAGTGAAATCTGTTTTAACGACCGTCAGCATGCGCCATGCATTCTTGCAGAATATGTCCAAACAGGTGGCCGTACGAGTTTACAGGGAAATAGTCCGTCAATAATAGCCAGGGCGTTTTTGCAAATAAGTCCTCAAAATATTACTTTAATTTATTATTTAGTATTTCTCTTTTATGTACAAAATGCAATTGGATATTTAAGCTATATCTTAACTCTAATTTGGGTTATGTTACATTTTCCCCAGGAATTTGTTACCTGGGGGTAAATGTAACAAAATTACTGGGGCAATTGTATTATATACAGTGTGTCCCGCTTTTCATGAATACACCCTGATATCTCAGTTATTAATAATGCGATTTTCTTTAAATTTTGGTGGTCATTGTATGTTAGAAAAATTAAGTATTTGGCACAGTGAACACTTTTATGCATCATAGGCGTGCGGTCTTTGGGGGTAAAAAATGGTTGATTTTTTGAGAAAAGTATATTAGGGTTTATTTTAAATAATTTTTTCTATCAGATTTAGAATCAGCATCCTAAAAACCCCTTAATTAATATTTTCAAAATCTCAAGAGCTGATTTTATTTAGCAGTAAAATTTTTTAAAAAACTTATTCATAGTAGTTGCGAGGATACTCAACGAAATGATATGGAGGCGTTTGAAACGTAATAGGATCAGGACATTAAAACCAAAAAGTTAGAAATAAACAACCTATTAAAAAAAAAGTGCCAAATTAAAAAAAAAATTTACTGCTAAATAAAATCAGCTCTTGAGATTTTGAAAATATTAATTAAGGGGTTTTTTGGGATGCTGATTCTAAATTTGATAGAAAAAAATATTTAAAATAGGCCCTAATATACTTTTCTCAAAAAATCAACCCTTTTTTACCCCCCAAGACCGCACGCCTATGATGCATAAAAGTGTTCACTATGCCAAATACTTCATTTTTCTAACATACAATCACCACCAAAATTTGAAGAAAATCGCATTATTAATAACTGAGATATCAGGGTGTATTCATGAAAAGCGGAACACACTGTATATTACATTAACCCCTTTGTTTTAAGTATTTTACAATGGTTCGCCATTATATAAAAAAAAAGTATTGTGGAGCCTAAATACAGTCAAGAAAATTTAAAAACATTTTTTTTGTTCAAGAATTTTAAAATTTTTTTAGTTAATTAGTTCTTCCTTTGTTGCAGATTAAAACCTGCTTTTTATTTTTTATTTTTTCTAAATAAATTTGAAAGTTAGTATATAAAAGTCTGTAACTTTTTTATTTATGATCTGAAATAAGCGCTTGAAGCGGCAAAACAAGGCCAAAATACTAAAGTTTTACATTTACCCCGACCAATATCATCAAGTATTCTAATATAAACTTAACCTGCCACTATCACATTTACCCCAATTTACGGAGCAAATGTATTATAAGGACAGCGTTTGAAAAAAAATCCCATAGTTTTTTTCTTATTAGATATCTAGAACATTTATCTATCCCATACTGTTAGGAACTATTTACCAAGTACTGTCAATTTTTTGGGAATTTTATTACCAAAAAATGTGTTCGATGCAAACCGTTTTTCAGGAACTATTAAAATTTTATATTACTTTTTCCCCTACTTACCTTACTTGATTTAATTTATAATTAAAATATCATTTGCCACGATCAATAATTTGTATTCGTTCAGTTATTTTGCTTTAACAATTAAAAATTGCGAAATCTCTAATTTACTAGAGACTAAATTTTATCTTTTTAAAAGTAGTGTGTTATTGTCGCCAATGAGAATAATATGCTCATATTATTATGTAATATGCATAAAATATTTTATAGAGTTTTAACAAAATTCCCCTTGTCGTAAACATATTCTGTTTTCATGTGACCATTGTAGACATGACGAAACAAAAACTTTATTTCTCAGGCCAAAATTTACTAATAAACGAAATTATACATTAGCAGTGAGGCGCCCTCTGAACAAGAGCGTAGATAATGGGGTAATTACTCCCCCCCCCCCCAGGACCCATAATAAGCTATGAAAACGAAGCACTTTTTTTTAATTGATCAATTTTTTTGTGATTTTCTTAAGGATCTTGTGTAGTTTATATTTTTCCTACTTGAAAATCAGGCAACATCATCGAAAAAAGGGCGTGGCACCCAAAAAATTTCGCCTGCGGCGCTATTTACACCCCCCCTCCCCGTGAAAAAATTTCTACGCCCTTACCTTTGAAGCTTCCGCCCCCTCCGCCCCTTCAACCACGCTACGCTACTGGAAAAACACATAAATTTTCTCCAGTTAGTTAATTTAGGCATCTTAAAATAATTTTTTTCAAAATGATTTATTTCTCGTTAGGCTTAATTTTTTAAAACGAACTTTTTGGACAAAACTACTAAACTTATTGCGCTGCGCTGTCTTGAGTTTATACAAAAAAAGCACAAATTAGTAATTTCATTCATTTAGTTGCTTTAAAGGGACATAAAATAACTTTTTTTAAATTATTTATTTACTAGCTAGGCTTATTTTTTTAAAATGAACTACCTATATGGCCGAAACTACTTTACTTATTGTACTGTATTGGTATAATACAAAAAACACATAAATTTTCTCCAGTAAGTTAATTTAAGCATCTTAAAATATTTTTTTTCAAAATGACTTATTTCTCGTCAGGCTTAATTTTTTAAAACGAACTTTTTGGACAAAACTACTAAACTTATTGCGCTGTCTTGAGTTTATACAAAAAAAGCACAAAGTTCATTCATTTAGTTGCTTTAAAGGGACATAAAATAACTTTTTTTTAATTATTTATTTACTAGCTAGGCTTATTTTTTTAAAATGAACTATATGGCCGAAACTATTAAGTTATTGTACTGTATTGGAATAATACGAAAAACACATAAATTTTCTCCAGTAAGTTAATTTAAGCATCTTAAAATAATTTTTTTCAAAATGATTTATTTTTCGTTAGGCTTAATTTTTTAAAACGAACTTTTTGGACAAAACTACTAAACTTATTGCGCTGTCTTGAGTTTATACAAAAAAAGCACAAATTAGTAATTTCATTTATTTAGTTGCTTTAAAGAGACATAAAATAACTTTTTTTAATTATTTATTTACTAGCTAGGCTTATTTTTTTTAAATGAACTATATGGCCGAAACTCCTTAGCTTATTGTACAGGGTCTTCCAACGAGGACTGAACAGGGGCTCATTTTTGAGCTTCCTTGTATTTAAAGAAAAATCCAAAATAGCCAATCGATGTACTTTTTCCTGCAGAATTCAAAAATGAAACCAACAATTTATTTGAACCAGAAACAAAAGAGTTACGATATGGATAAGGTGTTTTTTAAATGGAACATAGCTTTTTTTATACGATTTTTGGAACGAGTGATTTTTTTTGTCCGTTCTGATTAAAATATTTAATATTGTGACAGCTATTTTTATTAAATTTTAATGTTTTATTCAGTATAATTTAACTTTAACATGTTTGAAACATACACTAGGTAATAAAGGTATAATCACCTTTGAATCCTTCAAAGTCAAAAAAAATTGACAAATTTACTATAATATTGCCGAAATGAAATATGCATTAGTTGAGAGATTGCAGATTGTTATCTTGTTCTACAAATGCCAAGAAAATGCAAGAGAAGCAAAGAGAAGATTTATTGCAAATTTTCACAGAAATATATTCTCTTGCATTTTCTTGGCATTTGTAGAACAATATAACAATCTGCAAACTCTCATCTAATGCATATTTCATTTCGGCAATATTATAGTAAATTTGTCAAATTTTTTGACTTTGAAGGATTCAAAGGTGATTATACCTTTATTACCTAGTGTATGTTTCAAACAGGTTAAAGTTAAATTATACTGGATAAAACATTAAAATTAATAAAAATAGCTGTCACAATATTAAATATTTTAATCAGAACGGACAAAAAAAAATCACTCGTTCCAAAAATCGTATAAAAAAAGCTATGTTCCATTTAAAAAACACCTTATCCATATAGTAACTCTTTTGTTTCTGGTTCAAATAAATTTTTGGTTTCATTTTTGAATTCTGCAGGAAAAAGTACATCGATTGGCTATTTTGGATTTTTCTTTAAATACAAGGAAGCTTAAAAATGAGCCCCTGTTCAGTCCTCGTTGGAAGACCCTGTACTGTATTGGTATAATACGAAAAATACATAAATTTTCTCCAGTTAGTTAATTTAAGCATCTTAAAATAATTTTTTTCAAAATGATTTATTTCTCGTCAGGCTTAATTTTTTAAAACGAACTTTTTGGACCAAACTACTAAACTTATTGCGCTGTCTTGAGTTTATACAAAAAAAACACAAAGTTCATTTATTTAGTTGCTTTAAAGGGACATAAAATAACTTTTTTTAAATTATTTATTTACTAGCTAGGCTTATTTTTTTAAAAATGATCTACAGTGTCCGCAAGAAAGTTCGCATCAAATGGGATTTTTTATTATTAGGTATAGGTAAAAATTGAAAAAGCAGTTAATTTTACTTAATTAATATTGGATCAAAAAGACTAAATAATATTAATCGCTCGAAACATGTTATTCAACAAAAATATAATTTAATATAATTAATTTAATTTAATATTAATTAGGTAAAATTTCAACAAAACCTTCCTAATATTTTCTTTTTGTACATCTGTTTACTAAATTAAGAAAAATAAGAAACGTCGGTTTTGGCAAAACTGATGTAATTAGATAAACTTTGCATCAAACATTATACTGATCAATAACAATTTCAGTTTTTGAAGCAAAATAAATAATTGGAAACCAAAATTTTACACAAAACTGCATTAAGATTACAAATAAAGTAAAGACAAATGGTTTTACATCGATGTATAAAAGTTAATCTACAAGGGTTGATCAAAATTTTCAAGAATCTGGCAAAAAATTAAAATTGTATTAGACTGTCAAAATCTCGTACAGAGGCTAAAAATGCCTAAATAAACAACTTTCTCGAATAAAGTTTTTCGATATTTTGATAAATAATGGCATTATTGAACCTATTTTATTAAAAATGTCAAATTTGACAGGTAACGCAAGTCGTGCAGCTGCTTCAGTATACGTCATTCTTGGTTTTTAGGTAAGCAAAAACTAACTGCTTTTTCAATTTTTACCTATGCCTAATAATAAAAAAAATCCCATTTGATGCGAACTTTCTTGCGGACACTGTATATGGCCGAAACTACTAACTTATTTAAAGTCGCAATTTTTTTTAATTCTAACATCTGTTCTAGGGGGTAAATCGTGAAGGCGGCGACTCTTTAAACATAGCTTTATCTCCCTTGACATTATGGACCCTTCTGACACTGGTGTCAGAGGGAGCTGACGGCACTACGGCTGATCAGCTCAACGACGCATTAAGACAACCCAAAGTCAAGGATGCTGTTAGAGACTCATATCAGAAATTGTCTCGAATACTACAGGTATTTATTTATTATTTCTTTTGGTTTTTAAGGGAGTTTTTTTCATAAATTACCACCACTTTCATGGGTTAAAAACCTGTGAAACATTTTTGGAACATGACTAAATTTTGCTAGTCTATTTATGCACGCTGCTTGCAAGCGAAATACCGCCGATACGACACGCCTATTTCGAATTACGTTTTATTAAATTTTTGCCCCCTTAATGTACATTTTTATGAAACGACGACGGTCGTTTCGATATTAAAAATAAATTAAAATATCGCAAGCCAGCCCAGTCTGTGAGTCCTGAAAATTTAAGGGGTTTTAATGTAAAGGGTATTAGAAAGTTTTATTTTAAAAGGCCAACCAGAGATTTTATAACCTACTAAAGTACTTTCTATACTAAATTTTTAATTTCTTAACTTCAATAAATCGTTCTTCATTTGCAATAACTCTAAATTGTCTAGACGTACAGACGGGGTGGGAACAGGGACAATTAAAGGACCAACCGAGCCCCATTTATTGCATTTTGAAGAGGTTGAGAAGGAAGTACCATGGATTTTAACTGATAGAAAATATAGTATCGCGTACTGATCGTTACGTCAAATTTTTGATTAATTACCTCTATAACTTGTTTTTAAGGGAAAATCTCGGGAAGCTGAGTTTGAAACTTCAAATGGAATATTTACAAACCAACAGTTCCCAGTAAAAGCTAAATTCCTGACTGTCGCCAATCAGTATTATGACAGTAACGTAACTCCTGTCAATTTTAAAGCTAGTTCAGAGGCAGCACGTGCTATAAACCAATATGTAGCAGCAGCAACAAGAAATAGAATACCTATATTAGTTAGTCCAGGTATGATATTTTTTCCCTCATCATCTGCGAGTAAAAATATTTTTAGGTTAGGTTTAAGTACTATTTCTTGGTTTCTAATCATTGAAATTTGATCACAAAAATATGTTTTAACCTATACAGAGTTCTTTGTACCCTTTTATTGCTCTAATTCGCTAATTAGGGATGTAATGAAACGGTAATTACATTGACAAGTATTTTAGGAAACGGATATCCGTGGTTGTTTTATATTGATGGATACATCAGATAACGTCTCTGGTTATATCATTATAGAGGGTATGCATTATGTAGTATTAATAAGTTGCCATACATTAAGCCCAGCAAAAATCATACCTACTATTGACAAACTATGTTGTTATTTGGGCTATCGATTCTTTACTAAATTGGAATAACTTTTAAGTGTCATTTTCCGATTTTTTAATCGTTTTTCTGAATTTTCTATAGTTTGGTATGAAACATGTACCGTGCGAGCAAAAATTATTTGCATCAAAAAAGGCTTGGATTAAAAAACGTAGAGCTTGGTTTAGATCACAATGATATGGGAACGATATATCTAACCAAATCTAGGTTAAAATTTTGTCAAATTCATATTATGACATGATATGCCAAACTAATGAGTAGTAAAATAACTAGAAAAATATAAATTTATTTTTGTTGTTTGCAAAATTAACAAAATAAGAATATACAGAAAGAAAAAGAAACTAATTACATAAATTGCTGAAATTAGCCACCGCCATGCTCCAAGCATAAATTTACACGTCTCGTCATATTTTCGAAAGTGTTGACCAGCATCTCTAGAGAAATGTTACCACATTCTTGGACTTGGATAATCCTTTCTTGTAATTGTTCTAAATTTGCAACTGGTGTTTTAAAAATAGTGTTCTTTAAATGAGAAAAAACGAAGTAATCCATAACCGTTAAACAAGGTGATCCAGGTGGGAAAACAATGTCTGATCAAAAACTGATCAATCTGTCGTCGAAAAAATTGCGTACTTAACTACTTAGTTAATAGTTTCGGCGGCTGTATGGGCGGTTGCACCGTCCTGTTGAAAATATCCAAAACGTAGTTCGCCGTCAAGTAATTGCTCCACAAATGGATTCAAAATATTGTCTCTATACCGCTGTACTGTAACTGGGTCATGGAAAAAAATAGGACCAACAATTCTTCTTCGGAAAACAGCTAACCAGACACCAATTTTTTAAGGGTGCAATGTGGACTCTACAAAAAAATGGGGATTTTTACTACTCCACATGCTTGTATTCTGAGAATTCTCATAACCGGAGAGGTGGAACCAGTCTTCATCTGAAAAAAATGTCAGGTCTAATAAATCATTTCTTTCCAATAAGAGACTAATTTCTGCGTCTTTCCAAATCTGCGGCTTGTTATTTCTTGGAATACTTGCACTTTATAAGGAAATAAATTTAGCTGCTTCTTAAGAATAGTCCTGCATGTTCCATAAGATCTTCCCACTTCTTGGGACAAGCGACAAGCGTCTTATACAATTTGTTGGCGTATTTTGCATTATTTCACGAACGTTTGCAACAAGTTCTTCTGTTCTTACATATGGTCTAACTGCTTCTTTTTTGTGTTGTATAGAACCTGTTTCCCTAAACACAGCCACGGTTCTTTTCAGGCAATGATAAAAATCCCCAGCAATAAAAGCAACGTTAGGAAAATGTTCGTGAATATCGTCCATGCACAAACCCGGATTGTATTATCACTCACCATTTACTCTAACCCCGTTTCGAAAATACACTTCAACCATGAATGTTTTGTGCTGTTCCGTAAAGCCCATTGTGTGAATTGTTCAAGTAATTGGAAAAATTAGCGATGAATCAAATTACTTGTAACGACTGTCATAGATGACGGAATAACTGATTGATTGTTAATTCAGGTAGTTATTGACACCCAACAGGTATTAAGCTCTACGGTTAAGCATTACGTCCTTAGGTGCAAGGCCCTCTATGATGCAAATAATTTTTGCTCGCACGGTACTAAGTTGAGTTTTTATTGCAACAAAGTTTGGTATTCCTTGTCGTCGGCTTAATTTAAATTAAAGTATTCGTGACCTCAACAACATTTCGGAAATGTAAGGTGATAATAAAGTAGAAAAAAATTAATTCGAAGATAAAGATTTTCCCACTTTTGTTTTAATTCTTATTACTTATCGAAATACCTGAACATATTCCAGGTATCTAACGTAAACGGAACCAACTATTGACTGTTTACCTATAGGTGTTTGTTTTAACCATAAATGTACGTAATTTACAAACCTTTTATGGTTTGTTTGTCTTTCTCTTACCGCGGAATAATATTAAAAGTTATAGTTTTTCATGACAATACATATTTTATTAGCTTTGTTTTTGTTGTAATAAATTAATAAAAGTGCTTTAATGTAAGAAGTATACTTTTTAAAAATATTTAAATGTAAATATGAATATGGAAAGTAATAATTCTAAAATGTTGTCCATTCACTATTTGGCAATATCCCAAACGCAAGTAAAACTCGTTTTGAACATTTTTAATTAATTTGGGACAGGGACGGAGTTATAGGGACGGGGGGGGGGGGGGCGACCCCCTCCCCAAATTTACCTTAAACATCAAAAGTTGGGAAAATTTGGTACACAAAAATGTGTGCAGCTTATTTAACTTCCATTAGTTGCCCGGACTAACATGGGATCGTCTCGTATTAAATTCCAAAATTATCGGACTAGTAGGAGGACGGAATCCTGACTGCGGCGCAGCCAATGACCTGTACCAGATCGTTGGGCGCAGCAGCTATCGCCTATCGCTTTGCTTGCGTCGCACACTACACAATTCAAGTTAAGTTAAGACCGACTGTAATATACAGGGTGAGTCGGAAGGAATGGGCCAAACTCTAAGGGTGTAATCTATGCATCAAAATAATAAGAAAAAACTCAAATGTTGTTATCCAATATTCATTTGTTTTTAAATTACAGCGTTAAATAAAATAATAATGTTTAACCAAAATATGCAACATTAACATTGTTTTAAATAAATCATTGGCTTTTTTTAGAGGTTTGGATTGGTCGCGGTGGTCCTATTAGTTGGCTTCCTAGATCGCCAGACCTCACACCGTTGGACTATAATTTATGGGGTCGGTTAAAAAATTAGGTATAAAAAGGGATGCATTAATTATTAGACGCATTACGCATTAGAAATGCTGCACTCAATATTAAAGAAAGGCACGAATCAATTAGAAGAGCCACGCGCGCCCCTCGTAAACGAAGCAGGAAATGTTTGGAAGTCAATGGCGGTATATTTGAAAATTTATTAAACCAACGATTTATTTAAAACAATATTAATGTTGCATATTATTTTGGTTTAACAATATTATTATTTTATTTAACGCTAAAATTTGAAAACAAATAAATATTGGATAACAACATTTGAGTTTTTTCTTATTATTTTGATGCAATGATTACACCTTAGAGTTTGGCCCATTCCTCCCGACTCACCCTGTATAGATAGACACATTTGGCATTTTCAGTAATTTAAAGACTGTCGTGTATCGTACACAACCTAAGTCTTTGGAGGATCTTAAAAGCAGTATTTTAGATGCTGTGCATGTTATTTCTCGTGAACATTTGCAAAACGTGCTTTCCCAATTTTCCGATAGGATTGGACACTGTCATGCAGGTGGCTGAATGACGACATTTTAAACATTTAATTAAATAACTTCCGAAACAGTTGAATTTAGTCATATGAATCATTATTATACGAAAAATATTTTAAATTTATTGAAGATTTAGAATATCTGATAATATACAGGGTGTTCCATTTAAAAAAAATGTATGTCAACACTTGACAGTTCGTGACATTACTCACATATGGTATAATAGTTAAATAGTAAAATTTTGGTCCTATGGATTGCCCAAAACCCGGATCCAATATCACTTTTAGTTCGCCTGTAATGAAGCCGTTCCGGAACATTTGCCCAACAAACCCTGTATATGTTTTTTATACAGTTTATTTGATAATTATGGGTAGGTCTGAAATAAATACTTTTTTAATTGGGTTATTTTTTTTTATATTTTATAAAGTTGGGATATTTAGGAATTTCACCCCTCCCAAACCAGAGGCCTTCGCTACGTCCCTGCTTTGGGAGACACTTTTCGTCTTGTTCGTGCTGTCAACTCCTCAAAATTATGACAAGGAATAAAAACTTGAAATTTAGTACTTATGTACAACTTAATAGGCGCTTTAAAAATAGCCGATAAAAAACTAGGGTTGTTATTTAAAAAAATTATCAATCTCGTCATATACATACAGTAAGTATGTCTCCGTAAGTTGGAACCATATGGAAAACTTTTTTATTAGGTAGGTACCTATTAATTTTACGAAAAAAAGTTATTCTTATTAAAAAGTTCTGCATGATCTAAAACCTAAAATGCAACTATCAGATATTAAATTATTTTAAGCGTATACGAGGTTTGTCAAAAAATATGAATTTTGCCCAAGAGCAAAGTACCTTTATTTTTGACAATATCGAAAATTGGTATTAAAAAAGTTGATCAAAATCAAAAACCACGTTAAAATATGTAATTACACCCATTTACGATGGGTTTTGTTATTTTTTCATAATTTTGTTGCATTATTAATTAATTATGAATGAACATTTATCTCTTGTAATTATTAAAAACATGATAACCTTTTCGTTTCTTAATTTTATTTAACAATGTTGCAATTTAAATAAGTCCCTAAAAAATACATATATATATTGCAAATAAGAAAATATACATCCTAGATTACATGTAACTACTGTAGGACAGTTAAATTTGCATTGTTATTGTACACATACGTTTCAAAAAAGAAAAAATAATTTTTTCATCGTGGTTTTTAGTTCTAATCAACTTTTTTCAATAACAATTTTCGATATTGTCAAAAATAAAAGTACTTTGCTTGTGGGCAAAATTCATATTTTTTGACAAACCTCGTATACGCCTAAAAGAACTTAATATCTGATAGTTGCATTTTAGGTTTTAGCATGCAGAACTTTTTATGAAGAATAACTTTTTTTCGTAAAATTAATAATAAAAAAGGTTTCCATATGGTTCCAACTTACGAAGACAGACGAATATTTTTTATAAAAAATACCACAACTCCAAATTTAATGTTAAGACACGTGGCCAAGCATTTTTTCCAAAAAAAAAATATACTGGGTTTACAGAATTTATTCAAGTTGACACTGCATAATAAAATTTCACTTTTGTTTGCTTTTTCTACACTGTGGGCCAAATTTATTTGGAACCCAATTTCACTCTGAATCACTTTTGCTATATATGTCGGATTTTGGTGGTATTTTGTGTAAATATTAAAGGGGCCTTTCCCTAATTGTAGAATAAATACCCAATCACTATGTACAGGGGGAGCCAAGTAACAAGAAATATTTGTAATCATTGCCTTTAGGGCTGTTGCAAAATTAAATGGTTTACTCTAAAACTACAAACATTATTTGAAATTATTAAGAGACTATCGGAAAAGAGGCTCTAAAAAAATTGTTCTAAAAACTTTAGTTTTTTTATTAAAAACGTATTTTTTTTCGAAACTTTATTAAATAATATTACCATACAGCTTTATTAAATATCAAGTTAACAGAGCAAAAATACGTAAATAATTGGATGTCGAGTTACCTATGAAACAAAAAAAAATGCCCTTGACAACAGTATGTAAATATTAGTAACTTGGCAGTGTATTAAATTTATTTCAAAATGGTGTACTCGTATTTGTCATTTGAAGATAAAATCTTAATTTCATCTCTAAGAGTCAAAGGTTATGGTGCAAAAAAGATTATTAAAAGTTACCCAGAGCGTAATTGGAAATTAAGTACCGTTAGTTATTTTCTACGGCATTTATTCGAGACCAATGGTTCATTCCAAATGAAGCCTGGAAGAGGAAGAAAGAAAACTGGTAGAAGTATCGAAAACGTTGAAAGAGTTAGGACAATTCTTAATGCTGTCGAACCCGGTAATACGATATGTGCAAGAAAAAAAAACAAAAACGACTACTATTAAAAGATTATAGGTAAGAAAAATTATTAAAATTGATTTGAAGTTTCGACCCTTTAAAAAAATATACTGTCACAAATTTTCAAATGATGTTAAGAATAAAAGAGTAGAAAGATGTCAAGCATTGTTAAGAAGATTTAGTCGACGCGATGATATTGAAAGAATTTGGTTCTCAGATGAAAAAGTTTTTTCTTTGCGCCAACCAAAAAATTCTCAGAACAACAGGGTATATTCTAATGTACAAAGAAAATCGGAGATACCACTGGAACATCTTCTGGTTCCCAGAGATCATTTTTCTAAGTCAGTTATGGTTTCTTTGGCTGTATCGATGCTAGGAAAAACTAAAATTTATTTTATAGGCTCTGGAGTAAAAATTAATTCCGAAGTTTATCAACGGGACATTTTAAACTGTATATGCTTTGAGAAATAGAAATAGTTAGCGACAACTACACATTCCAGCAAGATGGCGCACCAAGCCATACGTCAAGAAGCACTGAAAGATACCTGCAGGAAAATTGTCCTGATTTTATTGAACCAAGCATGTGGCCTCCAAATACCCCGGAGTTAAACCCCGTCGACTATAACATTTGGGGGACATTCGAGGGAAAAGTTTATGAAAATACTCGGATTAATACTATTGATCAGCTTAAAGAGAGGATAGTCTACTGTTGGCAACAATATAATCAAAAAAATATTAATAACTCAATTGGACAATGGCGCCGAAGACTTCAAGCTGTTGTAGATAATCAAGGTGGTCATATTCACAATAATTTCTTGTAAAATTATTGAAAAATATTTTTTTTATTACATTTTTGCTCTGTTAACTTGATATTTAATAAAGCTGTATGGTAATATTATTTAATAAAGTTTGGAAAAAAATACGTTTTTAATAAAAAACTAAAGTTTCTAGAACAATTTTTTCAGAGCCTCTTTTCCAAGAGTCTCTTAATAATTTCAAACAATTTTTGCAGTTTTAGAGTAAACCATTTAATTTTGCAACAGCCCCAAAGGCAATGATTACAAATATTTCTTGTTACTTGGCTCCCCCTGTACATAGTGATTGGATATTTGTTCTACAATTGGGGAAAAGCCCCTTTAATATTTACACAAATTACCACCAAAATCCGACAAATATAGCAAAAGTTATTCAGAGTGAAATATGGGTTCCAAATAAATTTGGCCCCCAGTGTATATGCCACTAATACTATTTTAATAGTTTAAATGTTCATATTAAACGGTTTTGGATATAGAAACTATTATAACCCCTAGATTAATCTTTAGCATTTAAAAATATTTATAATTTGTATTAATTTTTGGACGCCTTTCATTTTTAAAATAGAAGAGATAATTTTACTTTGTCGCAACAATATTTTCAAATACACATCAAAACCGCCTACCTAGTTGGCTAATTCTAAAGGTTCTATTTTGGCGTAGTCATATTTATCTCCTATTTTATGGATTGGTAAAAAGAAATAACATATATCTTAGTTCTAAACCCCATGATGAACAGGTGAAAATTACAATTTAATATTAGCTGTATCGTTAACCCCTGCAAACGAATGTATACACCTCTACAGACAGTGGCGTATACAGCTTCAAAATTTGGGGGCGGAGTCCGGCGGAGGGAATTTTCTCACTAGAATAAAACTAACTCAGAATTTTTTTAGTCCAGTCATTTAAATAAAAAATATAATAAAAAATGTGTTCTTGTGTCTTGCATATTTATGCTTTCTAAATATTCTGTTTTTTTTTAAATTTTTCTGATATCTGTAATATCAAAGAAAATACACAGTTTTATACCAGAACATTTTTTTTTGTTAAAATAACATTTTAACAACATTAAACTAAGAATAACACTAACAATAAATATCAAAAAAGTACATTAGTAGCGCGTGTTTTTACCTCTACTTCTAATAATTGCTTCATATCGCCTCGGTATATACGCGATATTAAATTGGTTATTTAATTTTGGTCAAGTCCATTCCAAATATCGGCAACCATTATTTTTGCATCTTGTCGGTTAGCAGGAGGAAGTTGATGCTCAGTGCCCTACCAATAATATCCCATAAGTGCTCTATAGGATTAAAATCGGGACTGCGCGGTGGCCAATATAAAGTTCGAATATTTGCCAATATTTTTTTACACTTTTTTGAGTTATGGAGGATGGGGGACAACCACCGATCTACAACTACAGAGCAATAATAATTTACTAATATATTCATCGGGTTCAGTGGCAAGTATTTGTCTTTTTTGCACGTCAAACAATAGTGGACATCCCACTCATAGCCAGAAAAAAACTATATGTCGTATATACTTTTAAATGTCGATCACGATGATTATTTACATAAGTCATCCTATAAAGATCTTAAAATTAAATGTTTTTGTAGTGGGATTATAGTTTGAATAATAACTACAAATTTAGATTATAAATACGTTAATTTTAACATTATTGAATTTTTATAACAGCCTTGCATATTCAATATTCAAGGTGATCGACTGTTGACGAAATATCTTCAATTTTAGTTTTGGTACGCAACAAAAAACAAGGGACGTGAGATGAGCATTAAAAAGGACGGCCAATTTTCCAATTATTATAACAGTACTTGAAACCGCCTTTGTTGTGTCAATTTTTCAATATTTTATTGCAGATTTGTACAGATTACCAAGAGAAAGTTTAGTACACATCATAATACCTACACGTTTTAAAAAACTTTCACACCTTTACGTTACGTTTATATTACGTTTCCTGCTCGTACGCTGTGAAGATGTAACATACACCTTTTTCCAAATAACTTTGAACTGTGCGAAATAAGAAAAATTAACCGTAAAGTCAAATTAATCTAAATACTCGCTCCATCACCTGTCATTAATGACACCCTGTTGAAGTCTGGTATATTTTACGTTAAGCGGTTGGCTACAAAAACAGAACCGGACTAACTTCTTTTACCTTCGCCTTTGCCATCTGGTAAATTTTGTAAGGGAGTCTTAATATTTTGTAAAGATATAGCGTGAGTACCTACATACTAATTTATTATTTATAAAATAAAATATTGACCAAAATAAGATGTGTAAACATTATAAACCTAAAGGAAAAAAAGAAAACAAGATTTATTTCTTTTAGTATTTATTTATAAAAAGCAAAATAGGTATTTATGTATTTATTATACACGGAAAAAAGTAATACATTTTTTGCGGGGTGTAAGCTTTGTGGACTTGTGGTGCACATCTAATTAAACCACCATATTGGGAACCCTTTTGGTATTGTTACTTTTGTGGGAATTTTATATATGTATAGGTATATACATGGTGTCCCGTAACTTAGAGGCTATACAGCAACAGGAGATAGTGGACTTGAAAATATGTCATTTATTTTCATTTCTTATACGGTTAAAGAGATACAGGATATATTTACTTTATAAAATTGGCGATGATTTAAAGTTAAGCAGATATAAATCAAACTGTGTGTAGTTATGTTTTTGAGGGCAAAAAAGAGGATTCCATAATGAGTTTTAGGATATCTCCGATAGAACGCTAGCTGGGATGTTCTCAGGTAACTTTAATATTTGCGTCCCCCGACGTTTTTGGGTCTAAAAAGACCTCTTTGTATGACAAAAAGAAAAGGTATTTTTAAACCCTTACTCATTCTACCTGGGCAAACGATTTTTACCTTGGAAATGAGTTTTAATTTTTTTATATATGAAGGCAAAAGTCTAAAAATCATTGGTGTCCCCTGTCCCCAAATGATATCTATTTGCTTTGAATGCGTTTGTTAGGTTATTTTGTTTAACAAAGCCACTTTTTTCAAATTTTACATCAAATTTGATTCATCAAATTTAATAATTTTAACGAAATTTTACTTAAACATAAAAACTCAGATTCAGAAACAAATTCATTATGTCCCCAGGTTTTACCGTCATTGGTGTCCGCTTGTTTTCTTCCTGCCTGATGGACATGCGCGGGCTAGTTTCTGCCTAAAGCTTGTCACGTATTAATAATATTAGGTGTTTCTTCAGTTGGTTATAAAAAGCAATGCTGCAAAGTGCTTCGCTTAACGAAAGTAGTCTGTTAAAAGTAAAAAAACACGGTTGGTACCAAAAAGTGAATCATCAGTGTCCCTAGGGGTTTTCCCCTAAAAGGTAAGTTGTTTACTTATATTTATATCTACATAAATTTAAAAAAAAAAATATATTAATAATGTTTTTGAGGTTAGAAAATATATTCGTAGAATGTGAGGTTTAAAGAATCTTACAAAACAACATTGGGGTCACTATCATTGGTGTCCCTGACAAAATATTCGGTTAGGGTGGACACCAATGACCATATAGGGACACCGATGATTAATTTTAATTAATATGTGTTTCTTCTTTCAGAAAAAATGGAAAAACAAACAAAATTAAATGTGAAGAGTCTTATTGGAAAACTAAAAACGATGAAAAAAGAAGCTGCTAGGAAACGAGCACAAAAAGAAAAAGAAAAATATGAGCAGAAAAAGCAAAGGGAACGAGAAAGATACGATAAAAAAAGGAAGCCCAACAAAATACTAATAATGGCCAACCAGACCAGGCTCCAAGTACTAGTCAAGTAAACTGCCAACAAGATGATCCGGATTCACAAAAATTCCCTAACAAATTCCAAAAGATAGAAAGAGATAGCTTATCCTCGATTTCTGAAAACAGAGACAGTGAGCAAGCAAGCTCGATTGTGTCGTCTACTGGAAATAGTTTGAAATCAAATAGCAAGAGCAGCAAGAAAAAAAATCTTCAAAAAACGTACAGATATCTACCGAAGAACAAAGAAAGAGAGAAAGAGAAAAAAAAGGAAACAGAGAGCTAAAATTTTTTTTTTAATTTATTTATTTTACGTCGGCCTTTTTCCGCAACGAGGCCAATCACCGACGCCAGGGAATTTGTCACACACTATCTGGTAATTTTGCCGAATCCCTCTTTGTCGAGGGTAGGGTTCTTTAACGTGCCAACATCCATGACACTGTATTTCATAAAAAGTTTTATAAATATTAAAAAAAAAATAGGTACTATGTGATTTTTATTTAAGTAGGTAGTTGAGTAAAGAACTTATAGTCAATGGTGTCCCTTTCCATCATTGGTGTCTTTTGATTTTGCCTGAAGCTCTCTTGCTAGGGATTTTCATAAATGCGTATATAGTGTCTCTATCTTAAACTAAAATTATTTTTAACAATATAAAAAGCAAGAAAAAATATCTAGTCTGTCTTGACAGAACATAATAGCAAAATTTAGGGAAAAAAAATAATAGTATCATATTTTCCCATTTTGCCATTTCCTAACCAAATATATTTTTAAGGTTTAAAAATTATTTTAAGCTTACTTTGTTAAATACTAGCATTCAGCTTATATAGATAAAAATTTTAGCAAGCTCACTTATCACAAACTGGATATTTTATCAAAAATGTTAAAGGGACACCAATGATAATTTTTGGGCAATTTTTTTTTGCCAGCGTTTTGCCACTACCTAAACTATTTTCCCCGAGATGCCATTATTGGTTTCTGATAATGCCATGTTTTTTAAATAATTTCTATAATAAAACTATTGTCCACGATAAACTTGAAAAAATGCAATTTAAAAATTGAAATATTAAAGTTACCAGAGATTATCCCAGCTACACAATATAACTTGGCTAAATTCTCGCATATATTTTTTGTCTTTCACATTTCTGACCGCTTTACCTCAAAGTATGGAAGAGAGATCTTTTATACGTTAAACAGTTGTACTTCATTAATCTCGATATTTCAATTAATTTTTGAGATAATTGCGTTTAAATGCTAGATGGCAAGAAACATTTAAATAAACACCTTTCATAACGAAACATAATTATTGAAAATTAACCGTGCTTTCTTGCTGTATTTGCCCATTAGTTATGAGACCTGTATATAACGATAAGTAAATGGTTTAACTATAGGGACTTTATTGATTTCACAATAGATGAGTTAACCAGAATGGTGTTAAATAATAAACACTAAGAACATCTGTCTCTGACTGAAATATATAAAATCCAAAAGTAAATTGTTTATAAAATACACACTATACAAAAAACAGCCACAGAAACGCTTAAAAAACACCAAAATCGGAAGATAATAATATTACGCAACCTGACATGTGAGCTTGCTACGGCCGGCCCACTTCTGATCTGGGAACTTTAACGACGAAACCAGATCAGCTGTTCATGTCAAATGCCGTTGTCTTCTGTCGAAACGCTTTGTTTTAAGAGAAAGTTAACTCTATATGCATAATATTTCGAAAATGAAAGTTAAATCGGACAATTCAAAGAATGCCTATTAGGTTTATTCTAGAGGTTCCACCTTTGCAAGTTATTTTAATATGATGATATTTTTGTAGCTGATGTACAAAATGCATATCTCTTTATCACAAGTACAATGTACTTTAAAGGCCAGTGGACGACACCGTTTAATAGGTCAGCTACTCTACGAGATGCCTTTATGGATGAAAAAAAGAACAAAATTGGAGATGTAAACATGATGTACCAAGCTCATCCATTTGCCTATGCAAGAATTGACAAAATAAAAGCTGATGCTTTGGAATTACCATATGGATTTGTAAGTATTTTAGTTAAGGACAGAAAAACCGGAAAGACTAATAGAGAACCGATTTTGCTGATAGCACATTACTCGTCACAATTTGAATGGTTACAATTCTATTAAATGAGTGAAAAATAAAGACAGCGTTATTAGACCAGGGCTGAAGCCTCTGAAAATGGTAAAAAGTGAAAAAAAAATAATAGTAGGATGAAAATAACCTATTGGAAAAGGAAGAGAATATAACAAAAATGAAAGGAAAAATAATTTACGGGCGATCCGAGGTCGGGAAGTGGAAAGGGGTGAGTTTTTAAGGGTTGAAAACGATTTATCTCGATTTCCGGCAAAACTACAAGTCCTATAAAAAAACGTTAAATGGCAAAGTTGTAGGTAATAAAAAGATCTACTGTAAATTATTTTTCCTTTCGTTATTGTTATATTCTCTTCCTTTTCCAATGGGTTTCATCTTACTATTATTTTTTTTGGTTTCAAAAATTATCGATCCTGGTCTATATGATAAAGAAACGGATCAGCCTTTTATAGAATACCGCCCACCTAATCAAGAATCGCTGGACCCGTCAAATTAAATGTTTTAAAATGCATTTTTTTTAGAAAAAAGATATTATAAAGAAACTGTAACATGGATCATGTACTCCCATCAATTCCAATTTTCTCATTAATATGTTAGGATTTACTGTGTCAAAGGCTTTTCGCAGATCCAGGTCCACAAATATAGCCTATTTGTTTTTTTAATATTTCTAGTTGTAGGAAAAGAAAATGTATATTTTTGTTTATTTTTAGGACGACAAGTTTTCAATGTTGATCCTAGTACCAAGAGGTGTACAAACAGTTGCAAATATGTTACGTCAACTGTCAACAGAATCAATAACAGATATTCTAGCACTGCTTAAAAGGAACCATGAAATGTTTGTAGATGAAGATATTCACGTTTACCTGCCAAAGTTTAAAATTGTTTCGGACTTTAATTTGGATCGAGTTTTAGACGGGGTAAGTTTCAATTATTTATCTTAAATAATAGCATTTCTTTATGTTGCCCACTCATTTTGGATACTCTATATATACTTTTAATAACTTACTATAGATACTTAATTTAGATAGGTACCTACTTATTTAATTTAACATACAATACTGCATAAAACAAAAATTTATTGTTGTTTTCAGATGGGAGTAAAAGATGTCTTTGATCCACAAAGAGCAAATTTATTAGGAATTTTCTCTCATTATTTGTTTTTGTCGCGGGTTATTCAAAAGGCTGAAATTGAAGTTGATGAAGAAGGAACTGTTGCTTCGGCAGCTGCAGGTAATATCTAATTTGAAGAAATGTTCTATTTACTAGCAAGCAAACAATTGCAGAAAGCAGGAAAAGAAAGTAGTAGGACGTTTATCCTTGTCAAAGGTCTAAAGAATTTCAATTAAAGTTACTTGGTTAATTTCACTTCTGATGGGTGCTCCTCGAACACGCATATAAAAGAAAAAATCGTGTGGGTTAATTGAAATCGAAAGTTTGATTGAAGAGGGTTTGACTATTAGCGATCACAAAAATCAAGAATATATTTTATTTAGTTCAATCGCCTAAATTATAAAGTTTTTCCTTCGAAAAAAATTATAAAAATATTTGTTTAGAACAGTACGCCGCGGATTGTTTCAGTGCGTTGGTGTTATAAATAAAGGATATTTAGTTTGCATTGAGGTAAGGTTCATTTTTTTTAACAATTATTAGTAGTTCAAAGAAGTAGTCCATTTCTTGATTTCTTTATGACGATTTTTTTTTTAATATGGCCAGAACCATTTTTTAAACTCTAATTTTTTAAAGTATAGATATTAATATTTTTGTTATTTGTCTTACTTAACAAAGGTGTGAGGATAGATATTCGGGAATAAAATCAACAACTTTTTGTAAAATAAGGTCTCAAAACGCTATTTTGCTCAAAAAGGTCGATAATTTTGTCCATTCCGCACCTTAAAAACCAAGGCAATTTTTTATGCTAAAAAGTAAGAATAAATTATGCCTTATACAGGGTTAGGAAAAATTACCAGAACGGTCGATTATTTCAAAATATACAGGGGTTATTAAAAAACGTCTTATATAAAAAATGTAGGGCTGTTAAAAATCTACATATCGGTGATAAATTGAAATATACAGGGTCGCCCACAAAGTTGTGGAGAATGATAGTTATATTTTTTTAAATGGAACACCCTGTATATTTTTACATTTTTAAATTCCACATAAAATTATAATTATTTTTTATTGAATGCACTAATAGTCTATACTTCATAGTTTCCGAGATATTGACTCTCGAAAAGTGACATTTTTGACCTTTGACATCTTATAACTTTCTAACAGTACGTCTTAGAGCAAAACGGCTTACATGTCCCTATCTTCAATTTTTATTATCTTCCCAAAAAAATCAACTTCCAGTTAAACCAGAACAACTATATTTCCTGCTTTCGAGTTACATCCGGTTTAACCGGAAGTTGATTTTTTTGGGAAGATAATAAAAATAGAAGATAATGACATGTAAGCCGTTTTGCTCTAAGACGTACTGTTAGAAAGTTATAAGCTGTCAAAGGTCAAAAATGGCACTTTTCGAGAGTCAATATCTCGAAAACTATGAAGTATAGACTATTAGTGCATTTAATAAAAAATAATTATAATTTTATGTGGAATTTAAAAATGTAAAAAAATATAGGGTGTTCCGTTTAAAAAAATATAACTATAATTCTTTACGACTTTGTGGGCGACCCTGTATATTTCAATTTATCACCGATATGTAGATTTTTAACAGCCCTACATTTTTTATATACCTAAGACGTTTTTTGATAACCCCTGTATATTTTGAAATAATCGACCGTTCTGGTAATTTTTCCTAACCCTGTATATTAACAAAACTTAAATTACAACAGGACGTCTATTCTCGAAATAGGCGAATGATCATTACAAGAGCAGTGATTACCTTTTCTCTTAAAAATGTTTAAACTGTATTCTTGAAACTTAAAATCAGTATATTATATTCATTTCCATACGATGTGAGCATATGATGTGAATTGTCCCTTCTCGCGAGAGAGCGTTCACTTCTCTTAAATTGGAGAATAGACGTCCAGATCTTCAAAAAATATATCTTGTGTGAATAAAATACTATATCTTGAAAAAAACTAAGAGGAAAATTTATTGACCCAAATATAAAAATAATATTTTGGGATATATTTTTCATCGGTAAATGCCCCTAGAATATTTTAAGGAAATTAAAATTAAAGAACGTTTCGAGTCTTTATAAAAAATAGACTAAAAATATTAATTGGGTGCCTCAACTTTTTTTTTAACCGTTTTTACAAAAGGTGCGGACTTGACACTTAAGGTGCGGATTGGACATCGTATATGATTAAATTCGATTAAATCAATATAAAAAGGTAAAGAACTATTTATTAAAAACCAAAATGTAAATTTCAAATAAGTACTACGAAAAGACAACATTACTATTAACCAACACCGATAAATACTTATTTATGTCAAATCCGCACCTAACTGTCCAATCCGCACCAACGTAAAACAGGCAGGGAACGGACGGTGCCGAATGGACATTTTTTGACTTTTTAATTTATTCACAAAATCTGGCAACGCTGATTCGAATTATTCTTAGGTTGTTTTGCCGACCTAAAAATGCACCATACCATAATCTATTTTTCTAAAAGAAATACGTAACGTAAACGGAAACTGCGGTGCAGAGAGGAAACGCAAGAAAGTGAGCATTTTCTACTTTCTTTTTTTAATTAACTGTTTTGCCGATATATATCAAAAAACGGGTACTTACCAATATCTTTAAGCGGCGCACAACACTATAACAAAACCAGAAATGATAAAAACGCACTGATGCCAAACTGACGCTGTCTTAATGTGTGGATTTCGTAGGTGCGGAACGGACATTTTTCCGAGGTGACAGTCCTAGAAAGCTAATAGTGCAAAGACTATTGCGGGTTATCTCGGTTATGTCATTGAATATTTTAGTAGAAAGAATAACCAAATCTATGATATATTGATTTTATTATAATTGTATTTTGATCAAACAATTAAATTGTATCCAATTTAGCAGTTGCTACGTAGGACAGGTGCGGAAGTGGACAAGAAGGCTCTTTTTTTGAGAAAATTATCGGGTTATTTATTTTATTTTGTACTCTAAGTGTCCTTTTTATTGAAAACTAAATTAGTTTATTTATATAAATAATAGCTTGGGCTTTTATATGAATTATCGACTTTTTGAACAAGGAAGGACAGTTGTATTTCCGTTTTGGCCATATTAAAAAAAAATCGTCTTATAGTGGGATATATTGTAGGAATAAGAAATACCATCGTCAGGATAAAGGCTATATAAGTAATATTCTTTGACTGTAGTTGTTGATTCTTGACATTACAAGATCCCTGAAACATTTAATAAAAAGCAGGGAGTGTCGCCCCAATGCTTTATGTATGCAATGTCTATGTGTATGTTCAGCTATACAGTGTCTAACAAAACCCTGGCACAATTTAAATATCTTAAATGCCGTTTCTCCTCGAAATAAATGCTATAACCTAATAAATCAGATTAATGTGACAACTAACAGCCCTACAGATTCATAGCGTTGTAACATCTGTTAAGAGTTAGGTAGAGCATAATTAAACGTTATTAATTAGTATACATACATTTTCTGTTTTGTGCATTTTAAATAACCAAGAACCATTATTTAATTTACATTTATTTTGTTTAATATTGACTTTATTTTCTGTTTGCTTCTAGATTCTATATTGTTCGTTTTATATTTTTCACTTAGCAAATCTTATCCATTATTAGACCATGCTTCTCAGAAATATACTAGGGCTTAACGCCTACTATTAGATTTGTTTTAACGCTTCTTTATAAGTGCACATTTTTAACGTTTACTGTAGTTTGCTGTTATATTTTGATCCGATCAGATTTGATTGCTAATATAAATATTTATTTTTTAGGTGCCACATTCTTAAACAGAGCACCTCCACCTAAGATCAGAGCCAACAGACCGTTCCTTTATTTTATTATCCAGAAAGAAACGGGAACTATTGTTTTCGCTGGTAAACTTAGCAATCCCAATACTTTACCAAGATAGTCATCTCGCTTTTTATTTGTTTGTATCAGCACTACGTAAATATTAAATAAATTATTATTTTTTAAAGTAATTGACTGTTATTCCTGGTTGGGTGGGTATTTTATGTTAACACCGACATGCGCACCAGTGGCGCACCCAGGGGGGGGGGGGGGGGCAAGGGGGCCTTGGCCCCCCCCAAAACCCCCAATAAAATAAAAATTATGAAAGTGGATAAGTATTTTAAAAAGTCAATTTTCTTAGATTTACCTCACGGGCCTCGTTTGAGGGGGGCCAGGTGGGGCATTTGCCCCCCCCCTCCCCCTGGAAGTTGTCTTATTGACAAAAGTTGACTTATTAAGGTTTAATATGGTTTGATTGAATTTATGAATTTATTATTTCGAGTTTTCCTTTATATTTTTGTTATTATTTTGGGATAGTAAAGACTTATTTTAATAAAAATAGACCGTTTTAATGCCAAAACGACTATGAATATTTGAGAAACAATTTTAGCTCATTAAGTATTGAGCAAAAAATTGAAATTAAAATTAAGGCAAGACCTAAACTCTCGAAATTAACTTGATACATACCACAAAGTGTAAATCTAGGGACTTTATTGTTATTGAAGTTTGCTGCAGATAAAAACAGATGAATGAACTTTACTTTTAACCAATGTACCCACTAATGAAAAATAAATTAGCCTTTCTATTTTTTATCTTATTTCATTTTCAATAGAATAAGAAGGTAATCATAAATTTTTAAAATATTTACTATAATAATTATTGACCAAATTTGGGCGTGGTCTTAAAAAAATTTCGCCTACAGCAGGCTTTTAGTACACCCCCAAGTTAACAAGTCACAAGCCGCCAATGCCCCCCCTAAGAAACCGTTTAACGACTCCCGTGACTAGGCTATTGCGATCTTCCCTGCAAGAGTACCTGTTAAAAAAGCTCCAAAGTTCTAGAAAAATGCGTAACTTAAAAGTTTATTAAAATATTTGCTTCCAGCACTGGTTGGCGGGCCCCCCCTAACATAAAATCCTGGGTGCGCCGCTGATGCGCACGACATTTATAATAGTCTATAATCACATATCAATAATTTGTTTTGTGTGTGGGACACTGGGAACGGTTCGCCTAGTTATTTATTTATGTTAAGTTTTTAAAATAATTTTCACCACAGTTAATATACCGTGCGAGCAAAAATTATTTGCATCAAAGAGGGCCTTGCATCTAAGGACGAAATGCTTAGCCGTAGAGTTTAATACCTGTTGGGTGGCAGTAGCTACCTGAATTAACAATCAATCAGTTATTCCGTCATCTTTGACAGTCGTTACAAGTAATTTGATTCATCGCTAATTTTTCCAATTTCTTGAACAAATCACACAATGGGCTTTTCGGAACAGCACAACGTATTTTCGATACAGGGTTAGAGTAAATGGTGAGTGGCAATACAATCCGGGTTTGTGTATGGACGATTTTCACGAACATTTTCCTAACGTTGCTTTTATTGCTGGGGATTTTTATCATTGCCTGAAAAGAACCGTGGCTGTGTTTAGGGAAACAGGTTCTATACAACACAAAAAAGGAGCAGGAAGACCATTCGTAAGAACAGAAGAACTTGTTGCAAACGTTCGTGAAATAATACAAAATACGCCAACAAATTGTATAAGACGCCTGTCCCAAGAAGTGGGAAGATCTTATGGAACATGCAGGACTGTTCTTAAGAAGCAGCTAAATTTATTTCCTTATAAAGTGCAAGTATTCCAAGAAATACAAGCTGCAGATTTTGAAAGACGCAGGAATTACTCTCAATGGTTTACCCAAAATTTATTGGAAATAAATGATTTATTAGACCTGACATTTTTTTCGGATGAAGCCTGGTTCCACCTCTCCGGTTATGTGAATTCTCACAATACACGCATGTGGAGTAGTAAAAATCCCCATTTTTTGTAGAGTCCACATTGCACCCTCAAAAAATTGGTGTCTGGTTAGCTATTTCCCGAAGAAGAATTGTTGGTCCTATTTTTTTCCATGACACAGTTACAGCAGAGCGGTATAGAGACAATGTTTTGAATCCATTTGCGAAGCAATTACTTGACGACGAACTACGTTTTGGATATTTTCAACAGGACAGTGCAACCGCCCATACAGCCGCCGAAACTATTAACTACTTTTTACTTAAATTTTTCGACGACAGATTTATCACTTTTTTTTCGATCAGACATTGAATTCCCACCTAGATCACCTTGTTTAACGGATATGGATTACTTCGTTTTTCCTCATTCAAAGAACACTGTTTTTAAAACACCAGTTGCAAATTTAGAACAATTACAAGAAAGGATTATCCAAGAATGTGGTAACATTTCTCCAGAGATGCTGGCCAACACTTTCGAAAATATGAAGAAACGTGTGAATTTATGCTTGGAGCATGGCGGTGGCCAATTTCAGCAATTTATGTAATTATTTTTCATTTTCTTTCTGTATATTCTTACTTTGTTAATTTTGTAAACAACAAAAATAAATTTGTATTTGTCTACTTATTTTATTAGGTACTCATTAGTTCGGCATATCATGTCATAATATGAATTTGACAAAATTTTAACCTAGATTTGGGTAGATATATCGTCCCCATATCATTGTGATCTAAACCAAGCCCTACGGTTTTTAATCCAAGCCCTTCTTTGATGCAAATAATTTTTGCTCGCACGGTACAAATACGAACAAACCAGTCATTGAAAATGCTCCTTATCCCATCTTCATAAAACTTGTCCTGTTAACTGTATATAGTCAGATGACGTAAGATCGGGCCTATACGTAGATTGAGATAAGACTATGTGGCCTGAATTATTCTATATTATTATTATAAACAGTTAAAATAGAGATGGTGGAGAAATTTCATTTTGCTACCCTCAAGTTTGGTTTGTTAATCCGCGCATATATGTACCTACCTACGCAACAACTCCTGAAACAGGAGTTATTGACTTACGTTCTTTACCCAGGAGCGAATTTCCGCCTAGGCAAAGAAGGCAAGTGAAGAAACAATAAAGTATTTTCACCTCGGATCAAGAAGTCGCAGACTAAAAGTATGGGCATTGGAAAAAAGTTTGCTCTTTATTAAATTACGTAGTTAAAAAAAAGCTCTCAATCTCTAAGACCGGGCCTGCCTTTGTCAATCAACGCAGCATATAGTGCGCGCCAGTCTTACCATATTTTGCTCTATATTTTTTTTATCGGCTTTCCCTTTCTAATGAACATGGTCCATAACGGTCCATCACGAACATTGGGAATAAATATTAACGAAAGTATTTACTTTTTTCTAGGTTCTGTATTTTTAGACAGAATGCCTCCACCTGTCATAACAGCCAACAGACCATTTCTTTACTTTATTATCCAGAAAGAAACTAAAACTATTATTTTTGCTGGCAAACTAAGCAATCCCAATACTTTGCAAACATAGAAATATCATTTTTTTCTTTGTATTAGTACTTTATATAGTTACCAAATAAACCATTACCTTTTTAAAGCAATTGCATGTTATTTCTGACTAAGTTAGACATTTTAGACACAATAGATATATCACTTTCTTGTATTCGTATTTTCGATTGATAATATAATAAGTAGGGGAGAGTGCTCGACCTAGGGACGCGTTTTTTTGAAGTCCTCCCAAAAATGCCTGTGTTGAAATAAAATAAAAATTCTCGTGGCATTACGTAAGTTTTAGATAAAAGAATTAATACAGCACCAAAAATTAACCCTTTTGACACCCACAGCCAAATTATTCTTTTTTTGGTTTTTTCTTGAAATTGTCTCCAGGTTCAACTTACTTATGTACCTAGGGACGGATGGTGTTTTACCTAGGGACATTAATGGACATGTTAAAATGCTTTATTAAACATTTATTTAAGTAAAAATCTAGTATCTGTTTAATAAAACTTTCACTAAACAAACTTTGAAATTCGTAAAAAAATATATAATTTGACATAAAAGAGACTAAAACCTTAAATATCTGGTTTCAAAAACACTTATCCTACATATAACAAAACTAGAACAAGAAAACATCAAAGAAATAACAAATAAACGATTTTAAATTTACAATAACAAAAAATTTATTTGGGTTCTGTTAACTAGTTCGAAAAATCCAAACTCAAAATTTTAGGTGACAAGGTTCTTTTTGTAGTTCCTACTGATTCAGGTTCTGGCAGTTTCATAACTAAATCATCAGACTCTAAGGTGTAGCCATCTGAATTGTCCGTATCTACAATGAAAGTGTCAGTTTTTGGCATTTTTTCAAAAATTCAACTTCGAATATCCCACTTGAAATTTTTAAAATCTTTGCAACATGATTCTCTTTGTTCTTTTCGCCCTTACATTGCGCAAGAACATAGTCACCTACTACAAGTTTTGGCGATCTAACATTTCTATATATTTCCTTTTTCTCTTTTAAAGACTTGATTTTCATTCACATAATCGGAATCTGAACTCTCGTGGAAACTCGCTTCCATTTTCTCATTTTCTTGACTACTTTCGCTGTCTTGGCATTTTATATTCATCCGAAAATTTCAAAAAATATATCCAACAGGCAAATAACTAAAAAATATATGTGAGTTTATACCTGGGGATATTGTGTTGCGATGTACCTAGAAAACTGTCTCCAGGTACAGCACCACTCAATGTCCCTAGGTACGTTTGGTATAGTTTTCTTTAACAATAATCGAAAAAATCTAACATTCAAATTTCTTGCGTGCCTTTTACAGCTAAAAAATAATGGAATAATTACTTTAGTTATTTAAAATATAGCAAAGGTCTTACCAATCACACTTGTGACAATAATCACCACCAGAAAATTGTGAAAATATTTACTTATGCACCACTAAAACACAATGCGGTCAGCTGCTATTTTATTACGCGGCCATTTACAGTTTTCTTCAGTATAGTTGCTAAAGCAGAGTCACGCGTCATAGCGTTAAGACTATATGGTCGATTTGGCCAAAACTCCTTGGTGTCCCTAGGTACATGGTGTCCCTAGGTTGAACACTTTTCCCTACTATACAGGGTGTTTCTAAATATCATGTAAATATGAAAAGGGGTAATTCTTTGGCTTATTTAATGACTAAAAATTCATATAAACATAGGTCCGTAAACACTTACATCATTGAGCATACCAAATGGTTTTAAGAATCTACAGGGATATATTTTTTCAGGGGTCATACCCCCTTTTATCCCCATGAACTTTTTTTCGGTGCGCCGCTGGTGGATTCTAAAATACAAAATACATTTTTTGTTTTGTTCTAAAGCATTTTAATCTCTTGTAGTTTTTTCGTATTTACCACCATTATTGAGGAAAAAAAAATAAATAGTTTTCTGTGTTTCGTGAAATACAATACAAAAATATCAAATAATAACAATAACAAGGAAACTACGTTATAAAAATTGTTGAAAGTAACCTCCGTCTACTCTTATGCATGTGCCCGCTCTTCTTCTCTTTGATTTTATTATACTACACTCAGTTCCAAAAAAAGTGACGCCCCTAATTTTTGATGCAACTTTGTAGCTTTGTCATTTCTGAACGAATGGACCGATTTTTATTTTCTTTTCATTTATTGGTAGGTAATTCCTTTTTAAGAAAAAAATAAACTGGTAGAAATTTTGTCAAAGCCCCCTGGATGATAGTGGAAAAACTCAAGCCATGTTATTTTCTTAATTTTTGATTCACCCTGTGCGTTAATCAAGTAAATGTATAGAAAGCGCCTACACTCTATATCATAGCCGCTTCTTTTACGAGCATTTTGATTTTTTGTTCATTAATTTATCTCTAAAGTTGTCCAAATTACAGCTTTTTTGCTGAAACCTTGCGTATTACCAACTTTATGAATTTACCGAGAAACAGTTTTTAACAGATACGAATTTTAAAAACATTTTTATTAAACACAAAATTATAACCTAGATAACTGCTTAATACCGTGTATTGCCTCCCCTAGCAACTCTAAGAGCTTCTAATCTACGAGGCATAGTTCATCCCACAATTGTTCTATAGGGTTAATATCGGGGCTTCTGGCAGGCCACTGCAATGTGGTGATATCCGTAGCTTCTAAGAAGTTTCGAACAATTGCTGCGGTGTGTGATCGGGCATTATCCTGCATCAATATAAAATTATTATTGCCCACTAACTCTGCACGAGGTAAGACATACTGCTGTAAAATGTCAATATAGATTATGGATGGAAAAACATGGAGGGGTGTCTTTCCATTCATTGAAATCCCTCCCCACACCATAACTGACCCACCATTATAACTTTCACATTCTGTTATTAAATTCTGATTAAACCTTTCACCAGTCCTTCTCCATACTCTTTTCCTTCCATTCACCATGTTAAGGCAAAACCGTGATTCATACGTAAACAAGACATTCGACCATTCACGAATATTCCATTGTCCATAATTTTCAACGTAGTTTCTTCTAGCAGCACGATGTTGTGGCAATAATTTGAGATCTTTTGCAGGTCTCCTAGCTTTCAAATTAACTTCGTTTAGACGTCGACATACCGTTTGCTTACTTATTGTAACACCCCGAATTTGGCGATCTAAGATCTTGCTGAACATTTACCGCAGTACTTATTTGATCGATCACGTAATATCCTCAATCTCAAGAAGCGATCATCTATTGGAAAAGTTTTTCGAGGGCGACTAGAACCAACCCTTTGAGCAGTGCTTCCTGTTTGTTCGTACTTAGTGATGTAAAATTCTCGGTAATAATCTTTTGGAGAATATTCTCAAGTTAGAGAATTTTCTGAGAATGGTAAGAAAACCGCTAGAAATAGCAATAAAAAGAAATTAAAAATTACCTATTCTTTTTTGATTTGATTAACATACCTTCCCAAGAATAACTAAAAACTAAACAAAAAAACAGTCAAATAAAGAAAGATCACATTTACCTATTAAAAACATACGAGTATACGTTCGCGCTTCTAGGGGATTTCCCTGAATCACTGTTGCAGACGTAAAACACTGTTGCCAGAGTTATAGAAAATGTTAGGGAAACTCAAAATTTTAAAAATCATTGCAAAATTTTTCAGTGTAAATCGAGGCGGTGTAAATTATGTAGAAAAACTTCTCTAGAGAATGTTCTCGGGAGAATTTTCTTACAGAGAATATTCTCCTCTCACATCACTATTCGTACTTGTAGATTGAGATTGCTCTACGAGCAGTTGCTTCATGGACACCCACTGCACGAGCGGCGTAACGTTTACTACTGCTACTTGTTCTGAACTTATTTAGGGCATTTTATGTAATTTTAGCCAATTTTAGCCACTACAACTTTTATAATGACATTGACTTTTTTAATGACACAACGACAAAGGGTCAAATAATATGGATTAATTGCTATGGCAAGGGCAATAATTATTTTTTTGGCAATGTGATCCTACAGTGAATTACATTTATGGAATAAACGTAAGGTTTCAGCAAAAAAAACTGTAATTTGGACAATTTTAGAGATAAATTAATAAACAAAAAATCAAAATGCTCGTAAAAAAAGCGACTTTCATATAGAGTGTAGGCGCTTTCTATACATTTACTTGATTAACGCACAGGATGAATCAAAAATTAAGAAAATAACATCTTGAGTTTTTCCACTATCATCCAGGGGATTTAGAAAAAATTTCTTCCCGTTTATTTTTTTCTTAAAGGTAAAGGAATTACCTACCAATTAATGGAAAGAAAACAAAAATCGTTACATTCGTTCAGAAATGACAAAGCTTCAAAGTTGCAACAAAAATTAGGTGCGTCACTTTTTTTGGAACTGAGTGTATTTTACCGACTTATACACCTTGCGATAGATTAATTGAAATGAAATACAGGAATTCTGTTTTTTTTTTTCATTTATTAGTTATACATTATAAAAATAATCACAGGATGTATTATTCAGGCTTTACTCATATAATCTCATTTTTTATATATTATTGCACAGAATTTTTCCGTAGGTATGTTTATCACTACAATCAAATATTCAAAAAATATACATATATGTATGTATGTACCTACATCTGAACCCTAAATTATAAAGAAGTCATGTGAGACTACAACAAAAAAAAAATACCCATACAGGTTTTATATATCTGTCTACCTGTATACTAACGATATGTTGGAATTGTATGAACAAGGTTAGAACAAGAGGGTTAACTTTTGATTATGGTTACTGCATATATTTAATTTGTATATGATATGATTATGTATTGTAAGTCGCCTATCTATACGATATAATATTGTATATACAGTGTGGTTGTTTAAGTGTGCAACATATGGACATTTTTTTTATTACCGATTTCTCAGAAAATGTTATTCTTGATAAAAGTTGGTGCATGTTTGATAATCATATTAGGTGCCAAAAAATATAAAACTTGTACAAGAATAAAGTACCCCTATTTCAGAAAATTCAGCAAAATGTTATTAAGAAAATTTGTTAGAATTCAAAGTTATGCATAGATTCAAAAACGTGAGCTCCTAAAATTAAAAAAAATATATTTTTTTAAAAAACATTAATAATTTCCCAAAAATTTTTTTTTATATTCACCATAAAGACTTTTATAAATTAATCAAAATTAAATTAATTTCACATATCTTTGTTCAAATTCAAGCACAATTGTAAAATTTACTTGAATTTTTAATTTATTAAAGAATCACAAACTTCATGTTTGTTGCAACGATATTAAACACAACTTTAAAATATCCTTAAAAAATCTTTTTTTAACAAGATAAAACATTAGTAATGATAATATGCTACTTAAGAAACTATCATTCAAAGTGCAAAATTTTTATTTTAAATGTTTATTAAAAAACCTGTACAAATTAAGCGACAAACATGAAATCCTACTAAAATAATAGCAGATACCTATGGTAAAAAACAAATAAGGTTACGTTTTTGAATCTATGCATAACTTTTAATTCTAAACAACTTTTCTTAATAACATTTTGCTGAATTTTCTGAAGTAGGGGTACTTTATTCTAAAAGTTTTATATTTTTTGGCCTACCCTGTACGCCGTTTGACTTGCAACCATTCCAAGTGCACCTAATATGATTATCGAACATGCACCAACTTTTATCCAGAATAAAATTTTCTAAGAAATCTGTAATAAAAAAAATGCCCATATGTTGCACACTTAAACAACCACACTGTATACCTTTTTTTTTTAAATAGTATGCTTAATGGTCATGTAGCATAACGTTTTCGTGTAGGTAGGTAACCAACAGTACGCACAGTCTGAACGGGCGCAAATCAACATTACTCCTTGCTCTAACCCTAATAAGCGATATCAACTGTCAAATTACTTGAAGGTTATGCTAATTTTAGGATATGACGTACCTGCAGATAGTTTCCCTCTGGTTTATAAACAATAAAATCTAATGACAATATATTATTTACGATTTTGAAACCCAGAAGGTTCCACCAAAAGTATATCATTGGTACGTACTGCTTTGAAATGTTATTCATTTTAGGTGGCAACACATTTTGACCGTTTTCCTTTGCTATTATTGTTTCGTTTAAACGCCTGCCCCTAAAGGGGTCAAAAGGGGTTATAAAAATTTATATTGGAAAAAATATTTTTTGACAGACTTTCAATATTTTTATAAATTCTACCTCTAAGGTGTTTATAAACGCAAAGTTCATGGAAAGGTTCTGTGAGAGTTATTAACGATCTGTACTAAAAAAATGACGATGAAACTATATTTTTGGTATTATTGTCATGAAGCTAGGAGAGTATTTTTATTGAAAGAGAAACAAATAATGTACGAAAGCACCAAGGAACCGTTTCAAGAATAATATGGGTACCTATTAAAGGTTTAATTTAGTAGTATGGCTAGATTTTTACAAAATTGTGTATTATAGGTAGGTGTATTTATTTCTCACCACTTACATAAACGGATACTTATCTATAAACGAAAACTATTTTAAACCAGGCCCAAAACTATTAAAAACCTAACCCCATATTCGAGGATAAAATCTCAGTAGAATGATTAACTATGTTCATTTGTGAATAAACCAGATTAAACTATTTATTTTTGCTGGTAGGTATGCATATCAAATTTTAAGGCAGTTCGCACACCAGACGCGTTTAAAAGGAGCTCCATGCGATGCGATCAGGTCATCATAACATACCTTTAGATGCGTACAGTTTATCTCGCGTGATTGTGAGAATCAGTCGACGACAGGTCACGTGGTGATGTACGAACTGCCTAAGGGCACCGAATATTAACAAGACAAGAAGGATCACTCTAAGCTCCTCCCCTCGTTATGCCTATCTCGCTCGAATATCGGATGCTACTGTGTCTAGAGCACCGTAAGTCCCCGACGCGCGATATGCATAAACAGGTTGTCCGTCGTAGGGATATGTAAATAAATATACCAGTTGTCTTTATGTGCCGGCTTGAGCAAATTTTCCTTTAGAAATAAACATAGTGGTCACGAGAACGTTGGAGCGACCCTTAAGATATTATATGAAAATTTACTATTTACACATCCTTGTAAAGAGTTTTCTCATAAATATTTTTTAAACCTATATATTAGGCTGCGGATTTATTTTACAATTAAATTTGCTAACCGGGATATAAAAAATAGATACTCTTTGAAACAATCAATAAAACCTAATATAAAATTAAATATCTTAAAACATCTTTAAAAAGCGAGGGTATATTTTATTTCACAACATTTAAATACATTATTTTTAATTTAGTTGTTAACGGGCTACTATAAAAGGCATCGAACAGCTTTCAGAATTCAGAGATTTTAACTCATTTGGTTAAACGCCTTTAGTTTTAGATGGTTCGTGTATCGATTTTCACAATTTTCGAATCGCGATAATTCTTTTTCCCAGAGTACCTATAACTACTCCTACCCGTATTTTACTGTTTGGTAAGATGGCGTCATATTTGAAATGACCTGTATACATTTTATATTTCATGTAATAATTCGGTAATTAGAATACCTATTTAAGTTGGCATTTGCAAATATTTTATTGTTAATTTTTATACCTACTAATCTCATCTGTAGCTTACTACAGCTTATTACTTTTTGATGAAACTTTCCTTTTTCCCTTAATTTTTGCTACCAGTACTTTTTATAATTATGTTAAGATCTGCCAATTAAATATCCTGACGATATCCCCCTTTTCCTTTTAATTCACACTAAGCGGAATAGGTCACAATAACAATTATTGCTAGATGTTTTTAAATCACCCTGGTAACTGAACGTTTATTCGTTTTAATCGCTAGCGGTTTGCATCAACCTCGTATAAGCACGAACACGTGCACCGCTTCAGGAATTTGTCAAAATCGTCGGCGCGCTTGTGTAAGCTGGACATCAAAGTTCTGACGGAGAGTGACCCTTCTTGTCTTGTTAATGTTCGGTGCTAAGGGTTATAAGGAATTATAATTATCCACGTTAATTAATTATTTTTGCACTTTGGGTTAATAACTTTTCTAAAAACACTAAACACCAATGAGTAATTTTACTCAAAAACTGATTCATATCTTTTTCGGGTTCTAATACAAATTGGATATACAGGGTGTTTCATTAAGGGTGGCCACCGGCCATATCTCGGAAACTACTAAGCATAGGAACTTAAGAAAAAAAATTATGATTAAAGCGGTCATGAGAAAATTCTGAAAATTATTTTTAAGTTCCGTATTTCGCCACAAGGGGGCACAATTGAAAATTAATTTTTAAAATTCTAAATTTCGAAATTCCCTATATTATGGTATACATCTGGTTACATCATTAGAAAGGTTAGGCAATTCTGCATCATTCTGGTTTAAGGCTCATTGGCGTACCGACCTTAATAAGAGTGGGGGAAGCTATTGAAAGTGTACTCATTAAAATCGCTATAACTTCTAAATGACTTATCCGATTTTACTAAATTTAGGCTTGCTTGGAAGATAAAGGTAACTACTTTTAATTATCGTATCCAACGGTACACGATAGTTTCTCATAAAATTGCTAGAGGACGCAATTTGTTAAAATAGATTTTTCGATTTTATCCCGAAAATTCAAATCATACGGTATAACTATGACATCATAATCGGAAAGTAGATTAAATTTGCAAGAAAAAATGTGATGACCGCAGTTCGATATCTTTGTTGGTTTCAGAGTTATTGCCAAAACAATAATTTTTAACACTTTTATCGAAGAAATTATTGTTTTTATAGTTCCATAGGCATGTAGGTAAGATTAGTAAATGTATTATATAAAAGACAAAATTTGGAGCGTGTTTAAAGGCCAACGGACAATAACAACATCATTAAAACAATCATGGAAAACTTTTTAACGAAACAATCGAAATACTTTATAAATGTTAAAAATAACTTCCATTTTGCAAAATACAACTATTAATTCTTCTTCTAGAACTAGAAATAGGTACTTTAATTTTATTAGAAACTATCGTGTACCGTTGGATACGACAATTAAAAGTTCTTACCTTTCTCTTCCAAAAAAGCTTAAATTTAGTAAGATCGGATAAGTCGTTTCGAAGTTACAAAGATTTCAATGATTACACTTTCAATAGCTTCCCCCACTCTTGTTAACGTCGGTACGCCAACGAGCCTTAAACCGAAATGATGCAGAATTGTCTAGTCTTTCTAATGATGTAACCAGAGGTATACCATAATATAGGAATTTTCGGAGAGATTTAGAATTTTAAAAATTAATTTTCAATTGTGCCCCCTTGTGGCGAAATGCGGAACTTAAAAATAATTTCCAGAATTTTCTCATGACCACTTTAACCATAAAAATGTTTTCCCTAAGTTTCAATGCTTATAGTAGTTTCCGAGATATGTCCGGTGGCCACCCTTAATGAAACACCCTGTATATTATGGACCACATAATTCACCTACTCCAACAATTAAAAAAACACTGGGGTTTTCAAACTCACAATTGCGTGATAATAATCTTGAGACGCTATGGACTATGGACTAAACTGAACCGTGCTGAAAAAAGTGCTCCGTTTTCAAAAAAAAATTCTAGTACAAATTCTGTATTCTTCAAACAAAAACATTTTTAATAACAGTAATAAAAATTATATACCGGGTGTTTCTCAAAAGACGTTCACCCCTATAACTTTTCTGTATTTATAGATATTAAAATGAAATTTTGAGATTATGCATAAGAGATGCGTCTGCATTTATTGGCATAATTTTTAATTTGTTAGCACTTCCGGTTTGACCGGAAGTGACCTTGACTTTGGTATTTTAAATGGGACATCTTGTATATTTTTACTTATTTGGGTTCAGCATAACATTATGAGTGAAATGACACCTCACTTGTCATTTTTTGACCTGTTATAACATTTTTATGTTTATTATTTATTTTCAATCTAGAGTGCTACAATTTAATTAAATATGTTAATTTATAATCAAGTAGTATATGAAAATTAAAATTATGTCATAATAATTGACTTTCTAAGTTTCACAAGCGTTTAAAAAATTAAATTGTTTCAAAACCATTCCATTGTTTTTCAAAGCCGCCTTTATATTTCTTTAGAAAAGAGAGGGCGGCAATAATGCATAACGCTTTTAAATTTGCGATTGGGATTTAAGGCAAATTTTTCAGTGTCAATTTTAAAATATCATAGGAGTGTATGGTATCAAATTGTTGGAAAAAAAATGCTCATTTTAAATATCCTAGTGAACTACCATCGTTCCATTTGGAAAAATGGAGTAAGCGTCAAGAAAGCAAAATTTCATTTTTTAAACGCTTGTGAAACTTGGAAAGTCAATTATTATGACATAATTTTAATTTTTATATACTACTTGTCTATAAATTAACGGATTTAATTAATTTGTAGCACTCTAGATTGAACATAAAAAATAAATATACAAATGTTATAACACGTCAAAAAATTACAAGTGAGGTGTTATTTCACTCATAATGTTATGCTGAACCCAAATAAGTAAAAATATACAAGATGTCCCATTTAAAATATAAAAGTCAAGGTCACTTCCGGTCAAACCGGAAGTGCTAACAAATTGAAAATTATGCCAATAAATGCAGACTCATCTCTTATGCATAATCTCAAAATTTCATTTTAATATCTATAAATACAGAAAAGTTATAGGGGTTAACGTCTTTTGAGAAACGCCCGGTAGAAGAAACAAGTTTCACTAACTCACAGTCTTAGCGACATTACCATCAAGAAGGACTTAGAGTCAGTTGAAACTTTCTTTGCTCAAGTAATCTGTTTTATAATCCTCATTAAACAAATTTGTGGTTCATTTCAAATTAAATAATGTTTAATGATGTTAAATCTAATGGGCCTTTTCACTATTCTTAAATTTGATACATTTGGCATTTGAATTGTTTAGGCGGTGCTATAATAAGTGTTTTTCATCAATAAAATTATCGCTAGGTCATAACATTAATTTATTTCAGCACAGTAAAAACCGGGTAAAATTCAACCAATTTCAAAATCTCAAAACAGGCGCGACTCATGAC
Organism: Polydrusus pterygomalis; assembly: GCA_963969555.1. Taxonomy (NCBI): domain Eukaryota; kingdom Metazoa; phylum Arthropoda; class Insecta; order Coleoptera; family Curculionidae; genus Polydrusus; species Polydrusus pterygomalis. The sequence continues at coordinate 31,726,311 of OZ018384.1, read as the reverse complement.
GTAGATATGTTTAAAGCTTGCTAGAGCGCATGCGTTTAACCTCGCACACGCGTAAATGCTGATCTGTTGAACTGCCATCGGCAAATTAAGCCGCTGTTGCCATATGTAGAAAGTTTTATAATCCTAATAATATACTTTCTTCTTAGAACTTTATTTGGATACTTTAAATAAATATAAACATAATACTGGTAAAATAATTCATTCCGCAGCTATTGAATGGAAAACTGGTATATTATAATTACTAATTGTTAGTCAATTACCATTACACTGGTACTATAATATATGATTTTTGAGAGTATCGGCAACACTGTCAAGCTGTTGATTTTGTGAATTCTAGATATTTTAAGCCAGCGACTCGGCTATTCCTATCATTCCTCTGTGCATCAATCTTCCGGCGCGATGACGTAGGTATGTTTAAGTCCGTGTTTTTATTCAAGGAGTTTTCTTATTTATTTATTTTCTCAGTTATGGCTTAAAAGTATAGAAAAGTAAAAACACAGAAAATTTTATTTTTTGTTCCTTTATACACTACTACAAAAATCAAAATTTAGTGAAAAGGCCCATTGTGAAAAAAATGATATTGGTTTTATTTTATGCGATTGAATCAAGCTTCTATTAAAACTAGTAAGTGCGTCCAATATAGTAGTGGCATATATAACATGTTCGGTAAAAACATATGGGTTCCTATCGATTTTTAGAAAATTCAGTATACCAGTTATAAAAAAATAATAGACACATCGCACCTTTAAAAGTAAAGTGACACAACTCGAAAATTGTATATTTCTAAGATTAATCATAAAATGACACTAAATACCGCCCTATATCAGCTGCCGCTTGACCTAATACCAAATCACTTCTCCCAAATAAGAGGAACCTATTTATGCCTTTTTCATATTAACGGTATTCGCGCGTCTTTTTAATACTAAAGAGTATAATTTCAGTATGTTGTCGCATTCGACGGAAAACTGACACGGCTTTAAGTCTAAACTGAGTTGATTCCAAACATTTTACAAAAAGGTCTTTAATAAAAAAATGACATGATTCTAAAATGACTCGCTGAATACAACGACAATTTTAATGTTAAAATGGCATAATTCCAAATAATTCGTTCTATGTTAAAAAAAATTTGGCAGTAAAAAGACCTAACTTGTTTTTTATTTTTTTTTACTATTAACGGTAGGTTTTAATATCAAATTTAAATAATTGTCTTCTAGTAAAACCATTTAGCTAATGTTTCCCCAAATTTAACATTTAATTTAATTTATTACTTGGGCTTAGGAGACAAAAGAGTTAGAGGGGTCCAATATATTTTACAGTTTTTCCTGTTTTCTTCAAAATTCTTTTTTTTTTGATTGTGTCACTTTAATTTTAAAGGGGCGACATATTCATGTTAGCTGCCATAAGGGGCCTTTTTTATTAAAATTATGTATCGGGCTATTGTGTTAGCAAATAACTCGGCTCCCGGGGGGAGGGGCAGTAACCTAGCGTAAAGATAGTCCTGCTTGTGACATCTATTCTATCTATTTAGCTAATTTGTTAAAACTAGCGGTTGTTACTGGAGACCTAACAACTAACAACCATTAAAGTAAGGGTGCCAATCAAAATCAGTGTTTTAAAAAGAGAAGTCGATGTCCTAACACTTAAACGCTAAAAAACCTGCACCAGTTTTTCAAAATTTTTTAAAATTTATACACAAATTTGTTATGAATGAAAATGGGAATAAAATCAAAGTTCGCGTATGTCAAGTGTACATGCATAATACTAAGTAACTTGGTAATAACTAAAAGTACCTTGTAGTACTAGGAATTACTTAGAAATATCAAGTATTTCTCAGGAAATACATGAAATAACCATAGACATTTACCTTTAGATACGTACAGCTTTTATCTCCTGCGCAAACAAACGTTAAGTTTTATAGGTGAAAAAATACGTCCGAGCGCACGGCTTGCCGGTCAGATGCCTTCCTTCCCAGCAGAATTGTGCATGCGCACAAACCTCTTGTTATCGGCCTGTCCTTCTTTAACGACATGCTCAAAATATAATCCAGAACCGACTCGGCGCCATGTTTGTTGTTTATTGTGGGTGTTTAATATTTACGGATTTCTAGTTTTTGTGTAGTTTAGTGAGTTGTGTTTGTGCTTTTAATGGCTTCGATTGGAATATAAACAATGACTAGTAACAGCCGTTGTATGCTTTTGTTATGCCCAAATAGGGGTAAAATACCGGGTATTTCGTATTTTCAGTAAGTATGGAGTAGTGATGTATCTTGATATATAACTTTATTTTATTATGATCAATTTAAACACATTAAACTAGGCCTAGGCTACATAAACAAGGTGTGAAAATAAAGAGAAACACACCAAGACAAACCATCCCGATGCATGTTTTAGTAGATTTTATTTGCAGCCCTGCAATCTAATCAGGTACTTTGATATATAACTTTATTTTATTATGATCAATTTAAACACATTAAACTAGGCCTAGGCTACATAAACAAGGTGTGAAAATAAAGAGAAACACACCAAGACAAACCATCCCGATGCATGTTTTAGTAGATTTTATTTGCAGCCCTGCAATCTAATCAGGTACTTACGCCTATTTTTCGGGCAGTAAATTGCTTCAAAAAGTTTAAAAGACACTTTTCTCTATACTTATATTATACAGGGTGTTCGAAAAATAGACGGAGATATTTTAGATGGTGATTCCTTGTTAAAAAATATGAAAAAAAGTTTCTATAAACATGGGTCCGGAAATGCAGGGTTTTCAAGATACAGGATGTTAAAAAAATAGAAATAAAAAATGAAATTATTAATTAAATTAAAAATACTTACTCGATGCTGTTGAAATTTGGCAATGATATTTGTTGTATTAGGAGGCTAATTTAGCCCTAAATAGATTAAAATTATTGAGTCCAGTGGCGTCCCGGGGGGCACCTTAGCGAATATTATTATCAAAAAAATGTACGCCACTGTCTTTTTTGTAACTTTAATATTTTTTGTTTAATTAAGCATCTAAAGATACAACTTCTTTGCCTCTTGTATTTTTTTCCTATCTCACTTCATTTTCGAGAAAAAAAATAAAAACCGTTTTATTGTATGTCATTGGACAAAATTGGTTTATTAATTTCTACTAAAATAAATCACAAGTGCATTGGAAAACAAATAATCATTTCTGCATGAAGGATTGACATTTGCGCGTTAGTTCTTTTAGAAAAGAATTATACACTTTTTTTTGGCGAAATTGTTCTAAAAAGTTTTTGTCTCGGTTTTTGTGATGGAAAATTACACTTTTGAGGAAATGGCAGACATGCATGTAATGTACTCGCGTGCCTATAGTAACTGTTATGCAGCGAGGCGCCTGTATGCAGAAGCGTTTCCCAATCGGCAACTTCCAGATAGTAAAACCTTTGAAAGCGTAGACTCGTAGATTACGGGAAAGAGGTAAATTTTCTTATTTCTTTTTTGTGATGTTTTTTACAATAATGTTATTTAGGAAGTTTTGCCGTTCCCACCAATGATAGAGGCCGGCCGAGGTCCATAAGAACGTCCGAGTTTGACGAGGCAGTTTTACGTGCCGTGGAACAAAATCCTGGTATCAGTACTAGGACTATAGCAACTAGATTAGGGCGTAATCATTCCAACAGCACTGTGTGGCAGGTTCTCTCGGAGCAACTCTTGTATCCCTATCATGTCCAACGTGTGCAAGCATTACTACCAAGAGATTTTCTTCCTCGTTTACAGTTTTGCCAATGGTACTACCAAGAGGTTAATAATAGGAATTTTAATAAAACCATACTTTTTACAGACGAAGCAGGATTTCGGCGGGATGGTATTGTTAATTACCATAACACTCACGTATGGAGTGACGAAAATCCCCATGCTTTCGTGCAGTGTCGCCACCAGGAACAATTTTCTTTAAATGTGTGGATGGGTATTGTTGGTAACAATTTAATTGGTCCTTTCTTTTTACCCTTAAGATTAAACGGCGAATCTTACTTAGAGTTTCTTCTACAAGAATTGCCCGTACTGCTAGAAGAAGTTCCTCTAAATATACGTAACCAAATAACTTTTATGCACGATGGAGCTCCAACTCATTTTAGTAGACCTGTCAGAACTCATCTGAGTAACACCTTTGGTGAAAATTGGATTGGAAGAGGTGGACCAATTAACTGGCCACCTCGCTCCCCTGACTTAAATCCATTAGATTTTTATTTATGGGGACACCTTAAGATGATGATTTACACTACTCCCATAGAAACAATAGAAGAACTAAGAAATAAAATCGTAAATGCTTGCAAAGAAATAAAAAATAGACCTCGAATTTTAGCTCGAGTTCGTCGTTCAATGATGCGTCGAGTGAGAAGGTGTACGGAAATGGATGGTGGACATTTCCAACATTTGTTGTAGTTTATGTTATGGTATTGGAAAAGTTGCAATAACATTCTTTCCTAGAAATGTTTTTTATTATTTGAGGTCCAATGCACTTGTGATTTATTTTAGTAGAAATTAATAAACCAATTTTGTCCAATGACATACAATAAAACGGTTTTTAATTTTTTTCTCGAAAATGAAGTGAGATAGGAAAAAAATACAAGGGGCAAAGAAGTTGTATCTTTAGATGCTTAATTAAACAAAAAATATTAAAGCTACAAAAAAGACAGTGGCGTACATTTTTTTGATAATAATATTCGCTAAGGTGCCCCCCGGGACGCCACTGGACTCAATAATTTTAATCTATTTAGGGCTAAATTAGCCTCTTAATACAACAAATATCATTGCCAAATTTCAACAGCATCGAGTAAGTATTTTTAATTTAATTAATAATTTCATTTTTTATTTCTATTTTTTCAACATCCTGTATCTTGAAAACCCTGCATTTCCGGACCCATGTTTATAGAAACTTTTTTTCATATTTTTTAACAAGGAATCACCCTCTAAAATATCTCCGTCTATTTTTCGAACACCCTGTATAAAAGAAAAAAGGTATGTTTATATTAATCCAAGGGTGAAAGTATTCCACGGGTCACGTTCTCGGGCAAAAACTTTTGAAATTCTTGAACAAGAAATTGTGCTTAAAGATGTTTTACATGTACCTACCCAAGTTTTTGCCAAATTCTAAAAATTAATACAAGTTATATACCAACTAATATTTGACTTGAGGTTATGTACGCGATAACATCGAAGATTGGTTATTTTGCTGGTTTTGTTTGTTTTTTATATTCGATTTTATAATATGTAATAATATGTTTCCTCAAAATCTGATAGGTTTGTAAGTACTAAAAATGCCAGAAATCACTACCTTATTTCCGAACTTCATCAAAAATTGAGAAGAAATTCCAATTTTTTGGAAAGAATTTGGGGCAAATTTTAACGATTTACACGTAAAAATAGATTAAAGGCCAACTTTTACAATTTCTTTAGCAAGAACCTAAATTTTAAAGCCCGGACCTGTCTACTTTCCCCATTCGTCAAATGATAATGCTGCAGTGCGCATGTCTAATCATGTGTAGCTTTGTTTACATGTGCGAGGCCATAAATTTGCAACTTTCGTGATTATTGTTTGCTTATCTACAGGTAAATATCTACGGAAATAACCGAGTATTTGCTAACGAAATAAATCACTGTACAAAATAGGCTGGGTGGTTCATACCTCGCATTTTTAGTATTAATTTCTCAAAAATTGTATTCAGGATATAAAAAATTTCCTTTGGCTTCAAATAACGTTATTAAAAAAATATGTAGACGCACAAAAAAATCAAAATTCGACTTTGCAAAATAAAAAAAAACCTTACTTTAAGATACATATTTAGTTAATTAGAAGATAACGAGACTCTAAAAAGTTATTTTATGTTTTTCCATATGGTCTACAGGGTGTTTCAATAAAAACTCCCAGGCCAATTATTTCGAAAACTAAAAGCGACATGTAAATTCTGTAAACGCCAGTTTTTAGCCTCTATGATTGGCTTCACAACTGTGTAAAAAAATTTGTTTGAATAATACAAGATGTAGGTGTCGCCACGGTGCAAAGAATTTTTTCGACGACAAGAACTTTTAAATGTTGTCGTTCTTAAAGAATATTAATTTTTGATCAAATTATATTCCATAAACATTTTTTGATAAATCCAACATGAAAGAAGATATTTGGGGTTAAGTTTTTTTAAAAAATAATTTTAACGAGTATTTTAATTATTATTATCTTTAATACCTATCCTTTAGCAGATTTTAATTTAATTTTGGTGATGATAATTTTAGTGATAAAACGCTCCTGTAGGGATAAATTATTACGTCCAGTGACGTCTCAGGGGGCGCCTTAACAAATAATATTGGCAAAAAATAAGACGCCACTGAGTTTTTGGTAATTTTTATATTTTTTTTCGGATTAAGCAACTAAAAATATCCTTTTCTTGTCTGTTAAATTGTTTTCTTATCTTGCTTGGTTTTCGAGAAATAAAAAAAAAACAATTTTATGCATATCTCGGGAAAACAAAAATCATTAAATAATGAATACGTTGTATCTTTTGCTATTAATCGAAATACACTATTGAGAGTTTGCAGAACCCCATTAAATAGTTTTTGGTATTGTTCTAATTTTCAATAATAATTTTGTATAATTTTTTTAATGTTTTAATGCTTTTAAACAACAAGAAATACAACGTATTAATTATTTAATAATTTTTGTTTTCCAGAGATATGCAATAAAATTGTTTTTATTTTTATTTCTCGAAAACGAAGCAAGATATGAAAACAATTTAACAGACAAAAAAAAGGATATTTTTAGTTGCTTAAAAATATAAAAATTACAAAAAACTCAGTGGCGTCTTATTTTTTGCCAATATTATTTGTTAAGGCGCCCCCTGAGACGTCACTGGACGTAATAATTTAGCGCTACACGAGCGTTTTATCACTAAAATTATCATTACCAAAATTAAATTAAAATCTGCTAAAGGATATTAAAACTATTTATAATAAAAATACTCGTTAAAATTATTAAAAAAAAAACTTAACCCCAAATATCTCCTTTCATGTTGGATTTATCAAAATTTTTTATGGGACATATTTTGACCAAAAATTAATTATCTTTAAGAACGACAACATTTAAAAAATTCCTGTCATCAAAAATTTATTTGCACCGTCGCGCCACCTACATCTTGTATTATTCAAACACATTTTTTACACAGTTGTGAAGCCAATCATAGAGGCTAAAAACTGGCAATTACAGAATTTACATGTCACCTTTAGTTTTCGAAATAAATGGCCTGGGAGTTTTTATTGAAACACCCTGTATATGGTTTTTCAAAAAAATCAATTGTAAAAGGCGAAAAATTTTCTTTGTGCTTATTTGTAACGTATTTATGCAAACACTTATGGGTCTTTTTATACGTGTATTTTAGAGCGCTTGAAATTTCTAGTTTAAGTAAAACTTTGAATTTAAACATTTTAAAATTAGATTTTTTGAATTTTTTTACCCACCCTGTACATATAATAAGCTTTGTTCCAACCCCGCAAGAGATTCGTTCCCGATCGGTCATTTCCAGCCGTTTGACTGATTTGTCACTGCAACAATTGATTGCTAAGTTCAAAATTTAATAGGCATGCTAGAAATTACCGATACTAATTAAAATTTGCAAAGCGGCAAAGTTTTTTTTTGGTAATATTATATGAGAAATAATTTTTCTTTGGAAAATAAATTTTAAAAAAACGACCTCAAGTCCTACCTGTCCCTGTATACCCCCCACATAAGTATATACAGAGCCAGCAAGCCATTGATTGGTTTAGAATAAATTTTAAAAATTTGGATTTTCGCATCTACTGTAAAATATAATCTTTATAATTTTTCAAAGATTTCATTTGCTTTTTCAATTGTTTAATCAGATCTAAAGGGTGTACTAAAATTGATATGTCTCTACCTACCGAATTAAGTCTATCTCTAACTTGATTCTTTTTAAAAAATAGGTTTAATGGACGTCCATTTATTTCTGTAAGTACCCAATTCGTAAAACTTGTGCCATCATACGATTTAGTTTTAGATGTCAAACCGTGCCTAGCTGCCAAACTGTTTGTTTGAACCGTTTCAATAACTGCTGTATTATTCTCCTGAACTATTCCTAATTGTTGTCCTTCCGATTCCCTGTGTATTACAAATACTCTCCCATGGGGTACCCTTTTTACTACAATATTTACCTAAAAAAATAATGAAATATAATTGAATACCTACTAAAAAATATATAAAGAGGAAAATGTACCCTGGGGGTAAAGTGGAGTTTCGTAATACCTCTGATACCACACTTATAATATTTTAAGGCAACATAAGCGGAGCTGTCGGTAATTGAATTAACATAATTGAAAAATCTTGTTCAATTACTTTTTAGTAATTGAATTACTTAAAAGTAATTAGATAGATAGATAGATAAATATTTATTAGTTCTCAAACTTCCAATTAAGGATAGAACATGCCAAAAATTAGTAAAAAGTAATAGTCAGAACAAAAAATAAATTGGTACAAACATACAAAATAAATGTACTTACTTAAAAGTAATTCAGTTATTTTAAAAAGTAATTGAATTACTCCCAAATAATTCAATTACATAAAAAGTAATTTAATTACGCGTAAATAATTCAATTATAATAAAGGTAATTGAATTATTCCCAAATAATTTAATTACATAAAAAGTAATTTAATTACTCCCGAATAATTCAATTAGATTAAAAGTAATTGAATGACTTCAAAATAATTCTATTCCTTTAAAAAATTTCATAATTCCTTTACTCTTGAAAGAAAAAAATATTGTTTGGTTAAATCTGACAAGCATTTCAAAGAATTAGTTATTTTGAAAGCCAATAAAAAAAAAACTTTTCGTAGGTATTTGTTTTTGTAAAAATTTCGCGTTTCTTTGTACCTATCTGTATATTATTATAGTACTATTAGTAGTAGTAGATACCTACCTAGTTTTTTTTCAATTATCTTTTATTTTCCCTAATATTACGTTTGTTTTATTTCAACAAATAAATAATATTATATAAAAAAGACAGTTGTTATTATTGGTCAATTTGTTAAAATTAGGAGATCAAGTTTAACTATAAATTTCGAATTTTTTAAAATTTCTTTCTATAATAAAGTGTGATATAGTAGGACCTGCTGCTATTAAAAAAGATAATACCTTACCTATACAACTTTTTTTTTGTAAAATGTAAAAAAAGTAATTCCATTGCTCATATTATACTAATTCAATTTTAAAAATGTAATTCAATTACCAAACTGTAATTCAATTACCAGAATGTAATTCAATTACCAAAATGTAATTAAACTACCAAACTGACCGAACTTACCGAAATGCAATTAAATTACTTTAATAATTGAATAGTTTTTTGCCAAAAAAGTGCCTATAATTTATAGACTCAGACTAATTCCATTACTTTTAGGGTAGTTCCATTTCTATAAAGTAATTGAATTAGTATAAAAGTAATTGAATTAATTAATTCAATTACTTTTATTCATAAAAGAAGCAACTCGAATGCGGTAATTGATCAAGGAATCAATTACTTTTAGTGGGTAATTGGTAATTTAAATATTTTTACCATACTGTTAGTAATTGGTAATTGTAATTGATGCATTTTTCGGAGGGTAATGGGTAATCGTAATTGAATTACTTTTTAAGAGTAATTGCGACAGCTCTGAAGTAACTTTATGCGAGATTTCTTCTGACTATAATATTTGTTATAATCATTTTCCATTATATTATTGAGCAGTAATTACAAGTAACGTACAATAAACCGTTTTTTAATGCAATTTGGGGCAAAGTGGGATTATTTTGTAGGGGCTAAGTGGTACGACGAAAACACCACATCTTCACCACACGGGAGTTGCGATTCAGATGCACGCTAAAATTTTTTGGTCTCATTGTGGCACACTATTATACAGTATGACATGCTTATCGGTAAGCATTTATTATTTGTTGCTTGTTAGTGTTGGGTACCAATTAATTCGTTATCACAGGCATTTTCTGTTCATAGACCGTCGGCTAACTGGTCGGCTTAACTTTAGCATAGTTATAGTTTGTAATAAATGGCCGTGCATAGACATAATGTACAAAAAATTTAATTCAGAATGTAGGGATGGAATTAAGAAGTAAAACGAGTTATCCACTTTGCCTCATCTGCAGGGTAAAAATGCAATAAGTATGGGTACAAAATACAAGTATTATAGTATTCACAAAATAAATTCAAACAGTAGTTTTACAAAGTACTGGTAGATAATATAGTATTATCATAAAAATTACCTTGTCGGACTTCCATTGTCTTTATTTTGTTACTTAACGCAACGTTTGGGTTAGAGATACTAACTAGTGATGTTAGAGATACGAACTAACCGAAACGTTGTGTTAAGGAACAAAAAAAAAATTGGACAATGGAAGTCCGACAAAGTGCTGGTAGGTACTTAAAGTCTACATTTAAGCAGGAACATTGGATAGTGTGTTTACATTAGTGAAATCTAAGTATTGCTGGTACTTAATATTTAAGTACCTGCTGCCAAATAAACTTGTATTTGTGCTTACTTGTTTTTCGGCACATTACTAGTACTTATAAAAGTTCTGTAATAGGTCCTATTTTATTTTTATTATAAGCTACCGGAAAATTTCAAAATAATTCAAAGTTTAAAAACTCAAAGAGACTTTACTTGACTATAATATCAAATATTATATTAGAGCTTACTACTTTGGAATAAGTAAATTCAATTGTGTTCTTTGTTGAAGTCATTTCAGTTGTATTTTTAAAACAAATTTCAAATTAGAAATAAAGATTAGTATAATTAAACAAGGTTGGCAGGATATATATTCGTGATAAATAATATCCTGATATATATCTTGATAAATATCATGATATTTATGAGACCATATTTATCCTGATACATATCAATATTTTTTTTTTCTAAAATTCTATTCATCAGTATAAAAATATGGCCCCGCTGCCGCTGAGCCGGCAACAGCGTATTATGCTGCTTACAATGCGGTGATTCCCTATCTTTCCGAGACGTTGCCCACCTGTTGTTCTTTGCCGCGTGGCATTTTTATTTAGTTCCGATTTCTGATTGAACGGAGGGAGCAATATTTTGCTGTTTGTTTTATGAAATAAAAATTTTAAAATGCCAAAAATAAAAAGTAATTCTGGGTTTTAAGTTGAACCATAGTTAAAAACAAAAATATATATATGTGTTCATATTCATAAACTTGTATTTTTTACCTACATTTTACATTCCTAACATAGAAGTACTAAAAAAACTTGTTATGGTGATAGCAACTATCATTGAAAGAATTGAAATACAAATTTACAGGTTTATAACATGTTTATATTAAACTAAGTGATTTTGAATTTTTAAAGTATAGCTTTACAGAAAACAGATGAAATAATTTAAAAATAATTAAAAATATAAATAAATATCCAAATTTGGATATACAGGGTGTCCGGAAAATACGTGTACAACGTTTGACGACAGACTCCTGACGTCAAAATAGGTCGATCTAAGCCGACTTAGTTATATTCAAAATTGTCTCGTTTAGCCGGTAGAGAGCGTCAAAAATTTGTAAAAATATTGGTTTTTCCTAAATTACGTGAAAACCTGCTAATCGATTTTAATGATTTTTAGTATGTAGACTAATACTATAAAATTACGTTTTCTAGTAGTATAGTCACTGGCTGTAAATAAGTGGAAGTGTTATAAAAGTGATATAATACGTCAACATTTCTCCTCATTTTTTTATATGACGGCGTTATGACAACCCAGATATTTTTGTAGAGTGACTGTATGTATTTGGAAGCTATTTTACCTCTTTAATATTTTTCGTTGAATGAGCTGTTTTGCCAGAAGAAAATATTTACAATTACCTGCATACATCAATTATTAACAATAAAAATAAAACAAAGTACAACAAAGTAAAAAGTATGTATTGTAAGAAACTAAGTAAAACAAAAACATTACTTAAGCAAATGTGTAAAATGACCGCCATCTTGCTGAATACACTTATTAACACTCCTTAAAAAATGATATTGGACCCTATCTAATGTCTCGGGGTTATTAAAATGGTTGCCTGCATTTAAAATCCGCTGCAATAAATCATCACGTGTGTTTACCGGAGTCTTGTAAACTTCTGTTTTAATAGCGCCCCACAAAAAGAAGTCACACATATTTAACTCAGGAGAACGTGGTGGCCATTTTACTGGTGCATCATTGCCCCTTCCAATCCATCGGTTGGGATATTGATGATGTAAGTATTGCCGAACGGCAACGGAAAAATGGGGCGGGGCACCATCATGTATATACCACATTTCCCTCCGAAGTAAAAGGGGCAAATTATTGTCCAGAAGAATTGGTAATGTGTCTTGCAAAAAATTTAAATAAATATTCCATCTAACCTGTCTGGAATAACAATGGGACCAATAAGGTAGCGATCAATAATACCTGCCCAAATATTTAATTTAAATTGATGCTGATGATGTGTAACTTTAATGGCATGTGGATTTTCATCGGAATAAATATGTTCGTTGTGCAGATTGGTTACTCCAGATCTTGTAAAGCACGCCTCGTCAGTAAACATAATTGTTCTACAAAAACTTGGATCACGGATTCTTTTGTTTCTAATAATTTGACAAAATGTAAGCCGCATGGGGGGATCAGTCGGTAAAAGTTCCTGGACTTTTTGCACGTGATAAGGATGTAACAACTGTTCATTTAAAACCTCGTTGACAATCGTTGTAGGAACATGTAACTCACGTTCTAAGCGACGGGTACTGGTACTTGGTTCTTTTTTAACTCTTTCCAGAATCATCTCTTCTGTTTCCACAGTTCGAGTTGTTCGCATACGACCCCTGCGTTCAAAGTTTTTCTCAAAGCTGCCCGTTTCCCGAAGATGACGCTCGATATTGGCAAATGTTTGGTGGTTTGGTATTCGACGGTTAGGAAACCTCTCCATGTAAACCCTATTTCCTTGACAAAACCCGTATAACAGGAGCATGTCAACCTTCTCAGAGTTCGTATAATTTTCCATTTTTAATGGTAAAATTAACTTGTAATTCAAGAATGTTGATCGTATACTTGAGTAAATTTCATAGACTGGTGACAATTTGTCAATATTTGTCAAATTATTAAATGCCATAGCAACAAGGTCACTTAAAAAATTATTGTTACAGGTAATTTGATTTTAATATTATTACTAATAATACTAAATATTGTAAATATTTTCTTCTGGCAAAACAGCTCATTCAACGAAAAATATTAAAGAGGTAAAATAGCTTCCAAATACACCCAGTCACTTTACAAAAATATCTACGTTGTCATAACGCCGTTCATATAAAAAATGAGGAGAAATGTTGACGTATTATATCACTTTTATAACACTTCCACTTATTTACAGCCGGTGACTATACTACTAGAAAACGTCATTTTATAGTATTAGTCTACATACTAAAAATCATTAAAATCGATTAGCAGGTTTTCAGGTAATTTAGGAAAAACCAATATTTTTACAAATTTTTGACGCTCTCTACCGGCTAAACGAGACAATTTTGACTATAACTAAGTCGGCTTAGATCGACCTATTTTGACGATAGGAGTCTGTCGTCAAACGTTGTACACGTATTTTCCGGACACCCTGTATATCGGATATTTGGATATAAATATCATGATATTTGCCAACCCTGTAATTAAATAAATAAAGTATGGTAGAGGAGCAAAAGAAATAGTAAAAAGTATATTAGCTACTTCCATCAGTAATATTAAAAATACATATTTTGGCAAGCGCTGTGATTTTTCTAATAACTATAAATATAGATAATTCCTTCACTTACATAGAGACCACAATAATGAGACTGCAGTATTCTATGTGCGTCTGCTGCTGACTTAACAGTGATCCCTTCAATATTAATGAGACGATCTCCAATATGGAGAGCATTATAAAGCATTGGGTGTTCTTTCTGTTTCCATCCACAAATCCTAAAAGGGTTTGCTAAGCTATATCTCCAAAATCAAAACAGATAAGAACTCTAACGTTCAGAGACGTACTTATATTTGCAAATAACAGTAATTTTCTTTAAATCGTTGGTAATAATTTCATATTATTTTAATAAAAGCAGTAAACTGTTTTAGATGTATGTAAGAATTTTTTTTAATTATTACTCAACATGAAAATGGGCGAAAGTCTGGACCCGGCTAAATATTCTCTAGAAAACAACTAAAATTAAAGTAAAATTCTTAAGAAACGTGCAATTAGCAAAAAAATGGAAGAAAAAACTGCCAGTCCGCAAAATCGCTACCATCACCACTGAATGATGAATGTAGGTATAACAATCTCTTACCCATACAAGCCCAAATTAATTAAATTTTAATAGGATATAAATCACCATAAAACCATGTTACTCCGACACTTGCAGACAAGCGACTCGAGGATTATTGGTGTGTTGGGATCAACGAACGTGACATATTATTAAATATTATATGTGATAAAAAGAGACAGAATAGTAACCAGGAGAACTTAGAGCACGATCTAGACAAGCCCGATACCGTGAATATAGCTGGGTTGCCAGATTTAACAAAATCATTGGTTTTATCAAGATTTATTTTTTAATAGTATTAGGTCTACCGCTTCGTGAAAGTTTCCGTCTGACGGAACAAACAAAATGGCGGACGCGCACTGATGCTTATAACTTACCATACTGCATCAAAAGCATCAACAAATCCAATGGAACTAATACAGTCTTTTTTTCTTAGCTGCACTCTGACACCCGTGGGGTGTTTCATCTCTTTTTCAAGCATTAATACCTGTTGCTCCCTTAGAGTTTTATAAGGCTGTGGTGCGGGTTGCAGAATTCTAGGAGAACAACTTGCAGACCTTTCTAGCAGTCTATTTGTTAGGCTTGGTTCAGCTCTAATTATTTGCCTTGTTTCATTATTTCTATTGGACGGACCTGGAAGAAAGAAATTACATGCACCGTTTTTCCTGGTATATATACGAAAGTACTTATCACATACATTTCGATGTACTATCGTGCCGAGAAAAAACTGGTACACAGGAAAATGTCCTGTTTTCTCCTAGACTATTAGAAAAAATTTTATATAAAGCATGATACCAGTTAAACTTGATATGAAATTTGAATGTCAGTTAAGATTGTCACTTTATGATTAACTAATTTTCTTTGTATAAATATGCCACAATTAACCCCCGAGCAAAAAGCAATTATTTATAGTCGGTTGCGAGATGGTGTTGCTATTGGGGATATTGCAGACGAATTAGGTATACCTAAGTAAGAGTACCGTGCTATTGGCAAAACAAAAAATAGCAAGACATGGGACAATTATTAGAAAAGCAGGTTTAGGACACCCTAAAATTTCTACTGAAGATGATGATAGAAGACTAGTTAATTATCTAAGGGATCATCCGTTTGAAACAGCAATAAAGGCGAAAGAAGAAACGGCCTTTCCAGGTTCTGCAAAAACTGCCAGAGAAATAAGGCTTCGAAATTCCGATATACGAAGTCGTTGGGCTGGCAATAAAATTTTATTAACGGAAAGAAATAAACAGGACAGGTTAGAATTTGCACATGAATATGTAAATTAAAGCTGCCAACCGTCCCGCATTCTTTAGAATTGTCCCGCTTCTAAAATTTTACCTAAAATCGTCCCGCATTTGTTAAAACTGTCTTGCAAGTCCCGGAAGCATATACAGTAACAGCACGCGGGCTAGAAAATCCGACTTTCCGAAGTCCTGGCTAGTAACGACACACGACACACATAATATTTCATAAAATTTTAATTAAATTTAAAAGAAATGCTCTGCTAACAACGAACAAACCGATTGCCGATATACCTTTTTATACCTCGCGTGCTATTACTGTAACTGCTGCTAGCGCGAGTGTCGTTACTAGCCACCACTTGAGGAAGTCAGATTTTCTAGCCCGCGTGCTGTTACGCATTCTGCTGTCTAGCACACGTGCCATTACAGATTATATGATTTCGGCGATCCGAGCTGAAACGAAGTTTCTAGCCCGCGTGCTGTTACTGTATATGCGTCCCGGAATGACCATATTATTTTGCAAAGCATCATATGCAATAACAGTTATATCGACATTAAAAATATCGATGGATCTTGCCCACAGGCCTCTTAAAGAGGCCTGTGATCTCGCCCCACCCAAATTTCATGGAGTTGAAAAATATAATTTTAAAAATAAATAGAATATTTGTTTAATATCTTGTTTACATTTTTTTGTATTCAAATTCATTTTATTTAAATAAATTTTATTTTTGTTGTTCTATTCAAATCAATTAAAGAAGAATTTGATGGCCCAAGGGGTAGGCAACCCTAACCTTATATGGTCCGGGAGGTGGTGTCACTTTTGGACTAGTGATCAATCTGCACACGAATTTTTTACCATGCGTAGTTCTCTACATTAACATATACGATCCGCGCGTCAGTCAGTCCAGTAGCGGTGGGTGTGGGCGTGGGAGGGTGTGAAACTCGTCGGAAAAACTATGAAAAAAAGTGATAAATCTGGTGATTAAACGTGAAAATATCCGTCAGTCACTTTCCCGACGGGGGAAACATCGTCAGTCAGAGGTTTGAAGCCGTCGGAAAAATTGGAAAAATCAAGTGATCGATCTTCACTTGAAATTTTGTGGAATGATTATTAATATCTAATCAAGCATGAAAATGAACGTCAGCCACGTTTATCGTGGTGGATTCTTTGTCAGTCGGCTTTCCAAAGTCGAGAGTGCTGACCAGGTTCTTCTGGCGCGCTGCATCTTATGCAGCTCGACTGACGAAGAATCCACCGGCGTCGTGCCGACTGACGATTGTTTGTTTGAAGTGTGAAACAAGTTCTCTATAATTTATTAATTTCAAGTCAATATACAGTGTGTCCACGGATTGAATATCAAAGATGAAAAACTTTTTTATTTGTGGGTTTATGAAAAAAAGTTATTTTTCATAAAAACTACTGCTTATTACTATTTAGCTAATAAGTAAAAACTTGGTAATGAGACGTAGGTTTTCAACCACAACAACTTTTACTAATTACTTTTAATCCTATCTTTACATATAAGGGGGTACTTTGTTTTTAGCTTTTTTCATATTTTTCTAAATTCTGAACACCCGGTATATAAATTTGAAAAAATAATATGCTTTTTGGTCGTTTAAGAACAAGCAGTAGTTTTTATGAAAAATAACTTTTTTTTATAAACCCACAAATACAAAAGTTTTTCATCTTCGATAGTCAATCCGTGGACACACTGTATATTGACTTGAAATTAATAAATTATAGAGAACTTGTTTCATACTTCAAACAAACAATCGTCAGTCGGCACGACGCCGGTGGATTCTTCGTCAGTCGAGCTGCATAAGATGCAGCGAGCCAGAAGAACCTGGTCAGCACTCTCGACTTTGGAAAGCCGACTGACAAAGAATCCACCACGATAAACGTGGCTGACGTTCATTTTCATGCTTGATTAGATATTAATAATCATTCCACAAAATTCCAAGTGAAGATCGATCACTTGAATTTTCCAATTTTTCCGACGGTTTCAAACCTCTGACTGACGATGTTTCCCCCGTCGGGAAAGTGACTGACGAATATTTTCACGTTTAATCATCAATAATTTACAATCTAACAAATTTTCATCACCAGATTTATCACTTTTTTTCATAGTTTTTCCGACGAGTTTCACAGCCTCCCACGCCCACACCCACCGCTATCAGACTGACTGACGCGCGGATTGTATATGTTAATGTGGTAAAAAATTCGTGTGCAGATCTATCACTAGTCCAAAAGTGACACCACCTCCCGGACTAATACAAGTTTACATGTAATGGTGAAAAAGCGAATATTGTCCTACTGTCCCGCATTTGTCATTTTAAAAGTTGGCAGCCTTAATGTAAATCAAAATAATTTATGAGAAACAGTTATATTTTCTGACGAGAAAACTTTTCAGCCATGCAATAATGGGAGAATTCGGGTGTATAGGCCTTCTGACATGCGGTATGATGAGAGCCCACAAAGCCAACCAAAGTAGGCGTTTTTCTATAAATGTGTGGGGTTGGATCAGCGCTAGAGGACCAGAAGTTTGCCAAATAGTAGAAGGAATACAGCCGTATACGTTAATATACTTGAAGTGATGATACCATCGTTAAATGCTGTATATGGTCAAAATTTTACATTTCAGCATGATAATGCTCCAATACAAACAGCACGCATTGTAAAAAATTACATTCAAGAGAATAATATTGCAGTTCTTCCCTGGTCTTCGAAGAGTCCCGATCTCAACCCGATCGAAAACATTTGGGGTGCAATGGTCAAATCTATGTATAAACATGATTTTCGACCAAGAAACAGGGATGAATTACGCTACAGAATAAATCAAGCTTGGGATAAAGTAACGGGCGAATTATGCAGAAACCTAGTTTTAAGTATGCCACAAAGGCTCCAAGAAGTAATAAACAGAAACGGTTCTATGACCAAATATTAAAAATTGTGTGTTGTTTTGACAAATTTTGTATTTGTAATTTTTTCTTTTTATTAAATTTATTTTATTATATCTTTGTTTTTATTTTGTGGCGATGTTAAATACAATTTAAATAAAATCTTTGACTTTTTAAAAAAAAAATCTAATAAATTTTGTTTATAATCTATAATCTGTCCCTCAAATTTAAACAATAAGAAATATATTTTTTTCTGTCCCGTATGGCAAAATAAAAAACGTTTTATTATGTAACCTAGGTTACTTTTTAAAAATTAGATATTTTTACCTTTTCAGCTCTAGACTAGACACCTTTTATAGTCTAGGAGATATGTTATGTCGTTCCTCAGTTTTTCAAATTTGCTGTACCAGTTTTTTCTCGTACATTTGGGCTTAAACTTGTCTGCTAAGATAATTATTTTAGCCCCTTCAATACCTAGACCGCACTTTGTAATGAGTGTGTGTCAAAAATCATAAACATTTGGTACTTCCCTGCCGACAAAAATCTAGTAAAGGCTCATAAGTTCTCTTAGAAATTTTACCTATGCCATCTTAATAAGAAACCTTCTAGTGATAATAGAGGCAAGCGACAATAAAATAAAAAAATAAAAACTGTTTCGCAACAGCCTGTTGTGGTTTAAATATATAGGATCATTCGGTTTGGCTGATATTATAGGGGGGCGGGGTCCCAAATAAATAAATTTTAGTTAAAAATTAATTATAAAAATCGTTTTTGTGTTTTTAACTTTTGTATGCGTTTTAGAGTATGCGCACAGGAGCGAGACTTGTCAGTCTTTTTTCAAATTACAGCACAGGTGGTGCAAGTGACTTAAAGTTAAGGCTGATTACTTATATTGAAAAATAAAGTATGAAAGTATTATATTGTTTTTGTTGTTCCAGTGGCCCTTGTACTATATAATAATAACCTTAATCTTAATAAGAAAAAATGTGTCTTAATTGGCTTGACTAATTCAAAATATGTTTTGACACAGGACGTGAGATGAATCAACATTTAAGTATTGTAGTTAATTGATACTTAATTTTCAATTTGGCGTAGAAATTTTAGGGGCATGAGTAATGGATGAATTTGCCTTAATGCAATTAAAATATATCACTTTCTAACCTACTGCTGATCTTATTGTATGACTGATTAATCCATTTTATCCAGTTTTTTAGAAGTACGGTATGTAACTTAAGGGGTGATTTCTTATGATATTGGATATTCTAAGAGAAAACATATGAACATCTGCCCAGAGTTGCCCCGTTTTTAATATACAGGGTGTTAAAGTTTTTCAAGTTATTTTTTTTTAAATATCCTTTATTGAAATTTGGTACCATTATTCATAATGATAAAGGGCTTAATTAGCAATAACTAGATTATTAAATTCATTAAATCCAGTGGCGTTTAGGGGAGCATCTTAACGAACATTATTGACAATAAAATGTACGCCACTGACTTGTGTCTAATTTTGATATACAGTCTGACCAGTAAAGTCCGCATTATATGGGATTTTTTTTTTATTAATAGCTTTATTCGAAATTTGACTTTGGCATCAAGTTTTGCTTCGATCGAGATGAAAATTAAGCAAAAAAAAATAGTAGTCACGTGATTCGCTTTCTGTCAATTTTAATTTTTTCCAAAAAATGATTCAAAAGTGGGGTTATTTCTGAAAGTATCGAAAAAAGTTATTAGAAAAAGTTTTTTTAAATGCCGTTTCTAACCCACATGCAAAATTTCAGCTGCATAAGATAATTTTGATTTTTTACCCATTATTTGTAAATTGCACCGCTTTTGCAAAATAAGACTCAACGCAACCTACATAAAACTTCTTAGTTTTGACAATGCCTTATTTCAGATACATTTTCTTTAAAGTAGCGCCATATTAAATGTGTGTTTTTCTACAAAATCAAAATTGCGCTATTAGAATTTGGTCGCATGTGATGCAAAGTTTATTTGTTTTTGACCCTGTATAAGGTAACTTCATAAAATAAGTATTTTTGAAAACGTAGTTTGTGACTGAAAGTAATACACCTTAATATTAAGACAAAAAAGAACACAGTGTCATCAGTAAAGTGTTCATTAAGTGAAAAATAAGTGAAAAATAAATTTTAGTGGTGGGTAAAAAATCAAAATTATCTTATGTAGGTAGCTGAAATTTTGCATGAGGGCTAGAAACTGCATTTAAAAACACTTTTTCTATTAACTTCGATATTTTCAGAAATAACCCCTTTTGAATTATTTTTTGAAAAAAATTAAAATTTGACAGATATTGCGAATCAAGTGACTACTATTTTTTTGCTTAATTTTCATCTTGATCGAAGCAGAACGTGATGCCAAAGTCAAATTTCGAATAAAGCTATTAATAAAAAATCACATATGATGCGGACTTTACTGGTCACACTGTATATAGATTATAGATATATAGAATAATATAAGGAATCACCCCCTTAAGTTACGTACCATACTTCTGAAACCCCCTGTATACCTATTTATACTGTATAGGTATGCTAATGTTAACAAATTTTAGTTTAATCATCCATACTTACAAGAATCATTAAATGAAAGATAAAATACATTACTTACTTTATTATTATAAAAGTAGGTAAATGTGAGAGTTAATGTTTCAGGTTATAATTAATATAAAATACAATCAAAATAAATAAAGAGCCAGCGAATGTAAGAAATAATGGACCTGGGCATGAAGGATGATAACAACACTACATACAGTACCATTTGAGGATATATTAATATTCTATTATTTTTTTCCTGTAATTTTCATACCTAACTTTTTAATACATAGAACATATTTAATGTTTAATAGTAGGTACTTTGGAATATATTTAGCATAAAAAAAAACTTAATTCAAACTTACCTGGTTGAAACAGGTGTTCATAATAAACATTATTTGTAGATGAGGAATTAGCTGCCTCTAGCACACAGTTAAAATGATCAAAATTAAATACTTGGTTGCTACTAACACCTGCACTCTGTGGCTCATTCATATTAGTTGATCTTCTTGAGATTGCACTACTTTGAGACTCAGACCTCCGTCTTTGATAAACTGCCGTTTCTATAGTATTTTCAGAGATATTTTCTCTTGGTATGTTACTTATTACTTCACTTTCAATTCCTAATAAAACTTCCGAGGGAACTTCTGGAGGGGGTGGTAAAGGGGATGTAGGATCTCGGGTAGGTAAAAGTGGTAAACTAGGTTTATCAGGTAATTTAGTATAAACATTTTCTTTAGGACTTAAGATTCTCAGTTCAAATAACTTAGTTTTTAGTCCTTCAACCCAGTCCAACATTTGTTCCCATGTTGGAGCTGCAAGTCTAATTACTTCCGTTGATAAAGTTAGAACAAACTCGTATTCTTGCTCATGGGCACATATTGTTGGCGATATATGTTGGACATTATTTAGAGATACAAACCATTCTGGTTTGTGAAAAACCGCTAATTTATTATCAGTGTATGTTTCCAGATATGCATCTGTATCATCATGAACACAAAATACTACCCATAGTTTCTCCCGTTTCTACAAAAGTAATTATGAAAAATAAACTTTGAAACTTGAACAACGGTATTTAGGTAACTTAAACTAGGATATATACCTTTTTAGGGTTGCTCGGAGAAATCTTCTTAAGCCATGTATTTTTATGTATTTCTCTAAACATAGGGTTTTCAAAGGGTTGTGGATTTTGTTGTGCCATTCTTTGGGAGTTATAGTATCCCAAAAGCTGCAACTATCATAAAATTATTGATCTCAATTTTCTTAAACTTACAAACTCCATTTGCTTGCTAGTTAATTGCAAAACAATACTAGGGAAACGTTTATTCTTTTGTAACAACAAAAATATTTGTAAATTTTTGACATACGGTTAGTGTCTTTCACAAATTCGTCGGCACTCGGTTCAGTTAGATCAGGATCATGTGTTTTCTTATTTCAAATTATATTATTAGGTCACGTGAAATCTGTCACTCTTTGCTTTCGAGCAAAGCACTTCTATGCCTGTATTCCTTTTAGTGCTGGTTACTAATTTAGTCAAGAATAGTTGTATTTCTTTTAGAGATTTTTTATACGCGCCTCTAGGGGGATATGTTCCATCTTCCTTAAAGGAAAGGTATTTGACCAATTTTCGTTGGACGTTTTCTAGGAGATTAATGTATTTGAGGAAAATGGGGTGCCATATAATAGCACCATATTCTAGTTTGGATCGCACGAAACTATAATAAAGGGTTTTTAATGTTTGAGTATTTGTAAAATCAACCTAATTCCTTATAATGTATCCAAGCATCTTCATTGCACTGCTGTAGGTATTACTGATGTGAAAAGTAAAGGAAAGCTTTGGGTCGAAAACTACACCAAAGTCTCTAAAAGTGTCACACTGCTTAATGACTGTGTTATTTATGCTATAGTTGAAGTGAATATAAAGTCTACCTTATTTATAAATGTCATGGTGAAGCATTAATTTGCTTATGTTCAGGGGCCAGTTGTTAATTTTGCACCACTTTTCCAGAGTGCTTAGGTCCCTTTGCAATAACAGGGAGTCGAATAAATGACGTATTACTCTGAAAAGTCTTAAGTCGTATGCAAAAAGCAGTACATTACTGGACATATTATTACCTACTTATGTCATTGATAAAGAATATTAAGGGGGCTAGATTGCTACCCTAAGGAGCATCGCTACCGCTAGTGGCTTTGAATTTAAAGGATTGATATCCGCGAATCTCAACATCACAAAAAGAACTACGTGTACTAGTCAATCGCCTACAATTTCGCTATGAGTTACCCAATATCCAGTATTTGCCAGTTATTTACGCTATAAGCTGACCATCCATGGTATTGAAGTCTTACTGGCCAATAATAGATGCCTTAAAGGCCACAAAATTAAATGCTATGGATAGGTGGTTATATTTTCTGGTCATTTTTAACATTGATAGTTTCGCTAAAACCTCTTATAAAGCAAACCGGTTTGACATAACCGGAAGAACTTTTTATTATGCCATGCACTTGACAATGGCACGTCTGGGACATGTATAACAATGCCCCATGAACCGATCGAGCACTACGTCTTTTATTAATATTCAAGCACTTTTGTCACAAATACGTACAGGTGTATAATTTAATCACAAATAAATATACACAATATATACTTAAGTACACTTCTTAAAAATAAAAATAAATATACTTAATATATATTCACAATGCAAAGCTTATTATACCCTTTTCACATTTATTAAAATCTGTATTATTTTATATCTTATATATTTGGCAAAATATTATGTCAAATTTGGCACTTAAGTCAAAGGAACATGAACTTAACAAAAGTAAAACGTTTGCGTCAACCTAAATTTATGTTGTGTCAGACATATTTAGTAAGCTGAGCATAGAATTCTTGTAAACACACATGCAGCTGAGTAAATGTTGGCCTTTCTTCTGCGCTCATGGCCCAGCAGTACGCCATAACAGCAAACCTAAAAAGAGGATACATAAATAGAAATAAGCTTTTCACTAATGATCTAAACACCACGATTACCAAAACAAAATTTGGGTGGCCATGTGCGTATACGTTAGGACAGTGACGTAAGTGGTAGTAAAAAATAAGAGTAAATATAATGGGACCATATACGTCCAGACTTTTACTACTACCGGGCTAGGCAGGCAATTAGCATGCACAAAACAAGTCTGACTCCATCATTCACGTACAGTTTCGTTTGACCAGCTTTTAGACCGGGTCCCTACAGGCGTAAATTTTCCTAAGGAGATGATTTTAGGCGCCATTTTTAAAATGGCGGCGCTAATCGACCAAAACGTCACACTTACGTTAAATTTACGCCTGTGGGGACTATAATGCAGGCAATGCTGGTGCAAGCGGATTGGTTTACCAACATACGCTAAGATATGCCTCTATAACCCGGTTTTGCGTAGCGTTGTTAAAAGCCCAAACGCACTGCACCATTCGCTAACATCGCTTTAAGTCAGGCGTAAGTTATCCTAGAGTCCTTGACAATAGAAAAGAATAAAGTAAGTACGACTTAACAAATGGTGTAATAGACTTCCGGACGAAATTTGAAAGACTATCCGCCACGATTAGTGTATGCGATTTCGTAGATAGATAGGTTTTAACAATAAACATCGCTATATTTTTTTTGTTTAACCCCTTTCGCAATACTATTCTCTCCGCGATAGTATTCCTCTGTGGTCGGGTTGGAGGCTGAATAGCTAACTAAAGGCGATTGCAACCCTTGACGAACAGAGCATCCTCTGTGGTCACCAAAAAAAATGTATTGGCAAATGGCAACACTGTTGGCAACCGTTCATAGAATCGAGCTTGTTTAAGTTTCAAATTCTCTTGTGATTATAACAGTGCGTGCAAGGTCTCTATAGAGACCTTGCAGTGCGTGTACCTTTGTTGGTGTTTTGTGGGGTCTACTCTACTTGGCTAAAATAATGTCTACATTTTGTGAGATTATTTTTCATTTACCAAGTTATTCACGTGGATGTTAAGTTATTATCATTCTAATAATTATAGCAATTGATGATGCCACCGTTTCTGTTAGTGCTTTTATGTATTTACATTTACAATACATAATATATTTTATCTTACTTTGGTATCTAAAGGTAAGTTTATTTCTTCATTTTTATAGGAACATTAAATATTAAGGTTGGTCATTTGCACGTAAATTAGTTATTAATATAGTAATAAGATTTTGCTGTTTAATTGATATTAGAAAGATTTATAAAAATTAATAATGGTATTTACATGTACCCTATAGCTACAATACTTACAGTTCATCTGGACAGTTAATAGGCTGCGCTAATCGGTAACCATCTTTTAAATATGCTGCCATTTCAAATGGGTCTATTTCAATGTAAGGTTGTTGAGCCAGTGTGGTTAATTCCCAAAGCAATACACCAAATGACCATACGTCTGATGCTGGTGTAAAAGTTTTGTGCAACAAACTCTCAAGTGCAAGCCACTTTACAGGCCTATTTTCATTATCTCCTAAGCAGTGATAGTCTGAAGGAAACATGTCTCGGGATAAAGCATTGTCTGCTACTTGGACTGTTAGATTATCATCTACCCTAAAAAGGAAATGAAAACAAGAAGTTGAAATGTGTGCATGGTATCCAAAATTATGAGTTGGATTTTACAATCCAATGGTAAGTGCCTAGCGACGCCCCTGTATAGGTAGCATACTTACATGCAGTTTCTGGCAGCCAAGTCCTTATGCAACAAATGCTTTTTGTGAAGGTATTGCATGGCTTTTATAATCTGCAATGCCATATGAACCACTTCCTGAGTTGTGAGGGTGTGGTGGACACCCTCAGAAGATACTTTGCATTTCTGAAGAAATATCTTTAGATTCTTGTTATTATTGAAAGGGTATAATAAAAATGGCGTTGTATGGTCTTCAATAGAGACCCTTAATATGCTCAATATATTTTTGTGATTTAGGGAATACATTGCCATTCCCTCTTGAAGTAGTAACGAAATTTGTACTTGACTGGCATGA
Organism: Polydrusus pterygomalis; assembly: GCA_963969555.1. NCBI lineage: Eukaryota > Metazoa > Arthropoda > Insecta > Coleoptera > Curculionidae > Polydrusus > Polydrusus pterygomalis. The sequence goes on along the minus strand of OZ018384.1, from coordinate 31,700,299 downwards.
TCTGCGACAGTTTTGATTATGACAGTATCGTCGGTTCCTTCTTCATTTGTGTAGGAACCGTGGTATACTCTTCCGAAGGTACCTTCAAGAATAACACTACTGAGACGAACTCTACACCTAAAATTTTATTTTAAAATTTTTTAGGACTTGCTTTGCTCTCTTATTATAAAAACATAGTACATATTTTATTTTTATTGAATAGCAATGGTTAAAACATATACAGGGTGTTATTTAAGTATGTGGCCCAACTCCAATGGGTGCAAAGTGATTTTAAGAAGAAAAGTTTATATAAACATGGGTCCGAAAATGCATAGTTTTTACGATACAGAGTGTCAAACTTAAAAAAAAATCGGATGTTCGTAAATATCTCAATACTCTTTTACTCGATTTTGTTGAAATTTGGCAGTTCTGTTTGTAATAGCAAGAATATAATTTACCCCCAATTAGATTAAAATTATTAAGTCCAGTGGCGTCCTGAAAGACAGTCCGACTAATATTTTTGACAAAAAAATTCCGCGGGTTTACTTTTTTTAAAATTATGTATTTTTTTCGAATTAAGCAACTACAAATAAAACTATTTTATATCCTGAGTTTTTTTCATATCTTGCTTTGTTTTCGAGAAAAGAAATATAAAACACTTTATTGCATGTCCCCGGGACAATAAGAGTAAAAAATTTAAACTACTTACCAAATTATTAAGCAATGTAACCAACTATAACTCTTATTGTCCCGGGGACATGCCATAAAGTGGTTTTTATTTTTTTTCTCGAAAACAAAGCAATATATGAAAAAACTTAGGAAATAAAATAGTTGTATTTTTAGTTGCTTAATTCGAAAAAAATGCATAATTTTAAAAAAGTCAGTGGCGCGCCTTTTTTTTTTGTCAAAAATATTAGTTGGACCGTCTTTCGGGACGCCACTAAATTTAATAATTTTAATCTAATTGAGGCTAAATTACCCTCTTATTATTACAAACAGAATTGCCAAATTTCAACAAAATCGAATAAAAGAGTATTGAGATATTTACAAACATCCGTTTTCTTTTAAAAGTTTGACACCCTGTATCGTAAAAACTATGCATTTTCGGACCCATGTTTATATGAACTTTTCTTCTTAAAATCACCTAAAGAAGCACCCCTTGGAGTTTGACCACATACTTAAATAACACCCTGTATAAAACAAAGTATAGGTACCTATAGGTATTATTATTTATTAATAAATGACGCTGGGACGAAGGATTTCTATCTTTAATACTTTCCATTTGCTACTACTTTACTACTTTAAAAACCTGAGCAGGTATTACTTTTAATAAATGTGATCTGAAAACACAATAAGTACCTATACAACATTGATAATGAAAATATTCCTAGAGGGTCACAACCCTTTCCTAGAAACAATTACAAAGACGCCACGAAAGCAGAAAGTTTGAAATAACATGAGATCATATCAGGTCCATTAAACGCGCCATTCTTTTATTTGCCACATTGAATCTTGATAGATATATCTCTGGAACTCGCGCTAAGCTCATTTTGTAATAATTTCTTTACATTTACAGCCGCATTGTTAGTTCAGGCTTGTCAGTATAGATACTGTATACAAATCAATTGTACAAAAATTACTTTTGAATGAAATTCAATAGCCTCAATACTTACATCGTTTTTAAATAAACGATAAATGAAAAATAAGTAGATAACTTTAAATGAAAATAATGCTAATTGTTTTTGAGGCAACGAACGTGACTTATGGATAAATGTCATTACACATTGGCGCAGCCAGAATTTTGTATTAGGGGGGGTTTTCAAAAAAAAAGAACAGGATTTCAAAATTTTAAAAACTAAAACTAGACCAGGGTCGATAATTTTTGAAACCAAAAAAAATAATAGTAGGATGAAACCCATTGGAAAAGGAAGAGAATATTACAAAAATGAAAGGAAAAATAATTTACGGGCGATCCGAGGTCGGGAAGTGGAAGGGGGTGAGTTTTTAAGAGTAGAAAACGATTTATCTCGATTTCCGGCAAAACTACAAGTCCTATGGAAAAACGCTAAATGGCAAAGTTGTAGGTAATAAAAAGATCTACAACTTTTGTATTTACATTTTTTTTCACATAACCTCAAAATTTATGTGAAAAATTCAAATAACAAATTTTTTGGTTTTTTATTTTTATCTTTTACAAGAAAAGTAAATTTGTTGAAAATTTACCTTTTTATGTCCCAAGCACACTGTATTTTTTTTGATTTAAAATATTTATTTTTTCACCTTATTTTGACTTAATATCGAAAAAGCACCCTGATTTTCAATCGAAAATTCTCACGTCAAAATATCTGCTTTTTTAAAAAAGTCGGTGGGCTTTTTGTTCGTTGAAATCTCTACTTTGTGATGGTTTAAAAAAAATATACATTACTATGGTAAATGTTCTCAAAAAATGCAAAGAAACTAAAAAAACTCGAATCCGAAATTTTTTTTAAAATTATTATGTACAATTTTTGAGCTATTTATTAAAATTTATACTTTAATTACTCGAAAAACGTAAGATTCCATGTTACATTGATAAACAAAAAAATTACAAATCCATAAAACATACAGATCGCAAAAAATATGCGAAAATAGTGTTGTTCTAAAAATAATTAAAGGTAGGATTTAAAGGGGATTTTATCACATTTACCATAGTAATGTATATTTTTTTTTACACCATCAGAAAGTAGAGATTTCAACGAACAAAAAGCCCACCGACTTTTTTAAAAAAGCAGATATTTTGACGTGAGAATTTTCGATTGAAAATTAAGGTGCTTTTTCGATATTAAGTCAAAATAAGGTGAAAAAATAAATATTTTAAATCAAAAAAATGACAGTGTGTTTGGGACATAAAAAGGTAAGTTTTCACCAAATTTCGTGAAAAAAAAAATTTCTTTTAAAAGATAAAAATAAAAAACCAAAAACTTGGTTATTTGAATTTTTCACATAAATTTTGAGGTTATGTGAAAAAAGTGTAAATACAGAAGTTGTAGATCTTTTTATTACCTACAACTTTGCCATTTAACGTTTTTCCATAGGACTTGTAGTTTTGCCGGAAATCGAGATAAATCGTTTTCTACCCTTAAAAACTCACGCCTTTCCACTTCCCGACCTCGGATCGCCCGTAAATTATTTTTCCTTTCATTTTTGTTATATTCTCTTCCTTTTTCAATGGGTTTCATCCTACTATTATTTTTTTTTTCACTTTTTACCATTTTCAAAGGCTTCAGCCCTGATCTAAACCGTAAAAAACACCTTAGTCTGGGCGTCTGGGAGGGGTTTTAACCCCTAAACCCCCCCTTCTCCCCCTCGCTACGCCACTGCCATTACAAACTTACCTTTGTACCGTAAGTTCTGCAATCCTTTCATGCAAATCTTTGGACCTTTCGTCCAAGAGAGAATAGCTAGGCATTCTTCTGAAACTTCCATAAGAAGAGGCATTCACACTATTCCTCGGTAGAGCTGCTAAAAACGTAGTGGTTGTAGTGGTGGGGCCATTTCCCCCTATTTCCGTCGATCTACCCTTTTTATCTTTAATGTAATAAATAGTTATCAAAATTCCTAATATACAGATTAGCAATACTGCGCAGGATACGGCAATGTAAAAAATACTCGATGAATTAGCGAACTGAGGTAATGAGTTCATTGAAACGTAAGTTTCCATATTATCATTAAGACATGTCTTCTTTCGTAAAAATCGTAGAGTAGTCACATTATCGTGTGCGAAAGTAATGTTAAGTATAACAGAAATATTAACTTCGCTTTCCACTGTTCCTGAACATGGCAATGATACGACGAACGTTTGAGTTGATGTCGGTACATAGCCCGTTGATGAAATGTTGATTTTGGGTTGAGGAATAGCGGCCGAATTTGATGTTTCTATTTTTATGAAGTATGATAGCTAAAAAAGCCAATAAAATTTACAAATGGTACTGAAGAAATATGGTCTATAACAAAACATTATGGTGCATTACTTATTACCTTTTGCCCTTCTGTATTTTCCCACATAAAATATAGATCATCTACTTTTGGAGGTATTAGAAGGGTAAAATTCAATGCATAATTATTTATAAGACCGTCTCTTACATAATACATCTCTGCTGGTAAACCTAAAAAGTAAACTTTTATTCCAAAATGTTTTTACAAAAATGACAGTCAAACTCACTGAGCCTAATGAATAAAAATTAAGTAATTACTTGAAGCAATTACTTTTTAGTAAAAGCAATTGCTTAACTAGCAAATGCTATAGGTAAAAGCGATCGCTAGATCTGGATATGAATAAAATGTTGAAGCAATTAACCAATGATCTGCGTTGCAATTAACTTACATCTCTGTAGCAAATGCTTAATCAACACAAGTTCAGACGTGGCTTATCCACTTGTTCAGATTATAGATTTCATGTTCAGTTTGATGGCGCCTAATTTGCAAAAGAGTTGACGTAAATACAACAACAATAGTCTTGAGTACAATAGTAATCTGTTACGTTTTTGTGGAAAATAGGAAACTTATATTTGTGATATGGCAGATTTCAGTGAAAATGAGGAAAGTGATAGTAGTGATGAAGAAATTAAAGACAAGCAACTGATATTCGTTTACAAATTGAAGGAACAAAAATAAATCTCTCTGACCACAACCGTTTAGCTTCCACAACAGCTTCAGCACTTGTAGGAAATTTAATAAAAATATTTAATTGGCCTTCTCCAAAACTGCATCCATTACAGAAGTGTATGTCTTACAGACAGTAGGTAGTTTGTTGAACACAGAGTTATTAACCTACAGAATTTTGAAAGCCCGGATCCGACAATTTCCACAGAAAGACTTTAATCTTATTTAAAGGCGACAGTGCACCCCCTGGCCTTTCACCAGTATCAGTCAAAAAATAATTTGCCAACCACTCAACCTTTTCGCAGTCAAATCGATATAACTTTCTGAAATTATCATATATCTGCAATTTTTACGTACACTGTAGATTTTTCTTTTACGGACGTTCATATATTGAAGACACAAATTAAGAGCGACGCACGTGTATGCCGTGGAGAACTTGTTGCAGTTGTGCAGTTGACTGCTACTAAGCAAATAATGCAGGGGTCGACCTACCTTAACAAGTTGAAAGCGATCGCTACACTAAAAAAAGCAATTCCTTAAATTATTCATCACATTTTAAGCAAACGATAGCAATTGCTTCTATTTTTTAAGAAAAAGCATTGACTAGAAGCAATTCCTGCACTTGCACTTTTAAGCAATTGCTGGACGCAAAAGCAATTACTTTAGTTTTTATTCATTGGCTTTCAAGAAATTACTTTGATTTTATAGGAAAAAGCGATTGCTACATTTTTATTCATTAGGCTCATTATCTGCGCAGAAACTACTGATTACCAATAAAATGTATTCTACCTGTGCCAAATAATCAAATATCAAAATTTCGAGTTTAAATATTGTGCATGTAGCAATATGATTTGTTTCATGGTTTTATGACTCTTACAAACAAATTGACACGGTAGAATTGTACCTACTTATTACGTCATCCCATTATCCGCGCAGTTCTTTTATTTGCCATTCTTGAGGTCGATTATATCGTTATCTTTGTTTCGATAACTTAAACCTACAAGAAGGGTACTAGACGAGAGATAGCATTTAGGTAGCTGCCGGCGGGTCGACATTCAGTACGAATCCCTGCGACTGGTCAGTTTACGAGTTTTTATTAGAGAGCATCCTTTGATTAATTATTTTCTCAGTAAATAATTTTAAATTTTAAAAAGTGAAACCGCAGAAAATTTTATTGTTTCTTCCTCTATGAAGTAGAGTAAAAATTAAAATTTAGTGAAAAACCCCATTCACATATTTCATCCATTTTATTAAGCCCTCTATAATTTTATTGCTCATAGTTTTTATTTTATTTTTTTTTAATTTTACTTTATTCCCAACCAACTTTACAAGTTTATTACAGGGATAAGTATATAAAAATAACTAACAATTATTACTCTAACTTAATAGGTATACGTACATACTTATGTATATATAAAAAAGACAGTTAAAAAAAATTGTTTTGTATTATAAACGTTTGATTAACTCGTTAAGAAAGAAAATTATGCTAGAAAATATTTTTTTAAATGAAATGTAAATAATGGTAGTTTTTTAATGTTTTAATATTTTCGGGTAAAATATTATATAATATTAATCCATTATATAACAATGACCGTTTCCAAAGTTACTGTTTATTTTAATAGTTTGTAAAAAATTACTTTGTCTAGTATCATGTCTATGAATATCATGAACTTTTGTAAACGTTATGTTAGAAATTTTTTGTTTTAAAATTAAAGAATAAATATGCAAATTTTAAAATTATATAAATTATTTATATCTAGGTATTTATTCGGTTTAGATAAATTTGTTGTTGGTTCTAAGTGCGGAAATCTATGAATACATTTAATAATTTTATTTTGTAATTTCTTTAAAGGTTTTAGTACTATTAAATTGGCTGAACCCCAAAAAGAAATAAGATACTGAATTTTTAAATGTTCTAATGCATGATAAATATTTTTTAAATAATTTAAAGATAGGTATACATACAATGACGAATTTTTAAGAATATCCCAATTACCGGAGAAATATAAGTTCGAATATGTTCTACGTGTTTTCTCCAGCTTAAATTTTGATCAATACATAATCCTAAAAATGTTATGTTATCTTTGTAATTAACATTTTCCCCATTAAATATTATTGGTTGCTTTTCCATATCTAGCCTTTGTTTGTCAATGTACATAAATGTAGATTTATTAAAATTTAAAGTTAATTTATAAGATTGCAACCAGTCAAATATAATTTTTAAATCTTTTTTGATATTTAATTGGATGTCCCTAATATTTTTGGCATAATAAATAATTGTTGTGTCGTCAGCAAAAGTTTAATTTGTTCATATAATTTTAATTTTGAAATATAATTGATATAAATAAGAAACAATGTGGGTCCTAAAATAGAACCTTGTGGTACTCCATATCTAATTGTTTGATAGGAACTAATATTACTTCCTATTTTAACGCATTGTTTTCTATTTTTTTTATAACTTTCAAACCAACGATAAATTTTTCCTCTTATGCCTAAGTATATCAAATAATTTAACTAATAATATATCATGGTTTACAGTATCAAAGGCTTTACACAAGTCTATAGATAAAATGCCGCATTTTTTTTTTGGTATCTAGATTTAATTGAATGTTAGTAATAACATCCATAGCTGCAACTTCAAGTATCTCTAGATTTGCGAAACCCATACTGATTCTCGAAAAGTGAATTTTGTCTTTCTAAAAAATTCGTTAATTTTATATTTATAATTTTTTCCAAAATTTGTGACAGAACAGGCAAAACAGATATTGGACGGTAATTATTAGGATTATTAGTTATATCGATTTTAAAAACTTTTAAATAGCACTCTGTTATAGTGGGTTCAATCGAGCAGAGCCTTTCTATTTAAAGTTTCTGCTATCCTTTAGCTATTTTATTGCTAAATTATTAACTATTTTCAAATTTCTTGCCCGCTATATTTTGATTTCAATTTAGCAAGAGGCGACGTTAAATAAATATTTTTTGCTAATTTAAAATAAAAACAGTAGCCATCATAACATGAGTTGAAGGTAGCAAAACAAATTCGTTTTTTTAAATTTTCTCTTAAACGATTTTTTTGCTATGTTATTGTTCATTTTATGACCTTATTGGCAAATTTAATGCTTTCTGTTTAAAAAAAAACTGTGGCTCTGCTAACTTGAGTTAGAGCTAGCAAAGCCAGTTTGTTTTTTTGATTTTTTTTTGTATTGCTAATCATTTATTATTTTAATTTTTATTCTTTTTAAACATTAAAGAACTCAATTAAATTTTTTCTTAGATGCTTTTCTATTTATGTTTAAAACAAAAGTGCAAAATATTCCACAGTAATTTATTAATAAAGGCAGCAATAATAAGTGGCTTGGTAGGTATTACAAAATAAAAATATATTCTGTTAACTTTGGTATTATGTATTAACTAGTAAAGGCATAGAAAATCTGTAGGTATATAAAACCTACAAAATTTAAATCTACTGTGAGTCCTCTGGTAACAAATAGATACGAAAATGCATCATTATTTAAATAAATATTTTTTGCTAATTTAAAAAAAAAATCAGTAGCCATCATAACATGAGTTGAAGGTAGCAAAACAAATTAGTTTTTTTTAATTTTCGCTTAAACGATTTTTTTGCTGTTATTGTTCATTTTATGACCTTATTGGCAAATTCAATGCTTTCTGTTTTAAAAAAAACTGTGGCTCTGCTAACTTGAGTTAGAGCTAGCAAAGCCAGTTTGTTTTTTTGATATTTTTTTTTGTATTGCTAATCATTTATTATTTTAATTTTTATTCTTTTTAAACATTAAAGAACTCAATTAAATTTTTTCTTAGATGCTTTTCTATTTATGTTTAAAACAAAAGTGCAAAATATTCCACAGTAATTTATTAATAAAGGCAGCAATAATAAGTGGCTTGGTAGGTATTACAAAATAAAAATATATTCTGTTAAGTTTGGTATTATGTATTAACTAGTAAAGGCATAGAAAATCTTTAGGTATATAAAACCTACAAAATTTAAATCTACTGTGAGTCCTCTGGTAACAAATAGATACGAAAATGCATCATTATTTAAATAAATATTTTTTGCTAATTTAAAAAAAAAAATCAGTAGCCATCATAACATCAGTTGAAGGTAGCAAAACAAATTCGTTTTTTTAATTTTTTCTTAAATGATTTTTATGCTATGTTATTGTTCATTTTATGCCTTATTGGCAAATTCAATGCTTTCTGTTTAAAAAAAAACTGTGGCTTTGCTAACTTGAGTTAGAGCTAGCAAAGCCAGTTTGTATTTTTGATTTTTTTTGTATTGCTATATAAAGCCATTCAATGTGTGATTGAGACGTGGAAGAGAACCATTGATCAAGGGGAAAATGTTATAGCTGTATTTTTGGATTTTAAGCGGGCATTCGCAATAATTGACAGGGCTTGATTATTATAGTAAATTGTATCAGTATGGTATTCGCGGAAACGTTTATAACCGGTTTAAAAATTATTTAAGTAACAGGTCACAAAAAACAAAAATATCAAAAACATATTCAAATAAAAAAATAAATAATATAGGAGTTCCTCAAGGAAGTATATTAGGTCCAATATTATTTATTTTATACATCAACGATATGCCTTTAGTTTTAAAAATGTTTAAGTTACAAATGTTTGCTAATGACACCTTAATTTACATTAATGTTTTAAATATTTTTGATGGTCTAAATACTCTAAATTCTAAGATAAATATATTATTAAATTGGCTAAAAGTAAATAAATTAAAATTAAATATTTCAACAACTAAATGTTGTAATTGATGGTAAAAAATTGGAATTAGTAAACAGTTTTAAATATTTAGGGATAATCATTGATTCAAAATTAAATTTTTTAAATTATTTTGAAAGTATTATACCTATCGAAGATTGCCGGAAACTAGGTTATTTTAAAAGAATCATCAGTTCTAATTTAAGTTTGTTTTCTAAAACACTGTATTTAATACTATTATATTACCACATTTTCTTTATTGTTCTTCCATTTTATATTGTGCTAGTGAGGAAATATTTGATAAATTACAAATTTTACAAAATAAGGCAATGCGGATTATTTTAAATTATGACAAATATACAAAAATTAATTTTATGTTGAAAAATTTAGATTGGTTGAATGTCAGAAATTTAATTTTTTATTTAGTAATAATAAAAATATAAAATATAAATCTATTTTTTATAAAGGTTTGATAGAATATAATATAATTTGGAAAATTCTATCAAATCTCAAAAATCATTAAAACTGTTTAAAAAAAACTTTAAAATTGCCTACATTTAATTAAAAAACAAAATGATACATAATATTTGATACAATTTGCAAAATGTTTAACTTTTCTGTCTGTTTTTGTTAAAAGAAGGTTGCGTTTTAAAATTTAAAAATAAATCTATAAAAATTTGTTAAAAAAATGTATTAAAAAATATTTAATTGTAGCTTTTTGCTAAATAAATTCAATTAAACTGTTTTCTTAGATGCTTTTCTATTTATTTTTAAAACAAAAGTGCAACATATTCCACAGTAATTTATTAATAAAGGCAGCAATAATAAGTGGCTTGGTAGGTATTACAAAATAAATATTAACTTTGGTATTATGTATTAACTAGTAAAGGCATAGAAAAATAGAAAATCTTCAGGTATATAAAACCTACAAAATTTAAATCTACTGTGAGTCCTCAGGTAGCAGATTATTTAAATTTAAATAATTATTTTTAAATATACAGTTTGAAATTGAAATGTATTTTATTTTATTATCTATGACTTAAATGTATAATGGGTATCTGTACTAATAATAATGCTTGTTACTCTTAATCTGTTAGTCAAATTGCATGGTTAAATTGTACTTTTAAAATCAACATTTTATGTGTTCATAATTAATAATACGTATGTACATAGCTGCCTATGTATACATGTTTACGTACTATGTGAGTATAATATATTTATTAAAAAAAAGTAGGACCCAAAAAACTAAAGGTTAAATAAACCAAGCCGGTCGATTATAAGAGCACATGCGTATGATTTATAAATAAAACACTTAAAATTATTTACAGAAAAATAACGAACTCACCTAAAAGTCTTTGTACTTCCTGAGAGCTTAAATAAAAATTCAAAGAGGCACTCGATAGTTTCACATAAACCATAATTTTTAAAAAGGTGATAAATATATGAAACAACTTCATTGTTTTCTAACATCTAATAGGTATTTAATAAAAATAAATAAAAAGTAGGGACAAATAAGGCCCCTGTATCCGTTCACATCGTTTACGGTTGTTATCTGGGCTCACTGTGTTGATTTTGTATGTGTTTAAACAACGCCCGCATTTCGACATGTGCCCTAACAAACTAAAAACCGAGTAGTCACGAACTGGGTTACTCATAATCCGGATATCCCCGAATAATCGAGCCACAAACAAGATTGTATACAAGTAAATAGTAGGAGAGCTCATGAGAATTTTTAACGTCTCCTAATAATTCCACCCTGTATTTATACCTGGAATAGTCCAAATCCTTTTAAATGTTACCCTAATTTTCCATATTCAATATACGAACTCGGATGTACATTTAAAATTATTAATCTGAAAATTGATTTCTGGTGTTTTTTTTTTCAAAATCCTTTAAACTTTTCTCAGAATTTTAAATCCAATTTTATTTATGACTTTGAAATTTTCGATTTATATATTTCGAAATTTCCAACCGAGACTTAGTGATTTTAATTTTGCAGCGATAAAAAAACATATTAATTCCTATATATTCAATATTAAATTCTTGGTTAGAAATTCCTAGTTTCGACTTAAATATTATATATAGGTAATTTCAAACTAGTAATATATTCATTCCAAATTATGACTAGAAAATTCCCAATCATAAGTCGACAAAATATACCTACAATTTTTAGCTTCTTAAAAAAAATCCTATTTCCAAGTTATTAGTCAGCAAATATATTTCTGTCGTCCTACCCAGTTTCCAATTGTAAAGTTATAAAATACATTCGGGCCTTTACGTCGGAAATTCCGAGTTACCACCTAGAAAAATATAATTCCTGCTTTAAACTCAGAAATTTCAATTATTAGTTAGAAGACTATTTATCCTACTATACTTACCTATAAAGTTAAATTTCTAATTAAGTCAGAAAAATATACGTAATTATGGCTTTTTAGTTGAAAATACTGACTCAAATTTTTATTTTTAACGCTTGCTCAGAAATTTTAACTAGTCTGACAGGTATAACCAATTCTTACTTTTAAGATAAATTTCTATTGTCAACTCCATTGAATAAAGAATCTTTATTCTGTGGTCAACTCTAACAAATATTATTTCAACTTCCAAGCCGGATATATATATACAGTGACCGGCAGAAAGTGCGCAGCATATGGGGAAGTTTTTTTTATCTTTAAGTTTAGAAAATTAATTTTATTTTAGATAGGTTCTGCATGTTCTCAAACCAAAATAACACCCATTAAATCCGGTAAAAGTCTTATGGTATACGAGGTAGGATCAAAAATTTGAAATTCCACTAAGAGTAATGTTTTAATTTAGTTTTAATTTCAAAGTTATACCCAAATTCCAAGTTTCGCTTATTTTGGACAAAAAAATGGATTTAATCGTGTTTTCTGAATAACCCTGTATAAAAAATAAATGGCAACCGAACAGTACGAAAATAAGATTTTCTGCAGACTGCATAGAAAGTTTCCTTTTGATTTATAAAGAAAACAATTTAAATTAAAAATATATTTTGAACGGATTTTATTCGTCACGCAAAATAAGGCGGAAATCCGTTCAAAATATATTTTTAATTTTAATTTTTTTCTTTATAAATCAAAAGGAAACTTTCTAAGCATACTTCAATGTATAAAAAACGATTAAGGAGATGCTTTAAGTTAATGTAAATCAAGAAATATTACTTAGATGAAATTAACTTGTTCCCTCAGAAAATAAAATACGGTGAGCAGCAAAAATATTTAATATTTTTATGTTTCTATTTTAAAAAGCCATAATATTATGAAAACAAACTAATCGGACTTACGATCGACGGTTATCTCTAACAAAGTCTGCAGAAAATCTTATTTTCGTACTGTTCGGTTGCCATTTATTTTTTTATACAGGGTTATTCAGAAAACACCATTCCATCCATTTTTTTGTCCAAAATAAGCGAAACTTGGAATTTGGGTATAACTTTGAAATTAAAACAATAATTCTTAGTAAAAAAATATTCCAAAATGAAAGATGGAGGTACTTTACTCTTAGCGGAATTTCAACTTTTTGGTCCTACCTCGTATACCATAATAAGACTTTTACCGGATTTAATGGGTGTTATTTTGGTTCGAGAACATGCAGAACCTATCTAAAATTAATTTTGTAAACTTAAAGATAAAAAACTTTCCCATATGCTGCGCACTTTCTGCCGGAGTGCCAGTCACTGTATATGCGAAAATACTGCAAGTAACAGAATTTATATGCCAATCAACTGATCGATAGGCCTTAAAAATCCATGTTGCTGATTCTAATATTTTGTCCCATAAACTAGCACACAAAATTGTTCAGTGGCTCTTATACTATAGCAGGTTTTATTTTATTTAGCGTTCATTGCTTTCTCCTTAAGAGGTCCAAACGTTCTAAGAAGTTAAATTGTTAAATCCCCCTTTTGTCTTCTGGTGTGGAAGAAAATATCGATTCCATAATATACACAGCACAGGCGTAAAAGAAAAGCCTAGTTAATACAAACTCTTGGCAAACTTGCTACGTGATTCTTTAAATGGAAAAGCTCAAAAACTATAAATGCACTTTTAGTATTGAAAATACTACTGGGTTGGTATATACGGGTATATTTCATGAAAAATGAACGCGACATGCGACATGCACATAAATAACACGGCGGTGAAGTTTAAACAAACATCCGAGCCGCACAGGATCGATGACATCATGCTGAGTAATAATATTGTTTTGTTTTGGGTTTCGGCATTTATTATTATATTTGTTGATATTAAGATATGGCCGGGAGAGAGAAAACAGAACAGTAGTTAATAGTTAGAATTAAATCGGCCAGCAGGTACTTGTACGGTTTACGTTTTTTATTAAACATATAAAAACTGCATTATTCATTTTAATTAGGGTTGCCAGGTTTAAATCTGGAAATCGCAGGACACAAATTTAAAAAAAGAAGGACTGGCCCGAATAAAAAAGGACATTTTTTTTAAACTAAAACAGAATTTATTTTATGTAAAAATGAACAAAAGCTAAGTTTTATCTAACAAAATAACAACTTAAATAACAACTTAAAAATGCTTTAAAAATGTCTTATTATTATAGTATAATTATTATACAGAATATATTTTATTAGAACGGACGGCTTCCAAGAGCTTTATGTTTCTAACTGTCATATTATAAAATTATTTGCAGGTTAAATTATAGTTATTAATGATACTAGTTCGATATGAACACTATAATAAAACGTGTGCAACGTTAAACCACGAGGCGTTAGCCGAGTGGTTTAATTGCACAAGTTCCATTAACAAATTTCATAATATCGAACGTGTAATGCGGCGGTCTTAAAATATTAAAAAGGAAGTTAAGGTAAAGAAATAAAAAAAAAAGTGGAAAAAACTAAAAAGTGAATATCGCTGAAACAAAGAGAAATAGCGCGGCGGTCTTGACGTATTACAAAGAAAGTCGGGGGGCGAAGATTGCAAAAAAGCAGGAAAAACTCAAAAATGCTTATCTCTGGAACTAAGAACAATAGCGCGGCGGTCTTGAAATATTACAAAGGAATTTGGGGGTAAAGAATTGAAATAATTCTAAAAAATAAACAGTGAATGTCGCTGAAACAAAGCGAAATAGCGCGGCGGTCTTGGCGTATTATACAGAAAGTCGGGGGAGAATGGATAAGTATACCAATCCAAAACATTTCATAGCCGACTTAAGATTTAGACATTTCATGAACAAAGAGTACAAGGACCAGCAGGTAAATGGATGTGTATAGCTAAAGAAATAATTTTGCCGCTATTTTTGGAACGGTGGTTTTGAGCTCTCTTCAATATGTAAGTACTAATATACAGGTTATCCTGTATTTTTTATTTTAACAAAACAGTCAATTTTCTAAGTATAATAATTTAATTATTATTTCAAACTAAATCGGAGCATCCATGCCCTCATAATAACGCGTGATAGCGGCTCCATTGTGTCAACACGTTACATACTCACAGATAGGAGTAGTCTGTGACATAATGGTTTACTTCTAGCCACTGTATGTGGTACTAGTGATTTAACGCTTCGGAAAAAAACGGGAAAAATTGGAAAAAAACACGGTTTTTTACCGTTTTTTTCACATACCTTGGAAAAATTGGAAAAAAACGGAAAAATTGAAAAACCACAAAATATATTTATAGAAGCACAAATAAGCGTAAATTAACTAAATTATACATTCTTGTGGGATCAATAGTCAAAATGAAATAAAATTTTTCTTCTTATAATATAAAAATAACTGTAGTTTCAAGTTTTTAAACAAAATAAATTTAAAAAAATATTAAAAATCAAACTTAAATTATCATTTCGTGTGTCGTAGGATACGTAGGGTGTATTTTTCATCAAAATTTTTATTAAATTACTTAATGATTAAAAAATTTTTTTATAAGTTTTTATGAGGCTTATATGGGCTAATTTCCTTATCAGACTACTCTACACTGATTTTTAACACAATTTTAATTTTTCCGTTTTTTTCCGTTTTTTTCCGTTTTTTTTCCGGAAAAAACCCGGTTTTTTTCCATGACTCAATTTTTCCGGAAATTTTAAATCACTATGTGGTACCTAGGTATTTTCAATACGCCTATGATACTTGCGTAAGATGCAAAATCTGTGAATTTTTTCAATAGGTTGTGTCTTTTGTTTCAGGAGGTAATTAATTTCTGAGCAATTTATGTAGTTAATTGACAGAAAATATGGTTCCAATTAAAAATTGTAGCTGTGTGAGTTATAAAAACAGCCCTAAAGCCTTTAGGTAGGTGTATATATTGATGGTTACATTAAAAAAAAGTGTCAATTTTTATCAAAAGATCCAATTGTAATTTGAAAATTTTCCTTAAGTTGCTACACAATCTTTTTGACTAGTTTTTATAAGATATGACTTAGAAATATGGCTTTTCTCTAAAACGGCGTATGCAGCATTTAACGTGTCATTTGTAGGCATTTGAGATCTTGTTAAAATCCATAGATTTCCTGAAAAAAATAATAAGGTAAGGTAATTTTATAGTTATGCCAACTGGAACTTTTTTGGGCTCACAAATCATAGACAATTTTACCTTTAGATATACGTACGTACAGCTTATCTCCTGCGCAAACAAAAGTTACGTTTTATGGGCGAAAAAATACGTCCGGGCGCATGACTTGCCGGTCAGCTGCCTTCCCTCTGGACACCTTCGTGCATGCGCACAAACCTCGTGTTATCGGCCTGTCCTACCTTACCGACATGCTCAAAATACCCTCCCAGAACCGGCTCGGCCCCCATTTTTGTTTTTGAGTTCTGGTATCTCTGTGGATTCCTTGTATATAGTTTTCGCTATCGCGGATTGTGTCTGATTGTGAGAAAATTAATTTTCTCAAAGTTGCTGGTTGGTTAATTTTTTGGTTAAAATCTGTACACCCCGACATTAAGCTTTTAATAAAGCCAGTATTCCACGGGTCAAGTTCTCGGGCAAACACTTTTCAAATCCTTGAACAAGAAATTTTGCTTGAAAATGTTTTACACTTACCCAAGTTTTTACCAATATACAAACTAATATTTGACTTGAAGTTAGGTACGCGATAACATCAAAGATTTGTTATTTTGCTGGTTTTGTTTGTTCTTATATTCGATTTTATAAGACTAGTTTAATTAACTTGTTCTTGTTCTCTTCCTTTTCAAAGTAAAAAAACGACGACGAATCATTTTTAAACAATAAATTTTAAAAACAAAACCTTAAAAAAAACAATTTTCTATCCTCAAAATCTGATAGGTTTGCTACTACTAAAAATGCCAAAAATCACTAACTTGTTTCCCAACTTGATCAAGAATTGAGAAGAAAGTCCAATTTTTTGGCCAGAATTTAAATTTTAAAGCCCGGACCTGTCAACCGATAATTTTGCAGTGCGCATGTTTAATAGTGTCTAGTTTTGTTTACATGCGCGAGGCCATAAATCTGCCACTTTCGTGATTATTGTTTGCTTATCTAAAGGTAAATTGTCTATGTCACAAGAAGTACGATACTATAAGTATTTTTCCATATGCCACTGCTGAATATTTCTAATTTCAGCTATTCTTAAGTCATTATTTTTTTAATAAAGAAATATTTAATCCTGTATAGGACTACATACTGGTGTAACTTTATATCTTGGCCAAATAAGTAAAACATTTTAAATAAACGCTATTTTAAGCCGTTCTTACTTGAATTGACGAATCCAACCTGTAAACAGGACCAAACAACAGCATAAGTGTCATAGTCTGTAGCGATTACCCAGTAGGGAGCCGCAAACGGTACTAAAAGAACAAATTAATATACAGTGTGACCAGTAAAGTCCGCATCATATGGGATTTTTTTTAAATTAATAACTGTATTTGAAATTTAACTTTGGCATCAAGTTCTGCTTCGATCGAGATAAAAATTAAGCAAAAAAAAATAGTAGTCACGTGATTCGCATTATCTATCAAATTTTAATTTATTCCAAAAAATAATTCATAAGTGGGGTTATTTCTGAAAGTATCGAAGAAGTAATCAGAAATAGGTTTTTAAATGCAGTTTCTAGCCCACATGCAAAATTTCAGCTGCATAAGATAATTTTGATTTTTTACCCATATTTTGTAAATTGCACCACTTTTGCAAAATAAGACTCAATGCAACCTACATAAATCTTCTTAGTTTTGACAATGTTTTATTTCAGATACATTTTCTAGTAGCGCCATATTAAATGTGTTTATCTACAAAATCAAAATTGGGCTATTAAAATTTGGTCGCATATGTAATGCAAAGTTAATTTGTTTTTGACCCTGTATAAGGTAACTTCATATAATAAGTATTTTTGAAAACGTTGTTTGTGTCTGAAAGTAATAAAAAAAAGGACACAGTGTCATCAGTAAAGTGTTCATTAAGTGGAAAATAAATTTTAGTGGTGGGTAAAAAATCAAAAATTATCTTCTACAGCTGAAATTTTGCATGTGGGCTAGAAACTGCATTTAGAAAAACTTTTTCTAATAACTTTTTTCGATATTTTCAGAAATAACCCCAGTTTTGAATTACTTTGCGGAAAAAATTAAAATTTGTCAGTCTATATACTATTTTTTTGCTTAATTTTCATCTCGGTTGAAGCAGAACTCGATGCCAAAGTCAAATTTCGAATAAAGCTATTAATAAAAAAAAATCCCATATATGATGCGGACTTTATATACTGGTAGCTAATTTATTTATTGACAAATGGGATATCTACAGACCTATAATGGTCCAAAATGATATCCACAATTAAACACATGTGTGCGGATATACATAATATAAAATATTGATAAAGTCTATATTTATATTCACTGTAATAAACTAAAGTAATCCTTAATTCCATATAATATCTACTTAAGTTAATATGCAAAACAATTTTTATTTTAATTTTAATCACATTTAATGAATAATGAAATATATCAATATCATCAGCAAATCTAGAATTATATAAGCGTAATATTGAATGGGTGATTTCCTACCCGAATTAGTTTGAAAATATTGCTCAAAAAATAAAGAATTACTTCTTAGGTCTCTCGCTTGGATATAAAAAAGAATATTTGATAAAATTACAGGCGAGTCCAAGTGACCATTAAGTATTTTATATAAAAATAGAATATCACATTGCTCGCGCCGGGCTTCCAGAGAATAAAACTGATATTCCTGCCCAAGTCTAGATGTACTGACGGTATAACTATATGTACCTGTTGACTTGTAATATAAAAATCTGAAAAAAGTATTTTGTACTCTCTCCAGCCTAACCTTATAAACATCATACTGGGGACACCAAACAGGTGTAGCATAATTCAATCTACTGTATACGAATGAGTAGAGATTCATTGCAGTTACAGAGTGAAACTGTCTACATTGTCTCAAAATAAATCCTAACATTTTTGTGGCTTTAGTAACAACAAAATTTATGTGTGAACAAAAAAGCATTTTACAATCAAATATGATACCCAAGTCTCTAATTTCGTCTACTTTCCTCAGTACAATTCTGTTTAAATTATAATCGTGTAAGGACTTGTTTATATTTCTAGAAAATGAAATAAAGCAACACTTATCTAAATTAAGAAATAATCTATTTTTTTGACAGTAGTCATAGAGTCTATTTAAGTCACCCTGCATTAATATACAGTCCGTTATACTTTTGATCAATGCGTAAAACTTTAAGTCGTCTGCATACAGAGAGAAGGCACAAAAATGAAAACAAGACTTATGTCGTTTACATAGATTATAAAAAGTAATGGTCCCAAGTGTGAGCCCTGGGGCACACCTGATGTAACAAAGTAAGGAACAGACTTATGACCACTGACAAGGACGGTTTGAGTTCTAAAGTATATGTACGAAGATAACCAACGAAGCAGATCTCCGTGCACCCCGATTTCAGAAAGTTTTGAGATTAGTATATTGTGATCCAATTTGTCGAATGCCTTACTAAAATCGGTGTACACTGAGTCCACCTGTATCTGGGAATCCATTGCGTTTAAGATAAAGTTGGTATATTGTACAAGATTTGTTTCAATTCCCCTTTTTGGAAAAAATCCATGTTGCTCCTCGATTATTTTAAGTTTGACAGCATTTAACAAACGTTTATGGACTATAGATTCCAATATTTTGTCAAAAATATTTAACTTACTAATTGGTCTATAATTAACATTTCATTTTTGTTCTTACTTTTAAAAATAGGAACAAAACAAAGGCACCCTTCCATATGCTGGGAAATAGACCCTCTGCAAATGATCTATTAAATATCAAGGTTAAAGGTACGTGTAAACCTGATGCGCATTTTTTGACAAAAAGTCCATCAGGACCACCGCCCTTATTTTCATCTAGCTCTGAGAGGAGTTTGAACACCTCTTCCTCGTCAGTTGAAACAGTACTCAGGCAAGCATTCGAATCTGCACCACTAATAGCATAAGGCTGCCTATACGGTTCAAAAACGCTTTTAACACTAACACCGGAACCCCTGCTCCCGACCTCATCACCCAGGCGCATCAGGTTTGGAATACCGTCATGTTTGTTTTTCGTAGATACATAATGCCAAAATTTCTTTGTATTTTCAGGGATATTTGTTTGGATAGAGTTTACAAAAAATACATGATCCCTACGGATAAAGGATTTTGATTGGCGTCTTAAGTAACAGTAATAATCGTAGTCTCTTTGAAGTTTTGTTTGTTTCCAAGTTTTATGAGCTAAATTTTTTTGTTAATTAGTGAAATTGTGAAATATGAAAAGTAAACGGGATACCTATTTATTAAATATTATTTTTTTAGGAATAAAGACGTCGATCAAAGCATAAATTTTTTTATAAAATATATCTATACAATCGTCGACATTATTAGGACTATTAAAAATATTTTCCAATTAGTGTTCAGTATTTCCCGATTGATGGCCTCATATTTACCCCTTTTAAAATTGCTAACAAATAAGTTTTTAAAGTTTAGTGTTTTAAGAGAGGAACAAGTTAAGACAAAAACCGCCCACCTTATCAAAAATCATTATACAGGATGGACCATAAAAATGCTCCGTGTATCAACTTTAATTTTTGGACGAAAAATATTGTGTACTACATTATATACATTCTACAATCAATTCTAAACATTTTTTATAAATCATGTCCTATACCTATCTTCAACCGTTTATGAAATATTAACACTTTTATGCTGGTATGCACCATCGATATGTTTCCCCACTTAGCAAATAATGTCCTGAACTTAAATCACACTCTTTAAGGCAATGACAATAACAATTTGCTATTTAAGTTTGAAGCGTCAAAAAATGTCAGTGAAAGTTAATCAAATTTGAATTTTGCTCTGGCGATATTACATACAAAATGCACCTAGCTGAAGATGAACGCATAACACTTTTGATTATGTTGGGTTGTGGAGATAAAAGTAGAAGTCCGTGATATGTTCAATGAAAAATATCCAATAATAGGCTGCCTATATTAGCCAGTGCTACCCTAGTAGCAATTAAATGAAGAAATTCTCGTACTGTTAAAGATAATGTTAAAAGCAGTCGTCACTACAGGAAGATTCTCATAGCTTAAGCACACAACTTGGGCGTGACTACGATAGTCGCTAAACCACCGTATCTAAATTTTTTTAAAAGAGAAGTTTCATCACTGCACACCAGTAATTGGACAATGATCCTGATAGGCAAAAGCAATTTTGTGAACTAATGATTACGCTAACAGATAATCACGCACGAATTGTCCAAAGAATTTGTTTTTTAGATGAAGCTACGTTTTCTTTAAATGGTTAGGTGAATAGACAAAACTACAGATACTGGACACAGGAAAATCGTCACTGGTTCATAGAAAAGCCAGTATAATAAAAGGTAGCGATTCTTGATTAAGTGGAAGGTATCGTGAAGGGACAATTCAAATTCAAAATACTTATAGTAGTATTCGATTCTTACATGTATTCGAATGATTACTCGTTTCTAAAAAGTATCGAAACTATAGGTATTCAATTCGGAAAATCATGCGATTATCCCGTCACTATAATAGTGGAAGGTTTTTATATACATATTCTATATGTATAAAAACAGAAGGAAATGTTTCCTTTTAATCTTTAATTTCGTCAGATCCATCCTTAGACGCATTTCGCCACATCATGGCTCATTGGTAAGACTAGAATCCACAAAACACCAATAAAGAGAAACGTTGTAAAGGTTATGAAACGTGCTATTTTATCGATGCCGCCGTAACTTTGAAATGACGTCGATGCGATTGCAACGCCACCAAGTGTAGTGCGTTTGAACTAATCTGGGTGGAAGCGGCGTAGGGGGAGGCCACCATGTTTTCTTTTTTTAAAGGTCAAATTATTATTTTTAAAAAAATCAAAATTTGTTATAAGTAATAAAAATAAGTTTTCATTGCCAATAAATACAGTTAGCACCGCACAATTTGTAATAGAAATGTATTTTTATTAAAAATTATTTATAACAAAGTTTAAATGTCAAAATATTAATTTACCTTGATCATTGAATATCAAACTATAAGAAATCCATATGAACCGATTTCCTAAATCTGCTACGTCAAATTTATAGATGGCACAATGAGTTCACCAACAAGAAAGCGGCTAGCCTTTTCACTGCTAAATTAAAACATTGTTGCCACCTGTCTGTTTGACTTGCTGCATGAGTTTTTTAAATTTATTTTTATAGCTTATCGTATAACTTGATTTCACATAAGTACCTACACCTACCCTATTTTTAATTGCTTTGTAGCGTAAAATATTTGCAACCTTTTGACGTCCCAACGTTAATTACATGAAAACATGACCGCCATGTATCATGCATTCTATTTCTAACAGAATTTGGCGGGCAAAATCCTCACTCCGTGTCCTCCCCGCGGGCGCCCGCTGGTAATAACTTAGTCAGCTAAAACTGAGTCTGGCACATCAATTGCCTTCGCTCAGTTATGGATGTGGGGACCTAAATCCGAGGTGGTGTGAGCAACCGTGCCAAGGATGGAAGGCTGAGGGTAAAATCAGCTGTAACGAGCTCCTATAGCGGACCAGGCAATCACTATAGTATAAGCGCCTTGTCCTGGTATGCCAGCTCTGCCAGGATCGACCTTTATTTCCGAGCTACTCGTGGGACTTCTATGGAACACAATAAAAACCCTAAAAAGACCGCCGAGAGCAATCGGCTTAAGCCGCCAGGAAATGATTTGGTCATCGAGGGCAGCTCACATGGAGAAAGTGTTAATGAAAGCGAGGAGGAAAAGCTGCTGAGATCGCCTGGTACATCCCAGGCGGATCCCAAGGACAGCAAGCCTCGCAGAAAGATCTCAGCTGGGGCAAAGAAGATGCGACTGTGCCAAAAGGCAAGGCATCTTCTAGGAATACTGGAGAGTAAAAATCCAGCTGAACTCACAAGTAAGGATCAGGGTACTTTAAAGTGGGCGAGAGAACTCTTGGCTCGCGACCCGTACCATGTTCCTTACACTTACCAAAAACCGGGTGCAACCCTTGAAAGAAGTGTCGCTGAAAAAAGGACACGTTCTACTGATGAGGAGAGCACCCCAAGAGACAAGAAAAGAAATCCGTTTCCACAGCAGGGCCAAGCTGGAACGTCTTCAAGGAGACTGGCTATGGAGACTAAACAAGTTTCCGTGGCGGGCTCAAAAAGGAAGAGTTCTGCTGCGCCCAGCAGTGGACCGAGTCATAAAAAGACTGGTATCAGAGCCGTTTTCGATTGGGAAAGTGATTTGGATCGATCTGATTTTAAAAATCAGTTGGGATCACTTTGACCGTGGGATCACTTACCAATCGAACACAAATCAGATCAGTTGGAATCAGTTAGATCGATCCGGATCGATCTGAACCTGCGAATCGAATACGCCTCAGAGAGCGTTCCGACAACAGAACGATGGCGGAAGCGTCTCGCAGCAGTCTTCAAGTTGCAGTAATCGACGCCGGCAACAAATGCTGAAATATTACGTCAGACCGCTGGATTCTGGTTGGAAAGAGGCTTACAGAAATCCTTATGGAGTAATAGCCAATCCTACTGGCCAGATTCCACAATACGACACTTCGGGATGGACTAGAGGAATCAAGATCATCAACTGCACGGATGATTTTTCCTTAAAGTTCTTGAACGAGAGTGTCAAGAAAATCGTAGAACCCTGGGAACATGCGTGCCTGCAGGTGATCCCTCGATCGGAGCTACCAGAGTGTCCGAGAGCGAGGATTTGGTTGCTGGTGCCTGTGATCCCCGAAAAGAATTTACTGCCACTACTGGTAGCGCAGAATCCAAAGATTCCCTGCAAGGAATGGAGGATTCTGAAAATGGAAGATCCAAAACCGACAGGGAGAAGCGTCATCCTACAACTCACGGATGAGTCCCTACCCTCTCTAGAGGAAGCCCAAAGCCCAATTCAAGCTACACTGCGGGTTCAACGCAATTACAGTCAGTGTGTACAAGGGCTTTCCCAAACATACGGAGAGAAGCCAAGTGGTACCACCAGCTGATTGGTTGGTTCAAGGCGGGGGTCGGGTTCGACGTGTGGCCCAAGCTTCTTACACTGCAGCCTTCTAGCTTATTGTGCGCCCCAGTCTTGTTAGAAAATGGTTGTTCCTGCTACGAGGTCCAGTAGTTTTCTTCCAAGTTTGTCATGCGGAAGGTTATCGCCACATCGAATATTTCCGAAGATTTTGAATCTTTTCCGGTTTAGCGCTTCGTAGCTCTATATGATATGGAAGGCGGTTTCGTCCTCTTCACCGCAAAGTCTACATTCAATGGGTCCATTATAGACTCCCATTCGTTGAAGGTGCTTTCTTAAGTGACAATGGCCTGTTAGTAGGCCGGTCACTTGTTTTAACTGGGTGCGCGTCAAGAGTAGCATTCCAGCTGATAGCTTCTTCGAGGGCCTATCGATAACGGCCCGTGCGTGTGCCTGACCAGGTATACCGTTCCATCGAGATAGATGTTGTTTTTGCGCCCATCTGTCTAATGTTGTTTTGGAAACCTTTTTTGATATTCCAAGGGCGGGTTCTGGGCCCCTAAAATTTTGAGCAGATCCGGTTCTTGCCAGTTCATCTGCTTTTTCGTTGCCTTTTATCCCTGAGTGACCAGGAACCCATATGAGTTCAACCTTGTTGTTTCTGGCTGCCAGGTCTTTTAGGCACTCCATTGTGATTTTTGATGTAAATCGGAAGGAGTTCAGAGCAGCTTGGCTGTCCGACAGGATATGTACCTTTTGGTCGTGGTAGCCCTTTTCAAGATTTTTTTGTACGCATGCCTGTATCGCATGAACTTCTGCTTGGTATACTGTGGCATAGTTTCCCAGGAGGATGCTGATTTCCATTTCGGGGCCTTTCCCCAAATATACCTGCGCCTACTCCGTTGGCCGTTTTCGATCCATCAGTGTACCAAACTAGGCCATTGCCTAGCGACGGAAATTTTCCTTTGGACCACATATCAGGGTCGCACCTGACATTAAATGGTTTTGTAAAGTTATATATCGCTTTCATGCGATCGGTTTGCATCTCCAAGAGCTCATTGTTGATAAGGTCCGTGGCTCTTGTGTGCCCTATTTTCTCGGGGCGTTGTTTCCATTCCCCGTTTGCTTTCATCCTAGAGGCGCTGCAGTTGGCCTCCATTTTGATGTGTATATCTAGTGGTGTTAGTCCTAGTATGACTTCCATTGCTGCGGTGGGGTGCTTCTCATTGCACCGCTGATGCACAAGCAGGCCAGCCTCTGTACGCTGTTAAGTTTTGTGGCTGTCGTGATTTGCTGTGTCTTTGTCCACCAAACTGCAGACCCATATGTCATCAGGGGTCTGATAACTGTGACGTATAACCATAGCACCATCTGCGGTTTGAGTCCCCAGGTTTTCCCAAACAATCTTCTGCATCTCATTAGACACATTTTTGCCTTGTTTAGGTTATTGTTAATATGTTGGTTCCATGTCAGTTTCGAATCCAGGGTTAGTCCTAGATATTTGACTTCGCTGACTGTTTTTTATCTGTTTACCAAAGATTTTTAGGTTGTTATAGTTCCCTGCCTGTCAGCAGCGTTGACTTTGAGGTTTACCTTTTCATACCAACGTTGCACGATGTTCAGTGCTCTTTGCATAAGCTTTGCTAGTATAGTGGCATGTGTACCGATGTATACCCTTGGGCGTAGAAGCCCTCTGCGTTAAGACATGCTAGTAACTCATCTACCACCAAGTTCCATAGGAGAGGTGACAATACCCCTCCCTAAGGACAACCTTCCGTTACATCGGCCCTTATAGAATCTCCCTGTAAGCTAGTTTTGACTTGCCAGTATTGTAGCATGTTGCTGATCCATCTTCGTGTGGTATCGTCTATCGTCGACTCCATGTCTTTTTGCGGCAGACATCATTGCGAAGCAGGAGGCGTTATCAAAAGTCCCCTGTATGTCAATGAAAAACGCCTATACTATAAGTCGGAAATAATAGTCAGTGACGTCAGTCACTATTTCGGAAATAACACAACAAGAGCGGCTTAAAATAATAAATACATCTTTATATGAAATGCTCGCAAAATGCCGCTTATTCTAATGAGGGCACCAGCGTGTCGACACAAAACGTGCATCGCTGCCAAATTCATTGTGGTCCGTTACAGGAGCTTGCGCGGAGCATTTGACGCAGTTCTATGTCAACAGAGGTTCGCGATCGACGGACGTAGTTGTACTGATATTTTACGACCACCAGGTGGACGTTGCAACGTTGTAACAGTAAACGAGCATGGGACTTGTCGAGGCCTGTTGAATAGGCGCGCTTGCGGGTTTAGGTAATTGTTTTGTTTTTGTATTGTTAATTCAAAATATTAATTTGTAAAATGGAACAGGGCGAAGCTTCGACAAGTCTTGGCCCCCTTGCGAAAAAAGGTGAAAAGAGATTTAACTGTGGCCGAACATGCGTTGGTAAAAACCGTTTATGAAAGTATTCGTGCTTGAAATCCCGATTTAGGCGCGGAGGATACAGCAGAATTGTACGGAAATTTAACACAATTATCTTCTCGGACAGTTGTCAGATCACTTTACGTTGATAAAAAGAAGGAAAAAAAGAAACAAGAGGTAGAAAGAAAGTAATTCTTCTTCGTTTTCGAATCTAGGAAGACTGGCGACTACCATGAGCATGTGAATGCTGAAGTGTTTGAAAAGTGGTTTGCGTCCGTATTGATGTGCGTGGAGCCCGGTTCGGTAATCGTAATAGATAATGCGCCGTATCACAGTCAGCGAGTAGAAAGAATACCCACTTCTGCTTGGCGAAAAGCCGACATAATCGACTGGTTAAAATCGAAAGACAACATACCATTTGGTGAAAATATGCTTAAAGTACAATTGCTTGATATTGTCCGTCGTCATAAAGACAAGTATATTAAATATGTTGTCGATGAAATGGCTGATAAACGTGGTGTTACTCTATTGCGATTACCGCCATATCATTGTAAATTAAACCCTATCGAACTTATATGGGCCCAGATAAAAAGTGAAGTTGCCAGAAAAAACACAACATTTAAATTAAATGACGTTAAATCTTAAACGAAGCTATTGATAACGTTACAGCTGAAAATTGGCAGAAGTGTATCGAACATGTGATAAAACAAGAACAAAAAATGTGAGATTCGGATACTACGGTCGAAGTTGTAGTTGAACCTCTTATTATCAATCTTGGTTCCGAAAGTAGTGATAGTAATGAGTCTGAGTCAAATTCTGATCAAACCTTCGATGCCGAAGTCGCTATCTTTGGTGACTTTAACGTCCACAATATCAACTGGCTCAAATACTCAAATACCAACGATGAACAGGGTCGTGAGGCGGAATCTTTTGCGATTGCGATTTTCGATAAAACCAAATGTATGTTGTTTTCTAGTCAGGAGCAAACCACAAAAAACATCCAAGGTATACTAGTCGATAACTTTTTAATACCCACCACAAAATCCATCAAATATTTAGGCATAGTAATAGATTGTAACCTTCGTTGGGAATTGCATGTTAATTATATTGTTCAGAAACTGAGAGGAATCTTGCCAAAATTCAAATATTTGAAAGATTTCATGTCTGCAAATCAACTGAAAATTCTGTACTGTGCATTAGTTCAAAGTCATTTGATTTATGGAATTATTGGCTGGGGCGGAGTCCTAAACACACACCTCAAAAACTTAGAGATCATACAAAAATGGTTTCTGAAAATCATTTTTGGCAAGAACAGGCTCTTCCCAACTGACTCACTATATCGTTTAAGTGGTGTGATGGATATCCGACAGCTTTTCTGTTACAGAATGGCTTTGAGGTCATTTAAAAACCCACACGAATGTCTAATTGTGAATGACAGACATTATACTTTAAGAACTATTAACAAAGTTGCAGTGCCAAAATGTCATAAGGCCTGTGGACAGAGAAGCTTTCTGTACCTCACACCAAGATTTTTTAATATAGCCCTAAGTGCAATAAAATCTTGTGGAAGTTTAATAAGCTTCAAGAAAAAAATGTCAGAATGGATTTTAAAAGTGTGTTCTCGAGAAGCCATTGACAGTTTTGTGAATCAAAATCAAAGTAGATATTAGAAATTAATGAAAAGTGGAGCACAAAAACTGCATTGAAGTGAAGGAAAAAAGACTGCCATACAAATACGTACATTTTTTGTGCATATTTCGGCAGAAGTCAAGAACGTTTATTTTACATCTTTAAGTAGTATTAATTGCTTACTTGTACATAACAAATTTTGTATTAAATAAACGTCTAAATTATTATTATTATTATTATTATCAGTTCTGGTCTAACTCAACTCGTGGAAGAACCAACGCGAATTCCAGACCGAGATGGAGATTTTGCTAGTCTTTTAGATCTCTTTTTGACATCCAACCCTGACCTATACACAGTCACCGTTCATCCTCCATTAGGATCTTCCGATCACAAACTTATTTCAACTCTAAGCGAGCTGCCAATTTGTTCTGAACAACCTCCTAAACCTCGTAAAATTTGGCACTACACATCAGCTAGTTGGGAAGACCTAAGGGACCATTTTCGCACTTTTCCTTGGCTGGAAGTATGCTTCTCTTCAGATGATCCATCCGCTTGTGCTCAAGAGGTCTCCGATGTCATTCTTACTGGCATGGAAGCCTTTATTCCTTTCTCCAAGAAGCGCCCTTCAAAAGGCAAGCCCTGGTTTAGCAAGAACTGCGAGCGTGCTGTCAGAGCTAAAAATCTAGCTTACCGACAATGGCGTAAAAATCCTACCGATGTGAATCGCACCATCTTTGTTACCGCTCGAAACCAGTGCAAGCAAACGATAGATCAAAACAAAGAGGCTCACAACATGAGGATCAAAAATAAACTTCTCGCCAGTCCTAACGGATCTAGGTCCTCTTGGTCAGTCGCTAAGGCCGTCAGTCAAAATTTTACCAAATCAAATATTCCACCGCTAACACGTTCTGACGGCACAATAGCAACCACGGCTGAAGATAAAGCGGACTTACTCGCAGAACTCTTTGCTTCACACGCCACGGTAGACTTTCAGGGAAAAACACCCCCGAACATTCCAGCAGTTCGATCGGAAATGACTGATATCGTATTCCGTCAGCGTCCTGTCAAACGAATTCTGAAGGGGCTCGATGCCAAAAAAGCTTCTGGTCCAGATGAAATTCCTATTATAGTGCTCAAGAAATGCGCCGATGAACTCACACCAGTATTTTGTAGACTTTTTAACTTATCCTACAAAAAAGGAATATTTCCATCTTGTTGGAAAAAGGCGCGAGTCCAGCCTATACCAAAGAAAGGCAAGAAAACCCTGCCAAACAACTATCGACCAGTCGCATTGCTTTCAGTTATATCAAAGGTGATGGAGAAAGCTATTAACCAACAACTTATAAAATACCTGGAAGGCCTTAAAATTATCAGCGACCATCAGTATGGTTTTCGTAAGTCCAGATCAACAGGAGACCTGCTAGCCTATGTCACTCATCTTTGGAGCAACGCAATCGAACATCATGGGGAGTCCCGGGCTATTGCACTGGACATCTCTAAAGCCTTTGACCGTGTCTGGCACGAGGGGCTCCTAAGCCAACTGCGTTCTTATGGTATGCCCGGTCGATTTTGTTCATGGCTGTCTAGCTTCCTCAAGGACCGCTCTCTGCAAGTGGCGATTGACGGGTTTCTCTCAGACACCTTCACCATCAATCTGGTGTTCCTCAGTTTGTTTGTATTAGTGTATTACATATTCTGCTATTTTTCGACGAAATAAAACCTATTTTAGTTATACTTGCTGTCGCTTTCTATCTACTTTTATTTGTTTAACATTTAACACCCAATGCAACGGTAAAATCATTGTGAAAATCGGTCCAATTACCCCGGAGTAATCAGCGTACATATTATTATCAAAAACATACATTCGGCTGGAATTAAGAACCTCCTAATTTATTGTCTGTTAAAAATGCTTATATCATTAAAAATTCCAATAAAATACGATTTGCGGCAACACCACGACATCACATCAGTGAATTTGAGACATCTGTTGCCGAGGCGCTGCATTATAACGACAGATTTAAGGTTAGAGTTACGATCAACTCCACAATGGCGGCCAAACCACCTCCAAGACGTCTAAAACTGGGTTGTCAACTTTTCTCGGACATCCGTCATTCTTATATAGTTTGATATTCAATGCCTTGATATAAAAATACTTGAGCCTTATTTTCAATAAAACAAACATTGGTGTAACTTTTTTAATGCACAAAATCATTTACATGTATATAAAATAAATAAAATATACCAGTTTTTTTTTTCATTTGGAAAATTCAACCTCCGAAATCGAAGAGAATCACAATAAAAATTCATCAGCGAACCGCCATAATGCTTCATCGATCAAAAAGACTGCAAGGACGAACACAAACAGGTTGGTTAATAAATTAAGCGATGTGATTGGTTGCCATTGACATATCATGTATTTTGTAATCAGTGTTGCCAGAGTAACAAAGCAAAAAGTCGCCATCGATCAGTATGAAAAGTCGCCACTTTGTCGCCACTGCTTTTTTGAGATATTGGTGTTAAAAACTGTCAATGCTAAATTACTAAATAAAAAAAATGTTTTTGTGGAACAAGCTAAATAAACTTTATTAGAGGTACACAAAGAATAAAAATAAAACAAAAACTTAAAAAATAAAAAAAAAATTATTCTGATTTACATGGCAATGTTAGCAAAAGTAAATACACGCGTAAAACGTATAAAATAAATTGCCGCGCAATTGGGGCGAATCCGGCGAATGATGCAATGGTACTGGCTTCGACAATCGACCGACCAGTGTTGCCAGATTTGTGGGACAAACAAATGGTACAAACCAATAAATTTCATGGTACTTTTGTCTTATTATTTTTACAAAAGAAAAACCAATCTTCGACTTCGTTGTCAGAATCAATGGCCGAAATCGATTCAGTGAATATTTCATTATTTCCTCTACCAGAGTACAAAAAAAAAAGGTCGACGATAGGTTGAAGAAAAAAACCAGATAAATATATAAGATGAGATCGATTTGAACGAATTTTTTTATCTGAATGAATCCAATGCAAATAATGGTATTTTTGTCACTTTTAAAGGAACGGGTACATAATGAGGAAATAATGGTATAAATACCATTAAAATGGTACGTCTGGCAACACTGCAACCGACCGACAAGTAGGAAGTAGGCTTTCGGGTAATCCCCAAAATTTGACGTACAATTCGTGGCGCGTTCAGATATTCTCTTTGAGAAATTCCTCGGTGCAATAATGATTATTATTGTGACGTTGTTTCTTCCTACGTATTGTATAAAACGTGTAGGCATATTCAATTTTTCCACCTGTAAAAAGTCGCCAAAAATAAGCTTTGTATTGAAAATCGCCGCCACACTCTCATATTAGAGACAAAAAGTCGTCATTTTGGCAACACTTGTTTTGAGCCAACCTCGTTTTTGTTTATTTCCTTGAAAGAGACGCCATATGTAGTGGACTAGTGGATAACAAAACAAGTGACTTTAATGACTAGTAGGGGTGTTACAGTGGAACTGGACCTGTTCTTTTGGAATAGGTATCATCTGCCTATTCCGCGTACCTATTACCTATTACCAGGTACCTATTCCAGGTCCGTTGGCACTGTCACATGTTTGATTCTCTGGTTTCATTGTTATTCCTTTTTCAAGTTGTCAGGTACAGGTACGATATAGGGAATGGAACGGCTACAGGTTTTGCTTTAAATTCATATAATATGTTTATAATATGGCGAATTTGCAGTTGAGAATTTTAAACGTTGCCGTTACAAGCATATTGCAATAATTAAAATAATCTCACTAAATAAAGATAAAGGGAAATAGTAATAAATAATAAATATTTCTAAAAATATTGTAATAATTTATTGGGCAACAAAATATAGCGTATTTAATGTAGGATATGCAATCAGCAATGAGGAATTGGTTAAAAAGGCAACATAATATTGTGGATGTACATATGCCTATTCTTCATGTTTCTTTAAATAATAGGCCTCCGTTACAATCAAATCTTCCAAGAAAGTCTGGTGCGAAAAATATTAATCTGTTACAAAAATTTATAACTAAATTTAATTCGAATAATCGGAAACTGCTGGCCACGCTGGAGTTCTAGCGGCCTTCTTTAAAAACTCGTGTTGGCCATGCAGCCGGAATAGCTCCAATCGGCGGAGCGGCGTTTAAGTTTGACCTGGAATAGTTTGGACCTGTAATAGGTATTTGGAATAGGTTCGGGTTTGGAATAGGTACAGGTCCAACTAGGTACGAGAAAAGGCTATTCCGTAACATCCCTAATGACTAGTGACAGCTGCGACTTTCGTATCTCGGTTTCATACCTAGGATCTACAACTAAAAGGAACAAAGGAACCTGTGTACTGCTTAAATGTAGTAAATAAGGCGATCAGCCGAGAGGATGAAGTGGATGGTGACATCTAGCGTCGATTTTAGACACATTTAAAGCATACCAGTATCTCTAAACAGAACTTAATAAAATTAAGCCACATGTTAAGAGAAAAGCACTTGCAAAGACCAAAGTCACAATTTCAAGAGTCAGGCTAAGCAGCGCTAAGACCCGTTGGTCGTCGGTTAGGGAAACAAAACCAATGAAGATAGAAGAAAATGTTCCCCATCCTTAGACGCCTTTCGCCAGATCATGGCTCACCAGCAAGGAGGATCTAACAAAATAAGGGAACTTGTGTACTACTATATAAATAAAGGCTTATCCGCTTCTTTATCATAACCTATGTATATTTAAAACTTACCAGGCAATGAGGGAAAAGTAACAGATAATTTTGCTTCCGTTGGTGATCCAACAAAAGTGGCTTGACCTTTTATGGTAGATTGGGACGCTGTTCTAAAAAATATATTCCTATAACTTAAATAAAGCATGCACGTGTTGTTAAATTGTTACAAAATAAATGTTTTACTTTAATCGTCTTTTTTACTATCAACGAATTTATCATATTTAGCACTTATACACAGTGGCGGAACCACCGGTGTTTAATGTGTGCGAAGCACACGGGCCCAGGCTAAAAAGGGGACCGAGAACGGAGCCACAAAAACATAAAGATGCAAAACAAAATGTTCTCAGAGAAAAAAATGCAATACTCCGGAAACGTATCCGCAAAACTACTCTACTCAATTCTTTTATAGATAGTAACTGAAATAATTACATAAAACGGCCTTCATTTTTAGGATTAGGAATTTCTACAATTTAGTTGAAAGTGTCTATGTTTTTTTTGGACAAAGCATTAAACGGTGGGCACTTTTGCAAAATGTTACTAATGCCAAATAAAATTTAAAAAATTGACACCCACTCGATGGTCATCGAGACACGATGCATTAGAAGCTCTTTGTTTTAGATACCTACGTGGATATAAAAACACTGGCAAAAATAATTTTAACCTCTACAAATAAAGCGGAATTTAATGAAGCAAAGTCTTTAAGAAAACACTTGGAAAAATTTGAATTTCTTATTCTTTTTCAAAATAAAATTTTAAACAATATTGATGCATTGTCAAAAATTTTACAAAAAAAAGAGCAAAATATTGAAGCTGCGTCTAAAATGTTTACCACCGCCACTGAAATCATGAATCAAATAAGAAATAATTTTGATGTAATTATAACGGACGCTGTTATTTTGGCTAGGCAATGGGGCACTACTCCTGAATTCGAAAACAAAAGGATATCAAGCACAAAAATAATTTTTGATGATGTTAACCATTATCAAGTTCAAACAAGTGATGATTGGTTTAGAGTAAATGTGTTTTTTAAAACTATAGATATAATTACAGCCTCAATTAAAAAATCAAAGTTCTGGAAAATTTGTTCTTATTTTCGCGTTTTCTTCCCCAACGTTTTACGAGTTCCTTCTCTGATGATGATTTAGATAATTTAACTTCTATTATTGATTTATTAGATTTTATATTGGTAAAAAATTATTATTCATCTTCCAGTTTTAGTGAAATTGTAACTTCCTGCATTATTTTTTTGACCATCCCTATTTCGGTTGCATCAGCTAAACGGTCTTTTTTCAAGTTAAAGTTAATTTAAACTTATTTGAGAAATTGCATGACCGATAAAAAATTATCAGCTTTAGCAATTATTTCTATCGAAAATCAGGAAGCTCTCATTTCTGATCTAAGTTCAAACTTTGCGCATGCAAAAGCAAGAAAAAAAGATTTTTTCTGCAATCGTCCACAAACTGACATCTTTCTGGCGTGATTTGACGCCACAAAGTTCATTATTCCAGTACTATTGTTAACCGTTGCTACGCATGAGACATATAACGATACGAGAATATATTATTCCCGGCATATGCCGAGAATATAATATTCTCGAATCGATATATTATGGCTCATTGCTTAGCAACGGTTAACAATAATGGAATAATGACTTTTAATTCATTTTTTATTAGGCACAATCATTTTATTTTTGTATTTATTCTATTTTCTTTTCGATTGCAGAAAAAATAGTATGTGCATCTCGTAGGAAAATTCAAAATTCATAAATTAATATGGTTATCAATAATAATACTCCGTATCATAATGGGGGCCCGGCAAAGTTTTCGCACACGGACCCGTGGCTACGTTGTTCCGCCACTGCTTATACATCCTGAATGTCGACGTATTTTATTTTCATTTACTTACTGCCGATTGCACCAATTATATTAAAAAAAAACAGTTGATTTGTTTTTAATATAGAAGCTATGGTCTGATTAGTTACAAAAAAGTCGTTTTATTTTAATTATTTTACTTTTAAAATAAGTAGGTATCATCAAAGAGACAGTTTCCTCGAACTTCCTCGTCCTCTTGCGAACGCGACCATATATTGGTGAGATGGTGAGGTGAGACACTTAAGATCGCTCTCAACAAGGATTTAAAGAGCACAATACGCTAAAAAGAGAGATCGAAAAGTCAGGTGCAGCTGACCATGCCTGGACGCATGGCCAATTGGCCATCATATCATGTGGTCAGAAGCTGAAATACTGCATGAAAAAACCACACTGAAGAAAGAGGAAGTTCAAGGAAGCTAATGCTGCTAGAACCCAGGTTGATTTAGTATTTTAGTAAGCCATGGTTAGGTATAATAAGGAGGCATGAACTTTAATATAAATGATCAGTTTTTGGGTATGTTATGATGGATCATGGATCTATGAGAATATTTCTAACAACTAACAAATAACTACCGCGCCCAATGGCTAGCAACGAATATTGATCACAGCGATTAAAAACATAATAAACTTACATATCGTTGATTTGTGTATTTAAAACTATAATGCTTCCGGCAGTGGTGTCCAGCGCATAATTAGCTGTTATACATTTTCCACCAAATTCAAAAATGGCAAAATACTTTTCGACTTCGTACCATTTTCCTAGATACTATAATATGAAAACTTTCATCAATTGCAATTAATAATCGCGTCCAGACCAACA
Organism: Polydrusus pterygomalis; assembly: GCA_963969555.1. Taxonomy (NCBI): domain Eukaryota; kingdom Metazoa; phylum Arthropoda; class Insecta; order Coleoptera; family Curculionidae; genus Polydrusus; species Polydrusus pterygomalis. The sequence goes on along the minus strand of OZ018384.1, from coordinate 31,665,006 downwards.
TCGCAGCTTCGCGGAGTAGCTTCATTCGGTGTGGGTGTGCCTATATTTGCTGGGCTGCCGCATATGTATAGTTTCGCGGCAGCTTTGCGAGGCTGCATTGCCTTTCTATACCCGGATTATATAAAATAACATTTCAAGGAAAGTTATGACAGAAAATGGTGTTGCCTAAATTTTATGTTAAAAGGAAAGAACTGTGTTTTTATTTAAAAATATGCGAAGGGCGGCACTTGCCCTTTTTTCGGGTCAAAGAAATTTAAATTTAATAATATAAATTAATTGAAAGAATTGTATAAACCATATGATGTGCATTTTCTTCATATTCATCATCACGCATACATTTATTTATTTTCTTAAAATTGTATAGGTAAAGTGTTTTTATTTTTCAGCCTAAATGGTATCGACTTATTGACTGCAATAAAACTACCGGTTTAATCCCATTGTTATACACAATCAACAAGCAAATACGCTACAGGGTAGGACTATAGATATTTAATTCGTTATTAATTATTTAATGACATGAAATATCCTAAATAAAGATAGTTAAATATTACCTGCTATAATTACAAATTATAATCCTACCCTGACCGACAGTTTATTTGCATTTTTATGGCCGAGCTCTTGCAAAACGTCCCAGGTAGTTAAACGGAGTCAACCACTTATTGTGAAAAATACTTTACCTACATATTTACTTTCATTTCTAAAATGGGCGATTTTCTTTCCTCTTCCTAAAATAAAGTTATTTACTTTTATTTTAATACGTAAACTTACTCGGGAAGCTTCAAAATTTTGTACTGGTACGACATCAGGACAAGCCCCCAAGAAAATAACTTGGCTTCTGACAAAATCTAAAACTATTAACGCACATGCTATGAACAACATTCTCACTGTTTTCATTTATTGCAAATATAAAGATATATTTCATATTATAAACCCGCAAATTGAATAAATTACAACTGTTGCACGTAAGTGCATCATTATGATGTGGGATTCCATTTATTTGCTTTAACTGCTATTTAACTGACAGCAATAAAAGTTGCTAATTGACGTTTAATTATATAGTAAAATGCTTTTAAGTTTTAACATAATGAGTTTGCAACAATACATTATTTATCTAAGGCCCAGGGGCGTAGCTTTCCGTACAACAGTTATACTTTAATGGCCTTATTTATACTTTTCCAATTACATCTGTCTTTATACCTTTTGGTACTACCTTTTTCTCCAAAAAGTTTTCTTTATTCCTTTGAATATTTATCGTGCTTTACTATTTTGGCGTTCATTTCCTTGTCCAGTCCCTTTTCGTTATTATTAAACACTGATCCTAAATATTTCTAGTTTTTAGTTTAGATCCTAGTTTTTAGCCTAGAGCACTTCTGTTCCTAGAGTTTCTTCTCTAACCCTGAGGCACGTCGACCTATTATTCCTCATGTCAAAACCACAAATTTTTAAATTGCATCGGTGCCGCACGACCTTCAAAACCCGATGCGGAACTGATTGCACTCGGGGCAAAAAGTGTCAGCACCAGTTTCCGAAAGGAATTTATAAAACTGTCCTAAAATTACCAATGGTTGACAAATATTGCATTCGTGCCGCACCAGTTCGGCCAATGGAATTTGCTATTACTGCAGTGAACAAAAGTCTACTAAAGAAAAATACCTAATGGCCAATTGTCAAAGTCAAATGTATGTCAAACTGTTTCTGTAAATTTATTTATTTATTTTTAAATGTATTTTGTAATGTTTGTCGTTAAATTACTTGTAATTTTAAAAATCGTTTTGACTATATCCTATGAAAAATGTTAAAATTTGGTTCAAAGCATGACAGCAATATCGTTTACAAATGTACTGTACGGCTTTTAGAAGACACTGAAATACTCGAATGTGAATATAGGGTAATTATTATTAATTATGAATTAGGTTCTAAAAATAATATTTCGCCAATATATTGCATATTTTTTTTGTTTTAGCCCCATGACAAAGGAAAATGCTTATTAGATTATGTCTGCCAACAGTTAAATCTTGTAGAACAGGATTATTTAGGGCTTCGCTATGTGGATAATAACGGTCAAAGAGTAAGTACATCACACAAAAGGCAAAAACAATTTTGGTAATAATTATCTATTAAGTAGGTAAGTACCCATATAAATATAATGTCAAAGAGAATCTTCAGATAATTTTTTAGAAAAAAAAAAATGTTAAAATAAGAATGACTGGGTAAATTTTAATATTTCACTTGTATGTTAGTAGTACCTACTAAGTACTCAGCATTCAGCAAAGTTGTGTATCAAAGCAGTCCTTGTTCTGGTTTAATTAAAGCGAATATCTTATAGTGATCTTGTTAATTCAAAAAAATTAAAATATTTAAGTGAAAAGGACCACAATTCAGTAACTATTTTTAAGACATATCATATTACATTAGTAGTTTTCTATACATATTTTTAATGACAAATTAAATCATTAAGTAATAATCTGAACACTATTCAACTCTGAATGGTCGAGCTTTAACTGCCAAAAAGTCAGAACTTTAATAGAGTAAACCGAGGAGTAAACTATAAAACCGAGTATAAAACCAGGTTAATTAATGTATAAAAAAACACTTTAGTGTTACAATAATTTTAGGTTAGGTAAGTATATACAGTGTCACCAGTAAAGTCCGCATCATATGGGATTTTTTTTTATTAATAGCTTTATTTAAAATTTGACTTTGGCATCAAGTTCTGCTTCGATTGAGATGAAAATTAAGCAAAAAAATAGTAGTCACGCGATTCGCATTATCTGTTAAATTTTAATTTTTTACAAAAAATAATTCAAAAGTGGGGTTATTTCTGAAAATATCGAAAAAAGTTATTAGAAAAAGTTTTTTAAATGCAGTTTCTAGCCCACGTGCAAAATTTCAGCTGCATAAGATAATTTTGATTTTTTACCTATATTTTCTAAATTGCACCACTTTTGCAAAATAAGACTCAACGCAACCTACATAAAACTTCTTAGTTTTGACAATGCTTTATTTCAGATACATTTTCTTTAAAGTATCGCCATATTAAAAATAAGTTTTTTCTACAAAATCAAAATGGGGCTATTAAAATTTGGTCGCATGTGATGCAAAGTTTATTTGTTTTTGACCCTGTATAAGGTAACTTCATAAAATAAGTATTTTTGAAAACGTAGTTTGTGTCTGAAAGTAATACACGTTAACGTTATTGTGACATAACTTAATAATTAATTATAATATTGGGGTTTTAAATTAAATCGTTGAAAATAGATAAACTATACGTTGTTAAATTAAAATTTATTTTCCACGTAAAAACACTTTACTGAAGACACTGTGTTCTTTTTATCTTAATCTTAAGGTGTATTACTTTCAGACACAAACTATGTTTTCAAAAATACTTACTTTATGAAGTTACCTTATACAGGGTCAAAAACAAATAAACTTTGCATCACATGCGACCAAATTTTAATAGCCATATTTTGATTTCGTAAAAAAACACACATTTAATATGGCGCTACTTTAAAGAAAATGTATCTGAAATAAAGCATTGTCAAAACTAAGAAGTTTTATGCAGGTTGCGTTGAGTCTTATTTTGCAAAAGAGGTGCAATTTACAAAATATAGGTAAAAAATCAAAATTATCTTATGCAGCTGAAATTTTGCATGTGGGGCTAGAAACTGCATTTAAAAAAACTTTTTCCAATAACTTTTTTGATATTTTCAGAAATAACCCCACTTTTGAATTATTTTTCGGAAAAAATTCAAATTTGACAGATAATGCGAATCACGTGACTACTATTTTTTTTGCTTAATTTTCATCTCGATCGAAGCAGAACTTGATGCCAAAGTCAAATTTTGAATATAGCTATTAATAAAAAAAATACCATATGATGCGGACTTTACTGGTGACACTGTATAGGGTGAAAGTACCTATTAGCCAAACATTACCTGTAAGACCAATAAATAGTAAAATATTGAATTAAATCCTATTTTAAAGCAATACCTATTTTCGGACACTATTTCCCCACCACTTTGTATAATAATTATGAAAAATAAACAACATGTCTGCTGCAGTTTGCAATTCAGCCATTTTGATCAAGTATAAAAGTTTGCGGTAATTTTGCAGTTTAGCTATTCGTGAATTTTTTTCGTTTTTTAAATAGCAATAGACGAATTAGCGTTTTTAGCACATTCGCTGCGAATGTGTTAAGTGGCGCAAATGTTCCCCCGAGGCAACAATTAAAATATTCCTAAAAAAACGCATCTATATCGTAATCACCGCCTGACCAGTTTTTCTACAAATTCCGTCGAAAAGGTATATTGGCAACCGGTTTGTTCGTTGTTACCCAGAGCATTTTTTTTCCACTAATATTATTTTTTATACAGGGTCCTGCAATAGTGCGTCAGGCTTCCATAGCTCCTATACGAATGGGGTTACGAATTTTATTAATATGCCGACTTAAACCGCATAGTACGGGGTACTTCCGGAAAATATTTTCTCATATACAGGGTGGCCCAAAAAAGTGTGGTCACATAAAGTTGTGATTTTTTAAATGGAATACCCTGTATATTATTAAAATTTCACATTCTACATAAAATTATAATAATTTTTTTATAAATGCATGACTGGTTTATACTTAATAGTTTCCGAGATATCGATATTTGAAAAATGACGTTTTTGAACTTTGACAGCTTCTAGCTTTCTAACTGTACGTCTTAGAGCAAAACGGCTTACATGTTCCTATCTTCGATTTTTGTTATCTTTCCAAAAATTTTAACTTCCGGTCAAACCGGAAGTACTATATTTCCTGCTTTCGAGTTACATCCGGTTTGACCGGAAGTTGACACTATTGGAAATATAATAGAAATCAAAGATAGGAACATGTAAGCCGTTTTGCTCTAAGACTTACAGTTAGAAAGCTAAAAGCTGTCAAAGTACAAAAACGTCATTTTTCAAATATCGATATCTCGGAAACTATTAAATATAGACCAGTAATGCATTTATAAAAAAATTATTATAATTTTATGTAGAATGTGAAAATTTAATAATATACAGGGTATTCCATTTAAAAAACCACAACTTTATGTGACCACACTTTTTTGGGCCACCCTGTATATGAGAAAATATTTTTCGGAAGTACCCCGTACTATGCGGTTTAAGTCGGCATATTAATAAAATTCCTAACCCCATTCGTATAGGAGCTATGGAAGCCTGACGCACTATTGCAGGACCCTGTATATTAATATTTAATTTTTATAAAATTTAAATACAAAAAAAATGCTCTGGGTAACAACGAACAAACCGGTTGCCAATATACCTTTTCCACGGAATTTGTAGAAAAGGACTCGTCGAGCGGTGGGACTTGCGCGGATGGTTAAGAAAAATATTTCTGCTTGCGGCGAACCACTTGAGCGGTAATGGAGTTGGAGATAAGGGGTAGACGTTAGAAGGCAGGGCCGAATTAAGGAGCTGAGTGTGTAAGTTAATTATTTTTTTTCCCTTAATAACATTTGTGTCACCTTAAATTAACATGAAACGCATTTATATTAAGTAGAGAATGTATGTATACCATTACCGTATCTCATGAGAAGCTAAACTGCAAATTACCGTATCTTTTTGTAGTCTATTTGATTTTTAATTTAATTTTTCGTCAACGGTGTCTGAGAAAGGCTACGTGTAAGTGTAAATTAGTTCACGAACATTTTATATTATTTATGACTAACAGGTACTTTTTTCCTATGTTTATACAGATTTTAAAAAATTGAATAAACTGTATCCTGAAAGTTTAGGAAGCAAAATCCTTAAGGAATAAATAGGCAGCTTCAGCTATAATGTTATAGGTGCCATTTATTAATTACCACTTATACCTATGTTGAGATTGCATGATTTAGGTTTTGGAACGAAGTACTGTGTATGATGGTTCCAAAGGGTTTATGTATTAAGTTATACAGGGTCATGCACCTCACCTCCCGTCTTCTATAGCTCACTTAGTAATTAAATTTGAATTTTGATATTTTGCAGACCCTCTCTGTATCTTGGGGCGCATTTCAGGAAACTATTTTTTTTCATACAGGGTGTTCCAAAAAAGTGTGACGTCATAAGGATGTATTTTTTTAGATTACATGCCATATATTTTCTTACTTATTTGGGTTACTTTAATACCAATAAATTGTTTTTCAAAGCCACCTTCGATATTTATTCATAATAATGACTGCTGGAATAGTTGATAAAATGAGTTTTCTGCAAATAAGTCTTGATGCGTTAGAAATTGCGATAGGGTTGCAATTAGAACAAATGTGTGATTTTTAATTCTGCATCGAATGACATAAAAAGATACAGGGGTTCCCATTTGAAATAATAAAAATAAATTGCTTTAAAGGTTGCAAAGTTTGACACTAAACTTTGGACACCCTGTACAATTCGTTTTAACCAAACTTGGTTAACGAGACTGTTATATACCTTATTTAATAAGTACCTTTGTATAATTTTATTAACGAGGCATTATTTTTATTTTTTATTTATTTTTAATACCAGTGGTGCAAAACTGATTTTTTTTACTTTTTATTTTTTCTCGTCTATAATACTGAATCGATTTCAATAAAATTTTAGGGGTATGTAGGTAACTATAGGAGGCACCCAAAAAAGTAAGAAAATATATGGCATGTAATCTAAAAAATACATCCTTATGACGTCACACTTTTTTGGAACACCATGTATGAAAAAAATATTTTCCTGAAATGCGCCCCAAAATACAGATAAGGTCTGCAAAATATTAAACTTCTAACTTAATTACTAAGTGAGGAATAGAAGACGGGAGGTGAGGTGCAGGACCCTGTAGATAAAATGCGACAAAAAAGAGCAAAATCAATTTTGTAGTTAACTTAATTGCATGCAACACACATACCCCCCTAAACCTCTTAATTTCCACTTTGGAAGCCTATATATTTCGGAAACGACTCCATACATTTTTTTGCGCTCATGAGAACTTCGAGCAGAAGGCGAAAACTAAATAAAAAAATTAGCGATTTTCAGTGAATCCGAATTCGTGTAAGATTTGTAAGGAGTCCTTTGTTGAGGATATAAAATTTAAGAATATCAATATTTTAAATAGTTCTAAGTTAATCTGAATGTTTTTTCTTTACTGTATTATAAAGTTCTATACCTACGTACCTATATGTTCTACTACCACATTTTAATTTTGATTATGTAGATAGATAATATATTCTTGTACTATAGTATCAGAGCTTCCGGCTTTAGACCCAAATATTTTGTGACCTTGCTTTTTTATTATTTTAATTTTGCTAGCAAATATAGGATTTTAGAAAGAAAGAAGAAGAATGAAATTAATATTTTATGTCATCAAACATTTCAACAAAGTTCCACAATTTTGAGTTGACTAACATGCCTTTAAGGAATTTAAAAAAATTTCAGTAGGTATACTTCCGAAAATATTTGAAAAAGATCGGAGCTTGTCGATTGTGTTTTTTCTACAGGTACAAAGATTCATTTTATAAAATGGTTGGCAAGATGTCAAATATTTAGAATATTTATGAAACAAAAAAAAACATTACTAGAAATGTCTATTAATGGTTTAAATATTCAAATATAAATTAATATCGTGTATAAATTGGAAAAACAAGAACCGTGAGGTTTATAAAAATGCAAGAAAAGTGTTTGCTTAAAAGAAACCTGATAATAGCACCCATGACGAAACGCCGGACTAAAAAGTTATAATGTAAAACTTGTTATGCAGATGCATCAACTTGGAAATAACACAACACAATGTTCGGCTTTTTAGGAATATCTTTAAAAGTATCAAGATTTTTAAAGTTTTTTAAAGGCATATGTTAGTCAATTTCAAATAATGCTAGATTCATATCCCTCCATCTACGAATATTAAGCTTGACGATTGTGTTATTGGGTTCGAAACGTAAATATTTGATCAAAGTAACGTATTATTGTATTATAGAAAACGTCTACAAATTTGCCTAAAAACTTCAGGTCCGTATTTAAACTAATGATGTACCCGGCGTAAGACGTAATGTCAGAATCAATATCTGATAACTACAGTGCGGATATCAGGAAGTGAAAGGACCTTTGGCATTAGGACTAATTGGAAAATATTATTTTTTATTATCAGAGACTATAATTTTACAGACAATTATTATACCGTGCGAGCAAAAATTATTTGCATCAAAGAGAGCCTTGCATCTAAGGACTTAATGCTTAGCCGTAGAGCTTAATACCTGTTGGGTGTCAGTAACTACCTGTATTAACAATTAATCAGTTATTACGTCATCTTTGACAGTCGTTACAAGTAATTTGATTCATCACTAATTTTTCCAATTTCTTGAACAATTCACACAATGGGCTTTACGGAACAGCACAAAACATTCATGGTTGAAGCGTATTTTCGAAACGGAGTTAGAGTAAATAGTGAGTTGCAATACAATCCGGGTTTGTGCATGGACGATTTTCAAGAACATTTTCCTAACGTTGCTTTTATTGCTGGGGATTTTTATCATTGCCTGAAAAGAACCGTGGCTGTGTTTAGGGAAACAGGTTCTATACAACACAAAAAAGGAGCAGGAAGAACATCTGTAAAAACAGAAGAACTTGTTGCAAACGTTCGTGAAATAATGCAAAATACGCCAACAAATTGTATAAGACGCCTGTCCCAAGAAGTGGGAAGATCTTATGGAACATGCAGGACTATTCTTAAGAAGCAGCTAAATTGATTTCCTTATAAAGTGAAAGTATTCCAAGAAATACAAGCCGCAGATTTTGAAAGACGCAGGAATTACTCTCAGTGGTTTACCCAAAATTTATTGGAAATAAATGATTTATTAGACCTGGCATTTTTTTCGGATGAAGCCTGGTTCCACCTCTCCGGTTATGTGAATTCTCAGAATACACGCATGTGGAATAGTGAAATCGCGAATCTAAATTTCGGAATCGCACTAATTTCAGCCGCCCGGCTACGGGATTCGAATCGGCGACAGGTCTAGCATTGGTTTATATGTAAGCATTTTCACTGCGATTCTCGTTCGGTAGCCTCTTGCCAGCTCCTTAAGGGTTGTTTCTGTTAGGTTTACGAATAAAGAATTCAATATGGATGTCTCAAAAACTCTTTTCGACACTGACAAGTTCATATCGTCAATACAGGCACGTCCAAGCTTATGGGATTAAAATAATACAATAAAACAGGCACTTTAGGTGGAAATGGCTAAAGAAATTTTGTCTTTTAAGATATTGTGTAGCTCGTCAAAAGACCGAATTGACATTCTGAAACAGTTAAAAAATTTCTCAGAGTGTTCTCTTAAATTTGTATACAGTAAAACGTATCCTCTTGCTGTGTGTGTTACGTTCGCTGATTATTGGATGAACCCACATTCTACGTTTCCTAAGTTTTTTCTTTTTTTTACACATCATTTGATAATAATATAGCAACAGTGCTTCTTCTGCTGCATTAATTTTAACACTGAACAGAAGCGTGCGGCCCTGGAATTAATCGTCTCTCCACAAAATTGCCGAAACCCCGCAAGATTAGAAAAGTATGCATTCCGAATCTTGTTAGAATTCACGTGAGATTCTGAATCCCAGATACTGAATCTCGCATTCGGAATCCTAGTATAAAAGGAGCCTAAAGCTGTATAAAGTAATGGCCAACGCAATTTTTTTTAGCACTGGTTGGACTTGGGAAAATCCATAATGAAACAAGTCAAAGACCTGGATCCTGTACTATTTAGTTTTCGAGTCAAGTTCTATCCTCCCGACCCCTTTCGGCTTAAGGAGGAGATTACCAGGTACCAGATATTTCTACAATTAAAAAGGGATTTGTTACATGGTCGGCTCTACTGTGGCACTAACGAAGCGGCTATGCTGATGGCGTTAATTGTCCAAGGTTGGTATATATTGTCTGTTTAATTAATTGTATCCCATACTAACATTAAATCGGTATAGATACGTACAGTGTGTCGCAAATTCAATGCGATTTATTAGAGCTAAAAAGACAGTTAAATAAGAAAAGCTTTGTGAACTTTTTAAACACAACTACAAGTTCTAAAACAGTTTTTTTAATTTGACTTTTAACTTGATGATAATGGCAATCATCGAAATTTGGTCACAGTGTATTGGATAAATTTAAAATGTAAGTATGTGTAAAAAGCGAACTTCAGCGACTTTCGTCAACACGTGAGCAATTAAGGATAAAGTAGACCCAGACACAAAGTTGGGCTCTATGCCCTGGTGTATGGGTAGTTTACCAATGAGAGGACGATATTGTCACCAGTAAAGTCCGCATCATATGGGATTTTTTTTATTAATAGCTTTATTCAAAATTTGACTTTGGCATCAAGTTCTGCTTCGATCGAGATGAAAATTAAGCAAAAAAATAGTAGTCACGTGATTCGCATTATATGTCAAATTTTAATTTTTTCCAAAAAATAATTCAAAAGTGGGGTTATTTCTGAAAATATCGAAAAAGTTAAATATGGGAAAAAAATCAAAATTATCTTGTGCAGCTAACATTTTGCATGTGGGCTAGAAACTGCATTTAAGAAAGCTTTTTGTAATAACTTTTTCGATATTTTTAGAAATAACCCCACTTTTGAATTATTTTTTGGAAAAAATTAAAATTTGACAGATAATGCGAATCACGTGAGTTATTAGAAATAGTTTTTTTAAATGCAGTTTCTAGCCCACATGCAAAATTTCAGCTGCATAAGATAATTTGGTTTTTACCTACATTTTGCCTACACTTTTGCAAAATAAGACTCGACGCAATCTACATAAAACCTCTTAGTTTAGTCAACGCTTTATTTCAGATACATTTTCTTTAAAGTAGCGCCATATTCAATGTGTGTTTTTCTACAAAATCAAAATTGGGCTATTCAAATTTGGTCGCATGTGATGCAAAGTTTATTTGTTTTTGGCCCTGTATAAGGTAACTTCATAAAATAAGTATTTTTGAAAACGTAGTTTGTGTCTGAAAGTAATACACCTTAATATTAAGACAAAAAAGAACACAGTGTCTTCAGTAAAGTAATTTTTAAGTGAAAAATAAATTTTATTTTAACAACGTAAAGTTTATCTATTTTCAACGATTTAAGTTAAAACCCCTATATTATAATTTTACTATTAAGCTATGTCATAATAACGTTAACGTGTATTACTTTCAGACACAAACTACGTTTTCAAAAATACTTATTTTATGAAGTTACCTTATACAGGGTCAAAAACAAATGCAAAGTTTATTTATTTTGATTTTGTAGAAAAACACACATTTAATATGGCGCTACTTTAAAGAAAATGTATCTGAAATAATTGTCAAAACTAAGAAGTTTTATGTAGGTTGCGTTGAGTCTTATTTTGCAAAATTATCTTATTCAGCTGAAATTTTGCATGTGGGCTAGAAACTGCATTTAAAAAAACTTTTTCTAATAACTTTTTTTGATATTTTCAGAAATAACCCCACTTTTGAATTATTTTTTGGATAAAATTTAATTTTGACAGATAATGCGAATCACGTGACTACTATTTTTTTGCTTAATTTTCATCTCGATCGAAGCAGAACTTGATGCCAAAGTCAAATTTTGAATAAAGCTATTAATAAAAAAAAATCTCATATGATGCGGACTTTATGGTGACACTGTATGTATGCCATGTGACGAGAAGTAGGAGCAACGAGAGCAGCTGCGGTTGTAAAATTTACCTGTGATTATGTTTGTTGCCCTTACCTACTTACATCCAAACTTTCTTAAAAATATATAGGAATCGGTTCTTTTAGGTGAACTAGGAGACTATGACTGCGAAATTCATGTCGGCCATTATATATCTGATTTTAAAATACTCCTTAAACAAACAGAAACGATTGAAGATAAATCAATGGAAATTCATCAGAAACGTTTAAAAGGACTAGAACAATCCCAGGTCGAAAATAGTTTTTTAAAACTAGCTTGCCAGCTTGATACTTACGGAGTAGATCCTCATCCTGTAAAAGTAAGTTACTCGAATGTCATATACAGTGAGCTCAAAAAGGTTGGAATAAATTCGTTTAAAATTCAGGTGATTATTTTCTGCAAAAACGCTTGGACATGTCGATTATTAAGAACATAAGAAATGTGTATACAGGTTGTCTCAAGAAGAACATATACCGTCAACATTGATTTTTTTAAAATAGAACACCCTGTATATTATATTACTTTTAAATTCTACAATACATTCTAAACACTTTTTGTATAACATACCATATCTCCAAAATCAACGGTTTTCGATATATTGGCATTTTTTCTGGTACGAAAACTACAATTAAAAATGAACTCTTTACATCTATTTAGTCTATAATATTTACATAGACTATATTCAATTTTATTTTAATAAATGTTGAAATTGACCGCCACCAACTTCCTGGCAATAGGCAAGTCGATCTTTGAATTCTTCAAAAAACGTTATGGATTACCTGTAGCTCTAATAATCTAACCTCATGCCTTATTCGAGCTTTAAGTTCATCAATATTGTTAGGTCTGTTAAAGATTATTAAGATTGTTATAGATTTTAAATAGCCCCACAGAAGAAAATCTAGCGGGGTCAAATCTGGTGATCTTGCCGGCCATTCTATTGGACCCCGTCGACCAATCCACTTGCCAGGAAAGACTGTATCCAAGTACTCACGCACCGGGAATGTGTAATGGGCTGGTGCTCCTTCTTGCTGGTACCATAAGTTATTGTTGGGAATGTCTGGCTCATCTGGATTTGGATAGAGTACAGCCAGTGCCGGTATTAACTCAAATTCTAAAAATTCTAGATACAGATCGCCATTTAACGTACGATCAAAAAAGAAGGGACCTAAAATCCGGTTATCAACAATTCCAGCCCAAACATTCACTTTTTGTTGGTATTGTGTGTGGGACTCCATGATCCAGTCCGGATTTTCCTTAGCCCAATATCGACAGTTTTGGCGATTCGCATGCCCCTTTAGAGTAAACGTTGCTTCATCAGAGAACACAATTCTTTTAAAATTTGAGGATCTTCAATGTATCTGTTCATCATTATTTTGCAAAATTCTGTTCTTCTATCCGGGTCATCTTCATTAAGTTCATGAACCAACTGTACCCAATAGGGATGCCATTTATTTTTGTGTTAATAATTCAATACGGTTGCTTGACAAATATTATTTTCCGTGGCAATACCGCAAGTAACACTATGGTAAATTTCTTGGACAGCTAAGAGGACATTTAACTGCACATCTTCTGAAATCCTAGGTCCTTTAATATAATTTTCTCTAGCATGCCCCAAATCCCTATATTTTTTTTACAATTTTACTAACAACAAATTGAGATATTGGTGCTCGGTTTGGGTACTTATTGTTAATTAACTCACACACTTCTGTTTGGGTACGCATCCCATCTCCATAGCCAAGCATCATTAGTACCTCTATCCTATCTTTTTCACTTAACCGCGCCATTTTTACAGAATTACTTGAAGTTAGATAGATCTACACAATTTGGAGAATTTTTGACAAGAAATAAATGTCTGTGTCAAAATAAATTAATTCAGGTAACAGGTTACAATAATAATAAAGAAATGCGCAATTAAAACTAAAAATCCACGGATCTCAGCATTTTTTCAGAAAAATATTAAAATGTCGAAAACCGTTGATTTTGGAGATATGGTATGTTATACAAAAATTATTCAGAATGTATCATAGAATTTTAAAATATTAATGTTGACGGTATATGTTCTTCTTGAGACAACCTGTATACACATTTATTATGTCAAAAAGTTCGCAATTAAAAATAATAATCGACTGGTCCAAGCGTTTTTCCAGAAAATAATCACCTGAATTTTAAACGAATTTATTCCAACCTTTTTAAGCTCACTGTATAATGGGTACAAGGAAAAAAGGAAATAGTCCATAATTTGGGATAGAATATTTTGGGGTCACAATGGAAATCTTTTATGTCTTTCTGATTGCTATAATAATTATTACTGTAAATACCCTTATTTACTTCTAAGTATTATTTTTTGTTAAAAAAAATATAAACTTTTGCCGAAAAATGAAGCATTAATAAATTATTGGGAATATTTTACTTTTTTTTAATAAACCTAAAAATTCGTTTAATAAAAGGTCAGTTTCGGTTAGGGATGGACTTTACTTGTGCCCTTCATATTATTTTACAGCCTTAATGATGTGTGCTTATACATTATTTTTTTAGGGTTTGTTGCAGGATCACAGTAAAGGTACTCAGCTTTATTTGGGAATTAACTATAGCGGTATTCTTACGTTTCAAGGAAGTAGAAAAACGCATCATTTTAGGTGGCCTGATATACAAAAAATCAACTATGAAGGCAAGATGTTTATTATTCATTTAAATTACAATGAGGTAAGTTGAATAATAATTCTACCAAAAAAAAATTGACAGGTCGTGCCATTTCTAAGCAGAGTGACCAAATGATGAGCAAAAAATTTAGGGGATAATTCTAGACCGAAAATAAATGTTATCTCTTCCTATAATATTTTTTCGAAAATTGATTATTAACGGAGCTACGGGTGTTAAAGTTAAATTTTATTTGCAGTTTTAAAATACATAAGTTACCAGAACAATAAATTAAACATTCAAATCAAAGGGTTAAAGTGACGTCCTTCCTCTTCAATGCATTAATTAATTCTTACAAAATTCCAACGAACTCCATGGAATATTCCTTCAAGGAATAAAGGAATATTCCATTTCCTTCAAGGAATAAAGGAATATTCCATGGAGTTCGTTGGAATTCTATTCCTTCCTTTGCTATGTTTAAGGTTGAAAATAAATTAAAATGATTTCGTATTCATCACATGCAAGCAATGTTATTTTAGCGTTTGTCTCGAAAACAGTTAGATTTATCGAAGCAAAAGTAGTAAGTATACCTTTTTTATGTCAAAAGGTTAGGAGAATAAAAATAGTCAGTCAAAATGCGCATACAGTGTAGGACAAAAAAATTGGAACCATTCAAATTAAAGTATAGGCTCCTATGTGGCGCCCAGGGGCGGCGAGTACATGGGTGCATGGGGTCAGTTGCACCCAAAGAAAAATTATATGGGGTGCGTAGCACCCCATATAAAGGCCTCTACAGACTGGCGTGATTTTCAGATCGCAGCCGCTTTCTGCAATGCAAAATGCAAAACAAATAGACAACAATAATTGGTTTCGGTATTCGTTAACAATTTTATACTTTTTCAACCAAATAATCCTTTTCTACCTTTTTTCGGTTTCGGCTGTAAAATATTTATTTTTACGGCGTTCACAAACCTAATTAATAATGTTTAATATTGTTCGATTGCGAGATAAACAAACCAGGATTCATTTTTCACTTCACGCACTAGCTGGGGGGCTACGGCATGTATATTATGTGCGATCAGATCGATCCTATGTCTTCTCTAATAAACAAAATACAATCCTTCTTCCAAACAATGCTGTTTTCCGCCCGCAACCCAAAGAACAATCGACAACGCGAGCTGCGGCAACGGCGCTTTTTAAAGAACGATACTAGGTGGGTTCGGGATGCTCACTCTTTTAACTCTATGTGCACCAAACGCTCCTGATCCGTTCGGTATTGTATTGTCCTTTCGAGTAAAAGGTGTGACTCGAAGTGCGGTCGGGTATTGTGATACGGAGTTAAAGGAGCTCACTCCAAGAGCTCCACCTCGCGAGAGAAGAACTCCGGAACGGGCATGCGCAGTGATCGTGTTTTTAGTATTTTACATATTCATAGGTTATGAGTTTAACTTATTTGTCTTCAATCAAACATGAACGCGCAAGAAATATCATCAGGAACACATTCCGCAGTAGTGGACCAAGACGGAAAACCAATTATTACGGACAATAAATTATTGCTATCAGAAAAATCTTCATAAAATATTTCTCTGACAAAATTAAGTATTGGCACCAGATGACGAAATAAATCCATATTGTAAATTAAATAATAAAGGTACAAAAACACAAAATAAGCGATTAAGGTTATGGTGATTAACTCTAAAAACTCTCGAGCGTTCGGGACAGACCATTCATACACCTAAAACTCTAAGGTCACGTGATTAAAACGCCACTCTAACTCTACTTCAGCTCCGTAAATAATCCCGAACCCAGCTAGTGTTTTCTTTAAGAGCAGTAACCCATTTTACCACAATGAAAATTGCCGAACGTTTTGCTGGTCAACCGAAAAGAAAAAATAAAAATTGTTATTTAGAAAATAAATTCTACTTTAAATACCCCATCCAGAAAAGTAAATGACGATCGAAAATATTCCCAAAATTTTTTTTAGAATTTTTTTTTATTTTTAGTAATTTTGTAATATCTTAAACAATTCTTTATTGGTCAAAAGCAAAATGACTTTCCCGGGTGTTGAATGTTGTACCAAACAATTTTTCTTAAAGCCATTTTTCAATATCGGCCTTACTTTTTTCTCAAAAACGTTGGGCGCGTAAAGTGAATTTAAGCGTGTAAAGTGGATTTACGCGCCCAACGTTTTTGAGAAAAAAGTAAGGCCGATATTGAAAAATGGCTTTAAGAAAAATTGTTTGGTACAACATTCTACACCCGGGAAAGTCATTTTGCTTTTGACCAATAAAGAATTGTTTAAGATATTACAAAATTACTAAAAATAAAAAAAAATTTGGGAATATTTTCGATCGTCATTTACTTTTCTGGATGGGGTATTTAAAGTAGAATTTATTTTCTAAATACCAATTTTTATTTTTTCTTTTCGTTTGACCAGCAAAACGTTCGGCAATTTTCATTGTGGAAAAGGGGTTACTTCCTCTTATAAGACATTTTTTGTTTGTATCTGTTTTCTAACTTTGTTGCTGTTTTAGGGGAATATTAAGAGCAGTGTATTTTAGCCTTATCCACTGTCACTTACAATATTTAACTCTTTTATGGTATCCAACAAGAAATCAACTTATTGAACCTTTGAAAATATTGCAAAATAAAGCATTAAAAATGTATATAACTTACCTTTAAGATATAGCACCAGCCGCCTATATTCTAAGCTTCAAATTAACAATCTAGATAGTATTTATAAATATCAAACCTGTATGTTCTTGTATGCAATTGTTAAGCAAACACGTCACTCAAATTTAACAGTGTTTGTTGGAAGTCAAATTCATGAACATAATACAAGGTATAATAATTTAATCGAGCTGCCAAAAAGTCGCACACAGCTTCTTTATAATTCTATTCTTCATAGAGGGGTAAATTTGTTTAACAAAATACCGCACATTACAAAGTTAAAAAGTGTTAACTCATTCAAGAGATATTTAATAATGTTAATTCAATCAAACAGTGTTTGATGTATAATCATACTAATACTGCTACTTTTCTACCTTTCACACCATTTTCACTCCTATAAAAACTCTTTTTTATATAACATTTTTTTTTATGAATTGTTTTTCCTTTTCTTTGCTTGTGTTTGTTTTCCTGTTTATACTAAGCACCTATTGTAAACGTAGTTTTAGTGGATGAACCTACATAGTTTTATTGTAAAAATCTTTTGGTTCAATAAAGGATATACATTACACATTAAAAAATATAAACAAGGACATAATTTTTCGCGATCATTTATTTTAATACTCAATGGTACGATAGTCAAATAGTCACAAGTGGCTATGTGGGAGTTATTTTAAACAAGGGTTATGGCCATGTTTGTTGCTTTCAAAGGGGAAAACTAATGTTTGGGTTTCTCAGGGCTTTTCAGATTTTAAAAATTTGTCTGCCAATATTAAGAAGCATGAGGGATCAAAAGACCATATGAGTAGTTATTTAAGTGTGAAACGATTCGAAACAAGAGAGCCATGAAAAAAATTAACTATCAACAATATTATTATATAATTATAAAACTTAATATTTAAATTAAATTTTTTCGGTCTTCTAACTTTATCGTGGGTCGTTTGCTTACTTTGAGAAAGAACGCGTCTTTTCTGGTCGTCGCACCCCTGTCGTCATGTTTAATGACATTTTATGTTCGTTGCGTGGTGTGGTCTAAATTTTTTTTTCTCTCTTTTTATTTACGTAAATAAGACAAAGTAAGATATTATGATAATCATAGGAAAAATTAGGTACTATATCAGGTAATTCCGTTTGGTTGTAGGTTGTAGGACTAGGTTATTTCAGTCGCGGTCGCGTACGTGTATAGGTACGATTATAGATAATAGAAATATTATACGTACATTTTAAACGTTTTAAGGTGGCTTTCGGGTTTTTTTAAATTAGGTATTCATTGTTTCAATAAAAATAAACGGTTTAAAAAAATTATATTAATTATTATTGTGGCATTTTTTTTTCGTTTATAAGTGATAAAGTAATAATTTATTAACATTAAATTATTGACCAAATTTGGTCTAGAATTATTCCTTAAATTTTTTGCTCATCATTTCCAGACACCCTGTATATTTATTACTTTTATGTATTGTATACTCTTTAAATTGATCTGTATTTGTATACCATTTGTTTTAATAAATCTATTTATTTTTTATCAGAAAAAACATACGGTAGGCTTTAAGTGTCCCACAGGAGCCGCCTGTAGACACATTTGGAGATGTGCCATGGAACAGATGCTGTTTTTTACGTAAGTAGTTTTAATCTTTGCTTCCTGGTGTTGTTCCGTTGTATCTAGAATTAAATAATAATTAATGTAGGTATATGAAAAAGTTGGAATTAATTGTTCAATAAAACACTCCTATATGTACTGATTTAAAACGTGCAACTTTTTTTATATTATATAATTGTGTATACAGGGTGTTTCAATAAAAACTCCCAGGCCAATTAGTTCGAAAACTAAAAGTGACATGTAAATTCTGTAAACGCCAGTTTTTAGCCTCTATGATTCGCTTCACAACTGTGTATAAAATGTGTTTAAATAATACAAGATGTAGGTGACGCCACGGTGCAAAAAAGTTTTTCGATTACAGGAACTTTTAAATGTAGGTCTTAATGATAATTAATTTTTAATCAAATTATGTCCCATAAAAATTTTTGATAAATCCAACATGAACGGAGATATTTGGATTATTTAAGTTTTTTTTTAATAATTTTTAACGAGTATTTTAATTATAAATATTTTTAATACCCTTTAGCAGATTTTAATTAAATTTTGGTAATAATTATTTTTATTTCTCGAAAACGAAGCAAGATATGAAAACAATTTAACAGACAAGAAAAGAATATATTTTTAGTTGCTTAATCCGAAAAAAATATAAAAATTACCAAAAACTCAGTGGCGTCTTATATTTTGCCAATATTATTTGTTAAGGCGCCCCCTGAGACGTCACTGGACGTAATAATTTAGCGCTATACGAGCGTTTTATCACTAAATTTATCATTACCAAAATTTAATTAAATTCTGCTAAAGGATATTAAAAATATTTATAATTAAAATACTCGTTAAAATTATTTTTAAAAAAACTTAACCCCAAATTTCTCCGTTCATGTTGGATTTATCAAGAATTTTTATGGGACATAATTTGATCAAAAATTAATTGTCTTTAAGAGCCACAACATTTAAAAGTTCCTGTCATCGAAAAAATTCTTTGCACCGTGGCGCCACCTACATCTTGTATTATTTAAACACATTTTTTACACAGTTGTGAAGCCAATCATAGAGGCTATAAACTGGCGTTTACAGAATTTACATGTCACTTTTAGTTTTCAAAATAATTGGCCTGGGAGTTTTTATTGAAACACCCTGTATGCCACAAATCAAGAAATTACGCTACATAATTTTATTATTGTTATATTATATTGGCCAATAACATCTCTTCCTCCTTCTGCTGTTATTGACCAAAGCGTGATTACCCCGGCGTAAATGAAATCCGAATATAGTATAATAGGTTTTATTGTATTTTTTTTTGTATTTTTCTTTGGATTTTCATAAAATTGGGATGGATCCTTGAAATGAATAATGAAATGCATGGTGGAGACTAATTTTCAATTCTTTTTTTTTTAATTTATATTTTTCAATTGATGTGCACACCTTTGTTTGTTATTATTATTAATTTATTTAAATTGCTCAGATCGAGATTATTTTTTCTGTCAGTTTAAAGCTCTGTATAATAAAATATATACATAAATATTTAGTCACACTAGGTGTCTTAATAATGGGACAAAAGGGTTTTAAATTCAATGAAAGACAATTTATTTTGTCAAATTTCCACTTTTATTGAAAAACCTTTTCTTTACACGACGCGTTTCGCTACATTCTAGCTTCTTCGGGTGTATGGTGCTAACTAATTTTATTTCAGTACAATAACAAAATAGTCTAGATACTTAATTACTCAATTCAGGTATACACATTACAAGCTTAATTATTTAATTATATGTTCTTAACACTGTTTAGGTATTGTAAACCTAAATATTATTGTCGGAATAATATATCTTAATCTTATGGGAAATCCAAAGAACCCTATTTAGATTATTGACACAGATTTAGGGAACTATTTAGTTCTAATTGGTCATTTAATAATGCACCGGAATTTTTCAATCGATTTATTTCTAAACTTTCCAAAATATTTAGTTTTTGACCCTTGTTTTCAATATGTAAAATTTCAAATTTGTTATCAAAATTATGTTGATCCTGTAAAAGATGATTAGAATAAGTTGAGTCGGTTTTATGACTGAGAAAACTTTTTCTATGTTCCAAAATTCTCGTTTTAAATCATCGACCTGTTTGGCCTATATAAGTTTTGGGACAAGAGCCACAATTTAATTGGTAAACCCCCGATTTATTATCCTTGTTGCTTTTTGATTTATAGTTTTTTTTTAATTTTCCCAAAGAATTGTTAGTTTTATAAGCGACGTTGATATTCCTTTGATTAAGGTTTACCAATTAAATTGTAGCCCTTGTTCCAAAACTTATATAGGCAAAACAGGTCGTTCATTTAAAACGATAATTTTGGAACATAGAAGAAGTTTTCTCAGTCATAAAACCGACTCAACTTATTCTAATCATCTTTTACAGGAACAACATAATTTTGATAACAAATTTAAAATTCTACATATTGAAAACAAGAAATAAATCGATTGAAAAATTCCGGTGCATTATTAAATGACCAATTAGAACTAAATAGTTCCCCTTTGCTAAATCTGTGTCAATAATCCAAATAGGGTTCTTTGGATTTCCCTTAAGATTAAGATATATTATACCGACAATAATATTTAGGTTTACAATACCTAAACAGTGTTAAGAAGATATGATTAAATAATTAAGCTTGTAATGTGTATACCTGAATTGAGTAATTAAGTATCTAGACTATTTTGTTATTGTACTGAAATAAAATTAGTTAGCACCATACACCCGAAAAAGCTAAAATGTAGCGAAACGCGTCGTGTAAAGAAAAATTTAAAAAAATAAAAGTGGAAATTTAACATAATAAATTGTCTTTCATTGAGTTATAATGAATTTCCATCAAGTAAAGGCCTCAACGATTCAAAGGGTTTTAATTTATTTACAGCCGTCTATATTTCACAATAATTTTAAAATATGCATTGTCGGTTCACTACTTTTATATACAGTACGGACAAGCTTGAAGTTACGTGGCTTTCAATGTAAAGAAATTATTACAAAATGAACTTGAGGCGAGTTAAAAAAGATTTTTCTATGCGTACTAATTGCAACACGGGCAAATTTAACGACCTACAGGTCCCAAAAGTATAGTACATGATCTTTTTTTTTGTTAAGAAAATATAAGTGTTTTTTAATGGTCTTAAATTTTTTGCTATCTATCATAATTTCGAAGATACAGGGTGATTTATAAAAAAGATACGATGGCGTACTGAATTTGAGGCCTTTTGATCACGTGGATTTTATGGGATTTTTAGTATGTTAAAAACAACCTATACCACTAGCTTTCCCCCACTAATCCCAGCTTTATACTAATTTGTTCCTGGTATTTCTTTAGTTGTACTGAAGTATTGAATTTATTTAAAAAAATTACCATAGTTAAAATAAAACCTATTTAGAAGATAATATAATAGTGTCCGCGAAAATAATTAAAAGGGAATAATTGTGACATCGGACAAGTGTGTAACTGTTTTATTATATTGGAATTTACAGGGATCCAAGCACAATGGAGACCCTGGGGCGGTAATCTGCAAACGGCAGATGCTTTATTTAACTTATTTATTTATTATTACATTTGGGATGTAGACAGAACTAGAAGTTCCAAAGAAGCATCCACTATATACAATAAACAGTTTATGCGGAAACATTTTGCTGATTAACGCAACTACAAAATAAACATCATGCATTTCGGGAAGAGGTCAACTTAAAAATATTTAGACTTACCAGTTCAAATATTACGTAAAAAGGCAAAATAATTACAGATATTTAATAGAAATCGCACTGATAGTTACACAACATCCTTTATAACAATAATGTCACTAATTATTATGATGAACACAGGAAGACTGTTTACAAAATATCGCTTGCCACGTAGGGATGATGCTTTGGAACAGGATCTGTTTTTTTCGAAACAGGTTTTTATTTGGAACAGGTTGAAACAGGTATGGGTCGATAGGTTTTCCTGTTCCGGCGAAACAGTTTTAGCCGAAGCAGCCAGAGTGAAGCAGGAACAGTGCAGTAGCAAACTGCGATTTGTTCGCGATCTTATCTGGGTGTTCCAGCTGTTTCTTTTTGTTCGTTCCTTCCTCGGCTCGCTGTGCTGCTGCTGCAGTGGAGTGGAGGGCGCGGGTAACTAAACTCGTGGCGCGGTGATGTCAATGGTTAATATGTTTCAAAGGAAGCAGCAAACAATAACATAATTTAAAAAAAAATATTTATATTTTTACTAAAATAGCGGTACGATACTCCATGAATACTCCCCATATTTATAACATACATATAATAACAGAAGCAAAACAACGTTTTTTAAAACTTAAATTATCTAGAATTAAATGTTAAAAAAATATATTATGTGAAATTAAAAAATGCGACAACCGACAACCCGGCCCAGACGAACCATTGTCGCCATCGGGACCATCCGTTATCGCTTCAATACCGGCGTGGAACAACAAACAAGATATATTACATATGTGATCGTTCGCAACAGGAAAACAGCGCTAGGCGGCGAAACAGTTTGGAACTGAAGCAGTTTTCTTGAAACAGGTACTTTTTGAAACTGAAGCAGGTTGTATCTGTTATTTAAAAAACCCTGTTCCAACCATCCCACGGCCGACGGCGAACCACAGAATTGTCACAACTCAGATTTCGAGTATTCCCCGATCGATATGTTCAGGAAGCGGCCGCGCGGCGCCAGTAACGCCAAGTAGAGCTGAGCAAATAAATGGGAGTATGGAGCGGAAAAAAACAATATTTCCAATGTTACCGATCTTGCAGTAATATTACGTAATATTACCAAAATTACCGGTAACATTACCTCGGTAATATTACCTTTACATCACTATTCCTGTGTATCCCAATATAAAAAACAGTTACGCACTTGTCCGATATTCCACAACTATTCGCTTTAAAAAAAAAACTATTTTAAATTGTAATAATTTCAAAAAGTGGTTTTTTGACTTAATGCTTGTTTTATCTACATCTGTATCGATGGTGGATTTAAGGGAAAGAGAGATATTTTTAAACCAAAGAAATTGTTTACAATTTAATAATAGCTCAGCTTGTTGACTTGTTTTTGCATGTTGTCGTGTCAATGTGTGTTGATTGTTATACACCCATTTGCACGCGATGGCTTGTTGTTGCACAGTTAAAACCATAGTCTCGTGAATATCTAGTTTGCCAACTAGCTCGGACGCACCCTCGGTGGTGACTGGAGGGGGATTTTTCTCCTGGGGAACTAAGTTCAAGTACACCGGAAGAACCGAGAGAGAAATCTTGGACGATACCGGTTCGCCCAGGAAAGAGCCCAATGTGCAGAGGACGTCGAGCATGCGAAGGAAAGCCTCAAGTGTACCTGCCACACCTTCTACTCCATTACAGCCCCATTTAGGTAAAAACTTTAATCTTTATAGTTCAGACAGGTTCGGACTACTTCAAAAACCTCTTTCTAAAATTCTTAATTAATATACAGGGTGTTTCAATAAAAACTCCCAGGCTAATTATTTCGAAAACTAAAAGTGACATGTAACTTCTGTAAACGCAAGTTTTTAGCCTCTATGATTGGCTTCACAACTGTGTAAAAAATGTGTTTCAATAATACAAGATGTAGGTGGTGCCACGGCGCAAAGAATTTTTTCGATGACAGGAACTTTTAAATGTTGTGATTCCTAAAGATAATTAATTTTTCATCAAATTATGTCCCATAAAAAATTTTGATAAATATAACATGAACCGAGATATTTGGAGTTAAGTTTTTTTTTTAAATAATTTTAACGAGTATTTTATTTATAAAAATTTTTAATATCCTTTAGCAGATTTTAATTTAATTTTGGTAATGATAATTCTAGTGATAAAACGCTCGTATAGCGCTAAATTATTACGTCCAGTGACGTCTCAGGTGGCGCCTTATTAAATAATATTGGCAAAAAATAAGACGCCACTGAGTTTTTGGTAATTTTTATAATTTTAAATTTTAATTAAAAATATCCTTTTCTTGTCTGTTAAATTGTTTTCATATCTTGCTTCGTTTTCGAGAAATAAAAATAAAAACAATTTTATTGCATATCTCTGGAAAACAAAAATCATTAAATAATAAACATTATTAACATTCAGTGTCAGTGTCAGAATTTGCAATTTCTATATTTTTAAAATTAAAATGATAACACATCTATTACTCAAAATAATAATTTCATAATTTGCTATTCAAACACTTCCCCTCCATATTCAACACATTTTTCCAGCTGTAAACGAATGTGGTCAAAATTTCTTCGAATTTCTTCAATGGAAATTGTTTGAACAGCTTCAACAATTCGCTGTTTTAGAAGCTGTACGTCGTTCTCAATGGGACCGAAGTACACTAATTGTTGAGGCGCCCCCAAAGATAGGCATCTGAAATATAGTTAAATCGGGACTTCTTGGGGGCCACAGAACCGGACCATTTCGACCAATCCATCTGTGGCCAAATTAATGTATTATTAAGCCATTCCCTCATTTCAATTGCGAAATGCGCAGTGCATCCATCTTGTTGAAAGTACATTTCGTTCCTAAATTGGAGGGGCAATTCTTCTAGGTTGTCAGAAAGGAATGTTTCCAACATTTCAAGGTAACTCCTACGGTTACACGTGTTTTCGAAAAAGTATGGTTCAATAATGCCATAATAAGAAATCGCACACAGACATTTACTTTTTTGAAAATTTATAAAAATTCCTGTTTCCACTTACAATTTTGTTTCCTACCCAAAGACAAAAATCCCAACGTTTGGCTTCGTCTCCTTCTTCCAACGTTTGATTAAAAGTTAGCTTAAATGGGAATATTTTGTTTGCCTTTAAAATATACTGAATATGAGTTTTTTTTACTACATCAAGTTCTTGAGCTCGGCTTCTTAATGAAAGGGTAGGATTGTCAGCAACAGACTGCAATACGATTAGGGAAGCTGTGTCATTCTGATTATAGTTTTTTTTTTAATTGAAAACTGAACCAGTTTGCTGAAATTTTCTTAATAATTTATGAAGTCCCATTTTTGAGACGTAAACGTTAGGTATCTTTGATTACATTTCTCTATCACAAAGTTGTAAGAATTCTCGCCCGCACCGTAACATTGAACTAAATAAACCCTTTGTTCTAAGGTCAACATTTTTAAAACACATCAAATTCTATTTGACAACTTCAAATTTGCCCCATATACGTAAAGCAAAGTAATAACAACGTAAAAAATTCCTTGTTTTTACAAAAGATGGTAGGAATGCATTTAAAATTTTTAAATAAGATACACACCACTCGTTATGAAAATGGAGTCTAATAAAATTTTATATTAATATTTTTATTGAGCACAATTTCCATTTACCTCTAAAAATTAGAAAAACTAAAAAAATCGAAGATTTATTTTAAATCTCGGATTTAAATTACAAGCGTTATTCTAAATAAGTTTTCCAATTGGCATTTTGGTCAAAAATTAAAAATAAAGGTAGTTTACTCTGGGAGAAAAATCATGTTTTTAAAGTTTTTGTGAACCCTGTATAAAAAATCAAAATTTTCTCTTCGTGAATTGCATTTTTTTTTACAAGCAAAACTTTTTATGAAGAATGACTTTTTCCCAAAAAATTAAATTTTTCTCAACCATTTGTAAACCCTATCCACGGACAGTCTGTATAACCAAACAATAAACAATATTTGAAAAATTACCTTTATAACTAAAACTGACTTATAAATTATTCTATTAAGTATCTTAAGATGTTTTATAATATAACCTACCGACAGATAATACACTCGACAAGCCATAATACAAAAAAGAAAATAAATTAAACTTTGAATAAAATAAATTAAACCAATAATACAATAAATAAAAAACCTAGTTCGCTAAAATGCCAACATATAAAGTCTTTTTACTTTAAACTTTAATGACAGATCGCGCTTAAATTCAGTGCCAATGCTATTATACAATTTAACAGAAACGTACGAGAAACAACGCTGAAATTTAGCAGTTCTAAATTTAGGGATTGACAACATACCTCGAGTTCTAACTGAGACATCATGCAAATTGGGCCTATAACAAAGTTTTCTTCACAGGTATAAGGGTTTATTTGTAAACAAAAGACGGTGTGTAAACAAGAGCAAATGAATTTCCCATATTTTGGCCATGATGGGCAGCCATTTCAAGATTTTTAAATTTGCGGAGATTGACTCATATTTTCGAAGGCCAAAAATGAATCTACCACAATTTCTTTGTACTTGTTGTATTCGATACCTGGCAACAGCATCCAAGCAAGGCTCATACATTACATTACAATAGTAAAATATTGTGAAAACAGTATATTCACATAACATTTTTCAAAGTTTGAAATTGAGAAAATGCCTTTTACTGCCAAGCATAGGAAAAAGTCGTCTGGTGAAATATCAGGAGACCTAGCTGGACGACATATTCCCCTACTCTTCGTGCATTGTGCGTAGGACAACCGTCAATTTGAAATCAAATATCTCCATTCTCAGGAGCAACTTCTTCTAATGCAGGTCCAAGTTCCAAAAAAAATATTTTTCCAAATTTTGTTAAAAAAAAAATAAGGTCCAATAATCCGATATCCAAATATGCCAGCCCAAACATTTACCCTTTGAGGGTATTGAGTGCTTGTTTGTACAAATCTATGTTCATTCTCGGTAATTGATCCAATATTTACTATTACATTAAATGTAATTGTTTAATGTTAAAGTGACTACATTCGAACGGTAAAACAAACATTGCGTGAGAATACCCCCATCGTTATTTACCTTTTCTGGAAACAAAATGTTGCTCTTGGTATTTCTCAAATCCCTATTTGGCACATGCCAAATAAAATCGAAGTATTTTCTTGAAAGCCAATGAATAAAAACTAAAGTAATTGCTTTTGCGTCCAGCAATTGCTTAAAAGTGCAGGAATTGCTTCTAGTCAATGTTTTTTCTTAAAAAGTAGAAGCAATTGCTATCGTTTGCTTAAAATGTGATGAATAAATTAAGGAATTGCTTTTTCTAGTGTAGCAATTGCATTCAACTTTTTAAGGTAGGTCGACATCATTTGCTTGGTAGCAGTCAACTTTAGTTTTCCGCGGCATACACACGTGCATTGCTCTTAATTTGTGTCTTCAATTATGGCTGAATATATGAACGTCCGTAAAAGAAAAATCTACAGTGTACGTAAAAATTGCAGATATGATGATTTTAGAAAGTTATCGATTTGACTGCGAAAATGTTAAGTGGTTGGCAAATTATTTTTTGACTGATACTGATAAAAGGCGAGGGGGTGCACTGTCGCCTTTAAATAAGATTAAAGTCTTTCTGCGGAAATTGTCGGATCCGGGCTTTCAAAATTTTGTAGGTCGGTGTTCACCAAACTACTGTCTGTAAGACATACACTTCTGTAATGGATGCAGTTTTGGAGAAGGCCAATATTTTTATTAAATTTCCTACAAGTGCTGAAGCTGTTGTGGAAGCTAAACGGTTGTGGTGAGAGAGATTTATTTATGTTCCTTCAATTTGTGAACGAATATCAATTGCTTGTCTTTAATTTCTTCATTACTCACTACTATCACTTTCCTCATTTTCGCTAAAATCTGCCATATCACAAATATAAGTTTCCTATTTTCCACAAAAATGTAACAGATTACTATTGTACTAAATAAATAGACCAACGTTGTTGTATTTAGGTCAACTCTTTTGCAAATTGGACACCAAACTGAACATGAAATCTATAATCTAAACAAATGGATAAGCCACGTCTGAACTTGTGTTAAATAAGCATTTGCTACAGTAGTGTAAGAAAAACAGCAATTGCTTCAAAATTTTATTCATATCCAGATCTAGCAATTGCTTTTACTTATAGCATTTGCTAGTCAAGCAATTGCTTTTACTAAAAGGTAATTGCGTCAAGTAATTTCTTAATTTTTATTCATTAGGCTCATTACATTGCAATCGTCGACGTCATTTCGAAAATTAAATTAAAAATAATATTACCTTTAATTTATGAGTAATAAAAAAAATTTATATACGCTGAAATCTTAGCTGAAGTATATTAAACGTTATAGGTTATAGTAGCCTGCCACGTTCAAGCCATTCCGACGTGGGTGGTTCCCGTATGGAATGTAGTAGTAGTATCGGATTGCTCTCAGGATTAGATGGTAACCTTGCCCAGGGTTATAGTGATGTAGCTGCCTTAGAAACTGTATGTGAGGATCAGGAAGCAATAGGTGGAAAAAAATTACGTACAACGGGTAAGAACCAATTTTTTTTTTAAAGAATGAACACGTGATTACAGTGCAATTAGACTAAACTTGAACATGTTACTTATTATGCGATGTTGTAGTTTTGTCAGCGTGAGTACCTTAACATCTACACGATGTCCCAATAGAACGATAAGGTGAAAATATTCCTTTGTCGGTCAGGATGAAGAAAATATTTATTTATGGAAATTGTTGTACTGGGTGATTCAATAAGAAAGGCAGCCGGCTATATCTCGGAAACTACTAAACGTAGTGCATACATTTCTCTTCCAAACAGTCTTTAGTTTGCTAAAATCGGATAAGTCGTTTAAAAGTTACAGCGATTTAAATGTTTACACTTTCAACAGCTTCCCCCACTCTTATTAAAGTCGGTACGCCAATGAGCATAAGACCAAAATGATGCATAATTGTTCAAGCTTTAAAATGGTGTTATCAAACATATACCTTAATGTGGAATTTTCGGAGTTATGTAAAATTTTAAAATTTACTTTTCAATTACGCCCTCTTGCGGCAAAATGCGGAACTTAAAAATTATTTCCAGAATTTTCTCATGACCGCTTTATTAATCATGATTTTTTTTATCCCAAGTTTCTACGTTTAGTAGTTTCCGAGATATAGCCGGCTGCCTTTCTTATTGAATCACCCGGTACTATTGGGACATCTGACCACTACACATCTACTTAATAAATATGATAGCTTAGACAGTTTCCAATGTTCGCAGAGTTGTTAACAAAATACTTTTCTTTGCAGTACTTAAAGATGATTCCATCGATAGGTTTAGTGATTATTATTTTCGCGATTCATTCGAACATTCCTCTTCAGAATCTCAGTTAATTGATAACAGTTATCGATACGATACTACGAATCCATCTCATCGATCAAGCCGAAGCCAAACTCCATTGTCATATTCTCAAGTCGACGGTAGGGTATGTCTGCCAAGCAACAGTCCAAATACTCAACATAAACACCAAAAAGGTAGAAAGTTTAATATATTCGGTGCTTTGATACCCACAGTGTTAGCTGTTACGGTCGTTGTGTTCATTGCTATAATTGTGTTGCTAGAATTAGATTATTCGTTTTTTAAGAGTATTAGAGACATTCCAGAAATGTTTGCGTTAAGGTATCACATTTACGAGCCAATTAAGTCGTATTTCCGAAATATGTTGTCGTTTTTTTAAAGCTGCCTCCCACTTGGCAAGTCTGGTAGATGCAATACAATGAAGTAAAAATTGCAACAGCTGATCAAAATATCGATATGCGCATGCGCGAAAGAAAAACTGCTGCAATTTTGGAAAACCGTTTTCTAGTGGGAAGCGGTAAGTAATGTAATCAAAATTAATACGTTCTGTCACACGAGTATTTTGTTGCGTTTAGCTGAATTCTGTTTTTTTTTTAAATTTGAAAGTCAGTTTTACAAAACGATATATATGATAGGTATTTACAGGGTGGACGTTTAATCTGAAAAAGTACAATTAAATACATTTGTACAAAAAAATGTTAATAAAAAAGTAGGATCAAAAAAATACTTTTTTAAATTTGATACCCTGTATTTTATAGCATTTTTTCATTTTGGTAATTAAAACAAATAAAGTTGCTATCGTGTTTTTAAGATTTCGACATTTGAAAAATTACATTTTTTACACTTTGACAGCTTCATTATGGTAAGACTGAAAGAATATGATTGTGCCAGTCATTTTAGGAAACATAACTAGTAGCAACTTTCCTTAGTTTGATCCCCACAATTAAAATATGCTATAAAATGTGTTTTTATTCTATTTCTATATACTATTCTATAGTCGAGTCAAAAATAATTTTGCAATTTAGCCTACCATTTTTGGTGTATTTTACATAACAGTATTGTCCTTTTCTACACCGAACGTCCACCTTGTATATTACGTAAAAGCTCTTGGCAAATGAAACATACCGTTTTAGCAAATAAGATATTTCGATTATACTTATACAGGGTGATTCCTAAGTTGATACTTCTTTTTTAACCGTCTAGAAAAGTTTTTAAAATAAACAAAACAATTTCAAAAAAACTCGAAAGTAATTAACGTACATTATGTTGTTTGTTTGAAGGTGGTAAACAATAAAGTATTATTAAAAAAATTACCTTGTCGGACTTCCATTGTCTTTATATTGTTACTTAACACAACGTTTCGGTTAGTATCTATCTAACAAGCTCAGCTTCAGGGGATTGAAGAATAAGTTTATCGAAGACAACATAATATATATTTTATTATATTATTAAATTTTAAATAAACTTATTATTATTATTATTATTAAGTATAAACTAAATTATAATTCTAAGGCTACTGTCTTAAATACCTTAATCACGGATCGATTCATTCAAACTCCATAAAACAGGCCATAATTCAAACTCTATCTAACATTTGCAACAATCCGGAAGACCTTAATGTTGAAATTTCAATTATAGAAAAATATTTAAAACAGAATGGTTACCCTGAAACTTTTGTAACTAATACCATCTCAAAACTTTAAAATCGCGAAGTAAAAACTAATACAGAAACAAAAGAGGAGCAAGTATTTCTTACAATACCTTAGGTTAAGGTGATTTC
This sequence comes from Polydrusus pterygomalis, assembly GCA_963969555.1. Taxonomy (NCBI): domain Eukaryota; kingdom Metazoa; phylum Arthropoda; class Insecta; order Coleoptera; family Curculionidae; genus Polydrusus; species Polydrusus pterygomalis. The sequence continues at coordinate 31,633,603 of OZ018384.1, read as the reverse complement.
GGAAAAAATTGGAAGGATAACCAAAAACTATAATTTGAAAACAGCCTTCTTCAAATCCGGAAATACGCTTAGAAGCTTTCTTACAAAATCCCCCCCCCCCCCGTAATAAAAACACAAAAAAATTGCATGTATCAAATCCCTTGCTAGTGTGGCGAATCGTACATCGAAGAAACAAAAAGGCTTCTTCCCGTATGAGTTAAAGAACATGTGAATCATACCCACAGAGGTGAAACTTTGAGATTAGGTATATCGGAATATGTATGTACAACCTACATAATATACAGTGGTCAGAAGCCAAGGTTTTGGACACGGATTAGCACTGGCGAAAACGAAGATTCAAAGAAGCAACCTTTATGACTTGAAAACGGTTAGAGATACTAACTAACCGAAACGTTGTGTTAAGTAACAATATAAAGACAAGGGAAGTCCGACAAGGTATTTTTTTTGGTATAATGTTATAATAAAAAGCGTCCAAGACGATTCGATCTCACTTAAATATCTCTGACGCAGCAGCCTCACTTTGACGACACTAACTAAGGTTTTAACAATTTAAAAATAGCAAAATACTTCAGTTAAACACCATCCCACTGGTTGACAACTAACGGTTCGGTACGCTACTTTATTATTTAGAAAAAAGATAAATAACACAGATTTACATTTTTATAATTTTTGAAAGCTATATCTCACCTATTTTAGGGTTATTTAAAAAGAGCTATTATTAACTTCTATAAACGGTGTCAACTTAGCAAATACCATGTATCAGTTTATTTTGTCTTACCTAGTAAAAGCAGTTAGGGCTTATTTAAAGATGCTTATTCTACATAAGGGTGTTCTGAAAATGCTTTAGACAATTTTGAAGTCGAGGTGTTCCATGACATATACCTTTGAACCAGCAAACCATAATCACGAAAGTGGAAAATTTATGGCCTTGTGCATGTAAATATAGCATAGCACACATGGTCATGCGCACTGCAAAATTATCATTTTACGAATGGGAAGATAGACAGGTCTGGGCTTTAACATTTAAAATGTGTTAAATACTAATTATTAATTAAATTTATATCATAAAAATAAATACTTACAATTCTGATTAATTCATACTTAATAATAAACATAGATATTTATTTTTTTCTTTTACATATAAGTATAGAGAAAAGTGTCTTTTAAACGTTTTGAAGCAATATATACTGCCAGAAAAATAGACGTTATGTACCTAGCGAGAAATATTGCAGGGATGCCAATCAATTATACCAAACATGCACCGGGATAATCTGCCTTGGTGTTTCTCTTTATATTTACATATTCTTTGTGTGGCATAGGCCATTGGTCATAATAAAATAATATTCCATATCAAAGACTATCACTACTCCATACTACTTACTGAAAATACGGATACCCGTTATTTTACCCCTATTTGGGCAAAAGCACAAACACAATTCACTGAACTACACAAAAACTAGAAGTCCGTAAATAGAAAAACCCACAATCCACAATAACAAAAATCCACGGCGAAAACGTAACAACAAAAATGGGGTCGAGCCGGTTCTCGAGTCTATTTATATGATGTCGCTAAAGAAGGAAAACCTAATAACAAGGTGAGCCAAGAGCCCCAGAGAACAAACCTATTTTTTCTTGTTTGCGCAGGTAATAAGCTGTAGGGGTCTAAATGTAAATGTCCATGGTGTTTCTACATGATAAAATTGTTTAAAAAATTTTCGTGCCTCAATTCTTCTCAAGTTGCAGCTTTACAAAATTCCAGTTTAAAAAAATATTTTATTGCCATATCGAACTTATATGAGCCGATTATTTTTTGTTTTGGTGAATATTTTATTAAGTACGAGTTGCCAATCGAATCGGGCCTTGTAGTTCTCTTCGTGACTAGTCAAGAGATAATAAATTTTATACCATCAGCCCGCAAAATTGCAAGTACTACTATACTTTGAAGGATCTAGACTAGGGCTGGGCAAAAATTCGATATATCGATAAACAATATTTAAAAAATAAAATATCGATAATATCGATATTCGATTGGAATTTCAATATCGTCCTTATAACACATTTAAGGACTAATATTTAATTCAATCTTTTTTCTTCATGTTTTCATAATTAGAGTATCCCCTTGAAATGAAGGTACGGAGTTTTACAGTGCACATAAGACAATATTGATATACAATGTCACCAATAAAGTCCGCATCATATGGGACTTTTTTTTATTAATAGCTTTATTTACAAAATCAAAATTGGGCTATTAAAATTTGGTCGCATGTGATGCAAAGTTTAGTTGTTTTTGACCCTGTATAAGGTAACTTCATAAAATAAGTATTTTTGAAAACGTAGTTTGCGTCTAAAAGTAATACACCCTAATATTAAGACAAAAAAGAACACAGTGTCTTCAGTAAAGTGTTTTTTAAGTGGAAAATAAATTTTAGTTTAACAACGTAATGTTTCTATTTTCAACCCCACATTTGAATTATTTTTTGGAAAAAAATTAAAATTTGACAGATAATGTGAATCACGTGACCACTAATTTTTTTGCTTAATTTTCATCTCGATCGAAGCAGAACTTGATGCCAAAGTCAAATTTTGAATAAAGCTATTAATAAAAAAAATCCTATATGATGCGGACTTTACTGGTGACACTGTATTTATAATATAATATTTGTATGTTTTATCGATATATCGAATAACGATATTTAAAAAATAAAATATCGATATATTGAAATAAAATATCGACTATATCGATATTTTTTTTAATATCGTTATTGGAATTTCAATATCGCCCAGCCCTAATCTAGACGGATGCAGCTAGCAGCGACATCTAGTGATGTCGATGTTAGGCACCTCCAAGGAAGGAAATTCTTCTTTAGACTTATTTTATAGTATCTTCCATTTTTCACAGAAATGGTGTCCATTTAGTATCTAAAGAAAACCCGTATTAACTGAGATATTTGCTAGAACAATGAAATTTTGGTTTCATTATCTAAACTTTTGTTTTATGTGCTAAATTACACAATTTAGAGAAGGCTATACAATTTTTTAAAATGTCGGCTGATTTTAGCCATAGACTGCTTTTTAGTAGGAATATATACTATTTATTTTCTTGTAAATATATGTGTTTGTAGATATTTTTTTTTTTGGATTTAGATGTTCCGACATTCCATATTATTATGTACGTACCAGTGATATATTGTTAGCATTTGTTTTATTTATGTTATTTGTATGGACTAAGCGTCCTTATGTCTATTTTTAGGAAAGGCGTTAAAAAAAAGTATTGATCAATAATAAATAGACCTTTAAAACTATTTTCTTCAATATTATATAAAAATACAAATTTATTTAAGATTCCTTTATACAGTGTCACCAGTAAAGTCCGCATCATATGGGATTTTTTTTTTAGTAATAGCTTTATTCAAAATTTGACTTTGGCATTAAGTTCTGCTTCGATCGAGATGAAAATTCAGCAAAAAATAGTAGTCACGTGATTCGCATTAAGTATGTGTCAAATTTTAATTTTTTCCAAAAAATAATTCAAAAGCAGGGTTATTTCTGAAAATATCGAAAAAAGTTATTAGAAAAAGTTTTTTTAAATGCAGTTTCTAGCCCACATGCAATTTCAGCTGCAAAAGATAATTTTGATTTTTTACCTATATTTTGTAAATTGCACCACTTTTGCAAAATAAGACTCAACGCAACCTATACATAAAACTTCTTTGTTTTGACAATTCTTTATTTCCGATACATTTTCTTTAAAGTAGCGCCATATTAAATGTGTGTGTGTTTTTCTACAAAATCAAAATTGGGCTATTAAAATTTGGCCGCATGTGATGCCCTGTATAAGGTAAGTTCATAAAATAAGTATTTTTGAAAACGTAGTTTGTCTGAAAGTAAAAAAATAAAAAAGGCAAAGGAGTTTTAAATTAAATCGTTGAAAATAGATAAACTTTACGTTAAGTTAAACTAAAATTTATTTTCCACTTAATGAACACTTTACCCACATAGCACAATCGTATTTCAGAAATATTTCATATTAGTTTCTCTGAAAGATTTGAAATGTTTCATAAATATTCCACAACATTGATGAAATATTGGTGAAATGTTTCAGAAATCCAAAAATGTCCCATAAAAGTAATATTTCATTGAATATTTCTGGAACATTTCATAATTACATTTCTGAAATATTTCAAATTAAAGACAGTTGCCTTTCAGAAATATTTCAAAAAATATTCTTGTAATATTTCTGAAATTTAAAATGGAATAAAACAATTGCATTTACCATAAGAACACTTTTAATAAAAATATACAAATTAATAAATTCTTCATCTTTATGCGGCCCTGAAAAAAAAAAGAAAATTTGTTATCAAATGTATATCTTACACATTTAATCAAAGTAATATTTGCGAAAGGAAGCCAGAAGTAATAATTATTATAGAAAAAAGAAAAGCACAAAGTCTATCTCCACAATTTTTATTTGAAAAACTAGGCGAACCTAGAATAATTCATAACAAATTTTAATCGATATGTTTCGAGTGTAGAAACACTCATCATCAGGAAACGAAGGAAATGGTACAATGCTGATGTTGTTAGTAGTAGAGAAAATAGCAAGTGAAACTAAGCCGTAATGGAGCTTTCAATGGTACATACAAGGAGTGAAAAATTTGAATAGTCAAAAAACAGAAAATATTTCAGCACACTAAAAAGTCAAGGACCATTGCCAAGCCACTGTCTTGGGTGGGAAATGAAGAGAAAATGAAAAAATTGGGGAATTTTAAAACTACTTTGTAGAAATCATTTAAGTGTAAGTAATGAAGAATATTTAGTTCAATTCAGCTGTGCCGGAGACATGTGAAAGTGGAAAAATAAGAGGGAAAGAAAAAATTAAAAATTGTTTTTCTTAAAAGTCATGTTAGTAGATGCTTTCATTTAGCTTGAAATAAAATACCGTTGGGGTGCCAGGCTTGTTACGGCCCAGTTATTAAACAATTTTTAATTTTTTCATTTTTCTTTCCCTCTTATTTTTCCACTTTCACATGTCTCCGACACAGCTGAATTGAACTAAATATTTTTACACTTAAATGATTTCTACAAAGTCTTTTTAAAATTCCCCAATTTTTTCATTTTCTCTTCATTTCCCACCCAAGACAGCGGCTTGGCAATGGTCCTTGACTTTTCAGTGTGCTGAAATCTTTTCTGTTTTTGACTATTCAAATTTTTCACTCCTTGTATGTACCATTGAAAAATTAAAAAATATAAACTATAATAAAGATATTAAACAATAATTTTAATTTAGCGCGAAAGCCGAAAAGGAATCTAACCAGTCTAACCTACAATAATTTAGGTAAAAGTAAACGCCGGCGAAAAGTAAATAATATTACCGTTACCGATTAATTTTATTATTAAAGACTTACCTCTGTTTCTACAGCCATAAATAACAGGAAAGGTTACCCACAGGAAATATAAAATAAAAATAAATAATAGGTACTATAAATCGTGAAAAAGAAAGAAAGCAAACAGTTCCCTAACGTTAAACTGCTTGCTTTTTTCCAATTTTTTCCTCTTCGTTCGCTGCCAGGGCCATTCCCGAGGGGACCTACGGTTTAACGTGGGCTCCGAACCACGATCCTCAGTCATTAGAAGCACCCCCCAAGGGCTATCAACCCTTGGTTTCGTGCTTTCTATGACCTACCGATTGGGGAGTGTGTTCCTTCCCCCTCCACCCCACGAGATATCCGATCTCATCCGGCCTGGTTACCGGCGTGAATGGGGTGGTTTTGGGGGATGATACATTTTTCACTCTTCCCTAATTTTTGCTCGACGCTGGACCCACGTCAAGACTTATACCACTAAAATCCACTGGGCTCGAACCAGTTTGCCGGCAGTGGGATACGAACCCACAAACTCTCGTCCTAGAGTTCTCAGCGACTACCGCACAAACCCGAACAAACCCTAACGTTAAAAACCAATAATAAGTTAGGTTAGGTCTAGCGTGTGAAAAATTTCTGGTCTGTCAAATGTCAAGCTGGAGCTCTAGTAAGCAGGTATAAAAAATCATTATTTAAAGGTATCGATGCCTTTGGGAAAATATTGATTTATATATGGGCCACTTACTGGGAACACGGCTAAATAATCTAGTTAATTTGCATGACAACTCGTTTTGATCTTAATTAATTTAGTTTGAGTACTTTAGTTTCACGCATTTCCTTCACCTTACAAAAAAAAACTATCGATATATGTCAAAATATCGATATTATATACGATATCGAATTACTAAATAAATATAGGTACTCTATAATAAAAATTATACCTAAATAATGTCATGTTTTTCTACGTAGCTATGTATGTAGGGGAACACTGTACTTATAGGGGAATTGTAAAAAAAATTATTTAAATTTTTTTGTGTGTAATTAACGTAGCTGAAATATTCTATAAATATTTTCCATGAAATATTACATGTAACACTTCATAATTATATGGTGAAATATTTCCGAAATATTGTTATGAAATGTTATATGTTTGAGACATTCGAAATATATCAGAGATATTTCTGAAAGAAGTTGTGCTATGTGGGTACTGATGACACGGTGTTCTTTTTTGTCTTAATATTAAGGTGTATTACTTTCAGACACAAACTACGTTTTCAAAAATACTTATTTTATGAAGTTACCTTATACAGGGTTCAAAACAAATAAACTTTGCATCACATGCGACCAAATTTTAATAGCCCAATTTTTATTTTGTAGAAAAAAAAGCATTTAATATGGCACTACTTTGTATCTGAATGTATCCGAAATAAAGCATTGTCAAAACTAAGAAGTTTTATGTAGGTTGCGTTGAGTCTTATTTTGCAAAAGAGGTGCAATTTACAAAATATAGGTAAAAAATCAAAATTATCTTATGCAGCTGAAATTTTGCATGTGGGGCTAGAAACTGCATTTAAAAAAACTTTTGACCCCACTTTTGAATTATTTTTTGGAAAAAATTTAAACTTGACAGATAATGCGAATCACGTGACTACTATTTTTTTGCTTAATTTTCATCTCGATCGAAGCAGAACTTGATGCCAAAGTCAAATTTTGAATAAAGCTATTAATAAAAAAAAATCCCATATGATGCGGACTTTACTGGTGACACTGTATACCAAATATGTTCTTTCCCAAAAACTTGCACTTAGTTCCAGTTTTAATGGTTTTGCTTGTGGGTGGGAAAAAAATAGTCGCAAAATGTGGGCCACCCTAATGTATATATTTTTTAATTTATAATATACGTCCAAATGATCTATTTAAAAGCAATCGCGAACAGATCTAAAACCCTTTGTGAGATACGGATAAATTAAAGTAGGTTGTCTTTAGGCCCTTTTGAACACTACAGGAAACATCACTACAATTTACACAATAGACACAATTTTTGAAACCTGGCTTTGTATTAATATTTGTAAGGAAGAATAATACAATATGTTATGAGAGGTACATCTTTCTAACAATTTATTTGTAGTTATTTTACTTCCACAGAACTAACTAGTCAGTTTTTTTGTTATCGCTTTTCTGCAATTTGACTTGTGCTACAATAATTCGAGGCCAAGGTGAAAGCTTTAGAAATGGATAATAGAGTCACCTATCTAAACTTTTGAAATCCTTTATGCCATAGTAAAGATGAACCTAGAGGCTGATCCGCACCTATGCACAACAAAAAGTCAGTTTTTACGCAAAACACTAGCCCTAAAATAATTTAAATCAATAATATTAAGTTACCGTTTTCCCAGTTTTTTAGAAAAAGTAAAGAATAAACAAATTTTCAAAAAAAAACATTACCTACCTTTTTGGCTTTTTAAATAGGCATCTATGTCCTTTATTAATTATTGGTTATCATGACGTCCCCTGGGACGTTTTCTCATATTGCCACAGACTCTGACGTTTCTTTAAAACAAAATTAGAGTTTATCAATGGCTCCCTCCTAAAAAGGTTCACACACAATAAGAGCAAGACACCTACGTCATTTTGATCACTGGATATGAAACAAAGACTCCCTCGCCGCTAAAAAAAAAGTCCTTTTACTTCATTATTCAGAAGTTCAGACGATAACCAATATTAAAATGATATGTATACATGTTTTGAACCAACTCTCCCCTACTTTCATAAAAAATGTTTTCGTATTATGTACATTTAACATAATTAACTTAATATGTTATAAAGTGACTTAACGACAACCATTTTAAAATTTCTATGCTTGTGAGAGAATAGTTTACATTCATTCATTTGAAGTGATTTACTTGTTAATAAAGCAATAACGTAATTTACTCACGAGAAAAAACCTTAAATTAAAACGAAGACTTTAAACAATTTGAATGTCTTTTTGGCACAATGTAAAATATTTTTGTGCGGGGTATCAACAAGATTAATTGTCAGTTTGTTGCCTCCTTAACACGAATACGGTCGGCAGGATGTAGAATTTAGACCTGAACGTATCTAAACATGTTTTTCCATGTGGCCCAAATCACTTCATTTCTACCAATGTCTGTTAAAGCCTCTTACAGTAGCTTTATATACAATTAGCAGCAACTACAGAGCACAATTTAAAAGGAAAAACCTTAAACTTGATCATACAAATTTGAAATCGACATAAAAATCAATAGATGCAATTTAAAACTATTTAAAAAAAAATTAAAAAGTCAAATAACTTAATATGAGTTTGATTAAAGTCTTTCTAGATTCTAATCTATATATTATGTATATTAGGAGAAAAGAAAGCGACAATAAAATATTATTTGAAATTTATTTAAGTAGCTTAATAATCCAATAAAACTTAGTTATTATATACAGGGTCCGCCATTTAAAACTCCCCAGGCCCGTACTTCGCTTAATTGTTGAGCTACAAATTTGTGCGACATACCAAATTGTAGGTTTTACGAAGGCCTTTAAAAGTGTATACAGTGTGTCCTAAAAAGGTATTTTTAAAAGAAATTATTATGGATAACAACTTAATTTCTTTGAATATTTTTTCCCTTGCCCTGTATATCAAATCGGTAATAAGAGTTTGATGCAAGTTGTAATAAGCTTTAATTTTAGTTATGATAACTCATGTCAAATTTTCATTCGTTTTCGTGAAAAAGACCAAAAACACGATATTCTCGTTACAAAAATAAAATTGCTTTTAAAATACTTTGGCAACGTTATTTTATTCAGTATAATAGCTTAAAACATTAAGGAAAAAAGTTAAACGATTAATTTAAATATTGTTCAAAATGTTTTCCGTTAACGTAGATACAAAAATTATATCTTTTCACCGATTCGCCATTTACGGTACGTGGTAGAATATTACGTCGAATAGAATTACAGCCATTGCGTATTCTATTTTTAAGATCTTCAACATCAAGGGGTTGAGTTTCATACACAAAATTCTTTAGGTAGCCCCAAAGAAAGAAATCCAGGGGATTTAGATCCGGCGACCTCGCCGGCCATCTTATTGGTCCTGCATTGGCAATCCATTGGTTTCTAAAAGTAGCATTTAAATAGTCGGAAATAATACGGGCATTGTGTGGAGCAGCGCCATCTTGGTGAAACCAAATATCTCTTCTTTCTCGCAGGGGAACATCTTGTAAGTAAATGGTTAATTCATTTTGTAAAAAATTTAGGTAGATTTGGGCGTTTAAATTATTTTCGAAAAAATGAGGACCAATCAGTCTTCCCCCAAGTATTCCTGCCCACACGTTCACTTTAAACCTTACTTGGAAATTTCTGTGGCGCGTCCAACGCGGATTTATATTACTCCAGTAGTGCATGTTGTGTCTATTTAAACTACCGCTTTCATTAAATGTACACTCGTCACTCCAGAGGATGTTATAAAGAAAATTTCCATTGTCCTCCTTTATAATAGACATTTCAGCTATGAAATTTAGCCTCCGTTCGCAATCTCCTGATCGAACTTCCTGAACCAAAATGATTTTATAATCGTGATACCCATTTTCTTTTAGAATCCTTCTAACGGAAGTGGAAGTAACATTGGTGGTCTCACTAATTAATTCAATTGAGGTATGGGGATTCTCAATAACAGCACCAATAACATTTTTTATGTTAATAATATTTCTTACCGGTATATTTCTTTCCCTCTTAGGTTTAGTAAAAGATCCATACCTTTGAAGATTATTGACCAACGCTTTTAAAGTTTTGTGATCAGGGCAGCGCATGTCAGGAAACCTTTGAGAATAAACTCTACAAGCCAGTCGAGCATTTCTATTGCATTCACCATAAATCAAAAGAAACTCAGTCTTCTCAACATTTGTAAATTGAACCATTGCTTATAAAACAGCCAATCATTGGCAACTTATAGCAATTTTGAATAATGTGTCAAGTGTAAGAGAACAAATTTTGCAAGGCCAACTACGAAGTTAGCGTGATGCTATAAGAAAATAAGTAAAATTTAGAAAGTGTTTTGGTAGCACTAAAAGGTGATTAATATTTACGCGAACCAAACGTAACAAAAAATTAATAATGGAAAAAACTGCTAGAAAAACTGACTTTCTTTCTTCTTTTTTACAAATTAAATAATTTTAAAGCAATTTTATTTTAGTAACGGAAATATGTGTTTTTAGTCTTTTTCACGAAAACAAATGAAAATTTGACATAAGTTATCATAACTAAAATTAAAGCTTATTACAACTTGCATCAAACTCTTATCACCGATTTGATATACAGGGCAAGGGAAAAAAATATTCAAAGAAATTAAGTTGTTATCCATAATAATTTCTTTTAAAAATACTTTTTTAGGACACACTGTATACACTTTTAAAGACCTTCGTAAAACCCACAATTTGGTATGTCGCACAAATTTGTAGCTCAACAATTAAGCTAAATACGGGCCTGGGGAGTTTTAAATGGCGGACCCTGTATATTATATGTATACTAGCTTTACATAATAATGCTAACTACTAAACACATAATAGACTTTTTGCACCTCTTAAATTAATACCAGTTTTTAGCTCCGTTATGGTTAACTTTATTAAACATAACGAGGAGCGCCACTGTTAAAACCAGAGATTTTGCAGCGCCTATACGTTCTGTCTGTAGTTATTAATTTGGCGCCGGCGCACCTAAACAAAATAAAATACCTAACCTAACAATAATTTGATTAAGTTGTATATTTTAATGTAAAGCTACTATTGCTATGGATTTTAGTTAATTGCTTATCACAATTTTAATTCATAGCAATGATGCTTCATAACTTTTGTATGTTCCGGCGACCATGCAGTTTAAGCATAACCATAAGAAGAACGATAAGCTCTTCCTTATCCTTCCGTAACTAACGGAGTCCGTTATGGTTATTAACCATAGCGGATCACCTTTCTGACATTGCGCATGCTCAGAATTACCATAACCACAAAAGAATGACGAATTAAGAGGTGCAAAAAGTCTCTATGATGAAGTGAACGTAACAAAAATTTGAGTGCTCTATGTCAAAATAAAAATGATAAGTACTCCTATTTACTTGCAGATATGAAGTGTCACTTGTCAGATAGCAACAAGACAGTTTATAACCTTGTTGACATCCCGCATATCAAAAGCTTTAATAAATAATTTTGTACATTGGTAATTTGTCACGACCGGAATAGTAGGATTACTGATTGGAATAAATATAATTATTTGGATGAATAAGAATGTTGTGTTGACCTTTTTTCTCTTAATTATATTGGCAATTGATTCCGATCTGTTTTGTATTATAATTCACTGTCAGAAACAAAGATTAGGATGTCGTTGGCAAAATTCGGTTTTAAAATATGATATTAATTGTGCACATGCTATAGATTCCGACATCCGAACAAACCCGAAATTTTTTTGGGTGCCACGCCCTTTTTTGAATCATTGTGCTTGGTTTTCAAGTGGGAAAAATAAAAAATACAAAACAAAATTACAAAAACAACCCGGGGCATTTAGGAGGGGGTTAAATTTCCTATTCGCATCATGTGCTCCTTTTGCAGGCGCGCTTTCGGGTGCCTTCGGGGTTTTGATTTGCGCTTTGAGTTTTATACCTACATCTAGCAACTCTATTACAAGTTTATGAAATCGTATTTTTTTATTACTCTTTAAAGTAGGACATACCTACTAAAATGTTAGTATTTTATTTTTAGAAATCATGGATATAAGAACATCAATACTCTCAATACATAGCCGATTTTAAAAATTTTGCTCTAAATTATTGACCAAATTTGTTACTGACTGACTGACACACTGACAAGGGTGCCCCGAAAAGTTTCTATTATTAATTATGTGAAGTTGAAATTAAGTTTTTTCTTATATTTATTTTACTGGAATTCGCGAATGACGTATTTGACTTTAGGTGTGGTTAAGGCTCCCCCAGTCGCCCCCCCCCCCCCTAAATCCGCCCCTGCCATTGGCAGATCATTAATTGGCCCTTGATTAGTTTTGACTGGATCATTTGATACCACTTCAAAATTCATGGAACATTCGATGTAATTTAGAGTCCTTTTCTGTATTCAAAGATATCTATTGATTTTGTCGATAGTACTAAGCACAGTGTACTACTAAGTCTAGTAGGGCCATTAAAACATAACCTTACAATGAGGGAGAGATAACGAATAGTAAACATCATTGCCATCAAGATTGTTTAGGCAACCGATATACATTTTTTCAGTAACAAATAATTATAGTAACAATTAGTGAATCCTTTATTTCAGTTGTTAAAGATAATTTTTATGACAGTTTTTACGTTTAATTTATCGGTGACATCGTTGGCGTCAATTTAGGTAACATTAAAAATGTATGTTTTATTTTTTAAAAAAGTAATAAAAAAATAATGCTTAAAGTGAAAGTATTTATAGTTCCTGCGCAATTGAATTTTTAGAATAGTTATGATTTAATACTTGTATTAAGTAAGTGTTACAATCATACCTCTACCTGATATTTACCTAGGCTTTATAGAGATTTCATGCACAAATGTCTTCGAATTAGATTTATTTATTGACAAAATTTCAATTAACCCTTTAAATCCGCAGTTTAAACTGATTTATGAACCATTTTCCAAAGATAATAAGTCATATTATAAACACGTAAACTAAGCAGATTTGAATATTTATAGGCACAGTCTAAAGGCCTACGAAGTAGCTTGTTTTTGATTATTTTTCTTAGAATATGAATTAGTTGGGCAATTAGATGCACTGGACCCTTGTCTATATAATAATTAAAATATTAAAACTTCTTATAAGAAGAATACCTACCTATCTTGATTTTGATAACCCTATTGGTATCAGATCCCTAGCCATGCTTCTTACTGATATTATGATGGAGGAGGGGGGTGTCAGCATCGCGTTCTTCCAATCATATACTACCCATGTTTGATGATATAAAGGTCTGGATAAATTTCCGGCCATTCAGATTTAGGTAGCAAGCATGGTTGATTGAGCAATGCACAATATCTTGGAAATAAATCGTTCTACTCCTATTTTTAATGGGAACGGGACTTGCGATGCCCCTACTAAGGGTTGTACAGTTTTGAGGTTGCTATATTTACATCACCTTTCTCAAACATTAGAGGCTGGCTGTTCTATATAGGGTTCAAAGGGCTTGCGATCAGATATCTCACGGGTACGATTACTTCACGATTTTCCAATAAATAAGGGTTGTCCAAGACTTTACTAAAATAAGCTAGATAAATTTGTTCTTTGTGTTAAAATTTCAATCATGTAATTCTTAAGGATAATGTATCAGTAATATTAAAAATCAACGATCTGTACTTCATTTTTTATTTTATACAGTGTCACCAGTAAAGTCCGCATCATATGGGATTTTTTTTTATTAATAGCTTTATTCAAAATTTGACTTTGTCATCAAGTTCTGCTTCGATCGAGATGAAAATTAGGCAAAAAAATAGTAGTCCCGTGATTCGCATTATCTGTCAAGTTTAAATTTTTTCCAAAAAATAATTCAAAAGTTATTTCTGCAAATATCGAAAAAAGTTATTAGAAAAAGTTTTTTTTAAATGCAGTTTCTAGCACACATGCAAAATTTCAGCTGCATAAGATACATTTGATTTTTTACCTATATTTTGTAAATTGCACCACTTTTTCAAAATAAGACTCAACGCAACCTACATAAAACTTCTTAGTTTTGACAATGCTTTATTTCAGATACATTCAGATACAAAGTAGAGCCATATTAAATGTTTTTTTTTCTACAAAATAAAAATTGGGCTATTAAAATTTGGTCGCATGTGATGCAAAGTTTATTTGTTTTGGACCCTGTATAAGGTAACTTCATAAAATAAGTATTTTTAAAAACGTAGTTTGTGTCTGAAAGTAATACACCTTAATATTAAGATAAAAAAGAACACAGTGTCATCAGTAAAGTGTTCATTAAGTGGAAAATAAATTTTAGTTTAACTTAACTTAAAGTTTATCTATTTTCCACGATTTAATTAAAAACCTTTTTACTTTATTTTTTATTTTTTTACTTTCAGACACAAACTACGTTTTCAAAAATACTTATTTTATGAAGTTACCTTAGACAGGGTCAAAAACAAATAAACTTTGCATCACATGCGACCAAATTTTAATAGCCCAATTTTGACTTTGTAGAAAAACACATTTAATATTGCGCTACTTTAAAGAAAATGTATCTGAAATAAAGCATTGTCAAAACAGAAGTTTTATGTAGGTTGCGTTGAGTCTTATTTTGCAAAAGTGGTGCAATTTACAAAATATAGGTAAAAAATCAAAATTATCTTATGCAGCTGAAATTTTGCATGTGGGCTAGAAACTGCATTTAAAAAAACTTTTTCCAATAACTTTTTTCGATATTTTCAGAAATACCTAACTCCACTTTTGAATTATTTTTTGGAAAAAAATTAAAATTTAACAGATAATGCGAATTACGTGACTACTATTTTTTTGCTTAATTTTCATCTCGATCGAAGCACAACTTGATGCCAAAGTCAAATTTTGAATAAAGCTATTAACAAAAAAAATCCCATATGATGCGGACTTTACTGGTGACACTGTTTATGGGTTCATACCTATGTTTTTACCTGCTACAGTGTGAAAATTATTATTACTCCACACCAGCTTTTAAAGGAAACCAGTGTAAAGTCCAACTTAGTTTTTTTTTACAAAATGTTTCTAGGTGGTTCTTTAAGAAAAATACTCAATTTAATTTTGTATGCCATAGTGTTGCCTATGCTTGAAACATAATAAATAATTATTACGAAAAAGGGATCATAATGTTAAAGGGTTAAATATGATATCAGTTTATGAACTAATTACTGTCGGAAGTCTGACTGTATGTGGTAAGGAAGGGCCAATATCGCATCGTAATCGTAGATCCCGGGTATAGTCAAATTTCTCTAAGAATTATAGCACCCTGTTGAAGTCTGGTGTATTTTAAGTAGATAAAAGGTTGGCTACAGAGACAGAACCGGAATAAGCTTATTTACCTTCGCCTTCATCATCTTTTAAACTTTGTAAATATTGGACAACAGGCCATACTTTAAGTAAAATATGGACACAGAGTTAATATAGCCATAAATAACTGTTTTAGCGCATTGTTTTCATGTGGATGGCAACAATACATCGATATTAGTGTGGTACCAATGCTGCGTTACCATTATATTTTACGTTCGCGGCATCGCGGCCCAGTACAAAGCTGCCAAGAATGCCATATGTTTTAAATACAAACAGCTGATTAGGTCTCAGCGAGGACAAGGTTTGACAACATTCTGTGTATAGGTATATGAACTAATAGCGTTTTCGGTTTACCAATCCGAGAGCACACTGTGACGTCATAGATCTGCCCGGAATCTGTCATAGCTCCGAAAGCTGTTGTCCTCGCACAGATTGTAATTGAAACGTGATATTTTGTGTGTTATTGCGCAGGCGCTAGTCTCAACCGGTCAGTGTAGCTGTAAAAAGTAACACAAATCAATCCGTATGTAAATACACAAACAATTGATGTCGATGAAGATTCGTTGTTATGGTAGAAGCATAATGCCAATACATATTTACATCTATCTCAATGTGCCAGAAAAGTGTTAACGACACAAGCCTCAAGGGTACCTTCGGAAAGAGTGAAAGAGTTTTTAGTAAAGCTGGTCATAGAGTAAATGACTTTAGGTCATCGCTAACAGGGGATCATATAAAGCAACTGGTTTTTCTTGCTATGAATAAAAAATTGTTAAGCTGTAGTATGCTGTATGTAGTATTGGCTAACTTGGGAGAATATGTCCTCCTGACTTTTGTAATGCATAATTTGTTTAAAATAAAGTTAGAATCTTTTCGGCAAATGTTTTTAGAAAAAAAAATAAAAGAAACAGTGTCACCACTGTCACCAGTGAAGTCCGCATCATATGGGATTTTTTTTTATTAATAACTTTATTCAAAATTTGACTTTGGCATCAAGTTCTGCTTCGATCGAGATGAAAATTAAACAAAAAAATAGTAGTCACGTGATTCGCATTATCTGTCAAATTTTAATTTTTTCCAAAAAATAATTCGAAAGTGGGGTTATTTCTGAAAATATCGAAAAAAGTTATTCATAAAAGTTTTTTTAAATGCAGTTTCTAGCCCACATGCAAAATTTCAGCTGCATAAGATAATTTTGATTTTTTACCCATATTTTGTAAATTGCACCACTTTTGCATAATAAGATTCAAAGCAACCTACATAAAACTTCTTAGTTTTGACAATGCTTTATTTCAGATACATTTTCTTTAAAGTAGCGCCTTATTAAATGTGTGTTTTTCTACAAAATCAAAATTGAGCTATTAAAATTTGGTCGCATGTGATGCAAAGTTTATTTGTTTTTGACCCTGTATAAGGTAACTTCATAAAATAAGTATTTTTGAAAATCGTAGTTTGTATCTGAAAGTAATACACCTTAATATTAAGACAAAAAAGAACACACGCCTCTTCAGTAAAGTATTTTTTAAGTGGAAAATAAATTTTAGTTTAACTTAATGTAAAGTTTATCTATTTTCACGATTTAATTTAAAACCCCTTTACTTTATTTTTTTATTTTACTTTCAGGCACAAACTATGTTTTTAAAAATACTTATTTTCTGAAGTTTCCTTATACAGGGTCAAAAACAAATAAACTTTGCATCACATGCGACCAAATTTGAATAGCCCAATTTTGATTTTGTAGATAAACACACATTTAATATGGCGCTACTTTAAAGAAAATGTATCTGAAATAAAGCATTGTCAAAACTAAGAAGTTTTATGTAGGTTGCGTTGAGTCTTATTTTGCAAAAGTGGTGCAATTTACAAAATATGGGTAAAAAATCAAAATTATCTTATGCAGTTGAAATTTTGCATGTGGGCTAGAAACTGCATTTAAAAAAAAATTTCTATTAACTTTTTTCGATATTTTTAGAAATATTTTTTTGGAAAAAATTAAAATTTGACAGATAATGCGAATCACGTGACTACTATTTTTTTGCTTAATTTTTATCACGATCGAAGCAGATCTTGATGCCAAAGTCAAATTTTGAATAAAGCTATTAATAAAAAAAAATCCCATATGATGCGGACTTTACTGGGGACACTGTATATAAAATTCATATTTGTTTTAAATTAGCTATACCATGATAAAATTTCATAATCGGTTATTCCGAAAAATCGATTATTCGGTTATACCATTTTTAAAAGTCGATTAATCGATTTAATAAAAAAAACGATTATTTTTCATTGGTAATCGGAAATGGATTATGAAATTTCATAATCGCCCAGCCCTAATGGTAGGTAATAAGAAAACAACAAAGTAACTTTTTAGTATTGAATTTTCAGTAATTAGTTCATTTGCTGTGATGTAAGGTCAGTTCTAACCCAATAAAGTAATCGTTACTAAACGGTAATCGATTGCTAAGTTTAAAATTTAACTGATGGAAATTTACCGTTCGGGAACGATTCTCTTGCTGGGTTGAAACAAAGCATGTATATTTCTTAATATGTACTTTTATGCTAATAATTCCTTGTTTATGTAGTTGTGTGTTAATGATTTTTGTTAATTTGTTGTTGATTTATAATGTAATTAAAAATTACGTAATTGCACAATAACGTTTTTGCGAAAAGGATGGACAGTAAGAAAAGAGTTTGTGTTTCGTCTCTATTAAAATAAATCTGTGATCTTTTTCCAATCTGCTGCTTAGAGATAGTTTAAACATGTACAAAATAGAACCTCAATCAAAATTTATTATATTTTATAATTTTGGCTGAAATATCACCAAAGGTATGCAATATTTTTATAAACTATAAGTTCATGTTTCACGAAAAAATATTTTTTTTATCCGAGACATAGTGAATGTATGTCCAGGTATGGAAATGTCGAAAATGAAATTAAATTATTTTTATTAAGAAATAACGAACCCTTTTATAACGAATACTACACTGGATATGCTTTTCTGCACAGTTTGATTCATTTTTAACATTTTGCTGTTTTATTCTTCTCTGTATTGCTGTATTGTTATCGGTTTAAGAGATATGAATTTTTGAAATAAACATTGCACTTTTAGATTAAGCCTATTTTTAATTAAAACATAAAAAGTAGGAGTTTTAAAAGTTAGTACCTCGTGTTACCTCCTCTACCTCTTATAACAGCTACTAAACGTCGATTCATTCCTCTAATTAGGTTTTAGATATCCTCTTGTGGAATATTACCACATTCTTCTTCTAGAGCATTTCGGAGTTGTTGAATAGTGAATAACTGTCCTCGGCGTTTTCTGATTCGTCTACCTAACATGTCCCATACATGTTCTATTGGATTAAGGTCAGGACTACGAGCGGGCCAGCGCATAACGTTTATTCCAACCTCTTCTAAACATTGGGCCACTATTCTGGCAGTATGTGGACGGGCATTGTCATGCATGAAAACGAATTCGTTACCGACAAATTGTGCAAAAACAACATGTTCTTCCAGAATTTCTTCAATGTACCTTTGGGCAGTTACAGTTCCTCTGTCAATAAAAACAAGTTCTGTTCGAGCGTCAAATGAAATACCGCCCCACGCCATAATGGATCCACCACTAAAGCTAACCCTTTCGCTAAAATTACATTGGGCGAATCTCTCCCCTTGTCGTCTCCATACTCTTTCTCGCCCGTCAGGAGACCTCAGGCAAAATCTGGACTCGTCTGAAAATAGAACTTGCCTCCACTCTTGAAGGTTCCAGTTAATGTGTTCTTGCGAAAAAAGAAGTCTATTAACTCGATGCTGTCTGAGGAGCTCTGGTCCAGTTGCCGGTCTTCTGGCCCGTAAATTGACTTCATGAAGTCTTCTTCTTACTGTAA
Source organism: Polydrusus pterygomalis (assembly GCA_963969555.1). NCBI lineage: Eukaryota > Metazoa > Arthropoda > Insecta > Coleoptera > Curculionidae > Polydrusus > Polydrusus pterygomalis. The sequence continues at coordinate 31,614,324 of OZ018384.1, read as the reverse complement.
TTTCATTGACAGCAACTTGACGAACCCTTTGGAGTTCATTTCTTATCACTACTGCACTGGTATGCCAATCTCTTAAAACTGAGAATCTTATAAAGCGGTCATCAAGGGCGGAAGTAGCACGATTTCTCCCAGATCCAGATCTTCTACCATAGCTTTCAGTCTCACGAAACCTTGCAGCGGCTCTTTCCACGCTAGATTTTGTGAAACGTAGCATATTCGCCACTTCTCTATAGGAATAACCAACATCATGAAGAGTAACGGCTCTAGCTGAATCTTCAGATGACAAAGATTTCCAATACATAGGCAATTGATATTTCGAAACTAAAATTATAACACAAATTGGTTTCTATCCAAGTTGGACTGAACCCCAGGAAATGAAGTTTCAACTTAAAAATATTTTTTTTACACACATAATATAATATTTCTTTTCTACTTCTAGGCTGTAACATTTTTTAAGAAGTCCTTTTTAGGCGTGGTAAATCATGAAACCAGATGTGTTCGTAAAAAGTTTGGAAATGTCATGGTAGAATAGCTTCGCCTGGCTAACACCGAAGAGAAAGCGAGAATTAAGGATGTCTACAATGCTCGAAATGTCTGACAAAACTGATTGACAAATGCAGAATACGTTTCCAAGGAAACCTAAACATTCCAAAAAAAAATCCAGAGTGTTTTCAATAATTGTTGTAAAAAGTGTATTGTTCATTTATAAAATTCATATCTCTTAAACCGATAACGATACAGAGAAGAATAAAACAGCAAAATGTTAAAAATGAATCAAACTCTGCAGAAAAGCATATCCAGTGTAGTTTATGTTGCAAAATTACTCTATAGAGTGTTACAAACTTAAAGGGAAAAAACATACTTTTTTATTTTCCTGTATATTTCAACATGTAAACTGTATTTTTGAAAATTGAATAAAATTAATTAAATCCGAAACAATTATCTACATTTTGTAAAAAAAAAAGGTGGAAATCGGACTATGGAAGAAAAAGTTATAATACATTAAATTTGATCTAAATTTTGGTTGTCCCGAATTTAATGTCGGTGAGTGTAGTATGGATGGATATTTTATTTATCATTATTTAAATTTCCGCAAGATTCTTGGATAAAGCAAATAGTGTCACTTTATTGCCAAAGGTGCCACGGGGCATTTTTACTGTCAGGTGTGCCACTTTTAGCACGATTTGCACGCAAGGGACAACGCCAATTTCATTCATGGACATGCGATACAATGGAGCGAGGGAAACGTAATCAACCTATTTCTGTTTGCTACGCGATACCTAATATTTTTCCTCTTTTTATTACTAGTGTATAGGCGGAAAACGCATTTCCATGCCTGTACATTATGTGGTTACAGTTACGACGAACAATAAGTCTTGAACTAAAAAAACTTTTTATAATATTCAGTATCACCAGTAAAGTCCGCATCATATGGGATTTTTTTTTATTAATAGCTTTATTCGAAATTTGACTTTGGCATCAAGTTCTGCTTCGATCGAGATGAAAATTAAGCAAAAAAATATTAGTCACGCGATTCGCATTATCTGTCAAATTTTAATTTTTTCCAAAAAATAATTCGAAAGTGGGGTTATTTCTGAAAATATCGAAAAAGTTATTAGAAAAGGTTTTTTAAATGCAGTTTCTAGCCCACATGTAAAATTTCAGCTGCATAAGATAATTTTGATTTTTACCTATATTTTGTAAATTGCACCACTTTTGCAAAATAAGACTCAACGCAACCTACATAAAACTTCTCATTTTTGACAAGGCTTTATTTCAGATACATTTTCTTTAAAGTAGCGCCATATTAAATGTGTGTTTTTCTACAAAATCAAAATTGGGCTATTAAAATTTGGTCGCATGTGATGCAAAGTTTATTTGTTTTTGACCCTGTATAAGGTAACTTCATAAAATAAGTATTTTTGAAAACGTAGTATGTGCCCGAAAGTAAAAAAATAAAAAATAAAGTAAAGGGGTTTTAAATTAAATCGTTGAAAATAGATAAACTTTACGTTGTTAAATTAAAATTTATTTTCCACTTAATGAACACTTTACTGAGGACACTGTGTTCTTGTTTGTCTTAATATTAAGGTGTATTACTTTCAGACACATACTACGTTTTCAAAAATACTTATTTTATGAAGTTACCTTATACAGGGTCAAAAGCAAATAAACTTTGCATCTCATGCGACCAAATTTTAATAGCCCAATTTTGATTTTGTAGAAAAACACCCATTTAATATGGCGCTACTTTAAAGAAAATGTATCTAAAATAAAGCCTTGTCAAAACTGAGAAGTTTTATGTAGGTTGCGTTGAGTCTTATTTTGCAAAAGTGGTGCAATTTACAAAATATAGGTAAAAAATCAAAATTATCTTATGCAGCTGAAATTTTGCATGTGGGCTAGAAACTGCATTAAAAAAAACTTTTTCTAATAACTTTTTTTGATATTTTTGGAAATAACCCCACTTTTGAATTATTTTTTGGAAAAAATTAAAATTTGACACATAAAGCGAATCATGTGACTACTATTTTTTTGCTTAATTTTCATCTCGATCGAAGCAGAACTTGATGCCAAAGTTAAATTTTGAATAAAGCTATTAATAAAAAAAAATCCCATATGATGCGGACTTTACTGGTGACACTGTCTAACTCAAACATTGTACTTATTCTCTAAACATTGTGAAATAAGAAGCGATTTTAATCAACTACTTTAGTATAAATTAATTTGTTTTTAATAGTATATTATTATCTATTTAAATTCTTACTTTAACTAAAGCATATTTTATGACAAAATAAATTTTATGTTAAGAACGAAAAGAGTAAAGAAGAGACCTTTGTAAAGTATTTTAGTTTAAAAAAATTATGTTACTTTAGCCTAAATAAATAATACTATGATACTTATAAGGATTGTAACATTTTTTTTTCTTTCAACTTTTTAGTTTGTCACTCCAGTATAACTGCTCCTTATGTCGGATATTGTAACAATTTATGATTAATGAAAATATTGCAAGTTTTTGGATTAAAAGATGTTACACTGGCTTTTTGACATTCCATTATTAGTACTTTAAAAGTGTATTTAATTACTGCACAAGAAATAATGTTAGATCAAAATATTTTACATATTTGTAATAATTTAAGGTGCCATAAAATTCTACTCCATAAGGTATTTTTGTTGATTATATTTTATATACTCATTAAAAAATCTAAGGAAACATGAAAGAATATACAAGATATTCCCACAGAGCTACGAAATTAAGTTGCTGTAGCTTTTTGTGTACCTAAAATTTGTCGTACCTATTGACATTTTTTACACTTTGACAGGTAACGGTACCTTTGACTTGCAGATTCCTATAGGTTTGTATTCTCTACCAAAAATATTAACATTTAAACCATTTATTTATTAAAAGGAAAGAAACTGCTAACACCATCAGCATAAAATAAAATTTTTCTGTCTCCTGATGATTAACGTTTCTACGTTCGAAACATGTAGAGAGCTTTAAACAAGAATTTTTTATTCTATTAAATTTTGCGGAGGAAGACTGTGTTTTTCTTTCCTTTTCATACTTTTAACTCCACTTTAAGTATGGACTACTTCTTCACATTGATTTATTATTAAATTGGGAATTGGAAATTTTGGATGCTCATTACTTGCCTATTTCGGGTTGTTTCCTTTTACTTACAGTTTACGTGGGCTCCGAATCATGATTCTCAGTCAGAAGCACCCCAAGCAGTATCAACCCTTAGTTTCGCGCTACCGGCGTGAATATGGTGGGATTGGGAGATGATACATTTCCATTCTTCCTTGCTAGACGCTGGACACACATCAAGGCTTATATAACCTAAACCCACCGGGCTCGAACCAGTTTTCATTTTGGGTGGGATACGAACCCACAAGCTCTCGTCCTAAAGTTCTCGGTGACTGCGGCGTTAACCACGAAGCCTCCGAAGCTGTTAATTTTTGGATGGATAATGAAGAATAAAGATAAGGTACCTAATAGCCTGTTGCTGTTAGTTATAGGAAATGCTACAGCAGCTTGGTTTGGTATTAAAATACAATAATGCTTTAAAATACTTGATGAATTCGTTGTAAATATTAATTTTGGAACACACTTTTTAATAATTTTTAAATGTGCCATTTACAATGCCGTCAAATTATTCTATATAATATGATTTTGTACCACCAACAAGTTAGTTATTTTACCATATAGCACTACTGGAATATCTTCTATGCATACTTATTCTATTTTGGTACCGTTGAAAAAAAATATTTTATGGTGTGGTATTATTGTTTATCTTAACAAGTTATTCTATAAAATGCAATGTGGGTTTGCACTGTGCCGCCGGCACGATGCGATTAATCAGTTGCTTTCGGTAGCTTCAGAGCGAGTCCCCATGGGCGTAAATGCGACATGGTTGGTGGACTTGATCGACATTTAAAAAAATGGCGGTAGTCAACCAATCAAGTTTTAGAAAATAGGTACGCTGTCAAATTTACGCCCATGGGGATCCGGTCTTATCTTGATTCTGAGGCTTCAAGGTGCTTCCACATCCACATTATCTAGTAGACATAGCACTACCTAAATATAAAGGCGTTAAAGATGTGGAACGATGTTGTTGGCGGTATAATGTGACTTGAACAGAGTTTTGCAGTTTGCGATGCATGTCAACTGGGTTTATTATTTACTTACTTAATTTTAGCATTTAAGAAATACGTTTTTTGTAATAATTTTCTACAAGTAAAACTTTTGCCAAATACAAATCTAAGTCAATTAGCTGTTGGTTTTATTTATTTTTAGTTTGTTTGAATTTGAACCTACTATCTTTAAATCTGGATGCCCATTTTCATTTTCGAATTACTCGTTATTAGTCTGAAAGCTTAGTTCTCGGCCATAATCATAAAATGAAATTTTAACAAATTTGATATGTATGGAGAAGAGTTTACATAATTTTTACATAATATAATTTGGTCTGTTAGAAATTTAGAAAATACCCTATTATAACAAGTTACGATTATCAGGTATTTCTTCAATTTGCCTATAGAAGTGAAATATTAGTATCAATTAGCAGACTAACGTCAACGATTTTTTAAAATTTTCTAGCATAATTTATATGAATTTTCTTTGAGCAGACTTGACGGGGTTTCTGAAGAATAATGTCGAATTAAAAAAATTTAAATTGCGAAAAGTTAAGGACAAGCACTACTGATGCATCCGCCATTTCATTATCTTATCAATATTTCCTTTATTTTTCGTTTTTTTCCAGCAATTACCTACAGTTTTAAGTTAAAAATAATTAAATAATAAGTTAATAAAAGCATAAAACGAAGTTTTGTCAAATTTGTGTAAGTATATTTGTTTTTTTTTCTTTTATTATTTTATAAAACCAACCTTTTTAACGTAAAACTGTAGGTAATGGTACTCCAAAGATTGATTTTTGGATGAAATTAAGAAGTAACGAAATATTAAGCAAAAAACGAAATGGCGAATGCTCATAGTGTTTGCTTTTTTTTTAACCATTTTAGACAAGAGTTTTTTGTGAAAATAATATTATTTGTATACTAATATAATATATAATAATAATAAGCTTGTGTAAGAGCTCCCGGACTATATATAATAATATGGGAATAGAGTAACGCTGGGTATTTATTGATTAATTTCTGATTTCAGAGACGGCAGACGCAAAGCAAAATAATTGTACGGAGGTTATCCTTTACATATATCTGCATGGCATAGTTTGTTAACGGGATGCTCACTATAAAAAAGGATCAAAAAAATAATACTTATAAACTTTAAATTAATTAAGTATTTTGAGTTTTCTTAAAAAAAACCTTTTTCATTGTAGATATCAGTTTTAGATGCACATACAATGGTTTCGTTGTAAAGAAATAAATAACGTATAATATATATATATATATATATAACATCTGTGTGCAAGGTTGTAGGATTAACTTTAATCTGTTTTAAAATTATTTTAACCGTGGTTATTTAAAGCGGAATTATAATAATCTGGATTAAGGACGGCTAGTACATACCGCTGTAAATTGTGAACCTTATATATTTCCAATAACGACGCCTATTATTATTTTCACACGAATAGGTATATATATGCTTCCGTTTAAAAAATTATTCGAATTTTTAGAAAAAAAAAGAAACTTTTAAACTTCTCCGTTATTTTAAGGCTTTTCCATTAAATTTTCAATATTATTTAGGCATTTTAAAATATTTACCATTTACTTATTTATATAGACATTTTTTTAAATTGTTGCGGCTTTTGGAGGGAGGGTGGGTCCTGTCTAATATTTTCCGCAATGTTTTCTTGAATTTACCGCTAGAGGGCGTTCAACACAGGACTGGTTTTTTGTTATATTCTTCGCTGCTAGAGGGGGCTATGTGCACAATCATCAGATTTTTTGAAAAATCTAATGATTATGCACATATCCTCTTCTAGCGACGAGGGGTAAAACAAAAAAATAGTTACACACAATTTAAAATGTTACTAGGTAGGTATAGGATAAGTTCTTTCAAACAAGACCAAGTTTGTCAAATTTGGTTAAGGCAAACCGTAGTGATAAGTATTTATTTCAAAAAAGGTTCCCAATCCTCCCCTTAGTCCATTTTGCGCGTTAGAGCAAAATGTGTTTAATCAAAATTGTACCCTATATTTCAAAGAATAAAACACTTAATTTTTGATATAACTATTTGGCAAATTATCGATAAAAACCCGATAATCTTCTTAGTCATATGTTGAACGTCCTCTAGCGGTAAAGTTAGGAACTTGAATATAATTTTTAGCAATTCAGCCAGCCTTCTTTTCTTCCCTTTTTTTGTTTGACATCCCACATAAAATCTTACTGCAATTTACAGAACATTAATTTCAAGAAGTGTTATTGTATTGATTATGACTTTATAAAAGACTCAACAATATGGTGTTTGTAACTTCTCGCCTACAAATACCGTATTAAAATGTCAGTTCGTTCTTATGGAGCTCATTTTTATCTAATATTTTCAGATATTCTTCTTTTTCTTTTTGCTTAAGTTAAAAAAGATGTACTTATCGTTCCATTTAAAATTTTTGAGAAAAATAAAGAAATTGTTGTTTCTGCTAAATAGCGCCCTCTAGCTATCGCAACGGAATTCAGAAAAACTGAGTTTTTTATTAACGTGATAAAACAAAAGAAACCATATTTAGCAAGTTTAAATTTGTCAAATTCTGACAGGCCAAACCAAAGTTGTAAAAACAAGAAAAAACCTATAAAATTAAAAATGACAATTTTCCATTCATCTTCATTGTCTAATCCTGCTTTTCCGGAAAATACTGTTTTTTTGGGCTTGTTGAGAACACTATTTTTTCCGCAACCTTCTAGAAAGTGAAAAGTCGTCCGGAAAGTAGTACCCACTACCTGAACGCTTTTGTATTTTCCAGACTAGGACTAAAAAGTGCTATACCCTTCTCAAGGAAGAAGGGTCCGGGAAATGGGTACCTACTTTCCGGACGATTGCCGAAATACATTTTCATAATACATTCATATAAACATTTGACATTGACCTGAAGTCAGAAAAATTCTATAGTTTTTCTATCAATTCTTTTAAGAGCAAACACTAGTGAAGCCTTCGCAAATTCGTTTTTTGATCAATATTTCGTTTATTTTGTACGTGGCCAAATTACCCTTTTTGGGTAGCAATTACCTACCCATAGGTTTCGGTGAAAAAAAATTACTTGATAAATGATTAAAAGCAGAAACGAAATTTATTTGTCAGATTCGCGCATATTTCCTTTTCTGCTTTTATAAATTTATAAATCCAACCTTGCTTAACGTAAAACTGTAGGTAATTAATTATACTCCAAAGAGGGGTATTTAGCCGATTTTTGGATAAAACGAAGAAGTAACGAAATATTGATCAAAAAACGAAATGGCGAAGGCGCCACTAGTGTTTTTTTTTTAGCGCGACAGTCACTGAGAAATTGAGAACTCTAAGACGAGCGCTGGGTTCGTATCCAATGGCCGGAAAACTGGTTCGAATCCGGTGGATTTTATTAGCGGTATGTAATTATTGACAGGGGTTCAGCGCCGAGCAAAAATTAGGGAATAGTGAAAAATATATATTATCCCCCAAGCCTACCCCATTCACGCCGGTAACCAGCCCATATGAGATCATCAGATATATCGTGCGGGGGAAGGAATACACTTCCCAAGCGGTCGTAGGTCATGGAAGCGCGAAACCAAAGGTTGATAGCCCTTGGAGGGGTACTTCTAACCCAACTAGCATCATACGTACGAAATACGTACTTATTGTGTTCGTTTTATGTCCCGTACGTACAGTAAGTAATATGTACAGTCTAAGTATGTACATAAATTGTCATCAGCGATACGTATTTTTTTGGACATATTATGTATGTACGAAGAACATACTTGATTGTACTTACATGTATAATCCTTAAATGTACGTTTTAAAAACGTACATTTGAAGATCAACATTTGTCATATTATGCATGTTTTATTACAGAATGGTAAATTAACAATATTTTACCTTGTGTAAAATTAAATTACTAATAAAAAATTCATTTTGACTTTTGCAAATTTGGTTATTCTAAAATTATTTGGTAAAAGTATTTGGTCGGCATCGATTTAAATTTCCCGCTTGCAACGTAACGACAAATTTGACACTAGTCGGACGTATGTGTTTCTGGTTTCCGTGTCAGAAAGAGATAGATATAAATAAGACTGTCTTCTGCAATAAAACTAACCTAAAAGTTCCTTGTGGTAGTGAAAGTAAAGTTGCTGGCACTTGAAGAATTTTTAAAACAACCCGATAATTACAATAAGTTGGTAAGATTTGATTATCCTTTCTATTTAAAAAGTAGTGGATGGATAGTAATACTCAATATATACACATATAATATGTAATTTAATGTTAAATTGAATAATTGAAATAACAATTAGATAAGAGCTCAACAGCCCTTTACATTTATTAGGTAATAATAGTAAGAATGTTAATTTTGATAATTGTTTTAGAACATTTACCATTTATTTTTAGGAGTCTGAAATCTGCATATGGGAAGGAAGCAACTTGCAAGATTTTATTAAAAGAAGCATGGGAACATTCATCGAAAATCACCGGCTTCTTCATACAGCTGGCTGAGAAGACGCCAAAAAGAAGGCTTTTCGCAGTTTTTAATTGCTTAAGTTAGTACATATAATGGGTGAGTATTAATTTAAATGGAGAAACGAAAATTTAACGTTTTCAATTAGAGGTTATATGGGTCTTTTTTGTATATTGATATGTTTATTTTATATTAATTAATTTTTAAATTTTAATCCTCTTAAAATTTCTTTAAAAATGGCCTATTTTACTTTTGTTTCTTATTAATAGAACTATAACACTTTATTATTTTTAATTTAAGATGCTGCTCTCAGAACAGAAAAGCTCAAATATAAAAGAGGCAGAGCAGGAAATATCAAGATGGCTAAGCAGGAGGGCCCCCGATCGCCTCAAATACCAACAAAAAGCCAGAAATAAAGAAAATAACGGAGAAACCGAGAGTATCAAATAGTAATTAACACATCCATATACCGGGTGTTGCACCGTGGGGCGGGACATAGAAATTCCATGTAAATTTTGAAGTGGTCAATTATAGGCTTCCCTAATTATTTTAGAAAAAACATGTGTTGGGGTAAAAGCGCGAAAAGCTGTACCCAAAGGACACAGCTTAGCCCTTTCTGGTCAACCAGTTTAGGAATTAATGGCTAAAGTAGGAACTGTATTAGCGAGCAATAATAAAAACACCAGTAGTTTTACGAGTGAGTTTTTTTAAAACTACTGCTGTTTTTATTATTGCTCACGCTCACTAATTCAGGGTCCCTAGTTTAGCCATTAAAAGAAAAGGGCTTAGTCCTTTGAGTACAGCTTTTCGCGCTTTTCAATAAACCCCAATACATTTTTTTTCTAAAATAATTAGGGAAGCCAATAATTGACCACTTTAAAACTTACATGGGAATTCCTATGTCCCGTCCCACGGTGCAACACCCGGTACCTTTACAATATGAATACTATAATGTTGCTAAATAATACCCAATAGTTTGTAATATATTGTACATATTTTATCAGTAGTACTTATTTTTTCCATTATAGGTACAAACAATGTACTACTTACGTCTGCAGTACGTCCATAGGACGAAGTCTGCGTACGTCTTGAACACGTACAGTAGATGTACAGGTTTTACATACATAAACTGGACGTTTATCGCACGTACATAAAACGTATTGGTTGTACGTCTTTTAGATGTCCTATTTGGTGGAAAATGTACGTACTAAGTTTGTCAAATGTATGTCTTGCGTACAATAACGTACGTATGTAAGACATACCTTATGTCCAACTAGTACGTACATAAAACATTGTATGTATATATTTATGCTGGTTGGGAACAACTGAGGATCGTAGGCCACATTGAACCGTAGATCCTCTCGAGAATGACTCTGGCAGCGAACGAAGATAGCAAGTAGGTAACCACCCTATTTTACATCTTTCCCATTTCGCAAATTTGCCCTTGTTCCACCCACAAATTAAAGATATAAGCATAGCTTCTTTTAAATAGCAAAACAAAGCCAACGGCTAAGTTAAGCGTTGCTTTTAAAAATTTAACTTAGCACAGCAAAGATTTTTCCTCCCCCCTCGCCGCGGTTAAGTATACCCCTATCTATTTCCCATACGAACTATACGAAGTTTGTTCGCGAAGCGCTCTTTAACAACTTAGCTAAGCAAAGATATTTGCTTTGCTATTTAAAAAAATAAATGGAAAGTATCTATTACTAAAATAGCCCCAGACTACGACCCCCCCTAGTGGTGCCACCTCCAGTACGCGTATAAGAACTATCGCCTGCGGGCCCTGCGGCGTTTCTTTTTTTTGTATCTAACCCTGAACACTGTATACATATAGCAAAATAATACTAAACAACTAGTTAAATAATATTCCTGTTTACTGTATATTCACCTGCGTCATTGGTGACCGGCATAAGATAATAAATACGCAGTAAAAACTTCATTTATTTTCGTTGCTGGATCTTTGGGGGTAGGTGCCCGGGTTATAAGTCGATGCAAGGAGATAAATGTTAATATACTATATACCCACGTCCACTCTACTACCATAAATTTCTCTGTGACACTTCTATGATTTTGCTAAGGGAAAGAAAAATAATCCAATGATATCGTTTTCTATGGTACATTTACCGTAAGAAGTGTTAAACTATGATACCATAATAATTTACAAAGTATATTCCGGCAAAACGAAGTAGGTATTTCTATTTTAATGATATCTGTTACTGCCCTAGAGATGGTAGCAGCAGAAACTGGCCAAATTAAGTCCCACTAGTCAGGCAACCAGCGAAGCCCCTAAAAGAACTTCTTGGGCAAGGTGACTCCGATAACAGCTGACGTCTGGTGGCGTGAAATTTAACTAAATTAAATTTGTGTAGCTGGTTGTGTTCTGTCTCGGTCTGTTCGGTAGTCCAGTCAAAATCATAGCTGCATTGGTGTTATTTAGGTTCGGGTATTTCGTTAGTGTTAAGACACTCCCAGCAATTTTTTAAAAATAATAAATGTTTTTGACAGAAGTTATGCCAAATCGGAACACAATTTGGTAGATAAGTGCCCGACGGTGACTTTCGTGAACAAAGAATACGCTTTTGAGACGTTCTTCGTAGTCTGTTTCAAAATGGAGTAGAATCATTTTTGTTATTCTGCAAGAAAGAACAACGTGCTGTGTTAACCCTAAGATACACTTTCGTTGGAATGAACAATTATGTTGAAACGTTGATTTATGGTGAAAATAAACACTAAACATTCATAACCTAGTGCTCATGTCGATTATACAGGAAGACCTTTCTTTCAAGTAAATATTCTTGGATGCTGGTAAATTTATGTGTATGATGACCTTTGTGCATTTAAGAATCCCTGTTGACAATTTCTGCAGTTCAATGTAATAAGGTAAGCAAACGTTAATAAACGTAAATAAAACATAGCAATTATTTACTTATGTATATAGGTCTCGTGTTGACAAAATAGTAAATAAATAAGTGTATACATAGATATGTCGGCAGGTAGTCTTTTTCATTCATTAAACGTAATCGGTGTTTTACAGCTTTCAATGTTTATTTACTTTATCGTATCTACCTGTGCTTTATTTCAGGCAAGTGTGAAATAATTTGATTACACTTTGTTTAAATACAGCGGCAGGTATATCTTATAATTCAGGTTGTGACATGAGGGTACCTACACTGAGAAGAAATTATATTTTATTGACAATATTTTAATTAGTGTAGGTATAACATTTTTTTATACCTATACCTACCTACTTACTGGTTATTAGTTATTTGGATAATTAATCAAATCCCCGATCAAATCAAACCTGTCCTTATTAATAAATGAAATCATTTGTGACCTTTGTAATGAATTAGAGATTTGCCATGTCAAAGCTTAAATGATTCCTATTCTAATAATGTTAGGCACAAAGTCACAATCAAAGTTCTCTGGTTAGTAAATCAAAAATTACACACTACCCTGGCCACTTTGATTGTGAGAAAATCATTTCTGTCAATGTCATTTTTGTGACTGGTTAAGTTTAAGGTTAAGTAATTGTTTAAAAGCTTTGTGCAAGCCAACATAAGACTTTTTCTCCAAGTTAGGAGGGAACTGCTGAAAATAACTACCCTAATAAGTAAATAATTCCAATAAGTAGGTAAATGTTTTTTACTTTATTTACACACACATACGAGCACACATAAATATAAATTCATTGATAAGTAACAGTTGTTTAAGGTTTATGTAAAGGCTAAAATGCGAACCCAGTTCAGTATCATTTTCGAAATTTTTTCTGTATTGTTTTTAGAATGCTTGCCTCCCTTTGGAAGAAAGCACATTTTTATTAATAGAGTATTTTGCAATTGTACAATAAGACCACTACCTAGTTTGTAAGTAAATTTGTTATTTGGCTTCTTTTTGGAAAAAACGAAAAATAAACGAAATATTAATAAGAAAATAAAATGACTAATGCGTTTGTTTGCTCTTAAGAGAATGACAATTATTGCACACAAGCTATACCTACCTACCAGATTAAAATTGTTGACAATAGTTGAGGAGTGATTATGCAAAAGTCGATAAATCCACTTTTTACTTTTTTCGAGATATTTATTATATAGATATATATTATACTTCATAGCATTATCTACGTTTTGGCATACCGAAATTAAACAAAAATCTTTAAATTCAATTTAAATTTGAAGCTAAACCTCGTCGGCCGTTCAAAAGTCGATATATCCAATGGCCACTATATAACAGAAGTCGATAAATCCCAATTTTAATTTACCAAAAGTCGATAAATCCAATTTTAATTTACCAAAAGTCGATAAATCCATTCTAAAAAGCTAATTAAAAATTTATAGGGTAATGTAATGCAATAAAATTAATGCTGCTTTTAAGCACTCCATCAAGACAAATAAGTACATTAAGTAATAGTTTTTTTTTAGATCGGTGACAAAAATCTTCATATAAGTACTTATGCGTTTTTTGTCATTTACTCAAAACAGGATATTATGGATTTATCGCCTTTTCCATAATCACTCCTCAGTTAATATAGGCTAATAGGCTCCCATAGACACACACTTTTAACTAGAGATGCAACGGAGGACCGGCCAACTTACTGACTCCGCCGACTCCGGCTACTTTGCCGGAGTTACCGACTCCTGCCTAAAAAGGCAGGAGGAATAAGTAGAAAAATAAAATATTTTATTTACTTTTTTTCCTGTTTATTGTAAAAACCTTAATACAAAAAATCTTACTCTTAACTTACTTTTAAAAAGACACCGAAAAATGTTAAAATAAATTTAAATTAAAAATAAAAATATTAAGTAGGTTATGCGAGAGGTTATGTTGGCTTGAAAGTTCTTCTGCTTCTATTGTTTTAAGGGCCTAAGCTATATGACCAGACTTGCTTGAAAGTTAAAACTTTTGACTATTTTGACAGATCCTCACCTCCGGTCTCCGGCTAAATGATGGCTCCGTTGCATCTCTACTTTTAACCGCGTTAAAATTCGCCACGAGTAAACCCACGGTTTTAATTGTCGCGAGCCGTGGAATCACCGTGACAGTTAACACACACATAAATTTGGCGGTTTTATTCGCCCCGCGCAAAAGTGTGTATTTATAGGAACGGGTAATGAAATATTTATTAAATTGACGTGGCTCATGCAACTTTAGGAAAGTTAAAAATCCTCGTTTTACACATCGTAGTATACCTACAGTATTTTAAAACACAAGCTACTCTACTTGTTGGTAAAATGTCGATGTTTGAGAATAAAAATAAGCTTGGTATTATGAAGAAATGTTTTTAAATTAAAAATTAAAAATAAAACTTTTAGCGCCGCCGCGCGCCGATGCAACTAAACACACACATATTTAGGGTTTTAAATGCCTTGCGATTAAATGTGGCTCGTGGATTGGCGCGCTTTGGCTCGCCACACATAAAACTGCGAAAAAAAGTGTGTGTCTATGCCCGGCTATTGAGTGTTCAAAAGCCAAGGTTCACCAAAGCCAATCCTGAATAACCTGTTTCTTTTAAATGTTTCTATGGCAAGAATCAGGGGAACATACTGCCACCAACCTGTAGGTACTAACACTAACAAGTTATTTACCAAAACTTTCTGTAATTATCATTTTTTTTGGCAAGCCAAACTTTTTGTAGATACATAAGTACTCATGCTGCTATATAATCTATAATAAATGATACCTACATTGAAAATGGATTTGGGCCTTGAGTTGTTCTTAACTAAGTACCAACTAGATACTTACTTTCTCATTATCCCAATCTTTATCAAAGTCTAACCTATAATTTATCCCAAGGTAGGTAAATCCATATTTTTTATTATCTACCTAGGTATTAAAATTTGTAGAATGTTTGAAGTATACAGCATTGTTTATGGAAATACTTATTTATAGATATATATAACTGATCACATGGTATATCTGATGAGTATTTTCATTTTTTTTTAGTTAGAAGTAATAGATAACCTACCTATTAGATCGGTTTATCTACAAAATATTCCCACAATACCACGAAAGTTAAACCTACTTGTACTTACGTACTTTAATTACATGTAAATGTAATTTAGGTAAGTATAACTTTCTTTATCGTCGAAGATCTAACCTCATCCCGCATCTAACCAGGGGCGGCTTCAGGATCTGGTCTAGGGGACCTAAATTAGGTGTTAAATCAACGGCGGATTTATAGCTTTTTAGCATGAAAAGTAAAGCAGAATCTTGTCTACCCGACAATGATGATTGCAATGAAGTTTAAAAACTATAAAAGTTCTTTCAAACGTGAAGATAAATGCACGTTTCTTTTTATTTTAGTTTTTCCTGAAAGTTGTATTTTTGTAGCTTTTTATAAAATCTTAAAAATCACCAAGATTAAAATAACAAAGATCTAGGTATCTATATTATTTATTTAACAAGCAATTCCTGTTAAAGGTATGTATAAAAAGCCTATAAAAGTGAGAAAAATTCATAAAAATATTTATTTAGGTACCGTGCGAGTAAAAATTATTTGCATCAAAGAGGGCTTGGATTAAAAAACGTAGGGCTTGGTTTAGATCACAATGATATGGGGACGATATATCTAACCAAAACTAGGTTAAAATTTTGTCAAACTCATATTATGACATGATATGCCATAATGAGTAATAAAATAAGTAGACAAATACAAATTTATTTTTGCTGTTTACAAAATTATAATACTTGCACTTTATAAGGAAATAAATTTAGCTGCTTCTTAAGAATAGTCCTGCATGTTCCATAAGATCTTCCCACTTCTTGGGACAGGCGTCTTATACAATTTGTTGGCGTATTTTGCATTATTTCACGAACGTTTGCAACAAGTTCTTCTGTTCTTACAGATGGTCTTCCTGCTCCCTTTTTGTGTTGTATAGAACCTGTTTGCCCAAACACAGCCACAGTTCTTTTCAGGCAATGATAAAAATCCCCAGCAATAAAAGCAACGTTAGGAAAATGTTCGTGATAATCGTCCATGCACAAACCCGGATTGTATTGCCACTCACAATTTACTCTAACC
Organism: Polydrusus pterygomalis; assembly: GCA_963969555.1. NCBI lineage: Eukaryota > Metazoa > Arthropoda > Insecta > Coleoptera > Curculionidae > Polydrusus > Polydrusus pterygomalis. Next base: position 31,598,202 of record OZ018384.1, on the reverse strand, counting down.
CCGTTTCGAAAATACGCTTCAACCATGAATTTTTTGTGCTGTTCTGTAAAGCCCATTGTGTGAATTGTTTAAGAAACTGGAAAAATTAGCGATGAATCAAATTACTTGTAACGACTGTCAAAGATGACGAAATAACTGATTGATTGTTAATTCAGGTAGTTACTGACACCCAACAGGTATTAGGCTCTACGGCTAAGCATTAGGTACGTCCCTAGATGCAAGGCCCTCTTTGATGCAAATAATTTTTGCTCGCACGGTACCTATTTAGATGTTAATAACCTCAAAAAAGTCAAGGCGCTGCGCTTTAAAATTCAAATCTGAAAACACCAACAATTTATCAAAATGTCTCTCGTTCGCCCTTAAGGTAACTAATTTGGGGGACAAATTATTTTGCCTTATATAGGTATATTTTTCATAAAGTGAATAGTACTATAGAGTTTTTACTTACCAAAACTACGCTACCTAAATTTTGTATTCCTAATAAAATACCTGTAAAATACCCTCTTTCTTTAAGAAAAAATCATGTAGTCAATTCCTACAAAATGTATGTGTAGTAACCGTTAATTTTCCTAAAAACATCCCTTACATTTCTTGTACTTGTACAATAAAACATTCCAGTGATTTACCCTGCCAGACATCCTTATATGAGCATTGTATGTATACCTACATGTACAAATATTATAAGGATTAGCGTTAAAAACCTGTGACCAAAAAGCGGGAAGAATAAATATTTCCACAAACTTTCGTTCTTAAGCTATAAAAATCACTCGGGTTTTAAAAGAACTAATGGAATGATTTTCTAACCGACGTTGCAGCGCTATAAGCTTACAGTGATCCTGGAGTGGACTTTAACGTGACAGCCAGTTGTCTTCGTCGATGTGACGATGTAAGTTTATTGGTGTACATTTCGTTACAGAATCTCACCATCTGTATTCATGTAGGTAATTTACTGCAAACATAACTAAATAATGTCAAAATATGGAGTTACCTAGGATCTAAGTAGGGAATTGCTTTAAGCTATCCCTAAAACAAATAATTGGATCTTAATGGTTATAGTTAGAAGTTATTTCTCTTAATACTTATTATCCTCCCCTATGTTGCAATCGCTGAATGAGACTAGGTGTAAGTACTTAGTGAAATAAATTAGAAATTGGTTTGATTTTTATGTTGATTTTTATGTTCCGGTTAAACCGGAAGTGCGAACAAATTGAAAATCATGGCAATAAACGCAGATTCCCTGACCAGAAAATTGCAAACTATCAAGAAATATTTGTTTTCAACATTTTATAGCAAATAAACTATCAATGAATATACTGAATACACTCCTGTGCAATATGTGCAGGTGGCATTTTCGGCTCCTTTATTATATTTTTTACATGATGTTTTTGCGAGAGAAATTTTCGTTCTTCAAAACATAAAGGATGCAATAATTTTGCGTTTATATTATACGTACTTTACCATTTGTATTAATTCTTGATTTTGATTTAATTTTGAACGCAATTGCCAGGAACGCAACAGGTTTCGGTTCAAAACCCAGCGGGATCATAAAATCTTTACAATTTTTAGATAGATACACTTAAATAAGTAATAAATTTAGTTATTATTCAAAGCAATAAACATAGATTTTTCTGTTCCTTTAAAAGCTAAAACTAAAAATATGTTGGGGCCGTTCATTTTAAAAGCATTAAGGCTTCTTCAAGGGTTCTCCCTTTGGCCTATTTTCCAAGGGTTTCTACTCGGATTTCACCCTTGCATTGTAAGAAAAAATGCGTAATGGTATAATGTAACGTTTTAAATGCCCTGCGGAAAAAACGCAAGGATCAGGCATTAGAAAAAGAAATTTACATAAAAATGTTAATGATTGCTGGTCAGATTGCTATATAAAACGTACCTACCTAGTATATTGAGATCTATATCACAACCACCTTGAAAGAAGCCCTGAAACAGAAACATCGACAACACTGCTTGAAGATCCATGCATGTATCACGTGACTTTTTGAGGTTAGCCATGGTTTAGTATGTAATTTACGGGCGAACTAGGTGTAGGTGTCGTATTAATTTGTATTTTTATCCGGTTTTCGATTGATATCTAATAGAAAATTTAAGTGACATGATTGCTAAGAACCTCTACAAAATATTGATGAAAATTGTTGGTGCGGGTTTGTTCGGGTTTGTTCTAATAGCATTAATAAAGTGAAAAATCCAACAGCCTGGCCGGCCTGGCGGTTTGTTTACGGGTCTTATAAATGGCGGCAAAATTTTATTTGTTTTAATAATTTAAAAGTTGTGTTTTTGCGAGGGGTTCCTCATGTTGGCAGTAGGTGTACAAATTTGTCGGCATTACACAGCAATACTAATCGGCAATTCAGCAATATTGTCAGAAATATGGTAATTTTTCCGGCAATAAGGAAATACTGCCAGCAGTAAGGCAATATTATCGGCATTACGGCAATACGTTTCGACATTACGGCAATACTATCGGCAATATTGTCGGCATTACGGCAATATGTGCCGGCATTACGGCAATATGTGCCGGCATTACGGCAATACATGTCGGCCTTACGACAATACATGCCGGCATTACGGCAATATTGTATCTACTACTAGAAAATTGTTGACAATTTTTCTTTTTCAATTGTTTAAATTTGAATATCTTCTAGTTTATTAGTTACTCTGTTGTGGTGAACTACTGGTGATATTAAGGTAAGTACGTACTTCAGTACTCGGTATATATACCTACTCAATTTATAAGAATATGAAGAATGGCAAGATAGTGGAAGCAGTATTGATGATGTAGAAGACTTTGCAAGTGACAGTGAAAGCGAGACCTTCTTGCTGAACGGGAAAAAGTTAGGAGATTTTTGATTAGTTATTTTTCCTGGAAAGAAGATGTCTCATAAATATGTTTGTTGCATTCAAAATATTTTTAGTCCAAATGAAATAGAGGTCCAAGCATTTTGTGCTGTTGATGGCGACAAATCAACATATAAAAAGACATTAGTACCTACTGTTAATCGAGACCAACTTGTATCCAAACTCGAACAGCCAAAAATTATATGTGCTGGAGAACGTTTGAGGTACAAAGTTTCTACAGAAATAATGTAAAATTTTATATAACAGAAATGACTTTGGTAGTATTAGAACATTAGTGATATATCCTTATTATGTAACCTTTAATAATACTTTGTTTTCAAAGAAACTGTTGTTTTATTTAAAAAAACCTTATTGGTCAATTACTGGCCAAAATTTGGTCCAACAATGGAATCTTGGTGGTCAACCACTAGAAAAGTATGACATTTTCTATAATTTATTATTTTTTTCTGTGAAAGAATTTTTTGTTTTTGCTAATTATGGATTTTTGAAACCTTAGAATGTTATATTACCTACCTGATGCTATTTTCTATTTTTAATAAAATATCTCGTAAAATATAATCTTGAAAAAGTTATAATTTTTTATTTTTGAAAATTTTCTTAAATGGTCTATAAATTTTTTTAAAGTTTTCTCCAACTGCCGCCGTTTTGGACAAACAGAAAAACAGAAAATTAAATATTAAACTTAATATTTAAAATGCGGGCTCGATTTGTGGCGATGTTGCCAAATTTAATAAAAATGCGCGGCGCTTAGTTGACGCCTGATAAGCGGCAGCGTTGTACCGATCATGTTAAGATCCCATGCATGGGCGTACTGCAAATTCGTTGATTTTGGGGGGGTTTAGCAACAATTTTAGACGGTCAAATAATAAAAAAAAAAGTATAGAATGCTCCCCTAGGACACCCAAGGAGTTATCCATTTAAATATATTAAGTCATTTCCCTAACACCCTGCTTATTAATAGCTTAAATTGGATCAAGGCTTTAATATTTTACTTCTGTAAATGGTATAGTTAAATGGTGTTAAATAACAAACTGTGCAACACGGCAACTACTATCGAGAATATGAAAATACAACAAATAATACTGAGAATACAGCAATACTTTAAAGTACCGATCGGGAATACAGCAATACTCGGAAATACCTATCGGGATTACGGCAAAATGCGGAAATACTATGGGGATTATGACGATATTATTAGGAAATGCGGCCATATTATAGGAAATGCGGCAATACTTTTGGGATTACAGCAATACTCTTGGGAATACTACTATTAATACTAAATTAACTGTAGCCACAAAACAATAAAGTTTATCCCAAAGAGCTAACTAGAATGGTGGAATGGTGTAACTCTAACTATAAAAGTGTTTTAAAAGCAGGTGAAGAGAGTGTAATATATTTTTATGGTTTAGATTTGACCAATGATTGTAGAAATATTGTTAATCAGGTTTCAGTGGACATTGATATGAAGGTAAAGGTTTTTTTTTTAAAAGGTAATCAATTGGCTTAGGTACAATAATTTGAAAGGGATTTTACCCTCTCAAATGAAACTAAGCAGATCGTTTCAGCTTGCAAACTTATTGTCTCGGTACCTACCAATTCATCCATTGTGAAAGTAACGATTTACCCAGATAGTAGGTGACTTTCTTAAGACAAGCGTATAGATTTCTTAAACAAAGCCTTAAGCTTACTAAATTTTGAGACTTCTGAAGTCGACAGTCAATCCTGTAATTTAAACGCAGAAGATAATAATTTGTATTTTTTTTTTTTTTTTTTTTTTTTTTTTTTTTTAATGATCGAGCACAAGCACTATAGGAAAATCCTTTAAGGCGCTCTGGGAGCGGTGCGTGTGCGAAGAAAGCGATTCACGTTTTTCTTGAATCGTTGGAGGTTATATTCGGTTGGAAACACGGTCTCAGAAAGGCCGTTCCACAAAGATGACGTCCTCCAAATAAAAGAGTTCTGAAACAATGATGTTCGGGGTGTACTAAGTTGAACCACATAGGGATGGGCGGCAGTGGTTCGTCGTGTGTTTCTGCTATGCATTACTCTAGGTGGAATCGAGCGGGCAATATCTGTCGAACACTTGCCATGAAAATATCTGTAGAAGAGAGCCAAATCACCAACCTGTCTTCGATGTTCTAAGCTGTCGAGGTTCTTAGTCAGCTCGTGGTCGCCGATTAGACGAACGGCTCTCCTTTGGATGATATCCAACAACCGAAGGGTATGCTTCGGCGCAGAACTCCAGATATGAGAGCAGTATTCCAGTGATGGTCGAATCTGGGCTTTATAGAGTGTCAAAAGTTGTTGAGGTGTATACAACTTTTTGGTACGGAAAAGTATACCGAGCTTCTGAGAAGCTGCCCTGGCGATTGCCACTACGTGATTATGCCAAGACATATTTCCTCCCAGGTTGACACCCAGCAAATTGATAGACGAAGTCAGTGGAATTGCGTGTCCTGCCATAACGATATCGGGTTCTGCAATGTTGACCTTCTTAGAGAAAACTGCAGCCTGGGTTTTTTTAGCGTTAAATTCGACTTGGTTACTGTCACCCCAAGACATAATTTCTTCCAGGTCTTTATTGAGGCGTGATACCTCATGTTGTCTGCGAAGATGTGCGTCAGTAGCCGATGTTTGAGGTTTCAAAGTAAAAGATGAGATAAGTGTGCTGTCGTCAGCAAAGCAATATAATGGATTTTCTGTTTTCGCTAGAAGGTCGTTAATGTACAGTAAGAAGAGAGTGGGAGATAATATGGACCCTTGAGGAACACCAGCATTGATGGTGAAGGTGTCTGAGAGAAACCCGTCAATCGCCACTTGCAGAGAGCGGTCCTTGAGGAAGCTAGACAACCATGAACAAAATCGACCGGGCATACCATAAGAACGCAGTTTGCTTAGGAGCCCCTCGTGCCAGACACGGTCAAAGGCTTTAGAGATGTCCAGTGCAATAGCCCGGGACTCCCCATGATGTTCGATTGCGTTGCTCCAAAGATGAGTGACATAGGCTAGCAGGTCTCCTGTTGATCTGGACTTACGAAAACCATACTGATGGTCGCTGATAATTTTAAGGCCTTCCAGGTATTTTATAAGTTGTTGGTTAATAGCTTTCTCCATCACCTTTGATATAACTGAAAGCAATGCGACTGGTCGATAGTTGTTTGGCAGGGTTTTCTTGCCTTTCTTTGGTATAGGCTGGACTCGCGCCTTTTTCCAGCAAGATGGAAATATTCCTTTTTTGTAGGATAAGTTAAAAAGTCTACAAAATACTGGTGTGAGTTCATCGGCGCATTTCTTGAGAACTATAATAGGAATTTCATCTGGACCAGAAGCTTTTTTGGCATCGAGCCCCTTCAGAATTCGTTTGACAGGACGCTGACGGAATACGATATCAGTCATTTCCGATCGAACTGCTGGAATGTTCGGGGGTGTTTTTCCCTGAAAGTCTACCGTGGAGTGTGAAGCAAAGAATTCTGCGAGTAAGTTCGCTTTATCTTCCGCCGTGGTTGCTATTGTGCCGTCAGAACGTGTTAGCGGTGGAATATTTGATTTGGTAAAATTTTGACTGACGGCCTTAGCGACTGACCAAAAGGACCTAGATCCGTTAGGACTGGCGAGAAGTTTATTTTTGATCCTCATGTTGTAATCCTCTTTGTTTTGATCTATCGTTTGCTTGCACTGGTTTCGAGCGGTAACAAAGATGGTGCGATTCACATCGGTAGGATTTTTACGCCATTGTCGGTAAGCTAGATTTTTAGCTCTGACAGCACGCTCGCAGTTCTTGCTAAACCAGGGTTTGCCATTCGAAGGGCGCTTCTTGGAGAAAGGAATAAAGGCTTCGATGCTAGTAAGAATGACATCGGAGACCTCTTGTATAATAGAATATTACTTTTGATCGATCAAATAAATCTATTCGTAGTGAAACAAAAACAGCTTCTCAACGCAATATTACTATTATTTAATAATTAGGTAAGTTGCTCTTGTTATCCAAAACTATTTATTACTTTTTTGTACATTTTTCAATATCAATATAGTGGCAACAAAGCCAAAAATAACAGAAAGAATAAAAAACTCGCCCGTTGCCGCGCGTCACAATAATAGCTTGTGGATCCGCAACTCCCAGCTGATGCGGCGTTGCCCCATGTCACTTCATGGCTTCTTTTCAAGGTGGTTGTGTCTATATGTACAGATTTATAATATAAAACACCGGTCGTTCAATCTAATTGCCAAAGCGATATTCATAAAATATATATATATTATATACAGACCTATAAAAAAGTAGAATGATTATTCCCCATGAGATCTGTGTTATTAAAATAGCATCTCTATGAACGGCTGTCTGATGGTCAGGGAATTCATTTTTTCCCCAGAAAAAAGTTTGCAACAATTTGAAATTATATTTACGCCAACTACAGAACACAAACAAGGAACCGAAACACGAGTCTCGCCGAATCACGTCAAGTCTTCGAGCCAATCATTTGGTTTTTGAGATATTTTGAATAAACTAAAAGGTTGCATTTCCTGAGATCGGTTGTAACTATGTTATTTGTTATTTCCCGATGTCGACCATGTTTTTAATCGCTGACATTTTTTCTCGACAGATCTGGATACATGATGAATGGTATTACGTTTAATATGACTAAATATATCCCGAGTTCATTGCTCAAGAACTTAACGGGCTTCACGGATGGTGGTTCGCCCCTCTAACTTTTTTGTTTTTTAAGAAAATGGAATAAAATTTGGGGGATTTGTATACAACATAAAACTGCATTTTTTGACAGGTGACTCAACATTATGGAACTTCCGGTTTAACCGGAAGTGACATAAACTTTCGATTTTTAAATGGGACACCTGGTATATTTTTACTTTTTTTGACTCCATATGACATTCTAAATACAACGATGTGTCACTTATTGTCACCAAGAAAATATTTATTTCCAAATTTATTGTTTTATCTAGAGGGCTATGAATACCTTAAAATCACTTATTTTAGTTCTTTAATCTTGGGAAAAATACAATTTGACTATTTTTGGTCCAATGCTATGTGCTATGTAAACTTTAGGCTTTAAAGTTGTATAACTCATTTTTTTGTAAATGGCAACATGGTGGTTTTTCGGGTTAAAAAAGAGGATTTTATTACGATTATTTTGATACCATACACTATTAGGTTTTAGAAAAGCTGCCATTAAAAAACTTTAAAAAGTGAGCTTAGAACTTTCCTAAAATGAAGCATATTTTGAGAATAAATTTAGATTTAAATGCATCAAGTAGCCTGTGACCAGCAAAACTGATGAAATAAAATCATGCTTTGAAGAAAATTGAAATGCCAACAGCTTCTGCCAAAGTAAATTAGTTTGTTGTATAAAAAGCATGGAAAATAATAGTTTTACAAGGAGTGATTTACAAGGCATGATTTTGTTTTATCAGTTTTGCTGGTCACAGGCTACTTGATGCATTTAAATCTAAATTTATTCTCAAAAGATGCTTCATTTTAGGAAAGTTCTAAGTTAACTTTTTAAAGTTTTTTAATGGCAGCTTTTCTAAAACCTAATAGTGTATGGTAGCAAAATAATCGTAATAAAATCTTTTTTTTTTCTTAACCCGACGAGCCACCATGTTGCAATTAAAAAAAAAATTAGTTATACAACTTTAAAGCCTAAAGTTTACATAGCACATAGCATTGGACCAAAAATAGTAAAATTGTATTTTTCCCAAGATTAAAGAAGTGAAATAAGTGATTTTAAGGTATTCATAGCCCCCTAGATAAAACAATAAATTTGGAAAAAAAATATTTTCTTGGTGACAAAAAGTGACAAGTGACACATCGTTGTATTTAGAATGTCATGTAGAGTCAAAAAAAGTAAAAATATACCAGTTGTCCCGTTTAAAAATTGATAGTTTATGTCACTTCCGGTTAAACCGGAAGTTCCATAATGTTGAGTCACCTGTAAAAAAATGCAGTTTTATGTCGTATACAAATCCCCCGAATTTTATTTCATTATCTTGAAAACCAAAAAAGTTAGAGGGGCGAGCCACCTTCCGTGGAAACCCGGTATACCTCATTGTTGACAAATCCCCATAAATAAAATTTATTTATTTATTTATTTATTATTATGCAAGACTTTTTGCGGTCCCTGTATAAAATAGGTGTAAAATTTTAAGCTAAATTCAAAAACAATACAGAGTCTGCTACGTGACACAAAAGTTCTTTCAAATCATTCAACATCACACCAAAATTGGTTAAACTTTAAGTAATTCTAGCGGTATTTAGCTGGGTCTAGACTTTTGTCCGTCCCTGTATATATTCGACTTAATTAATTAGTTAATTACTATGTGGCAAGGCAGGTACAAATTAAAAATAATTTAAACTTAAACCTATATAAAGTCAAACCGGATTGTTAATTTTTACCTGGCTTCCAAAAGATCCACAGCTCTGACGGATTTTGGTTTGCAGGCATCAAGATGATTTATATTCCGTTAGTGTCGGTGGTCTAATGCTGGAGTGCTAAACAGCTTCCATTTTCATAAAACGTTCTTGTTGGTGTACTGTTTTACAAAGCCAGCCTTTGCCTTAATGATTTTTGCTAGGATTTAGATAATAACCATACATTCCCAAAATAACTGTCCATATTAGTTTTCACTGTTTTTATACCACGGAACAAACACTAGTGACGCATTCGCCATTTAGTTTTCCTATCAACAGGGTTGCGACGATTTAAATCAACTGATTTTTTTCAATTTTAATCATGATTTAAATCAAATTATAAATTGCTGTAAAAACAAGTCGCCGAAGCAAATCCATCAGAAAATTCAAAAAAAAGAAGATAGTATAATTAAAACTAAGTGTTTACATACATTATATAAGGGTAAAAACATAACTAATCGTCATCAGTCCAACGTAAAAAATATTCATAAATTAAAACTTAAGAAAACACGAACAGTTTACAACAATAAAAACAGTTTATAGTAATATAATATAAGTCAATTGTAATTCTTATACAGAAAAACTAATTTAGCGGCTTTTTCTGTTCCCAAGCGATTTCGAAGTTTGGAATGTACCAAACCAAATATCGAAAACACTTTCGACAGAAGCTGAAGAAGCTGTAGCAGATAACAGTTGTTTAATGGTGGGCAGTAGTTTTTGAACAGCATCGATATTCTGTTGGGATTTCCACCAATTTAAAGCTTTTGAAGTTTTGAGAATTTCTTCATCAAACATTATGTCGGTAAAAGGATCTGATTTTGCCAGGAATTGAATTATTAGTGGCAAGAACCCACTAGGAAGTAGTTCTTTTGCGGCTTTTAAAGCACAACTATTTTCGTCTTTTGTTAGAGCTAATGGATGTTTTTCTCATAAACGAACCATGCTACGAAAAAGTTGAGGTGGCGAAAAAAATGAACTATTAATTGCTTAATCTAAAAAAAAATACTAAACATAAAAAAGCAGTGGCGTACAATGTTTTTTCCCTTTAATTTCAATCGGATTACCCTCTGGGACGCCAATGGAATTAACATGTCTATTCTAATTACATTAAAGTAAGACCATTTTTACCGCAAATAAAAGTGCCAAGGTTTATCAAAATCGGCCAAAATGTTTTTGAGTAATTAATAAAAAAAAACATTTTTTTTTTAAATTTGACACCCTGTATCTAGAAAACGAAGCATGTTAGGCCACATGCTTATAGAAAAAAAAATCTTATTTTTACCTAAACAAGCGATCCTGAACGTTTGGCCGCTTAACCATGGGACACCTTGTATATATTGATAAAAATCAAAAAAATCTGATTTTTTGATTTTTTCAAAAAAATCGTGATTTTTTGCAACCCTGCTTATCAATAACAAAAGTTAAGTTTTATGAGTGAAAAAATAGGTTTGTACGCACGGCTCGCCAGTCACATTCCTTGGCGCCCAACAGGGATGGGCATGCGCACATCCCTCTTGTCATTAGGTTTTCCTTCTTTATCGACATTATATAAGTACACTTCAGAACCGGCTCTGCGCCATTTTTGTTGTTACGTTTTCTCTGTAGATTTCTTGTATCTTTACTCTTGGGTACTTTTATTTTGCTTCTTTTAACCAGCATAGCAAAGTAAAAATCTTTGCTTAGCTAAGTTCTTAAAGGAACGCTTCGCGAACAAATGTTTGCTGAGCTGAGTTAAATTTTAAAAAGGAACGCTCAACTTAGCCGTTTGCTTTGCTATTTAAATTAGGGCTGCACCGAGCCCTGTTTTTGAAGTGAAAACTTCTTTAGGCGCGTTTAGCACTTTTTGTGGGCACTAAATTAAACTAAGCCGTCACGCGTGTCTGTCACGCGTAACGCTCGGTCGGCTGTGTTACGCTCGAATTCGACTCCTATATTCAATCCGAACTGACCCGAATGAACGTTATATGAAAGAGCATGCCGCATCAGTCGCATTCAGTATCGACGTGGAAACAGTGTGCGTTGTTTGTGTGTTTAAGATCACAAGATAGACACTTATTGCGTCTCAGGTATGTTCTGGCATTTTTTTCAAGGGTTGTTCAATTTTAGGAAATATATTTATTCGATATTATTAATTTCACCTTGTTGAAGTTTTCACTTCTGTCGTGTGGTCTTAAGCACACACAATTTTTTTAACTTGACCGAGTACTCGGCTGAAGGTATTGACCGAGTACCTAGTACTCGGATGCCGAGTATTGATATTTTTCAAAAGGTCAACATCTCGGAAACTATTAAGTATGGACTAAAAATGCATTTAATAAAAAATAATTATAATTTTATGTAGAATCTGAAAATTTAAAAAAACACAGGGTGTTCTATTTAAAAAATGGAAAATTTTTACCGTTCCGGTTTTTTGGAGCACCCTGTATAGTATAGACGGAATCAATTTTAAAAGAAGCATCTCTCAACCCTTAATAAGCGTTGTCAAAAGTTTTCCGCTATCCTTAATGGTACAGGAGGATTTCTTACTGTTTTTGACATGCCGAAAAGGATTGCTTCTAATATTCTACTATACTGGGCCGAGTAATGAATATAAGACCGAGCCCCGAGTACTCATTACTCGGTGAAAATTCTGGCCGAGCACCGAACTACTCGGTACTCGGTGCAGCCCTAATTTAAATGCCATTAATATAGGAACAAAATTGTTTTTAAAACATATAAGTACAGTGTGACCAGAAAAGTCCGCATCATATGGGATTTTTTTTTTATTAATAGCTTTATTCGAAATTTGACTTTGGCATCAAGTTTTGCTTCGATCGAGATGAAAATTAAGCAAAAAAAATAGTAGTCACGTGACTCGCATTATCTGTCAAATTTTAATTTTTTTCAAAAAATAATTCAAAAAAGGGGTTATTTCTGAAAGTATCGAAAAAAGTTATAAGAAACGTTTTTTTTTAATCCAGTTTCTAGCCCACATGCAAAGTTTCAGCTGCAGAAAATAATTTTGATTTTTTACCCACCACTAAAATTTATTTTCCACTTAATGAACACTTTACTGATGACACTGTGTTCAAACAAATAAACTTTGCATCACATGCGACCAAATTTTAATAGCCCAAATTTGATTTTGTAGAAAAGCACACATTTAATATGGCGCTACTTTAAAGAAAATGTATCTGAAATAAAGCCTTGTCAAAACTGAGAAGTTTTATGCAGGTTGCGTTGAGTCTTATTTTGCAAAAGTGGTGCAAAGCTAAAATTTTGCATATGGGCTAGAAACTGCATTTAAAAAAACTTTTTCGATACTTTCATAAATAACCCCACTTTTGAATTAGTTTTTGGAAATAATTAAAATTTGACAGATAATGCGAATCACGTGACTTCTTCGTGATTTTCTTCTCGATCGAAGCAGAACTTGATGGCAAATCCCATATAATGCGGACACACTGTATAATAAATTACGTCATACCAGGTGTTTTAATATAATTGACGTAAGTAGAAGAGTTGTACATTATACGCGAATATACGTTAGCGTAGAAAAATCGTGGCCATGCTAAAGACTAACAAACCTTTAGATTAATTATTATGGATCGCATAATAACGAAAGTCATTGTTTGTCAGCTGCCAGGAACATTTTCCTGCAAATTATCTAACAAATGCGTTTATCTCGATGTTTATTATCACAATATCAAGAATAATTAGCAATCATTTATATACTATACTTCCATTTCATAAATGAAAGCACATCAGGTGTACGCCGATCACGTTGTGGTTTACGCTACGGTTCATCTGGTGGATCATCTGCTAATTTGTTGAAATTCTAGTGAACTTACGAAATACAGGTAGGTATAGGTATAATTTATCCAAAGTCAGTGTGATGACATTCCATACGGCGGTAAACAGTCTCAAAGAGTTACCGCCGTTTGTATGCGTATGGAATGATTGGAATGTCATCACACTGAGTTTGGATAAATTATATATGGAAGCATTTATATTAAATGCTCGATGTATGCCATATACAGTGTCACCAGTAAAGTCCGCATCATATGGGATTTTTTTTATTAATAGCTTTATTCAAAATTTGACTTTGGCATCAAGTTCTGCTTCGATCGAGATGAAAATAGAGCAAAAAAATAGTAGTCACGTGATTCGCATTAGGTATCTGGTAAATTTGATTTTTTTCCAAAAAATAATTCAAAAATTTCTGAAAATATCGAAAAAAGTTATTAGGAAAAGTTTTTTTAAAAGCAGTTTCTAGCCCACATGCAAAATTTCAGCTGCATAAGATAATTTTGATTTTTTACCTATATTTTGTAAATTGCACCACTTTTTCAAAATAAGACTCAACGCAACCTACATAAAACTTCTCAGTTTTGACAAGGCTTTATTTCAGATAAATTTTCTTTAAAGTAGCGCCATATTAAATGTGTGTTTTTCTACAAAATCAAAATTGGGCTATTACAATTTGGTCGCATGTGATGCAAAGTTTATTTGTTTTGGACCCTGTATAAGGTAACTTTATAAAATAAGTATTTTTGAAAACGTAGTTTGTGTCTGAAAGGAATACACCTTAATATTAAGACAAAAAGAACACAGTGTCATCAGTAAAGTGTTCATTAAGTAAAAAATAAATTTTAGTTTAACTTAACGCAAAGTTTATCTATTTTCAACGATTTAATTTAAAACCCCTTTACTTTATTTTTTAATTTTTTACTTTCATACACAAACTACGTTTTCAAAAATACTTATTTTATGAAGTTAAGTACCTTATACAGGGTCAAAAACAAATAAACTTTGAACTTTGTATGGATGCATTACCAATTTTGGATCGATTTCATGATCCAAAGCAAGCGGATTGGTGGATTGTCTGGGAGTTTCTTCTATCGAAAGCAGAACGTCTAATTTTTTAACATCGGCGGTAGGTCTTCCAGATCTTGGTCGGTTTTTTACACGTCCAGTTATTCTGTAACGCTTAAGTTTCAATAAACTTTGTCGGAGACATGTAAAAGTAGTGAAATGAGCGGGAAAGAAAAAAAAATTTGTTTGGTTGGAAGATTTTTCTTTCCCTCGATTCACTATTTACCTAAATGATTTTAAAAAAGTTTGTTAAAACTCTCTAATTTCTTTTTGCTCTCGTCATTGTTCTGCCCAAGACAGGGCCTTTTCACTACCCCTTGACTTTCCAGTATGCTGAATTCTTCTCGGTCTTCTGACTATTCATATTTTACACCTCGTGTACACCATTGAAAGCTCCATTACGGCTCAATCCCACTTATTATTTTCTCTATTGCTAACAACATCAGCATTGTACTATTTACTTTGTTATCCTGATGATGAGTGTTTCTACACTCGAAACATGTCGAATTATTCTAGGTTCGCCTAGTTATTCTAATAAACTTGTAGAGAAAGACTTTGTGCTTTTCTTTTTTCTAAAACATAGATGCCTAGAACTTAGGTTTTATACGTTTTTCATACAAGGGGTTTTTTTAAATTCTGCCAATCTAGCCATTTAGGTAAATTTAATGTGCATAGTCAATTTTCGTAAAGGGAACATGGAACAACCTGTATTTTATCTTACTAACATGTAGGTATATCATCAAATTTCGTACAAAATTGTACATTTTTCACAAATAAAAATTAATTATGCTTCTATATACTTATTCTATTATTGTCGGAACCTGTAACAGTGGCTTATCCAGAAATGTGTTCTCGGGGTGCTCATTTGACAGCAAAGAGAAGAGAAAAAGAGTGAACACAACATATTTATTTTCGTTAAGATGAAAACGATATTCCAATATTTGGGCCTCTGCGGAGAGATGTAAAGTTGCAGTTATAATATTAAAAATGCCAATTTGGAAGTAAATATACCTGGGTATGGCAATAAAGCCGTAACAACCAATAAGAGGATGTATGCCAAGTTACGCGTTTGGTGCGTACAGCATTGTTGGTAAAAAAACGTAGAAAAATACAATTTGGGCGATTTGAATATTTGGGCAGTTACAATGTTTTCTTCACATTTAAATGTAGGATTGGGATTTAGTCCAGTTCAGATTTACATAATTTAATCATTATTCCCACACATGCTGCTACAAAGTAATGTGAAACATTTTAAAATTAATGGCTAACCAAACCGACCAGAATTAAGCAAATTTGAGACATTTATTATCGATTCGCCGCCCGTCGTTGTACAACAAAATATGGCCTAACTAAACAATTTGTTAAATGAAATCACGATCAAGCTCGCATCGAACTTGCGCGATTGGTGTTCCTACAGTCCTACAGACGAAGAAATACTGCAATTTATATTTGGTAGTGATCACATGCAGCGCTAGCAGTATAGAGGATTCCCTATATATACACCAATGATATGGTACCTATAGATGGCACCCATGTCATTTATAAACGCTTTTAAAATGTGTTGACAACATCGTTTGTAGGAGCGAGGAGATGAAGAGCTGGGTGGGGCTAGTAGTGGGGATTATGCTGGAGTTACCTTTGAATGTGATCTTGCTACTATAGAAGAAACCTAATCAACAAATAACCCAACGTTCTATTTACTCACCTATGAAAAGTAACTACGGATTTATTATTTTCCGAATTCTCGCATACTGTATACTTGCGACTCATCATTAGCCTTCAGAAAATATCACAAAACACTAAAAACACTGCAATTATTACACAAAACCGATAAACTGAATTTTTTTTTAACCGCTGTCAAAGAAACCACGAAGAAACACCAAACGGAAATAGGGATGTTTGATATACATCAATACATCGAAAACATCGATATTTTCAATGCGATGTATCGTTTCTAAGCGATGCATCGAGTCTTCCTCCACAAAATTGAATAGACTAAAAATTCTCTAGGGGTCTCTACATGCTTCGAACGTAGAAACGTTCATCATCAGGAAACAGAAAATTTATTTAATGCTGATGGTTTTAGCAGAAGAAAAAATGGTGTAGAACCTTAATGGAGCTTTTATGGAATTAAAAAAATTGATGTGTGGAAGAGACATAATATGAAGAAAGTTGATAAAGGTTAAACCATACTGAGTATGTTAAAAAAAATATTAAAGGGGGTCTAAACCAACCAAATAAACTGGGGAAGAAGAAATAACCTTCCTAAAAAGAAGGCGTCGAAGATTATTTAAAAACTTTTATAAAACTTTTCAAGTGTAAGTCAGTAAGACATTATAAGGATAAAATTGTCATAATTATGAAGATATTACATCAGTAAAATTACATTGCAAAGAGTGTTTTGTGAGCTACTGAGGATTAAAGCTCATTAAACCCCGCAAGCGGTTAATTTAAAACCAATAAAATTAATTAATAAGTTGCACATTTAAAAAAAAATTAGAGTTCAAAGGGTTGTTCACGTCCACGTCTTTTACTTTTGTCCCAACACGATGATGATGAAAACTTTATTTATTTCAATATTTGGAGACAAGTGCAAAAACCGAGGCAAAAACATTGCTTTTTAACAAAGTACCTATTAAGGATGAGATTACAGAAAATGCACTGCATTTTTGCACATCCGAAAATATGGCGGACTTGCAGACACAAAATAATTTGCAGAAACTTGACATTCCAAAAACTATTTGCAAATCCGCCATTTTTACCGTACTTAAACCGTTTTACTACAACTGGAATATCGACCGCCAAATACGTAAAATATGCCCAAATCCATGGCAATAAAGAATTAAAAAACTTAACTCTTAACGTACCTTGTTTTTTTTTTATATAAAAATCGAATACAAATTGTAAATAGTGTTGCCGCGAGACGAGATAAAATGGGTCTCTCGTCTCGTCGAGAGAGAGCGAGACGAGACGAGAGACGACCTTCTCTCGTCTCGCTTCTCTCGTGATTTAAACCAAATATAGTAAAATCCAAGCAAAATTTTAACGCGTTTAGGTTTGGTTCTATCATATTTGACATAAATTGTGTGCAGTATAATATGTCAAATATGACAGAACCTAACCTAAATGCGTTAAAACTTTTCTTGGTATTTACTACAGGGTGGCCCATTAGTGCGACAAAGGTCAATATCTCCTGTACCACTAAGATAGCGGAAAACTTTTGACAAAGCTTATTAAGGGTTAAGAGGTGCCTCTTATAAAATTATTTTTGTCTATACAGGGTGCTCCAAAGCACCAGCACGGTAAGAAATTTCCATTTCCCAGATATTGACTTTTAAAAAATGTCGTTTTTGAGTTTTGACAGATCTAACAGTACGTCTTAGAGCAAAACGGCTCACATGTCCCTATCTTCCATTTTTATTATCTTCCCAAAAAAATTACCTTCCGGTTAAACCGGAAGAACTATATTTCCTGCTTTCGAGTTACATCCGGTTTAGCCGGAAGTTTGATTGATTTGGGAAGGTAGTGAAAATGAAAGATATAGATAGACATATGCGCCGTTTTGCTTTAAGATGTACTGTTAGAAAGCTATAGGCTGTTGAAACTCAAAAATATAATTTTTCAAAAGTCAATATCTTGGAAACTATTAACTATAGACTAATAATGCATTTAATAAAAGTAATTATAAATTTATGTAGAATCGGAAAATTTAAAAAATATACAGGGTGTTTTATTTAAAAAATGGAAAATTTTTACCGTGCCGGTTTTCCGGTCAAAAGTTTTCCGCTATCTTTAATGGTACCGGAGATATTGACCTTTGTCGCACTAATGGGCCACCCTGTACAAAAGCTGGAAAGTTTTGCATCGTTTTGTTCCTAAAAACCCAATAAATTAATAATTAATAAATTAATATGTTTTTTTAAAACCGACCAGAAAATATATAAACTTGTTTCGCGAGTGCGCAAATTTAACAATAAGAATTCAGATTTTGAATTATCCGACACGGAAAATGAGATTTCAGAAGAAATTTTGGAAGCAGCAAGGAAAGCGACTTACGATATATTGCCAGTAAAATCAAAAGCCCGTTACGAGAAGTCATACGACGCATTAAAAATAATATATAAAATAATTTAATGTAAGTATATCGAAGTGTCTGTCTTAAAAAAAATATTGTACGTCACGCAACCGAAAATTAGTGTTGTGTAGGTCTCTCCAAGCTTGTCTCGACCTGAAAAACACAACCTAATTTCCGGTCTTCTAACGTAAATTATTATATTCTGAATGGCCAGGCACGGCTAACTAGATAAAACTATTTGCAGTTAAATAACTCGAAAACCGCTGGTCCAAATATAGACATTATGTATATTTTTGCAAAGAGGAATTAAAGAACATTTAAAAAAAGCTCCAAAATGTCACGTTTTTTGCTCGAGAGAGACGAGAGAGGGTCGTCTCGGAGCTTTATTCGAGAGAAAATATCTCTCTCGTCTCGTCGAGAGAGGGTCAGACGAGACGAGAGACGAGAATCTCTCGTCTCGGCGGCAACACTAATTGTAAATAACCACTAATACCATCATTAGTCAAATCCCCAAAATATAGGTTAGTTTTAACAAATTTTATACATTCTGCAAATTTGCAGGACCTTCCGTTCCGTTTTCTTGAATTCCAATTTTGTCATTTGCATCTGCAAACTGCTACTTGCAGCTGCAAACGTCAGATGCAGAGCCTCTGTAATCTCACCCTAAGACAATAACTAATTTGAGTGGAAACTTATTGTTTTTTAATCTGATGCTCAAACAGTCCTCCGTTTACTTCCAAGCAATATCCTTAACTGTCATAAAATTAAGTTCTTACATTATTAAGGTGATGCATGATTCAATACATACACAATCTTTAGTACTTCCAAAGTTTAATAACGGACATTTTTATAAATAACACTTTTAATGTGACCATTCTCAACTTCTTCTAATGTAGGTTAATATATTATATAATATATAGAATAAGCCATACGTAAGGGTCCATGTTTCCAGGGGGGCCATAAGTGCTAACTTGTATAAGGCCTCCAGACATATTTTATTAAAAATATTCAGTCAAATTTTAACAAAAACAAATAACGCTCAGCATCTGGTCCACACTTTGACAGACATAATTGGAGATTTAAATATTCTAAATGTCTTCTGTGTCGGTCTGTTTAAACATAACAACTACCTTCACCCTGGTGAGCACTTTTACACCTGTCCTGTGGTGAACTTTTCATTTATTAAAATTCGTTGAATCGTTTGGACTGTGAACGAACATAAGCAGGCACTTTCAAATACTTCTAGATTATAACAGACACAATATTCTCGCATTCACGTAAAACTACCTACAATATGTTACTGCCTATATATTTTATCGTTACTTATATTTAAATTTTAGCTTTTCCAAAAGTGTGTCAAGAGAATTTCTTGGAACGGTTACCTGTTTAGGTAAAACATTTCTTAAAGTACTATAAAGCATAGATTATTTTCTCATAAATATTTAAGGAAATCCCATTTCTGAACCTTACAGCATTTTTATTCAATAATTCCCTAGATAATTCTACATTCAACACTCAAGTTTTAAAAGTTCGCTTTTCGTTACGCTACCCGAAGCTCCAGTTTTAAAATTGATTATAAAACTTGTACGAAAAGTTCGGATGTGTTCCGCTTTAACTCTGTATTGTATCCAACAAAATCAAATATTGATAGTATTTAGCAATCAGAATTTCAACAAGGGAAGGGCATTTGCCAAATTTGCCCATTCTACATTGAATAGTTTTATTCATCAAATCTATAGAATTCTCATAAACCAATAAATATTCGAGAAAAAGTTCGACAAATCGTGAAAATATGTGCCAAGGGGTTGTATAAGGAAAAATTATAGGGACAAAGGTCACAAACCTTTTCGAACGACCTTTTCGAGTGTTATATCCGCCCAGTGTTAACAAATCCTTCAAGATTTACTGGTTTTTTAAAAATTTTCCGTGAACTTTTTGATAACCATCTTAAAATTGGTTTACAGCTGGCTAATATTATGCCACTCGGTTAAACTCAGTGTAACACTGTAAAATTGTCCAGCAAGTAAATTTTGTTGTAGGGTAAAAATATTATGCAAATAACTTTTAGTCCACGGCATATAAGGGGGAAATTATAAAAAATATCAAATCAGTTTTAGCCGGATCGTGAATCCATCCAATGAAGATGACCCGAGAACAGAAAGACCTGCAGACTGGGGCTGGCCGTTATTGAAATTCCAATATCGAGTATCGACGCATACGGGACATATAGACAGACATACATTCATTTTTATATATAAAAACCTTCCTCTTGAATCACTCTATCTATTTAAAAAAACCGCTTCAAAATCCGTTGCGTAGTTTTAAAGATTTTGTTTTATACTATGTTAAGATGATATTCATCCAAATATTTAGGCGACATTCTTACACCAACATAAAAAAATCGATATTATCGATGTGATCGGATATATCGATAATATCGATAAATAATAATAATAATAATAATAATGATCTCTTTATTTCTGATTCAAGCAGTAAAAATAATTACATTAAAATACAATTTATAACTATAGCCAATAACGGTTAGGTACAGCTTAATATCAGAAAAGGCGAAGTCCAGATGTGCATAACACTTATGTTATCCATCCTGATCGACTTAACCTCAAAATCAACAAATATAATAATAATAAAAAAAACCTTAAGAGTAGGTACGCGCCCAATATGTTATAACCATATTAAAGAAGAGAAAAAAAAATGTTTTGTGCCTTTTTATCTTGCAGCTTGCTTGGCGAAGAGATATTTAAATGTATTTTGTCTAAATTTGTTTGGAGTGAGAGTCTTAAAGAAGTCGGGAAGTGAGTTGTACAACTTAGCAGAGTTAAAAGTAAAACACCGTTCAAACATGGAGGATTTATGTAGGGGTGGGGTTATCATACCCCGAGATCGAATATTTACGTCATGTACTTGGGATCTAAAAACCACTTTGGTATATAGATATGGGGGACTTTGGTAGGATAAAATTTTATGATAAAAACAGGCCTCATGTAACTTTCTCCTGTTCTCTATATTCAGCCATTTTGCATCTGTTAATATTAATAATATCGATAAATTTAAGTTAAATATCAATAATATCGATAAAAATATCGATATATCGAATTTTTGCCCAGCCCTACTGCAGACCCAATCAATCCTGATGCTTCCAGGAAAGTGAAAAATTGTCGAAATCCAAACAGTTAAAAACGCTCGGACACGTCAAGAGTATTTATTTGCGCATTTTTTAAGGTAAAATATTTTTATACAGGATGTCCCACGTAGGAAGTATGACGTCATCGATGATTTATTAAATGGAACACCCTGACTATTATATCAATTTTAAATTCTTTGATGGAAACCTAAAACTTTTTATGTAACCAACCATACCTCTGGAAATCACGGTTTCTGAAATATTGACATTTGAAAATTTATTTTAAAAACATTTATTGAAACAATGCTGATTTATTTCAATAACATTAGAATCCAGAAAAAACTAGAATAAACATAGAAACTTAACACGACAAAAAAATATTTTTATTTTATTTTATATAAAGATTATTTAATTAGATGCTGAAATTGCCCGCCATTGACTTGCTGACTAAACGATAATAAAACTATTCTTTAATATTTTGAAGGATATCCTGGGTTGTGTTAAGACATTTCCAGCGAAATTCTTTCTTTCAGGCTATTTAAATTTTCTGGTCTATTTCTACCTTTGACTTTAAAATATCCCCATAAAAAATAATCCAAAGGGGTCACGTCCGGCGACATAGCTGGCCATTCGATCGCTCCTCTTCCCCCAATCCATTTATTTGGAAAAACGGCATCTAAATAAAATGCGGCGGTGCCCCATCCTGTTGAAACCATAGTAAAATATTCAACTGATTTCTATTATTACCTTCTGGAAATAAGTTAATTAGGTCGAAAATTAGCCAATTTTGTAAAAACTCTAGATACAGTTGCCCAGTTAAATTTTGGTCAAAAAATATGGCCCAACTAGTCGATTTTGAACTAGTCCCACCCAGACGTTTTATTTTTGAGGGTGTTATGTATGGCAAGTTTGTATCTAATGTGGGTTTGTGTCTGACCAGTATAGAACATTTTGTCGATTAACATAGCCAGAAAGAAAGAAGGTGGCTTCATCTGAAAAATTATATAATTGGAGAAGTCCGGATTTTCATCGCACTTTGCCATCATGATCTCACAAAATTCAGTTCTGCGGTCGAAGTCATTTTCAGCATGGACTAATCTGACTTTATATGGATGATATTTGGCAGCATTAAAAATATTGGAAATACTGGATTTTCCAATGCTACATTGATCACTTGTACTACTTACATTTATATGCGGATTTTCTATGGCCGAAAGTAACACATTTGTCTTAGTTTCTCCGTCAATTATTGTTGGCCTTCCAGTTCTCAGTTTATCTTTAACAAATCCAGTTTCTCTAAACTTTTTATCAATGCGACTTACAGTCGATCTAGATATCTGATGTTCTGGATGAGTAGCATTAAATAAATTACGTACCTCTTCATGCGTACGAACTCGATCTCCGTATCCAATCATCATCAAAATGATAATCCGATCTTTTTCACTAAGATAATGTGCCATTACTAGATATAATTGATAATAGTTAATTATTTTATTTCACGGATCAACTTTCCTTTGACGTTTTAAAAATACAGAAACAATGACACAATGATTATAGCATCATGGCCGTCCATAGCCTATACCTGCTTACTTATTTTCAATCAGTTATAACAAAATGAGTATCGTTGATAATAATTGTTGTTATACCTTTAATTTAAGTTTTCCAACGTCAATATATCAGAAACCGTGATTTCCAGAGGTATGGTTGGTTATATAAAAAGTTTAAAGTTTCCATAATATAATTCAAAATTGATATAATATACAGGGTGTTCCATTTAAAAAAATCATCGTAATTGACCTGTCCGAGCGTTTTAAAAAATAGTAAATCCCTGAATTTTAAATGAATTTGTGCAATACTTTATGGACGTACAGTATAACATTCTAAAGTAAAGTTCTTGTCCTGACATTGTTTTAAAATAACAAAAAAAAAACTTATTTAAAATTGCATTTTGCAATCTTATCGTTCTAAATAACTCATTTATTTTTCACAAAGCGATCACTATTGTGATTATCTTAGATTAATTAAATGGAACATTCATTTTAGGATCAAGGAGCAGTTTGTTGTTCAGTTTATAAAAGCGAGGATAAAGCAGGAGAAAATTAATTTTATATTGCCAATAAAAAGAGACTTAAGTAGGTATAGGCAATCTGAAGAGCAAACTATATAGGGGTCGGGTCGCCTTAAATACAACAATGTCTACTATATAGATAGTTCCTCAGTTTATCGATATAGCCAATAAAGAAAAATCCGAAGCAAAATTGCTTTGTTAGTTTACCATAGCCGTACATAAAATGTATTTAGGATCGAGTTAGCTATACTAATTAGCTAACATTCTGATGTGTACGATGTCTTGTACTCAATAATAAAATTTAACTATAAATATCTAACATAGACATTTACCTTTAGATACGTAGACAAAAACCTCTAAAATTTTAAATACCCCAGTGGTTCCTTTTAGTAATGTAACTGCATTAAATGCAAAACACCCAAACAAGAAACATCCCACATATGAATGAGTCTCGTCACATAACACGCTATGCATTTTCATGTTTGTCTATTATAATGCAGTGAATAAATAAGCATGGATGAGGATTCCTTCCCAATTTTATTGTTTTGGGGAATATTTCATTTAGACCGCGCTTTCATTGAATTCTACGCACCACGAGACCTGGACAAAGATATCAAATTTTATAGCATTACCAAATTGGAAATACCTACTTCTTTAACAATCGTTTCAAATTTCCAGAGCAATGATATAAAATTTAGTATCACACATGTGTGACCAGTGATCATTACAAAAGCCAGATTTTAGTGACATGTCGCAATTAAATAATACAATTTAAAAAAATAAAATCAGCACCAAAGCTTAAGGATGGAGGTGACTTGCTCCGAATTTAATGTAGAACTTTCTACAGGGCGTTAATGAATGTCCCGTAGATATTTAAGAGATAGAAAAAAATACCTAAAAACATACGGTCATAAAATATAGGCTTCATTTTGATATACAGAGTGTCAAAGCTTTAATTTTTTTGTTCGTTTTTCTTTGTTGTTTTTCTTAAACATTTTCCGAGGTAATTATTTCCAATTTGGTATGCTTATTAGGTTTTGGAGTCTGCAAGAACATGTCAAAACATCTGCTGTCTAAACATATTATTTACTCTTTCATACTTACATAAAATGCAACATGCAAAATAAATGACGGGTGGGAAACGAAGAAAAATTCAAAAAATTAAACAACAAAAACTTAACAGTGGCTCCATTAAAAAAACATATGTTGGGCCCACACTGTAATTAATAAGTTTTAAATGATACATAGGTAAAGGCAGGGTCCAAAAAATATAACCCTTTTTTGATAAGAACAGACACATTTACAAATTAAAAAATTATCAAAACCTACATAAAAATATTTTAATATTAAGTAACAAATAGTAAAACATTTAAATTAGAAAATTAGGAATTTCATATTACAAACAGAACATTAATGGTTTGTATAAACATGGCAATAAATTGAGTTCGGTATGTTCGGGATCAGTGTTAATACATCTTCAAAGGGGATGAACTCCCTAAGGATTAAAACTTTAACCCCCTTGAAGTGAATTATAACATAATTAAGATCTACTGTGTTGCTAAGACTAAATCTACTATTCATAGGCGCCAATAGAATTTTTGTCAGCGGGGTTTGTTGAGCAGTATGTCATTAGCAGCGCAGGCAAAAATTTTTAGCGCTATTTACAAAAATAAACGAAATTAAAATTGACACAACAAACATCGCGATAAGAATTTCTTCGTTAATAGATACCTACTTTGTGAAATTACCCGTTAGTATACTACTTTAAACGTTTTTATTGCAGTAAAGATTTGGGGAAAATAGTATAAAAGCCAGAGGTGCATACCAAAAATGTAAGTTAAAGTCATGCATAAAGGGAAGACGAAGATAGTTTTTCATTTTACCCTCCGCGTGTATACATCCGCATCAGACCTTGCATTATAGATTTAATTGCAGTTAGAACAGGCATACAGTTTAACGTGTGTTCCGAACCACAGTTACTTAACAAAAGGTGCAACCTAACTCTTGCACACTATCACACCATCATCTTAACACTTAAAATGTTAATTTTAAATTTATAAAAATGTGCTCGGATTAGAAATTACAATATTGCTAATTTTGTTGAGATACAGGGGTTACAAGTACACCCCATGCACCGTCCTGTCGGCGCCTATGGTACTAACATCTGGAACGAGCGTTAAGTTTATCCGCAACCCCGGCAAAACATTCATACGAACCTCATCAGCTGTTCGGCAAAGTGTTAAAACCAACACGTTAGCAACTTCAACTTTATGTATATATATATATATACTTAGGTACCTAGTAACTTTAAATATAATTAACTAGTATAATTACAAATTAATTTAAATTTCCCAATGCCTTGTCTTATAATCAAATTAGGTATGTTATGATATTCCAAAGTTTAAAGCGTGCAACCTAATATCGAAGGGTCTATATCTGAAGTAATCCGGGTGTAATACTACGTAATCTTGAAACATTACGATGCAATAGACGCAATCTTGTTACAATACAGTTATGCGCATGCTTAGGTCAGACAGTAGAGAGCACGTGGTGGGGGGTAATCTAGTGTAATTTTTTCCCGGAATATATGGTGAAAATCCAAAAATAAAACTAACTAACGATCAATCTGGGATCTATGGCAACCATATTTCAGGTAGTGGTTCACGCTATTGAAAAGTGTGCAGGACTGCTGATAAATCCAGTATACGCATAAGACAATCGGCATATTCTCTGACAATCGAGCCGCTTTAAAAGCCCTTGAATCGAGATGGTGTACTTCAAAAACGGAATATGGAGCTGTCGCGAAACAGGATCCGAACGAAGTTTAAATAATATAATAGAATCACCTTAGTATGGATTTCGGGACACATGGGTCTGGAGGGCAACGAGACTGTTGACAGGTTCGCTAAGAGAGGAGCAGCAACGAAATTCACAGTACCCGAGGGGGCAATAAGTATATCCCACGCTACAGCTAAGAGATCAATTTTGGCCGAAGCAACAGATAACTGGAGGAAGAAGTGGTTGAATTTGCCAGGCCTAATTCACTCAAAGGCATTCATAAACAGCCATACAAATCAACAGTTGACTGACAAACTACCTACTAGAGCTCAATAGGGTACACCTTCAAGCCCTAGTGGGATTGTATACGGGCTACTGCAGATTGCGACACCATAAGGCCCTCCGCACATGAAGCAACTAAAAAGAAACTTAACTAATTAGAAACTTAAATTATAAACTAGTAACGAACTATGAATCGCACACGACGCTACTGAAAGTTTATAAAATCAAGTCACTTCTCGATTATGGTGGCTTTGTTATATGGTGTACACATTATTATTTCAGTATTGTAATGATAACTATTGTTATTTATTATCGTGTTAAAAAATGGACAAGTGATGAAGATATTATCCTTTATTATTATAATGCAAAAATTTAACATTTAATTCGCTTCCAATAGCATTCCAAGCTTTTTCGGTAATGTCTTTCCCTGTATATTCATTTAACGTGTGGTTATAAAGATACAGATATTTTTCCACTTCTTCTACTAGTCTTAAATTCAATAGTTGGTCTGCCATTTTTGCCGTTTTGCGGTTGTTTACAGAATTAACTAGTAACCAATCGCCGAGCGACCTACATGTCGGGTTGAGACTTGACTGATTACTGACGAGTTGCAAACCAGTTGCCAACTAGTAGCCCTGTATGCGGATGCTCATTGAAATACACGGCGAGTAACTAATAAGTAACTGAATGGTGATTTAAGTTTCTAATTCGTTTCTTTTTAGTTGCTTCATGTGCGGAGGGCCTTATATGTACAAACCTGGATTAGTGCAACCTAACCTACTGAAATTTTATGAGTAATTTTAAATAATCTGGTCCTGGTGTTCTTCGAAGCAACAGCCTAATCTGCTGTGCAGCATAATGCATGCATCTGTATTATACCAACAGTTATCCGGTGTAATACTGGAAAATCATAAAGTAATTGAGAAAATCATAAAGTAATTGAGAAAATCATTGATAATAATTTGGTGTAATACTAAGAAGAAGTAATCTTGGATCATTGCGATGCAACAGCGGCAATATTGCTACAAACTTTGTTTTTGTTTTGTTTGCTGAGAAGCAAATAAATCTCCCACTAAGTATTTAGGGGAAATCGATATGATGTGAACCGCGGAGGTACGAAATTACTATAATTTGCGAAGATCAGTCAATTGCTTGGTGCAAGCATTTCGACTGCTGGAAAAGTGTTTTGCAAGTGCGGTGTATCAGAAACCATTTACTGTCAAAAAAATATATTATTGTCTTTCTCGGCTTGTTTGTTTACCCTTTAAGGTAAATAAACTGTTTATAAATTTATCTGCGGGGTCATCATCGTATACATCGCAGCGTGTAATAATAACTGGATGTCAAATTTTTATTTTACCACCCTGCATCGCAGTGTTGCGGTAATGGACAAAAATGCAAAAACTACAAAATTTTCGAAGAAAAATTCAAATTTGTTTTGTTTTTACTAAATTTTGATGTTAATGATGAATTCGGTTAGGTATAGTAAAAAGGCCCATTGGAGTACGGCCATATCACCATGCCAGCTGCTCAACGAGAGGTGATAATTTTTGTATACAATTGTGAATTTTAACATGTTCAGTCGAAACGGCCTAATTTTGTTATAACGTGGAATGGACAAATCGGTCAGTATTAAAGGCCGGATTATATGCACTTAAATTTAGCCAAAATATGCGCATATATATGCCTTGTTTACCTTTAAAATATGCAGTTATTTGCATTTTTTTAACCAAATGTGCATACTGGTATGCAATATTTCTTAATTTATTATAGTAAAATTAGGTAAAGAAGCACATTGGATTTTAAAAAATATGTTTATTTTTAAAAAAATGCAAAAGAAAATAAAGAAATATAAAAGTAAACAATTTTTTTACCTAAAATTGTATAAAAGGCATTTATTACTAAATGTTTTTCAAAATTTTCAACTAAAAAGAATTGCCTTCTATTAGTAAACATATGTTTATACAAAGAGAAGCTTCTTTCAACATCTACTGATGTAATCGGAATCGGACAATAATGCAACTTAGGTAGCAAAAGATAAGGTCAAGATACAACTTTGTTGGATGGTTTACCCTCATAAATGCTTTTTACTGCAGTTAATTATTTAAATCCTTCATTATTTTTACAGTTACATCCAATTTGTTTCTTACTACTTGACCTCCTAGTTTACCGGGAATGTTACATTTAGCGGAAAAAGTTTCAACAGTACTAATTGAGTCTTAAACTTAAAATTCTACTCTCCAACGAGGATATTATGTCCGGTATAAAACTGAAATTAACCTTAATAAAACAAGATCTTTAGCACTTGCACTTTTTAACAACTCTTTACTTTTCACAACACACTGCGAATCGTCATCTAAATCCAAAATTAGCTCTTTAATGACTTCGAAAGGCTCTGCGAAGAATATTGCGGCCCTGATTCATGTTCCACACCGGATAGTTCACATTGAAAATACTGAAATCTTTCAACAAACTAAAGCATCCCCATCGGGTAATTACAGATTCTGGAGGTAAACTAACTCTTGGTAATTTTTCCTTATACAACTGCATTCTTAGAGGTGCTTTTAGAAATACTGTTTTTACCTTTGAAATTTATTTATTTACCCGAAGTATGTATTACAAATCGATATAAATACAGTTTGTTAAGCAGGTAATAATAATGCATTATTAAGTGACAATAAACAACCCCTAACGATATACCTGCAAACCCGGAAAACCCCCAATAAATACCTTGTGTATAACCAAAATTTAAATATAATTATTATAATCTTCAGATTAGAAAATCCCTGAAATAAGCACCGAACTGGACATTAAACCTTTAACATTTTAAATTTTTGAATGCTATAAAAATATGTTCTTAAAATAATAATTTATATTATGCATTTATAAAATTGACAAAATATGCAAAATGCATGTATACAGGGTGTCTCAAAAGAATGGAATATCGCAAATATCTCCTACTCAATGCATTGTCATAAAAACGCTGGGACACGTTGATTTTATTTTTATTTTTTACACATTTCAAAAATATTTGTTTCTATGCAGGTTGTCCCACAAAAGCTTGGGACACGACAACTTCGTTTTTTCAAATGAAACACCACCATTTTTTTAACATTTTTGTGTTTTACGGGAAATTCTACACAGATTCCATGTAACATAGTATGATGGCAAATATAATACAAGGTGTAAAAAATTACTTTAAACAAAATTCAAAAAATAAGTTTGAAAATTATATTTAAACTAGTGAAACAAAGCATTCGGCTTTAGCAGATGTTCGAAATGGCCCCCGTGGACTATTTGGCTATATCCTAATCTCTCATAGAAATGTTGTACGGTATGTTGTACGATTTCTGGCGATATGTTCCTCGTTACTTGGCGAATTCGTTCAGATCGTTGATACTCTGCGGTTGGTGTTGATATACCCTTTCTTTTAAGTATCCCCAAGCAAAATAGTCTAGTGGGGTAAGGCCGGGTGACCTAGGCGGCCACTTCACCGCCCCGCTCCTTCCAATCCACCTGTTTGGAAAGATTCTGTTCAGATATTCCCGAACTGCATGCCCATAATGAGGCGGGGCACCGTCTTGCTGTAGCCATATCTGTTGTCCAGGAATATCTGGATCGTGATCATTTGGGAAAATAACTGCCAGAGAAGGAATTAATTCAAATGTGAGAAAATCCAAATATCTCTCGGCCGTTAGTGTTTGTTGAAAAACATAATATCCCCATCCAAGCATTTACTTTCTGCCGATATTGTGTGTTGTTTTCTAAGGTCCAATGTGGATTAGTCTGAGCCCAATAACGATAATTTTGCTTATTAACGTTTCCATTATGACAAAAAGTTGCTTCATCGGTAAATAGGATTTTTTTTTTTTTTTTTTTTTTTTTTTTATGATCGAGCACAAGCACTATGAATCTAAGAGATTTGGATTTTGATCACACAATTCCATCATGTGCTCACAAAAATTCAGGCGCCGCACTGGATCACTATCGAAAAGCTTTTGCACATAATTCACTTTATACGGGTGAAATTTTTCTCTTTTAAAAAATCTGTGGATTGAACTTCTATACGTATCATTGTTTCTTGATAATAAATTAAGTGAGGTGAAGAGTGAGGATTTTCATAGATGGATAAAGACAAATCTAGGTTTTTATCATCAGTTAAGGAATTTCTTCGCCCGGATTTTGGTAGATTCTTAACATTTCCATAATATGTTGAAAATGTTTGTACAATTTTGCTTACCGTCGACTGAGGTAATCTGCTGGTTCGGATATTTTTCATTAAACAAATAACAAACTTCTTGATGACTTCGTTTTAGGTCGCCGCTGCCCCTCAATATTAATATTTCGGTTTGCTCATTATCGGTTAAATAACCCATAATCTGCAGTAATGTGACTACTTTTTGTAAATATTACAATTCAAACTTATGTCAATTGATTGACAAGCGTGAGACACGAAAATAGAAATAATTAAAACTCATCTTGATTTACTGGTACTTGAACAGGTGTAACTTTTAGCGAGGAATTAGACTAAAAACACGTATATCTTCAATTTTGTTTAAAGTAATTTTTTACACCTTGTATTATATTTGCCATCATACTATGTTACATGGAATATGTGTAGAATTTCCCGTAAAACACAAAAATGTTAAAAAAATGGTGGTGTTTCATTTGAAAAAACGAAGTTGTCGTGTCCCAAGCTTCTGTGGGACAACCTGTATAGAAACAAATATTTTTGAAACATGTAAAAAATAAAAATAAAATCGACGTGTCCGAGCGTTTTTATGACAATGCAGGTTAAGGAGATATTTGCGATATTCCATTCTTTTGAGGCACCCTCTATGCCATGCACATGCACATACTCCGCCCTTTAGTGATTATATTTAAAATTTTAATGTCAACGAGTTAAAAAACTATTATACCTTTTTTGATATTTAAAATTTTAATGTAAGATGGTTAAAAAACTATTATGCGTTTTTTGAGAAGTTTGTATAGTCTGCAAAATTGACGAGCCCGAGCATTTTTGTAAATTTTCATTCGCGCAACTGTCTTTTTCACTTTTGTCCGTATTTTCCTTTTACCTACTCGCAACATTGTGCGGCATGTTGATATTTTCTTTAGATACGAAGTATGGAAGAGATCCAAATTTATTACAAAAGCGATAACATTTCAGCGTGTCTATCTCGGAATTGATAAACTGTCATACTGTTATGTATATTTAATGCCGAAACAAGGAACCAAATGTTGACCACGTGGAATAACTTGATAAAGCTTGTTTCATTTATCGCATACCAATGTATACTGCATGTCAGTCTTTAAAATGTGTTGGCATGTTCGTTTTAAAAATGAATTTGTGCCTTTTTTGAAAAACAAACTAGTTATTTAAAGTTGAAATTAAAGAAATTTTTGTTTTAAAACTTTTCGAACATTATTTAAAAAAGATTTCTTACTAGGATGATATTTATCTGACACTTCAATTACTTTTTTAATACTTTCAAACAAAAAGTAAGGTAAACTTATTATAAAAAGTATACTGTATTTTAAAGTTTGTATATCTTAAATAATAAATAACCTGAAGCTATAAAGATAAGCTTTGCTTTCGCTACTTTAAATGTAAACGGCCGTTATAAAATGAAAATTTTTAAAATTAATCTTATGGGAGTTATGAGTTGTCAAATAAGACAACAAAATAATATACACGAAGGCAAGGCGAAAAGTGCGAATGCATTACTGTTTTGGAAAGTTTTCGTATTCATTAACCACCTAAATAAATTTATTTGCTAGAAAAGTAGCCCAGAGAACTCGAAAGACTTTTGAATATTTTAAAGCGAAGGCTTAGTGGTCCTTGGGGACCCAGGATTTTGTTGAAATAGCTGAAATGACAGTTATTGAAGGTAAAAGAAATACTGCCAAGTGCACATTGTATGTGTATACGTATAAATATACGTCAAATTTTTACGTCAATAGGTAACAAAATTAAATAAATTTAAATGCATTTTTAACTGTATATGATGCATCTAAAAATGTTCTACATATACAGGGCCCGTATATAGCTTAATTGTTGAGCTACAAATTTGTGCGACATACCAAATTGTAGGTTTTACGAAGGTCTTTAAAAGTGTATACAGTGTGTCCTAAAAAAGTATTTTTAAAAGAAATTATTATGGATAACAACTTAATTTCTTTGAATATTTTTTTCCCTTGCCCTGTATACCAAATCGGTGATAAGAGTTTGATGCAAGTTGTAATAAGCTTTAATTTTAGTTATGATAACTCATGTCAAATTTTCATTCGTTTTCGTGAAAAAGGCTAAAAACACATATTTCCGTTACTAAAATAAAATTGCTTTAAAATTATTTAATATGTAAAAAAGTACAAAGAAAGTCAGTTTTTCTTGCAGTTCTTTCCATTATTAATTTTTTGTTACGTTTGGTTCGCGTAAATATTAATCACCTTTTAGTACTACCAAAACAACACTTTCTAAATTTTCCTTATTTTCTTATAGCATCACGCTAACTTCGTAGTTGGCCTTGCAAAATTTGTTCTCTTACATTTGACATATTAATTAAAATTGCTATAAGTTGCCAATGATTGACTGTTTTATAAGCAATGGTTCAATTTACAAATGTTGAGAAGACTGAGTTTCTTTTGATTTATGGTGAATGCAATAGAAATGCTCGACTGGCTTGTAGAGTTTATTCTCAAAGGTTTCCTGGCATGCGCTGCCCTCATCACCAAACTTTAAAAGCGTTGGTCAATTATCTTCAAAGGTATGGATCTTTTACCAAACCTAAGAGGGAAAGAAATAGACCGGTAAGAAATATTATTAACACAAATAATGTTATTGGTGCTGTTATTGAGAATCCCCATACCTCAATTGAATTAATTAGTGAGACCACTAATGATACTTCCACTTCCGTTAAAAGGATTCTAAAAGAAAATGGGTATCACGATTATAAAATCATTTTGGTTTAGGAACTTCGACCAGGAGATTACGAACGGAGGCTAAATTTTATAGCTGAAATGTCTATTATAAAGGAGGATAATAGAAATTTTCTTTATAACATCCTCTGGAGTGACGAGTGTACATTTAATGACAGCGGTAGTTTAAATAGATACAACATGCACTACTGGAGTAATATAAATCCGCGTTGGACGCGCCACAGAAATTTCCAAGTAAGGTTTAAAGTGAAAGTGTGGGCAGGAATACTTGGGGGAAGACTGATTGGTCCTCATTTTTTCGAAAATAATTTAAACGCCCAAATCTACCTACATTTTTTACAAAATGAATTACCCATTTACTTACAAGATGTTCCCCTGCGAGAAAGAAGAGATATTTGGTTTCACCAAGATGGCGCTGCTCCACACAATGCCCGTATTATTTCTGACTATTTAAATGCTACTTTTAGAAACCAATGGATTGCCAATGCAGGACCAATAAGATGGCCGGCGAGGTCGCCGGATCTAAATCCCCTGGATTTCTTTCTTTGGGGCTACCTAAAGAATTTTGTGTATGAAACTCAACCCCTTGATGTTGAAGATCTTAAAAATAGAATACGCAATGGCTTTAATTCTATTCGACGCAATATTCTACTACGTACCGTAAATGGCGAATTGGTGAAAAGATTTAATTTTTGTATCTACGTTAACGGACAAAATTTTGAACAATATTTAAATTAATCGTTTAACTTTTTTCTTTAATGTTTTAAGCTATTATAATGAATAAAATAACGTTGCCAAAGTATTTAAAAGCAATTTTATTTTTGTAACGAGAATATCGTGTTTTTGGTCTTTTTCACAAAAACGAATGAAAATTTGACATGAGTTATCATAACTAAAATTAAAGCTTATTACAACTTGCATTAAACTCTTATCACCGATTTGATATACAGGGCAAGGGAAAAAAATATTCAAAGAAATTAAGTTGTTATCCATAATAATTTCTTTTAAAAATACTTTTTTAGGACACACTGTATACACTTTTAAAGACCTTCATAAAACCTACAATTTGGTATGTCGCACAAATTTGTAGCTCAACAATTAAGCGAAGTACGGGCCTAATGCATTTTTTTTTAGAAAAAAAATATACAGGATGGATTAAAAAAAGTTACGTGTATAAACTATATTGTTTATTTTTACATTCTTCGATCTACTGTAGACAATTTTTCATAAATCATACCTGTCTTCAATGGTTTACGAAATATTAACACTTTAATGCTGGCATGCACCATTGATATGTTTCTCGACTTAGCAACGTTCTGAACTCAAGTCACAACCTTTAAGGCATTGACAACGGCAATTTGCTATTTAAGTTTAAGACGTCAAAAAATGTCAGTGAACGTGAATCAAATTTAAATTTTGCTCTGCTGATATTAGATCTAAAAAAACGCATAGAAATTTTGATGATGTTGTGTGGATATAAAAGTAGAAGTATAATGCTGGAATTATAGGTACTGCTCCTGTAAGGGTACTTAAATACAATTTTTCGGGGTTCAATCATGGACAATTTACCTTTAGATAAGCAAACAATAATCACGAAAGTGGCAGATTTATGGCGTCGCGCATATAAACAAAGCTAGACACTATTAGACATGCGCACTGCAACATTATCGTTTAAAGAATGGGAAAATAGACAGGTCCGGGCTTTAAAATTTAAATTCTTGTCAAAAAATGGACTTTCTTCTCAATTTTTGATCAAGTTGGGCAAAAAGGTAGCGATTTCTGGCATTTTTAGTAGTAGCAAGCCTAGAAGATTTTAAGGATAGAAAATTGTTTTAAGGTTTGTTTTTAAAATTTGTTTAAAAATGTTTCGTCGTCGTGTTTTTAGTTCGAAAAGGAAGAGAACAAGAACAAGTGAATTAAACTAGTCTTATAAAATCCAATATAAAAACAAACAAAACCAGCAAAATAACCAATCTACGGTGTTATCGCGTGCCCAACCTCAAGTCAAATATCAGTTGGTATATAACTTGTATTGATTTTTACAATTTGGCAAAAACTTGGGTACCTACGTGTAAAACATTTTTAAGCAACATTTCTTGTTCAAAAATTTGAAAAGTGTTTGCCCGAGAACTTGACCCGTGGAATACTGGCTTTATTAAAAGCTTAATGTCGGGGTGTACAGATTTTAACTAAAAAACTAACCAACCAGCAATTTTGACAGAATTAATTTTCTCACAATCAGGCACAATTTACTGAACTACCCAAAAACTAAAAATCCGTAAATATTTAACACCCACAATCCACAATAGCTAAGAAAACTACAAGGAAACCACAGAGAAACACAACAACAAAAATGGCGGCCGAGCCGGTTCTGGAGTGTATTTTGAGCATGTCGCTAAAGTAGGACAGGCGGGTAACACGAGGCTTGTGCGCATTCCCGAAGGTGCCTAGAAGGAAGGCGCTGCGCTTCGTGTAAAGAAGTCCACTGAATTATCAAAAATAATTTCTCTTGTCAAATATTGTTTCACCATATGGCAGATGTTAATATCGCCAGTTATTCTTATTACGAAAGTACAAGGATGTAATAAGTTGTCTAGGCATAGTAATAGTAGCTTAGTTACTCAGCATTTATGGTCTTAGAACAAGCAAACTCACTTACGATTATTTATTAATAAAAAATACGTTATAACAGGACCGTCTTATAGTATTTGGTAAAACATACATGTTATATAAAAAAGGTTCTCAAATTCTTTTAGGAATAAAATCGCACTGTCTAGAGTGGCTATACCAACACCTTTTTAAATAAGGAGGTGTTGCCTATCTATACACCTTTCTAGCAGCCTGAACCAATTAATTGTGTTGCCCTTGTTAGTTGTATTCCATCCATTTCTTTTCTCCGCTCTAGACTATTCTGTACCAATTTTGCTTTTCCCCCAATGGTGTGGAGATTTACTTGCTTCGCAAATGCGATTTCAGCGTTACCAAAACAATGGCTGCCTTATGAATGTAAAGTTTTGTCAATTTTTACCTCTTTGTTTGAGGAGAGTGCTACTAAAACACTTACATATACAGTGTGACCAGACAAATCCGCATCATATGGGATTTTTTTTTTCATTAATAACTTTATTCGAAATTTGACTTTGGCATCAAGTTCTGCTTCGATCGAGATGAAAATTAAGCAAAAAAATAGTAGTCACGTGATTCGCATTATCTGTCAAATTTTAATTTTTTCCAAAAAAATAATTTAAAAGTGGGGTTATTTCTGAAAGTATCGAAAAAGTTATTAGAAAAAAATTTTTTTAATGCAGTTTCTAGCTCACATGCAAAATTTTAGCTGCATAAGATAATTTTGATTTTTTACCCATATTTTGTAAAAAAAGACTCAACGCAACCTACATAAAACTTTTTAGTTTTGACAATGCTTTATTTCAGATACATTTTCTTTAAAGTAGCGCCATATTAAATGTGTGTTTTTCTACAAAATCAAAATTGCGCTATTAAAATTTGGTCGCATGTGATGCAAAGATTATTTGTTTTTGACCCTGTATAAACTTCATAAAATAGGTATTTTTGAAAACGTAGTTTGTGTCTGAACGTAATACACCTTAATATTAAGACAAAAAATAACACAGTGTAAGCAGTAAAGTGTTCATTAAGTGAAAAATAAATTTTAGTGGTGGGTAAAAAATCAAAATTACCTTATGCAGCTGAAATTTTGCATATGGGCTAGAAACTGTATATAAAAAAACTTTTTCTAATAACTTTTTTCGATATTTTTAGAAATAACCCCACTTTTGAATAATTTTTTGGAAAAAATTAAAATTTGACAGATAATGCGAATCACGTGACTACTATTTTTTGCTTAATTTTCATCTCGATCGAAGCAGAACTTGATGCCAAAGTCAAAGTTCGAATAAAGCTATTAATAAAAAAAAATCCCATATGATGCGGACTTTACTGGTCACACTGTTAGGTACACTAAATTTAGAAACAAAAATGGAACATTAATCAACAAATCGTTATTGCGCTTAAACTTTTGACGACTTAAATGTGAGAAAAAACTTTTTTTAAAAACGACCAGAAAATATACACTTTCTAGACAATTTTTCGTCTAGAAAATAACCTTTTTCCGATCGCAAGATCGGAAGAGTGACGTTAGAGACCGGAAAAGATTTTTTCGGTCCCTGTTTTTTGTTTTTCCAATCGCTCTTTGATAATACAAGCTACCTTGATTTCGTTACTATGACATTAACATTTCGATGTATTGTCGAGTGACAGTTCGTTGATTTTTTATTTGCTGTTTATGTCAAACTTGTTTCGCGAGTTCGCAAATTTAACAATATGAATTCAGATTTTGAATTATCCGACACGGAAAATGAGATTTCAGAAGAAATTTTGGAAGCAGCAAGGAAAGCGACTTACGATATATTGCCAGTAAAATCAAAAGCCCGTTACGAGAAGTCATACGACGCATTCAAAAATAATATAAAATAATTTAATGTAAGTATATCGAAGTGTCGGTCTTAAAAAAAATATTGTACGTCACGCAACCGAAAATTAGTGTTTTCCAGGTCTCTCCAAGCTTCCAGGACTCGCCTACGGCTCGCCCTGGAAATGCTTGTCTCGACCTGAAAAACACTCCGGTCTTGTAACGTAAATTACTATTAAAATGGAAGCCCGACCTGTAAATAACGATAAGGAATCATACCTACATTTTTATTAGCTAACCGAGCGAAACATAAATAAATTAATGTTATACCATCTAGGAAATTAATCCTACAACATTTTTCGTTTAATATTACTTGCTTTTTGTTTTTCTTGTTTAAGTCACTTGATCCTCCGATTGCGTTTTGTAGTTAATAATTGAGTAGATATTCGATTACGAAGGGAAATATAAATTTAAATATTTTTATGGTTCTCCTTGGTCACTGTTCCGTTTAAAATACACTATAGAACAAAAGTAAAGCAACACAATCTACACAGCAAAAAGTGCATGCTAGTTTCACAGGTTTATAAAAAAAGTAGAATGCTTATTCTCCATAAGGCATGTGTATTTTAAACAGGGTTGGAAAAAAACCCGGTTTTTCTAAAAAAAACCAAAAAACTGGGTTTTTTTGGTTTAAACCAGGTTTTTTTGGTTTAAACCGGTTTTTTTTAATTTAAGCCAGTATTTTTAAATAACAATGTAAAATGCTAAGTATGTAAAAAATATTTGGTATAGAGTATGGAAGTAAAACAAAAACATGCAGAATATTGCTATGTAATAGTAGGTAACCTGAAATTGGTGGTGCCTGACATTATTATATCGCAACAAAGCCGAAAAATAAACCAAACTTATCAGCGACAAAGAGAAATAATATTATTTCTCGACCACGTACGAAATGGGAAATAGGGGAATACCCGAATGCAAATCTAAAGCGGGGCTGGACTGGCTGGTGGGGTGGAGGTAAAATAAACACAGTGTTGCCAACACTAAGATATTTTCATTTAACACAGGGACGTGTTCGCATTGCCAGTAGTAAGAAGGGTATTTTTACTAAAAATAAAAACTCAAATGCCAATAATAAAAATTTAAAAAAAGAAATGGGTTTTTGGTTTAAACCATATGGTTTTTTTAAAAAAACCATCTGGTTTAAATCACGGTTTAAACCATGGTTTAAACCAGCCAACCCTGATTTTAAATAGCATCTCATGAAGGGCTGTGAGCTGTGAAGTCAGGGAATTAATTTTATTCCCTAGAAAAAAAGTTGACAACCATTTGAAATTATACTAACGTCAAACAGAAATAAGAGTCTCGTCGAACCACGGCGAATTCGCGAGCCAATCAAAACTATTGTTTTTAAGCGAAAGGAAGAAAAACTAAAAGTCTAACTCAAACACAAAATTTAACAGAATAAAATTCCTCAATGGTCTCTACATGTTTCGAACGTAGAAACGTTCATCATCAGGAGACAGAAAGTATATTTGGTGCTGATGGTTTTAGCAGAAGAGAAAGTGGTGTAGAATCTTAACACGTTGACTGCCAAAGCCATATTTGCTTTTTTGTCCATGACGCCATGCCCAAAAAAAAAAGTCCGCTTGTGACATTGCATAAAGTAGGACAAATGGAATGGGCTCTGGCGTCAAATTAAAAAAAAAATCGCTTTGCGGACTCAGAATTTCTGACTGAGTCGTACAAACTTGTCCCATGCGCTAGCTCAGTCTATCACAGCGAATATTCCCCGATGAGAACAGACCGTTGGCCCTGGGAAACTAAAAATGATCTCGGTCCAATGGACCTAGTTGGCGCGAGCGACAAATTGCATCATGGTCTAATAGGCCGCGTTTTAAAAGTTGGAACCTTTTATTCTCGGTCCTATAGACCGGAATGGCAGTCAACTTGTTAATGGAGCTTGTATGGAATTAAAACTTGAAGTGTAGAAGAGACATAATATGGCCTTTGGCTAGTTCACTCTAAAATGCATTAATTAACGCTATTTAATTTTAAGTGACGATATTTCTGTTCTAAAATGGAAATTTCCAATTGGACCGCCATCAATCTCTGCGGCTACCATTTGTCCATGTTTGGAGGTAAGAAAAATATTTATTTCCAAACCCCTTGGAAAAATAGGGGGTTGGAAAAAAGTGAGTATTTCTAAAGTTCGGCACCCAAAGTCTATTTATTTCCTAGGTAGACCGATGTAAAAATTAACTTTAGGCCTCTTAGCCAAGCGATCAGGTTGAGCCTCCACCAGCTTATATTCTTATTCGCCAAACGGACATTGAGCCTAATGAATAAAAACGAAGCGATTGCTTTTTTTTTATAAAATCGAAGTAATTTCTTGATAGCCAATGAATAAAAAAACTAAAGTAATTGCTTTTGCGTCCAGCAATCGCTTAAAAGTGCAGGAATTGCTTCTAGTCAATGCTTTTTCTTAAAAAATAGAAGCGATTGCTATCGTTTGTTAAAAATGTAATAAATAAATTAAGGAATCGCTTTTTCTAGTGTAGCAATTGCTTTCAACTTTTTAAGGTAGGTCGACCCCTGCATCATTTGCTTGGTAGCAGTAGACTTTAGTTCTCCGCGGCATACACGTGCGTTGCTCTTAATTTGTGTCTTCAATTATGGCTGAATATGAACGTCCGTAAAAGAAAAATCTACAGTGTACGTAAAAATTGCAGATATGATGATTTCAGAAAGTTTTATCGATTTGACTGCGAAAATGTTGAGTGGTTGGCAAATTTATTTATTGACTGATACTGGTGAAAGGCGAGGGGGTGCACTGTCGCCTTTAAATAAGATGAAATTCTTTCTGCGGATTGTCGGATCCGGGCTTTCAAAATTTGGTAGGTGAAGAACTCGATGTTCACCAAACTACTGTCTGTAAGACATACACTTTTGTAATGGATGCAGTTTTGGAGAAGGCCAATATTTTTATTAAATTTCCTATAAGTGTTGAAGCTGTTGTGGAAGCTAAACGGTTGTGGTCAGAGAGATTAATTTATGTTCCTTCAATTTGTGAACGAATATTAATTGCTTGTCTTTAATTTCTTTATCACTACTATCAGTTTCCTCATTTTCACTGAAATCTGCCATATAACAAATATAAGTTTCCTATTTTCCACAAAAACGTAACACATTACTATTGTACTAAATAAATAGTAGGTACAATACAATACAATACAATACAATACAATACAATACAATACAATACAATACAATACAATACAATACAATACAATACAATACAATACAATAGAAGTAGATAAGCAATGTCTGAACTTGTTTTGAATAAGTATTTGCTGCAGAGGTGTAAGAAAAGCCGCAATTGCTTCAAAATTTTATTCATATCCAGATCTAGCAATTGCTTTTACTTATAGCATTTGCTAGTCGAGCAATTGCTTTTACTAAAAAGTAATTGCTTCAAGTAATTGCTTAATTTTTATTCATTAGGCTCATTAAATTATTTAAAATGGGCGTGCTATATCGGCGGTATTTCGCTTGCAAGCAGCGTGCATCTGTTTATATTCAGTATATCTTGTAAATAAATAGACTATGGTAGCCGCAGAGATTGCGGTAAAATTTAAATTTTCTATTTTAAAACAGAAATATCGTTAAAAAAACCTAATTTTTGTAGCTGATAGAATGCCCTGAAGTGTAAGTTGTTATTATTGTTCCTGTACTTTTTCCAATAGTGTATATGCATGTTTTTCTGTTCGAATGTTTGTTTTACTTCCTAGTTATTAACGTTTAATAATTAATGCAGCCTGGCTTAATCGGCATTGATTACAGCACGAATAAACATTGTTCCGAACATAAAATATGAGTTTAATTTAAATGCCTGGTAAATGGTCTGTTTGACTTCTGACATATATTATTTTTTAAATAAAATTCTGATGTCGGTAACGCACACAGGCGGAAAACGATTAATGTGAGACAAAACTTTAACATTCGTAACAAATAGACTAGGGCTGGAAGCCTTTGAAAATGGTAAAAAGTGAAAAAAAAATAATAGTGGGATGAAACCCACTGGAGAAGGAAGAGAATATAACAAAAATGAAAGGAAAAATAATTTACGGGCAATCCGAGGTCGGGAAGTAGAAAGGGGTGAGTTTTTAAGGGTAGAAAACGATTTATCTCGATTTCCCGCAAAACTACAAGTCCTATGGAAAAACGTTAAATGGCAAAGTTGTAGGTAATAAAAAGATCTACAACTTTTGTACTTACACTTTTTTCACATAACCTCAAAATTTATGTGAAAAATTCAAATAACCAATTTTTTGGTTTTTTATGTTTATCTTTTACAAAAATATTTTTTTTTTTCAAGAAATTTGTTGAAAACTTACCTTCTTATGTCACAAATACACTAATTTTTTTGATTTAAAATATTTATTTTTTCACCTTATTTTGACTTAATATCGAAAAAGCACCCTAATTTTCAATCGAAAATTCTCACGTCAAAATATCTGCTTTTTTACAAAAGTCGGTGGGCTTTTTGTTCGTTGAAATCTCTAATTTCTGATGGTGTAAAAAAAATATACATTACTATGGAAAATGTTCTCAAAATGTTACATTTTTTAGATGAAATCCCCTTTAAATCCTACCTTTAATTATATTTAGAACAATTATTTTCGCAGGTTTTTTGCGATCTTTATGTTTTATGGATTTGTAATTTTTTTGTTTATCAATGTAACATGGAATCTTACGTTTTTCGAGTAATTAAAGTATAAATTTTAATAAATAGCTCAAAATTGTACATACCTAATGATTAAAAAAAAAATTTCAGATTCGAGTTTTTTTCGTTTCTTTGCATTTTTTGAGAACATTTACCATAGTAATGTATTTTTTTACACCATCAGAAAGTAGAGATTTCAACGAATAAAAAGCCCACCGACTTTTTAAAAAAGCAGATATTTTGACGTGAGAATTTTCGATTGAAAATTAGGGTGCTTTTTCGATATTAAGTCAAAATAAGGTGAAAAAATAAATATTTTAAATCAAAAAAATTACAGTGTGTTTGGGACATAAAAGGGCAAGTTTTCACCAAATTTCGTGAAAAAAAAAGGTTTTTTGTAAAAGATAAAAATAAAAAACCAAAAACTTGGTTATTTGAATTTTTCACATAAATTTTGAAGTTATGTGAAAAAAGTGTAAATACAAAAGTTGTAGATCTTTTTATTACCTATAACTTTGCCATTTAACGTTTTTCCATAGGACTTGTAGTTTTGCCGGAAATCGAGATAAATCGTTTTCTACCCTTAAAAACTCACCCCCTTTCACTTCCCGACCTCCGCTCGCCCGTAAATTATTTTTCCTTTCATTTTTGTTATATTCTCTTCCTTTTCCAATGGGTTTCATCCTACTTTTATTTTTTTTGGTTTCAAAAATTATCGACCCTGGTCTAAAAAGAAATGGTAACCGAACGGATTTCACACTGACGAAAACTTTTTTCATGTACCTTTCCCCTGTACAAAATGCCCAAATTGTATCAAAGTATACGAGGTGGTTTATTACGAAAATGGTTGGTTCCCCAAAAAAATTATATGGAACACTATAGATAGACCCTTTACTGTTCCCCACACGGGAGTTTGCCCTATATTCACGGGACGTCCTGTTTATGACCGTAAGGTAGGCTTTGGTTGTTTTGAATATATACGTTAACATAATATACACGTTGTCCGGTTTGAACGAAATTTCCACGTTCCGGAGCTTAGGAAATGAGTCACATAAATAGTTTTTTTTAATGTTACTTTTAACATATAATATTACCTATAATATTAAATATTAAATTACGAGTCGTTAGCCGTAATATCCTTGTAAGTCCGCCGATATATCATTAGACATCACGCCACTTTTACGTATATTTA
Source organism: Polydrusus pterygomalis (assembly GCA_963969555.1). NCBI lineage: Eukaryota > Metazoa > Arthropoda > Insecta > Coleoptera > Curculionidae > Polydrusus > Polydrusus pterygomalis. The sequence goes on along the minus strand of OZ018384.1, from coordinate 31,554,422 downwards.
CATATTTCTCACATTCTAAGCATTAATAAATTTTTAAATTTGCCTTCCATCATAGTCTGAATCATAGTTTCGGGCTCTTGATTCATTTTATCGTTAGAATTATTATGTGGGGTTCAATTTTAAACTTAGGACGGTCGAAAAACGAGTTATGAAAGTTTGTCCTGTTTTTAAAGCCACACTAATACGATCAAATTTTTTAACTTCCGAAAGCTGTATTGATGGATCGATTCTGTAAAATTAACGTGTCACACAGTGGTGGATTTATCAGTAGGCTGAGTAGGCTGGCGCCTAGGGCGGCAGATTTTAGGGGTACTTATGCGATCATGAATTTTTAAAATATTCCAATAGCGTTTCAATATTAATTACAATTTAAATTTAGTAACTTTTACCCATTTTTTAAATTAAATGGGTACTACTTTAAACTAGAAAAATGATTTTTAACGTGTAATATGTTTCAACATTTAAATATTTATTTTCTACTAGGTCCGTATGTATTGACACAGACCACAAAGTGTACATAATCTAGAGACTTTATTGTTATTGACAAGTTTGCTGCAAATAAAAACAGAATATTGAACTTTACTTTTAAACAATGTACCGAGCAATGTATAGTTGAATTCACATAAACTTTTAACGCCGTGACATTTCAGTTCTGTCATACTTGTCAAATACTGCAGCAACTCATAAAATATAAATTTCTAATGGCAAAATTTAATTAGTATAATTGTACTACTCACAAAGTATGTCTATCTTGTATTATTTCATACGATTAAAAAGAGATAGAAATAAAAAGAGTTGGCCGAACAATTCCAGAAAAGAAAAAGAAAAAACACTGACCAATCTCAGCTGTATAAGAAATTTGGTAAGTTGGTGAAATCTAAAGTAACTAGACAATGACAAGTCTTGACATTTGGCATTAAAACTTTATGTGAATTTAACTATACTGACTAATGGAAAATAAATTGGCCTTTTTATTTTTTTTATCTTATTTTATTTTCAATAAAATAAGTAGGTAATCATACATTTTTAAAATATTTACTAAAAATTATTGACCAAATTTGGGCATGGTCTTAAAAAATTTTCGCCTGCGGCGCATTTCGCCTGCAGCGGGCTTTTTCTTTCCCGAACACTTCACCTTTTTCACAACTCACGAGCCGTCACTGGTAGGGGCGGCAAAAATTGAATAGCCTACACTGAGAAAACAGGGCCAGCTAAATTTCTATGCTGGAAATTTTTAATAACCATAGCTTAAATAATTGCAACGGTTATTATTTTTTAATAGCTATAACTACATAGGTTTACTTAAGCTTATGAACTTTTTTATTTGAATCGTTATTGGTAAAGGCAACTAATGATTTTTATTATGGTAACAACTGAAAATTCGTTATTAGGTACTACAACTAAATATGTAGCTGTAATTACAATCTCAGCCAAATTAATATCCCTTTACTTACTGCAGCTGCCAGCTAAATAGCTACAAGTCGAAAAAGTAACAGCAGCAGCAAAAAAAATATATCTGACAACTATGGATTTGGACCTGCCGGCTGTTCGAATATTTTCGTGACCCGTCGGGACGTGTTCGTGTTGACAAATGTCGACTCGTGCCTCGTGCCGTACCCAATGCCCATCCCCATTTTACTATTAGGCCGTGGGTTGAGTGGTGGTATTAATTGTTCTGTGATTTTTTACATGGTGTGATTTGTGTTCTTGTTGGAGGTAAGTTTTTCGTAATTTTGGTAGTAATTTAATTATGTGTTTTTAATGCAAATATTGACAAACAAATTTTTACCCATAGTTAGTATTTAACCAAAAACCAAAAATAGTTATATTGTATTAAAAGTGATTTCTTATACTTGTTTATAGCAAACGTACCTAATTACTGTATTTTGTAATTTTTGCTATACTCTCTCTGCTATCTATAATATATAGAAACAATAATATTTCTGATACCGGTCGCTCTATGGCAACTAATATATATCCATCCATTCGTACCGAATATTGTATTTTCTATTTCTTTTATGTATAGCATAATTACTATATTATTAGTTGACATATATTTTGTCAAGTTTTTTAGTGATTGTTTTAATCTCGTAGGTTTACGTTCTGTACTTTTCAGTAGTTAACATATTAAGATGTTAGGGTTTCAACGGATTATCTTTATCTGTAAGGTTTACGTTTTATGTTAGTTAAGTATACGATGTCAAGTTTTTTAGTGATTGTTTTGATCATGTAAGTTTACATGTACTTTTAATTATTTGACATTATGATGTCAAGTTTTTTACTGTTTACGTTTTACCGGGTGATAACGAATGTTGTTACCCCCTATTTTTTCCGTAGTTTTATTAATATACAAACTTTTTCAAATTTCAGGACATTTCTAAGTGCATAGTTTTTAATAAAATCATACTTTTAAAATCATATTCGGTTTAACTGGAAGTGATTCTGATTTTCTCATTTGAAGTGGGGTGCCCAGTATATTTTTACCGGAAGTATATTTACCTTCTTTCTAGTCCGGTTTAACCGGAAGTTTATATAAAAAAGTACGAGAGGGACATATCGTGAGACTTATAATGAAGGCTATAAAGCTATCAAGTTCGTTGTCACCCTGTATATTATTTGATATTATTATTTAAAACTATACTTTAATTTAATGATTATTTACTGTTAGATAAGTAAAATTGGGTTATGGTCAATTTTTAATTAAAAAATATTATATTTTTGTTAACGTTTTGATTTATTATAATTTTTAAAGCATCTTCAGAACTACAAACCATTAAAAATATTTATTATTTTTTATTTGAATAATAAATTAACTAAAATAAAACTTATTTGGAACATACTTTAAGTACTAGGGAAATGGCAATTAATTAATAATTAATAAATCTAAAATATAAATAATGTAAATTATATTTTTAAGTACCTATAATCAAGGTATGTTCCAAATAGGTTTTATTTTTAGATAATTAAATTAAAATATTTTTATTGTTTGTAGTTCTGAGGATGGTTTAAAAAAATTAATAAACGGAAACTCATCGAAAACTTAAATTTTTTCAATTAAAAATTGACCAAAAGCTTCAGTAAACTAATAAGTAATACCTCTGTGGTAATACTTATCCTGTTAATGTTTTTAAAAAATGTATTACTATATTATTATGGCTTAATAAAATTTAAATAACTATACTTACCTTTTTTTATGCTTACCTGTATAACCTATATAATGTGAGTACCTACCTCTAGTTTCGCACTATATGTTATCTTTCAGGCTTTGCCTAAAAAAAATCTTACCTGACCTGGAAAAAAAGGAAATTTATGCAAAAACTCCATAATTATGCAAACTTGAACGTCGTTTTTTAAGTCAAAAATCATTGCTGTAGCAAACACAACAATTACTTAAGACAAGTCAACGCACTACTTATTACAGCAATTTATTTAGTTTTTACAGGTCCTATAAGTAACTGCAATAGTATAAAAATTAACTACCATTAGTAAATTTTGTTTATAAGGGTAAATAGCACAGTAGTAACCACAACAACTTAATTTGTTGTACTAACTAAACTATGAATCTCCTATTAAAAATAACAATAATACTGATAACAATTTTTTTTGGTAATGGTAGGAAAGCCTGTTAGGTAACCACCGCAAACTCAAAATGACTTATGTGATGTGCTACTTGTGGTAAGTCGGCTGTTCCAGCACTTTCATTTTAATAACGACAACAACGGATATGATCTGTCCCCTATGTTATTACGATTTCTAGCTACGGTAAGTCGATTTCTAATAAGGGCTATTAGAAATTTTCCTCAGTGTACTAGCGGCAAATTTGTAAATCCGCCACTGGTGTCACAGCTATAAGCTTACTGCGACGAAGGAATATGACAACAACCTACATTCATTCTAATGGTTTCTGAGGTATCTTATAGGGCGCTGCTGCTAAAACCGCTGCGGCTATAACTTATAACTGGTCAACTAACTAGAAGTAGGGTTTTTTAAAAGTATTATCATGATGTGGGAAATTCAAATCTTTGTCTAAAACCTTCTAAAAAGTATGCAGTACGGCAATGCAGCAGTAAGATGAGGCCATGATGACGTTTAGGGGTATCTACAGAAAATGTATCGCCGAAAAACATCGATATTTGCCATGCATCGATGTATATCTACACTGAGAAAAAGGATTAATTCCCAATACCCAGATATATTTCATCCAACTAAATAATCGAGTTGGTAACGAGCAACTAAATCACCGAATTCAAAGAATTACATAATTTAATTGGAATTTCAATAAAGGTTTAATTGGTCCACCACTATACCAAAAATGTTTAATAGGAATTAAATTGCGTGAATTATAATTTATTTGATTTTTGGATAGTGCATATTTAGCAAAATTAAAATTTTGTTGTCACAATGACGATTTAATTCATGTAATGAATAATAATCCTTTGTGGTAATTATATTTTATTTTGAACAGATTTTAATATTCTTGTGACAACTATACTATAGTTTGCAAAAACGAAATCAATTTTGTTCAAAAGTAATGCGTTATTCCAAAAATAATATCATTTTATTGGCGCAATTATATCAGATTGTAAGAAATAGGACAATATATTTTAGAAATAATGTATTATTGTGCTAAAATAAGTTAATTTAATTGTAACAATTATTTATAGATTCATTCAAACCCTCAAGATATTTTTTATAACTAATTTATAATTGTAACAATATGTTGATTTTATTTATTCAACTATTGCATGCATTTGAGAATAATATTATTTTATTGGCGCAATTATATCAGATTGTAAGAAATAAAACAATATGCTTTAGAAATAATCTTTATTTTTGACAAACCTCGTATACGCCTGGAAAAATTTAATATTTGATAGTTGCATTTTAGGTTTTAGACCAAGCGGAACTTTTTATGAAGAATAAGTAACTGTTTTTCGTAAAATTAATAATAAAAAAGTTTCCCATATGGGTCCAACTTTTTGCCGGACACTGTATAAGGAATAAACATTTCGGACAGCGGTTTTCACCAGTAACTGTAATATTTTGATGCTCTTCTTCCTAGAAAAAAATAAAAATACCATTTCAAATTTTTGAGAAAATCATAAAAATCTGCGACCTTGTCATAAAGCGCCACCTATACTGACACGAAAAATAACTGACCTCAAAATGTTATTATTCAAGTAGAGCACCCATAAAAGTGCTTTAAAATTAAAAAAAGTTGAAATTTTGAAATCGGTTATTCCAAAAAAAAGTTATTGACTTGTTTTCAAACCAACGTTTACCCCTTCCGCACCCTTTATTTGACAAGGTAGAGAAAAAATGTAAATACAAAAAAGTTGTGATATTTTCAGTAGGTTACAAAAGAAAAATTTCAATATAGGTTCACTTGAAACAATTTTGATTAAAACAATATTTTCTGCTCCGAGGTTGGATTTACGCCCTTTAGCGGTGGAGCGGCGTCCCTTATTAATGAGCCACCCTGTATATTCTATACGGAAAATTATATTTATTTTTTAATAAAAATGCATATTATTATAGTATATTTACTTAATAGTTTCCGAGAGATTAACCCATTTTCTATAATCTTCTAACGTTCCATTTACCGTGAAACACCCTGTATTTACTTTAATTACTATGTTCATATTTATTTTATTTTTACCATTTTCTGATTAATTGGTTAAAAAATTAAAGTTTAAATAAATGTCAAGTTTAAAACAATTATTATCATATTTATTTTGGCAGCCATATTTTATATACAATTATTTAAGACAGGATTTCTCAAACTACTTAGGTACTTATTGAAAAAAATTTGGTTTAAATTCCATTGAATAGTTATAAATGCATTAATAAATGTTATTTGTAGAAAAATTGGTACGGTTATACAGCGTGCGCATTGGAAAATTTAGTCAAATTGCGCAATTCGCAACACATACATATTATAATAATGTCCGCCATCTTCCCGGCGCGGCGCGGCAATTCTAAAACCATATACCTACCTATCTAGTAGATAACAACTAAAATATTAGATAATAAAATAGGTATAATAATTGATGACTTACCGACAAACACAGGTACTAACATGGGTAACCCCCAGGTTTTAATATTTCCCCCATTTCATCCATAACTATATAATTATAATTGGACCACTTGAAGACAAACAAAAGAAAATATCGACACCCGACACAACCCGCGCGCTTCGAATTAAATGCTTCGCGTGGCGGTCGTCTTCACGTTGAGACTCGAGCCGTAATTCTACCTAACTTGCCTACAGTAAAATTTAGTTCGCGGAACTCTGGCAAAATGAATTTATTTTGGAATATCTGTTTTATTTGCAGTATTAAATTATAATCTCTAGATTTCTTATAGCATACTATGCTAACAAATATCTGGATTCCTTGAATAAAATATTTATTAAGAAAATTGGAAGTAAATAATATTAGTAAACTGTAATTGATTGCATTAAACTTTTGTTAATTTAACCATATATATTCCAATTCGATTTTTTAGTTGCCCGAATTAATCAAAAATATTTTACAAAATTATGTCAAGAGTAATTTAGTGTAGTGAACTATAATCTTATTTATCCAATTAAAAAACCAATACTAGAAATGTTAAAAATCGCTTAATTGCCACCAGAAAGAAATTTTTCTCAGTGTATTTCTGTTTGGTGTTTCTTTGAGAGCGGATTATAAGTTTATGGGTTTTACGTAATAATTGCTGTATTTTTTGTGTTTTGTGATATTTTCTACAAGCTAACCCAACAAACATTTAAAGCCTTGGCGACCTCTACTTTGGAGAAAATGACCTATTTACGTAAAAAAATAGCCTATTTTTTACCTCCAAATCGGCTTTTTGGACGAAGCGACCAAAGAGACTAGACTATAGCTGCTTGGTCAAAACAAAGTGATTCGAACTTATCAATACATGTTCAAAGTAGGAAAATATAAGAGGCCTAAAAGATGGTCCAAAAGAGTAGATATTTACCTTGTAAATCGACTTGATAGTGAGGTCTTAGGAAAGTCAGTAATAAACGCCCAACCAGGTTATTTTTTACCTTAGATTGGGCCTTAAAGCCCAAGAATCTTTTAGGCCCATAAATGAAGAACAAATTACTTCGTTTTGTCTTTAATACATCTTCATGGTCAGGTTATAATTTGAACATTTTCTGAGGTGATGTATACCCTATATTAGTCTTACATTTTGTTCTTAAAGCCCAGAAGACTTTAAAGTATAACGTAGGTTATAGTTATGACCAAACTGTCCTCTTATTTTGTCCTCAAAGTGATTTTAACCGGATATAAAGCCGTATCTTCCAAAAATTAGGTCTCTAAAGAGATTCTGGCTTAGAAATCTTTAATGATGATTGTAACGTTCATTGCACTGTGGTAAACTTGAAGCAATAATTTAGGTTATTATGAAAAAAATTAAATATTTCGATTTTCAAGTAAATATTACCGCAAACTGCGGAAGCTACACAAAACGTAGGAGCTATACAAAACGCCGGAACAAAAAAAAATGTTATACGCTTAGATTCGAACTCGGCCAAAATGTTAGGTTATTTAGATTATAATGGTAGTGGCTATTAATCCATTGACATTTCAGCGACCCCGATAGAAACATTTTATGAAGTATTAGGCCGTACATAGGCCCTGCAGTATTCGTTAAAACCCTAAATTAGGCTTCATATACACTTATTATAAATTTATGGCATATAAACGAATATTTCTCCTAATTTAGACCTATCAAGACAGAAGTTCCAAAATAGGAAACTTTCTCCTAGCATAACCTAATACGGGCTGATTTATAGGTCCATTTTTTTAAGCCCAAACCACAGGAAATCGTGACCTTTAAGAAAAATATTTTACTGACGCCATATTTTTTTAACATGGTGTATTATTTTCAATTAATTTTGTTAAATTATACTTGTAACACTAAAACAACGATAAATATATTACAAAAACCGAACACATAAACGAGCTAACTTATTCGTCCAAGCACAAAATATTGGCCACATTTTAAAATTCTTGTGTTTTCAATTTTAATTGACCTTGATTTTTTTAATTAAATGCCGTTTTTTCTGGGGCGCGGTTAGTTTTTCAAGGTAAAATTAAAATCAATAGGAACATTTTTTACGCGCACCTAATTTTGCACCTCACATTGATGAAATAATGATTTTATAAGTACCTATCTATATCTCCATTTTAAAAATCAATAACGGCTGACATGACATGTTCTGATTTAAGAAAACTCCTGCCTCCTGCGCTTTGATACAAATAAAAACAACATACTACTTTCGATCATCTTTGTCTAAAATTGTGGTTATGGTTTTCTATCAAGTTTATGACCCATAACAGGCCCAACATAGGCCCACAAAGATTAAATACAGGTAAAAAAACACCTCTTTACTACCAGGTAGTAGACTACTTGGCCTTGTCTATGAAGCCCAATTCTCCTAATGACAGGTGTTTTTTTACCAGTTTATTTCCTTGGTTTTATTCCCCACTAGGTGATATATGACTATGTAAAGCAGCCTGTCGGGTTTTATAGTAAAAAACTTAGGTAAAAGTCACCTTTTTTAGACTATAATTGTTTGTTGGGAATTAAGATGAGTCGCAAGTACCAAGTATGCGAGAATTCGGCAAACAATAATTATTCTGCAGTTACTTTTCATGGGTGAGTGAATAGAAAGTTGGGTTATTTGTAGGTCAGGTTTCTTCTATAGTAGTAAGGTCATATTGAAAGGTAACTCTGGCGTACCCCCACTACTTGCCCCACCCAGCTCTTCACCTCCTCTCCTACAAACCAATATATATATAGAAAATCTCAAAGAAGCGCTTGGCACAATTACAGCGAGCGGATTGAGAGTACAAACGAAGCCGCTAGACTTAGAAAAGTTCTATCAAAGGAGCCTAGTGCTCCCTCTTTTCTAAAAAAAGATGATGGGACATACACAGAGAGTAGTGGGGAAACCCTTGAACTGCTGATGGATTCCCACTTTCCTGGTAATACATCGGCCATAGAGCCCCTTATCGATCAAGGAGACGTTCCGGATTTGAATAGCATCAAATCAGTAGTCACTTACGATAAGCTGGAATGGGCGATTGACTCATTTGAACCTTACAAATCACCAGGATTAGACGGGATAATGCCCGCCATGCTACAAAGAGGGAAGAGAATCCTGATCCCTTGGCTCTTGGTGATATACAGAAGCAGCTTGCATTTTACTTACATGCCGGCTGACTGGAATAAGATAAAAATAGTCTTCATCCCTAAGGCTGGTAAGAGCAGTCATGTAACCGTCAAAGACTTCAGACCAATAAGCCTGTCTTCGTTCCTTGTCAAAACATTGGAGAGGTTACTGGATCTGCATATCAAGAACTCGGTGAGAGAGCGAGAATTAAGCTCGTCTCAACACGCTTATACCAAAGGGAAATCAGTGGAAACGGCGCTACACGAAGTAGTAGGCACTATTGAGAAATCCCTTAACAATAAAGAGTACACCCTAGGTACCTTCTTGGATATTGAAGGAGCCTTTAATAACGTCACGACCGAGGCAGTGTGCGACGCTCTAATAGAAACAGGGGTCGATAACTACATCTGCCGTTGGATTAGGAGGATGTTGAAAGGCCGTCAAATCTGCTCCAGTTTGGGAAGTAGCGAGATGGTCAGATTTGCTGGAAGAGGAACTCCGCAAGGCGGGGTTCTGTCACCAACACTCTGGCTGAGAGTTTTAAATAAAGTTCTCATAGCGTTGGAGAAGGCTGGAATAAAAGTGATTGCATACGCTGACGATATAGTTATACTAGTGTCAGGTAAATTTGTAAACACAATCAGCGACCTAACAGGAATGGCGCTACGAATACTACAACAGTGGGCCATGAAATGCGGGTTAAAAATCAACCCCGAAAAAACGGAGGTAGTTCTATTCACACGCAGAAGGGTGATCGAGAACTTTAGACTCCCAGTACTCGACAATAATGCTTTAGTGCTTAAGGAAAAAGCAAAGTATTTAGGATTGGTACTTGACTCCAAGCTAAACTGGGGCATAAACTTGCAAGAACGAGTTAGGAAAGCGTCGGTAGCATTATATGCCTGCAAAAAAGCAATTGGAAAAAAATGGGGACTAAAACCCCACATAGTACACTGGATCTATACAGCTATTATAAGACCTATATTAATATACGGGGTCCTGGTTTGGTGGACCGCTTTGGAAAAAGCAGTGCACACTAAGTCAATAACAAAGATACAAAGGGCAGCTTGTTTAGGAATAACCGGAGCCCTTAAGTCAACCCCGACAGCGGCGCTAGAGGTCATATTATATATACCCCCCTTGGATATCTATGGAAAAAGTATAGCTGCAAAAAGTGCCCTGCGACTAAAAGAGTCGAAATTCTGGAAGGAAACTAACTACGGGCACAGCAGTATACTAAAGATTCACCCGGGGAATAATCTACGAGACCCGACTGATTACTCTGTCCCAATAACATGCTTCGATAGAAGGTATTCTATACTCATTCCGAGTAGGGAAGAGTGGGAAGGCAATCAGAATATAACGAAAACAGATCACGCAATCTTCACAGACGGTTCAAAGATGGACGTTGGTGTGGGAGCCGGGGTCTTTTCCGAAAGCTTACAAATACAGAAATCGTATAGACTCCCCAACTATTGTAGTATTTTTCAGGCGGAAGTACTGGCAGTAGAGAAGGCGGTCAATATCCTGCAGGAACACCTTGGCTTGGGAGTAGCCTCGTCAATCACCATCTTCAGTGATAGTCAGGCGGCGATTAAGGCAATCTGTTCCAGCAGCGTCAAATCAAAGCTCGTAAAGCGATGCCGCAACAATCTATGCACACTTGGCAACCAACATCGGGTTATTCTGTGCTGGGTTCCTGGACACTCCAAAATAGATGGCAACGAGGCTGCCGATGCGCTCGCAAGAGAGGGCGCAGGCATGCCAGCTGATCTAGCAGACAATACAGTGAACAAACCACTGGGATTGGTCAAAGAGGAGATTGACTACACGGCCAAGCAGCTTGCACAGAACAGATGGACAGGGTTGACAACCTGTAGTACATCCAGGCAACTGTGGCCCACATTCGATAAAAAGAGAACCGCAGAGCTATTGAGACACAGTCGAAAAGACGTGAGAAATATTACTGCGGTTGTTACCGGACATTGCCTCTTCGGTAGACATGCCGAACTTATGCAAATACCTACTAACGACTTCTGCAGAAGCTGCAGAGATGAGGAAGAGGAAGAAAGTATTCAACATTTTCTGTGTGAATGCCCTGGCCTCGCAAGAAGGAGGTTCACTACTCTGGGTGAATCACCTTTCGATAGCCTGGAGGAACTAAACAACTTACAACTTGGACGGCTGAGCAGATTTCTGAACAGTAGTGGCTGGTTTGAATGAGTTGTTAAAATCCTTCCGCGGTTACGTCGCATAAACCATCAGTGATCTGATGAAGGTGGGTTCTACGGAACACGTGTGGTATCACAACGGACCTAATCAGGACTACGTGAGACCGTTTGGTCAGAACCAAGGGTCTGCCACTCTTACCTAACCTAACCTAACCAATATCACCTTGACCAATTAAATTTGAAAGCTATACAAGGAAAGCAGCATATTGTCAATAGTTGTAGCTTTTATTAATAATGTGACTAAAAAAGAATACACACTTCCTATGGACTTCGTAGCTTGCTAAGAAAAATGTCTATTCTCATTCCCTATCTAAAATTCCTAAATGGTTTGGAAAAATATAAATTATAATGACCGTTTCAAATCGAATAATAGTCAAAAGTTTTATTACACATTTTACAAAACTAATGGTTAAAAGATGACAAAATAAACTTTTAAGGAAAGTTTTGCATGGTAAGTGCCCAAAACTTTTTCGTTTCATCCTCATCGAGTACAATATATTATCCGTTATCGCGTGGAGAATAGTTTCTGAATAATGTGACCTCGTTATTCATTTATTTACATGTAGAAATATTCGGTTGTCTGGTTGTACTCCCCCGTTCCGCATTGTGACTTAATTTTTAGCAGATTTTCTCATTATTACTCTTAAGATACAGGGGTGGGACTATAATTTCAATTCAACTTGCCTTATCCATCATCGGTTGTAATGTAATAAGAAAAATGCCTACAATGCTAACCTAATAAATTTATTAAAAGATTTTAACATTTTTTTTACAGAACAGAACAAAACATTCTGGTTTGTTAATTTAAACAAACAAAAACTTTTTTATATAATAAAAATTAGTGTTACCGCGAGACGAGACGAGATCGTCTCGTCAGACGAGATAAAATGGGTCTCTCGTCTTGTCGAGAGAGGGCGTTTCGTCTCGCTTCTCTCGTGATTAAAACCAAATATAGTAAAAACCAAGCAAAATTTTAATGCGTTTAGGTTAGGTTCTATCATATTTGACATAAATCTCTCTCTCTCGGCGGCAACACTAATAAAAATAGTGTCAAATAAAATGGATTTATTAGCTGTTCCACATGTTGTTGATATACGGTTTTTTGGCTTGCAAGATAACTTTTAAAATGTCGACATTTTAAGTATCATAGTTCGTTTTAGCACACACAGATTACTGAAATATCCGAATTATAAGTTTTAATCTTTAATGGTTTCGAGAATATTTCGAAAAAACCACCTTCAGAGTTTAATATTATATAATATTATGACCTCATTTTGACCCAATCCACTTTATTATGTGGTCTGTAAATGGCAAGCAATGTTGATACTGTTTAAATAAATAAATTAGTATATATCGATATACAGGGTGTTCGAAAAATAGACGGAGATATTTTAGAGGGTGATTCCTTGTTAAAAAATATGAAAAAAAGTTTCTATAAACATGGGTCCGGAAATGCAGCGTTTTGAAGATACAGGATGTTAAAAAAATAGAAATAAAAAATGAAATTATTAATTAAATTAAAAATACTTACTCGATGCTGTTGAAATTTGGCAATGATATTTGTTGTATTAAGAGGCTAATTTAGCCCTAAATAGATTAAAATTATTGAGTCCAGTGGCGTCCCGGGGGCACCTTAGCGAATATTATTATCAAAAAAATGTACGCCACTGTCTTTTTTGTAGCTTTAATATTTTTTGTTTAATTATGCATCTAAAGATACAACTTCTTTGCCTCCTATCTCACTTCATTTTCGAGAAAAAAAATAAAAACCGTTTTATTGTATGTCATTGGACAAAATTGGTTTATTAATTTCTACTAAAATAAATCATAAGTGCATTGGACCACAAATAATAAAAAACATTTCTAGGAAAGAATGTTATTGCAACTTTTCCAATACCATAACATAAACTACAACAAATGTTGGAAATGTCCACCATCCATTTCCGTACACCTTCTCACTCGACGCATCATTGAACGACGAACTCGAGCTAAAATTCGAGGTCTATTTTTTATTTCTTCGCAAGCATTTACGATTTTATTTCTTAGTTCTTCTATTGTTTCTATGGGAGTAGTGTAAACCATCGTCTTAAGGTGTCCCCATAAATAAAAATCTAATGGATTTAAGTCAGGGGAGCGAGGTAGCCAGTTAATTGGTCCACCTCTTCCAATCCAATTTTCACCAAAGGTGTTACTCAGATGAGTTCTGACAGGTCTACTAAAATGAGGAGGCGCTCCATCGTGCATAAAATTTATTTGGTTACGTATATTTATAGAAACTTCTTCTAGCAGTACGGGAAATTCTTGTAGAAGAAACTCTAAGTAAGATTCGCCGTTTAATCTTAAGGGTAAAAAGAAAGGACCAATTAAATTGTTACCAACAATACCCATCCACACATTTAAAGAAAATTGTTCCTGGTGGCGACACTGCACGAAAGCATGGGGATTTTCGTCACTCCATACGTGAGTGTTATGGTAATTAACAATACCATCCCGCCGAAATCCTGCTTCGTCTGTAAAAAGTATGGTTTTATTAAAATTCCTATTATTATTAACCTCTTGGTAGTACCATTGGCAAAACTGTTAACGAGGAAGAAAATCTCTTGGTAGTAATGCTTGCACACGTTGGACGGGGGGGATACAAGAGTTGCTCGGAGAGAACCTGCCACACAGTGCTGTTGGAATGATTACGCCCTAATCTAGTTGCTATAGTCCTAGTACTGATACCAGGATTTTGTTCCACGGCACGTAAAACTGCCTCGTCAAACTCGGGCGTTCTTATGGACCTCGGTCGGCCTCTATCATTGGTGGAAACGGCAAAACTTCCCAAATAACATTATTGTCAAAAACATCACAAAAAAGAAATAAGAAAATTTACCTCTTTCCCGTAATCTACGGTCTACGCTTTCAAAGGTTTTACTATCTGGAAGTTGCTGCATACATTACATGCATGTCTGCCATTTCCTCAAAAGTGTAATTTTCCATCACAAAAACCGAGACAAAAACTTTTTAGAACAATTTCGCTAAAAAAAGTGTATAATTCTTTTCTAAAAGAACTAACGCGGAAATGTCAATCCTTCATGCAGAAATGATTATTTGTTTTCCAATGCACTTGTGATTTATTTTAGTAGAAATTAATAAACCAATTTTGTCCAATGACATACAATAAAACGGTTTTTATTTTTTTTTCTCGAAAATGAAGTGAGATAGGAAAAAAATACAAGAGGCAAAGAAGTTGTATCTTTAGATGCTTAATTAAACAAAAAATATTAAAGCTACAAAAAAGACAGTGGCGTACATTTTTTTGATAATAATATTCGCTAAGGTGCCCCCCGGGACGCCACTGGACTCAATAATTTTAATCTATTTAGGGCTAAATTAGCCTCTTAATACAACAAATAATATTGCCAAATTTCAACAGCATCAAGTAAGTATTTTTAATTTAATTAATAATTTAATTTTTTATTTCTATTTTTTTAACATCCTGTATCTTGAAAACCCTGCATTTCCGGACCCATGTTTATAGAAACTTTTTTTCATATTTTTTAACAAGGAATCACCCTCTAAAATATCTCCGTCTATTTTTCGAACACCCTGTATATTGGCCATGCCATTGAGGACACCATGTCCCATTGTATCTAGTAAATATTATAAACAAAGGGAAAAATTCTTCTGTTATCTGAAAAACTGGTTCATTTCAATTGACTCACATTAAACGGGTTACAGCTAATACCCATAGGTTTAATTAAGGTGAACTATAAACTGGGTTAAAATTAACCTTCAATTTAAACATTTATCATGCTTTTGACGTAGATATCTCTGGCTATGAAACTAGGGTAAACTTTCCCAAACTTTTAATAGGCTTCAAGACTCCCTAAGGTAAGATTTGTAAGGTTACATCATCTGTTGCCTACCTTGAAAAGTAGTCCAAATTACATCTTTCTACACACGTTCCTCTCAATGGCCTTAATAATTTTGGAACTGCTATGTAGTATATTTATTGTGGGTTTTAATAGGAGAAAACAAAAAGTATTTTATCTATTTATTACTGGACTGTAAAATTGTTCGGAAAATTTTGAAATAATATGCAGAAACATTTGGGGTGATAAACAATGGAGTAATATCAAATAAATTACCTTGTCGGACTTCCATTGTCTTTATTTAGTTACTTAACACAACGTTTCGGTTAGTTAGTATCTCTAACCGTTTTCAAGTGTAATCTAAATTATAATTCTAAGGCTACTGTCTTAAACATTATCCATGTGCAATGAAGCTTGATGACTCCGCCTACGAGCTTATTGGAGTGTGAAGTTTGAGCTGTTGGTTTTGGACAAGAAGAAGCTTCCAGATATTGGGGATATCTATACTTGGTTTACTAAATAGATGGGTATTTTTATTCATGAACGCTGCTTCCTTGAATTTTCGTTTCCTCCAGTGCTGTTCCGTGTCCAAAACATTGGCTTCTGATCACTGTATATTATGTTGGTTGGTCCATACATGTTCCCAGAAACAAAAAGACCTCTTCTCGTACGAGTTAAAGAACATCTGAAACATACTAAAACAGGTGAAATTTCAAGATCAGGTATAGGCTGGTATAGCGGAACATGTATAGACCAACCAACATAATATACAGTGGTCAGAAGCCAAGGTTTTAGACACGGAACAGCACTGGTGAAAACGACAATTTAAGGAAGCTGCTTTCGTGAATAAAAATACCCATCTATTTAGTAAACCAAGTATAGATATCCCCAATATCTGGAAGCTTCTTCTTGTCCAAAACCAACAGCTCAAACTTCAAACTCCAATAAGCACGTAGGCGGAGTCATCAAGCTTCATTGCACATGGATAATGTTTAAGACAGTAGCCTTATTATTTAGTTTTAGAATTATAATTTAGTTTACACTTGAAAACTTGTGTTAAGTAAAAAAAAAAAGATAATGGAAGTCCAACAATGTAATTTCTTGGATATTTAGGACAGTATTATTAATAGTTAGACATTTTAAGTCAAAAAATTGTAATTTTACTAAGTAAGAGTACCTTAGGATTCAGAAAAGGTTAAGTTACTGGTACAGAGTAGAATTGTCACAATTATGGCCGTATGCACTGTTAACATAATTTCTTACTTAGTAGAACTTTTCGACTTAAATCGCAAAATTCTTATGCACGATCAACAAAACAAGAAGCAAAAGTTGTTTTTAATTTTAAGTTATTAAAATCCTGGACTTTAGAAAGTTAAGTTGTTCTTATTTTATAACAACTTATGTCATGTCTGACAAGAATACATTGACATTTTTGACGAATTTTTGTATTTCTACAAACTAGTGCAAAAGATTGTGTTCGTAATACTAAAGTTCTTTCTTCGTCTTTTAAAATTAAATATGGAAATGGAAGATGCTATTTTTGTGGAAGACGATCTTGATGTTATTGACATAATCGAAATGAGTTTTCCACGAAGGTAATACAACAGAGAAAATAATTTGGCTACTCCTACTCAATACTACAATTTATCGGTTTTCCGTTTTCGCTTATAAAAGCACACAGTTTTACAGGTGTTGCAAGAAATTGAACATTTATTTGAATTTAATAATGTTAATAAAATTAAATTAATTAAATTAAAAAATAATAAATTAAAATTATTTCGTATTCATCACACGCAAGCAATGTTATTTTAGCGTTTTTTTCGAAAACGATTAGATTTATCAAAACAAAAGGTTAGGAGAATAAAAATATTCAGCGCAAACAGTGCAGGACAAAAAAGTTGGGACTATGCAAATTAAAGTATAGGCTTCTATGTGCGAGAAAACGATTTCGTCAAAATATTATGAGCGTAGCAAAAGGTATTGCAAAAAAATCTGCAAATAAAATTTACCTTTAACACCCTGTAACTCCGTTAAAAATCAATTTTCGAAAAAATGTTATAGGAAGAGATTATTTTCGGTCTAGAATTATCCCCTAAATTTTTTGCTGATTATTTCCGGTCACCCTGTATGTATATTTGTACTTACATTAGACTTTTTTTTTTCAGGTAAGCAAGAAACCATATTATAACTATCTGAGAAGAAGCATGCTATCTCAAATCATTCCAATCTTTTATATGTAAGTATTTAAACACATAGCATTCTCATTTGATGGTAAACCCTTAACCAAAAAATACAAATAATAACCGAAACCAAATTAAAGACAGTGGAAGTCCGACAAAATTATTTTATTCAAATATAAATAAACAGAAGAAAATGTTTCTTCTTTTTTTAAATGAAGAAAAGTGTAAGTGGTATATAAAAGCAGTGAAGCGCTTAAGTCGTTAAGTCTCAAGCTTATAGTTAGAGGTGCTGATATGTTTTAGAAGTGTCTAAAATCGTCGCTAGATGTCGCGGTGTGCTACGTCATCTCGACTCAAATATTAATATAGGTATAGCACAAAGGTATAGGATTAGAATTTCATTTTGCCTCTTATAATCCTTGCTAGGACAGCGTCGCTATTGTACCAGACTGCTCTATATGTACCTACGTTTTAACAAACTATATATTTATATTAACATTATATTAACATTGTATTAACATTAAACAACTGCTGTTGAGTATTTATGTTTCCTGGAATAGTTGAGATTTATTTTACAAATTTTGCAAGCAATATAAACGTATTTCGGCCTTAGCCCTCAAAAGGTTAACAAAAATAGACGTATCTTAAGAATTTCTCAAAAATCCACCCAAACGCATGTTTTTTTCCTTGGCAAACTAGTTAAAAACCCCTTGATTTGTACTTCATATTTCGTAGGTAAGGTGTATTAATAGTATATTACATAACAAGTGTTGAAAGTGGTACCTCCCAAACGAGGAGGTATTTAGCACGAGGCGTCAGCCGAGTGCGGAAATTCTCCAAGTGTGAGAAAATCATTTTCACACGAGTAATGTACACAATTTTCCTACGACCATACAAAATAATCAAAAAGAGTTTGATTTGTTTTTAATAGTTTGTAGGTATTACCATTGTGTTAATCAAATTTTTTCAACACTAGAGTTGAAAAAATAAAAACAATGCTCACTTACACATTTTAACTTACCTAGATTTAAATAAAAATAATAATTTTTTCTCCTATTTGCTTGCACATCATACCTACTATCTATGTACAGTGAATAAATTTCGTTTTTAATTTTTTAGCTGCTTGCATTCTTTCAATAAAACAATAATATACCTAAATATACATACAAAAACAACAAAACACAAAACTAAAACATAACCTTAACATTATAGAAAGATAGGGATGGAGTTAAATATCGATAGCTTGTTAATTATAAAAGTTCTATCTATATTCGATTTGTTTTGAATATTGCTAAAATAAATTGACCTACATAAAGCGCATTCACTTGTCCATATCCTTAAACATTGTGTGGACATTTTTTATCCGAGATAATTGTAAAATTATAAATCGGTATTTCGTAGGGTATTCTATTTCGGCTCTATAACTGTCCCTTTTTTTTCTGTGGTTCAACTCAGTTGACAATGTTGACATGTTTGGTGGGTTGCCCTTTTTGATATATTATTCTTTTTATCATAAATACTCTTAGGTTCCCAAAAATAATAACGAAAAAATGGAGTAATGGAGTTTTTTTATTTGTAGTAATGCCCTAGTGTACTTTACCCCACCCAGCACCCCAATTCGCTTCACGGGTCCCGTAAGTTTGTTACTTTTTTAAATAGTTTTGCTATCAAATTCGTCGGCCATCAGCTGTTTTATATTTCAACACACGTATTCAACAAGTGTGTGATATAAAGGACTTTCTAGCCAAGTTAGGCGTTCTTTATTTCTCATTTTCATAGGTGGTCGTAGGAAAAAATATTTTCACGTTAAATAATCCTCACAACGTTCCAGAACTATACAACACAAATTTAAATTTTTAAACATTAGTCAAAAATAAAAGCAACATACCAATATACAAACCATACATAACCTCAATTTGTTTAGGGACGAATGACAGTTATTGATACTCTGGGAGTCGATGTTTTAACATCTAAAAAAACAATATCAAATTACATAATATAGGTAAAGTTTATTGTTATTATCTAATAACTTTAATAAGATATTTTGTATTATTTAAAATATACTCAGCCTTGGGCCAATATCGACACAAGATTAATATAGTTGTTGAGGTCACCTTTTTAAAAAGAGGTATATTTTATAGGTTGCCTTATAATAGGAGCTTGGGGCTAATTGCTTAAGTAACTATGTACACGTACTTAAAGTAATACCTACTCGGTTGTTGAATTTTCAACACAGACTAAATCTTTATTTCGATATGAATAAAGGCATAAGCAGAAATTGCTAGGCATATATGAGGGGTATAGATTCAAAGTGTACAATCTCCATGTTTCCTAAATTATCAGTATAGACGAAAAAAACCTATAATTCATTAAATACAAACAATTACGATAGTTTTTCTTTTTTATTGTATTTATGGCACAACTTAGACCAATTTTTTCCCTTAACATTTTAAAAAAATATCAAAGTTATTTGGAAAAAGGAGATGGAGATTGTACGTTTTGGAAATAACAATTGGAGTTTGTCCATTTCTAAAATAACAAATATGGAGTTTGCCCACGTTAAAAATAATTTAAGGATCTTTTTTCACAAAATTTTTGTTAAAAACAATACATTAAATGACATAAGAAAAACTACAAAAATAAGAAATGAATGCAACTAACTTAAAAAAGTAAACTCGGAATGGCTTTGGCGCGAATTATTAGCAACAAGTCTGTGCAGGATTTTGCACGCTTTGAAATAATTCGAAATGAACAGCAAAACAACCCATTGGAGATTGTACACTTTGATTTTTAAAATTGAACAGGAGATAGTATACGGTTCGAAACTGAAATGTTAGTGCAGCTTGTACATTTTGAATTTAATCCCAATTTTCTGCCATCAAAATCCGTTGGAGCTTGCCCGTTTTGACAAGAAATTATGAGTTATTTCGATTTAGGGCTACAATTACTATGTAAAATGACATCTATCTCATTTTTAATGAAACATGGAGATTGTACACTTTACACTTTGAATTTATACCCCTCATATTATTATATACAATATTACTTTGAAAAGGCGCTGTATTGATCTCACTAAGATACTTTTGATTTTATAGAATAAATCAGCTTATCCTAAAATATATATATAATATGACATAAAACATTTGTATGAAGTAGTAGTAAAGACAGCTATTACTCACAATAAAAAATGATACACAATTTAGACATCACAGGAGACACAAACTTATATATTACATACGACATAAGAACTGCCGTTCCAATGTTTCTATCTGCGTAATAATTTTTGGAATTTAACTCTCTATAGCTTATTATCTTTAATAATAGACATTAGCAAATGAGGTGTGCTCACAATGAAGGTAAGCTTTCCAGTACCTTTTATGAAATTGTAGAAATCGCGGAGCATAATATTGTATAATACTCTATATATACGTGCTTTTTTCTCACTTCCATAGATGGATAGTGTATAGGAAAACGGCATTTTACTTATCGATTATCTAGAAAAAGTTTATCAACTTTAATTTTTTTAATGAAACTTGTTTTATATTTTTACATTCTTACATCTTCAACCGTTAACGAAATATTAACACTCTAATGCTGGTATGCACCGTGCACATATGTTTCTCAATTAAGCAACGTTCTAAACTCAAGTCACAATCTTAAAAGCATTGACAATGACAATTTGTTGTCTAAGTTTGAGACGTCAAAAAATGTCAGTGAATATTAATCAAATTTAAATTTTGCTCTGCTGGTATTACATCCAAAATGCACCTCGCTGAAGATGAACTCACAGATATGTTGATTATGTTGGGTTGTGGAGATACAAGTAGAAGTCATAGGGAAGTCCGTGACATGTTCACACAATCGCCCTACTATTAGCCAGTCGATAGTGTTTAGGGTAGCAATTAAGTGAAGAACTTCCCGTACTGTGAAAGATATTGTAAGTGGTCGTCGTAGTATACCTGAAAATAAAAATAAAGATATTATGTATTATCACTACAGGAAGATTTTCATAGCTCAAGTAGGTACCCAACTTGGGCGCGACTTCGATATTCACCAAACCACAGTACCTACATTTTTTTATAAAAGAGGATTTTCATCCGTACAAACCAGTAATTGTACAAGAGTTATTGGACGACGATCCTGATAGGCGAGAGGAATTTTGTAAAATAGTGATTGAGCTAACAGATAAGACCGCATGAATTGTCCAAAGAATTTGCTTTTCAGATGAGGCTAAGGTTTCTTTAAATCGTCGGGTGAATAGACAAAACTACAGATACTGGGCACACGGAAATCCTCGCTGGTTCATAGAAAATCACAGCCAGTGTCCTTCACTAAAACTATGAGAATGTGGTGGTTCCTGATGTTGATTGCCAATGATCCCAATGAATAAAAATTAAGCAATTACTTTTTAGTAAAAGCAATTGCTTGACTAGCAAATGCTATAAGTAAAAGCAATTGCTAGATCTGGATATGGATAAAATTTTGAAGCAATTGCTGTTTTTCTTACACCTCTGTAGCAAATGCTTATTCAACACAAGTTCAGACGTGTCTTATCCACTTGTTCAGATTATAGATTTCATGTTCAGTTTGGTGCCTAATTTGCAAAAGAGTTGACGTAAATACAACAACGTTGGTCTACTTATTTAGTACAATAGTAATTTGTTACGTTTTTGTGGAAAATAGGAAACTTATATTTGTGATATGGCAGATTTCAGTGAAAATGAGGAAAGTGATAGTAGTGATGAAGAAACTAAAGACAAGCAATTAATATTCGTTCACAAATTGAAGGAACATAAATAAATCTCTCTGACCACAACCGTTTAGCTTCCACAAAAGCTTCAGCACTTGTAGGAAATTTAATAAAAATATTGTCCTTCTCCAAAACTCCATCCATTACAGAAGTGTATGTCTTACAGACAGTAGTTTGGTGAACACCGAGTTTTTTACCTACAAAATTTTGAAAGCCCGGATCCGACAATTGCGGCAGAAAGACTTTCATCTTATTTCAAGGCGACAGTGCACCCCCTCGCCTTTAACCAGTATCAGTCAAAAAATAATTTGCCAACCATGCACTCAACATTTTCGCAGTCAAATCGATATAACTTTCTGAAATCATCATACCTGCAATTTTTACGTACACTGTATATTTTTCTTTTACGGACGTTCATATATATTCGGCCATAATTAAAGACACACATTAAGAGCAACGCACGTGTATTCCGCGGAGAACTAAAGTTGACTGCTACCAAGCAAATGATGCAGGGGTCGACCTACCTTAAAAAGTTGAAAGCAATTCTATAAAAAGCAATTCCTTAATTTATTCATCACATTTTAAGCAAACGATAGCGATTGCTTCTATTTTTTAAGAAAAAGCATTGACTAGAAGCAATTTTAACACTTAACACTTTTAAGCGATTGCTGGATGCAAAAGCAATTACTTTATTTTTTATTCATTGGCTTTTAAGAAATTACTTCGATTTTATAAGAAAAAGCAATTGCTACATTTTTATTCATTAGGCTCAATAAGGCTTACCTTATGGCAACATATTTTTTTCTATTCGTATGGCAGATTTCTCAAATATTAACTAATCGATATATTCCGCAAAGTATATCGTCAGTCTGTATCTATGTATAAATGACTCTGCTGTCGTCTCTATAGCTACGGTGACAAATTATTGACTTTTTAAGCTGATGTTAATGTTTATTTTGTTAAAAAAACTGATATAACTTTAAGTTTAATATTATCTGTGTCTGTCTCCTTTTAAGATGAGCGACCAGGTGTCGTTTTCTAAGACAACTAAGCGGCATCGTTTTGATGTAGTTTAGTCTCCGTTCCATCGAAATGAATTAAAGAACATTTTCTAAATGCATGTAAGAAAATGATAAACACAACCAAAGAAAAATGTATTTTATATACAAGATTGGTTTTGAGCTGTACGTTTAAACTGCTTACATGCTAGGCCAGGTGCCATTTTTTAAAAATACGCGCGTTAATCGCCTGACATGTTGTTGGGTATTTTCAGCGGCAAATAGTTTTGACTTGCGTTGTCTGCTGTCTGCATGACAAGACAATCGAACGGGACATTTAGAATTTACATTAAGAAACCTTAAATAACTGAAACCGCATTTGTGGTGTCTTTAAGTCTACAATAATATAGAGCAATTAAATATGTAAGTATATAAGTACATTTAGAATTTTTGCAAGTCCTTTCCTATGTCCCAAAGTTATAGTAATTCGTGTCAAGGGAAATGAAAGTATTTCTGTAATGTTAACAAAACTTGGCGGCACATACGTTATCTACCCTGTGAATAATGCTGTCGTCGAATTTGCTCGTCTTACAGAATAATTATAATTACCAAACGAAGAGTTTACCCAATTCAATAATCGTCGTTCTAACCTCAAAAAGGCACTGGGATGCAGTATTTATGCCTAAACATTCCTGATGTTTCTAACAAACTTTGTATAAACGAATACCTTATAGACCAGGGTCAATAATTTTTAAAACCAAAAAAAATAATAGTAGGATGAAACCCATTGGAAAAGGAAGAGAATATAACAAAAATGAAAGGAAAAATAATTTACGGGCGATTCGAGGTCGGGAAGTGGAAGGGGGTGAGTTTTTAAGGGTAGAAAACGATTTATCTCGATTTCCGGCAAAATTACAAGTCCTATGGAAAAACGTTAAATGGCAAAGTTGTAGGTAATAAAAAGATCTACAACTTTTGTATTTACACTTTTTTCACATAACCTCAAAATTTATGTGAAAAATTCAAATAACCAAGTTTTTGGTTTTCTATTTTTATCTTTTACATAAAAATTTTTTTTTTTCGAAATTTGGTGAAAACGTACATTTTTATGCCTTAAACACACTGTAATTTTTTTGATTTAAAATATTTATTTTGACATAATATCGAAAAGGCACCCTAATTTTCAATCGAAAATTCTCACGTCAAAATATCTGCTTTTTTAAAAAAGTCGGTGTCGACGTTGTGGTCTAGTGGTTAGCGCTACAGCCTTACAGATCGTAGGCCCGAGTTCCATTCCCGGTGCCGGCAACGTCGATGTTAAATTTGGAATTTGGTTTAAGAGGTGGCGCCGTCTTTCGGAAGAGACGTTAAACTGTGGGCCCCGTGTCATGGATGTTGGCACGTTAAAGAACCCTACCCTCGACAAAGAGGGATTCGGCAAAATTACCAGATAGTGTGTGACAAATTCCCTGGCGTCGGTGATTGGCCTCGTTGCGGAAAAAGGCCGACGTAAAAAAAAAAAAAAAAAAAAAAGTCGGTGGGCTTTTTGTTCGTTGGAATCTCTTCTTTCTGATGGTGTAAAAAAATATACATTACTATGGATAATGTTCTCAAAAAATGAAAAGAAACTAAAAAATCTCGAATCCGAATTTTTTTTTAATCGTTATGTACAATTTTGAGTAGTAGTAGTAGAAAAAATAAAAAAAACCAAAAACTTGGTTATTTGAATTTTTCACATAAATTTTGAGGTTATGTGAAAAAAGTGTAGATACGTTGCAGACCTTTTTATTACCTACAACTTTGCCATTTAACGTTTTTCCATAGGACTTGTAGTTTTGCCGGAAATCGAGATAAATCGTTTTCTACCCTTAAAAACTCACCCATTTCCACTTCCCGACCTCGGATCGCCCGTAAATTATTTTTCCTTTCATATTTGTTATATTCTCTTCCTTTTTCAATGGGTTTCATCCTACTATTATTTTTTTTCGCTTTTTACCATTTTCAAAGGCTTCAGCCCTGGTCTATTGATAAACTGATTACTTCACCGCAAAGATGTTGACAAAGGTGGTGTTCCGCCATTTTCTTATTGCTCCCAAAAGTGTTCCGCCACCACAAAAAGGTTGAAAACCACTGTTGTAGGTAATAAAAAGATCTACAACTTTTGTATTTTACACTTTTTTCACATAACCTCAAAATTTATGTGAAAATTCAAATAACCAAGTTTTTGATTTTTATCTTTTACAAAATTGGTGAAAACTTACCTGTTTATGTCCCAAGCACACTGTAATTTTTTTGATTTAAAATATTTATTTTTTCACCTTATTTTGACTTAATATCGAAAAAGCACCCTAATTTTCAATCGAAAATTCTCACGTCAAAATATCTGCTTTTTAAAAAAAGTCGGTGGGCTTTTTGTTCCTTGAAATCTCTACTTTTTGATGGTGTAAAAAAAATATACATTACTATGGTAAATGTTCTCAAAAAATGCAAAGAAACGAACGTCTCATTAAATATTAACTTATTTGGTTGTTAATTATAGTAGTAAGTATATTTCGACTTGCAATTTTTTGTTTATCAATGTAACATGGAATCTTACGTTTTTCGAGTAATTAAAGTATAAATTTTAATAAATAGCTCAAAATTGTACATAATGATTAAAAAAAAAATTCGGATTCAAGTTTTTTTCGTTTCTTTACATTTTTTGAGGACATTTACCATAGTAATGTATATTTTTTTTTACACCATCAAAAAGTAGAGATTTCAACGAACAAAAAACCCACCGACGTTTTAAAAAAAGCAGATATTTTGACGTGAGAATTTTCGATTGAAAACTAGGGTGCTTTTTCGATATTAAGTCAAAATAAGGTAAATGAATAAATATTTTAAATCCAAAAAGTGTGTTACATAAAAAGGTAAGTTTTCACCAAATTTCGTAAAAAAAATATTTTTTTGTAAAGGATAAAAATAAAATACCGAAAACTTGGTTATTTGAATTTTTCACATAAATTTTGAGGTTATGTGAAAAAAGTGTTAATACAAAAGTTGTAGATCTTTTTATTACCTACAACTTTGCCATTTAACGTTTTTCCATAGGACTTGTAGTTTTGCCGGAAATCGAGATAAATCGTTTTCTACCCTTAAAAAATCACTTCCACTTCCCGACCACGGATCGCCCGTAAATTATTTTTCCTTTCATTTTTGTTATATTCTCTTCCTTTTCCAATGGGTTTCATTCTACTATTATTTTTTTCACTTTTTACCATTTTCAAAGGCTTCGGCCGAGGCTTCAGCCCTGGTCTATTAATAAACAATCTCTTATGCATGTGGGTTAAGCTCGTTAACATTTTTGCAAGAAAAACAGAAACTTCCTCAATATTACAATGCATTTTATGTGTTAGTAACTCCGAAGCGCTGGCCATATTGTAATTGTTGTACCGTCTATTCAACAAAATATTTTAGTTAACAAGAATTAAAAGGGCTCAAAATCTTCAAATTTATTATCAAAACTGTATGGGACTTCGTTCAAAAACTCTCTCATAATGCCCTTGATATAAGGT
Organism: Polydrusus pterygomalis; assembly: GCA_963969555.1. NCBI lineage: Eukaryota > Metazoa > Arthropoda > Insecta > Coleoptera > Curculionidae > Polydrusus > Polydrusus pterygomalis. The sequence goes on along the minus strand of OZ018384.1, from coordinate 31,527,659 downwards.
AATACATCCGCTGTATGATGATGATTAAAGTGGTTTTAGTAGTGAATTGTTTGACCAAAACTACCAGGTTATAAAGCATGATTCTATACTACGAAGGCGTAGGGCCATGTAAAAAAAACTTAAAATGTTGACTTTTATATCGAAATTTCGACGTTAAACTTAAAATTTCTATTTTAATCTCAAAATTTCCAATTAGTTATCTTTAAAGGGCGGACTATATGCACTTAAATTCAGCCAAAATATGCGCATATATATGCCTTGTTTGCCTTTAAAATATGCAGTTATTTGATTTTTTTTACCAAATATGCATACTGGTATGCAATATTTCTTAATTTATTATAGTAAAATGAGGTAAAGAAATATATTGAGTTCTAAAAAATATGTTTATTTTTAAAAAATGCAAAAAAAAAGTAAAGAATTTTTTAACCTAAAATTGTATATAAGGCATTTATTACCAAATATTTTTCAAAATTTTCAACTAAAAAGGGTTGTCTTCTATAGTAAAAATATGTTTATACAAGAGAAGCTTCTTTCAACATCTACTGATGTAATCGGACAATACTGCAACTTAGCTAGCATAATATAATGCCAAGATACAACTTCGTTGGATGGTTTACCCTAATAATTCCTTCGTTCTTTTTTACAGTTACATCCAATTTGTTCCTTACTTGACCTCCTACTTTACCATTACAATTAGCGGAAAAAGTTTCAACAATACTAATTGAGTCTCTTAAACTTAAATTTCTACTCTCCAACGAGGATATTATGTCCGGTATAAAACTGAAATTAACCTTAATAAAACAAGATCTTTAGCACTTGCACTTTTTAACAACTCTTTACTTTTCACAACACTCTGCGAATCGTCATCTAAATCCAAAATTAGCTCTTTAATGACTTCGAAAGGCTCTGCGTAGAATATTGCGGCCCTGATTCATGTTCCCCACCGGATAGTTCACATTGAAAATACTGAAATCTTTCAACAAACTAAAGCATCCCCATCGGGTAATTACAGATTCTGGAAGTAAACTAACTCTTGGTAATTTTTCCTTATACAACTGCATTCTTAGAGGTGCTTTTAGAAATACTGTTTTTACATTTGAAATTTATTTACCCGAAGTATGTATTACAAATCGATATAAATACAGTTTGTTAAGCAGGTAATAATAACGCATTATTAAGTGACAATAAACCGGGGTTGCCCGAAATCGCCACCAAGATTGCTTCCCCTTAAAATCGTCGCCTAAAATCGCCACGACTTACACAGATACCTGGACACCCTTAGCCCAAAATCGCCACGGGCCTTTATGGAACTTGAGGTATATCGGCAACCGGTTTGTTCGTTGTTACCCAGAGCATTTTTTTTAATTCAATTTTTTCAACTAATATTATTTTATAAAATTTAAATTAAAAAAAAAGAACTTGACATATACTGATCGGGATATGAAAAACAAAAATTGCAAGCACATATCTAAGGTGCAATTAAATTAAATACCCAAAAAGCTTCTTATTATTTAATTTATTCTAAAGATAACAGTGATGGCGATTTTGGGCTATACCCTTGCAGGTCAAATATTTTACCCTAATTTTACCTGATGTTGGTGGCGATTTTGGGATGTCCCCCAATAAACAACCCCTAACAATATACCTGGAAACCCCCAATCAACCCCAAAACCTTGTGTATAATCAAAATGTAAATATAATTTTTATAATCTTCGGATTGGAAAATCTGTGAAACAAGTACCGCACTGGACATTAAACCTTTAACGTTTTAAATTTTTTGATAAAGCCGAAAACATAAAAATATGCTCTTAAAATAATAATTTATGAGAATATTATGCATTTTATTATAAAATTGCATGCAAATGCATATACAGTGTGACCAGTAAAGTCCGCATCATATGAGATTTTTTTTATTAATAGAGTAAGGTCGGGTAATATGGCCTATGCGGCTTATATGGCACACCAACATATTATATCTGATACGAATCGTCTCAGTGCCTCCAATCTTCTGTTAGTGTGTTCCTATATCTTCTCTAGCTACCTCAGTCACCATGTTACCGCGCATGGAGTACGGATGTATTCGTGAGAAGCAAAAATCAATTTTAACGGTTTCTGATCTAATTTCTCGATAAGTTTTTTATTTTTATATTAATTTTCAAAAATCACAAATTTAAATTTTACCGTTACAAGTTAACTTATATATTGTTAGATAAATCTTTGGCCATACGGTTTAGCCTGTATTAATTTTAATTTTGAGGTTATAGAATATTACCATTAACAGGTGTTCGGCGGTCAATATGGCCTATTATAGAGTAGGCTAACAAAGCCTGGTAGGCCATATTACCGACCATTTTTTTGAAGACAATTTAGGATTTTGTAAAATAAAAAACATTATTGTAGTATTAACTTATTGACTTTATTTCAAAGTACCTATGTCTCCAAAAGTAGACTCTAAAAAAAAGCGTCAAACATGGAACAAATAATCCATGAAGAAGGCAATAGAAGCTAATATGGCCCTAGGCCATCATACCCTACCATCTTGCACTTTTGTAAACTTTTAAAAAATATATTTTTTCGTTTACATTTTTTAAATGTTGCTCATTTATTTATTATAATAGGATAGTAGATAGGTTTCTTGACGAAATTAAGAGACTAAAAGCGATCCGTGTCACATAATATTATTTTAATTTTAATTTATTCTTATGGTGTGCCATAATACCCGATCTTACTCTAACTTTATTCGAAATTTAACTTTGGCATCAAGTTCTGCTTCGATCGAGATGAAAATGAAGCAAAAAAATAGTAGTCACGTGATTCGCTTTATCTGTCAAATTTTAATTTTTTTCCAAAAAATAATTCAAAAGTGGGGTTATTTCTAAAGGTATCGAAAAAAGTTATTGGAAAAAGCTTTTCTAAATGCAGTTTCTAGCCCACATGCAAAATTTTAGTTTCATAAGATAATTTTAATTGTTCACCCATATTTTGTAAATTGCACCACTTTTGCAAAATAAGACTCGACGCAACCTACAAAAAACTTCTTAGTTTTGACAATGCTTTATTTCAGATACATTTTCTTTAAAGTAGCGTGTGTGTTTTTCGACAAAATCAAAATTGGGCTATTAAAATTTGGTCGCATGTGATGCAAAGTTTATTTGTTTTTGACCCTGTATAAGGTAACTTTATAAAATAAATATTTTTGAAAACGTAGTTTGTGCCTGAAAGTAATACACCTTAATATTAAGACAAAAAAGAACACAGTGTCATCAGTAAAGTGTTCATAAAGTGGAAAATAAATTTTAATGGTGGGTAAAAAAATCAAAATTATCTTATGCAGCTGATATTTTGCTTGTGGGCTAGAAACTGCATTTACAAAAACTTTTTTAAATAAGTTTTTCAAGTCAAAATCCCAACGTGTCAGTCACGTGATTCGCATTATCTGTCAAATTTTAATTTTTTCCAAAAAATAATTCAATTTCTGAAAAAAATTAAAATTTTGACAGATAATGCGAATCACGTGACTGACACGTTGGGATTTTGACCGTCAAATTCTTTTGTGGTCAATTGACTAAGCCTCGGTCAAATTCCTCAGTTTTGTCAAAAGAAATGAAGCCATGAGTAATTACATAGAAACGTTTAATTAATTATTATTATTAAAACAGCTAACAAAAAATAAATAAACCATTCTGAGGTACAAAAAACACAAAAATGACACATTAATATTATGTTCTAACAATACTAAATTACTAATGAAGTAATGAGTGAGTGACTGATTGATGATGAAATGAGAGACTGCTGGCAGTACTGGCCTTGGAAGATAGCTTAGATAAAGGTACATCATCTTCGTCACTGAACTCACCCGCGGCATTGCCTTTATGTTCTTCAGAACTTCAGAATCTGAATCACTCGTTTCATCCTCACTACTGAAATTTAGCGCTGTTTCCTCCGAATTTCCATTTGTTTTATTTCCACTGCCACTTAACAGCTTTAAGTTGTACTTTATATTTCCTGAGCGAGTGGTTTTCAATCAGTTGCGAAGCTTGCTATGAACAATACCCCATGAGGACCAATTTCTCTAACAAGAGGCTGCAAAAGTTTTTGACCGAATTTGACCCGGTCAAAATCTCGGTCAATTGACCAGGCACAACCCTAGTTATCATACATATACTTAATAATGTTCAGTAAAATGCTTTTTCGAAATTTTGAGATGAAAGTCAAAGTTTCGAGATTTGCAAATTCGAAAAAGCTTCTTATTGAACATCATTACGCACATGCATGATAACTAATTGGCGCCCCTCGTAAAATGCACATGTACAATATACACCCGTATGTATAATTACGCACTTATCTCAAAAATAAAGTACGACAGACCTTTCGTTAAAAAGTGGATCATGTTAAAGGACCAATTTTTCAACCCTCCAACAGAAATGATTTAAAGACATTCGTTCCTCGGCTCTTTCGCAGAGATTGACACAAGTGCCTATGAGGACCCAATTTTGTGCTTGTTGTAGGTAGAGAAAAAAAATAATTGGTTCTCTTTGATAAAGCAACAGTGTGAATTTAATAAGGAAACAAAGTATAATCCGAACATTTTCGCGGAAATTAATAAAGAATTTTTTTTTACATAGACAATTACTCTGTAACATCAAAAATATCAATGGCCTAATATATAGGGTAAACCCGGTAGCGATTTTACAAAATATAAACTATTACAGCACAAGACACGCCCCCAATTACGAAATTACAAAATATAATCGGCCTCAGCACAATCCTGCAAAATCTAATCGTTTGCAGCACAACGTGGCTGATCCATATAAATTAATCTTGATGAAATTGAGGTTAGATCCGTCACGTCGGTCAGCAGAAATATTTTTCTTAACCATCCACACGAGTCCCACCGCCTGACGAGTCCTTTTCTAAAAATTCCGTCGAGAAGGTATATTGGCAACCGGTTTGTTCGTTGTTACCCAGAGCATTTTTTTTCCACAAATATTATTTTATTAAAATAAAATTAAAAAATAAATGCTCTGGGTAACAACGAACAAACCGGTTGCCAATATACCTTTTAGACGGAATTTGTCTAGCAAGGACTCGTCAGGCGGTGGGACTCGTGCGGATGGTTAAGAAAAATATTTCTGCCGTCGTCATGCTACAACAAACACTCTGAGCTACAAGCGATTAGATTTTACAGAAATGTGCTGAGCGGGATTATATTTTGCAATGATTCACGGGGCGAACGTGCCTGGTGCTCTAATAGTTTATATTTAGTAAAATCGCGCTGAGGCCGATTATATTTTGTAATTTCGTAATTGGGGGTGTGTCTTGTGCTGTAATAGCTTATATTTTGTAAAATCGCAACCCGGTAGAGATGGCGCAGCGGGTTAGATGGCGCAGTGCAATATATCCCTAAAAAAATAATATCCGGCAACGTAACCATCGCTACAGACTAGGGCTCGGAATTGTATTCGAATATTCGACTATTCTAAATTCGAATTTTTTGTTAGTTAATAAATTGTATTGTTCAAATATTCGACTATTCGAAATTCGAATATTTGACTATTTGAATATTCGACTATTTAAATATTCGACTATTCAAATATTCGTGTCACATAATATTATTTTAATTTTAATTTATTCTTATGGTGTGCCATAATACCCGATCTTACTCTAACTTTATTCGAAATTTAACTTTGGCATCAAGTTCTGCTTCGATCGAGATGAAAATGAAGCAAAAAAATAGTAGTCACGTGATTCGCTTTATCTGTCAAATTTTAATTTTTTTCCAAAAAATAATTCAAAAGTGGGGTTATTTCTAAAGGTATCGAAAAAAGTTATTGGAAAAAGCTTTTCTAAATGCAGTTTCTAGCCCACATGCAAAATTTTAGTTTCATAAGATAATTTTAATTGTTCACCCATATTTTGTAAATTGCACCACTTTTGCAAAATAAGACTCGACGCAACCTACAAAAAACTTCTTAGTTTTGACAATGCTTTATTTCAGATACATTTTCTTTAAAGTAGCGTGTGTGTTTTTCTACAAAATCAAAATTGGGCTATTAAAATTTGGTCGCATGTGATGCAAAGTTTATTTGTTTTTGACCCTGTATAAGGTAACTTTATAAAATAAATATTTTTGAAAACGTAGTTTGTGCCTGAAAGTAATACACCTTAATATTAAGACAAAAAAGAACACAGTGTCATCAGTAAAGTGTTCATAAAGTGGAAAATAAATTTTAATGGTGGGTAAAAAAATCAAAATTATCTTATGCAGCTGATATTTTGCTTGTGGGCTAGAAACTGCATTTACAAAAACTTTTTTAAATAAGTTTTTCAAGTCAAAATCCCAACGTGTCAGTCACGTGATTCGCATTATCTGTCAAATTTTAATTTTTTCCAAAAAATAATTCAATTTCTGAAAAAAATTAAAATTTTGACAGATAATGCGAATCACGTGACTGACACGTTGGGATTTTGACCGTCAAATTCTTTTGTGGTCAATTGACTAAGCCTCGGTCAAATTCCTCAGTTTTGTCAAAAGAAATGAAGCCATGAGTAATTACATAGAAACGTTTAATTAATTATTATTATTAAAACAGCTAACAAAAAATAAATAAACCATTCTGAGGTACAAAAAACACAAAAATGACACATTAATATTATGTTCTAACAATACTAAATTACTAATGAAGTAATGAGTGAGTGACTGATTGATGATGAAATGAGAGACTGCTGGCAGTACTGGCCTTGGAAGATAGCTTAGATAAAGGTACATCATCTTCGTCACTGAACTCACCCGCGGCATTGCCTTTATGTTCTTCAGAACTTCAGAATCTGAATCACTCGTTTCATCCTCACTACTGAAATTTAGCGCTGTTTCCTCCGAATTTCCATTTGTTTTATTTCCACTGCCACTTAACAGCTTTAAGTTGTACTTTATATTTCCTGAGCGAGTGGTTTTCAATCAGTTGCGAAGCTTGCTATGAACAATACCCCATGAGGACCAATTTCTCTAACAAGAGGCTGCAAAAGTTTTTGACCGAATTTGACCCGGTCAAAATCTCGGTCAATTGACCAGGCACAACCCTAGTTATCATACATATACTTAATAATGTTCAGTAAAATGCTTTTTCGAAATTTTGAGAAGAAAGTCAAAGTTTCGAGATTTGCAAATTCGAAAAAGCTTCTTATTGAACATCATTACGCACATGCATGATAACTAATTGGCGCCCCTCGTAAAATGCACATGTACAATATACACCCGTATGTATAATTACGCACTTATCTCAAAAATAAAGTACGACAGACCTTTCGTTAAAAAGTGGATCATGTTAAAGGACCAATTTTTCAACCCTCCAACAGAAATGATTTAAAGACATTCGTTCCTCGGCTCTTTCGCAGAGATTGACACAAGTGCCTATGAGGACCCAATTTTGTGCTTGTTGTAGGTAGAGAAAAAAAATAATTGGTTCTCTTTGATAAAGCAACAGTGTGAATTTAATAAGGAAACAAAGTATAATCCGAACATTTTCGCGGAAATTAATAAAGAATTTTTTTTTACATAGACAATTACTCTGTAACATCAAAAATATCAATGGCCTAATATATAGGGTAAACCCGGTAGCGATTTTACAAAATATAAACTATTACAGCACAAGACACGCCCCCAATTACGAAATTACAAAATATAATCGGCCTCAGCACAATCCTGCAAAATCTAATCGTTTGCAGCACAACGTGGCTGATCCATATAAATTAATCTTGATGAAATTGAGGTTAGATCCGTCACGTCGGTCAGCAGAAATATTTTTCTTAACCATCCACACGAGTCCCACCGCCTGACGAGTCCTTTTCTAAAAATTCCGTCGAGAAGGTATATTGGCAACCGGTTTGTTCGTTGTTACCCAGAGCATTTTTTTTCCACAAATATTATTTTATTAAAATAAAATTAAAAAATAAATGCTCTGGGTAACAACGAACAAACCGGTTGCCAATATACCTTTTAGACGGAATTTGTCTAGCAAGGACTCGTCAGGCGGTGGGACTCGTGCGGATGGTTAAGAAAAATATTTCTGCCGTCGTCATGCTACAACAAACACTCTGAGCTACAAGCGATTAGATTTTACAGAAATGTGCTGAGCGGGATTATATTTTGCAATGATTCACGGGGCGAACGTGCCTGGTGCTCTAATAGTTTATATTTAGTAAAATCGCGCTGAGGCCGATTATATTTTGTAATTTCGTAATTGGGGGTGTGTCTTGTGCTGTAATAGCTTATATTTTGTAAAATCGCAACCCGGTAGAGATGGCGCAGCGGGTTAGATGGCGCAGTGCAATATATCCCTAAAAAAATAATATCCGGCAACGTAGCCATCGCTACAGACTAGGGCTCGGAATTGTATTCGAATATTCGACTATTCTAAATTCGAATTTTTTGTTAGTTAATAAATTGTATTGTTCAAATATTCGACTATTCGAAATTCGAATATTTGACTATTTGAATATTCGACTATTTAAATATTCGACTATTCAAATATTTAAATATTCGACTATTCGAACATTTGACTATTCAAATATTCGACTATTCAAAATTCGAATATTCGACCATTCGAATATTTAACTATTTGACTTTGTTGGGATATTTATGTTCGTCTATTCGTGTTTTCTGTGATACTGTAAATTTTAACGTAATAAAGAAAAACAAAAATAAAATTATATAGGTAGTCAGCAAGCAGTTAAACCACTTCTACCGTGATTAAACGACTGTATTTCGATATTTAAATAGACGACTATTCGAATATTCGACTATTTAAATATTCGAAATTCGAATATTTGACTAATCGACTATTCAAGTATCTATTCGAATTATTCGACTATATTCGACTATTCGAATTGTTCGACTATTCGAATTGTTCGACTATTCGAATAACATACCAAACGACTATTCGAATACTTATATTTTAAAAATTCCTAGCCCTACTACAGACCTTCATTTGCAAGTAAACGTCTATGCCGTTCACCTCGCGCCCATTATTTTTCATTTTCTTTTATATATTTCAGCATGTCCTTTTTTTTCTAGATAATAAGTAATCTAATTATTTGGGTGTCAAACTAGCCAAAGTTTTTACTAGTTGTAACATTGTCGCTTTGAAATGAGCATATAGTTTGTTTTGTAACCTTAAAATCATTCACATTATTTGTTCCCGAGCACGTTACCGAGCCATCTCACCAAATGCAAGTTGGGTTAGATGGCGCGCGCCATATCACCCTATGTTGGTGCGCCATCTCACCCAATCTATTAGATTAAACTGCTAAAATATAATTAGCTTGAAGCTTATCAGATTAACTTTTTATTTTTTATAGATGCCCACTATGTGGCACGAGACAAAATTTGAATATTTAGTTATTTTTTTTTTATATTTTGTGTGAGCGCCATCTCACCCAGAGATGGACTTTTCTCTTATTTTGAAAAAAAAGAGAACCATGTCTTATTCAGTTAAATTAAATGAATTTTTTTCGTATCCTCTACTTTTATTTTTCCCAAAAAAATTGTTTTTTTTTCATTATGTGTTTACGCCATCTCATCACCCATACCCATGGGGTGAGATGGTTTTCTTCTGCTTTTTTTTTAAATACATTTTATGGGCATTAAAATTAAATTAAGTTTTGTTTTTGTATCCTCTACTTTTATTTTACTCAGTATAATCATATAAAAAATAATTCCTACCTAAAAATTGTAAATCTGATTTTTTATGCGACTTTGAAAAAACGTGCGCCATCTCTACCGGGTTTACCCTAAGGTGTATTATTTTCAGACACAAACTACATTTTCAAAAATACTTATTTTATGAAGTTACCTTATACAGGGTCAAAAAGAAATAAACTTTGCATCATATGCGACCAAATTTTAATAGCCCAATTTTGATTTTGTAGAAAAACACACATTTAATATATATAATATACTTTAAAGAAAATGTATCTGAAATAAAGCATTGCCAAAACTGAGAAGTTTTATATAGGTTGCGTTGAGTCTTATTTTGCAAAAGTGGTGCAATTTACAAAATATAGGTAAAAAATAAAAATTATCTTATGCAGCTGAAATTTTGCAAGTGGGCTAGAAACTGCATTAAAAAAAAACTTTTTGTAATGACTTTTTTCGGTATTTTCAGAAATTATTTGTTGGAAAAATTAAAATTTGACAGATAATGCGAATCACGTGACTACTATTTTTTTGCTTAATTTTCATCTCGATCGAAATAGAACTTGATGCCAAAGTCAAATTTTGAATAAAGCTATTAATAAAAAAAAATCCCATATGATGCGTACTTTACTGGTGACACTGTATTTTTACAGTGAGTGGTGCGTAAATTAATGGATTTTTTTTATAATATCTGAATTTCTCAAAAAAATATATGCAACGGTCCACCAAATTATCTAGTTGCGTTATAATAGAATTATTGTAAAATTCCAAGTCGGAAGTGCCATTGTTAAACAGTAACTAATTTTATTTAAAACTATATAAAGGTATGTAATATAGAGATTTCTAAAGTGAAAGTGTCACTTTATTGACTACCAGGCACTTTTTCTTTGATAAAGTAGCACAGAGGCATCGGGAAAATGAGTACTTTCCTGGCGGTTTTTTTTTTTGGACGGTTGCCGAAAAAATTGTTCACACAACACACCCGGAAACTATTTTTTTGGACTTGCAGACTTCCTACGCTTGTCATGGATTCTTGTCTACTCGTCCAAGAAAAACATTATTTTTCACTGTAAATTACCATTTTGACTTTTATTTTCCAACGGGTTGGAGACAATTTTTAGAATTCTATTTGCAGCATACTTGTCAATATTAAAGAACCCTTTTCTCAAAATCTACAAAAGTCACGTGGTTTTGTTTAGTAAAACAGTATTCATAGATATGTAAATATTTTAATTTAAATTACGTTATTTTTTATAATCCTAAAAAAAACACATGTCACCGTATTGGTAGTAGTAACTATACTTTTACCATAACATAGCATAATATGTATATTTCTCTATAAACCTGCTGTTATATTACAATAATTATTAATCTCCCACTATATTAGGTGCAAAATTGATTGATGTGCATTTTACAGTGTGAGAGAAATTTTACCTTTAACAATGCAAATTAAAGGAAAATAAAATCTAATTATTTATAGAATATTATTTAACAAGCTTATAATGTAGGCCATAATAAGCGAAGATTATTATGATGTTATATATAACCGATTGTATTATGGTTTATTATACACTAGTCAAATACTATGCTTTATCCATCCATCGTATTTCATTTTCACTATTTTCAAAATTCAGTATTACCTATTAAACACACAAAGCGAAACTTTTAACATTTAAGTCTAAATATATTGGCATTTCTCGTTTCCATAGTAACGGCAATGCGTCGCGACGTTAGATAGTCCGGGAGTCTGCGAGTGATTTTGGTCAGTTATTGTGCCGTAGCGTATTTACTGGTTGTAGATAGATATTAGTTAATACAGTGTGAGTTTCTATGTATTGAATAAATTCAGTAAATCCAGGTAAATCCAGTACAGTACAGGAATTAAACTACCCTCATGTCTTAATCGTGTTTTCAATTTCTCAACAGTTGACAAGGAATAAAAATTTTAAATTTCGCTTTAAAACAGTCAATAAAAACTAGGGTTTTCATTTAAAACAAATTATTGACATCATCATATCTCTAATTTGGGACACACTGTATAAATATTTTTTTCACAAAAAAAAACCGCAACCCTAATTGTTAGTACCCGTGTCCAAGCATTTTTTCAATAAAAAAAACTACTGGATTTACTGAATTTATTCCACGTTACAGACTCTACAGGGTGAGTCGGGAGAAATGGGCCAAACTCTAAGGGTGTAATCTATGCATCAAAATAATAAGAAAAAAGTCAAATGTTGTTATCCAATATTCATTTGTTTTCAAATTATAGCGTTAAATAAAATAATAATATTGTTAAACCAAAATATGCAACATTAACATTGTTTGAAATAAATCATTGGTTTAGTAAATTTTCAAAAATACCGCCAATGACTTCCAAACGTTTTCTGCTTCGTTTACGAAGGGCGCGCGTGACTCTTCTAATTGATTCGTGCCTTTCTTTAATATTGAGTGCAGCTTTTCTAATGCGTCTAATTAATGCATCCCTAGTATCTACTTCTACTTTGTATCCCTAATTTTTTAACCAACCACATAAATTATAGTCCAACGGTGTAAGGTCTGGCGATCTAGGAGGCCAACTAATAGGACCATCGCGACCAATGCAAACCTCTGGAAACCAAAATAATAAGAAAAAACTCAAATGTTGTTATCCAATATTGATTTGTTTTTTAATTATAAGGCAAAAACAAAATATTGCATTAATTTAGCTTTCCTGTAATAAATGGTATTATTGTCCACTTTTGATTGTTGTGCTGTCTCTATTCTGTTAGTGTCAATATAAAATTTTACATTGATACGGATTTGTATCATTTAAATTTTATAAAATGCCATACATTTATTCACATCTCGAATACGTCAATATGGTTTTTATTTATGGTTTGTGTAATGGGAATGCTACAGCGGCTGCTGAAGAATATCGTCAACGATTTCCACATCAAAGAACACCGAACAGAAAGGCCTTTATCAGAGTTTTCAACAAACTGTGCGAGACCGGAACGCTTCCAAGTGCTAATGTAACATCCGAACGAGCCATTCGACAGGATTTAGAAGAAATAGAAAATGTTCTAGCTTTAGTAGAAGCAGATGCAACGACCAGCTCGCAAAGAAGGAACTCAGTTTTTCTTTTGGAAAATCGCGTTACAGGGGATCACTACTTAAGTTTTTACAAAATGAATTGCAAGGACTACTGGAGGATTCCTTTAAACATCAGAATTCAAATGTATTATCAACACGACGAAGCGCCTGCCCATTTCGATCGTCGGGTCAAGCAATATTTGGACCAAAAGTTTTCAGAGGTTTGGATTGGTCGCGGTGGTCCTATTAGTTAGCCTCCTAGGTCGCCAGACCTCACACCGTTGGACTATAATTTATGGGGTCGGTTAAAAAAATGAGGTATACAAAGGAAAAGTAGATACTAGGGATGCATTAATTAGACGCATTAGAAATGCTGCACTCAATATTAAAGAAAGGCACGAATCAAATAGAAGAGCCACGCGCACCCTTCCTAAACAAGCAGAAAATGTTTGGAAGTCAATGGCGGTATTTTTGAAAATTTACTAAACCAATGATTTATTTAAAACAATGTTAATGTTGCATATTTTGGTTTAACAATATTATTATTCCATTTAACGCTGTAATTTGAGAACAAATGAGTATTGGATAACAACATTTGAGTTTGTTTTTTCTTATTATTTTGGTGCATAGATTACACCCTTAGAGTTTGGCCACTTCCTCCCGACTCACCCTGTATATTATGTAATACCAATATGTCTGGAGTGTTATTGGCTTTAACGTTTTTAAATATAAAATTCTAAATAAATTTACGGCGGCAAGGGAATTAATTAAATCATTAAGGTTTTTCTTTAATAAGCTAACAAAGAAAAATAGGCTATAAGATGCTTTATAAAAAATTGTGGAGAAACACCCGAGATATTTCTTCATAATAAAATTTTCAGGGAAATATTTCTTTAATAAGTTAATTAATGTCATTTTCAGGTTTATTCCCAGCTAATCGAATATTTAACTAAGATAAATGTTCCGAAATAAAGTGATATAATGCCAGTCGTTTCCAGATTACATTTTAAATACTAGAATCAATATTTAAGAGAGGTTCGGTATAAGTTACCAGCTTTACCGCGAAATATTTTAACATTGGCTGTACTTTCTTATTACAGTGGCGGGCATCAAGACATTCCGCTATAGGATTCGGCACCCGTCTCTATTCTGATTGGATGATTTCAATTCCGTCTAAAAGGTATATTGGCAACCGGTTTGTTCGTTGTTACCCAGAGCATTTTTTTTAATTCAATTTTTTCAACTAATATTATTTTATAAAAATAAAATTTTAAAAAAATGCTCTGGGTAACAACGAACAAACCGGTTGCCAATATACCTTTTAGACGGATTTGAAATCATCCAATTAGAATAGAGACGGGTGCCGAATCCTATAGCGGAATGGCTAGATGCAGCCTCACACAAAAAAATCTAGTATCCAGTTGAACCTAAAAGTTTCAAACTGAAACTATCATAGACATAAATAGGAGCAATGCTAAAGTAAAATTAAATAGAAAACACCTTAGCATCAAAATATAGTTTTAAATTAATACTACATTCTTTTAACTTGACTCTACTTTAGTTTTAGGGTAATAAAAATAAATGATCAACCTATCAATAATTGCAGTTGCAGATATAGTATACGTTAATATTGGTTTAATTCAAAGTAATGCAAATAGCATCAAAGAAATAATAAGGGTTTAGATTTTACTCAAGTTGAGTATAGAGACTGTCTTTGTGCTCGCTGTGGCAATACAAATTTATTTTTATTTTTAAACCTATCATAGTATATTTCACTTTGACCACAATACTTATTTTTAAAACAAGTATAAGATTATCTTGTTATGATGATGATGTAATCTCTTTATAAACATAATTTTGATTAACTTGATGATATAATTTAAAACCAGTGGTAGTTTAAAAATGAATATATTTTAGGCACAAAATAAAGCAAGTTAGTTTCAAAATAAGGCTATTTGTTTGAGCATTACTATAAGCTTGTTTTGAGAGTAGTTTTTTTTTGTGTGCGGGGGCCCACATAGACGGCCCCTTCAAAATTTGCTGCCAGCTTTCTTTTTCATTGGTATTTCATTCCATAATTAATTTTATTTTTTTATATCGTGAGAATTTAACTTCGTTGTGAAGAAGAATTATACGTGAAAGCGCGTATGCAGAATTTACAAACGATATAAAGACTTCTCCATTGACTTTCCTAGTCAAATTTTAAGCCTCAGAAAGGGACTTGGAGATAGTATTACAAAATTAAAAACAGTGTATGAACTTGCGGATCATGTATTAATAAAAAATCAGTGTGTTCTTCAAATTTTCCAGATTATCTAGTGCAGTGATGTTATTTCTAACTTTACCAGTTGTGTGGCATCAGCGGAACGATCTTTTTCCAAACTTAAAATAGTAAAAACCCATTTACGTAATATCATGGGACAATAACGCCTTTCGGATTTATCCTTAGTAAACCAATAAAGCAATCTATGTAAGCAATCCATTAAAATAATTCAAACCAAACATAGCCCTATTTCAGCGGGTAGGTTATACTAAGCGCGGGCATAAATTCAAACCAAACATAGCCCTATTCCAACGGGCAGGTTATACTCTATTTCTAATTTTGTCTCGAAACATCTATTTCGAACGCGCTAGCGAGTTCGTAATAAATCTATTTCGAACTCCAAATTTTATTATTTAAAGGTTGGCCCTACATGACATGTTTTTTTTTCACCGTTTAGCATAGCATTCTAGATAACTAATATTTTTTAGTCCAAATATGCAAAATACTACGCGAACCCACGTATGTATGTTTGGTTGCCTAGATCTACAAATCTGTATGTATTGTTTTAGTTAATTAAAAAACACATATTAAATAATAACTTTATTGACGGATAACTAATTTGCTTTTGTAGATGCTTCAAGCTATCATTTTCTGCCAAATCCTATCCAAAATTTAATCTACTAACCTTCCAATGTCGATTTTAACTACAACTTTATTTGAATTTTCCATCTTCCCTATACTAAATTGCAATGCCGTGACGTGAAATCACGTCTTTTGAAATTCGAAAAAAGTAGCAAAATCGCCCGAGTTTCCGAACGCTCTGTATATGTAAAGAATGTATAAGGATCACACAACGTATTCCGTCCAATTTCAAATCTCATATCGCTAAAATAACTTTAGAATCTCGTGGTGAAAATGGGTGAATAAATCAAAAAATGACAGTTCGCAAAATAATTTTTATTGTCCATAGGCTACTATGATAAAAAATAGTATTACCAACATAACATTTAGACATAAAAATTTACAAAATTTGAAGGATTTATTTTCTTTTTAAATATGTATTTTTTATTGAAAAAACTACAAATTAGAAAAAATAGTATAAAGTACGTGTTATATAAAGCAGTTTTAAGCACTTGTCCCGTTATAAAACTCGCCGCAAGCGGCTCGTTTTTTAACATGGACGGATGCTATAAAATGATGCTTTATAAAACGTGTACTTTAATATACTATTATACTAAGCGCGGGCGGGCGACCGATTATCCGTCCCGATTCAACGCGGCTTCTCGATGAGTTGTCATGACGACAGAGGCGTGACGTCACCTACACATCGCACAACGAGCGGCCACGATGAGCTCCAATTTTCCGCGCCCAACAATAGCTGTTCGCGATGCCACGGTAGAATTATCAATATATTATGTACTCTGGCGAGGCGACCTGTCGATGCCGCTAGGCGCTAACGTTTTGTTTATTTGTTTTAATTTGATTTATTAGTTACGTTGTTGTTGTTGTTGGAAAATGTCGTGTAATATGAAGGTCAGTGATTTACAGAAGCTTGTGTTTAGTTCTCTGAGCTTAAGTGAAAAAATTGATTTAAAAAATGCAGGGCGGCCACTAGAAATTGAAGATAGTATAATTTATCCAAAGTCAGTGTGATGACATTCCAATCATTCCATCTCTTTGAGACTGTTTACCGCCGTTTGTATGCCGTATGGAATGATTGGAATGTCATCACACTGACTTTGAAAAAATTATACAAGTGCAATCAAAATGTAAAAGTAAGGCACAGTTTACGCGTAAGTTTGACAAAGAAATATATAATAAAAAATCCTGGATATGCGGTTGTGAGGACAAAAATTATTTTTTTTTTGTTTCGTGTGTGTTCTTTTTGACGGGGATGATAATTGGGCTATAAATGGGGTGCAGGACTTAAAACATCTTTTAGAGAAAATAGAAAAACATTAAAATAGTGCAAAACATCGTCATAATGTGGTAAGTTTTGAGATGTTAGGACAAACTAATATTTTAACTTGTTTAAGTAGTGCTTATGCCGATGAAATTAAAATTCACAACGAGAAAGTTATAAACAGACACGTACTTTTGAAAATAATAGACATTTTAATTTTTTTTATTTAAAGCCAGCGCCCCCCCTAACTCGCTAGTCACGAGCCGCCACTGTCTTTTGGATTCTATGAGGCTCGATCACTGCCCGTTACTACCATACATGGTAAGCAACATTATAAGTGTTTTAAAATTTTAATGTTTGCTGAAATTTTACTTATAATGACTTAATAACTTCCTATGTTATGTCTACCAGTCTACCTAGGTACTTAACCCATAATGTGGGTTTAACCCTAATTAAATTATTACACGATTAAGGAATTCAAAAATTCATAAACCTGAACCTAATAGTAATGAAAATAAGAATTATCATTTTCCATTCGTTATAGAGAGGGGGCCCCCTGAAAACGTTTGCGGGGGGCACTTAGTTTTTTTACGCCACTGTATTTTTAAACGATATTTTCTCAATAGTATTAAGCTTAATAATATTATAGGTTCCTCTCAATATTTAAGGATTATGTCGAGATGCAAAAATCATATTTTAATTTCTCAAGACTCAGGCAATGACATTTTGTTTTTCTAACTCGTCATACTTCTTATTATAACGAAGCCGTATCGGCTAACCAATCAAATCGTTATATAGATTTTCCGATATCTCGATTAATTCGTTGATAAAAAAATTGCAAACGTCCATGAGCGAAAATAATTAATCGATTGCTTATTGATTACTCGATAGAAAATTAACAAGAACAAGTCGCCATACTTATTAAATAATACTTATATGAAATTTAGAGTGATTCATTTTCTTGGCACATTACCACACACATAAATTTTAAAACATTGGACTACTCCAGAGCATTATCCACTAATCAATTATTGTAGTAAATTATCATCATCGAAATAAATCTAGTAATCGACTATTTTAGATAATCGGAACCTTATGTTACATATATGACTTTTTATAATCGCCCAGCCCTAATTGACAGTTTTTATTTGCTGTTAAAATTTTTGGGTTAGGACATGCTTTTATTCCATACGTACATTTCAAGGGAAGATCCTACATACAGGGTGTCCCAGATAAGAATGCACTCTACAGAGATCTCGTAAA
Source organism: Polydrusus pterygomalis (assembly GCA_963969555.1). Classification (NCBI taxonomy): domain Eukaryota; kingdom Metazoa; phylum Arthropoda; class Insecta; order Coleoptera; family Curculionidae; genus Polydrusus; species Polydrusus pterygomalis. The sequence continues at coordinate 31,509,464 of OZ018384.1, read as the reverse complement.
CCATAGGAGATACAGAGATGGTTAAATTAGAGAAAAGTTGCGCATTACTGAATCCTGTAACGTCATGTTTTTAAATTTAAAAAATTCCGAATGCTTCCGAAGATATTTGGATAAAACCGAATTTTCGCGATTTCGTTTTAATTGATTTATGATTCTATTTGAAGAGAGATGTCAAAAGAAATTTTACATTCTCATTGCCACTTTTTCTCCTCTATAAGATCGTTTAATTACATTTTTGATCTGACGTTTCGTTTAGTCACAACCATAATCAACTTTGTTATTTTAAATAGTCGGGAAATTTTATTTTATGCTTAATAAATTCTACGTTTTTTTCTAAATCTAACGGTGTATCACACTTATTATTTATTAGACGTTTCGATAAAGAAAAACACATCATCAATGAAAATAGTGACATTATCAAAAATATTTTTGTTTTTATTGTTGTATTTAAACACTAGTTGGATTTTAAAACATTCCGCTAGAGTCTAGACCAGCGGTTCTCAAACTTTTTTGGTGACGGAACCCTTTTGGGAAGCAAAATACTTGATGGAACCCTACAATAAAACAATAGTTTTTAAAAGTGTATTCTTTATTAATAAGCATAATAAAAGTACAATGTAACAGTTACTAATTATTACTTACTTTACCACATGGCAAGTACAATAATAGAAGATATTAAAAAAGAAAAAATCTAACTAATGGGAGGTATGAAACTGTTTTTTATTTTTCATCAATTGGTTGATATCAGGTTTGATAGAAGACAGTTGAAGTATCATATCAGGTTCGGCGTCCAGTCTATTGCGATATTTTGTTTTCGTGGCTGCATAGGTTGAGAATCCTGTTTCGCACAAATATGTTGTTGGGAACGGGAGAAGAATATTCAGAGCCATTTTGCCAAGCATTGGATATTCATCACGGATTCTGCACCAAAAATCGTTGAGAGGCGTCGTTTTGAACAGTGACTCCATACTTGTGTCTGATGACATTTCTAAAAGAGATTCATATATCTCGTTTGACATACTTTCGGGCTTTTCCAAGTTGGGTAAAAAAAGGATTATGAATCCATGAATTCAGTTTCATTTTTGTATTCTGTTTTTCGGGAAAATACTTTTCAAAAGATGCGCGCATCGAACTGAGATATTGGACCAATTCTTCAAACACATCATCTTGAAACATTTCTGTGTCGTTATCGCTAACAAACTCACTGAGTGACGTAAAGCTTTCTATTTCTTTCTTACCAACGCAAATAATCCAAAAATCTAATTTTCTTTTGAAGGCAGTTATTTTGTTATAGGCCTGAAACACTGTTGTCTGTTTACCTTGCAATGATAAATTCAATTCGTTCAGTTTTTGAAAGATATCCGCCATAAAAGACAATCGGAACAACCAAGTTTTATCATACAAACGGTCCTTCAAATTAAAAGAAGTATCTGCTGAAAGAAACATTTGTAACTCGGCTCTAAGTTCAAATAGCCTTGTTAAAGTTTTACCCCGAGACAGCCATCGCACTTCTGTATGGAGCAGCAGTGTTTTATGTTTGCTGCCATAATCTTCACACAATAATGAGAACAATCGGGATTGTAGTGGTCGTGATTTGATAAAATTAATTATTTTTACCGCTTCATCCATAACTAATTTTAGATTTGACGGCATTTGCTTCATCGCAAGTGCTTGTCTATGCAGAATACAATGGCTGGAACTACAATTAGGCGCTTTATTTTTTATTCGTGACACTGCTCCTGCTGTTTTACCTGTCATCGCCTTGGCCCCATCTGTACAAATGTCAATGCAATTGTTCCAAACTGAGATTATTTTCTTCAAAAAATATATTTATTTTATTAAAAATTTCTTCCCTGGTAGTGTTTGTGAGCAGCGGTGAACACATAAGCATGTCTTCTTCAAAAGAACTTTCATATGGATATCTCACGATAACCAGCAATATAGCCAAACCAGCGACATCAGTTGACTCGTCCATTTGCAAGGCGAATCGTGTTTTTTGTAGACGTGTAACTAGTTCTTGTTTGACGTAGCTTGCCAGATCATGGATTTGCCGTGAAACAGTATCGTTTGATAGCGGCACAGTAGAAAGATGCTTTGCAGATTTTTCATCGAGCATACATTTTGTTATGTCTAATACACATGGCTTTATTAAATTCTCAGCGATAGTGTGCGCTTCACCTGCTTGTGCAATGCGATAGCTAACTAAATATGATGCCTCCGTGGCCTTTTCGTTGATAGTTTTTGTTACATGCATCATATTTTTTTGACTTTCCAATAACTGATCTTTTTTACGAACAAAAAATTCTTTATTCTTGTCTTTAGACTCGGGGTGTACAGTTTGTAAATGTCGGCGCAATTTGGCAGGTGCCATGGAACTATTAGGAAGCAGTTTACTACATAGCATGCAGAGAGGTGAGCCGTTGGAATCAACAAATCCGAAACTGATATATGATTCATCATACTTCCTTTTTTTCGTCTTTGAAACCGTCGAGCTTGACGTCGTGGCATCATCGTCTGGATCGGTGATTGCTATATTCTCCGCGCGTACTACTTTTGAACATTCAGCGTCATTAGAAGATGTTGTTGCAACACGTTTAACACCTTTATGCCAACGTTCCATTCTTCTTTATTTATAATGTTACACGTCAGGATGGTGATGTCTAAATAATGCACAACCGTTACTGCGTATAAGAGACTAAGTTTAGTACAATGAAGAAATGTATAAAACTGAGACAACAGAATACAGCAGGCAGTAGAACAATAAACACTAGTTTCTCGCTAGCGAGCTTGTAAGTAGGTAGGTAGGAACTTATCGCTCCGAACGCTAATCGTCAACTGACTGACGAGGCGCGACGCGCGATCGCCGCTTTTATACTTAGTCCTAGACTCGCTCTCGAATATTCTCGAAAATACTCGAGTCGGCGCCTTTGATAAACAAAAAGCAAAAATAAAAAGAGAAATATAAAAATTGCGTTGTAAACAATTCAGAGGCGGCTTTTATCAAAGGGACTGCGCGCTCACAAGTATACAAGTATACATGTTGATACCAAACTTATGAGATATTGTACCAGCTATTGTAACACATGTTTATACAAATACAAATAAATAAATAAATATACCTACGCGCGGCCGCGGAGTCAAAACGTTCGACCAGAGAGAGGTGTTTTGATTTTTTTTCTAAATTCTTGAGGAACCCCTACAGAGGTATCGCGGAACCCTAGGGTTCCGCGGAACACACTTAGAGTATAGCTGGTCTAGACTATCGAATACACACAAACTCAAGCGACCTGAAATCACCATCAAAAATGCATCGCTGCCTCCCGGGCTATAATATCAATGAATGCTAATGTTTGATATCGAGAGTTAGCGTCAAATTTATTCAGCGGCGTTCCTAGGGGAAGGACCTCTTTTATATTTATCTTAACATAGTATAAAACAAAGTCGCTGTCCCCGTCTGTCCGTCCCTATTCTTTTATGCTTAAATCTTTAAAACTACGCAACGGATCTTGAAGCGGTTTTTTTAATAGATAGAGTGATTCAAGAGAAAGGTTTTTATGTATAATTAGCGACCCGCCCCGGCTTCGCACGGGTGCAATTTCAGAAAGTGGCATGCCGGGTACTAATATATCGGGTTTGTTCGGGTTTGTATTTATACCAGCGGGTTGCAACGCATGCCGGGTACACGCTAGTATGATTTTAATTTATTTCTTAATTTTTAACATGACACATTTAAAAAAATTTACCCAAAAATTATAAATCCGCGGACTTTTTTTGCACAATAAAGGTATTCTTGTAAAAAAATAATAGGAATATAAGTTTAGGAGAAAAAAAAAACATTTATTTACATCATTACATAACTTATTATCGAATTGTGGATGGCTTATTGTCCTTTTAATATATTTATGGACCTTCATTCATATCACCTTTTTTTCATGTTTTTGTATGTATGTAGAAACTCCCCTTGAAATAAACGTATGGAATTCCCGGACACCCAGTACGCCATTTGACACATGTATTCAGTTTGACATCCCCCTTTTCCGATCAAACTTTGTCTCTCATGTAACATATTCCTAATTAACGGCTGTCATTTGGAGGAATTACATTACATTACGAGGAACGATCAAAAGTAAAAGTTAAAGTTTAAAATCCATTAACTGAGAAACTAGTAACATGCCACAATTTAAAGAAATTCGGTAACAGCGGAGGAAAATACGGGTTAAATTACATTCTATTATGAACTTTTAAGTGCATGATACAAATTACGGCTCAGAAAGGATTATTGCCTTTTATTTTGCAGCTAATTTCTCGGATCCAGGGAAGGAAATCGATATTTGAAACCTCGCAGAGGTCCTTATATTAAGCTTATATTTCTTAAACGAATATTGTGATATTCTCAATGATCGGGTCACATTTTCTGTGGACATCCCTAAACGGAAATAAATAAAACAACGTCATCATGGCCTTAGACTAATGTCGTGGCTGTCACATCTTTGGGGGCTGCGTTGCTATACTGCACACTTTTTATAAGGTTTTAGATAAATAATTCAATTCCCATATCATGTTAATTAAACTTTTAACAGCGTAAGATTGACAAACAAAGAGGAACGAAATTTGTATGTTTATTTGTTGATTTACTTCAGAACGGAATAAGATTTTGTCAATACGTTCATTTGTTATTGTTTCGTCAATATGTACCAGATCATTGGATATTCTACTCATCGAACACTTTAATTTGTCATCAATTCATTATCCTCTGTGTTACCGCCACGCAATTAAAAAATGTATTTTATTTTCTTAACCAATAATTTGTCGACTCATTCAGATTTAATTATATTTCTAAAACGCCCTATTTAGATAAACAAAGAAAAATAAACAAATGCCAAAGTTTACAATAACAAGCCGAGTCTATCTAAAGTTTCTGTCTCTGTGGTATCAAGTAAAGAACAGATTAAACTAATGGCTTAGTATAATGGTTATTGCTGTTTTGCACTAAACTTAATAATCAGATACTATGGAGAACTTTGTAAATTAATTACTTTATTGTTTTATTACTTTATTGCGCTAGTATCGTCAACTAGGGGTATTTCTCGTTACCATGTATAATTAACCGCTTTAGGCTATCGGCGATATTTTAACTTTATCTATCTCGGTTAACACCTAAAATATTGTCCAGTGTCACACTGACCTTTATACCTGGAAAGTTATTAGTAGAAATCAGGAAACTACTACCATTGCAAAATAATAATGAATGATTCATTCCAGTGGCGGAACGTTGCACAATAGAGATAGAGAGAGAGAGAGAAAAATTTCATTCGCAAAATTGCTAAGCAACAAACTTTTATACCAGTCGAAAATTTTTCCGGCTAAATTTTCTCTCTTATGATATTTGACAAGACTATTTCACGAGAAAACAATAAAAACAGACTGTTTATTTAGCAAACTAGAAACTTTATTTATTACTAATATTAAACGTACGGTTGTTATAAGTAATAGTTTGTCCATTATTTTCTATCAAAGCATGGCTTTGGGTATGATTGACTTGCATTTGAGAAGGTCCACATGCTTCATTTGTTGTTTTGAGATTTTCGATGAGCTTCAGATGATGACTAGGATCTAGCTGCAGATATGGTTTCAGGGAATTTGCGTTTAAGTGGCCTGTTAACCAAATCAACTCTTGTTCCCCAACACCTTGCTTAAATAGGGCAGACACAGCGGAAGATTGATGAGAGTGATTTGTTATTTTATGCTTCTTCGTATCTATTCCAATTCTTTCCGCTGAAGTTTTGGTTCACTTAGATACTGTATTTATTCCTAGTGGAGTATTTTTAAACCAACATCCCTTCTGCCAGTTTGGATAAACGGAGAGAAGTCTGTCTGTGGAAATGTTTGGTCCTCTTTTTTCCAATAATTTTAAAAATAATCTTACAGGGCTTACAGTCTTTGTTTGATGAATTTCTTACCAACCATTTGCTGTTTGCCAATCCTTTTGACCCATCTTGAGCTGTCTTGGAAAATATGCTGTTGTATTCAATTCATCCGGTAAATTCTACCATGGTATCAAACTCCTTTTGAAAATATTGAATTTTGCAATTTACGCTCTCATTGGCTCTCCAAGCTAGTTCAAATGAGCAGAGATGGAAACATTTGTTTTGTGCTACATCGGGGTTTTCTTCATTGTAGCTTTGCATTATTGTTAGTAAATCTTTGGTAGATAATGCTTTTGAACTTACTTTCCTCTTTTCCTGACAACCTGGAACCGGTGGATTCTGATCGGCAGCCTGTACGACAGAGCCTCGCAAGACGTACGTCTAGCATTGGTATAACACAGGATCAAGTCGATTTTGGCTTCCGTAATATGCTCTCCCCTAACTTGGAATCAGAATTTCGTAAGCTCCGGGAATCTGTGACTTTCTGTTCCGATAAGATATCAGATTTTGAAACAATAATAAAGAAATTTACGGAGTCTCTAAAGGGCTTTGAATACTTAAAAACAGAAAACGAAAAACTAAAGTCCGAGGTCACTTCTCTTAAGACCAAAGTTAGTTCTCTGGAACAATTCTCTAGGGCCAATAACTTGGAAATACAGGGAGTACCAGAGGTAAAGAATGAAAATGTCATTAAGGTACTGCAGAATATCGGTGAGTTTATTGACTTTCGTATTGATGAAAATAAGATCGATTTTATTCATCGAATTCCATCTGGTAACCCTCAGTATCCCAAGCCAATAGTTGTTAAATTTACAACGCGCCTATATAAAGAGCAAGTCTTGGGAGCTGTCAAAACCAAAATGAGATCGGCTATAAACAGAAAGGGGCCAGGCTTGTTGTTGGATCTTGCCGACAAGCCTATTTTCATCAATGAGCATTTGACTGCAGAAAAAAAGCTACTTCACAAAAAAGTTAGAGAACTTGCAAAGGAAAAGCTTTACAAGTTTGTTTGGGTCCGAAATGGTAATGTTTTCCTTAGAAAAGACGAGCGGTCAAAAATAATTCTAATAGAAAATTCTCTGGATTTAAATAAAGTGAGAACGAGCAGCCAATAATCGCTCGGTATAATTTTTTTTTTTTATGTATTGGAATCTCCTCATGGAGCTGAATATATATTTTCAAAACACAAGAGGTTTAAGAACTAAATTAACAGACTTTAAATTAAGCACACAAGCATCAAACTTTGACATAATATGTTTGAATGAAACCTGGCTGCACAGGGGCATTTCGGATGCGGAACTATTTGATTTAAGTACCTATGATGTCTTTCGCCGCGATCGAGAAATGACAGCATCAATTAAGCAAGATGGAGGTGGTGTTTTAATAGCAACTCGTACCCGGTTAGCAGCCGTCCCTGTTACAGAGTTTCTTAGCGATGCTGAGGATGTGTGGGTGCTTTTAAAACTTGGCAAGTTAAAACTGTATGTGTGCTCTGTGTATTTGCCTCCTAATGACAAATACGCTTTTTCCTGTTTTGTTTCCAGAATGACTTGGGTGAGTCAACATGTGAATGATGGTATAATTTTGGTATGTGGGGATATGAATTGTCCTACAATAAACTGGGTTATGAATGACACTAATATATTTCTTATACCAACTAATGTTGGTCAAGATCACTCAGATCTTGTAGATTCATTTTCTTTTGCGGGTCTTATGCAATTCAATAATATAAAAAATAATAGTAATAAAATTTTAGATCTTGTTTTATGTAACAGTAATATAGTCAAGGAAATCACGCGTTGCAGCACTCCCGCAGTGAATGAAGATCTCTACCATCCAGCACTCGAATTTAATCTAATGTTATCCTCTCCCAAAACCTTACATAATATTAATGAACATTTTTTAAACTTTAAAAGGGCAAATTATCCCCTAATCAATAGTGATTTAATGAAAATAATGTGGACAAACTTATTTAGTAACAAGTCGCTGGATGAAAATATAACTCAATTTTATAATATCCTGAATAACATTATTCACGAAAGGGTTGCTGTAATTCGTAAAAATAGAAGATATCCGCCTTATTTCTCACAGGCTACAATAAAAGCAGTAAAGGAAAAAAATAAGTTTCACAAAAAGTGGAAAATTTTTAAAAATCAAACAGACTATAACACTTTTAAGCTTTTGAGGAGTAGGACTAAACAATTAATTCGTGAAGATTTCGAAAGTTATGTTGATTATATTGAGAATGAAATACCGGCTAATCATAAAAAATTCTGGCAATTTGTATCATTAAACAAAAAAAATACAGGTATTCCATCATCAATGAATTATAACAATCTAGAGGCTAACGATCATCTTGAGATCAGCAACATGTTCGCTAATTATTTTGAAAGTGTGTTTATTAAGTCAACATATGTCAATCAAAACAACAGTTCGAATAATAACAATGATGGCCGATATGTTGCTCCATCGCATGATCATCTATCTCATCTTCAGTTCTCTGAACAGGAAGTGTTTGATGGCCTGAGACAACTGGACCCCAAAAAGGGAGCTGGTCCGGATGGCATTCCATCTGTTTTTGCCAAGAACTGTGCTTCTGGCCTCTCTTTGCCCTTATTTTTACTGTTCAACCAATCTCTTAAAGCCGGTTTGTTTCCCCAGAAATGGAAACTGTCAAATGTGGTACCAATTTTTAAGGATGGTCAAAGGAATCTCGCCAATAATTATCGTCCGATAAGTAAATTGTGCATATTTGCCAAACTACTCGAAAAATTACTTTATAAATATCTTTTTAATCTTGTGAAAGGACAAATCATCTTGGAGCAACACGGATTTATGGCTAATAGGTCCATTGAAAGCAATCTTTTAATCTATACGGACTTCATAAAAGAAAGTATGGATAAACGTGTTCAGGTTGATGCCATTTACACCGACTTTAGTAAGGCATTCGATAAAGTTGATCAGGTTCTCATGCTAAATAAACTAAAATTGATCGGTGTGAGTGGTAGCCTATTGGAATGGTTTAGATCGTATATGTCAGATCGACAGTTCAGAGTATGTATAAATGGAGTCAATTCTGATACTCTTCCAGTTTCCTCCGGGGTGCCACAAGGATCGCATTTAGGGCCGTTATTATTTATTATTTACATAAATGACATTAAAAGCTGCTTCTTGAATTGTGACTTTGTAATTTATGCGGACGATTTGAAAATGTATAAGCAGATTCGTTCACTGGTCGATTGTGACCTCGTACAAGAAGATCTCCTGCGTTTTATCACATATTGCAAAAAGAATTATTTGTTTATCAATATAGATAAATGCTGCGTGATCTCATTTTCTAGAAATAAAAATTTAATTAACCAAGACTATCTAATTAATGGAAGCGTTCTTAAAAAAGTGAATCAAATAAGGGACCTTGGCGTAGTTCTTGATGAGAAGCTTTTGTTTGATAAACATATAAACTCCTTGGCGTCCAGTTGTTGTCAGATTTTGGGCTTTATTACTAGGCAGGCTAAATACTTTAAGAACACTAAATCTTTGATGTGCTTGTATTATGCGTATGTGTATAGCAAGTTAAATTTTGCATCTGTTGTATGGAATCCAATGTATGCTGTATATATAGATAGATTGGAAAGGGTGCAAAACAGATTTTTGAGATGTCTACTATTTAAGCAAAATTATATACTTCACGACATAAATACTGTAAGATTGCATTTTTGTATATTGTCTCTGCGGAATCGAAGAATTTTATCGGACTTGGTTTATATGTTTAAAATATCCTCGAATAGGGTTGACTCTCCATATCTGGTCTCAAGGATGGCGTTCAATGTTGCACCGCGACAATTAAGAAATAATTACATTTTTTATACTCCATTTCATCATACAAATAGTTCTCAAAACTCACCAATCAGTCGAATGATGAGAAACTCGAATCGCTATTTTTCGGACCTAGATCTAGATTTCTTTTCAACATCTTTGAATAGAATTAAAAATGCTCTAAAGCGAAGGCTTTTAGAATAATTAAATAAGTATCATAATGCTTCGTTTTTTTCATGTTGTTATTATTACCTATCATAGGCATTTGCCATAATGGCAAATGCTTCTTTTTGTATTGTTATCCAATCATTGATATTATTAGCTTATAAGTGCTGATATTGTTGTAGGATAGATATAATTTACTTATTATAAAATTAGTGGATACTGTCTATGGGATTTCCTGTTTGTATCCTAAATAAATAAATAAATAAATAAATAAATAAATAAACTTTGGAGCTGCTTTCTCTTTGCGTCTCTTGCCATTCGCGCATTTTTAAAGGAAATATCCGTAGAAGGGTCAATCTTTACTTCGTATTCTGTAAAATACATTTCTTGAATCATTTTTGCTGTAGTGTGCCATATCGCCTTTACAGAAGATTCTTTATAGTCTTCGCCATTACCCTTCTTCATATTAAAGGCGTAATCTTCGAGGATTTTCGCCAGTTCCATCACAGTAGCACATTTTTTCACTTTATAATTTCTTACCATTAGAAACTCTGAGAACTGTGCCCAAATTGAGGTCTTGGAATTCTGTGTGTTGTGGAATATTTTCAGCTATCGATTTTTTTTATTTCTTGGATAGATTGGCACCCAAATCTTGCATTTTCGTTTAAATTGCTCATTTTGTCTTCAAACCAGGATGACCTTTGTCAGACTAACAATAGTTTTTAGCAGACATCTATCAAAATTACCTATGTCGCTGAAAACCCATCTTGTTGATTTTGTCCATGTGTATATAATTAAGAGTTTTTCCACTAGGAAACAGGCCTTTGCTATGATATTTTGCCGGTATAAAACACTCTAGTGAAATAGTCAAGATAATAATTAATTAGCGAAAGAAAAAATTAGCGAAATAAAAAGGAAAGTTTAGTAGTGCTACCTATGATAAAAGCCCAAACGCTTGAATTTTGTATTAAAAACAATTGTGTAATATAATTTTTTAATTGAAATGAATATGTTAAAAACTGTGCTCTTTATCATTGTTTTTAATAGGCCTTCTATTGATATTTTGAAAATGCTGGATGAAGCGCAATCTAAGTTCCAGTTGGGGCAACTAGATTAGTCCAAATTTTCTATCTATCTATTGTTAAAAATAAAAAAAAATCTCTTAATATTGTAACGTAGTATATATATCGTAGCGTCTGGTATTACTGTAGACATTTTACAGGGTGTCCTGAATCAATCGATTTTCTCGGAAGCCTTATGCATATACGATTTACTTCAATTTGAAAATATTGAAATAAGTACCTATCCTTCAACTCTGTTTCTAATGTAGCTTCTATTTTAATATTTCAGGGACCATAAGTCAAGAAATACAGGCACAGAAAATTTTAACATTACTCTAACTCCTATACCTTATGTTCTTATTACCTTAAAAACATTTAGCTATTAGATTATCCCTGCCAAATATTTTTATTTATTGGTTAAACAACTAAAATTTTAGAAAACTTACCTTTTAGAAAAATGACTTATGTAATTAGATACAAAAGTAAAGAAAAATATGTTTCGCAAACATGTAACATTGTAGTTAAACGTACTTCACGTAGAAAGAAAATTAGACACTGGGGGAAAAATATATAAATCGTGCCTTGAACTATTAGCTTAAATGATGATTTTATCATTTTGTTTTCTCTCAATATTCTCTGGATAATAAAATCTTTGTTTGTTATACCAAAAAATATTTTCTACGTTTCCAATTTACACTAAATATTTTGACAATGTTTGTAATTTTAGGTTAAAAACTCATTTGGGGTTGTGTTTACGTCTCTAAAATCGTCCAAATTATTTTTCAAAATTTTATCAGAAACTTTCCAATTTTTGTCAGAGGCATAAACTTTTGACCCTTCGTAGCGTCCCCTGCCACTCGTGTTGTATTATACAACGCTGCTGGTGACGTCTTAAAAAGTCAAGAACAATTGCGTTGTCCTCTCCCCCCTGTTCTGGATACGCCACTGAGGACATTATAATCGGAACCCATTAACTCAAATAGTTATTTGATTTGTTCAAATCCAGATATTTTTGATCATTTGAACATCTGACTTGGCGTTGAAATATTTGACGTCCTAACATAATGTGTTATAGATTTGATTTTCGCAAATTATTGTTACGTATATAATACAGGGTGTCCGGGAAAATGTGGGAAATCTCCCGGATATGAAAAAAACACGCGAAAAGAATACTACAAGTTCATATAAACTTCTTTCGTATCGGCCCCCTCTTCGGAGACATGGGCTTCCAAAGAGCTCCCGCATGGAACTAAGTTTTTGCCACATAATTATTAAACCAACAGGTATTTCAATTTTTTTTTCATATGATCTATACCAGGTAAGACCCTTCAAATTACTATCCCAGAAAGTGTTGCGAATTACTCACAGCTGCAGGGACGGACTAGCTGTGACACTAATGTGCCCATTTTTTTACGCCCTGTATGATAAGAACTTTGGACAACATTTTTTACATACCTTTAACTATTTACATCATGTATATTTAGCGTATTTCAATAAAAGATAGGTACATCTTTGTTCCTATAAATTATAAATGTTCACCTTTAACTGCTTAATATTAATAGATAATCGCAATAAAATTACGTTTTTCCGAAAACGGTTAGGATTAGCGACATGAATGAAGAGTACTTAATTTGTAGTCAAGTTAAAGGTATGTAAAAACGTTGTCCAAAGTTTTTATCATACAGGGCGTAAAAAAAATGGGCACATTAGTGTCACAGCTAGTCCTTCCCTGCAGCTGTGAGTGATTCGCAACACTTTCTGGGATAGTAATTTGAAGGGTCTTACCTGCATAGATTATATGAAAAAAAAATTGAAAAATACCTGTTGGTTTAATAATTATGTGTCAAAAACTTAATTCCATGGAAGCTCTTTGGGAGCCCATATCTTCGAAGAGGAGGCCGATACGAAAGAAGTTTATATGAACTTGTAGTATTCTTTTCACGTGTTTTTTTTTTCATATCCGGGAGATTTCCCACATTTTCCTGGACACCCTGTATATACGTACAAGGGTGTAGAGACGGCACTGATGGGTTATAAATGGGGTTATAAAGTCCTGCATGCACGTAACATCAAACTTTTCTGAAAATTTACACACCGATAAATAATGTTTTATGATTGCTATATCGGCATCTTAAAAATATTTCTTTATTTGTAAAGTACGAAGGAGAGAAAGAAATAGATGAAGTTTACAAAAGGATTACTTGTAGAATTTAGTTTTACAACAGGTACCTATATCTATGTTGATTGTAAAAGTTAGGTAACAAACTTTCTTTGATAAGTCAGGTAAAACAAACATAAACACATATAATGGGTATACCTTTTCTTAGTATTTGGTTCCTCTTGTTTGTTCTGGCAATTATTGTAATAGTGTTTGCATTGTCAACAAATTAGAAGTTATAGGAAGGTCTTCACCATGCCAGTCGCCTTTCTTTTGTAACCATTCCTCTATTTTTTGCATGTACATACCTATTTATAAATAAAATAATTGTGCATTGAAACTTTGAGCTATAATTAAAATTATTATTTATTAAAACTTTCGAATATTTGTACAAAGCGTGGTCAATGAGGTATACAAAAGTTAATTCTGGATAGAGTATCCTGACTTTTAAAGAAGATAAATGCAACATTTCAAGCAATTGCTCATGTGAAAACCTTGGTAAGATTAAACTCCATCTCGTTTTAAAGTGATATATTTTTGAAATTTCGGTTTTAACTTTTCTAAATTATGAACGTTGTAACCTGGAGACCACACCACTGCACCATACTCCAACTTTGATCTCACATACGAATTATATAAGGTGGTAATAGCCTCAATATTTATAAAGCCTCTTGTACATCGCCGAATGAAGCCGTAAGCCTTTGAAACCCCAGAAATGGCATTGTTTATGTGAGAGCTATAAGAAAGTTTCGAATCAAAAGTTCTATCAAGGTCTTTGAACTTCTAGATACGTGAAACTGAGCGATTATCCATATGTAATCGTATAAAATTGTTGACGACTTAGTAGTGAGAGATGCTACGTTACACTTTTCAACATTAGGCTGCATATTATTTTCCACACACCATTTCACAATCATATCAACGTTAAATTGAAGTTCGATACATTTATCTATATTCCTTATTCTTTTAAATATATGTCAACTGTTCCAAATTCACTGTATACTTTATCATAAAAAAGGTCCAATAGGATTGGACAACCCAATGTGATAAGGCTTTTCAACAAGATAAATCATTCTAAAGTCGGTTGATGCTCTTGTTCATTTTGATCCATACTGTAGCTAAAATTACCTGTAGATGTGTTTGTTGTGGGAGTTGGCGCTGATGTCAGTCACAAGTTCCCTCCAGGTAAGGAAAAACAATTGGATAGACATCTAGAACGCTTCCGGAAACCCATAAAAATATTATATGTCTAACATTTAAATCAAAATTCACAGTTTAAATGTTTTGCTACTTTTGGTTTACCTCTTCTAATAGTTTCGGGCAATGATAGGCTATTTTTTCCGACGAATTGAAATGCTTTTTGTCAAAAAATAATATTAAACATACTCCAGTCCTCCTGACTCCTGCTTCAAACGACTCCACAGAAGATGCGGTGAAGTATGCTCTCAAAAAAGCTTTTACTCTCAGCTCTGCATGGGGAAAGTTCAGTTTTAACAGATTTTTATTTGATTACAGGACAACGTTAAAGTTCACTACAAGGGTTAGTCGAGCGGAACTTATGTTTGGTTGTAGTTTACTATATTTTATTTTTCACTATTTACGTATACAGACAACTCAACTTCGTTAAAAAACGCTCAAGTTGTCAGATATGTCGGTCAAAAAAAGGACAATGGTGCTTAAATTGAAAATTGTAATCCTATATCGTAGTTTTGGTTAAAATCTATGACTATGGTAGGTAATAAACCTATGCGTTCATAAAAGGTAAAATTGCCAAGAAAATAAGCCAAAGAACTTATTTAGTAGAAATACTAAGAACTAGAAAGAAACTTGGAATAAGAAGCACTGTAATCTGATTGAGAATGTAATCAGATAAAAACATTGTGGAAGTTGTTAATAGTAAAGTTGTAAATATAGGAACGAGTCTAGATAATAGCCGTTCTGCCGTAGTTGTAATAATAGCAGAAATGCTAGTATAATAAAAAAAACTGACATCATTGCTAGTGTATTAAACACGCTTTAGTGTTATATCAATTCCAGATTTGCTAGAACAGTGTTTTTATTGGTATCAATCAGTTCCCTTAGCAACACAGTCTTGTTAAATAATGAACTACTTACTTTTAATACAGCAATTTTGTTAAAACTAAATTCTATTTTTTTAATGTAACGCATTTTGTTCTCAGTAAAGCGCTTTCTCTACAATTAAGAAAGCAGAACAGTGTCTCAAAAAACTAATTGTATTCGTTAGGACCTATAATCCACAAGACGTTCGTGGTGGTTCGTAGGGATCGGCAATCGCCGCGCGCCGTAGTGTTAGTTTTAACGTATTTCTTGCGCAGGTCACATCGTTGTTCGGAGTCTTCTAGCTGTCCTGTCTGAATTTGAATTTTATTGATCGTACCAATACCTGTTTCAATTAATATATTGTTACTTTGTATTTAAGTTTTTTTAAACTTTGCATGTCAGATAAAGCAATAAAAGATTCTTATTTCGCACAACCCATGATTAGTATTGAACTTTATAATCTATGGACGAATATTACCATCTCAGTTCAGTAAACCTTGTTGCATAATTGATAATTATTTGCAATGGTAAACAACAAGAACAATATCACACTAGAAGCTATTTAAATTTTTCAGAACTACAGTTCTGATTTATAGTTGTAAGTATTATAAGTATAATATGCTTTATGAACCGTAGCAAGCAAATATTATTATGATTTATGTCAAGTTTCATTACAACTGCTAGTCGGAACTAATACAGTATATAAAACCAGATTACACCTCCAATAGAACTTAATAATTAATGTGAGTATTCAGAGCAATAATGGCTATAAATCATTCTATGGTAGCACACTGAGAAAAAGGATTAATTCGTTTTAATATTCTTGTGACAACTATACTATAGTTTGCAAAAACGAGATCAATTTTGTTCAAAAGTAATGCGTTATTCCAAAAATAATATCATTTTATTGGCGCAATTATATCAGATTGTAAGAAATAGAACAATATGTTTTAGAAATAATGTATTATTGTGCTAAAATAAGTTAATTTAATTGTAACAATTATTTATAGATTCATTTTAAACCCTCACGATATTTTTTAAAACTAATTTATAATTGTAACAGTATGTTGATTTTATTTAGTCAACAATTGCATGCATTTGAGAATAATATTATTTTATTGGCGCAATTATATCAGATTGTAAGAAATAAAACAATATGCTTTAGAAATAATCTTTATTTTTGACAAACCTCGTATACGCCTGGAAAAATTTAATATTTGATAGTTGCATTTTAGGTTTTATACCAAGCGGAACTTTTTATGAAGAATAAGTAACTGTTTTTCGTAAAATTAATAATAAAAAAGTTTTCCATATGGGTCCAACTTTTTGCCGGACACTGTATAAGGAATAAACATTTCGGACAGCGGTTTTCACCAGTAACTGTAATATTTTGATGCTCTTCTTCCTAGAAAAAAAAATACCATTTCAAATTTTCGAGAAAATCATAAAAATCTGCGACCTTGTCATAAAGCGCCACCTACTGATACAAAAAATAACTGAACTCAAAAGGTTATTATTTTATTAGAGCGCCCATAAAAGTGCTTTATAATAAAAAAAAGTTATTTGAAATCGGTTATTCCAAAAAAAAAGTTATTGACTTTTTTTCAAACCAACGTTTACCCCTTCCCCTCTCTTTATTTGACAAGGTAGGAAAAAAACGTGAATACAAAAAAGTTGTGATATTTTTAGTAGGTTACAAAAGAAAAATTTCAATATAGGTTCACTTGAAACAATTTTGATTAAAACAATATTTTCTGCTCCGAGGTTGGATTGACGCCCTCTAGCGGTGGACTTTGCTGATTTACCAATAATTTTTTTTCTCAGGGTCGTCCGATTAACGAATCCTGAGATACCTATAGCCGGCGTCCCTTATTAATGAGCCACCCTGTATATTCTATACGGAAAATTATATTTATTTTTAAATAAAAATGTATATTATTATAGTATCTATATTTACTTAATAGTTTCCGAGATATTGACCCGTTTTCTATAATCTTCTAACGTTCCATTTACCGTGAAACATCCTGTATATTGCACTTACTTAAATTACTATGTGCATATTTATTTTATTTTTACCATTTTCTGTTTAATTGGTTAAAAAAATAATCGTCAAGTTTAAAACAATTATTATCATATTTATTTTGGCAGCCATATTTTATATACAATTATTATTTAAGACAGGATTTCTCAAACTACTTTGGTACTTATTGAAAATAATTTGGTTTAAATTCCATTGAATATTTATAAATGCATTAATAAATGTTATTTGTACAAAAATTGGTACGGTTAGACAGCGTGCGCATTGGAAAATTTAGTCAAATTGTTGGATTTTTGTAGCGCAATTCGCAACACATACATATAATAATGCACGCCATCTTCCCGGCGCGGCGCGGCAATTCTAGAACCATATACCTACCTAGTAGATAACAACTAAAATATTAGATAATAAAATAGGTATAATAATTGATGACTTACCGACAAACACAGGTACTAACATGGGTAACTCCCAGGTTTTTTAATATTTCCTCCATTTCATCCATAACTATATTATTATAATTGGACCACTTGAAGATAAACAAAAGAAAATACCGACACCAGGCCAGACACCAACCCGCGCGCTTCGAATTTCGAATTAAATGCTTCGCGTCGCGGTCGTCTTCACGTTGATACTCCAGCAGTAATTCTGGGAATCACCAACTAACTTGCCTACAGTAAAATTTAGTTCGCGGAACTCTGGCAAAATAAATTTATTTTGGAATATCTGTTTTATTTGCAGTATTAAATTATAATCTCTAGATTTCTTATAGCATACTATGCTAACAAATATCTAAATTCCTTGAATAAAATATTTATTAAGAAAATTGAAAGTAAATAATATTAGTAAACTGTAATTGATTGCATTAAACTTTTGTTAATTTAACCATATATATTCCAATTCTATTTTTTAGTTGCCCGAATTAATCAAAAATATTTTACAAAATTATGTCAAGAGTAATTTAGTGTAGTGAACTATAATTTTATTTATCCAATTAAAAAACCAATACTAGAAATGTTAAAAATCGCTTAATTGCCACCAGAAAGAAATTTTTCTCAGTGTAATATTATCACTACACAGCGGTCTAGCAATTTTCGTTGTCTTACAGTAGGAACGCGCATTGCTGTCGCATATAGTATTAAACAGTTGTATAAAGGGTATGTGAATTCTTATAAGGAATAGAAGGCTTTTTCTCAGTGTGGTTAGTGAAAACAGACAGCCCCAAACTTCTTATTATTATTATTTGTAAAAATATTGGTTTTTCCTAAATTACGTGAAAACCTGCTAATCGATTTTAATGATTTTTAGTATGTAGACTAATACTATAAAATGACGTTTTCTAGTAGTATAGTCACCGGCTGTAAATAAGTGGAAGTGTTATAAAAGTGATATAATACGTCAACATTTCTCCTCATTTTTTATATGAACGGCGTTATGACAACCCAGATATTTTTGTAGAGTGACTGGATGTATTTGGAAGCTATTTTACCTCTTTAATATTTTTCGTTAAATGAGTTAAATATTTCAATCTAACCTGTCTGGAATAATAATGGGACCAATAAGGTAGCGATCAATAATACCTGCCCAAATATTTAATTTAAATTGATGCTGATGATGTGCAACTTTAATGGTATGTGGATTTTCATCGGAATAAATATGTTTGTTGTGCAGTTACTCCAGATCTTGTAAAGCACGCCTCGTCAGTAAACATAATTGTTCTACAAAAATTTGGATCACGGATTCTTTTGTTTCTAATAATTTGACAAAATGTAAGCCGCATGGGGGGATCAGTCGGTAAAAGTTCCTGGACTTTTTGCACGTGATAAGGATGTAACAACTGTTCTTTTAAAACCTCATTGACAATTGTTTTAGGAACATGTAACTCACGTTCTAAGCGACGGGTACTAGTACTTGGTTCTTCTTCAACTCTTTCCAGAATCATCTCTTCTGTTTCTACAGTTCGAGTTGTTCGCATACGACCCCTGCCTTCAAAGTTTTTCTCAAAGCTGCCCATTTCCCGAAGATGACGCTCGATATTGGCAAATGCTTGGTGGTTTGGTATTCGACGGTTAGGAAACCTCTCCATGTAAACCCTAACACTCTGACGCCCATTTCCTTGACAAAACCCGTATACCAGGAGCATGTCAACCTTCTCAGAGTTCGTATAATTGTCCATTTTTAATGGTAAAATGAACTTGTAATTCAAGAATGTTGATCGTATACTTGAGTAAATTTCATAGACTGGTGACAATTTGTCAATAATTGTCAAATTATTAAATGCCATAGCAACAAGGCCACTTGAAAAATTATTGTTACAGGTAATTTGATTTTAATATTATTACTAATAATACTAAATATTGTAAATATTTTTTTCTGGCAAAACAGCTCATTCAACGAAAAATATTAAAGAGGTAAAATAGCTTCCAAATACATCCCGTCACTCTACAAAAAGATCTGGGTTGTCATAACGCCGTTCATATAAAAAATGAGAAGAAATGTTGACGTAATATATCACTTTTATAACACTTTCACTTATTTTCAGCCGGTGACTATACTACTAGAAAACGTCATTTTATAGTATTATTCTACATACTAAAAATCATTAAAATCGATTAGCAGGTTTTCACGTAATTTAGGAAAAACCAATATTTTTACAAATTTTTGACGCCCTCTACCGGCTAAACGAGACAATTTTGGATATAACTAAGTCGGCTTAGATCGACCTATTTTGACGTCAGGAGTCTGTCGTCAAACGTTGAACACGTATTTTCCGGACACCTTATATTTTATACCGCAATTTTATTTACATCGGCCCTCTGTCACTTGAAATTGTAAAGCCCTGGTCTAAACTAACCTTTGTTCCACTGTCCCTAGTATTTGGCAACTTTCACAAGCCTATCAAGATGTGGATAAATAATTTAAAAATCCATCCCTTTAAAATTATTTTACTACAAAACCCTCCTACATCTTCGTTTCATTGCTATTTATAAAAATGAAGGAGATTACGTGAAGCAAAACGAATGATAAAAATAAAAGTTTCCGGTAGGAGAACAAAGCTGCTATTATCCGTATTTTACTTAAATATCTTAAATCTCAAAATATACCGGATATAAACTCCACTAATCATATTTTATCAAATACCGAATGCCTTTTGGTTTTCTAGAAACGTGATATTTCTTTGAATATTTTTGTGCTATTTCGGGTCCTCCGCTGGTAAGTAGTAGTAGTAGTAGTAAAGGGGAGGCTTAGCGCCAAGCAAGTAGGCCAGTGCGACCCTTTTTGCCAACCCCATTTTACGTCTGGGTAATGTCAGCCAGACGGGACCTACAGTTTTACGTGGGTTCCGAACCTCCGCTGGTAAAATATAATATCTGTATTTCACCAATTCATAAATTTACATGTCATCTATGAATGCTGTTACACTACTTTAAACTGTACAATAAATTATATTCATTAATTTGAAAAGCCTGAATATGAGGGAGTTTAAATTTACTATAATAACATAAATTTTCCGGTAGTTCAAGGTTTTTTCATGTTTCTAGCTTTCTTTGAAACGCGACAAAGAGACGTTAAAACTTTAACGATAGAATTTTTTTTTAATTTTAAGCGTACTATTACTGGCATGTAAATGTTTACACTACAGTAAAAAATGATGGTAAAAATTACAGTAACATTCATTTGTAATTTCTAAGTTTTTTCTTTGTAGATATACCGAATTTTGTTAACATCATGGGGGACTAGTTGTGTCGGTCTTCCTATTTGCTGTTTCTCAATTCTAGACTGACGGAGAGAACCTAATAATAAGACATCGTAAATTTTGAACAATAACGTAATTTTATAACGAAAAAGCCGTTATATGAAACAATATACACATTGCTAATGCCACGGTACTTAAAAGAATCACACTGCATGACATCAATCCTAATAACTCGTTGATGGTTCCCCCTTTTTTCAGTTGATGTTATCATTTATTGTTATACGCTCTAGAATTATCTGCCCAAATATTCTGCTTTTTTATTCTCTAGCCCTAAAGAAAATTAGTGGCCTTAAGTATACATTCCATAATAAACACACGTGAAATTAAAATATTTATCACTCTGTATTATTTAGTGTAGCACTAAAGTCGATTCAGCCAGTAAACCTGCAAGATGGCCGACATGTCATATGACAAAAGTCATATTCCAGCTATTTAATTTTTAGTAAGAATAATATTGGCAGCAATAGGTCACATACAGGGTGTTTCATTAAGGTCGAAGAGCGGCCATATCTCGGAAACTACTGGGCATAGAAACTCAGGAAAAGAAAAATGATAATAAAAGTGGCCATGAGAAAATTCTGGAAATAATTTTCAAGTTCCGCATTTTGCCGCAAGAGGGCGTAATTGAAAAGTAAATTTTAAAATTTTACATAACTCCGAAAATTCCACATTAAGGTATATGTTTGATAACACCATTTTAAAGCTTGGACAATTATGCATAATTTTGGTCTTATGCTCATTGGCGTACCGACTTTAATAAGAGTGGGGGAAGCTGTTGAAAGTGTAATCATTTAAATCGCTGTAACTTATAAACGACTTATCCGATTTTAGCAAACTAAAGACTGTCTGGAAGAGAAATGTATGCACTTTCACCAATCGTACTTAGTTGTCCATAATAGTTCTAAAAAAAATGCTAGAGGGCGCAATTTGCAATAACAATACATTTTTTGATTTTCCTTCGAAAAAATAAATCATACGGTATAATTATGATACCATAATCAAAAAGTAGATGAAATTTGCTAGAAAAAATATTAAAACCGCAGCTCGATATCTCCGTTCGTTTCTGAGTTATTGCCAAAACAATAATTTTTAACACAAATTGCGCCCTCTAGCAATTTTATTAAAAACTATCTTGTACCATTAGATACGGCAATTAAAGGTTCTTCCAAACAAGCTTAAATTTAGTAAAATCGGATAAGTCGTTTAGAAGTTACAGCGATTTTAATGTTTAAACTTTCAATAGCTTCTCTCACTCTTATCAAGTGAAACTGTAAACATTAAAATCGCTGTAACTTCTAAACGACTTAACCAATTTTACTAAATTTAAGCTTGTTTGGAAGAGAAAGGTAAGTACCTTTAATTGTCGTATCCAATGTACAAGATAGTTTCTAATAAAATTGCTAGAGGGCGCAATTTGTCTAAAAATTATTGTTTTGGCAATAACTCTGAAACGAACGGAGATATCGAGCTGCGGTTTTAATATTTTTTCTAGCAAATTTTATCTCCTTCTCGATTATTGTATCATAATTATACCGTATGATTTATTTTTTCGGAGTAAAATCAAAGAATATATTGTTATTGGAAATTGCGCCCTCTAGCATTTTTTTTGAGAACTATTATAGACAACTAAATACGACTGGTCAAAGTGCATACATTTCTCTTCCAAACAGTCTTTAGTTTGCTAAAATCGGATAAGTCGTTTATAAGTTACAGCGATTTAAATGATTACTTTTTCAACAGCTTCCCCCACTCTTATTAAAGTCGGTACGCCAATGAGCATAAGACCAAAATGATGCATAATTGTCCAAGCTTTAAAATGGTGTTATCAAACATATACCTTAATGTGGAATTTTCGGAGTTATGTAAAATTTAAAAAATTACTTTTCAATTACGCCCTCTTGCGGCAAAATGCGGAACTTAAAAATTATTTCCGGAATTTTCTCATGGCCACTTTAATTACCATTTTTCTTTTCCTGAGTTTCTATGCCCAGTAGTTTCCGAGATATGGCCGCTCTTCGACCTTAATGAAACACCCTGTATATATCTCTATCTAACACGTTATATTCCGTTCAAGACGTATTGCGTGTTGCTACTCCTGGAAACCCCGGAAACGGTCTCTACGTTGCGCTTTACAAAAGCAATGCCTGGCCTGCCCTGTGATCATATAACGGTTCGTGTTGGTTAACACCGGTATGTGTCTCTCTCTATCATGCATTTAACTCGATACGAAGAAACAAGAAAGATATATGATTTAGGGACTTAATAATAGTTCCTTTTACTTATGTTTGGAATTGAATTTTAATAATTTCTGGTGTGAAATCCTAGTAATTTTTTGCCTTAATTTATTTGTGATTGGAGAGCGCTGACATGGATTATCCGCCGCCATCTTACAGGTTTACTGGCTGAATCGACTTTATCTACAGTGTGTATCAGCCAAATTAATGGAATAAATTCGATAATAAATGCATGGGGGCGTGTCCGAAAAAACGCTCGGACACATCAATTCGTATTTCTAGTTGCGCATTTTTTCAATAAAAAACTTTTTATACAGGGTGTGTCATGTAACAGTGGCCAATACCAACTTTCTTATTTTAAATGCAACACCCTGTATATTATTCAATTTGTGGATTCTTCAGAAAATTTTAGACATATTTCATGTATAATATCCTATACCTATCTTCAACTGTTTCGGAAATATTTAGTGTTTTCAGATTTATTGCATTTCAGCGTTTCTGTGTACTGATATAAAATTAAAAAAAATTGTGTGTGCTTAAGACCACACGACAGAAGTGAAAACTTCAACAAGGTGAAATTAACAATATCAAATACAATTTTTCAATTTTGTTTCTTTTAGGTTAGGTTCGTAAGCAATCATAAAAATAACATAAACTTGGAATATGGGATAATTTTACTGCATACGAAAAAAGATATTTCCTAAAATTGAACAACCCTTGAATTTTTACATCTTCAACAGAAGTCAGAAATCATAATAAATTAGGTCCACGGAATAAGCAATTACGGTAAACCTTACTTCACCCTACGTAAATATATAATTTAAAAAATGCCAGAACATACCTGAGACGCAGACGAGTGTCTATACAACGCACACTGTTTGCGGCATGCTCTTGCATATAACGTTCATTCGGGTCAGGGTCAGTTCGGATTGAATATAGCAGTTGAATTCGAGCGTTACACATCCAAGTGTGACGCGTGACGGCTCAGTTTAATTCAGTGCCCACAAAAAGTGCTAAACGCGCCTAAAGAAGTTTTCACTTCAATGGAGCAATGGAAGTTATACTAGGACTAACACCACTAGATATACACATCAAAATGGAGGCCAACTGCAGCGCTTCTAGGATGAAAGCAAATGGGGAATGGAAACAACGCCCCGAGAAAATAGGGCACACAAGAGCCACGGACCTTATCAACGACGAGCTCTTGGAGATGCAAACCGATCGCATGAAAGCGAGATATAACTTTACAAAACCATTTAATGTCAGGTGCGACCCTGATATGTGGTCCAAAGGAAGATCTCCGTCACTAGACAATGGCCTAGTTTGGTACACTGATGGATCGAAAACGGCCAACGGAGTAGGCGCAGGTGTATTTGGGGAAAGACCCAGAATGGAAATCAGCATCCCTCTGGGAAACTACGCCACAGTATACCAAGCTGAAGTTCATGCGATACAAGCATGCGTACAAAAGAATATCGAAAAGGGCTACCACGACCAAAAGATACATATCCTATCGGACAGCCAAGCTGCCCTAAAGGCTCTGAACTCCTTCCGATTTACATCAAAAATCACAATGGAGTGCCTTAACGACCTAAAAGACCTGGCAGCCAGAAACAACAGGGTTGAACTCCTATGGGTTCCTGGCCATTCAGGGATAAAAGGCAACGAAAAAGCAGATGAACTGGCAAGAACCGGATCTGCTCAAAATTTCAGGGGCCCAGAACCCGCCCTTGGAATATCAAAAAAGGCAACCAAAACAACATTAGACAGATGGGCACAAAAACAACATCTATCTCGATGGAATGGTACACCTGGCCAGGCACACGCACGGGCCGTCATCGATAGGCCCTCGAAGAAGCTATCAGCTGGAATGCTGCTCTTGACGCGTACCCAGCTAAAGCAAGTGACAGGCCTACTAACAGGCCATTGTCACTTAAGAAAGCACCTTCAACGAATGGGAGTCTACAATGGACCCATTGAATGTAGACTTTGCGGCGAAGAGGATGAAACCGCCTCCCATATCATATACAGCTGCGAAGCGCTAAACCGAAAAAGATTTAAAATCTTCGGAAACATTCGACGTGGCGATAACCTCCCGCACGACAAACTTGGAAGAAAACTACTGGACCTCATAGAAGGAACAAATATTTTCTAACAAGACTGGGGCGCACAATAAGCCAGAAGGCTGCAGTGTAAGAAGCTTGGGCCACACGTCGAACCCGACCCCCGCCTTTAACCAACCAACCAACCAACCACTTCAAAAAGTATTTACCTACTTATAAATAGTTTGTTTACTTTTGTCTAAAACTCCTGACCTTAGCAAATTGTTGTCTGTCTGCATGACAGTAGTTGTCAGTTTTATAGTCGTTTAAATTTCGAGAAAACTGGTTTATTTAACAGAAATGCACAAAATAACAATTCTACAGATGATTGGTTATGGAGATAAAACACGGACAGAAATGGAAGTTGCTCGCTTATTTCATGAAAAATTTCCAAATTTGTCGCCTATAACTCAAGGGAAAATTAGTAAAATAGAAAAGCAGTTTCGCCAGCTTGGACATGTACATCAGTATCAGTAGATAAAAAAGTAGCTGCCAATGCAATAAGTGATAATACCAAATTAGATATTATGCTTGAGTTTGACGAAAACCCACATACTTCTAGAGAATTTCTATTTAAGATTCGGATGTTGCCAAGACGTTCGCGGCGAGAATTTTCAACATCTCCTACATTAATGTTTTTACATTATCAAGATATAAACAGTATGTATTATAATTGAAGCAAAAAATTTTTTTTCAAGTTTTATTCATATCGCACAAGAATAGGGTTGCCAACCCTCCGGGTTTGACCCGGAGTTTCAGGTAATTAATTACTTTCTCCGGGCTCCGGGTTTTCACGCAATATCTCCGATCAAATAGGTTTTCGCCTCCGAAAAAAAAAAGGTCGGCCACGTCGCTAAACCATGTGGTCGCGTCGGGAGCCTCATCTGTCGATCAAATTAATCTTTTGAGATGTGCAATGAGTGCAAAAAAATACTCATTCAAAAATCAATAATTTGATCTCCTTAAATAAGTACCTATATATTTTTTGGCAAATTTATTATTAATGTTATATTTTTTGTCTCTAGTTCCTATTCTGGTAAATACTTAACAATGAAAGTTATGTGAATATTGTTATAAAAGTAACAAATCATTTTTATTTTTATATAAAAATAATTCTTGTTTAAGAAAATAATATATTATGTTGAAGTTGTTTTCCATAACCTGTAGAGGTATGTTTTGTACATCACCAAAGATTTTTTAAATAAAAACGGAAAGATATTTTTTAATACCCTTTAAAAAATTTTGATATATGATCCTACTTCCCAGTGGCAGTTTCTCCACAGGAACACAGGAGCATGTGCACCCCCATACTCCATAAAGAATTACCCCATAAGGAACAAATAATGTTCATTTAAATTTATCTTCTTATATATTATTATGTTACCGTAATATGTCAGAACCCTCCTATTTTAACGTACCGTTAAACAATCAAACGAAACACGGTGGTGTAATAGCTCTCGCCAAGCCGGTTGTCAAGAGCGACGATGTTGCGCGTAGGAATTCTAAAGTCGCACGTGCATTAAGTAGGCTATGTTTCTGCTGTCTCTCTATGCATCTTGTACTAACAGGTGTGGTGGGGGAAAGCGCGACTCTAATAGGAAAACTCGCACAATTTAAATGTGCGCCGTTGAGTTCATTGCGTGTTAATTGCTGTATGAATTTATTATTTGGAGTTTTCCTTTAATTTTTGTTATTATTTTGGGGTAGTAAATACTTATTTTAATAAAAATGAACAGTTTTAATGTCAAAACGACTATGAATGTGGAATATTTGAGAAACAATTTTAGCTCATTAAGTATAGTGCAAAATATTGAAATTAAAATTGAGGGAAGACCTAAACCCGAAATTAACTTGACACATACCACAAAGTGTAGATTTAGGGAATTTATTGTTATTGATAAGTTTGCTGCAAAAAAACAGACGATTGGACTTTAATTTCAAACAATGTACCCAGTAGTACCCACTAATGAAAAATAAATTGCCCCTTTTTTAATCTTATTTAATTTTCAATAAAATAAGTAGGTTTTCATAAATTTTTAAAATATTTACTGAAAATTATTGATCAAATTTGGGCGTGGTCTTTAAAAATTCTCGCCTGCGGCGCATTACGCCTGCAGCGGGCTTTTAGTGCACCCCCAAGTTAACAATTCACGAACCGCCACTGCTACTTCTAAATCTCCAGGTTAAGCCTTACTGAGAGTTGGCAACCCTGCACGAAGGAAGATGTCAAGCAAAATATTAATTCCCAAACTAATTTTACAAATTCTTTTTCGTAATATTTTTATTATTATGGTTCCGGGAGAGGGTAATTGCCCCATTCCCCCCCTTTCCCTATATCCACGCCCTTGTGGTGACACAGCCCATTGAATAATAGCACGTTAAGGAGGAATCTATCAAAAACTAAGCGTTTCCGGCGGCGAAAATCGTTCAGATTCGCCAATACGCCCCAAAATTCATCATTCCTGAAGAATCGTCAATTTTAGCGTGGTGAGCTTATAATTGCTTTTATCAATTTTTTTGTAACACGTTAACCCTACGAATAGGCCAACTCAACACCTCCCAGCCCCCTACGCAGCTGTCCCTCCTTTAAAACACGCTGCGACCGCCGTTGTTGGTCATGTCATAAATTTACGTATGGTCCGACAAGTCCCAGTGTGTAACTTAAAACTACATAAATAAATTAACACTACTTTCAATTTCCCTATAAACACAAATAAAAATATAATTTTATGCCATAATAACGAGGTCCTTTATAACCCGATGCGCCTATTGAATTTCATTTGTTTGAAATATTTAATATTCATAATCATATCATAAGAATACTAGTATAGAATAAATTGTTCCTATTTCATTTGGAAATATAAACAACGACAAAGGCAACATGAGCCAAAGGTCCTCGTGTCAATAACCTTGTTTTTTACTCGCTTTCAATTATGTAGTGTAACCAGCCGTCAAATTGAAATTACTAATGGGAGTAAAACATTTATGAACATAACATATCAGATAAAAAATACAAAAATCCGAAACGAAACATTATATGTGTCTAATACTGCCATTCATAGCGGAATAGTTAAGCTGCCATATCATTTTAATACTGTACAGCGTACACATAAAATGACATGTAAATCGTGTGCATTTGAATATCTGGTGAATGACAGATAATAAATATTTAGAAACTAGATAATAGGTTAGTCAATTAATACTGTGGACAAATTAATAGCGGCAAATATCCCTTCAGTTTCTATAGTTTTAAATTTTTATGTTCTATCAGATTTTAATAGATCTATCTATAACTCCCGCAAGTTTTTGCCACATCGCACACAAAATTTAAATTAAACTGTTTCTAACATATTATTATCTTTGTAATGCTTGGTAAGACGAAGACCAAATAACAGTGGCATGCATATTCTAGGTTGGATCTAACAAACGAACAAAATAATTTTATAACAATATAAAATTGGGAATAACAGACAAATCCTAGCATTCTCGCTTTAGAAACATGTTGAGCGCAGGTCGTTTTTTCATCAAAGGAGACAGAGATCTTTAACAGTGCTTGAATAGGATAGATCAACGCCATTTATCTTGTAGACTGTGGGAATTATACTCTTAATACCACGGTAAAAGCATTCCCACAAGGCGTCATGGTAATTTTGGAGGTCTACTGCATTCCTCACACTCCTTATCACGCTATTACACTTTAGATAGTCTGCAAATATCCAACCCATAGAGCAGAGTAAACATTCGGCAATGTTATTAGTGAATGAAATAAATAAAAGAGGGGCACAGCCGCACAATGGGCGCCTTGAGTGACGCCCAATGTTACCTGAAAGGTAGCAATTATGTGTCCCCAGTTACTCAATAGGTATTGTTGTGCTCAACTCAAAAATAGATTGTCTGTATTTAGGAACAGCTTATTACTTTGAATTGTATGGTTTTTCCTATTTTATTATGGAGCAATTACATTGCTTATGGCACACCGTGTGCTAGAACATAATCCCATCCAATAAAAATAAAATTTTGATTGATAAATCAATAAAAGCAAAGGACGACATTTTATCAAATTTATCAGTCTATTTCTTTTTCTGCTTTTATTACATTATCAACACAAACTTTCTAACTCTGTAGTTAATTGTGAGTTCGTCACGAGCACTCTTAAGGGCGTAAATTTAAATTGTATTTGGTGTAGCATTAAGGGGCTTAGGTATATGATGTAACTGGGAATAAGTCAACTAAGACCTGAATTTTTAAATTTTAAAGTTGATCACTTTTTGTCCTGAACAATATTTACTAAATATTTTAGAAATATGCTACTTTTTTAGGGGGAGCGCGATGTACAGGGTAGGTCAAAAACCGTTCTGTAAAACTCTTGATGAAAATGATTTAAGGAGTTTGAAGATTTTGCGGCATGTGTCGCTTTTAAATTTTGATTTAAAACCACTTGGCGTATATAATAATAGTATTTCGTTCTTACCTGATTTTCGCAAGTGGTAGCCCAATTTTGAATCCACGATCATCGACTTTCCTAGATACATTTTTAATCGTTTTTCTGTATAATTAAGGTAAATAATATTTAAATATTAATTTACTCTTTGTTTTTTTAATCTCCGTTAGTAATTTGTAATTATTTTCGGGTAATACACACTTGCACTTTTCAAATTTAACACAGAAAAAGTGTGTAGTGTTTTGACGGGAAAAGTGTGTAACTATTAAGTACACACATACCCCATACGGCGATTTCCTTTTTTAAAGTAATTATTCCTTTTAGAAAACTTCTATCATAACTAAAATGGGACGCTAAAACAAGTGGTTTTAAGAAAGGTGGATTATTTCCCCTTGTTCTTAACGTTATTTCAGCAGAACAGTATGACCCGTTAGCATTTAAGCGATGGGAAGCATAAAAAAATCCGCGACAAGGATCGAAATGAACCAGAGAATAATAAGCCAGGCGCTTCCAATGATCAGAATAATCAGACTGAACAAATATCCGTAGTAGAAAATTTAAATACATAGATAAAACGATAAAACATCATTTGAAGATCTGTTGTTAGATATGGTAAAACACAAAAGTTCAGAAGAAAAATTGCTAGTGGTGCCGCATTTATAACAGCTCCAGAAGTTCTTAAACGTATGCAAGAAAAACAGAACAGAAAAAAATAGAGTCTCGGAAGTAGTCGGATCAGATCAGATATACCGGGTGTCCACGGAAGGTGGCTCGCCCCTCTAACCTTTTTTTGTTTTTCAAGATAATGAAATAAAATTCGGGGGATTTGTATGTGTCACTTGTCACTTTTTGTCACCAAGAAAAAATTTTTTTTCAACTTTTTCACTCCTTGTAAAGGAGTACACGCGTTGAATCGACTCGGACCGGTCGACTCGGAAAAGAGCAGTCGGAAATTTTTGATATTCATGTAATTAAATTAGACCCCGCGCACTGCGTCAGACCGGTCGACTCGGATCGGTCGACTCGACCCCATGATGTTTGATATTCCGACTGCTCTTTTCCGAGTCGACCGGTCCGAGTCGATTCAATGCGCGTCGTCCTTTAAACTATTATGTTCCATGTTTTTTAAACAACAAACTAATTTACTTTAGCAGAAGCTGTTGGCATTTCAATTTTCTTCAAGGTATGATTTTCTTTTATCAGTTTTGCTGGTCACAGGCTACTTGATGCATTTAAATCTAAATTTATTCTCCAAAGATGCTTCATTTTAGGAAAGTTCTAAGTGAACTTTTTAAAGTTTTTTAATGGCAGCTTTTCTAAAACCTAATAGTGTATGGTATCAAAATAATCGTAATAAAATCCTCTTTTTTCTTAACCCGACGAGCCACCATGTTGCCATTTAAAAATAATAAGTTATACAACTTTAAAGATTAAATTTTACATAGCACATTGCATTGGATCAAAAATAGTAAAATTGTACTTTTCCCAAGATTAGAGAACTGAAATAAGTGATTTTAAGGTATTCATAGCCCTCTAGATAAAACAATAAATTTGGAAAAAAAATATTTTCTTGGTGACAAAAAGTGACAAGTGACACATCGTTGTATTTGGAATGTCATGGAGTCCAGAAAAGGAAAAATATACTAGGTGTCTCATTTAAAAATCGAAAGTTTATGTCACTTCCGGTTAAACCGGAAGTTCCATAATGTTGAGGCACCTGTCAAATAATGCAGTTTTATGTCGTATACAAATCCCCCGAATTTTATTTCATTATCTTGAAAAACAAAAAAGTTAGAGGGGCGAGCCGCCACCTTCCGTGGACACCCGGTATAAGACGGAGAAGTAGTTTACGACTTTATAACGAGAGTAACAATGATATCGAGGAGGAATTTAGGGATGAACAAGAGCTAACTGAATTTATGGAAGAATTAAATAAACAGCCAATAGATGCAGACGTTAACGATAGGGTGCTTAATGTTTTTGCAAGTAAAAATCTCGTAGACATTATATTGGTCAAGTATAGTGTCGGTTAAAAAAGATGACGGAGTTGAAGTTAAATTTACAGGGAAAGTCTGGCATAAGCTACAACCACATCTTTCATTTAGGCAGATCCTAAAGAACGCTGTATTGTTACAGTCCACGACATTATCATGGTACTTCCCAAACCAGATGTTAGTAAGAGGGGTTTGCATCAATTCGGAATTTATTTTGCTAACTATAATGGTCAATAATGTTATTTTATTATTTTGCTAATACTAATAGTAGAGGCACCCTCGGGTGCCGATTAGTCATATGCCACCTAGTTTACACCTGCCGTTTGTGGGCTACTACGCTGCTGCTACCTATACTATAAAGCACTGTGCGTCGTTTTTGTTCCAACAGACTGTTCGTCGAGCAACGCAGCCAGCAAAGCCGCAGTCTGTGTGCTCCTTTATTTATACAGGGTTAGTTGAAATAACGGCTAATTTTCTTCAAAACTAC
This sequence comes from Polydrusus pterygomalis, assembly GCA_963969555.1. NCBI lineage: Eukaryota > Metazoa > Arthropoda > Insecta > Coleoptera > Curculionidae > Polydrusus > Polydrusus pterygomalis. The sequence goes on along the minus strand of OZ018384.1, from coordinate 31,477,226 downwards.
CAAGGCTAAATCAATGAATTTTGGTACAGGTGGATAACTTAAAAAATTGAATTGAAAATTGACAATTGCGACGTTGCCAGATTTTGATTTTTTTCTGTAACTCAAGGAATGTTTTTTTTTTCAAATGTAACACTACTCTTTTTTTTATTGAATTCGATTCCTCCCATCAACATTACCATTTCCTGATAATATAAATTTTTTTATCTCAAATAGTTATATGGGAACAAAAGTTAATTAGTTACAACTCTAACTCTAAAAAAAATCCAATCTATTTCCATTTAAAAACGTTTCAAATAATGTGAAAAGGAAGGTTGGTAGATATAATGTACCTAATATTATCGATAACGATAATAACCACAACGCACATCTTTAATTTTTGTATAGAAAATTCTGTGTTTCCTCAGCAGTGGAAAACTGCTATAGTTTTGCCCCCTTCCTAAGGTACCTCATGTTGGCAAAGTGTCTGATTTAAGGCCAATTAGTTTATTATCTGTGGTGTCTAAGCTGTTTGAAAAAATAATATACACCCAAATTATTAACTATCTACTTGTTAACAATCTAATGCCTGATTCTCAGTCTCAGTCTGGGTTTCGCAGACACTACAGCACATCCTCCGTATTGCTTAAAGTATTAGACGATGTTATTCAAGCAGCAGATCGCGGGGAGACATCCGCCCTGGTACTGCTGGACTATAGTAAGGCGTTCGACACTTTAGAGACCATCGTCTTTTATGTGCTAAACTCCATTACTACGGGTTTACGAATAATACTATAACTTTCTTTAAAAATTATCTCTCTGTTCGTTCACAGCGTGTGCTTATTGACAGTAAATTATCCGAACCCTCAGTACTCAGCAAGGGTGTACCCCAAGGGTCGATTTTAGGGCCTTTGTTATTTCTAATTTATACTTTTGATATGGAGAATATTGCAACAGACTACATCATGCAGAATGCAGAGATACGCTGATGATACACAGCTGCGATTTAGCTTTGCCTCCACTGAAGCAGCCACGGTTGCTGAAAGAATGAACCGATGTCTTGATAGTGTCTGCGAATACTCTACTAAAAATGGTCTAAAAATTAACCCGTCTAAATTAGCTGTTATGTTCTTTGGACCAAATAGGGAATGGGCAAACGAGAATCTAAACCCTAAAATGTTAAATGTCACTATCCCCACCGTAAAAGAATACAAAAACTTGGGAGTCCTTTTGGACAGCAATCTTAGATTTAAAGGCCAGGTCTCCAAGGTAGTTCAAAAGTCAATTATTTCTCTTCGGAATTTATACAAAAATAAGGAAATTTTGAGTCCGTCTCTTAAGCGGCAATTGTGCGAGTCTCTTGTTCTCTCGCATTGCAACTATGCAGATATTGTTTATGGCCCATGTCTTGATCTTCAGTCCAAACGCAGATTGCAAAGAATTCAAAACCCATGTATTCGTTTTATTTATAACTTTAAACTAAGAGACCATGTAACTCACAAATTGCGTGCCTTAAATTGGCTAAATATAGCAGACAGACTAAAACTGCATCTGGCTTGTTTTTTGCACAAATTGCTTGAGACCGGGACTCCTCGATACTTGCGGGAGAAGCTGACAGTTCGCTCTACAACCCACCAACGCGAAACTCGCCACAACGATCAACTTAATATACCGCGTCACCGAACTGCTCTATACGAACATTGCTTTTCCTACGTAATCCCCAAATTATTTAATTGTAAGGTTCGAAACAGGTTCTTTAGCTTTAGCTATATGTCTTTTAAAAGAAAGTTCAAAGCCTACTTGTTTAATAAACAGTATTAAAACCCAACGGTCCAACAAGTACTAAACTCAATTTGTGTCAAAATCTAAATCTCAGTATAAATTTCTACAATTATTGTGAAATTTTAATACATATGGGGTAGAAATCTTTGGTTAATTCGTAACTTAATATAATATTACATTTATTACTAGGCAGGCTAAATACTTTAAGAACACTAAATCTTTGATGTGCTTGTATTATGCGTATGTGTATAGCAAGTTAAATTTTGCATCTGTTGTATGGAATCCAATGTATGCTGTATATATAGATAGATTGGAAAGGGTGCAAAACAGATTTTTGAGATGTCTACTATTTAAGCAAAATTATATACTTCACGACATAAATACTGTAAGATTGCATTTTTGTATATTGTCTCTGCGGAATCGAAGAATTTTATCGGACTTGGTTTATATGTTTAAAATATCCTCGAATAGGGTTGACTCTCCATATCTGGTCTCAAGGATGGCGTTCAATGTTGCACCGCGACAATTAAGAAATAATTACATTTTTTATACTCCATTTCATCATACAAATAGTTCTCAAAACTCACCAATCAGTCGAATGATGAGAAACTCGAATCGCTATTTTTCGGACCTAGATCTAGATTTCTTTTCAACATCTTTGAATAGAATTAAAAATGCTCTAAAGCGAAGGCTTTTAGAATAATTAAATAAGTATCATAATGCTTCGTTTTTTTCATGTTGTTATTATTACCTATCATAGGCATTTGCCATAATGGCAAATGCTTCTTTTTGTATTGTTATCCAATCATTGATATTATTAGCTTATAAGTGCTGATATTGTTGTAGGATAGATATAATTTACTTATTATAAAATTAGTGGATACTGTCTATGGGATTTCCTGTTTGTATCCTAAATAAATAAAATAAAAAAATAAAAAAATATATCATAGCCAATACTATTAAAATATATCAGTAATTGTAATTATAACTTGTAATTATTATCATTATTATTATTATTGTAAATTTATTATATTGTATTTTATATACTCGGTTAAGTAAACAGCAATGCTGCCCTTCGCCGAGTTAAATAATAAAGACGTTTCTATCTATCTATCTATCTATCTATCTATCTATCTATCTATCTATCTATCTATCTATCTATCTATCTAAACAACTACTAACAATAACATAGCTAGTAAAAATTACTTACATATAACAGTACACACACCAGTGGCGCAGCCAGAAATTTTGTTCGGGGGGTCTTAACTTCTTGCGCCAAAGGCGCCCTTTTGGCCCTCCCCCCTGGTTGCGCCACTGTAGTACACTACAGCAATTTAATTATGAAACCGATAATATGTAAGTAATTTTTACTAGCTATGTTATTGTTGGTAGTTGTTTGTTGTTATTATCGTTATCGATACTATTAGGTACATTATGTCCCCTTGCTTTTCACATTATTTGAAAGGTTATTAAATGGAAATAGATTGGATTTTTTTAGAGTTAGAGTTGAAACTTATTAACTTTTTTCCCATAGAACTATTTGAGATAAAAATTTGATATTATCAGGAAATGGTAATGTTGATGGGAGGAATCGAATTCAATAAAAAAAGAGTAGTGTTACATTTGAAAAAAACATTCCTTAAGTTACAGAAAAAACTAAAAATCTGGCAACGTTGCAATTGTCCATTTTCAATTAAATTTTTTAGGTTATCCGCCTGTACCAAAATTCATTGATTTAGCCTTGATAGTTTTGAAGAAAATGAGCCGTTCCGGTTATTTCAACTAACTCTGTATATTATATTCCCTTTTAAGAATCATGAAAAACAAGACAAGATCAAGATAAAATATTATAATTTACAAGACAATTACAACCGTGATCACTTGATCAAAAATGACACCCATATCGAGGATTGCTGGTTCTGCTAATGAAAGAATTAGAACTTGTTTACTTGATGATAAAAAAAAACAAAAGCTTCAAGCAGGGCCTTAATAAGAAGAGTATCTGGTAAGAGCAATATTAATACACAATTACAAGAGCATTGTGGTTTTTTACAGGTTTTTTTATTGCTTGTATTTTAATTTTTAATAAAACTGAAACTGTATAACTTTTAATTTTATGGAAATTCTTTCAGAATTTACCAGTTAATTCATGTAATTTTTTGCGTTCTTTATAGAGTGCAATGGTAGTTATTTTTAAAAAACCTGCCAGTTCAGCGTGCATTGGCGTTTAATAATATGTATAATTTTGGACCTCCCAAAGATTCCGAATTCCTATATTCGAACTAACATTGTTTTTAAACGAAACTGTACAATAATAATTGAACCTCACATTGAACTGATTTGTAATAACACTACGACGAGTAGGTACCTATATTTGAAAAAAACACAGCTACGGTTTTAAAAGTTTTGCCTTATTCAGCAGCAGTGGCGGCTCGTTAATGAAGGGCTCTGGGGCGCCGCCCTCCCTGCAATTATTTCAAACAGAATCCAAAAATACTTTACTTAAAAAAACAATAAAGCAATCTATGTAAGCAATCCATTAAAATAATTCAAACCAAACATAGCCCTATTCCAGCGGGTAGGTTATACTAAGCGCGGGCGACCGATTATCCGTCCCGATTCAACGCGGCTTCTCGATGAGTTGCCATGACGACAAAGGCGTGACGTCACCTACACATCGCACAACGAGCGGCCACGGACGAGCTCCAATTTTCCGCGCCCAACAACAGCTGTTCGCGATGCCACGGTAGAATAATCGATATTATGTGCTCTGACGAGGCGACCTGTCGATGCCGCTAGGCGCTAATGTTTTGTTTATTTGTTTGGATTTGATTTATTAGTTACGTTATAAAACTTATAAAGTTGGAAAATGTCGTGTAATATGAAGGTCAGTGATTTACAGAAGCTTGTGTTTAGTTCTCTGAGCTTAAGTGAAAAACTTGATTTAAAAAATGCAGGGCGGCCACTACCAATATTGAACATAGTACAAGTGCAATCAAAATGTAAAAGTAAGGCACAGTTTATGCGTAAGTTTGACAAAGAAATATATAATAAAAATCCTGGATATGCGGTTGTGAGGACAAAAAATATTTTTTTTTTGTTTCGTGTGTCTTCTTTTTGACGGGGATGATAATTGGACTCTAAATGGAGTGCAGGACTTAAAACATCTTTCAGAGAAAATAAAAAAACATGAAAATAGTGCAAAACATCGTCATAATGTGGTAAGTTTTGAGATGTTAGGACTAATATTTTAACTTGTTTAAGTAGTGCTTATGCTGATGAAATTAAAATTCACAACGAGAAAGTTAGAAAAAACAGACACGTACTTTTGAAAATAATAGACATTTAAAATTTTTTTTTATTTCAAGCCAGCGCCCCCCCTGACCCGCTAGTCACAAGCCGCCACTGTTCAGCAGCGCAACTAGAACTATAGAACGAAATTGCGTAAATTGAAATAAGGGAAATTTAGCAATCATTGTGGGTAATTTTTGGGAACTTGCACAAAAAAAGCATATTAAAATATTTACGTCTCAAATATCACTTCCTAATTTATTATAAATAATTAAAGTTCGCCATGACGTCACGTAGTATGAATAGCCCGCTCTCACGCGCTTTGACGTCACAAGCTTAATCGCCTCTATTTAATCCAGGTAAATAAAAAAAGTGAACTGTGGGTCTTTGATGATAACTTGCGCTTAAGAGCATTATTTGTTAGTTCTTGCAGTGAAATTAAATATTTCTGTTTTTAATGGAAGCATAAAACTATGCTTAAAAAGGAGATCTTAAGTAGTTTGGATTTAGCCAATTGGTATTTATTTTAATAATATTAGGTACTTATAGAAGTAAAATATTGTTTATTTCAAACAAACATTTTCTGTAAGCAACTGTTTGTATTACTTTGCTTAAAATTTTCGAATTTTGAATCAAAACATAAATATTATTGTTTTGATATGGCTGTTTCCTCTTTGTAGTAAATGGGTACTCTGAACAAATTAGGTAACCTAGTAGATCTAAAAAAAATTCTTTCTTAAAACAATATAGCAAAAATTTAGCGGAAATTAATACTGTCTTAGTGTAAGTATACATATTAACTTCTTACTTCTTAATTAAACCTAATATATATTTGCGTAGATATATAAAAACAAATTTTTATTTGGTTTAAGAATTTTTGCCTTGATGCAAGTGTGTTTTTTTTCGTAAACTGATTACTCTACCGACAGGCACGTATTGCTTTTATAAAGTTTCATCAAACACTTTACACAAGCTATTTCAATATTTGTTAAAACAACTGTCCGTAGATAATAGAACTGTCCACGTAGACAATGGTCAATTTTCCTTGTAGCAATACTGGCTCAATATAATTTTGCCTATTGTCGATTAAACTAATTTTAGATCCATTTATTCAGGGCACATTTAACGTCAAATGTGGCATAATTATTTACAAAACGCGTTAAAAACAATATTTGGCGATTTCTGATTTTAGGTACCTTTTACCAAAGAGGGATTTCAAAGTGGAACATCTGATGGCTAATAAACACAATCCCGATTTCGATTAGGTACCCTTTCGTTTTCAAAATATACTATAATTTTCAAAAATCAATAACTCATATAATTACTGGTTTGTAGGGATGAAACTTCTCTCTTTTTTTAAATTAATATACGGTGCATTGTATGAGTAACGTAGTCCGTCCCAAGTTGTGTGCTTAAGGTATGAGAATCTTCCTGTAGTGATAATATGTTTATTTTTCTCCTCTACCAGGACATAGTATATTACATAACAAGTGTTGAAAGTGGTACTTTGCAAATGAGGATGTATTTAGCACGAGGCGTCAGCCGAGTGCGGAAATTCTCCGAGTGTGAGAAAATCACTTTCACACGAGTAATGTACACAATTTTTCCTACGACCATACAAAATAATCAAAAAGAGTTTGATACACTTCTCGTCAAAATTAGCGAATACTCTAAAATCTAGCAAAAGTTTGTTCTTAACTATCTTATGAACCGCTCATCCGATTTTGACCAACTAATTTTTTCAGTGTAACCTAAGGTGTTACAAACCTTTTTAAGTTCCTAACGTTAATCTGTGAAACGATTCAACTGATATACAAGGTGTTATTAATAGAGGCGATTTTGTGCCGTAAATTTGAAACATTCTGTAGAGTAAACTGGTAAAGTTAGAAATTCCCGGTATGTGCCGTTAGTAAGATGACATCAATATCTCCAGACCTTTTTGCCAGTTTTTTTATAAGTGTCTTTTGGCAATAGATACACTATTAAACAAAAAAATGTGTCAAGTTTTGGTAAGAAAATCTTTACAATGCTGTATCTTGGCAATGGTTGAAGAGATTTCAACCAGTATTCAAGATTTTGAGAGCTCTTTTCCTATAGATTTCCGTGATATAATAGTGATTTTTAAAGATGACCATTTTCTTATTCTACACAGGTCGAGAATATCATAAATATAAAAATGCTAAAATTATGGTAACTGGATTTATTAAAGCTATGCCAACCGGGCTATATGCTTTTGTTTTGTTTCAAAATTAGTCATTTGACACTTTGGGTCAATATTTCGGGACGTTTTTTTTTTCTATTTGATTGAGAGCTATTTGGCAAAAGATACACTATTAAACAAAAATGTGTCAATTCTTCGGGGAAATCTCTAAAAAGCTATACCTTGATATCGGTTAAATAGATTGACTAATTTTGAAACAAAACAAAAGCATATAGCCCGGTTGGCATAGCTTTAATAAATCCAGTTACCATAATTTTAGCACTTTTAGATTTATGATTTTCTCGACTCCTGTATAATAAGAAAATGGCCATCTTTAAAAATCACTATTATATCACGGAAAATCTATAGGAAAAGAGCTTTCAAAATCTTGAATACTGGTCGAAATCTGTTCAACCATTGCCAAGATACAGCATTGTAAAGATTTTCCTACCAAAATTTGACACATTTTTTGTTTAATAGTGTATCTATTGCCAAAAGACACTTATCAAAAAACTGGCAAAAAGGTCTGGAGATATTGATGTCATCTTACTAACGGCACATAACGGGAATTTCTAACTTTACCAGTTTACTCTACAGAATGTTTCAAATTTACGGCACAAAATCGCCTCTACTAATAACACCTTGTATATCAGTAAAATCGTTTTACAGATTAACGTTAGGAACTTAAAAAGGTTTGTAACACCTTAGGTTAAACTGAAAGAATTAGTTGGTCAAAATCGGATGAGCGGTTCAGAAGATAGTTAAGAACAAACTTTTGCTAGATTTTAGAGTATTCGCTAATTTTGACGAGAAGTGTATTGTATACATTTGAAAACTTCCCACCACGGATTTTCCTGCTTTAAAATGAAAATGTGAAAAATCGCTCGGACCCGTCGATTTTTATTTCGAGGGGGACATCTTTTGCGTATATTGTCCATCTTGTTACTTCAAGCCCCTAGGAGGGAGGGGTAAGATCTAAATCTTAAATGGATACCCCTATTTTATATATTTTTTTGGATTCTGCATAAAATTCTCAACATTTTTTAATAAAAGCATTATTAGTCTATACTAAACAGTTTCCGAGATATTGACTCGTGAAATATGAGATTTTTGAACTTTGACAGCGTCTAGCTTTCTAACAATACGTCTTAGAACAAAACGGCTTACATGTCCCTATCTTCGATTTTAATTATCTTTCCAATAGTGTCAACTTCCGGTTAAACCGGTTGTAAGAAATATAGTACTTCCGGTTTAACCGGAAGTTGACACTATTGGAAAGATAATAAAAATCGAAGAGGGACATGTAAGCCGTTTTGCTCTAAGACGTACAGTTAGAAAGCTAGACGCTGTCAAAGTTCAAAAATCTCATTTTTTCAAGAGTCAATATCTCGGAAACTGTTTAGTATAGACTAATAATGCTTTTATTAAAAAATGTTCAGAATTTTATGCAGAATCCAAAAAAATTATATAAAACAGGGGTATCCATTTAAGATTTAGATCTTACCCCCCCCCCCCCCCCCCCTCCCTCCTAGGGGCTTGAAGAAACAAGATTGACAATATACGCAAAAGATGTCCCCCTCGAAATAAAAATCGACGGGTCCGAGCGATTTTCCACATTTTCATTTTAAAGCAGGAAAATCCGTGGTGGGAAGTTTTCAAATGAACACCCTGTATAAGGAAACCCCATTGTTTACATTTAAACACCGGATTAATATTTCAGCGGTATGTTTTTTAGCTTAAAAGCAATGGTGTAGAGTAGATAGTTCTATATTTTAAGTAAAAGTTGCAAAATATATGGATTGTTTTTGATTGTCCTAACTTATCTGAAACTTTGGAAGTACATATCTAATTGTAAACAAATTGGTTTTTAGAAATGGAATGTCTAGCTTATATATTACATGTAAGGTAGAGGCACCACTTATGGCCAGGTTAAGAAAAAAAAATAGTATATCAGTTATTGGTATTCTTTGGACTATAGGAAAAAAATTTAAAAATATATATTTAGGGTCTCTAAGACCTACCCTTTTGGGTTAAGTTACTAAAAATACATACTTTTTAAAATTGTGACAGAAATAAATGTTCTAAACGAAAAAAGCAAGATTCACCACTTTTGGCCAGTTACAACCCACTTTTCGCCACAAGTTTTACCCACCTATAGCCAGGAAAATAAATTAGTTTCCGAGTGCGATATATCAAATGAAATAATTTTATTAGGAACAAATAAGATAAGTGCTACATTATAATTATTGTTTTTCATAAACTTGACTAATAGAACCTGGGAATTTTGTTACTAGTCTTCGTCCATCCTGCTGTATATAGAACTGGATGTGGAAGCTGTCCAATTATATTTTTTTTATTAACGATTGATACGTCAGTTTCTAAATAATCAAAAGTTGTTTTTTGTTTGTCGAGACTTTTCAAACACTTAATCTCATATTCTTATTCGCTAACAACCTTCAATATAGTTGCTACATATTTAAAAATCATTGTCATTCTTTTTCCTGTTCCCGTAAACTCTACCAAAATGAAACTTCCAGGATTAAGGTTTTCTGGTTTCATAAGTTCAATATCTGGCACAGTTGCTTCTAAAAAAACAACATCATCATCGCTAATTCCAGAAGCTTCTTCGAAGCTTGTTTCTTCCGTCTGAGCTTCAATATGTTGTATTTTTTTATTATTTTTTTTCTTTGTTGGTTTTTCTTCTACTTTTTGTTTTTTAAGTTCTCTGGCTTGCTTTCTTTCAAGTTTTTCTTGCTCCTGTATTTTGGTTTTTTTCTTTGTCTTCTTCTATATCGAGCCACGTTATTACACTGCAAGGATCTTGTTTTTGTCGATTTTTAAGTTTCTTTGACTTCTTTTCACCTGGGTAAGGCAGACAGCTCTTTAGGACTGTTGAAATATCAGACTTTGGTGTGGCAAATATATTACGTTGGGAAGATTCTATTTTTTTAAAATTGAGTAGGAATTCTCATACTCGTGCTATACCTTTTAAAATATATGGCCATAAGTGGGTAAGACAGTTCTACTAATGGCCACCACACTGGCCATATGTAGAAACTTAATAATTTAATGGATCCACTAATGGCCATTAGTTATTTTTTCTTTAAAAACCTGATATTTATTAATTGTATAAAAAATCTATAAGGAACTAGGTTACTTACTTAAGTATGCAAATGCTGGCATCAAATGTTATTAATAAAATTACCCAAAAACTGGGATGATTCTAGGTTCGTTTCTTAGTAAAAATCTTAAGAATTTCGCGGAAATCAAACATGCGGTCACTTTTGAAATTATTTTAAGGCTGTGATTTGTTTTCGGCGGTTTGCATGCATCCTCCCCTATGCAAGTGGAATGAACCAACCCATATGCGCACCAAATGTGATGGGAAAACAAGGTCACTTGCTAATATTTGGCAACATACACATAAATGGCCATAAGTAGGGTACTGGCCATAAGTGGTGCCTCTACCCTATGTGGCTGATACTGCTTTAAAAAGAACGTTGCTACATTTATTTTATTTTGAACTTTTCATTTTAAGATAAATGTTCCCTCCATGTGTACATAGGCAAATGTTTCATTTACGCCTTACCTTACGTGTCTTCTGTTATTCTAGCAATTTTATTCTTTGTGGGTTTGTTCGTTCAACCAAAATGAATTATCCCATGTTTAAACCGCAACGTTGCATTTGATCTATCCGTCACTTGACTAGGTCATTGCCAGAGGAATTTTCACGATACACTGTTAAAAGAAAAGAATCAAATTTAACTTTTTTTATGTCCCAGAAAGTCCACTCCTGTTTTTTTGTTAATTTAACTAAAATCGCTTCAGTCAATCAGTAACTCATAAAATGTGTTACTATTTTGACATTAATCTGATTTTATTGTGCAGTAAAAATTATAACTTAATCAGTTAGTTTAACACATTTTTTATGTTAGTATTAACTTATTTTCTAAATCGTATTCCTAAAGCAACTGCAAAAAAAAAATTACATTAACTAATAGCGAAAAGTTACGTTGAAACAAATCTGCAGTTAACTTTAATTTATCATATCAGTATATTTTACTGTTTCTTTTAATCAAATTAACAGCTCGCCCTGAATAAATATAACTTTCATACGTGATTTATTTCGATTTTAAGGCATAAGTAAAGACAAATACTTAAAAAAATCACTTTAAATAAACCAAAGCAGTAGTAGCTTAATTATTGTTTAGAAAAGTGTTGTATTTATTAAACCCAATAGTCGTTTTGCCTAAATAAACTTGATTTTTTATAGTTAGTTTAGTTCTTGAAAAATTGCTTTACCCTTATTAACTCAACTAAACCAAGCTTTTCCTTTTAAACATTGCTGCTGTAAAAGTCAATTCATCAGTTTATGAAACAAAAAGGCCATTAAAATGTTTATAACAGTTTAATAAGTATATTAAAAATAAATGAGACATAATATTATAATGTTAGAAAACTTAGATTTAAAAAAATATAGTGCTTTAAACAAATATTCTGTATTTAACTTATCTTAAAAAGTAGCATCGTTTTTTAACAAACTCTTAGAACGCTATTAACTATGGGATATAGGTAGTTATCCTATCTATTCTTTAAAAACTTACTTAAAAACCAATAGGTAGATACTGTTTTAAGCAAATATTCTCACAATACAAACTTACAATATTAGGTATGTAAAATAAGGTACCTAAGCCAATAATTATTGCCATGCATGTTCCTAATATTGCCACCCAAGCCAAAATCATGACGTCATTACTCTTGTGGCCGGTATACGTGCTAAACCATTCTTAGGAATGAAATGGCCTATCCTTTACGTTTTTGTACTCCATTACCACCATGAGGGAAGGGGCGGGTGGATTAACGGTATTATTATTGATAATGTCCATTGGAAAGACTAAAAGAAAATAAGAGTAGCAGATGTCAGCAAAAGTTTTTTTTTTACATTGGTAACTATATTAAAGGCCGGTTAAAGCAATACTTACCGATAAGCGTCAGTTAAAATCAATGTCAGGTTAACGTAAACACAAACACTTTTATCTCGTCCGAAGACTCGAAGAAAATGACTTCCCTTCCTTGACCTGTGGGACAGACAATTCGCGCGTTTTCCTTGATTGACTAGATAAATATTTAGATTTGCTCTTTTTAAATGTAGATTTTTACTACTAAATAGTTCTTAGCAGCATATTCGATTATTACTAAAATGTTGATTTGACATACTGGGTTGTTATTAAAATAAATATTACTATTATATTATGTAGAAACAACTGAGAAAAATATGTTGTATTAAATCTCTTTTAGTGTAAAATTTTAACTAAAAAAGATATTGATAATGACTATTAACTTAATCAAAGTTATAGTGGATTTCACCTTAGTTTTTAATGGCCGCCGCTGACACATGTCATTTATAACATTTCTTTTTACAGAACTTAAGGATTGGCCAGGGCCGGACTTAAAAATTATGTGTGAACATGGGTCAATTTATTTGTAGTTGTAATTATATGGATGGAAACGAGAATTACCTAAGCAATTTTTAAGATATTTCAAAAAAAAACACTGAAGGGGAATAGGATAGAGTATCAGAAAAACAATTTCATTTAATTTTTATTCATAATATAATAAAGTGCTGTTATTTTGGTAAAAACACACTCTTAATTTAGTACAATAAAAAATATACAAGGGGCAGTCGTAAATCTAGTATCATCAATAATTAACTACGTTTTTTATTAAAGAATTATTTTGTTTTTTAATTTGATTTTAGACCATGCAGTGTTAAGTTGAAAAAATCTATATATTATATTTAATAGCTTATTGTTTACTTTTTTATTTTCTTATTCACGGGTAGATATTTTTTTCTTTAGACTAGGTTCTAAAGAGTTTGAAGTTTACAAAATAGGTCTAACTTTTCGTTGGTTTATAATAAAACAACAAAAGTTTGTAATGTTATCGAATTAGGTATTTTTTTTTAATGAATAAAGAAAAAATAATGTAAGTAGATACTACAAAAAAAGATTTTTGTCCATGCGTTTGCAGAACAGATACCTCAAGCACTCTTTAATACAACTGTATGTAAAACTTATTTTAGCATAATGGTTCACTGTGGTTTTCAAATTTAATTTTGTTGCAAGTTCCCTATTATTTTTGGTCTTCATCTGACAAGCTGTCGATGTCGTCGTCACCGTCCGAGACATTAATAATTATTTACTTACTTTTGCATAAAAAGAAACACGTCACAGATACACACAGTCCGGCAGTTTAAAACCAAAAAGTCTAATACGCACAAAATATAAGCAAAATGCTGTCTGAAAAATACCAAAAACAATTACACGAACCATCAAGAATTAACAGCAGAATGCACGCGGTGTGTCCCAATGCGGCTCTGTGATATTTAAAGAACGCGACGAGATAATCGAATTAATGAAGTACGAAAAGAGATATGCGAGAGCAAATGCGTAAGACAAAGATGCACATACTAACGGCATATACGAGCGATGCTGTGCTTTTGACGAGTTTGAGCTCATTGAAGGGCAACGTATTGAACTGTGTAGTGTGCATCTTCGTCATGTACATGCAACTATACGGTCAGTTATATATCCATCTCTTGTTAATCTAGCCAATGCCCGTGCCTGAAAGCCGTTTATAGAATAAGGGATTTTAAAATCACGTGTTGGCTAATATGTTTGACAAGAGAGATGTCAAAGCATTAAAAACTAAGGTGAAATCCACTATACTAGTATTTGATCCATTTTTGAACCGTAAAAGTATTGCATGTTAATTTTAGTTTGCTGTTATGTTAAAACGACTTCTAGAAAAGTTAGTTCTTAAAATCTGATTTTTAATAATCACAAAAGAGTTAAAATAACTATATATTTTAAGTTAAATTTGAATTATTTTAATTGATTATAATTTTTTTTGATTCTCACGTCTAGGATTTCTAACAGAGTAACGTATAGGTTGAAATTGAAATATTCTCGCCAGTTTGGCTGCATGTCTTCCCCCTTAATTATGCTTATGCTTTTACTGCCAATAAATTGTTCTTAATTTTAATTAAAATTACCATGCGTTAACCCCGTTAACGAACGCGATATTAGCAAGTAAACTATTTTCAATAAATTTGATTGGTTATCTACGCTACTGACACTGATGACCGCTGTAAATATCCGCAACAAAGTTGCTCTTAGTATTTATGAAATGTAAAACAGCCTAAAAGCTTTTTCGAAGAACTAATTTAATAATATGACGACCATAAAAACTTAAGTATACGATCCATCGTCCTAATCAGTATCAAAAATGTTTCATAACTGATTCGAAACAAAAACATTAAGATGTCATTTGACAATCAGATGTTTGTGTCTCTTTTTAATGTGTACGAGATTCAAGGAATTTTAATCACCGTTTTCTTTTAATATGCTCACCCATTTGTTTAAGGGAATATATTAGTAGTATTATATTCCATTATAAGTCCATCAAATATATCTTTATATTTAAACATGGATTTGATAGAGCTAAGTTATCGTTAAAAGGTAAACAACCTTATTTTTAGAACTGGTCACCTGCCTATAATACCAGGATGGCACACAAAAAAGAGCCTGCACAGTAAAAATACACGATTTAAATAAATATACAGGGTGTCCGGAAATGAGGAGCAGGGGATAATTCTAGACCGAAAATAAATGCTATCTCTTTCTATACCATTTTTTCGAAAATTGATTATTAACGGAGGGTGTTAAAGTTAAATTTTATTTACAGTTTTGAAATACATAAGTTACTGGAACAATAAGTTAAACATTCAAATCAAAGGTTCAAAGTGACGTCCTTCCTCTTCAATGCATAAATTACCTAATTCTTCTTAAAAAATTCGGTCGAACTCCATGGAATATTTCTTCCTTTGCTGTGCTATGTTTAAGATTTAATAGTAGATTATGTGACTAGGTTGGAATGAAAATTTGATCCGAGTGGAAGATTCCGAACGCGAGCGTAGCGAACAAACCCGAACAAACCACGAGTATCGAATTTTCATTCTAACCGAGTAGCAGACTATATTTTCTCCACGACCATCCAGATCCATATCTAATTCATCCGATTTTTCACTCATTTTTTGACTTGCACTAAAATTTGTCTGAAAATAATTATTACAACGCGGCCATTTTTATCTGACACTGACAGTTTCGAAATTCATGGCAAACTATGTCGTTTATATCAATTACAGAATATTCATTCCGTATCTTGTTATGGAATGAAAATACACGCAAAACGCATAAGAAGCAAGTGTTTCAGAATAAATATTCCCACTCAAGAGCGAGAATTTTTACATTCTATTATCAAAAATGATTTTGGAATTATTGCATTCAGTACCTAATGGTCGTGGAGAAAATGATTTCGTATTCATCACATGCAAGCGATGTTTTTTTTTTGACAATTTCCTTTATTTGTAGTAATTAACAACATTTTTTTTGCATACACAATCATTCTCTAAACAGTGCTAGCAGCTCTGGCCTCGAGAATAGCTTACTTATATCTAAACAGTGTTGGAATTAAATCTAACTTATATTATAATGGATTTTAAGTTTCCTAATAAATTGACAAATATTTTTTGCCCCATTAATTTCATCTGGCAATCCATTATAGACCTTGGATGCCCTTACAATTGGATTATTTCGACCTATGTTTGTTCTTGTTGTAATCTAATATAAATCATTATGAGAACGTGTTACGTAATTCTGTACATCATTTGTAAAAATAATATTTGTATTACATTTTTGGTTGTTATTAACTATTCTGTACATAAGTTTACATTGCTCCAACTCTAATATATATTTTAATTTCGTAATGCCTAATTCACTATACAGTCGATCTGTACCTGATGTTAGTCTATCATAGTTAAAAAGGATTTTTAGTACTTTATTTTGAAGGGTTTCTACAACAGCAAAATTAGTCCGCTGACATGTACCCCAGACAGGCAATAGGTATCTCCAGTGTGACAGAAAAAATTAGTTATACACATTTTTTAAACTTTTATTAGTTAAATAGTGTCGGCATCTAAATAACGCTGAAATCATTGGTAGCACCTTCTCAGAAATATAATCTACATGTACAGACCAACTCAACCTGTCATCAATGACCAAGCCATGTTATTTTAGCGTGTTTCTCGAAAACGGATAGATTTATCGAAACAAAAGTAGTATGCCTTTTTTATGTCAAACCGTTAGGAGGATAAAAATATTCCGTCAAAATGCGCATACAGGAGAAACAAAATGTTGGGACCATTCAAATTAAAGTATAGGCTTTTATGTGGCGCCCTCTACAAAACGCGAAAAAATGGCGGGCAAATTTGTATGCCTTATCCCGAAAAAGCCCCATATACGAGATTTCGTCAAAATATTATGAGCGTGGCAAAAGGTATTGCAAGAAAAACTCCATATAAAATTTAATTTTAACACCCTGTAACTCCGATAATAATAAATTTTCGAAAAAATGTTATACGAAGAAAGCAGTTATTTTCGGTCTAGAATTATCCCCTAAATTTTTTGCTCATCATTTCCGGACACCCTGTATGTATATTTGTACTTACATTAGACATTTTTTTTTTCAGGTAAGCAAGAAAATTATACCTATCTGAAAAGAAGCATGCTCTCTCAAATCATTTCAATCTTCTATATGTAAGTATTTAAACACATAGCATTCTTATTTGATAGTAAACCCTTAACCAAAGAATACAAATAATAACCGAAACCCCTAAATTTTTTGCTCCTCATTTCCGGACACTTTGTATATACTAGCGGGTACCCGCGGATTCGATAGCGCAATTCATTTGTTATAAATTCGCTATCGAAACAAAGCAGCGTGTACCATACAAAGTACCCAATAGAACCATTAATAGGTACCCATAATATTTTTAAGAATAAATTTCTGTTTTCTTCTTTCTCTTTCAATAAAAATGTCATTTATCTCCTAGCGTTGTTCATGAAATATTTAAATACATTAGGAAAGTCCGTTAAATAATATTTTTTCCCCAACATACACTTTTATAACCCCTTTTCATCCCTTTAGGGGCAGACATAAAAAAAAATATTCATTACTTCTGTTTGGAGTATTTATGCTAGGAGTTTCAAAGAATTCGGACCAAAAATAAATTTAAATAAAAACTTTTATATTCTTTTTCCATCCCCTAGGGGCAAAATTTTCTTAAAAGCCTTAACACATGTTTATTTGTTTCAAGCGAAGAATTTGTCTAAAATTTCTTACTTACATCTTTTTCTCTAGAAGTTGCGTTGGAAAGTTACCCCTCTCCATTTCTACCCCCTAGGGACAAAATTTCCCAAAACATTAAAATACGTATATATATTTGCTTATTTTAAGAGAGTAAGCATAGAACTAATTTTTAGAAATATAGCTTAAAATTATAGACAGGAAACCCCCCCCCCCCTTAAAATAGGCTACACGCCTTTTTTCAACCCCTAAATGAATTTTGAAAAAATGTCGATACAGGTACTATGTATATTCTTATTTTATTAAACTTATTTTTAGACCTCCACCAGTTTTAGTTTCGGATACAAAATTTCTATAAAAAATTTTAACACCAGTTTTGATTTTCGAAAAATCTCTTTTTGTTGTTTTTGTCAATTTTTTAAAAATTTGATGAAACTTTAAACAAGTATAAGTATACTTCTTTTCCTTCTTACAATATGGAAATACAGTATCATCAAGCAAGTAGCTCTACACACATTAACCTGATTTATAAATTGTTACATTTTTTGCATAATTTTGTAATAACTAAATTATTTAGCTGCATGAATCCAAAAAACAAAATTTTTTAAGTGTTTTGGACAAAAATGTCTTAAATCAAACTTAAACTAATTCAGAACATGTAAAATAAGTCTAAAAGAATTGTAATCTAACGAAATATGCATACACTTTATTAATCTGATTTTCTTATGATACACAATCTCTACAGACGCGCTTTGTGCACTCTAAACAATTTGGACTTTGCAAATATGGAAAAATAAATATAGTTTAAAATAATTCTTGAAATTCTTAATATAGACAGAAAATAATAATGAACGATAAACATTAGTATTATTGTGAAAAAAGCGTGGGGTGCTTGATATACGAAAAATATAGCACAAAGCGCCCCACGCTTTTTTTCACTATAATATACTAATTATTTTTTGCCTATATTAAGAATTTCAAGAATTATTTTAAACTATATTTATTTTCGGCTTTTTAGTTTCATTAATTATTAAAGCGTGTTTTTTAGTTTTTTTAAACTATATTTATTTTTCATTTTTTAGTTTGAGTTATTGTTAAGAAATTTTTTTTTGGGTAGATTAAGCTAGATTAGTAGATTATTCTGACTATTGTATTGTCAGCGGTTATTGATAAGTCTAGAAAATTTAAATTAAATCTGACCGTTTAAAGTGGGTCAAAATCGGGTTCAAAGAAATCGGTTACGGACAAACCAACATGGTGAAGGTAATAAAAGCGTGTTAATTTAATGTTTTTCTTCGTCTTCTGGCAGGGCATCTTCTGCAGGCTCTGGTGTTTTTCCTATTTCCTTTCTCCAGAATCCACCTCTGCCTCCCCTTTTAGCATTGTCTTCTCATAATTGTTGTCCCTATATTTCACCCTTTTTGAGGGACCATCAGGTTGGTTATCAGAACTCATTTTTAAATTCGAAAATATAATTAACTTTAATTGATACTTAAAGGACATAAAACAAGAACGTGAATACAGACCTGGGGTCTTTTGAAAATCAATTATTAAGTTTAAAATGCCGACAGCACACTCCAACTGCAACGTTCAAACTAAAAGGCGAAAATAAAAAGGTACCAAGACGCTGAGCTGTGTAGAAAGTATGTGGGCTAGAAAATGCCCAATCCAGAAGATTAAAGGGTTTAAAAGTCCACGCGTCTAATAATAGATGTAAGTAAAATAATGTTATAATTAATTTTTTTTTTCATATTCATATCATTTTTTATACAGGGTGGGGATTTTAAATGAACGCTGCTTATAGCGGCTCTGAGAATAAGATTTCTCTAAAATCCAAAAATACGTTTTTTATTGGCCACGCTTTTGTCATGTAAAAAAAAATGGGGACCCCCAAAGGGGGGGCGCAGCCCTAACCAACTTTCTTTTTTTAAATTAGACGATACCACTTGTGGCACCTTTTTGGGAAGCTTATTGAAGAAGGAATTTGTCCATATTCTTTTTTTTTACATCTGTCAAACCATGTGTCAAAAATTTAATAAAAACTACTTTTTAACGAATAATTACATAAAACAACTTGAAAACTGTAATGCCACTTTTTTAGCGTAACAATTGTTGAAAATGTGCCCCATAAACCTGTTGGCACAGACCCAACCAATGGTAGAACTCTTCCCTTACTCTTTCCAAAACTTCTGGAGTGATTAAACTTATCTCTGCTCGAATCCTTACTATTAACTCTTCCAGATTTCTAGGTCTGGTGACATAGACTCTGCTTTTTAAATCGCCCCATAAATAATAATCTAAGGGTGTAACATCCGGGGATCTGGGTGGCCATTCTATAAGTCCTCTGCGTCCTATTTACCTACTTGGAAATGTAATATTTAAGAATTCTCTTACATTTCTTGCAAAGTGCGCAGGGGCGCCATCCTGCTGGAAAAAATCCTTTGATCTAGATTTCCATAATTAGGGAATATTCTTTGGAGTTCTGGTATTAAAAATGTTTGAAGAAAATTTAAATACTGTTCTCAATTTAAATTGCCTGCAAAAAATAATGGACCAATGATTTTGTCGCAAATATTCCAGCCCAAACATTCACTTTCCCTTGGCGTTGAGAATGACATCCAACAATCCGATGAGGATTTTCATCGGAATAATATCGGCAATTTTGTCGATTAACCTTAAATGGAAATTAATTAATAATATATGTTTACATTTTGCCCAGCGATTGTATAACCGTTAATTGCCTTTAAACCGTAATCGTTTGCTTAACTTTTAACGCAAATGTTGCTTCATCAGAAAAAAGCATCCTTGCTAAATTAATTTGTCGGTTGTCCAATGTGGCCATCATAACTTCGCAAAATTCTACCCTTCTGTCTAAGTCTTCCTCCAATAACTCTTGTACTGGCTGCATTTTGAATGGTTTTATCCCAGTAGAGTTTGTGATCTTTAACACCGTTTTATGATCGATATTGTGATCACGAGATAATTGCCTTGTTGGTGTAATTGGGTTTTCTTGATAGGTCAATATGATATCCAATTTAGTTTCATCTGATACTTTTGGGGGTCTTCTTCGAAGAACATGTCTAACATGACCCAATTCTCGAAATTGCTTTTCAATTTTACTGACCGTACTTCGCGACAGAGGTGGCAAATCCGGATAACTTTCATGAAACAACGCAGCAACTTCTTCTTGACTCCGGTTTCTTTCTCCAACCTCGACCATCATCAATATTTCAATTTTTAGCGTTTCAGTTAAATACATTTTTAAAATTTCTAAATTAAATCGATAAAAATTAAACAACTTGTCAAATGTAGCAAGACTGGCTGTATAACCATGGAAAGAAGGTAATTGGCGTACGGATGGGCCTGTCTCAAATGAGGCACATTTTCAACAATAATTAGGCTAAAAAAGTGGCATTACAGTTTTCAAGTTGCTTTTATGTAATTATTCGTTAAAAAGATGTTTTTATTAAATTTTTGACACATGGTTTGACAGATGTAAAAAAAAAGAATATGGACAAATTCCTTCTTCAATAAGCTTCCCAAAAAGGTGGCACAAGTGGTATCGTCTAATTTAAAAAAAGAAAGTTGGTTAGGGCTGCGCCCCCCCTTTGGGGTCCCCATTTTTTTTAACATGACAAAAGCGTGGCCCATAAAAAATCTTTGAGGACGTATTTTTGGATTTTAGAGAAATCTTATTCTTATAGCCGCTATAAGCAGCGTTCCATTTAAAGTCCCCACCCTGTATTCATAAAGGAAATTCAATTCTTTAAGTCCGTCAAAAGCAAAAGCATGTATTGTATTCTTCTATACCTCAATAGTATAGTCTTGACCGATATACAGTGTGTCAGCCAAATGGAATAAATTCGATAATAAATACAATATGGGGGCGTGTCCGAAAAAACGCTCGGACACCTCGATTGGTATTTCTAATTGAGCATTTTTTTCAGTAAAAACTTTTTATACAGGATGTGTCATGTAACAGCCAATACCAACTTTCTTATTTTAAATGCAACACCCTGTATATTATTCAATTTTTATATTCTTCAGAAAATTTTAGACATACTTCATGTACAATATCCTATACATTTTAACTGTTTCTGAAATATTAAGTGTTTTCAGATTTATTGCAATAATTAACAACACACTCAATTCTGGCAAATTGATCTTTAAAGATCAGAAGCCAATAACCCACGGAAGACAACAACACACTCAAAAACTAATAAGTATGTAATTTATTTCTTAATTCTTTGATAAGTTAAAATAATGTATGTCCTAGGTATATACATGTATTCAATATTTTTATTTAAAAAACAACCAACGCAATTGATACAAAAAACTAGGGTCGTGCCTGGTCAAATGACCGCGGTCAATTGACCGAGAAATTGACCGAGATTTTGACCGGAGAGATTTTGACCGGGTCAAATTCGGTCAAAAACTTTTGCAGCCTCTTGTGAGAGAAATTGGTCCTCATGGGGCATTGTCCATAGCAAGCTTCGCAACCGATTGCAAACCACTCGCTCAGGAAAGCTTGTTTACATAAAGTACAACTTAAAGCTGTTAAGTGGCAGTGGAAATAAAAAAATATGGAAATTCGGAGGAACCAGCGCTAAATTTCAGTAGTGAGGATGAAACGAGTGATTTAGATTCTGAAGAACATAAAGGCAATGCCGGGGGTGAGTTCAGTGACGAAGATGATGTACCTTTATCTAAGCTATCTACAAAGGCCAGCACTGCCAGCAGTCTTCCATTTCATCATCAATCAGTCACTCACTCATTACTTCATTAGTAATTTAGTATTGTTAGATTAATATTATACATAATATTTATGTATCATTTTTGTGTTTTTTGTACCTCGGAATGGGTTCTTTATTTTTTGTTAGCTGGTTTTTAATAAAGACACGTTTCTATGTAATTACTTGTGACTTCATTTCTTTTGACAAAACTGAGGAATTTGACAGGGACTTGGTCAATTGACCACAAAAGATTTTGACGGTCAAAATCCGAACCATACAAAAAACTGTAAAGTCTATTCTTATTTTTGATCCTAATGGAAATCGGTTGTTAATATTCGATATTAATGTTCATTTTATACCTAAATAGCATCTTGGGTTAACTCAGAGAAGGGGGGGGGGGGGGGATAAAAGCTGTGGGCTAGCAGTCAATCAAAAAGTAAACTTTGCAGCCAGACCAGTATAAATGTATATTATTCGGAATATTCCACACTGGCAGTAGCATTTTTGTCTTGGGGAAAATTGTCAGGACACATAGGAAAGACGGATGTTTTTCTTTTTATTTATTAGATACTTTCTGGCCCTTAGGCAGGAAATTCGTACCTCACATGAAATTCGCAATCTATGGAAAGATCCAATTTCCAGAAACACCATGCCGCGTGTGTCACTGGCTGTACAGCACGCTGCGTTGCTGCGATGTCGTATTAATATAATTGCCAATTTAAACACATCATCATGAAATATGTTGACAGCAGCACTCGAAAAAAATACGATTCTTGAGTTAACAAGGCGTCATCTTTTGATACACTATGTCTACCTAAAAGCCAAGAAAACAAAATGGGAGATTTTGAGTTGAATGATAAACGATTTTGTTGGGATAAATTCGTTGAAGAGATAAAATTGTTAAAGATGTTAACCTGACGTAATGGTGGGGTCTTTTTGCAACCCCATTTTAATCGATTCTTTAGAGGCGGATATTTCCGAATGGATTACAGGCAGTAAAAGATTTGCTTGTAACATTACCTTCATGCCCATTTAAGCTTTATAAACAAAAATAAAACATAGTAATTAGTCTTATTATATTTTGTTGAACTACAGTATACATTACACATAGCTGTTGTACACTGAGGAAAATGATCTAAGTAATACAACAGGTTTGCTAAGACATAGTTTGTAATAATAGCTTATTTTTTATTAACCCATATTAAATAAATTGCTATAGTCTATACCTATCTTCAACCGTTTACGAAATATTAACACTTTAATGCTGGTATGCACCATTGATATGTTTCTCGACTTGGCAACGTGCTAAAACTGTGCAAAACAATTGTGCTAAAACTCTATCCTAAGCTGAAATAACCTTTGAAAATAGTAAAACTGTTTTACACCTACATACCTCAACTTGCACATACTTTGATAAAATAGTAACAAGCAAATTAAGTACAGCATAAACGCATATGAGATATTTTGGGAAAAGTCAGCATTTTGAAATATTTCTTGGATGTTTTAATATAACAAACCTGGCAGTTGCTTATGAAGAGTGGCATATAACATATTATTATTGTGTTTAAAGAACAAATTTCGCTGTAATTAAAAATTAAGTACATAATATAATACTTAAAATATCAAAAATAAAATATATACTGTAACCTTACGGCCCCCGGCTCATATGACCGGAGTAAAAAGCTGAAAGAAATATTAATTAGTGGGTTATTAAAATAGGTTAATTAATTAATAATAACCTGCAAAGCTGAAAAAGAAAAATTAGTTTTTATTATTATTATTACAACAAAAAAATTGTGCCCTTGGAGGTCAGATTTAACACAAAAGTGTTATTTGCACGACTCATGGTATTGAGTCTATTCACCTATTCCAGAATTCCACATGTGACATTCAAATACATAAAATAATGCATCAGTATGTCCCACATACAATAAAGAAATAGGCTCGGACGTGACCGTCTAGATTCGGGCAAGAATCTATGGCCGACCCTACGTTGTGTTCGTCAGGTTCGCTGAAAAATACTAATTGAAGTATTATACTGAGTGGACAAAATTTTAACCAAAACCTAGTATGGCCGTTAGTTGAATAAACACTATTTTAAAGAAAACTTTGAAACACGACAGGAAGGCAGAATTCTTCGCTATTAAAAAAATAAAAGAAAATTTAAAACAAAAGTTGTCAGTTGTGCAAAAGAAAGCTCCTGTAACGCACTCTCGACCACGTTTCCAAAGGTTTCCCTACCCCGTGCACAGGACGAGACTATGGGGCTGTCGCCCAGGGCAGTAGCCCTTCTCTATAGGTTCCCCTCATACAGTTGCTGGTCCCGGCTGTCGGCGGGCTGTCCCACGTTGAAGGAAACATTGTGAACCGACAAGTCTGTATCAAAAGAACGAGTCATTCACTGTTCCCTGTACAACCTCCAACAGAATTTAAGGTTAAGTTTTAGTTTTTAAAGTTACTTATAAAAGAAGCAAAAACTGCCACCTGTTGTTTAAACATCAGAACGCTGGTATCGTTGCTTCGGACTAGCACATAACATAAGAAAATGAGAGGGCTTTTTCCTGCCTGATAAAAATCCCCACATCCCCACGAGATTAATCTCGTTGCTACGTCCAGCGTGAGGCTGTCGGCTCCGTAACAGCGCGAAGGGAGAGCATGGTAATAGGATAACCCTGAACTTAAATCATTTAGGAAAACTCACATAAACTCAGTTATGAAAAAAACAATAAAGGTTCTTTTGGTTTGTTAATCGTGAGGTTTGTTGAGTTTTATTTCATTTGGTCTTAACAACAGATACCAAAAAAAATAAATAAAATAAACTTTGTTACTGTTTTAAAGCCATAATTAGTTTTGGGTAGAAATAAAGGATAACTATAATCTGAATTGTCATTTAAAATTGCTAACCTGGAAGGTCAGTAAAACTGTTTCTCTCCCTATCACCTTCTGATGGCATTTTAATAAAAACTTAAAACTTTTGTTACTCTCTAAAAATTAAAATATAAATTTTAAAATAGTTGTGAAATAGATAATTAGTATCAAACTTTCATTTTTGTATTATATTTAATATTTTCCTCCCCTTTTATTTAATTTAATTTAGGTTGATATAGTAAACAACGTAAAATTGATAAAGCATTTTGTTGCTATAGCTTGATTATTTTTGTCCTTTAAGAGTGAGAGAAAATATTAGAATTATATTTTGTTTATTTAAAGACAGAAGGGGTAATATCCAAACAAACGGGATAACCAACCTAATGTCATAAGAAAATATGAGATTTATTTATATTTTGTTTATTTAAAGACAGAAGGGGTAATATCCAAACAAACGGGATAACCAACCTAATGTCATAAGAAAATATGAGATTTATTTATATTTTGTTTATTTAAAGACAGAAGGGGTAATATCCAAACAAACGGGATAACCAACCTAATGTCATGTAAGAAAAGATGAGATTTATTTATATTTTGTTTATTTAAAGACAGAAGGGGTAATATCCAAACAAACGGGATAACCAACCTAATGTCATGTAAGAAAATATGAGATTTATTTATATTTTGTTTATTTAAAGACAGAAGGGGTAATATCCAAACAAACGGGATAACCAACCTAATGCCATGTAAGAAAATATGAGATTTATTTATAATTTGTTTATTTAAAGACAGAAGGGGTAATATCCAAACAAACGGGATAACCAACCTAATGCCATAAGAAAATATGAGATTTATTTATATTTTGTTTATTTAAAGACAGAAGGGGTAATATCCAAACAAACGGGATAACCAACCTAATGTCATAAAATATGAGATTTATTTATATTTTGTTTATTTAAAGACAGAAGGGGTAATATCCAAACAAACGGGATAACCAACCTAATGTCATGTAAGAAAATATGAGATTTATTTATAATTTGTTTATTTAAAGACAGAAGGGGTAATATCCAAACAAACGGGATAACCAACCTAATGTCATAAGAAAATATGAGATTTATTTATATTTTGTTTATTTAAAGACAGAAGGGGTAATATCCAAACAAACGGGATAACCAACCTAATGTCATGTAAGAAAATATGAGATTTATTTATATTTTGTTTATTTAAAGACAGAAGGGGTAATATCCAAACAAACGGGATAACCAACCTAATGTCATGTAAGAAAATATGAGATTTATTTATATTTTGTTTATTTAAAGACAGAAGGGGTAATATCCAAACAAACGGGATAACCAACCTAATGCCATGTAAGAAAATATGAGATTTATTTATAATTTGTTTATTTAAAGACAGAAGGGGTAATATCCAAACAAACGGGATAACCAACCTAATGCCATAAGAAAATATGAGATTTATTTATATTTTGTTTATTTAAAGACAGAAGGGGTAATATCCAAACAAACGGGATAACCAACCTAATGCCATGTAAGAAAATATGAGATTTATTTATAATTTGTTTATTTAAAGACAGAAGGGGTAATATCCAAACAAACGGGATAACCAACCTAATGCCATAAGAAAATATGAGATTTATTTATATTTTGTTTATTTAAAGACAGAAGGGGTAATATCCAAACAAACGGGATAACCAACCTAATGTCATGTAAGAAAATATGAGATTTATTTATATTTTGTTTATTTAAAGACAGAAGGGGTAATATCCAAACAAACGGGATAACCAACCTAATGTCATGTAAGAAAATATGAGATTTATTTATATTTTGTTTATTTAAAGACAGAAGGGGTAATATCCAAACAAACGGGATAACCAACCTAATGTCATGTAAGAAAATATGAGATTTATTTATAAAATTTCCCGTATTATTATTTAATAAAGTTTACCTTATAATTTAATAAAGATTCTCATATTATTTAATAAAGAATTAGTATTTTAAAATTATATTCCTATATCATTAAAATAAATTTTGTTGTTTACCATAACTACCGTCTGAAAAATATATTTTGCCCTGTAAAAAAAAAAACAACCAGTATTCCCAAATTAGAGTAACCCAACAAAATAAAAAACTAAAGAAAATAAACTTGTTCTTTAAGAACTTAACACCCTTTTTAAAAAAAAAAAAACACATCCCCTGAATTTTAAATTGTTACACAAATTAAATCCACACAAATAAAATTAAACTTATTTAACCCAATACCATTTGTTTTTCTATTTGAATTAATTTTGAAGAAAATCTGCAGAAAATAAACTTATGATGACTCTTGAATTTAGGTGCTTACCGTACCTATAGAAGTTAATAAGTGTCTCTTTAGAAATTCTCTGTCTAGCAGCTAACCACTCTTCTCCCCCACCAAGGTCTTCGTTTGTGCGTTTTAACACCCTGCGTCGTTTGTAATACGAAGTACGACGTTGGCTGCTATAAAAAATCAATAATTGCGGCAAAGATGTGAACGGTCCAAAGTTCACGCGTCCTCCTAAATATCATCGGAAATATACTGAGAATTTTATTTTCAAGACTGGCTACCTAAATAGATTTAACAGGGCCTATATTTGGAAATGAAAAGATATTACACTTTTAATAAAAAATTTTACCAGTATTGCATGGTAAATTAAAATCATAATATAATTTAAATTAAATATAAATAATAGAGTAAGATAATTAAACCTCAGGGCGTAACATTGGGGAAAGAATAAGTTTACCAAATAAATAAATTAACAAAAATAGTGAAAAAAAATTCAAATAAGGGCACCTAGGTCTGCTCTGTTACAGTCACCCCCTATTATTTTGAGCGAAAAACAGGGTTATGAGCGAAAAATAATACCAAACAACAGTACAATTAAAAAAAAAACTTCAATCCTGAAAAAAAATAAATCAACCACATCAGTACAATTTGAAAGAACTTCAATCCTAAAAAAAATAAATCAACCACATCAGTACAATTTGAAAGAACTTCAATCCTGGTCACGGCACCACTGTAACCTTACGGCCCCCGGCTCATATGACCGGAGTAAAAAGCTGAAAGAAATATTAATTAGTGGGTTATTAAAATAGGTTAATTAATTAATAATAACCTGCAAAGCTGAAAAAGAAAAATTAGTTTTTATTATTATTATTACAACAAAAAAATTGTGCCCTTGGAGGTCAGATTTAACACAAAAGTGTTATTTGCACGACTCATGGTATTGAGTCTATTCACCTATTCCAGAATTCCACATGTGACATTCAAATACATAAAATAATGCATCAGTATGTCCCACATACAATAAAGAAATAGGCTCGGACGTGACCGTCTAGATTCGGGCAAGAATCTATGGCCGACCCTACGTTGTGTTCGTCAGGTTCGCTGAAAAATACTAATTGAAGTATTATACTGAGTGGACAAAATTTTAACCAAAACCTAGTATGGCCGTTAGTTGAATAAACACTATTTTAAAGAAAACTTTGAAACACGACAGGAAGGCAGAATTCTTCGCTATTAAAAAAATAAAAGAAAATTTAAAACAAAAGTTGTCAGTTGTGCAAAAGAAAGCTCCTGTAACGCACTCTCGACCACGTTTCCAAAGGTTTCCCTACCCCGTGCACAGGACGAGACTATGGGGCTGTCGCCCAGGGCAGTAGCCCTTCTCTATAGGTTCCCCTCATACAGTTGCTGGTCCCGGCTGTCGGCGGGCTGTCCCACGTTGAAGGAAACATTGTGAACCGACAAGTCTGTATCAAAAGAACGAGTCATTCACTGTTCCCTGTACAACCTCCAACAGAATTTAAGGTTAAGTTTTAGTTTTTAAAGTTACTTATAAAAGAAGCAAAAACTGCCACCTGTTGTTTAAACATCAGAACGCTGGTATCGTTGCTTCGGACTAGCACATAACATAAGAAAATGAGAGGGCTTTTTCCTGCCTGATAAAAATCCCCACATCCCCACGAGATTAATCTCGTTGCTACGTCCAGCGTGAGGCTGTCGGCTCCGTAACAGCGCGAAGGGAGAGCATGGTAATAGGATAACCCTGAACTTAAATCATTTAGGAAAACTCACATAAACTCAGTTATGAAAAAAACAATAAAGGTTCTTTTGGTTTGTTAATCGTGAGGTTTGTTGAGTTTTATTTCATTTGGTCTTAACAACAGATACCAAAAAAAATAAATAAAATAAACTTTGTTACTGTTTTAAAGCCATAATTAGTTTTGGGTAGAAATAAAGGATAACTATAATCTGAATTGTCATTTAAAATTGCTAACCTGGAAGGTCAGTAAAACTGTTTCTCTCCCTATCACCTTCTGATGGCATTTTAATAAAAACTTAAAACTTTTGTTACTCTCTAAAAATTAAAATATAAATTTTAAAATAGTTGTGAAATAGATAATTAGTATCAAACTTTCATTTTTGTATTATATTTAATATTTTCCTCCCCTTTTATTTAATTTAATTTAGGTTGATATAGTAAACAACGTAAAATTGATAAAGCATTTTGTTGCTATAGCTTGATTATTTTTGTCCTTTAAGAGTGAGAGAAAATATTAGAATTATATTTTGTTTATTTAAAGACAGAAGGGGTAATATCCAAACAAACGGGATAACCAACCTAATGTCATAAGAAAATATGAGATTTATTTATATTTTGTTTATTTAAAGACAGAAGGGGTAATATCCAAACAAACGGGATAACCAACCTAATGTCATAAGAAAATATGAGATTTATTTATATTTTGTTTATTTAAAGACAGAAGGGGTAATATCCAAACAAACGGGATAACCAACCTAATGTCATGTAAGAAAAGATGAGATTTATTTATATTTTGTTTATTTAAAGACAGAAGGGGTAATATCCAAACAAACGGGATAACCAACCTAATGTCATGTAAGAAAATATGAGATTTATTTATATTTTGTTTATTTAAAGACAGAAGGGGTAATATCCAAACAAACGGGATAACCAACCTAATGCCATGTAAGAAAATATGAGATTTATTTATAATTTGTTTATTTAAAGACAGAAGGGGTAATATCCAAACAAACGGGATAACCAACCTAATGCCATAAGAAAATATGAGATTTATTTATATTTTGTTTATTTAAAGACAGAAGGGGTAATATCCAAACAAACGGGATAACCAACCTAATGTCATAAAATATGAGATTTATTTATATTTTGTTTATTTAAAGACAGAAGGGGTAATATCCAAACAAACGGGATAACCAACCTAATGTCATGTAAGAAAATATGAGATTTATTTATAATTTGTTTATTTAAAGACAGAAGGGGTAATATCCAAACAAACGGGATAACCAACCTAATGTCATAAGAAAATATGAGATTTATTTATATTTTGTTTATTTAAAGACAGAAGGGGTAATATCCAAACAAACGGGATAACCAACCTAATGTCATGTAAGAAAATATGAGATTTATTTATATTTTGTTTATTTAAAGACAGAAGGGGTAATATCCAAACAAACGGGATAACCAACCTAATGTCATGTAAGAAAATATGAGATTTATTTATATTTTGTTTATTTAAAGACAGAAGGGGTAATATCCAAACAAACGGGATAACCAACCTAATGCCATGTAAGAAAATATGAGATTTATTTATAATTTGTTTATTTAAAGACAGAAGGGGTAATATCCAAACAAACGGGATAACCAACCTAATGCCATAAGAAAATATGAGATTTATTTATATTTTGTTTATTTAAAGACAGAAGGGGTAATATCCAAACAAACGGGATAACCAACCTAATGCCATGTAAGAAAATATGAGATTTATTTATAATTTGTTTATTTAAAGACAGAAGGGGTAATATCCAAACAAACGGGATAACCAACCTAATGCCATAAGAAAATATGAGATTTATTTATATTTTGTTTATTTAAAGACAGAAGGGGTAATATCCAAACAAACGGGATAACCAACCTAATGTCATGTAAGAAAATATGAGATTTATTTATATTTTGTTTATTTAAAGACAGAAGGGGTAATATCCAAACAAACGGGATAACCAACCTAATGTCATGTAAGAAAATATGAGATTTATTTATATTTTGTTTATTTAAAGACAGAAGGGGTAATATCCAAACAAACGGGATAACCAACCTAATGTCATGTAAGAAAATATGAGATTTATTTATAAAATTTCCCGTATTATTATTTAATAAAGTTTACCTTATAATTTAATAAAGATTCTCATATTATTTAATAAAGAATTAGTATTTTAAAATTATATTCCTATATCATTAAAATAAATTTTGTTGTTTACCATAACTACCGTCTGAAAAATATATTTTGCCCTGTAAAAAAAAAACAACCAGTATTCCCAAATTAGAGTAACCCAACAAAATAAAAAACTAAAGAAAATAAACTTGTTCTTTAAGAACTTAACACCCTTTTAAAAAAAAAAAAACACATCCCCTGAATTTTAAATTGTTACACAAATTAAATCCACACAAATAAAATTAAACTTATTTAACCCAATACCATTTGTTTTTCTATTTGAATTAATTTTGAAGAAAATCTGCAGAAAATAAACTTATGATGACTCTTGAATTTAGGTGCTTACCGTACCTATAGAAGTTAATAAGTGTCTCTTTAGAAATTCTCTGTCTAGCAGCTAACCACTCTTCTCCCCCACCAAGGTCTTCGTTTGTGCGTTTTAACACCCTGCGTCGTTTGTAATACGAAGTACGACGTTGGCTGCTATAAAAAATCAATAATTGCGGCAAAGATGTGAACGGTCCAAAGTTCACGCGTCCTCCTAAATATCATCGGAAATATACTGAGAATTTTATTTTCAAGACTGGCTACCTAAATAGATTTAACAGGGCCTATATTTGGAAATGAAAAGATATTACACTTTTAATAAAAAATTTTACCAGTATTGCATGGTAAATTAAAATCATAATATAATTTAAATTAAATATAAATAATAGAGTAAGATAATTAAACCTCAGGGCGTAACATTGGGGAAAGAATAAGTTTACCAAATAAATAAATTAACAAAAATAGTGAAAAAAAATTCAAATAAGGGCACCTAGGTCTGCTCTGTTACAATACGTCAGATCTGAAGTAATTTTAAAACATATCATTTCCTTTTATTAGACTGGTAAGTTTTTTCTTAGTTTTTTACAGTGTTTTTTATATCCTGGAAAAATTGTTTCTCTCTGGACTACCTGCTAATGTAGTTTTTAAACATTGGCGCTGTTTGTAGTACCTAACCTACAAAATTGTAAATCGTCGCCGCTTCTTAACATAGTAAAAAACAAAGTCGCTGCCGCTTCGCACGGGTGCAATTTCAGAAAGTGGCATGCCGGGTACTAATATATCGGGTTTGTATTTATACCAGCGGGTTGCAACGCATGCCGGGTACACGATAGTTTATTATAAATTATAGAATTCGGAATAAGAGACTGTACGATTACATATACAGGGTGTCCAAAAAGTGTGACAAAGTAAAATAACATCCGTTGCTTAGAAATACAGAAGACGAAACAAATGTCGTTGTGTGTGATCTTACTAAATAAATAAATAAAAAATTTCTAAAAATTAATTGGAAAGAAGAATATTTTAAAATTGTTATGAAATACCCGTGCCAGGTGTCCACAATGGAAGTTATGGATTTTGTTGAACGAGCTTTTTTGAATTCTCAGGATTAAACAAAGTCAAGTTGCTGTAAGGATAATATTTTTTACCAGCTCACTTTTAGCTTAATTTCTCTAGAGGACATGAAGTTAAAGGTATCTTGACAAAGGCTGAGTCGGCTATTTGTCGCCAATTTTAGGTTTGCAAGGATTTGTATTCCAGTCAAGAACTAGAGAACCTCTTTGAAATAAAACAAAAACTAAAGGGAAGGCCAAAATAGCAATATAATTTAAAAAATACCGTTTTATAGCCAACTTTACACCTTCGTAATTTTTTTTGAAAAAAATAAAACCAGAGCATTTTGCGGGGATGATTTAAGTTATATAAGTATATAAATTCAACAAGGAAAAAGTACTAAATTTTTACAGTTGACATTTTTGTAAAGAGAATAAAAACTATGTTTATTGCGGGTGTGGTTTATACAGATGCTGTAGTTTGTCAAAATTAAAAAAAAATATATTAATATCTCAAAAACGGTTTTGTATCTTTAACCACACAATAATTTATTTTGTCGCTCTATTGGAATTCTCTGTATATTTCTTTAGATTTGTTGTAACATTACAAAATCAACATGTCAGAATTTCTACAGATGCTAGATAAACTTATTGTTTCGCTCTAAAATTAGCACAATAATTGCTGTAAAATTGCCTCATTTGTATTTACAGTGTAGCCCTTATACAAACTTAATAGCGTCGATTAGGCAGTTATATAGGCATGTTCTAATGAAATTACAAACTTCTTGGGGTAACTTTGCCCATTCCTCTTGTGCGGCTTCAATAAGTTGTAACCCGTTTTCTGGAACACCCATCCCGTCAATCTTTAGTCCCTTTCTTAAGCCCGTTCCACAAATAATGTTCGATGGGATTATGATCGGGTGAATAGACAGGCCACGTCAATATTTGCCGTATTAACCCTGTATAATATGTAATATACAGGGTGTCTGGGAAAATGTGGGAAATCTCCCGGATATGAAAAAAACACGTGAAAAGAATACTACAAATTCATATAAACTTATTTCGTATCGGCCTTCTCTTCGGAGATATGGGCTCCCAAAGAGCTCCCAGGAATTAAGTTTTTGACACATAATTATTAAACCAACAGGTATATTTCCATTTTTTTTTCATATGATGTATACCAGGTAAGACACTTCAAATTACTATCCCAGAAAGTGGTGCGAATTACTCACAGCTGCAGGGACGGACTAGCTGTGACACTAATGTGCCCATTTTTTTACTCCCTCTATGATAAAAACTTTGGACAACGTTTTTTACATACCTTTAACTATTGACTAAAAATTAAGTACTCTTCATTCATGTCGCTTATCCTAACCGTTTTCGGAAAAACGTAATTTTTAACATATTTACATCATATATATTTAGCGTATTTCAATAAAAGATACATCTTTGTTCCTATAAATTATAAATGTTCACTTTTAACTGCTTAATATTAATACATGATCGCAATAAAATGACGTTTTTCCGAAAACGGTTAGGATTAGCGACATGAATGAAGAGTACTTAATTTTTAGTCAATAGTTAAAGGTATGTAAAAAACGTTGTCCAAAGTTTTTATCATGCAGGGCGTAAAAATAATGGGCACATTAGTGTCACAGCTAGTCCGTCCCTGCAGCTGTGAGTAATTCGCAACACTTTCTGGGATAGTAATTTGAAGGGTCTTACCTGGTATACATCATATGAAAAAAAATTGACATATACTTACCTGTTGGTTTAATAATAATGTGTCAAAAACTTAATTTCATGGGAGCGCATATCTCCGAAGAGGAGCCCGATACGAAAGACGTTTATATGAACTTGTAGTATTCTTTTCACGTGTTTTTTTCATATCCGGGAGATTTCCCACATTTTCCCGTATATCCTTTTCTGTTTTTAAAATGTACCTATAAGTATGCATTTGCTTTTTAATTTATTTTTAATTATCTATATATTTGTCATTTTGTTTTTATTTCAAATTAAAAAAAAAACGTATTAAATGGGTATTTATAGTACAAAATTTGTAAGTTCAAGTGTTTACTTAAATTACAATTATTGAAATTGCCTATATAGAATTGTGTTTTAACGACAAATGTTTGTTTAAGCCAATGGCCATCAATTGATTATTTGTTTTGTAGTAAAATAGAGCGATGTTTATTTTTAATTAGTCAACTCTTTAACAAATGAGGCTGGCCCGTCATCGAGGGGAAATTGAATGTTAAACGCTAAATAAATACCTGTAAAATCAATAATGGACAACCACATAATTAATACGTTAAACTAAATATAACAATCAACAAAAGCATTGTGTATACAATGACTAGCATGAACGTAGATACTACACTGCCTCCATTAATTATTATGGAATAGTTGAAAAAGTACTCAAATTTTAAACATCCATATCTCCATCAAAATTATATCAATCCACTCAATTTTTGGTTTATTACGTAGGACCACTTTACACACCTTACTTTATGTCTTATTTTATACAGGATGATGGCTAAGATACCAAGCCGTGTAAAATGTGCTGTGTGATTTTAAAATTAATGTTTGGAATATACGAAGCCATGAAAATTGAATTTTATATGTGTACTGGTTACAGCTTTGTGTTAGGTACTTACTGTACAAAGTACA
Source organism: Polydrusus pterygomalis (assembly GCA_963969555.1). NCBI lineage: Eukaryota > Metazoa > Arthropoda > Insecta > Coleoptera > Curculionidae > Polydrusus > Polydrusus pterygomalis. The sequence continues at coordinate 31,441,831 of OZ018384.1, read as the reverse complement.
GCGCAACGCCGTTCGTGTCAATTAAAAAATCGTGATATAACACTAACTTAACAATAGTAATAACAATTTAAAGAAACAACTTAATTATAAGAATCGATCCCACAAATGCTCTATAGGCTTAAGATCTGGGCTTCGAGCTTTCCAATTCATTACGGTGATTCCCGTTTCCGCTAGATATTCCGTTATTATTCTCGCCGTAAGTGGACGTGCGTTATCTTGCATAAAAATTAAGTTTTCTCCAATAAAGGGAGCAAAAGGTATAACATGCTCCTGAAGCATTTCCGTAACGTATACTTGTCACTATTTAATCGCTCTCATAGTCGAACATTGTGAAAGTTTGACAACCGTGCTTGTGGCTTGTGGCTTGGTACTTATTGTAAATCGCTCCCGAACCCATTGCATTGTTAAAAACCGATCCTGATTAGCAGTTGTTTTCCTTGGTCAGTCTTGTCCTGCTCTTCTTTTATTCGATCCATGTTCTCGATACCGTTTTAATATTTTTGATATGGCCCCTTGCGTTTTATTCATGATTCTGGCAATATCAGACTGAGACCGGCCCTGCTCAAACAGTCCTCTTGCATAGGCGCATTCTTCTGGAGATATGAATCGGATATTGGCATTTATTTAAAAAAATAAACTAAACAAAAGGCCTTGTCAAAAACTGCCAACAAATTTATAATCTTGATAAATTGACAAGGGCAATTGGTTGACTGGCAACGTTAATCCAAATAAAAGTAAAACGTTTTCAGTCAATATAATTTGCAATATACAGATTTTTTAATTTTTTTTTTAATTGACACGAACGGCATTGCGCTGTAATTTGTACAGTAACATAAAGCTGTAACCAGTACACTAATAAAATTCCATTTTCATTGCTTTGTATTTTCCAAACTTCAGTTTTAAAATCAGCACATTTTACACGGCTTTTTTTTTATCTTAGCCATCATCCTGTATAAAAAAGACATAAGGTAAGGTCAAACACATTATGCTAAGTAGTCCAAGGGACGGCCTACCTAAGAAACCAAAAATTGAGTGGATTGATATAATTTTGATGGAGATATAGATGTTTAAAATTTGAGTACTTTTTTACCTATTCCATAACAATTAATGGACGCAGTGTAGGTAAAGTGCCTGTACTTTAAATTTAAGCCAATTACGTTATCGTTATGTTTAATATAAAAAAAGGGCCTTATAATCCACACAAAAGAATTACTTTGTCGGACTTCAATTGTCTTTAATTTGTTCTTTAACATATTGTTTCGCTTAGTTAGTATCTCTAACCGTTAATCGTAGGGCTACTGTATTAAATACTATTTGAGTTTGAGCTGTTTGTGTTGGACAAGAAGAGGCTCCCAGATGGATTGTCAAAAGTAAAACCGCGCAGGAATGAAAACCGAAAAAATTGGATCTATCGAATCCCTTGCGAGTGTGGCGAATCGTACATTGAAGAAACAAAAAGACCTCTTCCCGTACGAGTTAAAGAACATCTGAAACATAACCAAAAAGAGGTGAAACTTCGAGATCAGGTATAGCGGAACATGTTTGGATGAACCGACATAATATACAGTGGTCAGAAGCCTAGGTTTTGGATAAGGAACAGCACTGGCCAAAACGTAAATTCAAAGAAGCGGCTTTTTATGAAGTATATTCAGTAAGCCAAGGATAGTCATCGAGTTTCATTGCACATTGATAGTACTTAAAACAGTAGCCTTAGTTAGAATTATTATTTAGTTTACACTTGAAAACGGTTAGAGATACTAACTAACCGAAACGTTGTGGTAAGTAACAAAATAAAGACAATGGAAGTCCGACAAAGTAATTCTTGTAATAATACTATATGGGTGGTTTTCAGTAACTTTTAAGATACCATGTCCCTGGGGTCTTAAAACTCAATCCTTTTTATTAGCCATAATTTTTTTTATATTTGACTAGACACGCATATTTTTATCAATTTATTAATACTAAAAGTGCAATATCTTATGAATTTATATTTTAATTTGTGGTTTGAAACTCCTATTTCACATGACCGTCCTATGTCCCTGGAGCAAAATCCAATATTTGCGAACTTCAAAAAAATATATTTTAACTGTTATGTTGCTAAAGTAAATGATATTTAACAAATGTTAGGGTTTTTGTGTTATAAAATTGTCTTAAATAGCCATTATTGTTAATGTTTGGAAGGGCTTAAAATAATTATTGAACGCTGCCCCGACGTTTTCTTATGACCGTAGAAGGACTTTTTAGGTTGTCTTTTCGATGCTAGAGATACTGCATGTGAGAATTAAAATATTTTATTATTGCAAATGGGGACAGTTACTGGTGCAGTTCGGTTTGTGATATTATTTACAGTTCTTGTCGTGTATTTTGAAATTCTAACCTAAAATTCACAACATGGGGATAGGCTCAATTTTGACTAAATAAAAATGAGTGAAATCACCTGACCGTAGATCTCATGACCGTCGCATGAAAAACATAACCGTCACAACAAAAGCATGACCGGCGTAACAAAAATATGGCCGTCGCATACTTTTTTCGTACCTCCTTACTTCCAAATTTGTAAAATCTGGCACATTTTCGTAGTTTATTAAAGAGTTACCATATGGCACTAACCAAAAATCTGTTTTCGGATTTTTTAAATTTATCTTATTGGTCATGGTTCAATATCATAGAGGACATATTCTAAAAATTACTATTAAACTTGCCTTATGGTGGCATTATCTTACGTCTAATTACTTTAGATGCTTCTTAAATTCACGGTTTGGCAGTATAAAGTGTATTAAATAAAATTGCAGGTCGAAACCGACATTAAATCAAAGCTAGCACTTACAAAAAAAAAAGTATGGGACGGTCATGTTAAAAATTTGTTTATTTTCTATATAAAACCCTTTTAACTTTTATTTTCATGACACTCGAGCACTTTCTTAACCATTTTGGCATATTTCACTCAGTTACCTAAAAGAAAAAAGTCAGTTGAACTAAAGCCGAGTTTTTTTTTTGTTTTCAAAATTAAATCAGGATCTTAAAAGATACTGAAAACCACCCATATATCCAATATAGTTAAGAAAGAATACTACAAATCGAAAAAAAAATTACCATTACTACAATAGAACCCATACTTTAAAGAGCTTTTTATTTTCTTTCTTTTAACGTTGGCTACCCGTTCCAATTTACCCTTTTCAACTGAAACTTTAAAATTTAAATAAAAATACGAAAAACAAACTTTTAGCTTTCTATACTAAAAATTAAGAAGTTTGAATCTATTCAATCTTTAAGTTTGCGGTTTAAAAGGGTTAAAGTAAACAGCTAAAACTTTTATTATTTGAATAAAAGTTAAATTTTCTCGATAAATGTAATTTCCTTTTATAAAAAAACGAAATTTATAAAAGTTTATTTTGGGGTTTTAGTTTAAACAATAAATAGATAATGATAGTGAAAAAATACAAAGTATAGTTAGTGTTCAGTTCGTTGCTAACTTTCTAAAAGAACTAATCAGTCGCGATTGTCTTTGTCAAAACGATTTACTGTTTTTCTGTGTGTAAAGAAATAAACCAAGTAGTACCAAATTCAGAAAAAAATACATATCTCAACACTGGCGGATCCAGAAATAAATTTTGGGGGGGGGCCACCCAACAAAAATTAAAGAAATATATTTAGGTGCAAGGCAAGGGCAGATTTGGCTTTTTTCATTGGGGGAGGGGGTCAACCATAGAAATAAATAAAGACATGGTTTATGGTATGAGAATCAATGACACAAAATTAACAACATACAGTATATTGCTATAAATAAAAATAAACTAATTAGCTCGGACAAACAAATTAGGTTTAGTTACACCTAAAACTAAAGTAATCGAATAACCTATTTTACATTATTTAACAGAAAATTCGTAAGTAGCGCGACGGCGGGCTGCGGGCAATGTACAGGAACGAACAAAATGGTAATAGTGCATTACCCTTCATCAGAAGACAGCATATTTCGTAACTGAAGTCTTCTACGGTGTTTTTTGGAAAATTGGTCTAAAACTTCTTCTTGTGACACAATTTGATTTCTATGGATATAAAGTAAGGCAAGACCATTCAACCTAGTTGCGGCCATTGTTGACTGTAAATAAGATTTTAACAATCTTAAGGAAGAAAATGATCTTTCTGGTGTACAACTGGTTACCGGAATTGTTCCTAATTTTCTTAAATTTTTTTTAATAATCGGAAAGAATGAATCAGTTTTGTAATTGTGTCAATTATATTGGTAGGTTTTTCGCCTTTCTGTTCCCAATATAGCTTTCATAACTACTCACCTTCTAACTTTGCCACAGAACAAAATATATCATCCTGATAAAATTTTATGGCAGCCAAAAATTTTTGTTGGTTGAGTTTATCAAGGTAGGTAGGAACAATGTTCCATCATTCAGCTACATTGGAGCGTTTTTTAAAATTCTAAATTTTAATTCAGAAATTAAATAATCTGAAAATGGTAATAAAATAGACAAATTCTCTATTAGCGAATTCATAATTTGCACAATTTGTCTGTTTCTTAGTAGTCCTGGCAACTTAATTTCGATATTTAAAATTTGAGCTGTGGAACAATTTTTTTCAAAAATCAAGTGAAAATAATTATCACTTCTTATCTTATTTCTTCCAATGCTTTTAAGACTAAATTAGAAATTTCATATGCTCTGCTAATATCGAGTTGGACACTTTGTAGTTGAGTAGATAGAGGTATTAATAATTTAATACAATCCCTGATTATAAAAAGAGATACCAAGAAATCAGATATTGTAATGGCGGCTAAAAGGGTACTAGCTTTGGAGGATGATACACTATTGCCATTTTGTTCAGTATCATCTAAGAGGTCGATTAAAGTAGGTAACATTTCCAAGAAGTCGATCATAGCTTCGTGTTTCTCCTCCCATCTAGTTTTACACATTTTAAAAAAAAAATTTATAGGATGGTAATGTTCTTTTGCTTCTTTGAGTTTGACAATAAACTCGCTCATTCGAAGAGCAGAATCTCTTATAAAATTGGTGCATTCTTTAAGTTTTCCAATAGCATTTCTTATTGCAGGAATACGGCATGCCTTACATATTTTTAACTATCGTTTTTTTTTTGAGGTCTTACATGGGGGGGGGGGGCCTTCGGCCCCCTCCTGGATCCGCCAGTGTATCTCAAGATATTTTAGTTACCATTAAATACAGTATATCTGATTTTTACTAAAAGAAGTCTCCGGAAATACTAAATTCTATTAGAGAAGTGTGAATTTATGTTAAACTTCAATAAGAACCCTTTATTTACGATTATTATCTATCTCATACTACGTTTATTATTATTTTTTTTTGATAAATTTGACTTAACTGTCAGCGTTGTGCTTAAATTAGTTTGAAATAAAATAATAAAATCTCTAAAGTTATAAAATTTAAATGAAAGCAATAAAAAGTAAAATAACATTGTCACAAGCCAGTGCTTTTCTAAGTCAAAAGCTATATTTCATTTTTCTTGCAAAAGTGAAATCGTAAATCAACTTGGACATTATTAGCATTCTGAAATATTTCTGTTTTATGTCATATAAAAGAAACGCGTGTGTTCCACATCAATTCTAATTTAAAAAACTTTTGACTAATTACATTTCCTGAACTGGATGCGAACACAATGAAAATTTAAATTAAAAGATATTTTTTAAACATACCTACATGTCTAATTTAATTTCTAAATTTAAAATATTTATATAATAAGGAAGAGTATTTTTATTCGCATTGTTTGTTAGAATTGTAAAAATTCAAATAAAATTTTACAACCAAATTCAATTATTTTAATTTTTACCGGGACTATTATATTACCAAGTAATAAAATCTACAAATGGTAAATTCGCTAACAACATTTTTTAACACTCCAAAGGGAATAAAATTTTCTGCGAATCAAGGTAAAATAATGTAAATTCATGTTAAATACCGCGTATAATTGACCATGTATGTTGCCCCTTCTATCACATCGAACAAGTATTCAACGGGCCATCGACTTTGGAAGAGATTAACGTCAGCATTTTGTCAGTATCCGAGCTCATAGACAGGGCAAGACACACATATCATTCTCTTTCTCATAACAAGTCAACAATACATCCAATGCAAAAGTCAACCAGGTCATTGAATATCAAACTATAAGAATGGCGGATGTCCGAGAAAAGTTGACAACCCAGTTTTAGACGTATTGGAGGTGGTTTGGCCGCCATTGTGGAGTTGATCGTGACTCTAACCTTAAATCTGTCGTTTTAATGCAGCGCCTCGGCAACAGATGTCCTCAAATTCACTGATGTGATGTCGTGGTGTTGCCGCATATCGTATTTTATTGGAATTTTTAAGGATTCAAACATTTTTAACAGACAATAAAGTATAAGTTCTAGGTTCTCAATTCCAGCTGAATGTATGTTTTTGATAATAATATTTATTTTTTACAAACGGATGCGAAAATTAACTATAAATAAATATGAGATAAATTAATTCATTAATGAAAAGTGTCTTTCGTAATGGGAAACATTTATTCCAATAGACAAAATATTGTGTTGTGTTAACGTTGAAACTTGTTATTTAGTAAATAAAATAAGTATAGTAGGTATTATTTATGTTATTAAAGGTGGTATTTTAGATAAAAAGCGATAGCAAGTATAACTAAAATAGGTTTTATTTCGTCGAAAAATAGCAAAATACGTAATACCTACACTAAATACAAACAAACTGGATGTTTCTTAAGTAAGAAAGTAAAAACCTACTTATTTTAACCATTTTGAAAAGTAGTAATAATTGCAAATAAAAACCAAGTTATACAAACCACACGTCATTCATATTTTACTTATCATAATACTGTTGTGAAATAATATATTAATTAAGGCCCCACTGACTTTGAATATGTGTGCGCGCGCATTCCGATGCTGAGCGAGTGAGGCCGATGTAGTGGAGCCAATCACGGGCCAGGCGCGATCGACGAGGAGTCGCCGCGGCAAGCAAGAGAACCGAAACGAGACAAGCCGCAAAAAAGTAAAAAATATTTTATATTCTTTCCACATGAATAACGCCATTTCGTAATACTAATAACTTGACAACATAATAAACGTGAAATTTTCAAAATCTTTTACTTCTCCCTCCAAATACGTGTAGCCTAGGTATGTATTCAACAGTGAGAGTCGTCATTTAATTTTGTTAGAAATAGAAAACATGGCAGTCAATATGTTTTCATGTAATTAACGTTGGAACGTCAAAAGTTTGAAAATATTATAATAATATGCTACATAGCAATTAAAAATAGGGACATTTTTAGGTCTAGACTATACTATAGGTAGGAAAATCAAGGTAAGCTACTTAAATCTAGGATAGGTGTAGGTACTTATGTGAAATCAATTTTTACGATAAGCTATAAAAATAAATTTAAAAAACTCATGCAGCAAGTCAAACAGACGGCGGCAACAATGTTTTAATTTAGCAGTGAAAAGGCTTGTCGTTAGTGGCTGCATCAACACGCTTTATTGTTGGTGAACTCATTGTGCCATCTATGAATCTAACGTAGCAGATTTAGGAAATCTGCTTATATGGCCTTCTTATAGTTTGATATTCAATGACCAGGTTCTTCGCGAATTCCAGTTGGTAAAAAATCAGCGTTGTGGAGATAAAAAATTGACGAAAGTTTTTTGGCGGGGCAATTTGTACTTACCTCAACTGAAAGATGAACAGAGCACCGCAAGATCCAACCTCAGTCAAATAATGACACTACCAATCTAGCGATACATGTTTGCAAAGGGCATTAAATTGCCTATGCAGCCGTGCCAAGAAATGTCAAATTGAGTGATCGTGATCGGGTTACATTCTGTATTTAAGGTTTGTTTGCGACCTATTTATTTGAATGGTATTTGCATGATTGTCATTATTTTACTGTTGACTCTATCGTTTCGGTTAGTTTGATATTGGAAAACGTAAAAAACCGATTACCCGATTTGACATTTCTTAGCATGGTTTGATAGGCAAACTAATAGCCCTTGCAACGAAGTTACTTAAGAAGTAGTGCCATTTGACATTTTAATGATTTGTTGGAGGTTTGAAACTAAATTTTCCCTTCCATAGTTAAATTGACGTCTTTTTGTCAAATAATATTTTCCTCAAAATTGAAACAATAAGGTTAAACTTGGTAAATCCCGATCAATATCATCTGGAAATAGAGTGGCAAGAGCTCGAACCAGATCATTTCGAAGGCAATTTAGATATCTTTCTCCAGTGCGGCCCTCATCAAAGAAAAATGGCCGATTATCCTATTTTCAACAATGCTTGCCAGACATTAACCTTTTCGTCCTTTTCATTATACTTATATCAATGTCCACTGAAACCCGATTAACAATATTTATACACTCATTGGTCAAATCTAAACTAAGTATAAAAATATATTTTTGAGTCACTTACAATTTTTACTTCTCAAAATTAAGAAGTATTAATTTTTTGTCAACAATTACTGAGATCGTCAAAACTTTTTATAAAATCTGATTGCTCGAAAGCTTGATTAAGTTGAGATGTACGCTCTTGTTGTTCCTGGTTTTTCTTCGCTGGACTTTTTCTAGGAATGAGAACAGTTTTTGACAAGTAAGCAGGCAAATTGGGATAAAAGAACAGAATTTTCAGATTTTCATCTTTTGGGAAGTGAAAAACTAATACACTCTCTTCACCTGTTTTTAAAACACTTTTATAGTTAGAGTTACACCTAGCAATACAGCAGGGGCTTGGCATGTTGATAAATAAACAAACTAAAAGAAAAATATAGTACTTATCTAATTACCTAGGTATCTAGAGGTATCCTACCTACTTACGAACTATCTCTACTAGTGATATTTTTAAACTAATTCACATATATCTTCAAGTTAAATAAATACTTCAATATTTAATAAATTAACTGTAGCCACAAAACAATAAAGTTTATCCTAAAGAGCTAACTAGAATACAAAAAACACAACTTAAATTAAAACAAATAAAATTCTGCCGTCATTATAAGACCCGTAAACAAACCGCCAGGCCGGCCAGGCTATTAGATTTTTCACTTTATTAATTCTAATACAGCAAATCCGTACCAAAAATGTTCACTAATATTTTGTAGAGGTTCTTAGCAATCACGTCACTTAAATTTTCTATTAGATATCAATCGAAAACCGGATAAAAATACAAATTAATACGAAAAACCGCAAAGTTAACACCTATATCGCGCGTAAATTACATACTAAAGCATGGATAACCTCAAAAAAGTCACGTGACACATGGATCTTCAAGCAGTGTTGTCGATGTTTCTGTTTCATGGCTTCTTTCAAGGTGGTTGTGTTTGTACCTATATAGTTTTTTAGGTGTATTAATCTTTTTATATATGAGTCGCGCAGTTTTGCCGAACTAGTAAGGTAATTCTAGAATTAAAGCAATCATTTTACTGTATATACATGCAGCTAACGTTCCGACGCGATGGCAACCAGTGCTATTAAGGAAAGACGTAAATAATAAATCTTAAAAATTATTCTGAACGTTAAAGATTTGTTTCATTTTATCTAAAGCCCACCGGGATACAGGTTAATTCCATCCACGAGCTCCATCGCGATGTGTATTAAAATAAATACAATATAATTTATTGCTTTTTTTCCGTGTTATGATATAATGTTTTATTTCAAGCAGTTCTATGTAACCTGATCAAAATTTATAGTCTACAAATCAGAATGCTTGCTGATGGTTTATAGCAACATCTCCACGGGAATCCAATGACTTACTCACGAAATATTTCGGCTATTCAAAGAGTATCTTGTTCTTATATGGGATATACTTTCACTCTTTTTTTTTCTTATTATAAATGATGCAAATTGTTATTAATTGTATACCATTGTATTCAGAAATAAAGAATTATCCTCCAACGTGGTAAAAATAGGATTGCCGAATAATATGTTCATTAGATAAATGAGTTTTTTAATGGAAAGAAAGTCGTATCGATAATATTGATAATGGACCGATATTAATTATAAAAGTGTTGACCTTAAATAAAGCTGGTCGTCTCCGATACACTGTTTTCTTCAAACACTGTATGTGTTTTAATTGTATTACCGGATTTGGCGCAGCACCTTAGATACAGTGGGGCAAGGGCGCCCAGAGAAAATTTTCTTGGGGGCGCGGGCGGGCGGCCTATTTAATGCAACTTTTTTTTTATGATCGAGCACGAGCACTATAGGAAAAATCCTTTAAGGCGCTCTGGGAGCGGTGCGTGTGCGAAGAAAGCGATTCACGTTTTTCTTGAATCGTTGGAGGTTTTATTCGGTTGGAAGCACGGTCTCAGAAAGGCCGTTCCACAAAGATGACGTCCTCCAAATGAAAGAGGTCTGAAACAATGATGTTCGGGGTGTACTAAGTTGAACCACATAGGGATGGGCGGCAGTGGTTCGTCGTGTGTTTCTGCCATGCATTACTCTAGGTGGAATCGAGCGGGCAATATCTGTCGAACACTTGTCATGGAAATATCTGTAAAAGAGAGTCAAATCACCAACCTGTCTTCTATGTTCTAAGCTGTCGAGGTTCTTAGTCAGCTCATGGTCGCCGATTAGACGAACGGCTCTCCTTTGGATGGAATCCAACAACCGAAGGGTATGCTTCGGTGCAGAACTCCAGATATGAGAGCAGTATTCCAGTGATGGTCGAATCTGGGCTTTATAGAGTGTCAAAAGTTGTTGAGGTGTATACAACTTTTTGGTACGGAAAAGTATACCGAGCTTCTGAGAAGCTGCCCTGGCGATTGCCACAACGTGATTATGCCAAGACATATTTCCTCCCAGGTTGACACCCAGCAAATTAATAGACGAAGTCTGCAATGTTAACCTTCTTAGAGAAAACTGCTGCCTGGGTTTTTTGAGCGTTAAATTCGACTTGGTTACTGTCACCCCAAGACAAAATTTCTTCCAGGTCTTTATTAAGGCGTGATACCTCATGTTGTCTGCGTGCGAAGATGTGCGTCAGCAGCCGATGTTTGAGCTTTCAAAGTAAAAGATGAGATAAGTGTGCTGTCGTCAGCAAAGCTATATATTGGATTTTCTGTTTTCGCTAGAAGGTCGTTAATGTAGAGTAAGAAGAGAGTGGGGGATAATATGGACCCTTGAGGAACACCAGCATTGATGGTGAAGGTGTCTGAAAGAAACCCGTCAATCGCCACTTGAGGAAGCTAGACAACCATGAACAAAATCGACCGGGCATACCATAAGAACGCAGTTTACTTAGGAGCCCCTCGTGCCAGACACCGTCAAAGGCTTTAGAGATGTCCAGTGCAATAGCCCGGGACTCCCCATGATGTTCGATTGCGTTGCTCCAAAGATGAGTGACATAGGCTAGAAGGTCTCCTGTTGATCTGGACTTACGAAAACCATACTGATGGTCGCTGATAATTTTAAGGCCTTCTAGGTATTTGAGAAGTTGTTGGTTAATAGCTTTCTCCATCACCTTTGATATAACTGAAAGCAATGCGACTGGTCGATAGTTGTTTGGCAGGGTTTTCTTGCCTTTCTTTGGTATAGGCTGGACTCGCGCCTTTTTCCAGCAAGATGGAAATATTCCTTTTTTGTAGGATAGGTTAAAAAGTCTACAAAATACTGGTGTGAGTTCATCGGCGCATTTGTTGAGCACTATAATAGGAATTTCATCTGGACCAGAAGCTTTTTTGGCATCAAGCCCCTTCAGGATTCGTTTGACAGGACGCTGACGGAATACGATATCAGTCATTTCCGATCGAACTGCTGGAATGTTCGGGGGTGTTTTTCCCTGAAAGTCCACCGTGGAGTTTGAAGCAAATAGTTCTGCGAGTAAGTTCGCTTTATCTTCAGCCGTGGTTGCTATTGTGCCGTCAGAACGTGTTAGCGGTGGAATATTTGATTTGGTAAAATTTTGACTGACGGCCTTAGCGACTGACCAAAAGGACCTAGATCCGTTAGGACTGGCGAGAAGTTTATTTTTGATCCTCATGTTATGAGCCTCTTTGTTTTGATCTATCGTTTGCAATATTTCGTTACTGTCCAAAAAGCGGCCAAATACTTTTCTTTGGAGTCCGATTACCTACAGGCTAAAGTTAAAAAGTTTTGAGTATAAAAATTAATATAAAAGCAAAAAATATATAGGGTCAAATTTCAAATTTAGCCTTTTTTGCTGTTTTATTAATTTAGAAATCAAAACTATCTTACTTCTGTAACGGTAACTGTGCCTCAATTGCATAATTAGTTTAATAGTGAGAAAAGAGCGGCAGAAGATATATCTTTCAACAGGTAGAAGGGAATCTTAATAGGTGTATTGTTTTATTAAGATACGGAAATGAATGAAACAACGTCATGGTGGCCTCAGACCAATGTCGTGGCTGTCACACCTTTGGGGGCGGAACTCTTACTACCGCGTTGCCATACTGCAGACTTTTTATAAGGTTTTAGACAAAGATTTAAATGTCCCACATCATGTTAATACTTTTAACAGCGTAAGTTTGGTAAACAATGTGGAGGGGCGTCATTCGGTTCTTGTTTTAATTCAGAATAAAATACGGGTTTGTCAATATAGGTTTATTTGTTATTGTTTCATCTATAGGTACTAGGTACCAGACAATTAATGTGACAACTAAAGGGCGGATTATATGCACTTAAATTTAGCCAAAATATGCGCATAGATATGCCTTGTTTGCCTTTAAAATATGCAGTTATTTACTTTTTTTTTACCAAATATGCATACTGGTATGCAATATTTCTTAATTTTTATGGTCAAATGAGGTAAGTATAGAAACCATTTGAGTTTAAAAAAAAAAAGTTTATTTTTAAAAAAATACAAAGAAAATACAAATAAAAGTAACCAGAAATTGTATAAAAGGCATTCATTACTAAATATTTATCAAAATTTTCAACTAAAAAGAATTGTCTTCTATTAGTAAAAATATGTTTATACAAGAAGCTTCTTTCAACATCTACTGATGTAATCGCACAACACTGCAATTTAGGTAGAAAAATATAAGGCCAAGATACAACTTCGTTGGATGGTTTACCCTCATAAATGCTTTTTACTGATGCAGTTAAGTATTTAAATCCTTCATTCTTTTTTACAGTTACATACAATTTGTTCCTTACTTGACCACCTACTTTACCGGGAATGTTGTTACATTTAGCGGAAAAAGTTTCAACAATACTAATGGACTCGCGTAAACTTAAATTTCTACTCTCCAACGAGGATATTATGTCCGGTATAAAACTGAAATTAACCTTAATAAAAACAAGATATTTAGCTATACTTGCATGTTTTAACAACTCCTTACTTTGCACAACACACTGCGAATCGTCATCTAAATCCAAAATAAGTTTTTTAATGGCTTCGAAATGCTCTGCGTATAATATTGCGGCCTTAATCCATGTTTCCCACCGGGTATTTACAGGTTCTGGATGTAAACTAACTCCTGGTAACCTCTCCTACAACTGCACTCTTAGAGGTGCTTTTAGAAACAGTTTTTTACATTTGAAATAAATTTATTCGCTAAAGGTTCATTTACCAGAAGTATGTATTACAAATCGATATAAATACAATTTGTTAAGCAGGTAATAATAACGCATTATTAAGTGATAATAAACAACCCCTAACAATATACCTGTAAACCCGGGAAACCCCCAATAAATACCTTGTGTATAATCAAAATGTAAATATAATTATTATAATCTTCAGATTGGCAAATCCCTGAAACAAGTTCCGAACTGGACTTTGAGCCTAATGAATAAAAATGTAACGATTGATTTTTTTATAAAATCGAAGTAATTTCTTGAAAGCCAATGAATAAAAACTAAAGTAATTGCTTTTGCGTCTAGCGATTGCTTAAAAGTGCAGGAATTGCTTCTAGTCAATGCTTTTTCTTAAAAAATAGAAGCAATTGCTATCATTTGCTTAAAATGTAATGAATAAATTAAGGAATTGCTTTTTCTAGTGTAGCAATTGCTTTCAACTTTTTAAGCTAGGTCGACCCTTGCATCATTTGCTTGGTAGCAGTCAACTTTAGTTCTCCGCGGCATACACGTGCGTTGCTCTTAATTTGTGTCTTCAATTATGGCTGAATATATTATGAACCTCCGTAAAAGAAAAATCTACAGTGTACGTAAAAATTGCAGATATGATAATTTCAGAAAGTTATATTGATTTGACTGCGAAAATGTTGAGTGGTTGGTAAATTATTTTTTGACTGATACTGGTAAAAGGCGAGGGGGTGCACTGTCGCCTTTAAATAAAATTAAAGTCTTTCTGCTGAAATTGTCGGATCCAGGCTTTCAAAAAACTCGGTATTCACCAAACTACTGTCTGCAAGACATACACTTCTGTAATGGATGCAGTTTTGGAGGAGGCCAATATTTTTTATTAAATTTCCTACAAGTGCTGAAGCTGTTGTGGAAGCTAAACGGTTGTGTTCAGAGAGATTTATTTATGTTCCTTTAATTTGTGAACGAATATCAATTGCTTGTCTTTAATTTCTTCATCAGTACTTTCACTGAAATCTGCCATATCACAAATCCTATTTTTCACAAAAACGTAACAGATTACTATTGTACTAAATAATTAGACCAACGTTGTTGTATTTACGTCAACTCTTTTGCAAATTAGGCACCAAACTGAGCATGAAATCTATAATCTGAACAAGTGGATAAGCCACGTCTGAACTTGTGTTGAATAAGCATTTTGCTACAGAGGTGTAAGAAAAACAGCAATTGCTTCAAAATTTTATTCATATCCAGATCTAGCAATTGTTTTTACTTATAGCATTTGCTAGTCAAGCAATTGCTTTTACTAAAAAGTAATTGCTTAATTTTTATTCATTAGGCTCAATAAACCTTTAACGTTTAAAATTTTTTGATAAAGCCGAAAACATAAAAATATGCTCTTAAAATAAGAATTTATGAAAAATATGCATTTTATTATAAAATTGACAAAATATGCAAAAATGCATATATGCATGTATATATGCATTTTGCATATAATGCACCCTTTAGTAATAACCCTTTTGTACCCCGAGGTTTTAAAGTGCTTAATTAGTGCGTGTATGAAATATGTGGGATAAGGATGGGTTAAAGTTTAATGAATTTAGGAACTTATTTGTTTATTTTTGAAATATATTACCCTCTTAAAACTTGTGCGTGAGTACCCTGTTTGTCAAAGCGAATGTATTGCGTGACGATACATTTCTGCTCTCACGCCGTTGACGTTCGTTACACAAGATTACCCGCTGAGACTTTGGATAAATTGTAGTTTTTTTTTAATTCTTTTGTTTCTGAGACAGGTATTGTAATACGAATATTTTCTTATCAGAGTATCGAATCGCAATTTTGGTAATTGAACGTGTGTTTATTTTGTTCGGCACACAAAGGTAATATGTTTTACGAGCAATGGTTCTTAAGTGATTAAAATGACTCAACTAAAATAGATAACCGTAGGAGAGCTTTGGGCTTTTCATTTGTAGAATAGGATTTGAATTTCTTTCTTTTTCTGCGGCTAAGCATTGAGTCGAAGATCTGACTCTAAATTTAATTTGATTAAAAGTATGTAAATGCCTTCCATTCTTTCATCTTATATTATGTACTCGGTATAGATGATTGCTTTCAATAATGAATTGATGAAATGCAATATAAAGGAACTGTTACTGTAATGGCTTTTCGACCGTTAAAAATCAGCGATTGAAAATTAAACGTCTCTATTGTAAATTAAAGGCGATTTTACTGTCAATTTTTGACTATTCGTCTCATAGTCTCTTTAAGAGCGAACTTTTGCCATTTCGTTTTTCAATTAGTATTTCGTTTTCTCCAAAAAACGGCCAAATACCCTTCTTTGAGTAGAAATTACCAACAGTTTTAAGTTAAAAACAAATAATTGATAAATTAATAAAAGCAAAAAACGAAATTTGGTTAAATTTTGCCCATATTTCGTTTTCTGCTTGTATTAATAATTTATGATTCCAACCGTTTTTAATGCAAAAAAATTACATAAATGTACCTATTCCAAATACAGGGTATTATTTAATTATGTGGCCAAACTCCAAGAAGTGCTTCTTTAAGTGATGTGAAGAAGAAAAGTTTATATAAACATGGGTCCGAAAATGCATAGTTTTTACGGTACAGGGTGTCAAACTTTAAAAAAAATCTGATGTTCGTAAATCTCTAAATACTCTTTTTATTCGATTTTGTTGAAATTTGGCTATTCTGTTTGAAATAACAATAGGATAATTTTGCCTTAATTAGATTAAAATTATTAAGTCCAATGACGTCCCCGAAGACAGTACAACTAATATTTTTTACAAAAAAATTGCGCGCCACTGACTTTTTTTAAAATTATGTCTTTTTCTTATTAAGCACCTACAAATACAACTATTTTATCTCCCGAGTTTTTTTCATATTGCTTTGATTTCGAGATAAAAAAATAAAAACCACTTTATTGCATGTCCCCGGGACAATAAGAGTAAAAAATTTAAACTACTTGCAATTAAAATTACACACAAGTCCTCTTTTGAATTTTTTCGCACAGATTAAAACTGTTTTCGATAAAAGAAATTAAAATAAAATAATAATAATAATAAGCAACTATTATAAGTTTCGTCTTATTTTCTGTTAAATACATAATTAAACATTGCAGTAATAAATTATTACGTTATGCGAATAGTTTGGTGAGTAGTTTAGATTTTCTACTCTTATTGTCCCGGGGACATGCAATAAAGTGGTTTTTATTTTTTTTTCTCGAAAACAAAGCAAGATATGAAAAAAACTCTGGAAATAAAATAGTTGTATTTGAAGTTGCTTAATTCGAAAAAAATACAAATTTAAAAAAAAAGTTAGTGGCGCGCAATTTTTTTATCAAAAATATTAGTTGGACTGTCTTCGGGGACGCCACTGGACTTAATTATTTTAATCTAAATGAGGCTAAATTATCCTATTGTTATTACAAACAGAATAGAAAAATTTCAATAAAATCGAATAAAAAGAGTACCTATTGAGATATTTACAAACATCCGAATTTTGTTGACACCCTGTATCGTAAAAACTATGCATTTTCGGACCCATGTTTATATAAATATTTCTTCTTAAAAATCACTTAAAGAAGCACCCCTTGGAGTTTGGCCACATACTTAAATAACACACTGTATACAATTTTTTAACAAAACGAAGAAGTAACGAAATATTAATCAAATAACGAAATGGCGAAGGCACCACTAGTATTTGCTCTTAAAGATTCTAAAATGTGGATTTAAGCTTTTGCTACCGATTACACTTTCCTGTTGCTTAAACAAAAATTTTAAAGTTTACCGTTTCTACGAGCTATTACTATATCTACTTGTAAAATTAAGGTGAGATTAACGACGCCATTTTCTAGCTTTTAACTGTCAATTCGATTTGCCTAACTGTTCACGATTCGCATGCGCACTGCTGTGCTGTGTTGATCAGAGTAGTTATTTTTATGCCTTTGGCATACGATGAAGAGAGATATAGACATATTCTGGAGCTGGGTAGAGCCAGGCAGATGTTAGTCAGCCGGTCATAGTTTTGTTTACTTTCGTGTTTTGTGCAATTACAACCCCTTTCCTGTTAAAACAAACACATATTCTCTGGAATTCTTAGGAGAAATGACATCTAGATAAACTAGAAAATATCGTGTTACCCGTAAAAATTGTAGTTTTTACTTCAGTTCTGAAAATCGATGTGTTTACTTTCAAGGATTTTAAGGTAAATTGTGGCAATTTTAGTGGTTTCAATAAACGGCTTTTTTTTAAGTTTCTGTGCATTTATTTAAAAAAAAAACACCGGCATACTATTCGTCAATGCCTCCATGAACAGCCCTCCCAAAATTAGATACTAATTTTTCTTTTTTAATAATTGCAAGGTTCCGGAAGTTACTTCTGCATTCAAGCCATTTAAGGTTCCTTTTATACATGATTGACCTTGAGAACTGTGCTCTTAACAGATATAAAGACAATTTTATATTCGCTACAGATTGAACAATTGAACACAAACAGATCTACGTCATCCCATTACCCACAGTTCTTTTATTTGACGGTCGAAGAGGTAAGGCGTCGAGCTGAACGCCGTTCCTGTCGATTCGTTGGTTTGCGATGACGTCGGTATCAGGTTTACTACTTACTTACTGCGATTTAACTTCAATTCAGCTGGGAAATTTAAAACCTTCACTATTGGTTTTGTGTAAAAAAAGAAAACGTTTATTGCAGCCGGACAACAAAATCCTTCTAAAAATTTACACAATATATATTTACATGATACTACTTCAATTTAATAGTCTAAATTAATATATTGTTGTGGCTAAATCAAAGAAACTCTTATAAAGGAAACACAACCTTAGAAAATGGTAGAAAGTTTTTGCCACCGATTAACGAAATTCTTAAAACAACGCTTTGTTCCGATTGGTCTGGTTTGTTTGGATAACATTTAAAGGAACCCACAGACTACGTACTTGTTGGCAGCTTTGGTCGACGAACGACACGTCGTGTCGTGCACGCTCTTAAAATAGCTTACAAAAAACAGGAAAGTATATTGAAAATAATTTATACCAAAACGATGATTATTCTCTTTTCTGATGTCTGTTTGTGTGCCCCATTTTGCAAATTACTGTAATTTTACAGCAATTTTCTGGTAATTATACTTGTGGTGGTGTGTATGATTTTCGGAAATCTTGTGTAATTTTACCAATCCTTAAATATGTGTAAATTTACAAAACTCAATGACCCTAATGAATAAAAATGTAGCAATTGCTTTTTCTTATAAAATCGAATTAATTTCTTGAAGCCAATGAATGAAAACTAAAGTAATTGCTTTTGCTTCCAACAATTGCTTAAAAGTGCAGAAATTGCTTCTAGTCAATGCTTTTTCTTAAAAAATAGAAGCTTGCTATCGTTTGCTTAAAATGTGATGAATAAATTAAGGAATTGCTTTTTCTAGTGTAGCAATTGCTTTTAACTTTTTAAGGTAGGTCGACCCCTGCATCATTTGCTTGGTAGCAGTCAATTTTAGTTCTCCGCAGCATACACGTGCGTTGCTCTTAATTTGTGTCTTCAATTATGGCTGAATATATGAATATTATCCGTAAAAGAAAAATCTACAGTGTACGTAAAAATTGCAGATATGATGATTTCAGAAAGTTATATCGATTTGACTGCGAAAATTTTGAGTGGTTGGCAAATTATTTTTTGACTGATACTGGTACTGTGCACTGTCGCTTTTAAATAAGTCTTTCTGCGGAAATTGTCAGATCCGGGCTTTCAAAATTCTGTAGGTGAAGAACTCGGTGTTCACCAAACTACTGTCTGTAAGACATACACTTCTGTAATGGATGCAGTTTTGGAGAAGGCCAATATTTTTATTAAATTTCCTACAAGTGCTGTAGGTACTATCACTTTCCTCATTTTCAGTGAAATCTGCCATATTACTATTGTACTAAATATAAATAGACCAACGTTGTTGTATTTACGTCAACTCTTTTGTAAATTAGGCACCAAACTGAACATGAAATCTATAATCTGAACAAGTGGATAAGCCACGTCTGAACTTGTGTTGAATAAGCATTTGCTACAGAGGTGTAAGAAAAACAGCCATTGCTTCAAAATTTTATTCATATCCAGATCTTGCTAGTCAAGCAATTGCTTTTACTAAAAAGTAATTGCTTAATTTTTATCTCAATGACAACGATTATTTAAACGTTGTAATTGACTTAAAAATATACTGTAAATTACGCCATACGACTTGAGTGTAGTAGAACAGGAAAGAATGATTACATATAACATAATATTATAAAATACCTTAGTTAATTTCGTACTTTTTACTCTGCCATAAAAATATCAACATTGTATAGGCATGCACCAGACAAACATCGTTGTAAAAACTCCTTTAATAAGAACCGCGCTTAAGGCGTGGTTAAAAAATAAACGCGGAAAAATGCATAAAATGCAACTTTGTTAAAATTTAATTATTAAACGGTCTTTAAGTTCATGCTAAGCATAGAATTTACAACACCCCACGGCATTCTTTATTAATAATGTTCATTTATACATTTAAATATCAGAACATTGACTACATACTACATCCATACGAAATTTTTGAAATTTTACTTATTACTAACAATATTTTTTTTTTTTTTTAAGAAGTAGTCCATACTCAAAGTGGAGTTAAATGATATAGAAGAAAGAAAAGCACAAAGTCTTTCTCCACAATTTTTTATTAGGATAACTAGGCGAACCTAGAATAATTCATAATAATTCAATTCGACATGTTTCGAGTGTAGAAACACTCATCATCAGGAAAACAAAGTGAAAGGTACAATGCTGATGTTGTTAGCAATAGAGAAAATAATAGTGTAATTGAGCCGTAACGGAGCTTTCAATGGTGTACCAGAGGTGTAAAAATTGAATAGTCAAAAGACCGACAATCAAGACTTCAGCATACTGGAAAGTCAAGGGGCAAAGGCCCTGTCTTGGGCAGAAGAATGAAGAGAGCAAAAGAAAAATTAGGGAGTTATAACAGACTTTGTGAAAATCATTTATTAAGTAGTGAAAAATCTTAAGTTTTATTCAGCTTTGCCAGAGACATGTAAAAGTATTGAACTAGGAGGGAAAGAAAAAAAATGTTTTTCATAAAAGTTAAAGCATCATTTAGCTTAAAGTAAAATACTGTTGGGGTACCAGGCTTTTTACGGCCCAGTTACCCCGGCAGAAGTCAAAACATACACATTTTGTGCAAAATTAATAGTTTAAAAAAGTGTTTAGGTAGGTAAGGTAAATTTAATATGTAAGTTAAAATTTACAACGAAAATTGCAGTCATATGCTTAGGTAGTGTGTATTTGGTAATACACAACATTTAATGTAAAAAATTAATAGTATGGTATTTATAATTACACTTATTTGTTCCCGTATACAACATACACTGAAAAAAAGCCTTCTATCCCTTATAAGAATTCACATATTTTATAAAACTGTTTAATACTATAATAATATGTGACAGCAACGCGCTTTCCTACTGTAAGACAACGAAAATTGCTAGACCGTTGTGTAGTGATAATATCACGGAATTTAGCCAATAGGAAATAATAGGAGTTAATGCTATCAGAGAATGGTTTATAGCCATTATTGCTCTGAATACTCACAGCAATTATCAAGTTCTGTTGGGTGTGTAATCTGGTTTTATATACTGTATTAGTTCCGACTGGCAGTTGTAATGAAACTTGACATTAATCATAATAAAATTTGCTTGCTACGGTTAATAAAACATATACTTACCACTAAAAATCCGTACTGTAGTTCTCAAAAATTTAAATAGCTTCTAGTATGATATTGTTGTTGTCGTTTGATTATCTATTATGCAACATGGTTTACTGAGATCGTAAAATTCATAAATAGATTATAAAGTATAATAGTAATGTTTGGTTGTGCGAAATAAGAATATTCTATTGTTTTATCTGACATGCAATGCAAAAATAAAGTAATTGAAACATGTATTGGTACGATCAACAAAATTTAAATTCAGACAGGACAGTCTCCAACGATGTAACCCGCGCAACAAATAAATTAAAACTATAATAAGACGGCGCGCGGCCGGCGATTGCCGATCGCTACGAATCCCCTCCAACGTCTTGGTGGATTATAGGTTCTAACGGATATAATTCGTTCTTGGCGACGCTGTTCTGCTTTCTTAATTGTAGAGAAAGCGCTTTACTGGGAACAAAAAGCGTCGCATTTAATTTCTTAACAAAATTGCTGTATCAAAAGTGGTTCATTATTCAACAAGACTGTGCTGCTATTGGAACTGATTACTACCAATAAAAACACTGTTCTAGCAAATCTGGAATTGATATAACACTAAAGCGGGTTTGATACACTATAGCAATTTATTTAATACGGGTTAATAAAAAATAGGCTATCAATACAAACTATGTCTTAGCAAATCTGTTGTATTAAATCATTTTCCTTAGTGTAATTGCTAGTGACCGACCGAAGGTTCGGTTTCGGCTAGTTTCGGCCAAAAAATCTAGTTTCGGCCAAAAAGCGGTCGAACCTTCGGCCATGCCGAAACTCAGTGTTCGTGAACTGTCGCGCACCGTTCGGCTAACTTTGGGTGGGTTCGTAGGCAGTGTTGTCTATACCGTGCGAGCAAAAATTATTTGCATCAAAGAGGGCTTGGATTAAAAAACGTGTGGCTTGGTTTAGATCACAATGATATGGGGACGATATATCTAACCAAATCTAGGTTAAAATTTTGTCAAATTCATATTATGACATGATATGCCAAACTAATAAGTAATAAAATAAGTAGACAAATACAAATTTATTTTTATTGTTTACAAAATTGACAAAGTAAGAATATACAGAAAGAAAAAGAAAAATAATTGCATGTATTTTGAGAATTCACATAACCGGAGAGGTGGAACCAGGCTTCATCCGAAAAAAATGTCAGGTCTAATAAATCATTTATTTCCAGTAAATTTTGGGTAAACCATTGAGAGTAATTCCTGCGTCTTTCAAAATTTGCGGCTTGTATTTCTTGGAATACTTGCTCTTTATAAGAAAATAAATTTAGCTGCTTCTTAAGAATAGTCCTGCATGTTCCATAAGATCTTCCCACTTCTTGGGACAGGCGTCTTATACAATTTCTTGGCGTATTTTGCATTATTTCACGATTGTTTGCAACAAGTTATTCCGTTCTTACAGGTGGTCTTCCTGCTCCTTTTTGTTGTTGTATAGAACCTGTTTGCCTAAACACAGCCACGGTTCTTTTCAGGCAATGATAAAAATCCCCAGCAATAAAAGCATTGTCAGGAAAATGTTCGTGAAAATCGTCCATGCACAAACCCGGATTGTATTGCCTCGTTTCGAAAATACGCTTTAACCATGAATGTTTTCTACTGTTCCGTAAAGCCCATTGTGTGAACTGTTCAAGAAATTGGAAAAATTAGCGATGAATCAAATTACTTGTAACGACTGTCAAAGATGACGGAATAACTGATTGATCGTTAATTCAGGTAGTTACTGACACCCAACAGGTATTAAGCTCCACGGCTAAGCATTACGTCCTTAGATGCAAGGCCCTCTTTGATGCAAATAATTTTTGCTCGCACGGTATAAATAGATTTTTTCTGTGCCGCGACTTTTTTTTTAGATTTTAGAGGATCGATCTCGTCCTATATAAAATAAATTAAATTTCAGTATGCAATAAAAATTTTCAGGTTTCGGTTTCGGCCGAAACTGAGACAAGGCCGAAGATTTGGTTTCGGCTGAAAATCTTGTTTCGGTCGGACACTAGTAATTACATTTTGTAACCAATTTAAAATAAACAAGAATTGTAATTAACACCATAAACTAAATGGTCTTTTCCAATACTATAAAAAAGTAATAAAATTTTTATGCCTCTTTTCCACAATATTGATTTAATTTCTGGGAAATTTTAATTGCATTAAATTGAAGTGTCACAGAAGGGAGGTCGTAATTTTCTTAGGGCTTTGCTACATAAACTTCATAAAGTTGTATATATTTGTCACTTAAAGGGGCTTGAGACTCGACTATGCGCCGGGAAATGATTGTGTCAATATTTTTATTGGACGAAATAACACTTTAAGGGAATTTTCTATCATCACAGTCCGTTTTGTGTTTCAAGATGGCATAGGCGTGGTATGGCGTTTAGCAGGGAATATTTTCAGACACAATATTTTATCAGTCTAAATGTATTTTATTGGTGACAAATTCTTATCTATCAATCTTGACAGAGATCACTGAAAAGAATATGATAATATTTTAAAATGTCAAAATTAGTATTTTTTATGCCCTAGAAATTCCGTTAAAGATTTCATTTAAATACAAGTATTTAGCTTTAATATTTTATTTAACTAGTTCAACGAATACAAGATTGTCTAAATATACAAACTAATTATTGATTACACTGAGAAAAAAGCCTTTATTTCTTATAAGAATTCACATACTCTATACAACTGTTTAATAGTATATGTGACAGCAACGCGCTTTCATACTGTAAGACAACGAAAATTGCTAGACCGTTGTGTAGTGATAATATTACGGTAATTTAGCCAATAGGAAATAGGAGTTATTGCTACCATAGAATGGTTTATAGCCATTATTGTTTTGAATACCTACTCACAGTAAGTAATTATCAAGTTCTATTGAGGGTATAATCTAGTTTTGTTTACTGTATTAGTTCCGACTGGCAGTTGTAATGAAACTTGACATTAATCATAATAAAATTTGCTTGCTACGGTTAATAAAACATATACTTACCATTAAAAATCCGTACTGTAGTTCTCAAAAATTTAAATAGCTTCTAGTGTGATATTGTTCTTGCCGTTTCGTCGTAAAATTCGCCCATAGATTATAAAGTCCAATACTATAATGATGGGTTGTGCGAAATAAGAATCTTCTATTCTTTATCTGACATGCAAAGTTAAAAAAAACTTAAATACAAACTAAAAAGAAATCATTGAAACATGTATTGGTACGATCAATAAAATTCAAATTCAGACAGGACAGCTAGAAGCGAGGGGGAAATCACTAAAAAAATTTGTACACTGAAATTCCCATTTCAGAAAAAAATTCCCCGATATTGCCCAAAATTTTTTGAAATTCCCCGAAATACCCTAAATTTTAATACCTTGGAAATTCCTTTAATTTTTCTGCAATTCCCCGCAATTTCCCGAAATTCCCTGCAATTCTCCAAAGTGCTCTTGAAATTCCCAGCAAAATTCGGCCGATTACATTTACAACAACGTTGCCAAATTGTAGAAGATATTATTAAATATTATGAAAAATACGTTTGTGCCTCGAAATACCCCGGAATACCTTGAAATTCCCCCGAAATTTCCCGAAATACCTTGAAATTCGACGAAATACCTCTAAATTCCCCGAAATACCTCGAAATGCCCCTGCAATTTCTTACTTTGTACACTAAAATACCCCAGTGATTTCCCCCTCGGCTAGAAGACTCCGAACAACGACGTGACCTGCGCAACAAATACGTTAAAACTAATACTGCGGCACGCTGCGATTGCCGATCGCTACGAACCCCCCACCAACGATTTGTGGATTATAGGTTCTAACCGATACAATTCGTTTTTGGGGACGCTGTTCGGTTTTCTTAATCGTATAGATACAATTTATTTCTTAACAAAATTGCTGTATTAAAAGTAGTTCAATATTCAACAAGACTGTGCTGCTAATGAAACTGATTACTACCCACTGTTCTAGCAAATCTGGAATTGATATAACACTAAAGCGGGTTTGATTCACTAGCAATTTATTTAAAATGGGGTAATAAAAGATAAGCTACCAATACAAACTATGTCTTAGCAAACCTGTTGTAATAGATTATTTTCCTCAGTGTGGGGATACTAATATTATGTATACATTTTGTATACAGTTTTTTTTAATTTATTTGTTTTAAGCCTTTTAAAACATACTTTATTTAACATTATGGCTCAATAAATTTTAGTCCAGTCAAGTCACATTTATTTATAATAATCAATAAATATTTGTAAAATAAACCAGTTTGTTTACACGAACAGTAATGGATTTACTGGATAGATATATAAATTTGTTGTTAGGGGATTGAGTGCCTAATTGTAAGTAAAATATATATACAGGGTGGCGCACCGAAAACTTTCCATCCAGGTTTATTTTCTTGTTAATAAATAAATCAAAATTCGCTCAAACACGGGAACCTTAGTTCTCAGGGGGACATATTTTTTTGCTATTTTCTCCCCCCTGCTGGAATCCCTACGACGGGGTGGCTTCCACCCTTAAAATCTTAAATGGAAAGGGGGGTCGAGTGATACCTTATTTTAAAGGGAATTGAATTGGCCTTCCAAACGCGACCTTGCTCGTTTAAATCGAGTGAATAGTTCCTGAGAAATAGGGCTAAAAAGAAAAGTTAATTTAAAAGTAATAAAATTTATTACCGCTTGTATCAATCAAGTAAATGTTGAAAATGTCCACCTCCAACCTCAATGCAATTGTAAAGGCACTGTTCAAAATGTTCGCGAACATTATGGAGCATATGGGGTGGCTTTCACCCTTAAAATCTGAAATGGAAAGGCAGGTCAAGTAATACCTTATTTTAAAGGGAATTGAATTGCCTTCCAAACGCGACCTTGCCCGTTTAAATCGAGTGAATAGTTCCTGAGAAATATTGCTAAAAAGAAAAGAAAATTTAAAAGTAATTACATTTATTACCGCTTGTATCAATCAAGTAAATGTTGAAAATGTCCACCTCCAACCTCCATGCAATTGTAAAGGCACTGTTTAAAATGTTCGCGAACATTATAGAGCATATGGGGTGGCTGTCATCCTTAAAATCTTAAATGAAAAGGAAGGTCGAGCGATAGCTTATTTTAAAAGGAATTAAATGGTCTTAAAATCAGCATAATACTTTACTATTTGCTGGCTTAATTCTTAAAAAGTTTTTTATTTACTATTTTTAAAGTTATTTATATACAGGGTGGCCCTTTAGTGTGGCAAAGTACAATAGCTCCGTTACTATTTCAAATACATTAAAAATATTAATACAAAAGTTGAAGGACAGTAAGTGACTTATAACGTAAAATTATTTTTAACTCTATAGGGTGGCTCAAAAAAGCGGAACAAGAAAAAATGTACTTTTTTCAAATGGAACACCCTGTATATTTTTTCATTTTTAAATTCTACATAGAATTATAATTATTTTTTATTAAATACATTATAAGTCTATACTTTATAGTTTCCGAGATATTGACTCTTGAAAAGTGACATTTTTGAACTTTGACAGCTTCTAACTTTCTAACAGTACGTCTTAGAGCAAAACGGCTTACATGTCTCTATCTTCAATTTTTATTATCTTCCCAAAAAAATCAACTTCCAGTTAAACCGGAACAACTATATTTCCTGCTTTCGAGTAACATCCGGTTTAACCGGAAGTTGATTTTTTTGGGAAGATAATAAAAATTAACGATAGGGACATGTAAGCCGTTTTGCTCTAAGACGTACTGTTAGAAAGCTAGAAGCTGTCAAAGTTCAAAAATGTCACTTTTCAAGAGTCAATATCTCGGAAACTATAAAGTATAGACTAATAATGTATTTAATAAAAAATAATTATAATTTTATGTGGAATTTAAAAATGAAAAAATATACAGGGTATTCCATTTGAAAAAAGTACATTTTTTATTGTTCCGCTTTTTTGAGCCACCCTATAGAGTTAAAAATAATTTTACGTTATAAGTCACTTACTGCCCTTCAACTTTTGTATTAATATTTTTAATGTATTTGAAATAGTAACGGAGCTATTGTACTTTGCCACACTAAAGGGCCACCCTGTAGTTATACATAAGTACCAAATTTCAAATTTTTATTCCTTGTTATTTATAAGATATTAAACAAACAAAAATTAATTTAATGAAAAATAAAAAAAAAAACGTTCTATCCATCTTTAATATGTTTCGTCAATAAATGCTTAAAATGTTTAACTATTTGGCAATATCCTAAGCGCAAGTAAACCTCTTTTTGAACATTTCCCATTAAAGAGTTTGGTACTTTAATATGCACTTTGCTATTTAAAAAAATTATCGATATCGCCATATCTCGAATATGGGACACACTGTGTTAATATTTTTTTCATTAAAAACACCACAACTTAAAAAAATGTTAATACCTACCCGTGCCAAAGCATTTTTCCAAAAAAAAATGTACTATATAGGCGTATGTACGTAGACATCACTACATAGTATAAAACAAAGTTGCTGTCTGTCCGTCCCTATACAGGGTTCCCCATTTAAAACGAACAGGCTAAATATCTGGTTCCACGTCAATTGAAAATAAAAACGCTCGGATCCGTCGATTTTTATTTCGAGGGGGACATCTTTTGCGTATATTGTCAATCTTGTTACTTCAAGCCCCTAGGAGGGGGGGGGGGGGGTAAGATCTAAATCTTTAGCTAGCTAAGCTTAAAAGCATTATTAGTCTATACTTAACAGTTTCCGAGATATTGACTCTTGAAAAATAAGATTTTTGAACTTTGACAGCGTCTAGCTTTCTAACTGTACGTCTTAGAGTAAAACGGCTTACATATCCCTATCTTCGATTTTTATTATCTTTCCAATAGTGTCAACTTCCGGTTAAACCGGAAGTACTATATTTCTTACAACCGGTTTAACCGGAAGTTGACACTATTGGAAAGATAATAAAAATCGAAAATAGGGACATGTAAGCCGCTTTACTCTAAAGACGTACAGTTAGAAAGCTAGACGCTGTCAAAGTTCATAAATCTAATTTTTCAAGAGTCAATATCTCGGAAACTGTTTAGTATAGACTAATAATGCTTTTATTAAAAAATGTTCAGAATTTTATGCAGAATCCAAAAAAATTATATAAAATAGGGGTATCCATTTAAGATTTAGATCTTACCCCCCCTCCCTCCTAGGGGCTTGAAGTAACAAGATTGACAATATACGCAAAAGATGTCCCCCTCGAAATAAAAATCGACGGATCCGAGCGTTTTTATTTTAAATTGACGTGGAACCAGATATTTAGCCTGTTCGTTTTAAATGGGGAACCCTGTATATGCTTAAATCTTTAAAACTACGCAACGGATTTTGAAGCGGTTTTTTTTAATAGATAGAGGGATTCAAGAGGAAGGTTTATATGTATAATACATGCATAATATTGTAGAGAAACACTGATAAATTTAGAGGTTTCTAATGTGATGTCGTAAATAAACACATTTTAGACCCGCGAGCGAAGCCGGGGCGGGTCGCTAGTATTGTATATGTAGGTACGAGGGCAGATTAAAAAGTATCCGGAATATATAGAAAAACAAATAAAGTCTTACTTGTAGGTATAATATATTTTTCTACAAAATCACCGCGAAGTTTGATGAAATCATTTTCGCAGAGACTTGCAAAATAGCCATTTTTATAGCATGGATTACTCCCTAATTGGACCGAAAGTGCTAATTTTTTTTTTCGGCTTAAATTTTTAGGGACAAGTGGTAAGTAGTCTGACGACTGACACTAAGCTAAATCTGGTTGACAGGGTGGACGTGAAAAGATTTTAAAATTTAACTTGAACAGAGTTCTTCAATGAGCCTAAATTTTAATTTTGACACTACCGCATAGAGCAAGAACAAATAAAATTTTCTGCAGTTTCAGTTTTTAAAATTCTAAATTACTTATTGACAAAATAAGTACCCAAACAAAATACGCTCTCTGATGAAATTACGCGAAAACCTAATACTGTCATCATCGGAAACCAAAAAATGTTGTTTCCTATTTTTACGCTGTTTCTATCTATATTAAGTTATCCAAACAAAGATAAAATCAGCCGCTTGACCGTCAAATGACACAATGGTTTGTAATGGGGTCAGTTTGTGTTTAAACTTTCTGCTTTCTGTATTTTTAATTGTTTGTTTTAGCATTTTTTGTTTTCGCTATAAACTCCTTCAATTTCAATGCACTTGCGCCACGTGTATTACAATGACCTTGTTCCTTTAAAAAAATGATTTCTCTCGCCCTTCAGAAAATTCATCATCCATTTCCATTGTTGGTGATCGTTCGCAACATCCCCTATAGGACGCTTTTTCAAATTTTTGCAGACTTTGTCTTTCCTTTAAGTTGGTTGGTTGGTTGGTTGGTTGGTTGGTTGGTTGGTTGGTTGGTTGGTTAAAGGCGGGGGTCGGGTTCGACGTGTGGCCCAAGCTTCTTACACTGCAGCCTTTTGGCTTATTGTGCGCCCCAGTCTTGTTAGAAAAGATTTGTTCCTTCTACGAGGTCCAGTAGTTTCCTTCCAAGTTTGTCGTGCGGGAGGTTATCGCCACGTCGAATGTTTCCGAGGATTTTGAATCTTTTACGGTTTAGCGCTTTGCAGCTGTATATGATATGGGAGACGGTTTCATCCTCTTCGCCGCAAAGTCTACATTCAATGGGTCCATTATAGACTCCCATTCGTTGAAGGTGTTTTCTTAAGTGACAATGGCCTGTTAGTAGGCCGGTCACTTGCTTTAACTGGGTACGCGTCAAGAGCAGCATTCCAGCTGATAGCTTCTTCGAGGGCCTATCGATGACGGCCCTTGCGTATGCCTGGCCAGGTGTACCATTCCATCGAGATAGATGTTGTTTTTGCGCCCATCTGTCTAATGTTGTTTTGGTTGCCTTTTTTGATATTCCAAGGGCGGGTTCTGGGCCCCTGAAATTTTGAGCAGATCCGGTTCTTGCCAGTTTATCTGCTTTTTCGTTGCCTTTTATCCCTGAATGGCCAGGAACCCATAGGAGTTCAACCCTGTTGTTTCTGGCTGCCGGGTCTTTTAGGTCGTTAAGGCACTCCATTGTGATTTTTGATGTAAATCGGAAGGAGTTCAGAGCCTTCAGGGCAGCTTGGCTGTCCGACAGGATATGTATCTCTTGGTCGTGGTAGCCCTTTTCAAGATTCTTTTGTACGCATGCTTGTATCGCATGAAGTTTAGCTTGGTATACTGTGGCCCCAGAGGGATGCTGATTTCCATTCTGGGTCTTTCCCCAAATACACCTGCGCCTACTCCGTTGGCCGTTTTCGATCCATCAGTGTACCAAACTAGGTCATTGTCTAGTGACGGAGATCTTCCTTTGGTCCACATATCAGGGTCGCACCTGACATTAAATGGTTTTGTAAAGTTATATCTCGCTTTCATGCGATCGGTTTGCATCTCCAAGAGCTCGTCGCTGATAAGGTCCGTGGCTCTTGTGTGCCCTATTTTCTCGGGGCGTTGTTTCCATTCCCCATTTGCTTTCATCCTAAAAGCGCTGCAGTTGGCCTCCATTTTGATGTGTATATCTAGTGGTGTTAGTCCTAGTATAACTTCCATTGCTGCGGTGGGAGTGCTTCTCATTGCACCGGTGATACACAAGCAGGCCAGCCTCTGTACATTTAGATTTAGGTAGGTACGTTACGGGAACCCAGAAAAAAACCTGCAGTAGTAGTCCGGTCCGGCAGGAATAATTGTTTCCTGAATAAGGTCGTTACAATATAAATGTATTCTTTTTTATTGGATATAGGAAAAACCCTTGTCTAGTGCCCATGTATACAGGGTTGCCCAGAAGTCCGGAATAAAAATAATTTAGCCTTAACCTGTGACTTTTGGGGCAACGCTCGGACACGTCAATTTAGTTTTATATATGCTCACATTTTGACATTATTCGTTTGTTTTTTTATAGACATTTGTCAAAGATATGACGACATCGATTTTTTTTTTTAAATGGAAACACAGCTTTTGATACATCATTTGAAAGCTAATATCTCGTACAGTATGCTCATAAATATCTATTTAAATAAGCGGAAATGATAAATCATTGATTTTTTTTTTACCCTTCAAGGTAAGAAATCTTTATTTAGATGAGATATTTCCAGGTAGCTGGATTCGACGACGTGGTACAATTGAATGGCCACCGAGGTCCCCAGACTTAACGCCTCTAGACTATTATATAAGATTTGAAATACAAAATTAGATTGGAGACACATAACATACCGGCTGAAGCCATTCGGAATTCCGTCGACGGATTTTACCATCGTCTGGGAGCATGCCAAGTAGAGGGTGGAGGACATTTCCAGCATTTGCCACGTTAAACCACCTTTTTGTTGTGTTTTGTTTTGCGTCGTTACATTTTAATTTTTTTTTTGACAAAGTAAATAACAAATAAACCATAACTATGATTAAGTCACAAAATGTCAGAACGTGAAACAATGAAGATTTCTTACCTTGAAAGGTAAAAAAGAAATCAATGATTTATCATTTCCGCTTATTTAAATAGAGATTTTTTAAAAATCTTTTAACAGTCACCATTTTGAAATAGCTTGACAGAATCGCGCCAAAATTTATGAGTATACTGTACGAAATATTAGCTTTCAAATGATGTATCACAAGCTGTGTTTCCATTAAAAAAAATATCGATGTCGTCATATCTTTGACAAATGTCTATAAATAAACAAACGAATAACGTCAAAATGTGAGCATAAATAAAACTAAATTGACGTGTCCGAGCGTTTTCCTCCAAAAGTTACAGGTTAAGGCTATATTAATTTTATTCCGGACTTCTGAGCAACCCTGTATTCCTGTATATGTAAGTTATAAGAGAAAAGGTGTGTTTTTTTACTGATATTTCTTCCTACTAACAGTTACTTAACTGGTGAATGATTGAAGTTTCTCAGGGATCTGGTATAATTTTAGAATTTAGACTTAACTATAACTTTTAAAGGTGTAAAATGTTTACGTGAATATTAGAGGTAGCTGACATTTGGCTCAAGCCCAACAAAAACAACGAAATTTGTCATTTTCAAGTAAAAAGTAATAATTTTTATTTTTACGAACTTGCAGATACACAATGAAATTAAATTAAAAATGTAAACCGAAGGTGATCCTCTTTCTTTAAAAAATTTACCCACTCAATAAATGTAAAACTTATTTCGTTTTGAACAATAAGACCCTATTAAGAATGGGGTTATACCGGGTACTATTGGTTCCAAGTGCCAAGGAATAAGATATCTATACAGTTTGTAAAAAGTACCTAGGAAAAGTGGTCAGAAACAACTTTTGGAAAATTTATTAAAACTAGAAATCCTTGCAACTATATTTGCTATATACAGGGTTAGTTGAAATAACCGAAACGGCTAATTTTCTTAAAAACTACCAAGGCTAAATCAATGAATTTTGGTACAGGTGGATAATTTAAAAAATTGAATTGAAAATAGACAATTGCGATGTTGCCAGATTTTTAGTTTTTTCTGTAACTCCAGGAATGTTTTTTTTTAAATGTAACACTACTCTTTTTTTTATTGAATTCGATTCCTCCCATCAACATTACCATTTCCTGATAGTATCAATTTTTTATCGCAAATAGTTCTATGGGAAAAAAAAAATTAGTTACAACTCTAACTCTAAAAACATCCAATCTATTTCCATTTAAAAACGTTTCAAATAATGTGAAAAGGAAGGTTGGTAGACATAATGTACCTAATAGTATCGATAACGATAATAACAACAAACTACTACTAACAATAACATTGCTAGTAAAAATTACTTACATATTATAGTACACTACAATATTAATTTCATTATGAAACCGATAATATGTAAGTAATTTTTACTAGCTATGTTATTGTTAGTAGTTGTTTGTTGTTATTATCGTTATCGATACTATTAGGTACATTATGTCAACCAACCTTCCTTTTCACCAGGGTTGGTTGAATTCATCCAAGTGGACATAATTGGACGATTTTGTCCAATTATGTCCGTCCGGACAAAATCAATTGTTCTGGACAAAATGGACAAAATTGTACAAAATCAAATTAAACACATAAAAAATTAAAAAAAACTTTATTATATTAGGATTAGGGTGTCAAACAAAACTTAAACAACAATAACGGGATACCGTCGGATCATCGTGCCGTCGGATGACGGACGCATGAAAATTTACCTTAAGGCCCCATAATGAAATAACAAATAGCCATTTTCTGGAATTTTTAATTTGGTATTTATTGTTTATATAATACACAATACAAACGTGTATTTTGGGTTGCCTAAATCAACAAATTTAATAAAATGTAATGAAATTTGATTTTGTCCGTTTTTGTCCAATTTTGTCCAATTTTGTCCATGTCCTGGACAAAATCAAAAAAAGTGGACAAAATCACAACCCTGCTTTTCACATTATTTGAAACGTTTTTAAATACAAATAGATTGAATTATTTTAGAGTTAGAGTTGTAACTAATTAACTTTTTTTCTCATAGAACTATTTAAGATAAAAATTTGATACTATCGGGAAATGGTAATGTTGACGGGAGGAATCGAAGTCAATAAAAAAAAAATAGTAGTGTTACATTTAAAAAAAAACATTCCTTGAGTTACAGAAAAAACTAAATATCTGTCAACGTCGCAAGTGTCAATTTTCAATTCAATTTTTTAAGTTATCCACCTGTACCAAAATTCATTGATTTAGCCTTGTTAGTTTTGAAGAAAATTAGCCGTCCCGGTTATTTCAACTAACCCTGTATAATACATTGCTTATATACGTGTTACTAACCAGAAGAGCGACACAACTGGTGGTGCTGTAGTTAATAAATGCAACTGCTTAGAGCTAAATAATGGTGTAGTCCATGGTAGAGCACAAGAAAATAGTGCCGATTTAGAACTTTTTCTTTCGAGGAAAGTAATGGAATTAGCACCAGGCTTTCTGGCAAAACTGTAGCAAAGCATCACTCCACAGTACTGCGCAAAGAGCATAAGTATAAACATCATTAATTGTGTGAAGATGATGATTGAAACACGAAGAGCAAACTTTTGTTTTAAAGTCATGGAAAGGGTAAATAACAATAGAGAATTCTAACACATCGTTTGTTTCAAATTCAACATTAAATCTTCAAAATTAGTGATATGGAAGTACAAAAAATTAACACAGACTTGTATAGACAAGGACTAGATACTCTCAAAAGGTAAATATTTGGGTGGATATATTTGGACTTCGAGTTATTGGAAACACAATTTTTGAAAAATACATTTTTTTTTGGATCTTTTATAAAATCAAATTGGACCTGATGCGTTAGAAGAAGTTGCTCCTGAGAATAAATATATTTGATTTGAAATGGATGGTTGTAAGTAAGAGAATATGTACGATTACAGTACACCATAAATATTCGCTAGGTCTCCTGATTTTTGACCAAACAACTTTTTCCCGTGGAAAAACTAAAGATTGCAATTTCACGGGTATGCAATCGAATTTCTGCGTATCAACTTAATTATGTAACAACTAAATTTTATGATCGTTTAGGGTGTTGCTTGGCAGTAAACAAAGAACTGTTTGAGCATCTGATTAAAAAACATTTAAGTTTCCATTTAAATTCGTTGTTTTCTTAATAGGTATTTTGTTTAAAAGTATTGTTGTGTTGAAATAAATACAGTTCTTATTATTCTGCATCTCTTTCTACCAAACATATTTATTTAATCTCTAGCAAATCATGCATCGGTCGCCTAGAGCCTGAACGGGATTTATTATTTTGGAGCCCTTGTAAATATTCAGTTTACAACTCTTGAGTGATGTCAGATGTCATTTACACCCAAACATTTAATTGGGGTAGTATATTATAGTACCCGTATTATAATCTCAAGCCGTTTAATACCTATACATAATCTATACAAAATTATGGAGCTCAAACATTTATAGAATTAAGGCGAATCTTTTCGGTGCCAAGTTACTAAAAGCCAAGTGCTTGAATAAGTATTAAATTTACATAATACTAAAATACAAATCTACAACAAGCAAGTGCTAAAATACAGTACTGAATTTTAGCGCCTTGTTACAAGTTACTGGCACCATGTAGATTCGCCTTTAGTCGGCCTCGTAGAATCCAGAAGATGTTTCCCGATGGACGGTATCCAGAATTCCAAAAGCGTATATGGACTGTTCGCGGATAGGGTTTACAATAGCACAAATGGATGAAAAATTTCATTTTTCGGGAAAAAGTCATTCTCGATAAAAAAAAAGTTTTGCTTGCAAAAAAAAATGCAATTCACGAAGAGAAAATTTTGATTTTTTATACAGGGTTCGCAAAAACTTCAAAAACATTTTTCTCCACGAGTAAACTACCTTTATTTTTCATTTTTCATTTTTGACCAAAAAGCCAATTAGAACACTTATTTAGAATAACGTTTGTAATTTAAATCCGAGATTTAAAATAAATCTTCGATTTTTTTAGTTTTTTTTGGATAGCAGCATTAGCGGTCGAAATACATACATTATCAATGACAGAGGGGTATCAAAAAGTTTCAAAAACTAATTTTTGGTGTTACCAGAAATATGTATTTTTAATTTCACAAATGAAATGACCCCGGAAATAACACAAAAAAATCTTAAAATAACAACAAATAATAATATTGTTTTATTACTGTAAGTAAAACACTTTTTTACTTAAATTCCACTTTTTATTGACAATACGACATGTTTCACTGCACTGCAGCTTCGTCAGGTAATGTACATTTAATTTTAAAGATACGCTATATATAGATGCCTGTATAATAACAAAAGAAATTTTATTGCAAAGGGTGGTATAAACGATGGGATTTCCTAATATTTTGTATAATTTATTCTAGGATGACAAACAATTTAGTCCTAAGAACAGATCAAAGGTTTGGGGTTTTCCTATCTTAATTTTATTTACAAAATTTATGAAATTGGGAGTTATATTGACTGATAATTATTATTATGGATTTCCACCAAGTAACGACCAATAATATTAAAGTAAAACAAATAATAATTTCATAATTTGCTATTCAAACACTCCCCCTGCATATTTAACACATTTTTCCAGCTGTAAACGAATGTGGTCAAAACTTTTTCGCATTTCTTCACTGGAAATTCTTTGAACAGCTTCAACAATTCGCTATTTTAGAAGCTATACATCGTTCTCAATTGGACGAGAGTACACTAATTGTTTGAGGTGCCCCCAAAGATAGGCATTTGAAATAGTTAAATCGGGACTTCTTGGGGGCCACAGAACCGGACCATTCCGACCAATAAATCTGTGGCCAAATGTATTATTAAGCCATTCCCTCACTTCAATTTGCGAAATGCGCAGGGCATCCATCTTGTTGAAAGTACATTTCGTTCCTAAATTGGAGAGGCAATTCTTTTAGGTTGTCAGAAAGGAATGTTTCCAACATTTCAAGGTAACTACTACGGTTACACGTGTTTTCGAAAAAGTATGTGCCAATAATGCCATAATAAGAAATCGCACACCAGACATTTACTTTTTTGTAATATTGTCTTGCAGGAATTCCAAAACGGGGATTATTTTCGCTCTAGTATCTAATATGCGCAGAAGACACTTTCCCGTTTGTTGAAAATGTCGATTCATCGGAGAACATGATAAATTTATGAAAATTCCTGTTTTTACTGACAATTTTGTTTCCGACCCAAAGACAAAAATCCAAACGTTTGGCTTCGTCTCCTTCCAACGTTTGATTAAAAGTTAGCTTAAAGGGGAATATTCAGGAATGCATTTTAAATTTTAAAATAAGATACACACCTCCCATTATGAAAATAGAGTCTAATAAAATTTTATATTAATATTTTTATTTACCTCTAAAAATTAAACAAACTAAAAAATCGAAGTTTCTTTTAAATTTCGGATTTAAATTACAAACGTTATACTAAATAAGTTTTCTAATTGACATTTTGGTCAAAAATGAAAAATAAAGGTAGTTTACTCTTGGAGAAAAATCATGTTTTTGAAGTTTTTGCGAACCCTGTATAAAAAATCAATATTTTCTCTTCGTGAATTGCATTTTTTTTACAAGCAAAACTTTTTATCAGGAATGCCTTTTCCCGAAAAATTACATTTTTCATCCGTTTGTGCTATTGTAAACCCTATCCGCAGACAGTCTGTATACGCTATAAGTCTCGGTTGATGCGCCATCTTCAACCATTCTAATCCATATTGTGTACGCCACTGTAAGGTTAACGGATAAATAATAATGCGTAAAATGGCTCAAACTAAGAGTGCAGGCGCTCTTTCTTAAATGGCGATCGGCGGTAGGTATACGATACATAGCTCAGTCATTACGAAAACTTTCAGTCAAAATAATTTTATTACCGGACCCCCTTTGTTAGTACCCATTAAAGCCGCAATAACTTTTTCTGTTGGTACATATATATTTAGTGTTTCTGTAACAAATTTTATTGGCTCGTTAGATAGTTAATTAGTACTTTCTCGAGCAGGCACCACCGAAGACACCGTGCATGTCTATACTTTGTGTTTCAGCCATACTCCGTGACCAGGGTCTGCGTTGTGACTGCTACTTTTTTTGCACGTTGTCATGTTGCCAAGTTGGTTTAAAAATACCCTGATAGTGGTACTGTAAATAACTACATATACCTAAATTAACCGTACTGTAACATGGAGTTTGCCAATATTGTATATTCCGCTGCCAAATGTAAGTTATTGTAAAAAGCTTTGTCCGTTCTTTTGCTTCCTTATCTATGATCTAGAGTAATCTATACTAATCTAGAGCATAGCAATCGAAGGAGTAGACTAGGTTGACACCATTTGCGGACATGCATTTGCGTTTTAGTAACCTGAGCTGCATTTTTTCTTATAATTAATAAAATATCGCTTTAATAAGGAAGTACCTTCGGAACTTGGGATTTGATTATTACAATCAGCTGTTTTATAGTTTTAAATGATTATTGATAGATGTCGCTATGTTAGTAATTATTAACTGTATCGCGTTTGCGCAACTATTCAAAAAACCCGTTCTTCGACACTTATTTGTGCCGATTGAAGAATCACATTTCATTTAAATTGGTCTGTTTCCTTTTTTCCCTTAAACGTTACTAATCATACCTATACAGGGTTATCCAAATTAAGTGTCCACCATTGGTAACTTTGTTATTATTAAAGATACAAAATTGTTTAAATAAGCGAACTAGTAATATTTTTACAGCTCATTAAGATACAAGAATTTAAAAAAACAGTAGATCATCGTGTTTTTGAGGTTAGAAGTAAAATGCCATTTTTTTAAATGGAAACCCCTGTATATTATATTTTTATTTGTTAAAGTTTTAAATTTTAAACAAAAAAGCTTATAATGACTTTTCTACTAAAGTCAAAAATAACGTCAATATTGAATTTCTAAATATTAATAGTAGTAAAATAATAAGGAGGCTATAAAGACTGCGTCACCATCGCACTATTTAATATTAATTTGGCATCTGGTTGCGGTTTAATTGGTTCAAGTATTGTTGGTCCATTTTTTATGAGGGCACCCTAACTGGTGAAAGATACGTGGAATTTATGACTGAAATTTTGAATAATTTCTTAGACGAACTGGGTCTTATAAGTAGACAAAATCTTCATTTTCAACAAGATGGCACACCTGCCCATAACTACAGAGGTACTTATCAACTTCTAAGTACTCTTTTTAATAATCAATGGATAGGAACAAATGGCCCTATTCAGTAGCCTCCCCGATCACCAGACCTAACCCATCTGGATTTTTTTGTGGGGTGTTTAAAAGAACCAAGTTTACAAGCAAAGATACAATAACGTTGACGATTTAAAGACTACAGTTAGGGAAACGAGATAGATGGTAGGACCATACTTAAGACAGTTCGAGTAGTTCAATAACGTGCACAAAAATGTATCGAAGAACAGGGTCGTATTTTTGAGGATATTCTAAGAAAAAATTAGTGATTTTATTTTATTTTGTTATAAGTTCATGTGTATAATAAAGTTGGGGTAAATCATCTACATTGTTTCAATTTGGGCTTTATAACTTCTTTAGTTTTTATCCTAGGAGAAATTCATTATAAACTTTTTTGTTTAAAATTTAAAGCTTTAATAGATAAAAATATAATATACAGGGGTTTGTTTTGTCATTTAAAAAAATGGCATTTTACTTCTAACCTCAAAAACACGATGCTCTACTGTTTTTTTAATTATTGTATCTTAATGAGCTGTAAAAATACTGCTAGTTTGCTAATTTAAACAATTTTGTATCTTTAATAATAACAAAGTTACCAATGGTGGACACTTAATTTGGATAACCCTGTAGACAGCGTAAACTTTTTTAGCTTTATTTAAAGTTACGTGTGTGAAAAATTGTTTATAGTATGTTGTTCTATAATAAAAATTTTAAATCCTCTCGCAAGATGGATTCCAAGTCACGTGACACTCTGTCAATTTTGGTCTATTTAATTTTGATAGGTTGGCATGAATTCCAGGACCGGACTTGAAAATTATACATGTGACACCTTCTGAAACAAATTGATGCAATAGTCTCATCGGTTCTACCGCTTTAACATTGCCAAATAATAATAATAATAATAATAATAATTTCTTTTGAAAGTTTTGTTTTATAAATACATATTATAATGTAAGGTAGGTAATAATAAACATGAGTTTTTATATGGCTTAAAGATAGTGTCAAAATAGATTTAAAAACTATAATAATATTATAATTATCCAAACCTTAAAAATACTAAATTAACTGAAACGCAACTTTAAATCATCATCAGTCACCCATATTTACAACAGATTTTTTTTGTTTTATTTATTCAAATTATACCTATAGGTAAAATAATACACCTACAGTTTAACATAAACTAATTGAATTCAGTCAGATATTACATTTACTGTTAAGGAAATCCCCGTATATGACTTACGTAAGGTACGTAGACCCAAAAGTGGTTTTTATGGAATTTGTTGGTTATGGTACGGTTACATTCCTAAAATTGTATGTGGGCTAACATAAATTTAAAAGCTTCAATTTGCCAGGGATTTAATTTTTCTGTCAATGGAAATTCTACTTTAACAGTTTTTGACTTACGTCCGAAAATGGTGTTTATAGAATTTGTTCGTTAAAATTTAATTTGTTGATACGGTTACATTTCTAAACTTGTATGTAGGCTAACTTAATGTTAAAAACTTTATTTTATTGACATACAAACAATAATAATAGTAATATCTAATAATAATTTCACTTATTTAAGGTACGTATATATGGCAACAGCAGAATTGGCAGAACTAGGCGGTACCCGGTTTTGTCAACCTACCCGGTTTTGTCCAACTCTCCCCTAGCTACCTAAGTCAGAGAAATAATTTCTACTTATTTTTCTTGAAACAGAAAAGGGCAAGGGGTAATTCACTGAGAAAAACATTTTCCATATTGCCGAATTTTGTTCGTATTTTCTGTGTTTTCCTTGTATTTTCTGAATTTTTCTCGTATTTTCTGTATTTTCCTTGTTTTTCCTTGTATTTTCTTAATTTTTCTCGTATTTTCCTGGTATTTTCCGTATTTTCTAGAACTTGTACACCATTTTCGCCAGTGCATCGGGATAATTCAGTGATGAAAAATTTGTAATTTTCACAAAATTGGCTTACTAAATCAACATCCATTGGGAAAAAAATACGGAACTTCTAAAACCGGCGAAAACCCGGCAGCGTTGTCACATCTTCCAACAATTTTACGTCGTTGCCAAATTGATTGCCGCGCGTATTTTCTATATTTTCCTAGGAATTTTTGTATTTTTCTCGTATTTTCCGTATTTTCGGCATTTTCCTCGTATTTTCGTATTTTCTCTGCATTTTCCTCGTATTTTCTCTGCATTTTCCTCGTATTTTCTTTTGTATTTTCTAGAAGTTGTACACCATTTTCGCCAGTGAATTACCCCTCGAAAAAGGGTATCTAGATAATGCAAAATGCAAAAATTATACATTAGAAACCTAACCTTTACGAGCAAACATTTTAAGAACAAAAATTTCACAAACTAACTTTTCGACAAAAAACGCCGTTCAGATGAAATGAAATTTATTACTTATCGATGAAATCAACTAACGTGCAAGGCACACAATAATAATTATGATCCCTAATGAAAAAGAATAAAAAAATTTTAACCTGTAAAGTTTTGGTCAAATGACCATGAGTTCAGTTGGAACTTTCTGACGT
This sequence comes from Polydrusus pterygomalis, assembly GCA_963969555.1. NCBI lineage: Eukaryota > Metazoa > Arthropoda > Insecta > Coleoptera > Curculionidae > Polydrusus > Polydrusus pterygomalis. Next base: position 31,400,314 of record OZ018384.1, on the reverse strand, counting down.
TGCCAAGAATTTGGGTCTATTAATGGATAAGGATCTTAGATTTTCTGCACACATTAGCAATTGTATAAAGAAAACATTTGGCAATCTGAAACTAATTTATGGTCAGAAAAATGTACTTAATGCTTCGCTTAGGGCAATGTTATGTGAATCCCTAGTCTTGTCACATTTTAACTATGCGGATGTTGTTTATGGTCCTTGTCTTCTGGATGAGGATGTCCGTCGTATTCAGTTGATACAAAATTGTTGTGTAAGACTAATAGGTGGCATTAGAAAGTATGATCGGGGTGTTTCTGCCAAAATAAGGGAACTTAAATGGTTGAAGATGAATGAAAGACGGGTGTTGCATGCGCTTACTTTATATAATAAAATCATATGTAAAAAATGTCCAGACTATCTTTATGATAAAATTAAGTTTCGAACTGATATACATAACCTTGATTTACGTCACAAACTTATTATTACCCCACCAATTTACAGAACAAACTATTTTCAAAGATCTTTTTCATTTAATATTGCAAAATTGTATAATAAAGTTAAACCAGAAGTAAAATTGTTAACAGGTTATAAGTTTAGGCAACTAATTGAAGCTTCGATAGACAGTTATATGTAATATAATATGTTAATTAAGATAATGTTATTTTGGGTCTTCGTCCAGTATCTCTTAAGTGTAGTAATTGTTACAAAACAGCACATTTCAGTTTCAATATTTTTTAATCTAGCAGGCCAGGCCGCTGGTGTATAACAGGATAGACAGTTATACTAATTAATAGTGGTTATATTTTTAGGTTAAGCTAGGAGGTTCTGCCTCAACTTCGCCTTTTGTAATTTATTTATAATAAAGTCTTTTATTATTATTATTATTATTATTATTATTATTATTATTATTATTATTATTATTATTATTATTATTATTATTATTATTATTATTATTAATAATTATTGTAGGTACTTACCGGTCGCACAAGAAGTCATTAAAATTCAATGAAAGTAAAAATAAAAGGCACCATAACCACTAAATATTTTGAAAACGTAATTAAATAGGTACTTATAACAAAAAGCACAAAAACGCAATTCATATCTCGGTGTTTGGGCTCATTACGGTCCACTACAAATCTGGGGATATTATTATGTCCCAATATCAGCTGATCGATGAGAAATTTCTGCTGTCATGTTAACTTTTCTTTTTTGAGTATACATACCCAAGCGTTATAGTAGCGGAGCTTGCAACGTTGCTTGACTCGTACCGTGGTAGTAAAAGTTAGTGTCTGTCAGTCACTAGGCAATAATTACTCCGTGTGTGTCCATATTAAGAAGCGCTTAAAACCGGCTTGTCTGCTGGTCGGTCTAATATTAAAATATTGTATTGCCGCTTGTGTAACTTGTCACAATATTTTTTGTTATTCAATGGTTTTAATCTTTTATTGGTATTAAAACAGAACTTATACATCGTGAAGACTTAATCTTAATCCTCTTAGAGGCGCTGCAAAATTAATTCGTGGTTTTAAATAAGTCTTTATTCTTAAGGGTAAGCAATTAAAAACAGATAAAACCGTAAAAACATGCATTAATTGGAATCTTAGATGAAGCTTTATAATTGAAGTTCGTTGATGCATGTAACTTTATTCATAAAAACAATTAATTTTATAGGAGGCAGCTCAGGCGGTTTAGAAAACGTCATCGAGTACGTTTTCAAGAGTTCATTTAACACCATGTAGATAAGTTTTTACATAAATTACTACAATCGTTTATTCTGTAACAGCCATCACTTTGCAGTAATTGCAAATAATTTAAGGAACTTTATTTTAATTATACAAGAAATATTTGATAATAAATCTTGGTATGTTTAGATCAAACAGATAGTAAGGCTAATTAAAATTATTAACTTATTGAAATAAACTTAAATATTAAATCGTATAAAGTCTTATGGAAAGGATTACTCTCCTCAAAAGAAAACTACTTCATAACATATCCGATTATTTAGCTAATATTAGGTAGTAAAGTTAAGTAAATTGTTGGAGCGTACTTACTTAAACAGTACTACATTGTCCTTTTTTTGCCCAGGTCTAATAAAGAACCTCTACAAATGTGTCCATTGAAGAGTTCACATTGCCTTGCGTTTTTGTTTATGATTAGACTAAATAAATCACAGTTTACTAATAATATAGTAACAACTATGACTTGGTATTAAGGCTTTTATAATAAAAATGTACTGATATCAAGATCAAATTACTTATCATATAATTAAATACGGCATTAAAACTAATAATTCATTTTAATTTTTAATTCAAATTAAGATTATTTTTCGATTTTGTAATCAAAAATAAGATTGTCATTAAACCAACTATTAATTACAAGTTATACCCAGAAGTATAATATACAGGGTTCCCCATTTAAAACGAAACAGGCTAAATATCTGGTTCCACGTTAATTTAAAAAAAAACGCTCGGACCCGTCGATTTTTATTTTGAGGGGGACATCTTTTGCGTATATTGTCAATCTTGTTACTTCAAGCCCCTAGGAGGGAGGAGGTGTAAGATCTAAATCTTAAATGGATACCCCTATTTAATATAATTTTTTTGGATTCTGCATAAAATTCTGAACATTTTTTAATAAAAGCATTATAAGTCTATACTAAACAGTTTCCGAGATATTGACTCTTGAAAAATGACATTTTTGAACTTTGACAGCGTCTAGCTTTCTAACTGTACGTCTTAGAGTAAAACGGCTTACATGTCCCTATCTTCGATATTTATTATCTTTCCAATAGTGTCAACTTCCGGTTAAACCGGTTGTACCGGAAGTACTATATTTCTTACAACCGGTTTAACCGGAAGTTGACACTATTGGAAAGATAATAAAAATCGAAGATAGGGACATGTAAGCCGTTTTACTCTAAGACGTACAGTTAGAAAGCTAGACGCTGTCAAAGTTCAAAAATCTCATTTTTCAAGAGTCAATATCTCGGAAACTGTTTAGTATAGACTAATAATGCTTTTATTAAAAAATGTTCAGAATTTTATGCAGAATCCAAAAAAATTATATAAAATAGGGGTATCCATTTAAGATTTAGATCTTACACCTCCTCCCTCCTAGGGGCTTGAAGTAACAAGATTGACAATATACGCAAAAGATGTCCCCCTCGAAATAAAAATCGACGGGTTTGAGCGTTTTTTTTTAAAATTAACGTGGAACCAGATATTTAGCCTGTTTCGTTTTAAATGGGGAACCCTGTATACAGTGTGTATCAGCCAAATGGAATAAATTCGATAATAAATACATGGGGCCGTGTCTGAAAAAACGCTCAGACCCGTCGACTGATATTTCTAGTTGCGGATTTTTTTTAATAAAAACTTATTTTACAGGGTGTGTCATGCAACAGTGGCCAATACCAACTTTCTTATTTTCAATAAAACACCCTGTATATTATTCAATTTCTGGATTCTTCAGAAAATTTTAGACATATTTCATGTATAATATCCTATACCTATCTTCAACTGTTTTGGAAATATTAAGTGTATTCAGATTTATTGCAAAAATTAACAACACACTCAAAAACTAATAAGTAATACTGTTTATTTCTTGATAATGTAAAAAACAAAAAAAAAGTAATGTAGGAGATGTTAAAACTTGTAATGTTCGAATAATGAATGGCTAGCATCGAACATTGGGGCTGTTTTTCGACTAGAAGTATATGGGTTTTCCTTAAACTCAATCATAATAAATAAATTTGGTATCATCACTTATTGCATTGGCAGCTACTTTTCTTATCTGCTTTACATGTCCAAGCTGGCGAAACTGCTTTTCTATTTTACTAATTTGCCCCTGAGTTGGCGGCAAATTTGGAAATTTGTCATGAAATAAGCGAGCAACTTCCATTTGTGTCCCTGTTTTATCTCCATAACCAATCATCTGTAGAATTGTTATTTTGTGCATTTCTGTTAAATAAACCATTTTTCTGATATGCAATTAACGAAATTCAAACGACTATAACACTGACAACTACTGTCATGCAGACAGACAACAATTTGCTAAGGTCAGGAGTTTTAAACAAAAGTAAGCAAAACTATTTATACTTTTTTTTTAAATTTCATATCGTAAAAAGAAACGCTGAAATGCAATAAATCTTAAAACACTTAATATTTCCGAAACAATTGAAGATAGGTAATAGGATATTGTGCATAAAATATGTCTACAATTTTCTGAAGAATCCAAAAATTGAATAACATACATTATTAATAATTGCATTTAAAATAAGAAAGTTGGTATTGGCCACTGTTACATGACACACCCTGTATAAAAAGTTTTCATTGAAAAAAATGCGCACCTAGAAAATACCAATCGACGTATCCGAGCTTTTTTCGGACACGCCCTCGTTATCAAATTTATTCCATTTGGCTGATACACACTGCATATATATAATTGAATCAGTATACAGGGTGTCCGGTAACTTATGGGCCATAGAGCAACTGGAGATAGTAGATATAAAAATATGTCTTTTGAGCCAAATTTGCCCAAGTAAAATATTAGAGGTTAAAGAGATACAGGGTGTTGAAAGTGAAAATTAATTTTCGAAAAATAATGATAATTTTGAAACGGTTTAAGATATCGAATTCAAAATCGGTATAACTAGATTTTCGAGGGTGATAAATTCGAATTTGGTGTTAATTTCAAGATACTTCCTAGAGGGCGCTTGCTACGTGCTTCATGTTGAACTAATTCATCCATATTTTTTTTAACCGTGCAGTTACTAGTATTTATACTTTAAACTATAAAATAACCTACCTTTTTACGTAAAAAAGGTACTCTTGGTCGATCTCGATATCTCAAGCCGTTACCCAGATTCTAGGACTTGATGATAAAAAGGCAGAAAAAAAAAACAAAATGAAAATATTGGAAACTATTAAAAATTTGTTTTAATTCACTTTAGTAAATGTTGAAAGTGTCCACCGTTTACTTCAATATATTTTCTTAAGCTTTTTAACAAATCACGTCTCACATTCAGGAAGATATTTTGATTATCTCCTACAACAATGGCGGCTTCTTGAATTTTTTGTTCAAGTTCTTCTCGTGTATTGGATTCATCACCATATACCAAATCCTTCATGTGACCCCACAGATAAAAATCTAACGGGTTAATATCTGGGCTACGCGGTGGCCAAGGAAATTCGCTACCGCGACCAATCCACCGATGTGGAAAACGCTGATTTAAATGATTTCGAACAGGAACTGCAAAGTGTGCTGGGGCACCATCTTGCATGTACCACATATTGTGTCTTATGTTCAGAGGTATATCATCCAGAAGGTAAAGTAAATCGTTTTCTAAAAACTGCAAATATTGTTCTCCATTAAGTCTCTGCGGAAGCTGATATGGGCCGATCAAGAAATTGTCGATAATGCCGCACCAAATATTTATCGAAAAGTCGTGCTGAAAATGTCTTTCTTTGGGTAGTCGTGGATTTTCCAAAGCATAGTGATGATTATTTTTCCAGTTAAAAATTCCGCGTCTTGTAAAAGTTGCCTCGTCAGTAAATAATATTTTTCTCAGGAACATGGGATCTTCGTTATTCTTATTTAGTAGATTTTGACAGAATTCTGATCTGACTGGCAAATCTCCTGGCAGTAAATTGTGAACGGGCGTGAAATGGTAAGGAAATAAATTTTCTGCATTGATGACTTCTGAGACGGTCGATTTACCTATTCCTGTACAAGCTTCCAAACGCCTAGTGCTTAATTCAGGATTTTCCGCGATACGAACCAAGATCTCTTCTTCTTGTTCGACCGTTATAGTTTTCGGTCGTCCCCCAGGATTTTTGACATAAAACGAACCTGTTTCACCTAACTGATTGAATATTCTTTGAAATATTTTTCGGTCTGGAATGATTCTGGTCGGTTCTACATACCTTCTAAGTGCAGCACGACTATTATAATTCTCTTGTGCATAAACGCAGACCATATCACGTAAATCACGGTTAGAAAACTTATTAAGCTTGGGCATTTTTATTTGAAAAGAATACAGTACTTGGATATTGCAAAAACTTTTTATTTACGTACCTTTGACGGGAAAAAGTAGAAAATAATGACAGTTTTCACCGCAACAAATTTTGTCAAAATGCAAGGCACACTTTGTGAATTAAATATTTCTCAGCAATCAACAGAATGTGCAATGGAACATTCAGACGCTAAAATCTGGCTAACGGCTTGAGATATCGAGATCGACCAAGAGTACCTTTTTTACGTAAAAAGATAGGTTCTTTTATAGTTTAAAGTATAAATACTAGTAACTGCACGGTTAAAACAAATATGGATGAATTAGTTCAACATGAAGCACGTAGCAAGCGCCCTCTAGGGAGTATCTTGAAATTAACACCAAATTCGAATTTCTCACTCTCGAAAACCTAGTTATACCGATTTTGAATTCAATATCTTAAACCGTTTCAAAATTATCATCATTTTTCGGAAATTAATTTTCACTTTCAACACCCTGTATCTCTTTAACCTCTAACATTTTACTTGGACAAATTTGGCTCAAAAGACATATTTTTATATCTACTATCTCCAGTTGCTCTATGGCCCATAAGTTACCGGACACCCTGTATATCTGTTTAATCCTACGATAGCTTTTCTGTGTGTAAATTTGACGATATAGGCACCTTTTTACATTTTTCATAACTATGAATTTTATGATACACCTTTACGGATCTTTTTCATAACTGTGATTATTATGATATACCTTTAGTAATATTTTTCATAATTTTGAATATTATCATACTCCTTTACTGATATACTGGTATTTTTCTTAGCTGAATATTTTAATTGAGAATTTGACAATACATTTTTTATTTATAATTTTTAAATTGGACATTTTACTATGCCAACATTTTATTTAAAGATTTTTTTTAGTATCTGTTTTCAATATATAAAAAAAAAACTCTCGATGGTTTCGGGTTCAAATCCAAGCTAAGGCGTAAAACCTTTTTCAATTTTATTTAAGTTTCACATCTGAAAAATTTTACCATAATACGTTAATTTATTTATTAGGCAGAGTTATTGTCATATTCTTTATCACCCAGTGATTTTTGTATTTAATACGTATCAAAGCAAAACAAACACATCGTAAAGACATAATCCCATTAGGCATAGCAAAAATGATTAAAATCAAGCAAGGGGACTCAGTGGCGTAGCTTCCGATTTTGGTCTCCCCCGCCAAACCTAACTTTTGTTCCCCCCTTCAAAATTTTATTACCCCAAAATTAGTCAAGTTTCAAGATAGCAATAACATTCAAAATATAACCTCCCACTTTCATTTTCCATTTGGACAAGGGTAGAAAATAAACAAGTAAGAGGAGATGATACTTAAATAACGTGTATTAATGACATATTAAATAAAACATTAATTCAAAACAATTAATAAGTAGCTACAACTACAAAAGCATGCTTGTCACTACTGATGATTGTAGCTAATAATATAATCAAAAAGTAAACAAACAAAAAACATAGATATTTAAAAAATACATAATGGAACATTTTTACCGTATATAATGTAACAAGAACAAACAACAACACAAAATAAATATATATTTTATGAAGTAAAATAGTCGTATATATTTTATTATAAATTATGAAAAAAAGCCTTGCAATAAAACATCAAACTATCCAAGAGATTGCTTCCTTCTGGACTTAGGTTTCGCAAAAACCCTAACTATTTCGGTTTTGTCCATTACTGCAGCTTCCGCTGCCTCTATACTAAGCAATGCCAAATTACTTAGTCGATTTTGGGCACAGGAATTTCTTAGATAGTTTTTTATTAATTTTTAATTTCGAAAACGATCGTTCTGAAGGTTACAGGGAGCGTCAAGAATAATTTTAGAGCAGTACATACCTCTGCGAAATTTGATGCTAGGGTATAATTTTCTACAATTCAAAAATTTGCAAGTTCTCTAATGTCTTTAAATGTACCTATTTTGTGTTTTAGAGGCTGAGATAAGGCAATAATTTGTAATGGAAATTCTGAGGAAATATTGCGAGGTTAACATTGTTGCAAAGCTTCAGCTGATTCAAATAATTCTTCCTCCGTCATTGATACCAAAATGGGGGGACTTTAAGAAACTAAATTTGATAACTGTGTCCTTTACGCCTTTAAAACGGTTGTTTAATTGATTAATAACAATGTCGAAAACTTTATAATAAATATTGACTTTAAAATAATGTTCTTGAATATAAAATAGATAATTTGTATCACATTCATTATATTGCTTTTTCGGCTTATGTTGTCTTTTTCTTTAAATAATGGAGAATTATTCCATTTTTTAGCGGTACCAATAGCGTCAGTTTTCAAATTTTCGTAATTCTTTCGGTAATTTTTGAGTTTTTCTAGTGACAATTCCAAAGAATTTAAAGCTTTCGCTAAATCTAACTGTGGTGCTTGCAAAACTTGAGATGTCGAAACGAATAGTCAACAAATATAATTAAAATTAAAAACAGGGGCTCAACTAGAATTAAATTAAATATATTCTATATTTTTAAGGTTTGGGGTTGCTTTTAAAGGTCTTATTAAGATTATTGTTGTTTTTTTCGGCTCGAACGGGAACGGGCCCCCTGTCCGTTCGGGCCCCCCGCCACTGCGGGGTTTGGCGTTATGGAAGCTACGCCACTGAGGGGACTACATTATATTGATTTTCATGCTGTGCTCAGAGCAAATAAATTAAAAACGGAAGTCGACACTAACTGACAAAGGGGACGTGGGGTTTTAGAATTACTGGAGCGTATTAAATTAATTTACGATTAAATTTTTATTGTATTTTAGCAAACACATTTTGGTCACCCTTACTGATTAATGCATGCAAGCAAGCACTAGGGTTTGCGTCGTGACAGTCACATTTTTGCGTCTTGCCAAGTTGTGTTAAAAATTCAGTTTTTTTATGGTTAATTTACTATTTGACGTACCATTGTGCCAAAAAAAAACTGGGACAGCAAAATTTTCTTTATATTCTAGCTCTTGGACTATAATAATTAAAACTTAAACACATATTACCGCTGCCGTGGAAATTAATGTATTCGTGTTAATTTTATTATTGTGAGAATTTCACCTTGATAATTAAATAGGTGATTTCTAAATTGACCTATTAGAAAATAAATAATATAACTTTTTCGACTTAGTTTTCTGATAGTTATCCTCTAAAGTAAAACAACGTATAAAGTATGTAACTAAACAGTTTACTTAATTATGTGACATATTTTTGTCGAGGAGATATCAAAAATTACAAAAACCATTAAATATATTATTTTTTACATTTTAATATTTAGTCATAGAACCATTATTATTAATGACTTTTTGAAGTCGTCGAGGCATACTGAGAACTAAATTTCTTATATAATCCTCAGATATCAGACCCCCTTGATTCTCTTATTTTTTCTAGTAGTTCCTGTTGATTTCTGGGTCAGAAGTCATGTTTATATATATATTTGGTCATTTCACCCCAAACATTTTACTGTTTCCCATGTATTATTTTGATTAAAATACTTTTGTGCTAAATCTAGCCTTCTGCCTTCATTAATTTACCTCTGTTAAGGAAATTTTATTGGCAGCGCAACGACTTCTGATATCTGAGCCCCGAATCCTTCGACGAGCAGTATTCGTTGAACCAGGAAAATCGGTTTCTTGAGCAGCTTTTGCTGTTTCAAAGGGGTTATCGCGCAAATCGTTGATAACTTCCCTATCTTGAATTTCTGTTGAAATTTTTAGGCGGCCGGAACCTTGCTTTCTTCCTCAGACCAAGCTTGGTCTGAGCTTTCTTCCAATAGTTTCAGTCTCAAAAGCACGGTATTTTTACTTATATGTAATTATTCAGCAATATCTCTTATAGGACATGTTCTCTCACTCGCGTATTTAATATAATAGCTTTTTGTTTCACACTTAACGAAGGCATGTTTAACACTTTATAATATTTATTTAGTATTACCACTTTGACAACAACTAAAAAATTTTGATATACCTATTGTCAAAATGACATTTAAATATCAAAGCTGAAAATTTGTAATAGGCTGGGAGATAAAATTGCGTGTCCCAGTTTTTTTTTGGGCGCAATGGTATGTAGGTATAGAGTTCACCATTAGATGTGATTTACTAAAAAATCCCTACACCTGCTACACATTTTTCAATTGCGATTGCAATAATTTCTGAAATCAAAACGCAACTTTGTCAACCATAGTTCTTATTAATCACTTTTCTTCTCAGAGAACCGAACACACTTGATTTAAAAAATTAACTCTGCCAATTGATGACATCAAGAAGTCAGTGATTAAGCCGTCTTATTTGAAACTGATTAATGTAAGAATCATTACTGATTATATTTTAATTAATAATGATAGAATTGGCTTCGATGTATAATATCATAACACTTAATTTTTTCTTTAATCTTAAATCTTGATTAAATTTAAGAAGCTTATGGACAATTTCAGAGATATTTTAAGACGCCCCGAAAGTAAGTATTTTGGTGAGATTAGATCGTAAGTATCTCGCATCAGAGTAACTTACATCATTATTTTTCAAAATTTAAATGACAATCTGACTATCATATATTAATATATTATAATATATATACATTCACAACTTACAGAGACATAGAAACAGTAGATATATCAACATACACTTTTCTATATAGGCGACGCCGACCTTTCAGCCTTATTAAAAAAGATAGTTTGTTGAAGAAAATTTCTTTAATTATCGTGATTTGTTTTTGCTGAAAATAATTATCCATAAAACTACTTGATTAAATAGGAACTGTAGTGTTTATGATCTAAATCTAAGCTTGTTCATGTACAGTTCATGCTTATGTTTAGGGAATTCAATCCCGCACTCAAACTTTAATCCCGCAAACCTGCGGAATTGAGCCCATCGATCCCGCGAACCCGCGGGATTTGCGGGATAGCAAACAATGAACTGCGGTATTTTTGGTCGACGAATCGGGGATTCCCCGCCCTGCTGGGCTATTGAAAATACGTTAAATAGAACATAGAACAGTTTTCTTGCGTACGTGCGAAAGTAAGAGCGTTATTTAACTAGTATCTAGTGGCATTTATCAAGTGGTTGAATATAATACATGGAATTTAAACAGCAATCACAAAAATGAGTGCCAGTGTAGTTTACAAAGAGAATAGAATAAAGGTTGAAGTTTAGTTTGGAATTATTTTTTAAAGTCTGAAGATGGTCTTACAGCTTAATGTAAGTTATGCCCTAGCATTATCAAAATCTCTGCTCGTTCCACCAAAGGTCTTCACACCCACTTACAAACAAAGCATAATATTAATTTAAAAGTCCATAGCCACAGGAAATGAAAGCTAGTACCAGCAGCTCGAGTAGTTCCTTTAGTTCTATTGCTAAGCGCTCAGATGTTAATGGTTCTTCTGTGCTACCTAAGAAAATGAAAATTACAGATTTTTTTTTCATCTGAGAAAAAGGTTTTGATGGAGGAGAGTGTCTCGAATGGTAGCTAAAGATGGTATACCCTTTGGAAAGTTTATCTTATCGATCGATATGCGCCAACTATTCGAATCAGAGGGTCACAAATGTATCTGTGCCCGCCCGAGCATCACTTGACCAGTTAATAAAAAATGAGATGACACTTTTTCAATGCGGAGGGAATAGAGGAATGTACTTGGAAGCTGCATAGAACTGTGTAAAATCTATTCCGCCGACAAGTGTCGAAGCTGAACATGCGTTTTCAGCCGCAATAAAATAAGATCACATCTAAAAGATGAAACATTAAACATGTTATCTTTTCTCCGAAAATATTCCCAAAATCAATGTAATATGTAATCGTTAAACTAGTCGTACTATTGTATTGTACCTATATGCAATAAATATTTTCCTGCTGCTCTACTTTGTTTTTAATTGCATAAAACGATTTTTTATTAACATACAGCACCCACATCGAGCCCCGCAAATCCCGCACGTTTAATCCTGCAATGTCAATCCCGCGAAATCACCGCTGGATCCAGCATTTGCGGGATTGGATTCCCTACTTACGTTATTAACAGTTTATTGAAATTTTGTGCGCCGATTCTAGGACGCTCCCCGAATACTTCCGTTTTTTGACTTGAGTGATCGGGATGCTGTTTATTTCCATCTGAGTCTGCTACGTTAGCCACTATGCTATTTACCAATTGGTAGGTAAACTGACGGTAAAACTTTTAAATTACTTTTTCGGTTTCACCGGAACTGGCAACGTAGTCGCGTGGCTACTAAGATTTGTGACTGTGAAACGCTAGATGATAGTAATACAATGGTCGAATGGAATCCAAAAAAATATAGGTCAGGCTGGGAGCTACACCCGCTAGTATAAGAAGGGATTTTTAGACTGTCACAACAAATAAAAATATACTAAAGGATGGGGCTGTATTGGAATTGTTTTTTTTTATATAGGGTGTCCGGGAAAATGTAGGAAATCTCCCGGATATGAAAAAAACACGTGAAAAGTTCATATAAAATTCTTTTGTATCGGCCTCCTCTTCGGAGATATGGGCTCCCAAAAAGCTCCCATGGAATTAAGTTTTTGACACATAATTATTAAACCAACAGGTATATTTTAATTTTTTTTTTCATATGATGTATACCAGGTAAGACCCTTCAAATTACTATCGTAGAAAGTGTTGCGAATTACTCACAGCTGCAGAGACGGACTAGCTGTGACACTAATGTTCCCATTTTTTTTTACTCCGTGTATGATAAAAACTTTGTACAATGTTTTTTACGTACCTTTAACGACCTATTGACTAAAAAGTAAGTATACTCTTCATTCATGTCGCTAAGCCTAACCGTTTCCGGAAAAACGTCATTATTTACATCATGTATTTAGCGTACAAAAAATAAACATTTTAACTTTACCTGCTTAGTTAAAAACTTCGTAAGTGAGTTTAACATAGGCTCCGTGAATTTTTTTTTATCATAAGTTTGAAGTTTGAACATTTGATAAAAACAAAGATGAATCTTTTTTCGAAATACGCTAAAGACATGATGTAAATAAAATGACGTTTTCCAAAAACGGTTAGGATTAGCGACATGAATGAAGAGGACTTAATTTTTAGTCAATAGTTAAAAGTATGTAAAACACGTTGTCCAAAGTTTTTATCATTCAGGGCGTAAAAAAAATGGGCACATTAGTGTCACAGCTAGTCCGTCCCTGCAGATGTGAGTAATTCGCAACACTTTCTGGGATAGTAATTTGAAGGGTCTTACCTGGTATACATCATATGAAAAAAAATTGAAACATACCTGTCGGTTTAATTATTATGTGTCAAAAACCTAATTCCATGGGAACTCTTTGGGAGCCCATATCTCCGAAGAGGAGGCCGATACGAAAGAAGTTTATATGAACTTGTATTATTTTCACGTGCTTTTTTCATAGGGCGTTTTCACACTAGCAGACACGACACGGTAGCGACACCGACACGATAAATCGGCGACTATTTTTACCTTTGCCGACAGCCATCTCTGTCGTGTCGTAGTGTTGTGCCGGTATTCGCAGACATGGCTCCTGTAAATAAATTGTATTTGCTACATTTATTGCATTTAAGACTCGAAAAGCGAAGACCGCAAAGAAAATTTTTGATACATCCAATAATAAAGGTGCGCTACTTAGAGGGCACCTATTACACTCTTTTTGAGAAATTGGGCGTTTTCACACTAGCCGACACGATACCGGCACGATCACGACGCGGTAGCGACACCGACACGATAAATCGGCGAGTATTTTCACATTTGCCGACAGCCATCTCTGTCGTGTCGTAGTGTTGTGTCGGTATTCGCAGACATGGCTCCTGTAAATAAATTGTATTTGCTACATTTATTGCATTTAAGACTCAAAAAGCGAAGACCGCAAAGAAAATTTTTGATACATCCAATAATAAAGGTGCGCTACTTACACGGCACCTATTACACTCTTTTTGAGACATTGACTAAGGATTCTGACAAATTTTTCGACTACTTTCGAATGAGTCATGAAACATTTAACTATGTGCTGAGCAAGTTAATTGACGAAATCAAAAAACCAGAACTGAAACAACTAGGAAAAGGAAAAACCGCCAACGACACGAGTGGAGCGCTTGCTGCTCGCCGACCTGTCGGCGCCTGTAACGACACGATAACGATATATCGGCAAGTGTGAAAGCATTCCCTTTACTTACATGAGAATACGCGTCCACCGGTGTCGTTGTCGTGCCGGTGTCGTGTCGGCTAGTGTGAAAACGCCCATATGCGGGTTCCCACATTTTCCCGGACACCCTGTATATATTATGTATAGCAATCATCTACGAGTAAAAAGCAACGAAGTAAATTTTAGTACGCTATATGCATGCTTGCTTCTAATATACTTTTTGTTGTTTTACTTTATCAGTAAAATAAAATGGTTAGGCAGGCAGTTTAAAAAAAAATTCATATCTAATAATAATAACTTTTAAGCCTGAGTAGCAAAACGAAAACAAAATTAATATGCTAAATAGATTGTTAAAGATTATACCAACATGAGTATAGCAAATTACTGCCTCATTTAATAATTTAAATTCATTGCCTTAATTAATAGTTTATTGATATTTATAACTTAAGTTTTCATATAAATAATAATTGCGATAGCCTGGGAACATCATAAAATGGTAATATTTAAAAAATATTATAATTTAATGAAATTTACATAATAATTTTTGAACTTGTTAATCAAATTTTTTGTATAAAGGTCTAAAGAAATTTTTTTACAGCTGGATAGTTTTTAATTTATACTTTTTTGTTGTTGCAGGTGAGTTCCTCAGTTCTACCCCAATGCAATGTTGTGAAAGCAGGTTTTATACAAGGTAAAATGGCGTTTTAAATTTAAAGCTGTACAGTTGGTTCGTTTAACGTAAGGCGAAATTAAAAACAACCCTATTTTAAATTAATTTTAACATTTTATTTTTAAATAATAAAATACATATTTTGATCACTTTAACTCTATAAATCTTATATTTTTGTGTCTCTCTCATCCGATTTTCCTATTGACTACATTAAAAACAATTATGTATTTCTTAACGGTTTTTTTCGAAGAAGTCAAATTTAATGTCAATTGATTCACAAAATTTACAGGTAAGACGCCATATTGTTTCTTTTTAAGATTCAATTATATTTTATAATAAGCCCACTGCATTAGATTTTTTGTTATTATAGCTTTAAAAATAAATAGTTGTAAATATTTATTTTCAGTCGTTCCCGATATACAAGGCTTCAAGTTTTTGATTTTTTTCTGTAAGTCTTACCACTTTCGAAATAGATATTTTGTAATTCAATACCTTAGTTTATTATAATACAGTTACATTATTTTTGATAACCAAGCTAACATGGCAAAGATACGATTGAAAGTGCTAAGGCACTTCTTGAACGTGCTAGGGCATTTCTTAGCTCTTTGAAAACGTAAACAAGCACTTTTAAAAATGGCTTAGCACTCTCAAGAAGTACTTTAGTACTTAAAAGTAAACTGGCACTCTCAAAAAGGTCCCAGCACTTTCAAGAAGTGCTTCAGCGCTTTGAAAAAGTGAGCTATTAAAAATGTCTTTGCACTTTCAAAAAGTGCCGTGGCAATTTGAAAAATGCTTTAGCACTTTTAAGAAGTGTCTTAGCACTTTTAAAAAGTGCCGTAGCAATTTGAAAAATGCTTTGGCACTTTAAAGAAGTGCCTAAGCACTTTGAAAAATGAACTAGCACTTTCAAAGATGCCTTTTAAAAAAATTCAAAATGACGTCGTATCTGTCAATTTTTGACATCTGATCTATTTGACAATAGCTTAGGTAGCTCGGCCAAAAAAAATGTAACTTTAAAACCCTTATTTAAAGATTTTTGATAAAAGATCTATTTTTTAAAGGGGTAAGACACGCAAAATCGAACGATGCATTTTAAGAAACCCCGAATCTCCAGAACCGGCTATTTAAAAATCCACTATGGCGTCTTATCTATCAAGTTTGTGGACCTGTATATTTTTTGACATCAAATATGGCTTATTTGCAAAAAACATTAGGGAATACTTTTTGCTCAGTTCTATGGCAAATTTCAATCTCAGTTGTCCAGTAGTATAGTCTGGACAGACGAGCAAAACATTTGTGTATTTATATACCTTGATTGACATGTTTTTCCCACGGTACATTTATGTGGTGTTACCTCTGTATCAAATCAGAATTTGTCAGTTACGTCGTCTATAAATATTAACCAACCCAATAATGTTTGACTTTATTTGTCATGTTAAAAACTAGTCTTTTTTTATTGAAATATAAACGCCATAAAAGTCACTTCCGCTATTAAGTCAACAAATTATTCCTTTTTTTTTATTATTAATCTGTAATTGAATATAAGCCCACTTTTGTACAGGGTGGCCCTTTAGTGTGGCAAAGTACAATAGCTCCGTTACTATTTCAAATACATTAAAAATATTAATACAAAAGTTGAAGGGCAGTAAGTGACTTATAACGTAAAATTATTTTTAACTCTATACCTAGGGTGGCTCAAAAAAGCGGAACAAGAAAAAATGTACTTTTTTCAAATGGAACACCCTGTATATTTTTACATTTTTAAATTCCACATAAAATTACAATTATTTTTTATCAAATACATTATTAGTCTATACTTTATAGTTTCCGAGATATTGACTCTTGAAAAGTGACATTTTTGAACTTTGACAGCTTCTAACTTTCTAACACTACGTCTTAGAGCAAAACGGCTTACATGTCCCTATCTTCAATTTTTATTATCTTCCCAAAAAAATCAACTTCCAGTTAAACCGGAACAACTATATTGCCTGCTTTCGAGTAACATCCGGTTTAACCGGAAGTTGATTTTTTTGGGAAGATAATAAAAATTGAAGATAGGGACATGTAAGCCGTTTTGCTCTAAGACGTACTGTTAGAAAGTTAGAAGCTGTCAAAGTTCAAAAATGTCACTTTTCAAGAGTCAATATCTCGGAAACTATAAAGTATAGACTAATAATGTATTTAATAAAAAATAATTATAATTTTATCTAGAATTTAAAAATGAAAAAATATACAGGGTGTTCCATTTAAAAAAAGTACATTTTTTATTGTTCCGCTTTTTTGAGCCACCCTATAGAGTTAAAAATAATTTTACGTTATAAGTCACTTACTGCCCTTCAACTTTTGTATTAATATTTTTAATGTATTTGAAATAGTAACGGAGCTATTGTACTTTGCCACACTAAAAGGCCACCCTGTATATTATGAAGTTCACACTAATTATTATTTTTCATGGATTATTTTACATTATTTTTTTTAACATAATATACAGGGTGATATAGAATTGACTTAATATATTTAAACCGTATAATTCTGATATAAAAACAGAGGAAAAAAACATATTTTTAACTGTCGTTTGCTTTAATAAGCGAGAAAATTCCCCATTTGTCTTTTGATACGAGGCACTGGACATGTAAACAAATACGCCTGGTGGTTTTGCAAGTCAAATGATATTAGTTGACTAAGAAGAATGAGCTTTTTCTAGTAGTGGGATGTCAACACATGTCCTCCATACAGGGTGAAATTTTTAACTGAAATAAATTCAGTGTAAGGAAGCCTTTTTGTTTGTAAAAAAATGCAGAACTACGGCTGCGTTTATTTTTAGTTTGGCATACTGGCGTCTTTATGAAATTTACCGTTCTTTTGGGGGGTAGAAATCGCCAATTTTTTTCTTCAAATGCAAAGATAGGTATGCATTGTGAGAGCTTCATTGGAAAGGGCATAAAAAATGGAATACGACCCACTATTTACTTTTGCATTTCGGTAATGTAAACGCAATTTGTTTTATTGTAAAAATTGTTGGAAATGTTGCCCATTTTTTTCTTGAGAAACCCCTAATCTAAAGTGAAATTGACTCTTGACATTATGTACCATATCCGGGGTTATTTGGCGAATTTCCTGTATAAGTCGTTGCCTAAGTTCCTCTAAGTTTTCTGGTTTTGTTACGTAAACTTTGGTTTTTATGTAATCCCAAAGGAAATAATCTAGAATCTAGAGGATTAAGGTTCGGCGATCGTGGCGGCCATTCAATGGTACCCCTTTTTTATATCCAGCGATCTGTTGTTGTGTCGTTGGAAAGGGAATACGACCCACTATTTACTTTTGCATTTCGGTAATCTAGAAATCCAGAAAAAAACATATTGCTTGGCAACAATCGAGATTAGGAATGGTTATTTGTTTGCGTTATTTTAGTCAAGGCATGAAACAAGTGTAGAAAATAAGGGTCATTTTTCTCCACAGCTACAAAGGTCTTGTTGGATAACAATTCTTATGTGTGTAGGAATCGGGCAGTGTCCTGAGCATAGTCTACCAGAGTGTCACCACTTGTTTAAGTGAAAGATCTTTGTGTTTCATGAACGGATTTTCTACTAAAATTACATATTCTTTTTCCATATTCTTCATACCGATTCCTAAGAATTTTTCCTTATACGTTCCAAAAATGTAGTCCTGGATTTTGGGCAAAAACACTCCGTAATCGGGTTTTTGCAGTTCGGATGGCTCCTTCAGTCCAGTCCTTGGTTAATTTATCTGCATCCTCGTTTCCTCTAACGTTTATATGGGTATCCAGGCCAGAACCGTTATTAGATCTCCAAGTAATTTCCTTTTTGTTCATTCGGATTACCATTTTTATGTCCTTAATGTAATTCCTGCGAAGATATATGATGAGTTTTCTTTGCAACAAGATTTACCTATAAAGGAACTCCAAATTATTATATTCTGAAATTCAGCTCCATTTAATCCTTAAACATAACACTCAAAAGGTTCCTGTATAGTCGACCTATTGGTTTTTGTTTAATCTGTAATTTATTACCAATATTGCGTGTATATGCTTTTCAAATAACTAGCATGTTGCTTTTGCCCACCCTTGTATTCATGTTAATTAATGCTAACCCTCCCATCCCTAACTGAAAAGGGTTGCTTTGAAATACATTCGGCAAACTCCTGTTGCGGAGTCGCCTATCCGAAAATGATTTTATTAGATGATTAGATTTATTAATAGGTCTGTGGAAAATACCTGTATGCCTTTATGAACGAAAATAAACCGGGTATACTACACAGTAAAAAAGTCACACTACAATATCACAACTTTATTTTGACATTAAAAATTCCAATAATTATAATACGTTATTTTTAACATAGTACCGTGCGAGCAAAAATTATTTGCATCAAAAAGGGCTTGGATTAAAAATCGTGGGGCTTGGTTTAGATCACAATGATATGGGGACGATATATCTAACCAAATCTAGGGGAAAATTTTGTCAAATTCATATTATGACATGATATGCCAAACTAATGAGTAATAAAATAAGTAGACAAATATAAATTTATTTTTGTTGTTTACAAAATTAACAAAGTAAGAATATACAGAAAGAAAAAGAAAAATAATTACATAAATTGCTGAAATTCTCTTCATGTTTTCGAAAGTGTTGACCAGCATCTCTGGAGAAATGTTACCACATTCTTGGATAATTCTTTCTTGTAATTGTTCTAAATTTGCAACTGGTGTTTTAAAAATAGTGTTCTTTAAATGAGGAAAAACGAAGTAATCCATAAACCGTTTAACAAGGTGATCTAGGTGGGAATTCAATGTCTGATAGAAAACTGATCAATCTGTCGTCGAAAAAATTGCGTAAGTAGTTAATAGTTTCTGTGGCTGTATGGGCGGTTGTACCGTCCTGTTGAAAATATCCAAAACGTAGTTCGTCGTCAGTAATTGCTCCGCAAATGGATTCAAAATATTGTCAATTTTTTGAGGGTGCAATGTGCACTCTACAAAAAAAATGGGGATTTTCACTACTCCACATGCGTGTATTCTGAGAATTCACATAACCGGAGAGGTGGTACCAGGCTTCATCCGAAAAAAATGGCAGATCTAATAAATCATTTCTTTCCAATAAATTTTGGGTAAACCATTGGGATGGTAATTCCTGCGTCTTCCAAAATCTGCGGCTTGTATTTCTTAGAATACTTGCACTTTATAAGGAAATAAATTTAGCTGCTTCTTAAGAATATAGTCCTGCATGTTCCATAAGATCTTCTCACTTCTTGGGACATACGTCTTATACAATTTGTTGGCGCATTTTGCATTATTTCACGAACCTTTGCAACAAGTTCTTCTGTTCTTACAGATGGTCTTCCTGCTCCTTTTTGGTGTTGTATAGAACCTGTTTCCCTAAACACAGCCACGGTTCTTTTCAGGCAATGATAAAAATCCCCAGCAATAAAAGCAACGTTAGGGAAATGTTCGTGAAAATCGTCCATGCACAAACCCGGATTGTATTGCCACTCACCATTGACTCTAACCCCGTTTCGAAAATACGCTTCAACCATGAATGTTTTGTGCTGTTCCGTAAAGTCCATTGTGTGAATTGTTCAAGAAATTGGAATAATTAGCGAGGAATCAAATTACTTGTAACGACTGTCAAAGATGACGGAATGATTGTTAATTCAGGTAGTTACTGACACCCAACAGATATTAAGCTCTACGGCTAAGCATTACGTCCTTAGATGCAAGGCCCTCTTTGATGCAAATAATTTTTGCTCGCACGGTAGTTACGTACGTATAATGCTCGTATAATGAGTTCGTTACATTACCAGCAACGTATTAAATACGTGACTCAAACAACCCAATTATATAATCGATTTGTAAGGTGCAAAGGTGGTGGACCTTTGCATTACTTGACGTTTTGCATTGTCCACTGTTTCAAAAAATGGGTGTGGTCTATATTACCCGGACTAGTCCATAATTAGGGAATTTGCTCTACAGTAGGGTGAATTTACCAATTCCAAGTATTATTACTGAGTGGCAATTTATAACAGGAAAAGTACATTGTAGTCATAATAATGTATATGAGGGTGTAGATTCAAAGTGTACAATCTCCATGTTTCATTAAAAATGAGATAGATGTCGTTTTACATAGCAATTGTAGCTCTGAATCGAAATAACTCATAATTTCTTGTCAAAACGGGCAAGCTCCAACGGATTTTGATGGCAGAAAATTGGGATTAAATTCAAAATGTACAAGCTGCATTAACATTTCAGTTTCGAACCGTACTATCTCCTGTTCAATTTTAAAAATCAAAGTGTACAACCTCCAATGGGTTGTTTTGCTGTTCATTTCGAATTATTTCAAAGCGTGCAAAATCGTGCACAGACTTGTTGATAATAATTCGCGCCAAAGCCATTTCTAGTTAGGTACATGTGATGCGTGAAGCATTAAACAGTGGTTGTTTGTTGTTTACTATTTTTTTTGTATTTTAATGTATTGTTTTATGATTAAAAAGTTTGTGAAAAATGATCCTTAGATTATTTTCAAAGTGGGCAAACTCCTTATTTGCTATTTTCAAAATGGACAAACTCCAATTGTTATTTCCAAAACGTACAATCTCCATCTTCTTTTTCCAAATAACTTTGATATTTTTTTAAAAATGTTAAGGAAATAAATTGGTTTTTTAGTCTAAGATGTGCCATAAATACAATAAAAAAAAAACTATCTTAATTGTTTGTATTTAATGAATTATAAGTTTTTTCGTCTACTAATAATTTACGAAACATGGAGATTGTACACTTTGAATCTATACCACTCATATGTACTTTGTCATAATATTACATTATTTTACATGAGTTTTTACTGTGTATATGACTTAATTGCTAATGGCTCAAATTAAATGGCAATACTGGGTAATTTGAGCAATTTCAGAGAAATTCACACCTCACCGACTTGTTGAGGCAATATAACTGGGGGACGAGACGCAACATTTTCTTATCAATAATGCAGTGTTGTAACATTTGCTTTGGTAAATGAGGTAACATACCAGGTCCATTATTGTTAGTAGCCTTTTATTGTAGTATGCTGTGAGCATTTATAAAATAAACCGAATGAAATGTAAATTTTACCAAATTGACTGTTAGTTTTTTTTAATAGATACTATGTTTAACTGTAAAATCGGCTGGTAGTGTGTGGGTAATATTACATACATTTCTGTTTGCTAACATGCATATTTTCAAGTAACGAATATATTTTTTTCTATGCATACAGGGTGTTTTATTAAGGGTGGCCACCAGCCATATCTCCGAAACTATACGAAGCATAGAAACTCGTAGAAAAAAAATTATCATTAAAGCGGTCATGAGAAAATTCTGGAAATTAATTTGTAAGTTCCTCATTTCGTCGCAAGGGGGCACAATTGAAAATTATTTTTTTAAATTCTAAATTTCTCCGTAAATTCCCATATTAACGGATAACTCTGATTACATCATTAGAAAGCTTAGACAATTCTGCATCATTTTAGTTTGGTTGGCTCATTGGCGTACCGACCTTGATAAGAGTGGGGGAAGCTATTGAAAGTGTAAACATTAAAATTGCTGTAACTTCTAAACGACTTATCCAATTTTACTAAATTTAAGCTTGTTTGGAAGAGAAAGGTAAGTACCTTCAATTGCCGTATCCAATGGTACACAATAGTTTCTAATAAAATTGCCAAAGGGCGCAATTTGTAATAATAACAGTTTTTTTGATTTTATCCCGAAAATTCAAATCATACGGTATAACTATGACATGATAATCGAAAAATAGATTATATTTGCAAGAAAAAATGTGAAGACCGCAGTTCGATAGCTTTGTTTTTAATCGAATTTATAGCTTCGTGGTCAAAGCATTCCACGACAAAAATATATTTTTTAACTTTATGATTCTGTAATGTGTAGGTTTGTTACTCATTATTCCAATGGCCCAAAAACCTACTATATTATATTATATAATATAATACATAATATTATATTATTATAATTAAAGCATATTGGTAATTTGACAACTCCTGCCCTGGCCTGTTAGTCATGCATCGAGTAGTCATCTCATACGCATTATTGCTGCGGCCTGCTTTGAATTATATAAAAATAAATATTTTTATAAGGTTCAATACAATTTATATTATTTTTCCAATTTATGAAATTTAGTTTTTTAGATATTTTATAAATAAACTATCACTACGTATAGGTTAATTATAAAGATTACATAAAAGTACATGCGCTTTTACACATAAAAGTACCCATTAGTTTTAACCATCCTAGTATAGGTACTACACTGAGAAAAAGGCCTTCAAGAATTCACATATTCTTTATATTAATACTATATGTGAAAGCAACGCGCTTTCCTACTGCAAGACAACGAAAATTGCTAGACCGTTGTGTAGTGATAATATCACGGTAATTTAGCCAATATGAAGTAGGAGTTAATGCTACCATAGAATGGTTTATAGGTTTAGCTTCCTCAAGGACCGTTCTCTGCAAGTGGCGATTGACGGGTTTCTCTCAGACACCTTCACCATCAATGCTGGTGTTCCTCAAGGGTCCATATTATCCCCCACTATCTTCTTACTGTACAATAACGACCTTCTAGCGAAAACAGAAAATCCAATATATAGCTTTGCTTACGACAGCACACTTATCTCATCTTTTACTTTGAAATCTCAAACATCGGCTGCTGACGCACATCTTCGCAGACATCAGGTATCACGCCTCAATAAAGACCTGGAAGGAATTTTGTCTTGGGGTGACAGTAACCAAGTCGAATTTAACGCTCAAAAAACCCATGCAGCAGTTTTCTCTAAGAAGGTTAACATTGCAGAACCCGATATCGTTATGGCAGGACACGCAATTCCACTGACTTCGTCTATTAATTTGCTGGGTGTCAACCTGGGAGGAAATATGTCTTGGCATAATCACGTTGTGGCAATCGCCAGGGCAGCTTCTCAGAAGCTCGGTATACTTTTCCGTACCAAAAAGTTGTATGCACCTCAACAATTTTTGACACTCTATAAAGCCCAGATTCGACCATCACTACTACTACTCTCATATCTGGAGTTCTGCACCGAAGCATACCCTTCGGTTGTTGGATTCCATCCAAAGGAGAGCCGTTCGTCTAATCGGCGACCGCGAGCTGACTAAGAACCTCGACAGCTTAGAACATCGAAGACAGGTTGGTAATTTGACTCTCTTCTACAGATATTTCCATGGCAAGTGTTCGACAGATATTGCCCGCTTGATTCCACCTAGAGTAATGCATAGCAGAAACACACGACGAACCACTGCCGCCCATCCCTATGTGGTTCAACTTAGTACACCCCGAACATCATTGTTTCAGAACTCCTTCATTTGAAGGACGTCACCTTTGTGGAACGGCCTTTCTGAGACCGTGTTTCCAACCGAATATAACCTCCAACGATTCAAGAAAAACGTGAATCACTTTCTTCGCACACGCACCGCTCCCAGAGCGCCTTAAAGGATTTTTCCTATAGTGCTTGTGCTCGATCATAAAAAAAAAATAGCCAATATTCCTTTGAATACTCACAGTAATTATCAAGTTTTATTGGAGGTGTAATCTGGTTTTATATAGGTACTGTATTAGTTTCGACTGGCAGTTTCATTAAAACTTAACATTGATCATTGTAAAATTTGCTTGCTACGGTTAATAAAACATATACTTACCACTTAAAATCAGTAATGTAGTTCTCAAAAATTTAAATAGCTGCTAGTGTGATACTGTTCTTGTCGTTTAACATTGCATATGATTATCTATTATGAAACAGAGTTTACTGAGATGGTAAAATTCGTTCATAGCTAACAAAGTCCAATACTAATGATGGGTTGTGCGAAATAAGAATCTTCTATTCTTTATCTGGCATGTAAAATTTAAAAAAAAAAACTTAAATACAAAGTAAAAATAAATTAATTGAAACATATTGATACGATCAATAAAATTCAAATTCAGACGGGACAGCTAGAAGACTCCGAACAACGATGTGACCTGCGTAACAAATACGTTAAAACTAATATTACGGCACGCGGCGATTACCGATCGCTACGAACCCCCACCAACGTCTTGTGGATTATAAGTTCTAGCAATTCGTTTTTGGGGACGCTATTCTGATGTCTTAATTATTGTAGAGAAAACGCTCTACTGGGAACAAAATGCGTCGCATTGAGAAGATGCAATTTATTTCTTAACAAAATTGCTGCACTAAAAGTAGTTCATTATTCAACAAGACTGTGCTGCTAATGGAACTGATTACTACCAATAAAAACACTGTTCTAGCAAAACTGGAATTGATATAACACTAAAGCGGGTTTGATACACTAGCAATTTATTTAATATGGGTTAATAAAAATAAGCTATCAATACAAACTATCTCTTAGCAAACCTGTTGTATTAGATCATTTTCCTCAGTGCAGTAATTTGTCTTGAATCTTCAAGGCGAAATATCCATTATCAAGCAAGTAATTTTACATGAAATAATTTGACATTGTATGATCACTGATCATTACGATGACGCTCTCAGTTTCTCACTCAACGTATGTATTATTAGATTGTGATTTTTTTTTCATGCGAAATGTTTTTTATACACATTAAAAATTGTATAGGTGGGTAATTCCAAGATAAGTTGAAATAATTGCGTTTCAAACCATTTTACCGTTAAATTTTAAAAATTTGCCACTATTTTTTTTTTTCCTGTCAATCTTATTTAACCTTATCTAACACTGTGATCAAAAAAGATCGAGTATTTTTTTTGTATTTGCAAAATAAAATGGTTATCTTTAAGGTAAATGTCATATATGTTACCAGTTACCAATGGGGTCCTTCAAATTGATGAACGCGTTATATTGTTAAGATGCATATTGTTTGTTCTTTTCCGTCAGCAAATAATTATTTATGTACCGTTTTATTATTACTAGGTAAGTATTTGTGAGATACATTTAAAGAAATGCCATAATTTTATAAAATATTAGTGTATCTGGGAACGATGTCAAATATGTTACCCAAGAAATAAATACAATAACGTGCGACGTGACAACATTGTTTTTCACCAGTCGACCAGTAAACGTAAGTTTAGTGTTTTGGGTTGATGCTGGTGATAAATTTACTGTGTTTTGTGGATTTAAAAGAAAGTTTTTAAAAAAGATAGTATCCAAAGCAGGTGCGTATGTTTATTATAAGTCAAACATGTTACTCCAGCAATCATATGTTTTTTTATAACAAATTGTATACAAATTATGCAAACATAACTCCAAATGTGAATACTTCTTTTATTACTCTGAACGCGCCGATCAGATTGAACATGGCGGCAATTTTAAATTGTTATGTGTGAAATGTCAAATATGTTACCGTCAAATATGTTACCACTCCTTAGGTAACATATGTGACATAAGGTAACATATATGACAAAATTATTATTTATGAATATTAAATTAGAAAACCTGTTGCAATTTTGTTTATTTTTTATAGAATATGGCTTTAACCGCAGCAAAAAAGCAGAAGCGGTACAGAGAACGGCTTAATGCAGACCCAGAGCGACGGAATGAATTTCTTAGAAAAATGCAAGAGCACGCAAACATTTTTTAAATTATATGTTTATTTTAGGTGTGTCACTAAATGTAACATTCAGTGAGTCTTTGTAGTGCTTGGTACTTCAGTAAACAATATATTTTGAGTTTTTATCTTTATTCATTTTACTTTTACATCCCATTCTGTCTCTTAGTAACATATTATATGACTGTCATATATGTTTCCACTCTACTAATATACCATAAAATGCAAAAAAAGAAAAAAGTGCACTGCTGATGCTAGATTTGTGATCCATAGTGTATAATTGATAAGTATTTCAAAATATACCACGGCTGCTGACTTTTCAAAAAAAAAAATATATATGTATTAGCGAGCAACTTATCTTGGAATAACCCAGGTACATATTTTGTGCTATTTACAAACTGCATAAACGTAACTGTAAATTCGCTATTTATTTGTTTATTATTCCTCCTTCCATCACAGCCAATCCAAATCAATCACAATTCAACGAGGGAAGATTGTTTCTAGTGTTGTTTGTTTAACAATTTTATTTGATTTAAATGCATTTTACAAGCCCATGAAAATTTAATTTTTAATGAAAACAAAAATAGTCAATGTTTGTAACTTATAGATACCGTGCGAGCAAAAATTATTTGCATCAAAGAGGGCTTGGCTTAAAAACGCAGGGCTTGGTTTAGATCACAATCATATGGGGACGATATATCTAACCAAAATCTAGGTTGAAATTTTGTCAAATTCATATTATGACATGATAAGCCAAACTAATGAGTAATAAAATAAGTAGACAAATACAAATTTATTTTTGTTGTTTACAAAATTTACAAAGTAAGAATATACAGAAAGAAAAAGAAAAATAATTACATAAATTGCTGAAATTGGCCACCGCCATGCTCCAAGTATAAATTCACACGTCTCTTCATATTTTCGAAAGTGTTGACCGGCATCTCTGGAGAAATGTTACCACATTCTTGGATAATCCTTTCTTGTAATTGTTCTAAATTTGCAACTGGTGTTTTAAAAATAGTGTTCTTTAAATGAGGAAAAACGAAGTAATCCATAACCGTTAAACAAGGTGATCTAGGTGGGAATTCAGTGTCTGATCGAAAACTGATCAATCTGTCGTCGAAAAAAGTGCGTAAGTAGTTAATAGTTTCGGCGGCTGTATGGGCGGTTGCACCCCACTCGTGAATTCTTTTTTGGAAAAAATTAAAATTTGACAGATAATGCGAATCACGTCACTACTATGTCCCTGTTGAAAATATCCAAAACGTAGTTCGTAGTCAAGTAATTGCTCCACAAATGGATTCAAAATATTGTCTCTATACCGCTGTGCTGTAACTGTGTCATGGAAAAAAATAGGACCAACAATTCTTCTTCGGGAAACAGCTAAACAGACATCAATTTTTTGAGGGTGCAATGTGGACTCTACAAAAAAATGGGGATTTTCACTACTCCACATGCGTGAATTCTGAGAATTCACATAACCGGAGACCATTGGGATGGTAATTCCTGCGTCTTCCAAAATCTGCGGCTTGTATTTCTTGGAATACTTGCACTTTATAAGGAAATAAATTTAGCTGCTTCTTAAGAACAGTCCTGCATGTTCCATAAGATCTTCCCACTTCTTGGGACAGGCGTCTTATACAATTTGTTGGCGCATTTTGCATTATTTCACGAACGTTTGCAACAAGTTCTTCTGTTCTTACAGATGGTCTTCCTGCTCCTTTTTGGTGTTGTTAGAACCTGTTTCCCTAAACACAGCCACGGTTCTTTTCAGGCAATGATAGAAATCCCCAGCAATAAAAGCAATGTTAGGAAAATGTTCGTGAAAATCGTCTATTCACAAACCCGGATTGTATTGCCACTCACCATTTACTCTTAACCCCGTTTCGAAAATACGTTTTAATCATGTTCCGTAAAGCCCATTGTGTGAATTGTTTAAGAAATTGGAAAAATTAGCGATGAATCAAATTACTTGTAACGACTGTCAAAGATGACGGAATAACTGATTGATTATTAATTCAGGTAGTTACTGACACCCAACAGGTATTAAGCTCTACGGCTAAGCATTACGTCCTTAGATGCGAGGCCCTCTTTGATGCAAATAATTTTTGCTCGCACGGTATATAAAACGTTCCAGGTCGTTTTTCAATAATTTTATACGGGTTTTCGTCCATATTTTTATTTTAGCTGCATTGCTGTTTATGTTAAAATGTAACAATATAAGCGTTTTAATATTTAATGAATTAAATGCCTAGAAATATAGAGCTTTAATAAACTACCCATGCACTATTCAAACAGCAAAATATGGCGCTATAAACTGTTAATTTTCCATAATATATTTTACTTGCAATTTTCGAAACGTGTAGGTAATTGATGGAAAATTAACAACATTGGAAACAATTTAAAGTGATGAATTGTTATGGAATGGAGTATTGGTAATTTTAAATAGCATTAAGTATATTTTAATCCATAAACGAAGCGCTTTAAAAAGGAATTTCAGCTAGAAAGCTGCTTTTTCGGTGGAAGGTACATTTTATTGTTCGAAAAGACACTTCGTTATCATTTTGTATTCAACCCTTGCATACGGGATGGCAAATTACTTTAAAATGTTTTTTGACCCGTAGCTTCCAAACAAAAAACACTAGAAAAAGAAGTTTTAGACAAAAGTTGTAGAGCCTTTAAATCCGAATAAAAAAGTTTATAATCATTTTTACGATATCTCTAATAGTGGATTTGAGGGTTGATTGGGCGTCTTCCAAATTTCACGAATTCATTAAATTGTCGACTTGGCAACACCGCTATCGGCCGGTTAAAACTCGGCGGTCCGGGTGACTGAAAATACTAATTTTTTGGGGCCAAAACATGCTTACTAGAAAGTCAAATATATTGGTGACCCCGGTACCTAGAAAGTCAAAATTTTCACAGAAGTTTCCTAAAATACAGTGTGACCAGTAAAGTCCGCATCATATGGAATTTTTTTTATTAATAACTTTATTCAAAATTTGACTTTGGCATCAAGTTCTGCTTCGGTCTAGTTGAAAATTAGGCAAAAAAATAGTAGTCACGTGATTCTCATTATCTGTCAAATTTTAATTTTTTCTAAAAAATAATTCAAAAGTGGGTTTATTTCTGAAAGTATCGAAAAAAGTTATTAGAACAAGTTTTTTTAATTGCAGTTTCTAGCCCACATGCAAAATTTTAGCTGCATAAGATAATTTTGATTTTTTACCCATGTTTTGTAAATTACACCACTTTTGCAAAATAAGATTCAACGCAACCTACATAAAACTTCTTAGTTTTGACAATGCTTTATTTCAGATACATTATTTTAAAGTAGCGCCATATTAAATGTATGTTTTTCTACAAATCAAAATTGGGCTGTTAAAATTTGGTCGCATGTGATGCAAAGTTTATTTGTTTTTAACCCTGTATTAGGTAGTAACTTCATAAAGTAAGTATTTTTGAAAACGTAGTTGTGTCTGAAAGTAATACACCTTAATATTAAGACAAGAAAGAACACAGTGTTATCAGTAAAGTGTTCATTAAGTGGAAAATAAATTTTAGTGGTGGGTAAAAAATCAAAATTATCTTATGCAGCTGAAATTTTGCATATGGACTAGAAACTGCATTTAAAAAAACTTTTTCTAATAACTTTTTTCAATATTTTCAGAAATAACTCCACTTTTGAATTATTTTTTGGAAAAAATTAAAATTTGACAGATAATGCGAATTACGTGACTACTATTTTTTTGCTGAATTTTCATCTCGAATCGAAGCAGAACTTGATGCCAAAGTCAAATTTCGAATAAAGCTATTAATAAAAAAAATCCCATATCATGCGGACTTTACTGGTGACGTGGTGACACTGTATAATGCAAAAATTATTATTTTAACATTATTAATCTTACTATGTATTTGGGATCTCAGTAAAGTATCTTAGTATTATCGTATGTCACTATTTTTAGGGAAAAAGTTATGGTTGCCAGAAATTAGAGATGGGACCGAAGCCGAATATTTATTCGGTATTCGGCCTATTCGGCCACTTTTTGACTATTCGGTATTCGGCCGAATATTCGGTTTAAGACCCCGAATATTCGAATTTTTTTTTAAGTTGCGATAAAATGGGAAAAGGCTGATTTTAATGATTTTTTATTTTCAAATAAAAATTGCAATAGGTACGTATTTATAAAAACATAACTGCAAAAAAAATCTTTACAAACTTAAAAATAATTAATACTTAGTATACTAGTTAATAAGTGGTAGATTATGGTGCAAAAACACCAAGCTCTCAGCTCTCTCAGGTAATAAACGACTCTTTTTCTCATAAACATTTCCAGCTTCGGAGAACAAGCGTTCACTGTAAACAGTACTTGCAGGAGCTGATAAATAAACCTTTGCCATCTGGCTCATTTTTGGAAATTTAAGGGAGTATTTTTTCCACCATGCAAACGGGCAGTGGTCTTTGTGCAGTATTTCTTCTGACAAGTAAGCGAAGTGGTCGTAGCTCCTTTTCCTTTGCCCCCTCTTGAAATTAAAACATTACACAACGTACACTGGGCTTTTTTATCGTCCTTGGTATCTTTAAAGAAGATCCAAACTTTTGACTTTTTGTTTTTGTTCATTTTATTAATATAAATATTATAAATCGATAATAATCTATAACATCAACCACCCTTAGCAACAGAGTACCTTACACTAAATAGGCTTGCACGGCGCGACCGTCGACACGTGCCAATACAGGTCGTGTCGTAACCCGCAAAACTCGAATAAATCTTGGCGGCTACGCGTTCAGATCAATCAAAACTATATTATTCGGTATGGCCGAATATTCGGTTTCAATTTGGCCGAATATTCGGTATTCGGCTATTCGGCAAAACCACTATTCGTCACATCTCTACCAGAAATTTGATACATTTTCGTAGTTCTCTCGTAAGAATAATTAATAATAATAATAATAATAATAATAATAATAATAATATATCTATTAATCAAACATAATTTGTACCAAGCAGTTAATATATGTACGTATTAGTTAGCTTAAGTGTCCCAAAATTAATTTACATCTGTTTAAATAAGTCTGCCTATGCCTATAACTCTCGGTTATTATTACTTTCGTTACGAAACTGCGCTGGATCCACTTAAGAGCTGTCAAAACGCAATGGGGGCTTGTTAATTTTAAAATATCGAATTGACCTCATAAATATTCCCTCGAGATTTAATAATAAATTGTTGTTTACCACATTATTGTAATTAAATAAATTAAAAGTCCAATTCATCATGCCCGCCACTTATCGAGATCCAATATAGTTGAAAAATTAACAAATCTGTTTTTATTTATTTTTTCGTTGAATAAAGTTATGCTCTGTCTAAAGTCTATAGGGCTAAGAAAGGGAACAACATAACTGGGCTCCCTCTTTTTTAGGGAAATGATATACAAGAATAACTAACAACCTACTATAGATGGACCCAATTTATTTAAGAAGGCATTTCACATCCATTAGTGCGCAGTCTAAGGTCTTGTGTCAGATCCTCCAGGGAATTTTTTTTTGTTGAAACAGTTGACGACATAAATTCGTACACTCCACCCATACATAACTCAATTACAACAAAATTGGGTAAAACGGGTTTCTCACCTTGCTGCTTATACCTGGATAGAACACCAGCTATATACATAGCTGTAAATTATTGTATGTACGATTTTTTACCATAAGTAATAATGGTTATTTCTAAATATTTTTGT
The DNA here is from genome assembly GCA_963969555.1 of Polydrusus pterygomalis. Classification (NCBI taxonomy): domain Eukaryota; kingdom Metazoa; phylum Arthropoda; class Insecta; order Coleoptera; family Curculionidae; genus Polydrusus; species Polydrusus pterygomalis. The sequence goes on along the minus strand of OZ018384.1, from coordinate 31,368,169 downwards.
GTTTAAATTACAGCCGCGAAATAGGAAAATTATAAAGTAATACCAGGAAAACTACAAAAGTATAAAGCCAAAAAGGGTAAATTTATTAACAAACAACAAACAAAATACTAATATATACAGGGTGGTGATTTAATAACGAATAAATTCAATACAAATTAAATGGGGACGTGTTTGGAGAAACGCTCGAACCCGTCGATTTTGTTTTTAAATTGCGCATGTTTTGACATAAAATGTAGGTATACAGGGTGTACCACAAAAGTGTGGCAGACATTTTTTTTTTCTCAAATGGAAACTCCTGTATGTTATTGCATTTTCAGATTATCCGTAAAAATCTAGCCATGTTTGATGCATAATGTCCTAAACATAATATCTTCAACTGTTCACGAAATATTGAAGTTCAAATATTAAAATAACACTTTATTATATTGATTTCTAAATTACATTATTTATTTACAGTTATTTAGTTTTTTTGGCTGGGGTACTGCAGAGCCGTTAATGGCGAACACTTTCAACATTTGCTAAAGTAATTTTTGAGATTTTTTTGCGTGGCTATATATTCTGTGGTTATACATAAGTACCAAATTACAAATTTTTATTCAGTGCGGAGGAGTTAGGGGGGAGAAAAAAGTGACATAGAAACCCGAACACCCAGTAAAAATGATTTAACTTTAATAATATTTTACATAAACACCCGTAGGGTCATAGTAAGGAAATGAATAAAATTTCAATCCATCTTTAAAGACAGACTAAGTTTATTCGGTTTGTTCGGGTTTGTGGAATGTGAAACTGATAAAGGCTAAAAATGTAATCATACCTTCCTTTTGTGATGATAAACTTGTATACAAAATATTAATAAAATTAAATCATTTTTACTGGGTGTTCGGGTTTCTATGTCACTAAGTATATATTATTAAAAATATTATGTATTACATGTGTGTATATAAAAACAAGTCTGCCAATTATATCTATATACATTTTATAACGTTGATCTATACAGGGTGTTCCTTAATGAAGTTCTAATATTTTAGGGTGTAATTCCTCAAGTCATTTTATGAAGAAAAGTTCATATAAACATATATCCTAAAAGGCTTAAATTTTTTGCTACAGGGTGTTGAATTGTTTCTTTTTTAATGCAATTTTTGTAATATCTCCGAAAATACTTTAGATAATATTTTTAATTTTGGCATGTGCTAATAGGACATAAAACCACATATTTTAGTTATAAAAGTTATTTTTTTGTCCCACCAGTGGCGTCCCTGCCAACATGTCCTCTGATATTTTTTAGAAAAAAAGTGGTACACCACTAACATTTTTCCATGTGGATATTATTTCTGATTAGCCTGGTCAATTCTACATAAAAATGGTCTCTTGAGTTTTTCTCCTCAGGCACACCGTTCTTAATTAAAATAATTAAATTAAATTAGCTCTACTATTTAGTATTATTAACATTGATAATGCAAAATTTTGTTTTATAAAAATTGTTGGAAATGACCACCTTCACTTAATAGGCATGCTTTCGCCCGTCTTTGCATCGACTAGCGCACTTGTTCAAATATTCCAGGCGAATTCCGTATTGTTTCACAGAAGGCAATTATTCGCTCCCTTAAATTTTCTAAAGTGTTAATGGGAGTTTTATACACTAGAGTTTTAAGATGACCCACAAGAAAAAATCCGAACTATTGAGATCAGGGGATCTTGCTGGCCATTGTTGAGCTCCTCCGCGACCTATCCAACGATTCGAATAAACTGCATCTAAATGGTCGCGAACGATTACACTGAAATGAGCATGAGCTCCACCATGCATGTACCACATTTGATTTCTTAGCGCATATGGTACATCTTCAAGTAACACAGATAGTTTCTCTTGAAGGAAATGCAGATAAGACTGCTGTTAAGGTGTTAATTATGTTTTTAAAAACGTCACCGTTCCAGGATAACTGGATTTATGTGATCAAAAATTATTCGTCAATACTGCAAAATGAAGCTAATTTATTTTAATTAAGAACAGTGTGCCTGAGGAGGAAAACTCAGGAGACCATTTTTATGTAGAATTGATCAGACTAATTAGAAATAATATCCACATGGAAAAATATCAGTGGCGTACCACTTTTTTTCTAAAAAAATATCAGATGACATGTTTGCAGGGACGCCACTGGTGGGACAAAAAAATAACTTTTATAAGTAAAGCATGTGGTTTTATGTCCTATTAACACATTCCAAAATTGAAAATATTATCTAAAGTACTTTCGGGGATATTACAAAAACCTCATTAAAAAAGAAAAAAATTCAACACCCTGTAGCAAAAAAATTTAAGCCGTTTACGACATATGTTTATATAAACTTTTTTTTATAAAATTACTTGAGGAATCACACCCTAAAATATTAGCACGTCATTAAGGAATCACCCTCATGCCCTCGGGACAGACAAAATAGGTTTTTTTTGACGATCGATTCGGTATGGACTGGATCATCTTACTTGGTCTAGTATCTAGCCGATTCTATCCAATCGTTTACCTGTAATTCCTGGAGCCAATGGAATCTACACGTTTTAACTGTAGATAATATTTTACTTAAAATATAAAATACAGACGGCGAGTGGTAAATGAATTTAATCTCATAATACCGTATTTTATAAATAATATGTATTCCGTTGTTTTATTAAATTTTTCTGCTACAGGAGAACACTAATTGCATAATCTTTATAAAAAATGTGCCTTATTGTTTGGTATTTTGTTGGCACCCGTGATTCAATTAACCTTAATTTATCATGATTGCTGTGCCTTTTTAAATTTAGTTTATTAAAACCGCAAAGCAAAACCGTGTATAATATGTGTATTTACCCTGAAAAGCCTTTGCCTTTGTTGCTTTGCACAGACTAAATAACCAACTTTTGGCATAGTTATTTGAGCTCACAATATTTGAACAAAATATGTTTGTATGTACTCATAATAATTTGTACAAAATTCATATCAAATTGTGTAATTTTACGACATTAACTAACATTAATTATTAATAAAATGATATAAAGAGTACGCATAACTAACTGTCTTTTACCCCCTTATTCTATTACATTGAATTACACAGGCCTGCATTTTTTAACACTTTGAAAGTTGATTTAAAAATTTTAACTGTTTTCTAGTAATTGGGTAGCGCTGATTTCAAATCTGCTTTCAGTTTTTTTATATCACGTAAGGTTATTTTTCAAACCGGTAAAATCCAAAAATATAGAAAAAACACGATTTATTTCATTTATAAGCTAGTTTTTTAATATATTAAGGAAAAAAATACAAAAATATACAAAATATACACATATGAACTATTATAAATGGTTATTTATTCGTTACGCTTCTTCAAAAAATGTTTTCTTTTTTCAGAAAAGCTTCTTTTGATTGTTTTTGTGTTCCAACAGAAATCGGCCAACATTTTCGTGTCCCAGCGCCCCTGGTATCTTTTTTCCATCTCTTTAATATATTGACGAAATCTTTCACCGTGCTCTTCACCCACGTCCCCAAGATTTTCCGGGAATTAGTCCAAATGGAAATGTAAAAGGTGAATTTTTATGCTCATATTCTGAAATTCCTGAAATTTTCCAGCATATTTTCAACGATCTCAACATGGTAGTAATTTATGTTCAACTTCTTTAAAAGCATTCCATGCATGTTTTTCCTTATCTTCCATTGCCTTTTCAAATTCTGTATCTTTCATCAAGCTGCTAATCTGCGGCCCTACAAAGATTCCCTCCTTTAATTTTGCCTCTGACAGAGCCGGAAATGTTTTACACAAATATTTAAAACAATATCCTTCTTTGTTTAATGCCTTAACAAATTGTTTCATACGTCCAAGTTTTATGTGAAGTGGTGGAAGAAAACTTTTTGAGTTTCAATAAGACTTTCGCGAATTACATTTTTGTTTCCAGGTGTTAAAGTCTCTCTTTGTGACCAGTCTCTTTTTATCCAATGCTGTTCTCGCTAGCTAGACCACTCGCACAGGAAACATGAAAATTTAGTAAATCCAGACTGCTGACCTAAGAGAAGACTTAAAATGTTTAGATCTTCACACACTTCCCAGTTGTGATTTTCATATTGTATTTTTAAAAGTAATTCCTCTAAATTTTCATAGTTTTCCTTTAACTTAACTGTATGGCCGACCGAATCAGAAGCAAAAACATTGTCATTATGTAAAAGAACAGCTTTAAAGCTCCTTTTTGAAGTCGATAAAAAGTCTCCAGTCGGAAGGTGTGTAGCACCACAGAAAATCATTTTTTATTCATCAATCATTTAGAATTTGAAGTACTACATTATTTATTTTAAAATGTATTAAAACGCCTATTATAAGTTTTTTTTTATATTTTTTCTTTTTTTTGCAAAAAAAAAATCTGTGGGTGATAAGAGACCAATTGTATTTTAATTAGTTATTTCTATATAAAAACTAAGCTTAGCAAACAAAAATCACGTCATCACAAATTTCATGCAGGCCTGTGTTAAATAAAATGATATAAAGAGTACGCATAACTGACTGTCTTTTACCCCCTTATTCTATTACATTGAATTATTATTGCGCCGATTGCGAGTCAAACTACATTCAAATCAAGAAGAGAGACAGTTTCTTATTCGTGTTCGATTATTTAATTTTAACTGTTGGTACAGTGTACAGTGACGGTGCTGGGGTGGGCGGGGGGAGCCCAACCCACAAATACTGCCGCCGGTGGCAGCCCACCCTGGCTCTGCTTGGCGCACAGAAAAAAAAATTTAATTCAAGCTTAATATTCTTGAGTTAATGTTATCGTTAGTTCCTATAGTGGCAAAACGATCCTTATTTGACATTAAAAATATCATGTGTTCGTATAACAAAACCACTGTTCTTTTCAGTTCAAAGTATCGTTGTTTATAACCAAAATTATATGTTTTTTTTTTTACTTTAAAAACAATGTATCTTAAAACAAAATGTTACTTGTTTTAATGTTAATACCACGGTGATATTATACTAAAAATAACGAAATTTTATTTCAAAAGGAATTTTTTTCATTTAATGTAAGGGTAATTTTAATTCAATGTGAAACCTATTTTTACAATTAGCTCACGCTTTTTTTCGTTTAAAGTTAGATAGGTAATGTTGAAACAAAATTACAATATTTTGAAACAAAATTACACTGCTTTTCATTTAGAATATATTATTTTACTTTCAAGACTTATATTTTACTTCAAAAAATGTGTGATTTTGATTGAAACATAACTGTTTTTAAAAGGAGAATAACGATTTCTTTAAATTAAAATGATTGCTAGCGTTGAGCTAAAAACGCTACAGAGGAAAACTTTTACATAACATTTTACTGCCGTACCAGCGACTGTTAACTAGGCATAATAAAGCTATATTTCACAAAAGAAATAGTTAACAGTTTTATTACTTCTACTTTACAATCAACCTAGCAATAAAACGATATGTACAACTATACCTGTAATATTGATATTTTATTATAAATTAATAAAATATATTTTTTTCAACCCAAAAAAATATCAATATAATAGATAATATTCCATCTATACTCATTCACCGTTTAAAAATATTTTTATTAAACCTGAAATAATTTGGTAATTTTTTTCCAAATAAGATGTTGCTTACGCAAAATTTAAACAATAACATTTAAGGTAGGTAAGGGGAAAAAATTTAAAAAACTTTCTCTGAAACATATATTTATTAATATTATAACGACCAACACAAACAAATGGTCACCCAGAACCACTAACATAGCGTATTATGTACTCTATAAATAACAAAAAAAAAAGGATTTTGGAAATATATTTATTTAAAAGTTAACTGCTCATATTCACATGCAGTTAACCGACTAAAACATACATAAAATTATGAAAGCAAAACAATAAAACCCAAGATAATTTAACATAACTTACTCCCTAAACATAAAAATCTTACTTTTTAATTTTTGCTGCTTTCCACTTTTTTAGATACACCTAGACATGAATGCTAGTATGAAACTTAATTTTTTTCCTACATATTTGCACAGAAAATTTTACCTGCAGAAGTTAGTTATGATAACGTGAATACTTCAAAATATAATATAAAACCTGTTTCTTAGGTAAAATTATTAGATATGTAAGTACTAGTACTAAAATAAATAATAAATAACTTATTTTATTACTTACTGCCGTAAAACGTGGCAAATGACTAACTATAATATGAACAAGTCTATTTTGATTGGTGGCATCTAACCGCTGATTATTTTTATAATATTGTAGAATTACTTTTCCCATTGGGGCTGTTTCTAAAAGCGTTTTCAAATCGAAATTAGGATAGGTTCCCTTAGGTAATAACAAGTCAGTTATATCATAAACATCATCAGGGAATCCATCAGAGGTTCCATCAGTATTTTCGAATGTTATGGTTGATGCGACTGAAGTCGAGGGTGAAAGCACAGGTATTTCCAACAGTACGTTAGTCTCAGAGTTAGCATTTTCATATGCCTCTCCTGATAAAATTATTATTCACAATAGTACGTCTCTACGTGTTGCCAACGTGCACAAACACGAAAACGAAACGTTAGGTTTTAGGTTAGGTCTACTCGAACCACAGAAAACAGATACTAAATGTTGTTTCTTCTTTACGCGATTGCGTGATGTGGGCTGCCTAGACTCCAGACAGACAGTCTGACGGCCAAATGCAGAATAACACTAAATTATCGCAACAGTTGAAGGTTAAAATTATTTTAACATTACCATCGTTTTATTCTACGCATGTTAATATATCCTTAACTTCAATAAGAAATATTTGTCATTCTGATAGTTTTAATATTAGAACATTAACTAAAATGTGAGTTCAAAGTAAAATAATCGTTGTTTTTAAAATAAGCACAGTAAAGTTTCTGAGTTGTACAGTTGAAATAACTGTAACTTTGAATGGAATTTAATTATTTTGAACGAAAAAAGTAGCTGAGAATACTCTAACTTTCTTGTTAAGTTACACATGTTTTTAAATCAAGCATACCCTTTTAAGCAAAATTAATTATATTTGGTTGAAAACTAAATTTTCAAAACTACCACTGATCTCAGTTCAAAAATAGATTTTTTTGTGTGCGCTGGTCAATGGTCATTACCTGGCGCTCAGATCTATAACTTTGAGTTGGTTGCATTAACCAGACACACATGTCTATTATTTAAAACATAAGGTATTTTACGGTATTCGATGTAATTTATTATGTCTTAGATTTTTTAATTAAAAATTAAAATACAGCGTTGCTCCAAGAAAACGTGTTAAATACGGCTCTGCGTTCTATTCTGGTGCTGGCGCCGACCGCGCGATTGCGTTGTTCGTTAGTTGTTGGCGTTGTTGCTAGTTGTCTGCCTAGTGCAGACGTTAGTCGTTGCAGAATTTTTTGAATGTCAATAGCAAAGTTACCGTTTCTCATTTCGAAAAACCGTCTGTTTTTACTTTAGCTACTCGATAAAAACATATTGTAAACATTTACCCATACTTCAGTTTCCTCACCATTATTTTTCTGGTACTCACCTGAAAGAGCCAACATTTGGAATTTTTTGTACCGGGACTGTGCTAAGTAAAAACGACATCCTACAATATTGGTTTCTGAAAATGCTCTCATATTGCTTTGTGAATAGCGATTTCAAAATCTACAGTGAATTGTAATTGTTTTAAAGGCACATTGAATAACTGTTTACACTCTTTGTTTATAAACTTAAAGGTAGTAATATACGTTTTCTGAAGTTTATTTGGCAAACTACAAACAAAAGACTAGGAATATAATGGCCGTTTTAAAAACCGTGTATGGTAAATATTTGCAGCAACAGTTTAGTACCGTAGTCAAAAGATCCAATTACTATATTTCTAACTAAAAACTTTTCCTGTCTGTCAGTAACAATATCATGATTTTTTAACTAGGTTGTGAAATTCTAAAATATCTTTTGGTAATATTGAAAGAACAGTTGATTTAGCTCGATATACATTTTTCCTCGTTCTTAAAATATCTTTGGTTGTAACTAACACACGCGCTTAAATTTGAAAATTACATTCTATAGATAGAAAGAAAATTTCCTTTCTTTTTCCTAATATTATGTAACCAGTTTGGCTTTAATCGTACACAATTCTGGATTTAATAACATTTTGTAAAAAATCTTGAGTAGGTAGGTATAAAAACGATTTACAAAACAGGAAATATGTAAGGTTGCCCATATCTATGCTAGTGCATGGTTGAATTAAAAATATCTTATTACTTGTAAAATGTAGCCCTAAATATCTATTAGTGTGTCGTAAGTTTCAATGAAGTTGCTGATACCATTCAATATTATAATAGAAAAATGTGAGTTTTCTTTAAAAGTTGAACACCCTGTATCTCGAAAACGGAGCTCTTGCGGACCTATAATTATATAAACTTTTCATCTTAGAATCAATCAAAGATTAATTCCTTAAAGTTTCCGTACTTATTTAATTAACACCCTGTATAATGAGATGGCTCTACAGGGCGGTCATGAGACCTAGCGTGGTCTGGTGGCCGGGGGTGGAAAAAATCACCAGGCGGAATAAACTAACGAGAGTACAAAGACTGGCGGGCCTTGGTATAACAGGAGCCATGAGAACTACGCACATTGCAGCACTGGACATCCTTCTAGGATAGTTTATCCGTCTGGATACAGAAGGAGGTGGTGGCAGCATTCTCCAGAATGCGCCGTGCCAGGTGTTGGAACGGTGTGGGTAACATAGGACATACGAGGATCGCAGGCATAGCCAAGAGGGAAGTTCCAATAGTTTTTTTTTAAACGACCCTCCGTCAAGCACTCTTTAAGAATGGACTTGAAGTACACTCTCATGATACCTAGTAAGTAACAGTGGGAGAAGAATAAAGTAATATTCCCCGAGGACTCTCTGGTCTGCTAATTTGCGACGTATTATATACATGACATAACACCGACATGATATAATAATATAGCAGCCAAGAACAGCGAACTATTTATTGATATAGAAATAAATGTCTAATTTTTAGTGATGGGATTACTCGAGTGAAAAATAACCGATCACTCGGTTTTTTCAATCACTCGATTTATTCGATTATCTTCGGAAATCATTCGAGTGACGAAATGAGTGATGAACATAATGGTTTTTGATAGTGATGGGATCACTCGAGTAAAAAAAATAACCGATCACTCATTGCGGGGCTATACAAAGTAATGTTCGACCATTAAAAGAATGCATCCTCAAAGAATGTGGGCAAGTATTTACACTGTTGCGCAATTTATTACCCCTCTGCAAGAACATCTTTATCAATGCCGTATTTGTTCAAGTATTTTTGCATGCAACAAACCTGGAGTTAGTTTTAGGCCTTATGGATCTTATTACGATATTAATTTATTAATCCCTTTCAATTTAAAACAGTAACACATGTCTCACAAGTCAGATCGTTTGACGATCGCGCAACAACGCTTAATCGGTCGAGCCTAACAGTGGACCAGCGCAATGGATCGGTATAAGTTAATATATTATCATTGTTAAAAACATCGGCGACTCGCTGTATTCCGTCCAATTCTCGCGGACAACGAGACATCAGTAGTGGTACGCGATGGCAAGTAAAGGCGGAAAAACGATTATAAGTAAAGCAAGAGAAATAGTGGCAAGTGCTGAAAGTTGAAAGTGTTTGCGATGAGAAGGCTAAAAATAAATGTTGTCAGTTACATCAAGTACTGCTAAGGCTGCTTTGTATACTGGGGTTAGCCAAAGAACAGTTTGTAAAATAAGAAAGGAGAACGAAGAAAGACAAAAAATGGCCCGGGAAAACCCTTATCTTCGCCTGGCACAAAAAGTCCCCGCCCCTCTATAATTCAAAAAATTGAATCGGAGACATTTTAATTAACTTTAGAAAAAATTTTACTGTGAATATCATTTTGTTCCTACATGCAATAAATTGCTGGTTAAACTGAAAAGTGAGATAGATTTTTCTTATCGCAAGTATTCGTTGAGGAAACTTTTAAGAGCAAATGGATTTTACAGGCGAAAATGTCAGTTAAACGAAAAATCTTAGTTGAAAAGCCCTATATTCTGTATTTAAAATACAAATATAGAGGAATATCGAGAAGAACAACGCCATATTATATACTTAGATGAAACTTGGATCGATAATGACCTTACTTTTAAGAAATGTTGGCAAAGTGAGGAGGTTTTTGGGTTATCAGCAATATAAGTGGTATAGGTAAATTAAGAGTTCGATAAAAAAAATCAAATAAAAAATTCTTAAATCGTAATAATTAATTTCGTGTTCATTGTATTAATTTCAGCAATACAAAAGGAATTTTTTTAAAGGGAGCATACAATTTGTGCTAAAAAATAAATATATGTTGACATACTAAAAATATAAGTACCTTCATTATAAAAAAAAATTAATATATGTATATATTATTGTTAAAAGCTTTTGTGCAATCCAAAATTAATGTTTTGTTTTATAACAGTTATACATTAAGTTAAGGTAAAATAGGTTACAGTCTTTACATAGTCACTACATGATCACTAATAACTTTGATTCAACTCAGCGAGAGATTCGTTTCTCAACGGTAATTTCCAGCATGTCAATTATATTTTGAAGTTAGCAATCGATTGTTGCCTTGGCATATTAGTTGAGCGACTGGAAATAGCCAGTGTATTATTGTCAAAACCTTAATCTTAACAGTAATGGTGTTATTATGCTATGCATACAAAAAATAATGTATATTACAAAAGAAGTATTGACAATAATATTAATCGTTTATGGATCGTGCGCCAACGCGACGCGACGACGTGGTTACTAAATGCATAATATTTAGAAAACTTTTAGTAAAATTAACCAAATACATCGTGGGGCTGCTCTAGAATTCACGGCATATTGCTATGTTTGTAATGTTACAGGCCGATTAATTGATGTACACGCTGCGCTGGTTCAAAAGATGGATGTGTTTCAAATGCAGCCTCTGCTTTACTACGTCTTTATAGTTTTAGAATACTTTTACATATTTCATTTATGCATTCCATTTTTGGTATTGAAATAATAATTACTGATCTAATAGTATCACAGAAAATGTGTTTTTTCTGATTTTGTAATTGGGTTTTTCGAGCATGTTATTCCGGTTTTTAAACTATTTATATTTGAAATTAGATTGTAGATTTGTTTGCCTGCAATATTTGTGCAAAAATAATTTATTAATTAATAAAGACGTATTTTTGTTCATAGATCATAGTTTTTGTGGACGCCTATGGTTTGACCAGTAAATCTAGTTTAAAGCGGTTTTTATGCCAAAATTCCCCCTTTCGTCTCATGCAATCTTTCGTTGGGTACACTTTAGTTAGTTTATGGAACTGGCGACCTTTTTTTTTTTTTTTTTTTTTTTAGAAGTCTAAAAATATTTATTGAAGTGATTAAAAAAAAATGAATTTTTTTTAAATTGCCCCTCATATAGCATTTGAGTGAACAATCGATTATCATTCGGTTTTTTAAATCACTCGAATTCTCGGTAATTATTGAAATAACTCGATTTTTCCCATCACTACTAATTTTATCCAAATTTTACTCATCTGTCTTAGTACTTTATGGTTTATATTTCCCTCGGAAGTAATATTATTGTAGATACGTCTTGTCTTAAATAAAACACCTTGCCTTGGATATGTATGCAGTTCATTTTATAAAATCCTATTTTCACTCTGCACTGACTGGTATGATAAAGAATTGCTTTGTTGTTTATTTTTAAAAAGAACTATATTTGTTTCAGGGTATACGAAATGAAATATAACAAGGAATATGTATTTTATGTATATTTTAAACATGTTTTCTATTGTGAACACTTTCTCTTTTCTCTGCTTTTCTTTCAAAATTAAATAGGTGGTCGTTGTCAGGGCTAGGTCTAGCTGTAGTGCAGGCAAACTAGGGCGTCGCAAAGAAAGCGCATCCTAATTTACCTTAAATCCTATGATTTTTAAAATTTTTCCTATAATTAGAATAAGCACAATTTAATATATTGATGAAATGTGACCATTGTTATACATAAAAAGTTTTGTTGTCGAAGGGGCTCCCCCAAAAGCAATAAATATTATCAAAAAAATAGAAAATAACTAACAAACCAGAATAAACACTAGTAGCGCATTCGCCATTTCGTCTTTTGATCAGTTTTACGGTAAAAAAAATTGGATTAATAAAAGTCGAAATCACAGAATATTAACAGCAAGCAGAAGCGACAATACCTGTCGGCACCTTTGATATCGACTGGTCGTTTTTCAATGACCTTCACACAACGATAACGGTCGATCCACAACATAATACTCCGAGAAAACTTGCTTATTTTCTACACTGAACGACATTACTTTTTAGTACAGGTGCAAATGTTATAACTTGATTTATTTTTCAAACATAAAAACTTAAAAAAAGTTTTAAATTTGTTAGTCTTGGGAATTAAGAATATTATTGAAGTAGAAAATGAAAAAAATTATTATATTAAAAAACTTTTAAATTGCTAACGCTTTTACAGATTTGTTTGAGGTTCCTTCGATTTGTGACGGGCAAAAATATGTACTTATATAATATTATAAACATATTATAACATAAATTATAGAACACTATTAGGTACGTCAAAATATATCGTGAGTAGGTATACGTAGATATGGGGTGGCGTGAGATAAATATCATTTTATTAAAACGTCAGTAATTTGTTACACAGTTTTTTGCGCTTTAAAAACTACAGTGACGTTTTTGACAATTGCTTTAGTGTCATAGTTACTTACCCATGGATAAAAAAAATGTGGTCCTTCGGGGATTAAAAAAAGTTAATTCACCCTAAATAAGTAAAAAGCTGTTAAAAATTTTATTCAGAAATACATGTTAATTCTGAAATTACTAGAGGAATAATAATTACATATTGTTTTACATTTGCCTATTTAAAAAAACTTATATATGTGATAAAATTCGTAGCTTTCGTATAACTTTTTAAGTTCTGCATGTCCCTAAACAAAAAAGAGCATAGGCAAAACTAGTAAATATTGCGCTGTACACGAGGGAGAGGTGAAAACGTTAAATTCACTCAAGAATAAAGTGCCCTTATTTTTCACTGTAGAAAATTTTTTTATAAGGAAATGTTTGCACTTAAAAGTTATTCATAAATACCAAATTTCAGCTCGGTACCACAAAAAAAGTGTTTTTACTTTTTTTTACGCCCCCTCGTATAACGAATCGATAGAAGCTATGCAACCTATAAATTCAATTTTTTAACACCTCTTGGGCAATTAGACACATAACTTACTTAAATTTGTTTAAATACGCGAGAACTGGACGTTTAATAAAATAACGTCAAAAATAATTCAACTTTTCTGGTGTTTAAACCCTTACAATAAAATTCGTTTTCATTTAAATCTAGTAGCCATGAAAAATATTTATATTTGTGCTACCGAGCTAAAATTTGGTATATTTGGATAAGTTTTAAGTGCAAACAACATTTCCTAATAAAAAAAAAATTCCACAGTGAAAAATAAGGGCAATTTATTCTTGAGTGAATTTAACGTTTTCACCTCTTCCTCGTATACGGCGCAATATTTACTAGTTTTGTCTATGCTCTTTTTTGCTTAAGGACATGCAGAATTTTTCAACCGCCAAAAAAATTTGGTAAGTTTTTAAATAAAAAAAAAACCCTTTGGTGCGAACTTTCTGCCGGTCACTGTATAAAGCATACAAACCTGACAATATAATAATTTTTTTTTACACAACATCTTTGCGACATGCGCGTACCAAAACAGGACCCGCAAAACGCCCAGCTGTCGCTTCTCGTTGGCTGTGTGTTCTCTGGTCGAAATATCGAGATTAAAATCGAAATTTCGACGTTTAAGTCGAAATTTCACTATATTTAAAAAAACTTAATTTTTTTTATGGCCCTTCTATGCCTTCGTACTTTTACCATAAATAGATCCATTTTAATTCGTGAATATTAAAGGATATGAATGTTTATTTAAAGCATTCCAATTAAAGTTGTTTCCATCAGGTAGCTGTATGCCTATTGAAGCGGACGAACATGGCTATGTTTATAATTAACCCCTAAGTGAAAGGGACGAATAATCGGTCAAACCTATGTAAGGCCAATTTATATTTTACAATTCCCGGACCCGGTAGACAAAACAAACTCTAAGCGACACCAATAGTCATTTGGTTAAACCGTAAAGCAAAAGTATACTTTTGGTAGTTAAATTTACATGGAGCAGTTTAAAGTGGGTTTTTTCTTTTGTAGTTAAACACTCTCACATTTAAATCTTGTAACGGACCCGTGCTTTAATGATGTTCTTTTTTTATATGCGCTGTTAGGGAACTTTTGTTTAGTTTTGTGTTTTGTCATAATATACAAGAGACTAAATTAATATTGCATTGATAAACTTATTTCCTTTCATAATGATATCATGTTCATCATGATATGCCTTTAAGATATGCAGTTATTTGCATTTTTTTACCAAATATGCATACTGGTATGCAATATTTCTTAAATTATTATAGTAAAATGAGGTAAAGAAACACATTGGGTTCTAAAAAATATGTTTATTTAAAAAAAATGCAAAAAAATCAATGAAAAATAAAAGTAAACTATTTTTTAACCTAAAATTGTATAAAAGGCATTTATTACTAAATATTTTTCAAAATTTTCAACTAAAGGGGATTGTCTTCTATTAGTAAAAATATGTTTATACAAAGAGAAGGTTCTTTCAACAGCTACTGATGTAATCGGACAATAGGTACTGGAACTTAGGAAGCAAAATATAAGGCCAAGATACAACTTCGTTGGAGGGTTTACCCTCATAAATGCCTTTTACTGCAGTTAAGTATTTAAATCCTTCATTCATTTTTATAGTAATATACAATTTGTTCCTTACTTGACCTCCTACTTTACCGGGAATGTTGTTACATTTGCCGGAAAAAGTTTCAACAATACTAATTGTCTCTTAAACTTAAATTTCTACTCTCCAGCGAGGATATTATGTCCGATATAAAACTGAAATTAACCTTAATAAAAACAAGATCTTTAGCTACACGTGCACTTTTTAACAACTCTTTACTTTGCACAACACACTGCGAATCGTCATCTAAATCCAAAATTAGTTCTTTAATGGCTTCGAAATGCTCTGCGTAAAATATTGCGGCCTTAATCCATGTTCCCCACCGGGTAATTACAGGTTTTGGAGGTAAACTAACTCCTGGTAATCTCTCCTTATACAACTGTACTCTTAGAGGTGCTTTTAAAAACACTTTTTTTTTATTTGCATTTACATTTGAAATTAATTTACCAAAAAAAATTCAGTTCTGACGATTTCTGCGACTCTGTTTATTCCATGTAATGTACCATATTGGGGTAAAATATTCTTAAGTTTTGGCCTACTTTTACCATATACGGTGCTGCATCAGACTACTACTACTAAAAACTTCTCATCTGGTTTCACACTAAAAATTAGGGTTGCCAGGTTTAAATCTGCAAATCGCAGGACACAAGTTTAAAAAAGGAAGGACTGACACAAATAAAAAAGGACATTTTTTTAAAACTAAAACAGAATTTATTTTATGTAAAGTTTTTTCTAACAAAATAATATTAATAACTTAAAAATTCTTTAAAAAAATGTATTATTATACAGAATATTTTTTATTACAACGGACGGCTTTCAAGGGCTTTTTTTTTTCTAGCTACCATATTATAAAAAATTTTACAGGTTAAATTAAAATTTGTTTTTATCTGAAGCTCTGCTTTTACGTGGTCAACCAAAAGTTTATTTCGGCTGTCGCTCCAGGCTGCATTGCATAAAGAAAAAATTCTTTCGGAGTCAGTTTTTGACCAGAATATTGAAAACACAAACTGTATTATTTTTAAAAAAGAATGAATTTCGGGGTTAGCTAAAAAGATGTTGTTCCATTTTTGGTTAATGGATTCCTCAGGTAAAGCGCAAGCTTTGTCAAGGGTAGGTTTTAATAAATATACAATATTCTTTATACAACCATTAAACAAAAGATGGTGTTACAAAGCTTAGAAATAAATTGTATTGTAATTTAGGCATAGGCATTTAAGAAATCCAGGACATTAGGCGTCCTTCCGAAGGTCTTCGAAGGACGCTAAATTTAAGCTTCAAATCCAGGACATCCTTCCAAATCCAGGACACCTGGCAACCCTACTAAAAAAACTGAAATCTTTCGACAAACTAAAACACAAGTATGTATTACTAATCGATATAAATATAATTTGTTAAGCAGGTAATAATAACGCATTATTAAGTGACAATAAACAATCCCTAACAATAAGATAAAATTTTATACAGGCACCTAAAGAAAGTAAAGTTAATAACAACCAATATCAAGTTCCTGACATTTCTTCAATCCCAATATTATTTAATTTGTCAAAAATCACTAATAAGAACTTTTTATTTCTTGATTTTTTAAAAAGTTTTTCTTAACTTGCTTTACAAACCAAGATTTATGTTACATTCTTATTGACATTATTTAGTAGATAGGTATACGATTTAACTGCCAGACGTTTATTTCTTTTCATAAAAAAATATAAGGTGAAAATATGTGGAAATACAATAAAAACGACAGCGGCTATTATTCTCGTATACTCGGCTGTTATTCGGGACCGGGACGAAATATACTTCATATGAGTATATTTGTGCACCCTATTTATATTATGTTAAGGGTGTGCCTAAGGGGTTTTTGGATCTTGACAAAATAAACATTATTATTTGGATTTCGCCCTCAATTGCATTCCTGATATTTCGGAGGCGTCAATATACTGAAAATACCCAGCAACAGATGATTGTATTGACGAAAGCTTGCCTTGGGGGATATGTAATATGTACAAGTAGGGAAAATCTTTTTTAGAAAAAATTATTATTATATCTATTATTATTTTGGAAATATTGTGTCAAAAATGCAACTGCGACCCGTTTGTTAATATTTTTAGCCGTGCCTGCTTTGTTTGCATAAAACTTTTGACTACAAATTTGGAAACATTTTCGGAACGTAGATATACATTTTAAATGGCGTTGTTTATGAAAAATGTATCGGAAAATGTTATTTGTCAATATTAGAGGGCACTGTTTGAAGATGTCAAAATGGACACGACAAGAAATGAAATAATTCGAATTACCTGCAGGTTGTGCAATAGAAGAAAAACAATGTGAAGACGAAATAATTTCGCCATGTTGCTTTTGGCACAGGTGTATTTTCTATAAGTCATGATTTATTTCACTTAGTTATTGCAAAAGAGAAACACATTGACGAAATAAATTGTACCATGTAGTTTAGTAATTCAGCTTTATATTTTTAACGCGCTCTTAATTTATTTGCATTTACAGAAAAAATAATATTATGCAAAAAAATAAAATTGAAAATATTTTCAAAATTTAACTTATTTCCTTTTTAAATTGAGTTGGCTAGTAAAATAGAAATAATGTGACGACTTTACAACAGGAATTTAATTAAAACCAATTTTACCAAGATAAAAGTTCATTTGTCAAAATGGCCTCTAGAACGCGAGATATTATTCTGATTCAAAATGGAGTCGAGTCACAATTTCTAGTGTTGGGTTTCTATAATGTTTCGTATATTATGTAGCTATAGTTAATAGGGTGTCGAAAATAATGCGAAACAAACGTAGCTAAAGTAAAATCGACTTATATACAGGGTGTCTCACGGTCGATGGTACCTTAGACGTTTCTGACGAACCAGTAAAGGAATCGTTCTGAAAATTTGGTCGCGTACATAAACGGACATGCTCTACCAACCTAAAATATTTTTAACAATACAGTGTTGCCGCTTCCACATAAAAATAATAGTAACTTCGATTTTTTAAATGCAACACCATATATTTTATGTTATTTTCGGAACCCCCATTACTTTCCTTACAATTTTTATTAACTCTACTCTATACTTATCTTTTACCGTTTCTAAGATATAAATTAATTTCCGTTTTTTTTTGTCCGAAAACGTCTGCACTTTTAAAAATTCTGACAATTTTGAGCTCTAAAACACTGAAACCCTGAAATTTGGTAAATAGTTAACTAATACCATAGGGCTCTTTGCCCCAGTCCCAAATCTTAGTTGCAATATACAGGGTGGTTAAAAAATACACTTATTCTGGTAACTTGAAAAAGATACCATAAGTCCTTTTTTTCAAACGTAACACCCTGTATATTATTACGGATTTGAAAAGCTGCCAAAATTTCACTTAATTCTTGTATATCATACCTGTACCTAACTAACTAGTTTAACCATTTTTTTGACGTATTAAGCATAATTTGTAAAATTTTCTATACAATTCAATTTTTATTCGGTTATTAGTTAGTTAGCCATGACAAAAACTGATGTTTACGTATGTTACTATAGTTATCGTTTTGACATTTCATTAAGTTTAGATACAAGATAGAAATACACTTTAAAGTCATGGAAGAAAACTATACAAATGCAGTTCTTATAAATTTATTTATTTTATTTGGACAATGTGATAGAATCATCGCCAGGACATGTATAAAGTTTAACGAACTGTACTCTAATTTACCGCCAATGAATCTTAGAAAATTCATAAGGATCCAGGACAATGTTATTAAATGTTAACTAGGTAGTCAAATAATAAAAGACTACTAAAATTATAACTAATAAAATGCTATTTTAACAGATGTTCAAAACACTGGCCGTTTACATCCAAACACTTTAATATGCGGGTGTTGACTGCATGGATTTTAAGAAAAATTTAGTTTTAATGTTTTTTGCATGTTAATGCAAACACACATTGTCCAAATGAAATAAATAAATTCATAAAAACTGCATTTGTATAGTTTTCTTCCATGACTTTAAAGTGTATTTCTATCTTGTATCTAAACTTAATGAAATGTCAAAACGATAACCATAGTAACATACGTAAACGTCAGTTTTTGTCATGGCTAACTAACTAATAACCGAATAAAAATTGAATTGTATAGAAAATTTTACAAATTATGCTTAATACGTCAAAGAAAATGGTTAAATTAGTTAGTTAAATACAGGTATGATATAGAATAATTGAGTGAAATTTTAGCAGCTTTATAAATCCGTAATAATATACAGGGTGTTACGTTTGAAAAAAAGGACTTATGGTCACTTTTTCAAGTTACCAGAATAAGTGCATTTTTCAACCACCCTGTATATTGCAACTAAGATTTGGGACTAGGGCAAAGAGCCCTATGGTATTAGTTAACTATTTACCAAATTTCAGGGTTTCAGTGTTTTAGAGTTCAAAATTATCAGCATTTTTAAAAGTGACGTTTTTGTCAAAAAAAACTGAAATTAATTTATATCTTAGAAACGGTAAGAGATAAGTATAGAGTAGAGTTAATAAAAATTGTAAGGAAAGTAATGGGGGTTTCGAAAATAAAATAAAATATATGGTGTTGCATTTAAAAAATCGAAGTTTCTATTATTTTTATGTGGAAGCGGCAACACTGTATTGTTAAAAATATTTTAGGTTGGTAGAGCATGTCCGTTTATGTACGTAACCAAATTTTCAGAACGATTCCTTTACTGGTTCGTCAGAAAGGTACCATCGACCGTGAGACACCCTGTATAGTATACCCTAAAACAAAAAGAACCCACAGAAATATTTGATATAAGTTACAGTACAACAAATAATATAAAATGCAATCACACATTTTAGAAAATTAAAAAAAAATTATTTTAATTTTCTAAAATGTGTGAAAATAATTTTTTTTTAATTTTCTAAAATGTGTGATTGCATTACCAATTTCAGCAATTTTAAATTAACCTCTCGAGGAGTTACTGGGCTTTACCCCCACCCCAGTACCCCAAAAACCACTCTTTAAAAATATGTTTGACATCATGACTTCTACAAATGACAATTCTCATCTTTACACTGTCTTACTGACATATCAATAATTCTTCTTCTTCCTCATTTCATTTGGTTGTTTACACATCCTTTTTCACAGGCTCAGCATGTTTTCACTCTCCCCGACTTTTTTTTATACAGTGATGGGCTAAAATATGGAACAAATTCATTTAAAAATCAGGTATTCATTTTTTGAAAAAAACGCTCGGACACGTCGATTATCATTCTTTCTTCCGGATTTTTTGCCTCAAAAAGAAATTATACCGGGTGTGTCAAAAAGTAGATGTAGCAAAAGTTTTTTAAATAGAACCCCCCTATTTTTACTTATTACCCTAATTCTACGTCAAATTCTGCGCATAATTCATGTAGCATACTCTATCCTTATCTCTAACGGTTTTAGAGAAAAATTACATCATAAAAAAAAATTCTTTAAAAAAAGGTACATGTACCTATTTAAAGGTAAACAGGTAAATTTAAATGAATTGTTACTACGATAGCAAATCATGTGTCAATCAAAAATTAGTTTAGGTATAATTTTGAAAAACGGTGATCATGGTGCATTTAAATGAAACACAAAGAATCGAAATTTTAATTTTAATTGGATGTGGAGACAAAACAAGAAGTCAAGAAGAAGTTTGTAACTTGTTTAACGCTAAGTATCCAGAACGGCCGATTACAAGATCTACAGTAAGTAAAATTGAGAAGAAATTCAGGGAAACAGGGAATGTAAAGGATCGTCTACGGCCAGGTCGTCCAAAAATTAGTGAAAACTTACAATTGAACATTTTGTTAGAGGTTGAAGATAATCCTCATAGTGCATCCACTGAAGTAGCCCTTAATAATGATGTTAGCCGACGATCTGTGTTGCGGCTATTGAAACAATAAAAGTACCATCCGTACAAAATTAGGTTGCTGCACGAGCTAAACGAAGATGATCCCGACCGCCGACTACAGTTTTGTGAAACTATGATGGAAATTTGCAACTTAAATCTATTTTTCCATCGCAACATACTTTTTAGCGATGAAGCCACGTTTTGTTTGAATGGTTCGGTAAACAGACAGAATTTTCGGTATTGGAGTACAAATAGTCCCCGTTGGATGAGAGAACAGCACACGCAATACCCACAAAAAGTAAATGTTTGGGCAGGGCTATTAAATGATAGAATTATTGGACCTTTTTTCTTCGATGGAAATCTTACAGGAGACCGGTATTTACAATTTCTTCAAAATTAATTAATTCCCACACTAGCAGCGGATTTTCCAAATCCGAATCAGCCTCATCTACCAGAAGCGTCTATTTGGTTTCAGCAGGATGGTGCTCCGCCTCATTTTGCTCGACAAGTACGAGAGTATTTGAATACTGTATTTCCCGAACGATGGATAGGTAGAAGAGGACCCATAGAATGGCCTGCAAGATCTCCCGATCTTACACCCATGGATTTCTTTCTTTGGGGTTATTTGAGATCAAAAGTGTATAAGGATAAACCACAAAATTTGGAAGACATAAAATTTAAAATTAGATATGAAATTAGGCAAAATAATGAAAATACTGTAAATAATGTTTTAGAAGGGTTTTTAAGTAAATTAGCATATTGTCAAGAAGTTAATGGTTTGCATTTTTAACACTTAATAAACTAATTTTTTAACCTTTTTTTAAAGATTTTTTTTTTATGATGTAATTTTTCTCTAAACCCGTTAGAGATAAGGATGAGTACATGAATTATGCGCAGAATTTGACGTAGAATTAGGGTAATAAGTAAAAATAGGGGGGTTCTATTTAAAAAACAAAAAAATTTTGCTACATCTACTTTTTGACACACCCGGTATAATTTCTTTTTGAGGCAAAAAATCCGGAAGAAAGAATTATAATCGACTTGTCCGAGCGTTTTTTCAAAAAATGAATACCTGATTTTTAAATGAATTTGTTCCATATTTTAGCCCATCACTGTACAGGGTGTTTCATTACGGTCGAAGAGCGGCCATATCTCGGAAACTACTGGGCATAGAAACTCAGAAAAAGAAAAATGACAATAAAAGTGGCCATGAGAAAATTCTGGAAATAATTTTCAAGTTCCGCATTTTGCCGCAAGAGGGCGTTATTAAAAAGTAAATTTTTAAATTTTACATAACTCCGAAAATTCCACATTAAGGTATATGTTCGATAACACCATTTTAAAGCTTGGACAATTATGCATCATTTTGGTCTTGTGCTCATTGGCGTACCGACTTTAATAAGAGTGGGGGAAGCTGTTGAAAGTGTAATCATTTAAATCGCTGTAACTTATAAACGACTTACCCGATTTTAGCAAACTAAAGACTGTTTGGAAGAGAAATGTATGCACTTTGACCAATCGTATTTAGTTGTCCATAATAGTTCTCTAAAAAAATGCTAGAGGGCGCAATTTGCAATAACAATACATTTTTGATTTTCCTCCGAAAAAATAAATCATACGGTATAATTATGATACCATAATCGAAAAGTAGATGAAATTTGCTAGAAAAAATATCAAAACCGCAGCTCGATATCTCCGTTCGTTTCTGAGTTATTGCCAAAACAATAATTTTTAACACAAATTGCGCCCTCTAGCAATTTTATTAGAAACTATCTTGTACCATTAGATACGACAATTGAAGGTTCTTCCAAACAAGCTTAAATTTAGTAAAATCGGATAAGTCGTTTAGAAGTTACAGCGATTTTAATGTTTAAACTTTCAATAGCTTCTCCCACTCTTATCAAGTGAAACTGTAAACATTAAAATCGCTGTAACTTCTAAACGACTTAACCGATTTTACTAAATTTAAGTTTGTTTAGAAGAAAAAGGTAAGTACCTTTAATTGTCGTATCCAATGGTACAAGATAGTTTTTAATGAAATTGCTAGAGGGCGCAATTTGTCTTAAAAATTATTGTTTTGACAATAACTCTGAAACGAACGGAGATATCGAGCTGCGGTTTTAATATTTTTTCTAGCAAATTTCATCTCCTTCTCGATTATGGTATCATAATTATACCGTATGATTTATTTTTTCGGAGTAAAATCAAAAAATGTATTGTTATTGGAAATTGCGCCCTCTAGCATTTTTTTTTGAGAACTATTATGGACAACTAAATACGACTGGTCAAAGTGCATACATTTCTCTTCCAAACAGTTTTTAGTTTGCTAAAATCGGATAAGTCGTTTATAAGTTACAGCGATTTAAATGATTACACTTTCAACAGCTTCCCCCACTCTTATTAAAGTCGGTACGCCAATGAGCATAAGACCAAAATGATGCATAATTGTCCAAGCTTTAAAATGGTGTTATCAAACATATACCTTAATGTGAAATTTTCGGAGTTATGTAAAATTTTAAAATTTACTTTTCAATTGCGCCCTCTTGCGGCAAAATGCGGAACTTGAAAATTATTTCCAGAATTTTCTCATGGCCACTTTTATTATCATTTTTCTTTTCCTGAGTTTCTGTGCCCAGTAGTTTCCGAGATATGGCCGCTCTTCGACCTTAATGAAACACCCTGTATATGTCACTTCTACATTACATATTTTTTAATGCTATAATTGCTCCATTAAGGTTTTTTACCATTTTCTCTTCGGCTAATACCATCAGCACTATATAAATTTCCTGTTTCTACGTTCGTAGAGACCGCTAAAAAATTCTATACTTTAATAAATTTTGTGGAGGAAGACTTTTAGTTTTTCTTTCTTTCCTAGAAAAATAACAATTTGTTTTGATTTATTTAAATCGAAAATGTGGCTACAATTTGGGAAATCATGTGTCATACATAACTCCACAATTTTATCTTAAAATGTTTCGAAAAATCTTCATTTCCTTGTCTGCGAAAAGTATCCACACTGGTTTGTAAAATGTTTCGAAACAAACAGTTCAAAAATGTTTCAAGTAACAAAATTCGAAAATGTGTCGAAAAATTTGCTACGACACAATTTTGATATTCGAATCGAAAATGTTGAAAACGTTTTTCAGCATTATACAAAATACTTCATAAAACACAAATGAAAGAAATAAGTAAGTAGTAGTTTCTGATACAATATTTTTTTTACCAAACAAAAATAAGATATAAGATTATCATAACCCTGATTCGTAATGACCCTTAAATTGTTTCACTTACAAAATAATTACAAAATAATTTTTATTTAGCATTCAGTTGAGTGCTTTAACAGTAAGTATGCTGTAGAAAATTAATGACTTCCAACCATTATCATAACGAATTTCAGAAAATGTAAACTCATTAAAATTTAACATAGAGCATTTTTATTTTTAAGCGCTGTCGCCTAAGGAGGTTCACAGAGGATAAATATTTTGGGGTTCTGTCAAAGGAACGAGTACACTTAGAAAAAGTGTATATTCATTACTTTGATGTTATAGTTTGCAAGAATACACCGCGACTATCGAGCTGTTATCCAATGAGTGGTATGCATAAAACGTAGTACATGCTAATGCTTCAAGTATTAACTTCGCACGTGGAGTGTCTACTTCACCAACGAGGTATTTGCTTCGCTCAAGTAATCTACTATGTACAATATACATAGAAAAAGGTACTTCGCTTCAGAAGTAAATATACTCCATTATTTTGTAGCATCTCCTAAAATATGATGTAGTAGATACTTTGATTAGTAGTAGGTAGGTACTCTTTTTTTAACGACGCGCTGTAATATGTTCTTTTTAAGTAGAGTAGATGCTTTGTATGCAAGGAAAAATGCTACGTAGTATCTTCTTTATAAGGCACTAGCATGTACTACATTTTATGCATACTACCCAATGAGCCTAATGAATAAAAATTTTTTTTGACTGATACTGGTAAAAGGCGAGGGGGTGCACTGTCGCCTTTAAATAAGATTAAAGTCTTTCTGCGGAAGTTGTCGGATCCGGGCTTTCAAAATTCTGTAGGTGAAGAGCTCGGTGTTCACCAAACTACTGTATGTAAGATATACACTTTTGTAATGGATGCAGTTTTAGAGAATGCCAATATTTTTATTAAATTTCCTACAAGTGCTGAAGCTGTTGTAGAAGCTAAACGGTTGTGGTCAGAGAGATTTATTTATGTTCCTTCAATTTGTGAACGAATATCAATTGCTTGTCTTTAATTTCTTCATCACTACTATCACTTTCCTCATTTTCACTGAAATCTGTCACAAATATAAGTTTCCTATTTTCCACAAAAACATAACATATTACTATTGTACTAAATAAATAAACCAACGTTGTTGTATTTACGTCAACTCTTTTGCAAATTAGGCACCAAACTGAACATGAAATCTATAATCTGAACGTGGATAAGCCACGTCTGAACTTGTGTTGAATAAGCATTTGCTACAAAGGTGTAAAAAAAACAGCAATTGCTTCAAAATTTTATTCATATCCAGATATAGCAATCGCTTTTACTTATAGCAATTGCTAGTCAAGTAATTGCTTAATTTTTATTCATTAAGCTCAATGTCTGTATTGTACAATTTTGGTGTTGCTAAGCTTACTTGATGTATCTGCTAACTTATTTGTTGGATACATATATTATATCGCAAAGGATCTTTTACTGACTTTATTTTTCTGAAAGACAGAAATAATCTGATGGCACTATTGTAAATTTGGTCGGACGACCACAATCCTTTAGACCTAAACCATTCAAGCGTTTTATTTTTAAGGATAAAACTTGACAGAAAAATTATATTCTTTTGGCTATTATCTGAACGGAAACAACGCCACAGTATCTGTTGTTCTGTGGAAAAAGAGACAATAAATAATTTGTGTCGCAATGATGTCGCGACTGGCAGTCCGATCCTCAATATTCGAAGCGGATTTTTTGACGAAAAGAGTTTTTATTGTTTTAAAGTTGCAACCACGTGAATTAATTTTTTTTATACTTGATTTTACAATAGCCTATTTGCTCAATATTGTAAATCCGCAGTCACGTTAGTAAGAAAATAAAATTTAAAGCTAGCCAAGCACAAACAAAGAATTTTGGACTTCCATTGTCTTTATTTGTTTGAAATCGCAACGTTTCAACTGGCAAGTATATCCAGTCGTCTTCAGGTGAATACTAAAAGGGCAAAGTAACTACTGCTTTATTTATACCGTGCGAGCAAAAATTATTTGCATCAAAGAGGGCCTTGCATCTAAGGACGTAATGCTTAGCCGTAGAGCTTAATACCTGTTGGGTGTCAATAACTACCTAAATTAACAATCAATCAGTTATTCCGTCATCTATGACAGTCGTTATACAAGTAATTTGATTCATCGCTAATTTTTTCAATTTCTTGAACAATTCACACAATGGGCTTTACGGAACAGCACAAAACATTCATTGTTGAAGCGTATTTTCGAAACGGGGTTAGAGTAAATGGTGAGTGGCAATACAATCCGGGTTTGTGCATGGACGATTTTCACGAACATTTTCCTAACGTTGCTTTTATTGCTGGGGATTTTTATCATTGTCTGAAAAGAACCGTGGCTGTGTTTAGGGAAACAGGTTCTATACAACACAAAAGCGAGATCTGGTAGACACAGGTTTTCCTACCTTTTTGGTTTGTTTGTTTCGTCTTCGTCAAGTGGCTCCTTAAGGTGTCTTTCGAGCGGAATACTGCATTGATGTTGTATCGTTGTCCGCGTCTTCATCTTCTCTCAGATCCTCCTTTGAGTTAGTTTCTTTTTTGAGGACTTTTTTCCAGTTACAAATTATAATTGCTCTATCCACAAGGGTTCTTACTATGCCATGTTTTTTGTTGCTTAAAAAGTGATTTGATGTATTACCGAGATATTGACCTGTTTGCGTACTGATTGACCCCTTGTGTTTGGAAACGAAATTTATATTTATTATATTAAATGCGCTTGTGATGTGTACCTATTAGGTAAAAATAAGATAATAAATTTTGTGCACTAGTTAAATTATTTGTACTTTCTTAATGATATCAAATTATAATTTTTAGGGAAATCACTATGGAAACGCTGTACGGACGTTTTTACTACGCGTAACGTCGAATTTATACACCAGAACCTAGGTAGTTTTAGTAATCCATCATCAGATATAAGAAATATCTGTTAAGTTAATATTAGTGTGGATATTCTAGGTCCCAATTTTTCCTATAATTAATTCAACAAACAATTTCGTCCGTTCTAAAAATGCGTTTTTGAAAAATGTATGCAACTCACTCACACACATTGAGATTGAAAGAGAGGTATTAAAAGAATTCAACTTTTTAAATCAAACACCCTTCCAATGTTCTCATCCGACCTGTGTAAACACTTAATCCGTGTAAGTTTAAACCCGAAACTTTCGAAATTCTATCAAAAAGTTTATCCCATTCGCGAAGTTACAAGTAATAGGAAATATCGGTTCCTGTATCAACATCTGGTCATTAATTAAAAATAATTGGCTAGGTTTCAAAACCAAAGTATACAAACAGTAAAGCCAATAGAAAACTCGCTTTTTGCCGTTTTAGTTTCGGATCATTCGTTTAAAAATTCAGGAGAACTTTTTGGCAAACATCCGAATTGTTATGAATTAATAATGAATAGTAATGTATCAGGAAGTTACCGTAACTTACTCTTAGTGGATGGAAGCCTGTTGGCTATCTCAGGATTTTATACCAGTTCCGGTGAAAAGATTCTTCGTTAAAATTCTAAAGTTCTGATGTAACGACATTTTGTTTTAAGAAACATGCTGTTGTAAATTATTGCGAGCCGCTTTCTGTATTTTTATTAAATACCCATGGGAAGGCCAGGGGAAATCCATGGGAAATCCATGTATATTTTGCTACCCTCAATTATTGACTAATTTTACATAAAAATTGTGACTTTTTTGAAGGTCCTTGTTTCAGTGTTGCCAGGTCCAAAATTTTTTTTTCCCTAGATAATTTCTTAAAAATTCCCCAGATTCCCCAGATTTTCCCCAGATCTTTTAATTTGAAGAAAAAATAAGTAGTGATGGGAAAAATCGGGTTATTTTAATAATCGACTTCCGAGTAAAAAATTTGGCAAAGTAGTAAAAAACCGGGGGTTTCTTTTTTATTCACTTCAATATTTTTTACGCTTCTAAAAAAAAAAAAGGTCGCCGGTTCTGTAAAGCAACTAGTTTGTGTAGCCGCAACGAGTGATTGGTCATTTATGAATGCCATGCGGCTCGTTTCAAAAAATGCGATTCTGAGTTGCTAGTAGTAAATCGGTAATATATTTTTTACAAATATCACAAAATCAAAAAAGAATAAAAATTCCCTAAACTATAGAAAATTTCCCTTTTTCCCTACTGATTGCAGATTTTCCCCAGATTTAGGGAAATTTCCCCAGCAATGGCAACAGTGCCTTGTTTGATGAACTCGCTCGCATACCAGGCTCGCAACAAATTTTACTATTTTTTAATAAGCCAATTAAAAGTTATTTCGAAAAAGCTCTTGGTAAAATTGTTAAATGGCTGATCCGTTCCTTTATCATAACGTTGTATAAACATAAACATAAACAATCTTTATTTTCAAATTTGTTGCAGGAAATAACAAAGTGAAATGACGTCAAAAAATAGTTCCGAATTATTATTAAGTATACAAAAAATTATTTTCATAAACAATAAATTAATCTATTACATATTTAGATAATCGTTTAGAGAATAGGGTTCTAACTGAATTAGAAGTTTTTTAATTTCTATTTTAAACAGGCGTTGACTATCGATGCGTTTGATTCGTAGTGGTAACTTATTGTATAATTTAACACACATATATTCTGGGCTTGTTTCTGTACTATGAAGGCGATGTTTGGGGTAACTGAAATTGTCTGTTCTTGTAAATCGAATGTTATTTTGTGAGTTAAACAATGTTTGGTTTCTACGCAAAAACATAAGACATTCAAAAATGTATGAGGCATACACAGTCATGATACCGTTTACTTTAAAAACATTTCGACAGGACTGATTGAACTCCATTTTTTTAATTACCCTTAGTGCCCTTTTTTGCGAAACAAAAATATTTTGCACATGGGTATGTCTCCCCCAAAAAATTATACCATATTTTAAAACAGACTCAAAGTTTGCAAAGTATAGAATCTTCAAGGTTTTGTCATTCACGTATCTACCAACAACTCGCACTCCATAGCAGACTGAGTTCAACTTTCTCAATAGCTGGCTTATGTGAAAAGACCAGTCTAGATTTTGGTTAATATAAATACCAAGAAACTTTGCATTTTCAGAGACATCTAGCCGATTTTCTGCAGTTTCAAAGTGTGTAATATATTCGGCTCTTGATTTTTTTGTTTTAAAAGGCATTATGTTTGTTTTATCTGAGTTAAGGATTAGATTATTGTCAGTAAAACATTTTTTTACTCTATTAAAAAAGTTATTACTGTCTGCCAATAGCTGAAACATGTTTTTACTACCCGTTATTAAGTTTGTGTCATCCGCATAATTAATTATTGTCTGACACGGTTGATCTGCCTCAGAGTGCAAGTCATTAATATATATTACAAACAACAGTGGACCCAAGATGCTACCCTGAGCGATTCCATACTCGCTGTTCAACATTTGTGATTTACAGGACTCTCCGTCCTTAGTGACGCCCACTATTTGTGTTCTTCCATTAAGATAAGATTCCAGCCATTTCAGAGCATACTCCATACATTTCCAATTTTTTGTATGAGTAACTTCCTATTAAGACAGTCATAGGCCTTAGTCAAATCCAAAAACATGCCAATTGCAATTTCACCATTTTCAAAGAATTTCGAAATTGTTTTAATAAACTGATAAATTGCTGTTTGCGTAGATTTCCCCTTTAAAAATCCATGTTGATTATAATGTACCTAATGTTTTGCAACTGGTTATAAAATTAATTAGTATTTTATACATGGCAAGTTCAAATAATTTGGAAAATCCAGGCAACAAACTTATAGGTCTATAACTGTCCATTTGCTGGGGATCACCTTTTTTAAACAGTGGTTTAATTAATGCTACTTTTAGTTCATCCGGAAACACTCCGATTCTAAACTAGACTGGGTACATATCGCTAATCGTTAGCCGAGAGTGCATCTATTATTAGTACTAAAAATTTGTATTTAAAAAAAATTTTTCTTAGCTTCTTTTTTCTATGTTTTCTATTGCTTTTTTTGCCTCACCTTCCTGCGGAACGTGAAGGGGAAACATATCGCCAAATTGACATTATAACAACTGACAAAATTATTTATATAATACTATTGCTTTTTATACCTCACCTTCCTGCGGAACGTGAAGGAGAAACATATCGCCAAATTGTCATTATAACAACTGACAAAAACTAAAAAATAAAAAACGGGAGCAAAATTTCCGGTTTCTCGTATAGATAGGTCGTTTTTGGAGACGGCATCGTATATTGCTCGACGTCCTATTTCCAATGCCGTCTCGCTCGATTCGCTACGACTTTTCGTTACTAAAATATATGATATTAACTATTCTTACATAGATAGCTGATAAATTGGTGAAAATTTTATTGTGCCGAGCCCTTTGGGCACGGCACTGTTGGAGTTCGTTCGTTTCATTTTATACTTTTGACAAAACCATTTGTTAGCAACCTCTAATTTTGAAACATTTCAATTCATGATAAAAAATAAATTTAGTTTCTTCACAAACCTAGTTGATTTTTTTCGTACCAAGGATTGTCGCTGTAAGATTCC
Source organism: Polydrusus pterygomalis (assembly GCA_963969555.1). Lineage (NCBI taxonomy): Eukaryota > Metazoa > Arthropoda > Insecta > Coleoptera > Curculionidae > Polydrusus > Polydrusus pterygomalis. The sequence goes on along the minus strand of OZ018384.1, from coordinate 31,337,671 downwards.
AAGATTGAAAAATTTTTCAGTTCCTAAATAACAAAGTTCTATACGACAGCTGTCATTTTGACAGTTAATTTTCAATTTAGGATTAAAAGATAGTAATTCTTACTTTTTTATAATTTGCACCCTTTATATTACCAGTAGGTATAGAACAATATAATTGAAAAAAGTAGTATTTGAGATGACCTAAACTAATCTCTAAACCAAAAGTGTGTTAGACGCACCCAATTTGATTTATTAACAATCCAATATGACCCTACATTGATTTTAAAAAAATCAAAAAATTGACTTCCCAACTTTCGATCGCGTTCGCAAATAACAGTGTTTTGAAGCCCAACGTCGTCTACATGCCAAAAAAGTTTAAATCGATTAAAATGATTTTTGCCACCTGTATCGCGCTACAACGAAAAAAAAACATATTTTTCAACTTTGACTTAAATAACTTTTTTCTGGTACACCCTGTATATTGGAAATTGTTCCCAGAACGTGTCCCTACTATTCCTCTCTACGTCCAGAAATTTTTTATCGTTTTGCTCTAACCGTTTCCGAGAAAAAAATTCGCGAATATCGTAATATCGAACAGCCTCCCACCACGTGGCGATGCATTTTCAATGTCGGAACGTCATCTTTAAAATCGAGATTACAACTATTTCTGAAACATTTTGGGCAAATATTTTGGTCAATAAAATTAGAAGAAGGTTCAAGGTAGATATTCCATCCGATTTAAAATCTGGAAATCTTCTTATTAGTCTAGCAAGTCAAGCTCAAAACACCAATTTTTCGCCATTTTTGACAGCCGGTTTTTAGAATTAATTTACTTACATTAACCAAAGCAGTCAAAGCACTCTAGTCAAAATTGAATATTAGAATTTGCAAATTTTGCTTGTTTCCGCACTCAAAAACTCGATTTTTCTTAAACTTACGAATATATTTTTATAAGTTTGAATATGTAGAGGTGTTGAGACTAAATCAGCGCGTCTTTTGGGAAAAAATAAAACGGTTTTGTTAAAAATTGAATAAGCTAGTCGATATAGTAAAACGTCGGATAAAAATATCTCTTGATAAATCATAAATTAATTTTTTTGAGCCACAAATGATGTTTTTTCAGAGCGCGTTTACTATGCAAACTTAAGCTTGTTTATCGGTTGATATGGTGGATCAAGAAAAAATTTAAAAAGTTATATTTATAGACACTGCAGAAGTATTTAACAAACCAGTGCGACGCCAACAGAAATTACTGGAAAAAATTCATAGGCTGTCGTTTTTTCCGTAATAAAGATAAAGAAACGAAAAATATCTCTAAAATACAATTTGAAGAGCTCTATCCGCTAAAGTATACAACGTTTCGATCAAAAGTCGTTTTCCGTACGAAAAAAAATAAAAACTGCGAAAAATCACGCCTTCCAGTTTCTTACAATTTTTGATCATTTCCATTCCAGTTAGGTATAGAACGATATATTGGAAAAAGGTAGTTTTTGAGATGGCCTAAACGATTATCAAAACCGAATGTTGATCGGATGCACCCAATTCGACTTATTAGCGATCCAAGAGGTACCATTTTTGATCAATTTTCAACTTTAAAAAAATCAAAAAAATTACTTTCAAACTTTCGATCGCGCTCACAAACAATAGGGTTCTGTAGCCCACGGTCGTCTACGCGTCGAAAAAGTTTAAATCAAAAAAACTCATTTTTACGAACTGTATCGAATCCCAACGAGAATCCGATAATTATCGACTTTAAAAATTAATAACTTTTTTCCCGTACACCCTGTATATTCAAAATTATTACACACTGTACCCCCACTATTCCTCTTTAAACTGAAAAAGTTTCAATCGTCCCACTCTTACCGTTTTCGAGAAAAGAAATCGCAAATGTGAAAATGTCGAAACTGACGACGACAACTTATTTTAAATGTAGCCGCCGTATATAATACTAGACTGGGTACATATCGCTAATCGTCAGCCGAGAGTGCATCTAATATTAGTACTAAAAAAAAATTTACAAAAATTTACAATAAAAAATACTTTTCTTTTCTTTTTTTTCTATTTACTATTGCTTTTTTTGCCTCACCTTCCTGCGGAACGTGAAGGGAAAACATATCGCCAAATTGTCATTATAACAACTGACCAAAACTACACAATGGTGCCAAATTTCCGTTTTCTCGTACAGATAGGTAGTTTTCTGAGACGGCGCCGTATAGGTGCTCTTTAAACTCGCACACCTTTGTGCAATGTGGGATATACTTTCCATATTTGCTCTATAAAAATATGTAAGTATTCAATCGATTAAAACATAAGCAAAAAATTATTCTTACATGGAAGCTATCAATTATCAGCTAATAAATTTGTAGAAATATTATTGTGCCGAGCCCTTCGGGCACGGCACTGTTCTAGTTCGTTCGTTTAATTATACGAGAGCTGTCACTTTGACAGGTAAGTGTCATTTTTTTTAGCTTTTTCGTAGCGAGGGTTATAGCTGTAAGAATTCGAAATTAAAAAATTTCCAGGTACCTAAATAAGAAAGTTTTATACGACAGCTGTCAAATTTTGACAGGTAAGTGTAATTTTTTTTTAGCTTTTTCGTAGCAAGGGTTATAGCTGTAAGAATCTGAAATTAAAAAAAAATTCAATACCTACCTAAATAACAAAGTTCTATACTACAGCTGTCAAATTATGACAGGCGGGTGTAAATTTTTTAAAGCTTTTTCATAAAGAGGATTATAGCTATACGAATCCGAAATTTAAAAATTTTTTAGTACCTAAATAACAAACTTTTATACGACAGCTGTAAAATTTTGACAGGTAAGTGTCAATTTATTTAAACTTTTTCGTAGCGAGGGTTAAAGCTGTAATAATCCTAAATTAAAAAATTTTTCAGTACCAAAATAACAAAGTTCTATACGACAGCTGTCAAATTATGACAGGCGGGTGTAAATTTTTTTAAGCTTTTTTAATGTAGAGGATTATAGCTGTACAAATCCGAAATTTAAAAATTTTTCAGTACCTAAATAACAAACTTTTATACGACAGCTGTCAAATTTTGACAGGTAAGTGTCAATTTATTTAAACTTTTTTCGTAGCGATAGTTAAAGCTGTAATAATCCTAAATTAAAAAAATTTTCAGTACCAAAATAACAAAGTTCTATACGACAGCTGTCAAATTGTGACAGGCGGGTATAAATTTTTTAAGGCTTTTTTCATATAGAGGATTATAGCTGTACAAATCCGAAATTTAAAAATTTTTCAGTGATTAAATAACAAAGTTCCATACGACAGCTGTCAAATTTTGACAGGTAAGTGTCAATTTTTTTAAAGTTTTTTCGTAACGAGGATTATAGCTGTAAGAATCCCAAATTGAAAAAATTTTCAGTACCTAAATAACAAAGTTCTATACGATAGCTGTCAAATTTTGACAGTTAAATGTCAATTTTTTTAAACTTTTTTCATAACGAGGATTATAGCTGTAAGAATCCTAAATTGAAACATTTTTCAGCACCTAAATAACAAACTTTTATATGACAACTGTCAAATTTTGACAGGTAAGTGTCAATTTATTTAAACTTTTTTGTAGCGAGGGTTATAGCTGTAATAATCCTAAATTAAAAAAATTTTCAGTACCCAAATAACAAAGTTCTATACGACAGCTGTCAAATTATGACAGGCGGGTGTAAATTTTTTTAAGCTTTTTTAATGTAGAGGATTATAGCTGTACAAATCCGAAATTTAAAAATTTTTCAGTACCTAAATAACAAACTTTTATACGACAGCTGTCAAATTTTGACAGGTAAGTGTCAATTTATTTAAACTTTTTTCGTAGCGATAGTTAAAGCTGTAATAATCCTAAATTTAAAAAATTTTCAGTACCAAAATAACAAAGTTCTATACGACAGCTGTCAAATTGTGACAGGCGGGTATAAATTTTTTAAGGCTTTTTTCATATAGAGGATTATAGCTGTACAAATCCGAAATTTAAAAATTTTTCAGTGATTAAATAACAAAGTTCCATACGACAGCTGTCAAATTTTGACAGGTAAGTGTCAATTTTTTTAAAGTTTTTTCGTAACGAGGATTATAGCTGTAAGAATCCCAAATTGAAAACATTTTCAGTACCTAAATAACAAAGTTCTATACGATAGCTGTCAAATTTTGACAGTTAAGTGTCAATTTTTTTTAGCTTTTTCGTAGCGAGAGTTATAGCTGTAAGAGTCCGAAATTATAAAATTATCAGGTCCCTAAATAACAAAGTTCTATACGATAGCTGTCAAATTTTGACAGGTAAGTGTCAATTTTTTTTTTAGATTTTTTGTAACGAGGGTTATAGCTGTAAGAATCCTAAATTTAAAAATTTGTCAGTACCTAAATAACACAGTTTTATACGATAGCTGTCAAATTTTGACAGGTAAGTGTCAATTTTTTTTTAGATTTTTTGTAACGAGGGTTATAGCTGTAAGAATCCTAAATTAAAAAATTTCTCAGTTCCTAAATAACAAAGTTTTATACGACAGCTGTCATTTTGACAGGTAAATATCAAGTTTTTTTTAAGCTTTTCTTGTATCTAGGATTATAGCTGTAAGAATCCGAAATTTAAAAAAATTTCAGTACCTAAATAACAAAGTTCTATACTACAGCTGTCAGATTTTGACAGGTAAGTGTAATTTTTTTTTAGCTTTTTCGTATAGATTATTATAGCTGTAAGAATCCAAAATTTAAAAAATTTTCAGTACCTAAATAACGACATTAAAAAAAAAATTAAAAAAAAAAGAAAAAAAAACACTGGGGTTTGAACCCTCGACCTTCGTCTCCAAAATCAACAGTCTTTAGTACTACGCCACCGAAGCTTTTAGATTGATTTGTGGTAAATAGGATATTAATAACGTATTCGATATTACATAGAACGTTGAGTATTGAAGATACACACAAATAATACACTTTTTTCAATTATTTTTGGTCAACCGCAAAGAAAAAGGTGCAAGACAGGTGTTTCATACATTAAATTCTCTCCAAATATTATAAAAACTATAAAAATTGAAGGTAATATGCCTCCTGCAAGCCATTTTTATTATTACAAGTACGGGATAAATGCGATATTTTCCCCCTTATTTTTGGTCAAACGAAAAAGATAAAGGTTCAAGGTAGGTATTTCCCACAAAAGACGTAGTCTAAATGGTCTAATTCCTCTAAAAAATCAATTTGGAAATCGCATTTTTCACCTATTTTTGACAGATGGTATAAAAGTTAAAGTTCAGGAAAACGCGCGTGGTAAAACCATGGCCAACTTTTTCTAAATCGAATGGTGTTAGAATTTGAAAATTGTGCCTGTTTCCGCACCCAAAAAAGCTACTTTGCTCAAATTTGCGAATATATTTTGATAAGTTTGGACATGCAGGAATATTGAGAAGTAATCAGCGCATATTTTGAGAAAAAAATAAAACGGTTTTGTTAAAAATTGAATAAGCTACAGTCGATATAGTAAAACCTCTGGTGAAGGAACCTATAAAAAAATCATAAACTAATTTTTTTGAGCCACAAAATATGTTTTCCCAAAGATCGCTTATAATACAAATTAAAGCTTCTTTATCCGTTGATATAGTGTACCAAGAAAAAATTCAAAATGTTATATATTATAGACACTTGCAGAATTATTTAAGCAAACCAGTGCAACGCCAACAGAAATTACGGGAAAAAGTTTATAAGCTGCCGTTTTTTCCGTATTAAAGATAAAAAAACGAAAAAATATCTCTTAAATACAATTTGACGGCTCTATCCGCTAAAGTATACAACGTTTCAATCAAAAATCGTTTTCCGTACGAAAAAAAATAAACGGAATAAAAACGGAGAAAAAAATCACGCCTTACACTGTGGTTTCCAGTTTCTTACCATTTTCGGCAATTTCCATTCCAGTTAGGTATAGAACGATATATTGGAAAAAGGTAGATTTTGAGATGGCCTAACCGATTATCCAAACCGCATGTCGATTGGATGCACCCAATTCGACTTATTAGCGATCCAAGAGGTACCATTTTCGACCAAATTTTGACTTTGAAAAAATCAAAAAAATTACTTCCAAACTTTCGATCGCGCTCACAAACAATAGGGTTCTGTAGCCCACGGTCGTCTACGCGTCGAAAAAGTTTAAATCGAAAAAACTAATTTTTGTGGCCTGTATTGAATGCCAACGAGATCCCGATATTTCTCGACTTTAAAAATTAATAACTTTTTTCCGGCACTCCCTGTATATTCGAAATTTTCACACAACGTACCCCCACTATTCCTTTGTAAACCCAAAAAGTTTCAATTGTCCCACATTAACCGTTTCCGAGAAAAAAAATCGCAAATGTGAAAATGTCGAAACTGACGACGCCGCCGCCGACGCCGCCGCCGACGCCGCCGACACGGACAACATACGCACATATTTCAAATGAAGCAGACGATATAGTGCAAAATTTTCGGGAAGCAGTCGGGGTTGCCGTGATTCCGCGTGAAGGCGACGAATAACATATCGCGGAAAGCGATATGTTAATTATCAGCTAATAAATTTATAGAAATATTATTGTGCCGAGCCCTTCGGGCACGGCACTGTTCTAGTTCGTTCGTTTATTTATACGAGAGCTGTCACTTTGACAGGTAAGTGTCATTTTTTTTAGCTTTTTCGTAGCGAGGTTTATAGCTGTAAGGATTCGAAATTTAAAAAAAATCAGGTACCTAAATAAGAAAGTTATATACGATAGCTGTCAAATTTTGACAGGTAAGTGTCAATTTTTTTTTTAGCTTTTTCGTAGCGAGGGTTATAGCTGCAAAAATCCTAATGTGAAAAATTTTTCAGTACGTAAATAACAAAGTTTTATACGACAGCTGTCAAATTTTGGCAGGTAAGTGTCAATTCTTTTTTAGCTTTTTTGTAGCGAGGGTTATAGCTGTAAGAATCCGAAATTTAAAAAAAATTCAGCACCTAAATAACAAAGTTTTATACGATAGCTATCAAATTTTGACAGGTAAGTGTCAATTTTTTTTTAGCTTTTTTGTAGTGAGGGTTATTGCTGTAAGAATCCTAAATTGAAAAATTTTTCGTTACCTAAATAACAAAGTTCTATACGACAACTGTCAAATTTTGACAGGTAAGTATCAATTTATTTCAACTTTTTTCGTAGCGAGGGTTAAAGCTGTAATTAAACTAAATTAAAAAAAATTTCAGTACCAGAATAACAAAGTTCTATACGACAGCTGTCAAATTATATATACTTAAATAGTAATTCTTATTTTTTATAATTTGCTACCATTTCTATGCTGTTTAGGTATAGAACAATATATTTGAAAAAAGTAGTATTTGAGATGACCTAAACGAATATCCAAACCAAAAGTATATCGGACGCACCCAATTCGATTTATTAACGATCCAATATGACCCTACATTGATTTTAAAAAAATCAAAAAAATGACTTCCCAACTTTCGATCGCGTTCGCAAACAACAGTGTTTTGTAGCCCAACGTCGTCTACGCGTCGAAAAAGTTTAAATCGATTAAAATGATTTTTGCCACCTGTATCGCCCTACAACGAAAAAAAACATATTTTTCAACTTTGACTTTAATAACTTTTTTCCGGTACACCCTGTATATTGGAAATTGTTCCCAGAACGTGCCCCGACTATTCCTCTCTACGTCCAGAAAGTTTGAATCGTTTTGCTCTAACCGTTTTCGAAGAAAAAATTCGCGAATATCGAAATGTCGAATAACCTCCTACCACGTGGCGACGGATTATCAATGTCGAAACGCCATCTTTAAAATCGAGATTACAACTATTTCTAAAACATTTTGGGCAAAAATATTGGTCAATAAAATTAGAAGAAGGTTCAAGGTAGATATTCCATCCAATTTAAAATCAGGAAATGTTCTTATAAGACTAGCAAGTCAATCTCAAAACACCCATTTTTTGCCATTTTTGACAGCCGGATTTTTAGAATTAATAATTAATTTAGATACATAAATATCAAGGCACTCTTAGTCAAAAGTGAATGGTGTTAGAATTTGTAAAGATTGCCTGTTTCCGCACCCAAAAAAGCGACTTTTCTCAATTTTGCGAATATATTTTAATGATTTTGAATATGTAGAGGTGTTGCGAAGTAATCAGCGCATTTTTTGAAAAAAAAATAAAACGGTTTTGTTAAAAATTGAATAAGCTACAGTCGATATAGTAAAAAAAAAGCTGCCGTTTTTTCCGTATTAAAGATAAAGAAACGAAAAAATATCTCTTAAATACAATTTGACGAGCTCTATCCGCTAAAGTTAACAACGTTTCGATCAAAAGTCGTTTTCAGTACGAAAAAAAATAAAAACCGTGAAAAAATCAGGCCTAACTTTATGATTTCCACTTTCTTACAATTTTCGGCAATTTCCATTCCAGTTAGGTATAGAACGATATATTGGAAAAAGGTAGATTTTGAGATGGCCTAACCGATTATCCAAACCGCATGTCGTTTGGATGCACCCAATTCGACTTATTAGCGATCCAAGAGGTACCATTTTCGACCAAATTTTGACTTTGAAAAAATCAAAAAAATTACTTTCAATCTCTCGATCGTGCTCACAAACAATAGGCTTCTGTAACTCGCGGTCCTCTACACGTCCAAAAAGTTTCAATCGATCAAGTTCATTCCTGGGACCACGGTGTGGGCCGCGTGAAACCCGACTTTTTTCGACTTTGACGTTTAATAACTTTTTTCCGGTACACCCTGTATATTCGAAATTTTTACACAACGTACCCCCACTATTCCTCTGTAAACCCAAAAAGTTTCAATCGTCCCACTCTAACCGTTTCCGAGAAAAAAAATCGCAAATGTGAAAATAGCAAAAGCCACGACGCCGACAACATACGCACATCATTTTTACCGAAGCGCCGTATAACATATCGCGGTGTAGCGCGATATGTAACTAGACTGGGTACATATCGCTAATCGTTAGCCGAGAGTGCATCTATTATTAGTACTAAAAATTTGTATTTAAAAAGTATTTTTCTTAGTTTCTTTTTCTATGTTTTCTATTGCTTTTTTTACCTCACCTTCCTGCGGAACGTGAAGGGGAAACATATCGCCAAATTGTCATTATAACAACTGACAAAAACTAAAAAATAAAAATAACAGGTGCAAAATTTCCGTTTTCTTGTATAGATAGGTAGTTTTTGAAGACGGCATCGTATAGTGCTCGATGTCCCGTTTCCAATGCCGTCTCGCTCGATTCGCTACGACTTTTCGTTACGGAAATATATGATATTTAATATTATGATATTGACATTGAACCTGTCAGCACCGATTCTTCAAAATCGCACAGCAAAGGGTGTAATGTGAGATATATTTTCCAAGTTTGTCCTTTAAAAATATTTATTCAATCAATTTAAACATAAGGAAAAGAAACTATTCTTACATTGATAGCTGATAAATTAGTGAAAATGTTATTGTGCCGAACCCTTCGGGCACGGCACTGTTCGAGTTGGTTCATTTAATTTCATACTTTTGACAAAACCATTTGTTAGCAACCTTTAATTGTTATTGGTAAAGCATTTCAATTCGCGATAAAAAATAAATTTAGTTTCTTCACAATCCCAGTTCGTTTATTTCGTACCGAGGATTATCACTGTAAAAATCCTAAATTTAAAAAACTTTTAATAGGTACCTAAATAACGAAATATTAAAAAAATAAAAAGACGGGCCTGGAATTGAACCCGGAACCCGGTATCATCGCGACCACAAGTCGTAACCTATTATATACCTACCTACCACTAGGCCCGACCACTTTGAAAATAAATTATAATATAGAATATTTATATTGCCGTATTAAAAATGAAAAAAATACGATTTATTTAAGCTTGACGAGCTCTTTCCGCTAAGGTACATTACATTTCAATCAAAAGTTGTTTTCCGTACGAAAAACAATGAAAACCGTAAAAGAATTAAATAGTAATTCTTACTTTTTTATAATTTGCACCCTTTACATTACAGGTAGCTATAGAACAATATATTTGAAAAAAGTAGTATTTGAGATGACCTAAACGAATCTCCAAACCAAAAGTGTGTCAGACGCACCCAATTCGATTTATTAACGATCCAACATAACCCTACATTGATTTTAAAAAAATTAAAAAATTGACTTCCCAACTTCCGATCATGTTCGCAAACAACAGTGTTTTGTAGCCCAACGTCGTCTACACGCCAATAAAGTTTAACTCCATTAAAATGCTTTTTGGCACCTGTATCGCGCCACAACGAAATAAAAACATATTTTTCAACTTTCACTTTAATAACTTTTTTCCGGTACACCCTGTATATTGGAAATTGTTCCCAGAACGTGCCCCTACTATTCCTCTCTACGTCCAGAAAATTTTAATCGTTTTGCTCTAACCGTTTCCGAGAAAAAAATTCGCGAATATCTAAATGTGGAACAGCCTCCCACCACGTGGCGACGGATTATCAATGTCGGAACGCCATCTTTAAAATCGAGATTACAACTATTTCTGAAACATTTTGGGCAAATATTTTGATCAATAAAATTAGAAGAAGGTTCAAGGTAGATATTCCACCCGATTTAAAATCTGGAAATGTTCTTATTATTCTAGCAAGTCACGCTAAAAACAACCATTTTTCGCCATTTTTGACAGCCGGATTTTTAGAATTAATAATTAATTTAGATATATCAATATCAAGGCACTCTTAGTCAAAAGTGAATGGTGTTAGAATTCGTAAAGATTGCCTGTTTCCGCACCCAAAAAAGCGACTTTTCTCAATTTTGCGAATATATTTTAATAATTTTGGATATGTAGAGGTGTTGAGAAGTAATCAGCGCATTTTTTTAGAAAAAAATAAAACGGGTTTGTTAAAAATTGAATAAGCTACAGTCGATATAGTAAAAAAAAAGCTGCCGTTTTTTCCGTATTAAAGATAAATAAACGAAAAAATATATTTTAAGTACAATTTGACAAGCTCTATCCGCTATAGTTTACAACGTTTCGATCAAAAGTCGTTTTCAGTACGAAAAAAAATAAAAACCGTGAAAAAATCAGGCCTAACTTTATGATTTCCACTTTCTTACAATTTTCGGCAATTTCCATTCCAGTTAGGTATAGAACGATATATTGGAAAAAGGTAGATTTTGAGATGGCCTAACCGATTATCCAAACCGAATGTGGATTGGATGCACCCAATTCGACTTATTAGCGATCCAAGAGGTACCATTTTCGACCAAATTTTGACTTTGAAAAAATCAAAAAAATTACTTCCAAACTTTCGATCGCGCTCACAAACAATAGGGTTCTGTAGCCCACGGTCGTCTACGCGTCGAAAAAGTTTAAATCAAAAAAACTCATTTTTACGAACTGTATCGAATGCCAACGAGATCCCGATATTTTTCGACTTTAAAAATTAATAACTTTTTTTCGGCACACCCTGTATATTCGAAATTTTTACACAACGTACCCCCACTATTCCTCTCTAAACCCAAAAAGTTTCAATCGTCCCACATTAACCGTTTCCGAGAAAAAAAATCGCAAATGTGAAAATGTCGAAAGAGACGACGGCGGCGGCGGCGGCGGCGGCGGCGACAACATACATACATTTTTTTCACCGAAGCGCCGTATAACATATCGCGGTGTAGCGCGATATGTAACTAGACTGGGTACATATCGCTAATCGTCAGCCGAGAGTGCATCCAATATTAGTACTAAAATGATTTACAAAAATTTACAATAAAAAAATACTTTTCTTTTCTTTTTTTCTATTTACTATTGCTTTTTTTGCCTCACCTTCCTGCGGAACGTGAAGGGAAAACATATCGCCAAATTGTCATTATAACAACTGACCAAAACTACACAATGGTGCAAAATTTCCGTTTTCTCGTATGGATAGGTAGTTTTCTGGGACGGCGCCGTATAGGTGCTCTTTAAACTCGCACACCTTTGTGCAATGTGGGATATACTTTCCATATTTGCTCTATAAAAATATGTAAGTATTCAATCGATTAAAACATAAGCAAAAAATTATTCTTACATGGAAGCTATCAATTATCAGCTAATAAATTTGTAGAAATATTATTGTGCCGAGCCAATACGTCCCTTATTATCGCTTTTAGAATAGAAATCAATATAACCTTTTATCTGGACCATAGAAAAAGGCAACTTTTTTATTTGAAGAGGTTCTATCTAAGCTTTATCAGTTTCGAGATATTGGCTAATATATGAAAACCACTTTTAATTCCATATCTTAAAAACTATAAGACCTACAAAAAATTTCTAAGAACTTAAAGTAAAGATCTCTTAAGGATGCTACTTATTAGTTATATACATTGTTGCCGTATCTCTTTCAGTTTCCGAGGAAAATGGTCTTTTATGGATTTCATAGCATTTTCCTGAGCATATACATGGAAAAAATGCCAAAATTTAAAATTCGCAAATATGTCAATTTTTCGGTACATTTCCATCAAAAATAACGTAAAACCCGAAAATAGCGAAGAAAATATGATAATTAACAATTCTATGAATTTTTAAAAAAATATCCAGAAAACTCGGATTTTTTTGTCGGTTTTCAAAGTTTCCTCAATACGTCCCTTATTACGGCCTTTGGAACAAAAGTTAATATAATGTTTTATCTGGACAATAGAAAAAGGCAACTTTTTTATTTAAAGAGTTTCTATCTAAGTTCTATCAGTTTCGAGATATTGGCAAATACATGAAAACCACTTTTAATTCCATATCTCAAAAACTATAAGACCTACAAAAAATTTCTAAGAAATTAAAGTGAAGATCTCATAAAGATGCTACTTATTAGTTATATACATTGTTGCTTTTTTTGCCTCACCTTCCTGCGGAACGTGAAGGGAAACATATCGCCAAATTGTCATTATAACAACTGACAAAAACTAAAAAATAAAAATAACGGGTGCAAAATTTCCGTTTTCTTGTATAGATAGGTAGTTTTTGAAGACGGCATCGTATAGTGCTCGATGTCCCGTTTTTAATTCCGTCTCGCTCGATTCGCTACGACTTTTCGTTACGAAAATATATGATATTTAATATTATGATATTGATATTAACATTGAACCCATCAGCACCGGCTTTTTTAAAAATTGCACAGCAAACGTATCAATGTGGAATATACTTTCCAAGTTTGTTCTATAAAAATATGTATTCAATCGATTTAAACATAAGTAAAGAAACTATTCTTACATTGATAGCTGATAAATTAGTTTAAAAGCTTATTTTGCCGAGCCCTTCCGGCACGGCACTGTTCCAATTCGTTTATTTTATTTCATACTTTTTACAAAACCATTTGTTAGCAACCTTTAATAATTGCCTAAAGGATTATCCAAACCGAATGTCGATCGGATGGACCCAATTCGACTTATTAACGATTCAATAGGTACCTGTTTAGTCCCATATTTAACTTTGAAAAATTTTAAAAAATTATTTCCAAACTTTCGATCGCGCTCACAAACAATAGAGGTCTGTAGCCTACGGTCGTCTACGCGTCGAAAAAGTTTAAATCAAAAAAACTAATTTTTGTGGCCTGCACCGAATGACAACGAGACTCCGATAATTATCAACTTTAAAAATTAATAACTTTTTTCCCGTACACCCTGTATATTCAAAATTTTTACACATTGTACCCCCACTATTCCTCTCTAAACTGAAAAAGTTTCAATCGTCCCACTCTTACCGTTTCCGAGAAAAGAAATCGCAAATGTGAAAATGTCGAAACTGACGACGACAACTTATTTTAAATGTAGCCGCCGTATATAATACTAGACTGGGTACATATCGCTAATCGTCAGCCGAGAGTGCATCTAATATTAGTACTAAAAAAATTATTTTCTTTTCCTTTTCTCTATTTACTATTGCTTTTTTTACCTCACCTTCCTGCGGAACGTGAAGGGGAAACATATCGCCAAATTGTCATTATAACAACTAACAAAAAATAAAAAATAAAAAAACGGATGCAAAATTTCCGGTTTCTCGTATAGATAGGTAGTTTTTGAAGACGGCATCGTATATTGCTCGACATCCTATTTCCATTGCCGTCTCGCTCGATTCGCTACGACTTTTCATTACTGAAATATATGTTATTTAATATTATGATATTGATATGGACATTTATTGGTGCTTTTAAACTCGCACACCTTTGTGCAATGTGGGATATACTTTTCATATTTCATTATCACATTATCAGCTAATAAATTTGTGGAAATATTATTGTGCCGAGCCCTTCGGGCACGGCACTGCTCGAGTTCGTTCATTTAATTTTATACTTTTGACAAAACCATTTGTTAGCAAGCCCTAACTGTTAAGCACTTCGATTCGTGTTCAATAAAATATGTGTAATTTCTTCACAACTCAGGTCGCAATAAAAATATAAGTATGTGTAATTTTTTACTGCTCAAGTTCGTTTTTTTCGTACTGATGATTGACGCTGTAAGAATCTGAAATTCAATCATATTTATGATTATTTTGGTAAATAAGAAAGTTTTATACGACAGCTACCATTTTGACAGGTAAAAGTCAAGTTTTTTAAAGCTTTTTTTGTATCTGAGAGTATAGCTGTAAGAGTCCAAAATTTAAAAAAAATTCAGAGGTAACAAAGTTCTACACAACAGCTGTCAAATTTTGACAGGTAAGCGTCAATTTTTTTTTAACCTTTTTCATAGCGAGGGCTATAGCTGTAAGAATCCTAAGTTGAAAAAATTTTCAGTTAATAAATAACAAAGTTTTATACGACAGCTGTAAGATTTTGACAGTTAAGTGTCAATTTTTTTTTTAGCTTTTTCGTAACGAGGATTATAGCTGTAAGAATCCTAAATTGAAAATTTTTTCAGTTCCTAAATAACAAAGTTCTATACGACAGCTGTTATTTTGACAGTTAATTTTCAATTTAGGATTAAAACGGTATAATTCTACAAATACTATAATATATAACATTTCGATCAAAAGTTGTTTTTCGTACGAAAAACAATGATAACCGTAAAAGAATCGTTTCTTAAATAGTAATTCTTACTTTTTTATAATTTGCACCCTTTTTATTATCGGTAGGTATAGAAAAATATATTTGAAAAAAAGTAGTATTTAAGATGACCTAAGCTAATCTCCAAACCAAAAGTGTGTTAGACGCACCCAATTCGATTTATTAACGATCCAACATGACTCTACATTGATTTTTAAAAAAATCAAAAAATTGACTTTCCAACTTTCGATCGCGTTCGCAAACAACAGTGTTTTGTAGCCCAACATCGTCTACATGCCAAAAAAGTTTAAATTTATTAAAATGATTTTTGCCACCTGTATCGCGCTACAACGAAAAAAAAACATATTTTTCAACTTTGACTTAAATAACTTTTTTCCGGTACACCCTGTATATTGGAAATTGTTCCCAGAACGTGCACCTACTATTCCTCTCTACGTCCAGAAATTTTTTATCGTTTTGCTCTAACCGTTTCCGAGAAAAAAATTCGCGAATATCGAAATATCGAACAGCCTCCCACCACGTGGCGATGCATTTTCAATGTCGGAACGTCATCTTTAAAATCGAGATTACAACTATTTCTGAAACATTTTGGCAAATATTTTGGTCAATAAAATTAGAAGAAGGTTCAAGGTAGATATTCCATCCGATTTAAAATCTGGAAATCTTCTTATTAGTCTAGCAAGTCAAGCTCAAAACACCAATTTTTCGCCATTTTTGACAGCCGGTTTTTTAGAATTAATTTACTTACATTAACCAAAGCAGTCAAAGCACTCTAGTCAAAATTGAATGGTATTAGAATTTGCAAATTTTGCTTGTTTCCGCACTCAAAAACTCGATTTTTCTTAAACTTACGAATATATTTTAATAAGTTTGGATATGTAGAGGTGTTGAGAATAAATCAGCGCGTCTTTTGGGAAAAAATAAAACGGTTTTGTTAAAAATTGAATAAGCTAGTCGATATAGTAAAACGTCGGATAAAAATATCTCTTGATAAAAAAAAAATAAGTTATAAATTAATTTTTTTGAGCCACAAATGATGTTTTTTCAGAGCGCGTTTACTATGCAAACTTAAGCTTGTTTATCGGTTGATATGGTGGATCAAGAAAAAATTCAAAAAGTTATATTTATAGACACTTGCAGAAGTATTTAACAAACCAGTGCGACGCCAACAGAAATTACTGGAAAAAATTCATAGGCTGTCGTTTTTTCCGTATTAAAGATAAAGAAACGAAAAATATCTTTAAAATACAATTTGAAGAGCTCTATCCGCTAAAGTATACAACGTTTCGATCAAAAGTCGTTTTCCGTACGAAAAAAAATAAAAACTGCGAAAAAATCACGCTTTCCAGTTTCTTACAATTTTTGATCATTTGCATTCCAGTTATGTATAGAACGATATATTGGAAAAAGGTAGTTTTTGAGATAGCCTAAACGATTATCAAAACCGAATGTTGATCGGATGCACCCAATTCGACTTATTAGCGATCCAAGAGGTACCATTTTTGATCAATTTTCAACTTTAGAAAAATCAAAAAAATTACTTCCAAACTTTCGATCGCGCTCACAAACAATAGGGTTCTGTAGCCCACGGTCGTCTACGCGTCGAAAAAGTTTAAATCAAAAAAACTCATTTTTACGAACTGTATCGAATCCCAACGAGAATCCGATAATTATCGACTTTAAAAATTAATAACTTTTTTCCCGTACACCCTGTATATTCAAAATTTTTACACATTGTACCCCCACTATTCCTCTCTAAACTGAAAAAGTTTCAATCGTCCCACTATTACCGTTTCCGAGAAAAGAAATCGCAAATGTGAAAATGTCGAAACTGACGACGACAACTTATTTTAAATGTAGCCGCCGTATATAATACTAGACTGGGTACATATCGCTAATCGTCAGCCGAGAGTGCATCTAATATTAGTACTAAAAAAAAATTTACAAAAATTTACAATAAAAAATACTTTTCTTTTCTTTTTTTTCTATTTACTATTGCTTTTTTTGCCTCACCTTCCTGCGGAACGTGAAGGGAAAACATATCGCCAAATTGTCATTATAACAACTGACCAAAACTACACAATGGTGCCAAATTTCCGTTTTCTCGTACAGATAGGTAGTTTTCTGAGACGGCGCCGTATAGGTGCTCTTTAAACTCGCACACCTTTGTGCAATGTGGGATATACTTTCCATATTTGCTCTATAAAAATATGTAAGTATTCAATCGATTAAAACATAAGCAAAAAATTATTCTTACATGGAAGCTATCAATTATCAGCTAATAAATTTGTAGAAATATTATTGTGCCGAGCCCTTCGGGCACGGCACTGTTCTAGTTCGTTCGTTTAATTATACGAGAGCTGTCACTTTGACAGGTAAGTGTCATTTTTTTTAGCTTTTTCGTAGCGAGGGTTATAGCTGTAAGAATTCGAAATTAAAAAATTTCCAGGTACCTAAATAAGAAAGTTTTATACGACAGCTGTCAAATTTTGACAGGTAAGTGTAATTTTTTTTTAGCTTTTTCGTAGCAAGGGTTATAGCTGTAAGAATCTGAAATTAAAAAAAAATTCAATACCTACCTAAATAACAAAGTTCTATACTACAGCTGTCAAATTATGACAGGCGGGTGTAAATTTTTTAAAGCTTTTTCATAAAGAGGATTATAGCTATACGAATCCGAAATTTAAAAATTTTTTAGTACCTAAATAACAAATTTTTATACGACAGCTGTAAAATTTTGACAGGTAAGTGTCAATTTATTTAAACTTTTTCGTAGCGAGGGTTAAAGCTGTAATAATCCTAAATTAAAAAATTTTTCAGTACCAAAATAACAAAGTTCTATACGACAGCTGTCAAATTATGACAGGCGGGTGTAAATTTTTTTAAGCTTTTTTAATGTAGAGGATTATAGCTGTACAAATCCGAAATTTAAAAATTTTTCAGTACCTAAATAACAAACTTTTATACGACAGCTGTCAAATTTTGACAGGTAAGTGTCAATTTATTTAAACTTTTTTCGTAGCGATAGTTAAAGCTGTAATAATCCTAAATTAAAAAAATTTTCAGTACCAAAATAACAAAGTTCTATACGACAGCTGTCAAATTGTGACAGGCGGGTATAAATTTTTTAAGGCTTTTTTCATATAGAGGATTATAGCTGTACAAATCCGAAATTTAAAAATTTTTCAGTGATTAAATAACAAAGTTCCATACGACAGCTGTCAAATTTTGACAGGTAAGTGTCAATTTTTTTAAAGTTTTTTCGTAACGAGGATTATAGCTGTAAGAATCCCAAATTGAAAAAATTTTCAGTACCTAAATAACAAAGTTCTATACGATAGCTGTCAAATTTTGACAGTTAAATGTCAATTTTTTTAAACTTTTTTCATAACGAGGATTATAGCTGTAAGAATCCTAAATTGAAACATTTTTCAGCACCTAAATAACAAACTTTTATATGACAACTGTCAAATTTTGACAGGTAAGTGTCAATTTATTTAAACTTTTTTGTAGCGAGGGTTATAGCTGTAATAATCCTAAATTAAAAAAATTTTCAGTACCCAAATAACAAAGTTCTATACGACAGCTGTCAAATTATGACAGGCGGGTGTAAATTTTTTTAAGCTTTTTTAATGTAGAGGATTATAGCTGTACAAATCCGAAATTTAAAAATTTTTCAGTACCTAAATAACAAACTTTTATACGACAGCTGTCAAATTTTGACAGGTAAGTGTCAATTTATTTAAACTTTTTTCGTAGCGATAGTTAAAGCTGTAATAATCCTAAATTTAAAAAATTTTCAGTACCAAAATAACAAAGTTCTATACGACAGCTGTCAAATTGTGACAGGCGGGTATAAATTTTTTAAGGCTTTTTTCATATAGAGGATTATAGCTGTACAAATCCGAAATTTAAAAATTTTTCAGTGATTAAATAACAAAGTTCCATACGACAGCTGTCAAATTTTGACAGGTAAGTGTCAATTTTTTTAAAGTTTTTTCGTAACGAGGATTATAGCTGTAAGAATCCCAAATTGAAAACATTTTCAGTACCTAAATAACAAAGTTCTATACGATAGCTGTCAAATTTTGACAGTTAAGTGTCAATTTTTTTTAGCTTTTTCGTAGCGAGAGTTATAGCTGTAAGAGTCCGAAATTATAAAATTATCAGGTCCCTAAATAACAAAGTTCTATACGATAGCTGTCAAATTTTGACAGGTAAGTGTCAATTTTTTTTTTAGATTTTTTGTAACGAGGGTTATAGCTGTAAGAATCCTAAATTTAAAAATTTGTCAGTACCTAAATAACACAGTTTTATACGATAGCTGTCAAATTTTGACAGGTAAGTGTCAATTTTTTTTTAGATTTTTTGTAACGAGGGTTATAGCTGTAAGAATCCTAAATTAAAAAATTTCTCAGTTCCTAAATAACAAAGTTCTATACGACAGCTGTCATTTTGACAGGTAAATATCAAGTTTTTTTTAAGCTTTTCTTGTATCTAGGATTATAGCTGTAAGAATCCGAAATTTAAAAAAATTTCAGTACCTAAATAACAAAGTTCTATACTACAGCTGTCAGATTTTGACAGGTAAGTGTAATTTTTTTTTAGCTTTTTCGTATAGATTATTATAGCTGTAAGAATCCAAAATTTAAAAAATTTTCAGTACCTAAATAACGACATTAAAAAAAAAATTAAAAAAAAAAGAAAAAAAAACACTGGGGTTTGAACCCTCGACCTTCGTCTCCAAAATCAACTGTCTTTAGTACTACGCCACCGAAGCTTTTAGATTGATTTGTGGTAAATAGGATATTAATAACGTATTCGATATTACATAGAACGTTGAGTATTAAAGATACACACAAATAATACACTTTTTTCAATTATTTTTGGTCAACCGCAAAGAAAAAGGTGCAAGACAGGTGTTTCATACATTAAATTCTCTCCAAATATTATAAAAACTATAAAAATTGAAGGTAATATGCCTCCTGCAAGCCATTTTTATTATTACAAGTACGGGATAAATGCGATATTTTCCCCCTTATTTTTGGTCAAACGAAAAAGATAAAGGTTCAAGGTAGGTATTTCCCACAAAAGACGTAGTCTAAATGGTCTAATTCCTCTAAAAAATCAATTTGGAAATCGCATTTTTCACCTATTTTTGACAGATGGTATAAAAGTTAAAGTTCAGGAAAACGCGCGTGGTAAAACCATGGCCAACTTTTTCTAAATCGAATGGTGTTAGAATTTGAAAATTGTGCCTGTTTCCGCACCCAAAAAAGCTACTTTGCTCAAATTTGCGAATATATTTTGATAAGTTTGGACATGCAGGAATATTGAGAAGTAATCAGCGCATATTTTGAGAAAAAAATAAAACGGTTTTGTTAAAAATTGAATAAGCTACAGTCGATATAGTAAAACCTCTGGTGAAGGAACCTATAAAAAAATCATAAACTAATTTTTTTGAGCCACAAAATATGTTTTCCCAAAGATCGCTTATAATACAAATTAAAGCTTCTTTATCCGTTGATATAGTGTACCAAGAAAAAATTCAAAATGTTATATATTATAGACACTTGCAGAATTATTTAAGCAAACCAGTGCAACGCCAACAGAAATTACGGGAAAAAGTTTATAAGCTGCCGTTTTTTCCGTATTAAAGATAAAAAAACGAAAAAATATCTCTTAAATACAATTTGACGGCTCTATCCGCTAAAGTATACAACGTTTCAATCAAAAATCGTTTTCCGTACGAAAAAAAATAAACGGAATAAAAACGGAGAAAAAAATCACGCCTTACACTGTGGTTTCCAGTTTCTTACCATTTTCGGCAATTTCCATTCCAGTTAGGTATAGAACGATATATTGGAAAAAGGTAGATTTTGAGATGGCCTAACCGATTATCCAAACCGCATGTCGATTGGATGCACCCAATTCGACTTATTAGCGATCCAAGAGGTACCATTTTCGACCAAATTTTGACTTTGAAAAAATCAAAAAAATTACTTCCAAACTTTCGATCGCGCTCACAAACAATAGGGTTCTGTAGCCCACGGTCGTCTACGCGTCGAAAAAGTTTAAATCGAAAAAACTAATTTTTGTGGCCTGTATTGAATGCCAACGAGATCCCGATATTTCTCGACTTTAAAAATTAATAACTTTTTTCCGGCACACCCTGTATATTCGAAATTTTCACACAACGTACCCCCACTATTCCTTTGTAAACCCAAAAAGTTTCAATTGTCCCACATTAACCGTTTCCGAGAAAAAAAATCGCAAATGTGAAAATGTCGAAACTGACGACGCCGCCACGGACAACATACGCACATATTTCAAATGAAGCAGACGATATAGTGCAAAATTTTCGGGAAGCAGTCGGGGTTGCCGTGATTCCGCGTGAAGGCGACGAATAACATATCGCGGAAAGCGATATGTTAACTAGACTGGGTACATATCGCTAATCGTCAGCCGAGAGTGCATCTAATATTAGTACTAAAAAGATTTACAAAAATTTACTATAAAAAAATACTTTTCTTTTCTTTTTTTCTATTTACTATTGCTTTTTTTCCCTCACCTTCCTGCGGAACGTGAAGGGAAAACATATCGCCAAATTGTCATTATAACAACTGACCAAAACTACACAATGGTGCAAAATTTCCGTTTTCTCGTATAGATAGGTAGTTTTCTGAGACGGCGCCGTATAGGTGCTCTTTAAACTCGCACACCTTTGTGCAATGTGGGATATACTTTCCATATTTGCTCTATAAAAATATGTAAGTATTCAATCGATTAAAACATAAGCAAAAAATTATTCTTACATGGAAGCTATCAATTATCAGCTAATAAATTTGTAGAAATATTATTGTGCCGAGCCAATACGTCCCTTATTATCGCTTTTAGAATAGAAAGCAATATAACCTTTTATCTGGACCATAGAAAAAGGCAACTTTTTTATTTGAAGAGGTTCTATCTAAGCTTTATCAGTTTCGAGATATTGGCTAATATATGAAAACCACTTTTAATTCCATATCTCAAAAACTATAAGACCTACAAAAAATTTCTAAGAACTTAAAGTAAAGATCTCTTAAGGATGCTACTTATTAGTTATATACATTGTTGCCGTATCTCTTTCAGTTTCCGAGGAAAATGGTCTTTCATGGATTTCATAGCATTTTCCTGAGCATATACATGGAAAAAATGCCAAAATTTAAAATTCGCAAATAAGTCAATTTTTCGGTACATTTTCATCAAAAATAACGTAAAACCCGAAAATAGCGAAGAAAATATGATAAATAACAATTGTATGAATTAAAAAAAAAAAATCCAGAAAACTCGGATTTTTTGGTCGGTTTTCACAGTTTCCTCAATACGTCCCTTATTACGGCCTTTGGAACAAAAGTTAATATAACGTTTTATCTGGACAATAGAAAAAGGCAACTTTTTTATTTAAAGAGTTTCTATCTAAGTTCTATCAGTTTCGAGATATTGGCAAATACATGAAAACCACTTTTAATTCCATATCTCAAAAACTATAAGACCTACAAAAAATTTCTAAGAACTTAAAGTGAAGATCTCATAAAGATGCTACTTATTAGTTATATACATTGTTGCTTTTTTTGCCTCACCTTCCTGCGGAACGTGAAGGGGAAACATATCGCCAAATTGTCATTATAACAACTGACAAAAACTAAAAAATAAAAATAACGGGTGCAAAATTTCCGTTTTCTTGTATAGATAGGTAGTCTTTGAAGACGGCATCGTATACTGCTCGATGTCCCGTTTCCAATGCCGTCTGGCTCGATTCGCTACGACTTTTCGTTACGGAAATATATGATATTTAATATTATGATATTGATATTAACATTGAACCCATCAGCACCGGCTTTTTTTAAAATCGCACAGCAAACGTATCAATGTGGAATATAATTTCCAAGTGTGTCCTATAAAAATATGTATTCAATCAATTTAAACATAAGTAAAGAAACTATTCTTACATTGATAGCTGATAAATTAGTTCAAAAGCTTATTTTGCCGAGCCCTTCCGGCACGGCACTGTTCCAATTCGTTTATTTTATTTCATACTTTTTACAAAACCATTTGTTAGCAACCTTTAATAATTGCCTAAAGGATTATCCAAACCGAATGTCGATCGGATGGACCCAATTCGACTTATTAACGATTCAATAGGTACCTGTTTAGTCCCATATTTAACTTTGAAAAAATTTAAAAAATTATTTCCAAACTTTCGATCGCGCTCACAAACAATAGGGGTCTGTAGCCTACGGTCGTCTACGCGTCAAAAAAGTTTAAATCGAAAAAACTAATTTTTGTGGCCTGTACCGAATGACAACGAGACTCCGATAATTATCAACTTTAAAAATTAATAACTTTTTTCCCGTACACCCTGTATATTCAAAATTTTTACACATTGTACCCCCACTATTCCTCTCTAAACTGAAAAAGTTTCAATCGTCCCACTCTTACCGTTTCCGAGAAAAGAAATCGCAAATGTGAAATTGTCTTACATAGACGAAATTGTTCAAGAGCCGATCGGGGTTTTCGAGATTCCGCGCGGAAGAGACGTATATAATACTAGACTGGGTACATATCGCTAATCGTCAGCCGAGAGTGCATCTAATATTAGTACTAAAAAGATTTACAAAAATTTACAATAAAAAAATACTTTTCTTTTCATTTTTTCTATTTACTATTGCTTTTTTTGCCTCACCTTCCTGCGGAACGTGAAGGGAAAACATATCGCCAAATTGTCATTATAACAACTGACCAAAACTACACACTGGTGCAAAATTTCCGTTTTCTCGTATAGATAGGTAGTTTTCTGAGACGGCGCCGTATAGGTGCTCTTTAAACTCGCACACCTTTGTGCAATGTGGGATATACTTTCCATATTTGCTCTATAAAAATATGTAAGTATTCAATCGATTAAAACATAAGCAAAAAATTATTCTTACATGGAAGCTATCAATTATCAGCTAATAAATTTGTAGAAATATTATTGTGCCGAGCCAATACGTCCCTTATTATCGCTTTTAGAATAGAAATCAATATAACCTTTTATCTGGACCATAGAAAAAGGCAACTTTTTTATTTGAAGAAGTTCTATCTAAGCTTTATCAGTTTCGAGATATTGGCTAATATATGAAAACCACTTTTAATTCCATATCTCAAAAACTATAAGACCTACAAAAAAATTCTAAGAACTTAAAGTAAAGATCTCTTAAGGATGCTACTTATTAGTTATATACATTGTTGCCGTATCTCTTTTAGTTTCCGAGTAAAATGGTCTTTTATGGATTTCATAGCATTTTCCTGAGCATATACATGGAAAAAATGCCAAAATTTAAAATTCGCAAATAAGTCAATTTTTCGGTACATTTCCATCAAAAATAACGTAAAACCCGAAAATAGCGAAGAAAATATGATAATTAACAATTCTATGAATTTTTAAAAAAATGTCCAGAAAACTAGGATTTTTTTGTCGGTTTTCAAAATTTCCTCAATACGTCCCTTATTACGGCCTTTGGAACAAAAGTTAATATAACGTTTTATCTGGACAATAGAAAAAGGCAACTTTTTTATTTGAAGAGTTTCTATCTAAGTTCTATCAGTTTCGAGATATTGGCAAATACATGAAAACCACTTTTAATTCCATATCTCAAAAACTATAAGACGTACAAAAAATTTCTAAGAACTTAAAGTAAAGATTTTTTTAAGGATGCTACTTATTAGTTATATACATTGTTGCCGTATCTCTTTCAATTTCCGAGGAAAATGGTCTTTTATGGATTTCATAGCATTTTCCTGAGCATATACATGGAAAAAATGCCAAAATTTAAAATTTGCAAATAAGTCAATTTTTCGGTACATTTCCATGAAAAATAACGTAAAACCCGAAAATAGCGAAGAAAATATGATAAATAACAATTCTATAAATTTAAAAAAAAAATCCAGAAAACTCGGATTTTTTTGTCGGTTTTCACAATTTCCTCAATACGTCCCTTATTACGGCCTTTGGAACAAAAGTTAATATAACGTTTTATCTGGACAATAGAAAAATGCAACTTTTTTATTTAAAGATTTAAAGAAATCTAAGTTCTATCAGTTTCGAGATATTGGCAAATACATGAAAACCACTTTTAATTCCATATCTCAAAAACTATAAGACCTACAAAAAATTTCTAAGAACTTAAAGTAAAGATCTCATAAAGATGCTACTTATTAGTTATATACATTGTTGCTTTTTTTGCCTCACCTTCCTGCGGAACGTGAAGGGGAAACATATCGCCAAATTGTCATTATAACAACTGACAAAAACTAAAAAATAAAAATAACGGGTGCAAAATTTCCGTTTTCTTGTATAGATAGGTAGTTTTTGAAGACGGCATCGTATAGTACTCGATGTCCCGTTTCCAATTCCGTCTCGCTCGATTCGCTACGACTTTTCGTTACGAAAATATATGATATTTAATATTATGATATTGATATTAACATTGAACCCATCAGCACCGGCTTTTTTTAAAATTGCACAGCAAACGTATCAATGTGGAATATACTTTCCAAGTTTGTTCTATAAAAATATGTATTCAATCGATTTAAACATAAGTAAAGAAACTATTCTTACATTGATAGCTGATAAATTAGTTTAAAAGATTATTTTGCCGAGCCCTTCCGGCACGGCACTGTTCCAATTCGTTTATTTTATTTCATACTTTTTACAAAACCATTTGTTAGCAACCTTTAATAATTGCCTAAAGGATTATCCAAACCGAATGTCGATCGGATGGACCCAATTCGACTTATTAACGATTTAATAGGTACCTGTTTAGTCCCATATTTAACTTTAAAAAAATTTAAAAATTATTTCCAAACTTTCGATCGCGCTTACAAACAATAGGGGTCTGTAGTCTACGGTCGTCTACGCGTCGAAAAAGTTTAAATCGAAAAAACTAATTTTTGTGGCCTGTACCGAATGACAACGAGACTCCGATAATTATCAACTTTAAAAATTAATAACTTTTTTCCCGTACACCCTGTATATTCAAAATTTTTACACATTGTACCCCCACTATTCCTCTCTAAACTGAAAAAGTTTCAATCGTCCCACTCTTACCGTTTCCGAGAAAAGAAATCGCAAATGTGAAAATGTCGAAACTGACGACGACAACTTATTTTAAATGTAGCCGCCGTATATAATACTAGACTGGGTACATATCGCTAGTCGTCAGCCGAGAGTGTATCTAATATTAGTACTAAAAAGATTTACAAAAATTTACAATAAAAAAATAATTTTCTTTTCTTTTTTTCTATTTACTATTTCTTTTTTTGCCTCACCTTCCTGCGGAACGTGAAGGGAAAACATATCGCCAAATTGTCATTATAACAACTGACCAAAACTACACAATGGTTCAAAATTTCCGTTTTCTCGTATAGATAGGTAGTTTTCTGAGACGACGCCGTATAGGTGCTCTTTAAACTCGCACACCTTTGTGCAATGTGGGATATACTTTCCATATTTGCTCTATAAAAATATGTAAGTATTCAATCGATTAAAACATAAGCAAAAAATTATTCTTACATGGAAGCTATCAATTTTCAGCTAATAAATTTGTAGAAATATTATTGTGCCGAGCCCTTCGGGCACAGCACTGTTCTAGTTCGTTCGTTTAATTATACGAGAGCTGTCACTTTGACAGTTAAGTGTAATTTTTTTTAGCTTTTTCGTAGCGAGGGTTAAAGCTGTAAGAATTCGAAATTAAAACATTTTCAGGTACCTAAATAAGAATATTTTATACGATAGCTGTCAAATTTTGACAGGTAGGAGTCAGTTTTTTTTATCCTTTTCGTAGCGAGGGGGGTTATCGCTGTAAAAATCCTAAAGTGAAAAATTTTTCAGATCCTAAATAACAAAGTTCTATACGACAGCTGTCATTTTGACAGGTAAATGTCAATTTTTTTAAAGCTTTTCTTGTATCTAGGATTAAAGCTGTAAGAATCCAAAATTTAAAAAAAATTCAGTAGTTAAATAACAAAGTTCTATACGACAGCTGTCAAATTTTGACAGGTAAGTTTAAATTTTTTTTTAGATTTTTCGTAGCGAGATTTATAGCTGTAAGAATCCTAAATGAAAAATTTTTCAGTTCCTAAATAACAAAGTTATATACGACAGCTGTCATTTTGACAGGTAAATTGCAAGTTTTTTTTAAGCTTTTCTTGTATCTAGGATTATAGCTGTAAGAATTCGAAATTTTAAAAAAATTCAGTACCTAAATAACAAAGTTCTATACGACAGCTGTCAAATTTTGACAGGTAAGTTTAAATTTTTTTTTTAGATTTTTCGTAGCGAGATTTATAGCTGTAAGAATCCTAAATGAAAAATTTTTCAGTTCCTAAATAACAAAGTTATATACGACAGCTGTCATTTTGACAGGTAAATTGCAAGTTTTTTTTAAGCTTTTCTTGTATCTAGGATTATAGCTGTAGGAATTCGAAATTAAAAAAAAATTCAGTACCTAAATAACAAAGTTCTATACGACAGCTGTCAGATTTTGACAGGTAAGTTAACATTTTTTTTTTAGATTTTTCGTAGCGAGATTTATAGCTGTAAGAATCCTAAATGAAAATTTTTCAGTTCCTAAATAACAAAGTTATATACGACAGCTGTCATTTTGACAGGTAAATTGCAAGTTTTTTTTAAGCTTTTCTTGTATCTAGGATTAAAGCTGTAAGAATTCGAAATTTAAAAAAAATTCAGTACCTAAATAACAAAGTTCTATACGACAGCTGTCAGATTTTGACAGGTAAGTGTCAATTTTTTTTTAGCTTTTTCGTAGCGACGGTTATAGCTGTAAGAATCCCAAATTTAAAAAAAAATTCAGTACCTAGATAACAGAGTTTTATACGATACCTGTCAGATTTTGAGAGGTAAGTGTCAATTTATTTTAACTTTTTTCGTAGCGAGGGTTAAAGCTGTAATAAAACTAAATTAAAAAAATTTTCAGTACCAAAATAACAAAGTTCTATACGACAGCTGTCAAATTACATATACTTAAATAGTAATTCTTATTTTTTATAATTTGCTACCATTTCTATGCTGTTTCGGTATAGAACAATATATTTGAAAAAAGTAGTATTTGAGATGACCTAAACGAATATCCAAACCAAAAGTATATCGGACGCACCCAATTCGATTTATTAACGATCCAATATGACCCTACATTGATTTTAAAAAAATCAAAAAAATTACTTCCCAACTTTCGATCGCGTTCGGAAACAACAGTGTTTTGTAGCCCAACGTCGTCTACATGTCGAAAAAGTTTAAATCGATTAAAATGATTTTTGCCACCTGTATCGCCCTACAACGAAAAAAAACATATTTTTTAACTTTGACTTTAATAACTTTTTTCCGGTACACCCTGTATATTTGAAATTAGTCCCAGAACGTGCCCCGACTATTCCTCTCTACGTCCAGAAAGTTTGAATCGTTTTGCTCTAACCGTTTCCGAAAAAAAAATTCGCGAATATCGAAATGTCGAATAACCTTCTACCACGTGGCGACGGATTATCAATGTCGGAACGCCATCTTTAAAATCGAAATTACAACTATTTCTGAAACATTTTGGGCAAATATTTTGATCAGTAAAATTAGAAGAAGGTTCAAGGTAGATATTCCACCCGATTTAAAATCTGGAAATGTTCTTATTATTCTAGCAAGTCACGCTGAAAACACCCATTTTTCGCCATTTTTGACAGCCGGATTTTTCGAATTAATAATTAATTTAGATACATCAATATCAAGGCACTCTTAGTCAAAAGTGAATGGTGTTAGAATTTGTAAATTTTGCCTGTTTCCGCACCCAAAAAAGCGACTTTTCTCAATTTTGCGAATACATTTTAATGATTTTGAATATGTAGAGGTGTTGCGAAGTAATCAGCGCATTTTTTGAGAAAAAAATAAAACGGTTTTGTTGAAAATTGAATAAGCTACAGTCGATTTAGTAAAAAAAAAGCTGCCGTTTTTTCCGTATTAAAGATAAAGAAACGAAAAAATATCTCTTAAATACAATCTGACGAGCTCTATCCGCTAAAGTTTACAACGTTTCGATCAAAAGTCGTTTTCAGTACGAAAAAAAATAAAAACCGTGAAAAAATCAGGCCTAACTTTATGATTTCCACTTTCTTACAATTTTCGGCAATTTCCATTCCAGTTAGGTATAGAACGATATATTGGAAAAAGGTAGATTTTGAGATGTCCTAACCGATTATCCAAACCGAATGTCGATTGGATGCACCCAATTCGACTTATTAGCGATCCAAGAGGTACCATTTTCGACCAAATTTTGACTTTGAAAAAATCAAAAAAATTACTTCCAAACTTTCGATCGCGCTCACAAACAATAGGGTTCTGTAGCCCACGGTCGTCTACGCGTCGAAAAAGTTTAAATCGAAAAAACTAATTTTTGTGGCCTGTATCGAATGCCAACGAGATCCCGATATTTCTCGACTTTAAAAATTAATATCTTTTTTCCGGCACACCCTGTATATTCGAAATTTTTACACAACGTACCCCTACTATTCCTCTGTAAACCCAAAAAGTTTCAATCGTCCCACATTAACCGTTTCCGAGAAAAAACATCGCAAATGTGAAAATGTCGAAACTGACGGCGGCGGCGGCGGCGACGACGACAACAAACGCACATTATTTTCACCGAAGCGCCGTATAACATATCGCGGTGTAGCGCGATATGTAACTAGACTGGGTACATATCGCTAATCGTCAGCCGAGAGTGCATCTAATATTAGTACTAAAAAGATTTACAAAAATTTACAATAAAAAAATACTTTTCTTTTTTTCTATTTACTATTGCTTTTTTTGCCTCACCTTCCTGCGGAACGTGAAGGGAAAACATATCGCCAAATTGTCATTATAACAACTGACCAAAACTACACAATGGTGCACAATTTCCGTTTTCTCGTATAGATAGGTAGTTTTCTGAGACGGCGCCGTATAGGTGCTCTTTAAACTCGCACACCTTTGTGCAATGTGGGATATACTTTCCATATTTGCTCTATAAAAATATGTAAGTATTCAATCGATTAAAACATAAGCAAAAAATTATTCTTACATGGAAGCTATCAATTATCAGCTAATAAATTTGTAGAAATATTATTGTGCCGAGCCAATACGTCCCTTATTATCGCTTTTAGAATAGAAATCAATATAACCTTTTATCTGGACCATAGAAAAAGGCAACTTTTTTATTTGAAGAGGTTCTATCTAAGCTTTATCAGTTTCGAGATATTGGCTAATATATGAAAACCACTTTTAATTCCATATTTCAAAAACTATAAGACCTACAAAAAATTTCTAAGAACTTAAAGTAAAGATCTCTTAAGGATGCTACTTATTAGTTATATACGTTGTTGCCGTATATCTTTCAGTTTCCGGGGAAAATGGTCTTTTATGGATTTCATAGCATTTTCCATAGCATACATGGAAAAAATGCCAAAATTTAAAATTCGCAAATATGTCAATTTTTCGGTACATTTCCATCAAAAATAACGTAAAACCCGAAAATAGCGAAGAAAATATGATAATTAACAATTCTATGAATTTTTAAAAAAATATCAGAAAACTCGGATTTTTTTGTCGGTTTTCAAAGTTTCCTCAATACGTCCCTTATTACGGCCTTTGGAACAAAAGTTAATATAACGTTTTATCTGGACAATAGAAAAAGGCAACTTTTTTATTTGAAGAGTTTTTATCTAAGTTCTATCAGTTTCGAGATATTGGCAAATACATGAAAACCACTTTTAATTCCATATCTCAAAAACTATAAGACGTACAAAAAATTTCTAAGAACTTAAAGTAAAGATATCTTAAGGATGCTACTTATTAGTTATATACATTGTTGCCGTATCTCTTTCAGTTTCCGAGGAAAATGGTCTTTTATGGATTTCATAGCATTTTCCTGAGATGGAAAAAATGCCAAAATTTAAAATTCGCAAATATGTCAATTTTTCGGTACATTTCCATCAAAAATAACGTAAAACCCGAAAATAGCGAAGAAAATATGATAAATAACAATTCTATGAATTTTAAAAAAAAATCCAGAAAACTCGGATTTTTTGGTCGGTTTTCACAGTTTCCTCAATACGTCCCTTATTACGGCCTTTGAAACAAAAGTTAATATAACGTTTTATCTGGACAATAGAAAAAGGCAACTTTTTTATTTAAAGAGTTTCTATCTAAGTTCTATCAGTTTCGAGATATTGGCAAATACATGAAAACCACTTTTAATTCCATATCTCAAAAACTATAAGACCTACAAAAAATTTCTAAGAACTTAAAGTGAAGATCTCATAAAGATGCTACTTATTAGTTATATACATTGTTGCTTTTTTTGCCTCACCTTCCTGCGCCAATTTGTCATTATAACAACTGACCAAAACTAGACAATGGTGCAAAATTTCCGTTTTCTCGTATAGATAGGTAGTTTTCGGAGACGGCGCCGTATAGTGCTCAACGTTCCATTTCCAATGCCGCCTCGCTCGATTCGCTACGACTTTTCGTTACGGAGATATATGATATTTAATATTATGATATTGATATTTATAGGTGCTCTTTAAACTCGCAATGTGGGATATACTTTCCATATTTGCTCTATAAAAATATACATTAAAGCTATCAATTATCAGCTAATAAATTTGTAGAAATATTATTGTGCCGAGCCCTTCGGGCACGGCACTGTTCTAGTTCGTTCGTTTAATAATACGACAGCTGTTACTTTGACAGGTAAGTGTAATTTTTTTTTAGCTTTTTCGTAGCAAGGGTTATAGCTGTAAAAATCTTAAATTAAAAAAAAATTCAGTACCTAAATAACAAAGTTTTATACGACAGCTGTCAAATTTTGAAAGGTAATTGTCAATTATTTTTTAGCTTTTTTGTAGCGAGGGTTATAGCTGTAATAATCCTAAATTAAAAAAATTTTCAGTACCAAAATAACAAAGTTCTATACGACAGCTGTCAAATTATGACAGGCGGGTGTAAATTTTTTAAATCTTTTTTCATATAGAGGATTATAGCTGTACAAATCCGAAATTTAAAAATTTTTCAGTGATTAAATAACAAAGTTCCATACGACAGCTGTCAAATTTTGACAGGTAAGTGTCAATTTTTTTAAAGTTTTTTCGTAACGAGGATTATAGCTGTAAGAATCCCAAATTGAAAAAATTTTCAGTACCTAAATAACAAAGTTCTATACGATAGCTGTCAAATTTTGACAGTTAAGTGTCAATTTTTTTTTAGCTTTTTCGTAGCGAGAGTTATAGCTGTAAGAATCCGAAATTATAAAATTATCAGGTCCCTAAATAACAAAGTTCTATACGATAGCTGTCAAATTTTGACAGGTAAGTGTCAATTTTTTTTTTAGATTTTTTGTAACGAGGGTTATAGCTGTAAGAATCCTAAATTTAAAAATTTGTCAGTACCTAAATAACACAGTTTTATACGATAGCTGTCAAATTTTGACAGGTAAGTGTCATTTTTTTTTTTAGATTTTTTGTAACGAGGGTTATAGCTGTAAGAATCCTAAATTAAAACATTTCTCAGTTCCTAAATAACAAAGTTCTATACGACAGCTGTCATTTTGACAGGTAAATATCAATTTTTTTTTTAACTTTTCTTGTATCTTGGATTAAAGCTGTAAGAATCCGAAATTTAAAAAAATGTCAGTACCTAAATAACAAAGTTCTATACTACAGCTGTCAGATTTTGACAGGTAAGTGTAATTTTTTTTTAGCTTTTTCGTATAGATTATTATAGCTGTAAGAATCCAAAATTTAAAAAATTTTCAGTACCTAAATAACGACATTAAAAAAAAAACTTTAAAAAAAAGAAAAAAAAACACTGGGATTTGAACCCTCGACCTTCGTCTCCAAAATCAACAGCCTCTACTACTACGCTATCGAAGCTTTGAGAGTGATTTGTGGTAAATAGGATATTAATGACGTATTCGATATTACATAGAACGTTGAGTATTGAAGATACACACAAATAATACACTTTTTTCAATTATTTTTGGTCAACCGCAAAGAAAAAGGTCCAAGACAGGTGTTTCATACATTAAATACTCTCCAAATATTATAAAAACTGAAGTTAATATGCCTCCTGCAAGCCATTTTTATTATTACAAGTACGGGATAAATGCGATATTTTCCCCCTTATTTTTGGTCAAACGAAAAAGATAAAGGTTCAAGGTAGGTATTTCCCACAAAAGACGTAGTCTAAATGATCTTATTCCTCTAAAAAATCAATTTGGAAATCGCATTTTTCACCTATTTTTGACAGATGGTATAAAAGTTAAAGTTCAGGAAAACACACGTGGTAAAACCATGGCCAACTTTTTCTAAATCGAATGGTGTTAGAATTTGAAAATTGTGACTGTTTCCGCACCCAAAAAAGCAACTTTGCTCAAATTTGCGAATATATATTGATAAGTTTGGACATGCAGGAATATTGAGAAGTAATCAGCGCATATTTTGAGAAAAAATAAAACGGTTTTGTTAAAAATTGAATAAGCTACAGTCGATATAGTAAAACCTCTGGTGAAGGAACCTATAAAAAAATCATAAATTAATTTTTTTGAGCCACAAAATATGTTTTCCCAAAGATCGCTTATAATACAAATTAAAGCTTCTTTATCCGTTGATATAGT
Organism: Polydrusus pterygomalis; assembly: GCA_963969555.1. Classification (NCBI taxonomy): domain Eukaryota; kingdom Metazoa; phylum Arthropoda; class Insecta; order Coleoptera; family Curculionidae; genus Polydrusus; species Polydrusus pterygomalis. The sequence goes on along the minus strand of OZ018384.1, from coordinate 31,303,953 downwards.
GTACCAAGAAAAAATTCAAAATGTTATATATTATAGACACTTGCAGAATTATTTAAGCAAACCAGTGCAACGCCAACAGAAATTACGGGAAAAAGTTCATAAGCTGCCGTTTTTTCCGTATTAAAGATAAAAAAACGAAAAAATATCTCTTAAATACAATTTGACGGCTCTATCCGCTAAAGTATACAACGTTTCAATCAAAAGTCGTTTTCCGTACGAAAAAAAATAAACGGAATAAAAACGGAGGAAAAAATCACGCCTTACACTGTGGTTTCCAGTTTCTTACCATTTTCGGCAATTTCCATTCCAGTTAGGTATAGAACGATATATTGGAAAAAGGTAGATTTTGAGATGGCCTAACCGATTATCCAAACCGCATGTCGATTGGATGCACCCAATTCGACTTATTAGCGATCCAAGAGGTACCATTTTCGACCAAATTTTGACTTTGAAAAATTCAAAAAAATTACTTCCAAACTTTCGATCGCGCTCACAAACAATAGGGTTCTGTAGCCCACGGTCGTCTACGCGTCGAAAAAGTTTAAATCGAAAAAACTAATTTTTGTGGCCTGTATCGAATTTCAACGAAAATCCGATATTTTTCGACTTTAAAAATTAATAACTTTTTTCCCGTACACCCTGTATATTCGAAATTTTTACACAACGTACCCCCACTATTCCTCTCTAAACCCAAAAAGTTTCAATCGTCCCACTCTAACCGTTTCTGAGAAAAAAAATCGCAAATGTGAAAATGTCGAAAAAGACGGCGGCGGCGACAACATACATACATTTTTTTCACCGAAGCGCCTATATAGGCGGAGTATCAAGAGCAGTCAGGATTGTCGTGATTTCGCGCCGAAGCGCCGTATAACATATCGCGTGTTTGCGCGATATGTAATGAATTATTGATCATAAAACATAAAATATGTTTTAATTCATTTACCGAGCTTTTTATAATACTTGTTGGTATTTCGTCGACGCCACTGCTAAGTTTATTTTTAATTTGACTACCTAATTCACAAATTTCTTCAGGGGTAACCGGGTGTCCACGGAAGGTGGCTCGCCCCTCTAACTTTTTTGTTTTTCAAGATAATGAAATAAAATTTGGGGGATTTGTATACGACATAAAACTGCATTATTTGACAGGTGACTCAACATTATGGAACTTCCGGTTTAACCGGAAGTGACATAAACTTTTGATTTTTAAATGGGACACCTGGTATATTTTTACTTTTTTTGACTCCATATGACATTCTAAATACAACAACGTGTCACTTGTCACTTTTTGTCACCAAGAAATTTTTTTTTTTTCAAATTTATTGTTTTATCTAGAGGGCTATGAATACCTTTTTTTTTTTATTTTTTTTTTGGCCTTGAGCGTAGCTCATTTAGCCACCACAGAGTATATTAATTAAATAAATTATAGATTAAATAGTTTTTTACGATTTAATGATAGGGATATAGGCATGTAACATAGGGATCTGCACAGGGACACTCGTTTCACGCCACTGGGGCCTATCAGGGCGACTTGAATTTATACATAGGACAGTGAAGGCCACTAAAAATGGGAAAACATATGGTTAAATTAGGATAGTTATGGAGGATAAGGAGTTTTAGATTTATTATATTTTAAAGTCAGTCAGTTTCAGATATTTTATAAATATTGACTCTATCGTTGGATTTATATTGGCGTTGACCATGAATGAGGTACAATTTGGGGGCAGTAAACTATGTTGGGCCAGTTCTGAGTAAAGAAATTTGGTTGCTGTTAAGGCCGCAACCAAACATTTTGTGGTCTAGATCATCTAAAGATTGATTGTCGCAGTTGCATACGGAAGTTTCACTTAATTTTAGTTTATGTAGGTGTTTATTAATGTTGCCATGGCCAGTAACATATCTAAAATATGAGGTAAAGCAGTGTCTTGATAGTTGTAACCTTTTTATTATGGGTTTAGTTGGGAGATTAGGGTTTATGGATGTATAGTTATTTTTATTGTTTAGTGTATAATTGTGATAAATATTCTGCCATGTTGTTTGGCAAATTCAAACGGTTAACCATAACGAATACGAATACGAAGCCGCTATTTGACAGATCGTAAAAATAGTTTTCGTTCAATTCGCTTAACGTTAACGTTAAGTCGAATTCGACAGTAAACATAACAAATATAACATAACCTATCTTTAATGGTTTGTGTTCATATTTTCATATACGTTTTGTGCTATCTTTTTTGCTTGGTTTTAATTTCCTATAGTACCCAAAATTCTAAAACATCATGATAGACGAAAGGTTGCTTTTATTGGACTCATCCAGTGATTCGAATTTGGATGATGCCCTTCTCTTGGAGGTGCTTGATCGCCAGGACATTCAGTATCAAGCACAGTTGTATGGAAATTTCAATTTAGAAAACTATAATAATGCTGAATGCAAACTTTATTTCCGATTTGAAAAAAATCACTTAAAAGGACTGGCTGAAGCACTTTGGATTCCCAATAATGTAATAACAGGAAGCAACCATAATGTTTCTGGCGTGGAAGGTCTTTGCATTTTGTTAAGAAATGGTCATTACGCATGCGTTCCGTTTTCGCTATGGCTTTGTCTTCCGTCCGTTAGCTCCCGCCACTTATCCGTAACGATAACGATAAATGACAGCTGAAATGTCAAAGTTGTCAAATAGCGGCTATCGGAATCGCTTTTAAACGACAACGAAAACTGTCTATTGTAGATGAAATGTAAGACATATTGACATGTAAAATAGCATAACAAATAAAAACCTTTTCATTATATTATTATTTTGAACAACTAAGCAGGTTTACATTTTCAGGCAGTGCATTATACAATGCTTTAATAGAATTATCCGTGGCCTTCCTGTAACACAATTTTTTAGGTCTGATTAAGTCAGAACCTCTAGATTATGAAAATTAGAATTTAAGGAACAACTATTCTTGTTTTTATGAATTTCGGGCAGTTAATAGTTTATAACCAGAGAAGGTAGAGGCACAATTCCAAACCTCCTTAAAAGGGGCTGACAGTGGTCAAAGTAACCAGCATCGGCAATCACACGAACAGCTTTATAATTTATAACTATTAAAATAATAAATACTGTGCGAGCAAAAATTATTTGCATCAAAGAGGGCTTGGATTAAAAAACGTAGGGCTTGGTTTAGATCACAATGATATAGGGACGATATTATATCTAACCAAATCTAGTCTAAAATTTTGTTAAATTTATATTATGACATGATATATATGCCAAACTAATGATTAATAAAATAAGTAGACAAATACAAATTTATTTTTGTTGTTTACAAAATTAACAAAGTAAGAATATACAGAAAGAAAAAGAAAAATAATTACATAAATTGCTAAAATTGGCCACCGCCATGATCCAAGCATAAATTCACACGTCTTTTCATATTTTCGAAAGTGTTGACCAGCATCTCTGGAGAAATGTTACCACATTTTTGGATAATCCTTTCTTGTAATTGTTCTAAATTTGCAACTAGTGTTTTAAAAATAGTGTTCTTTAAATGAGGAAACACGAAGTAATCCATAACCGTTAAACAAGGTGATCTAGGTGGGAATTCAATGTCTGATCGAAAACTGATCAATCTGTCGTCGAAAAAATTGCGTAAGTAGTTAATAGTTTCGGCGGCTGTATGGGCGGTGGCACCGTCCAATTGAAAATATCCAAAACGTAGTTCGTCGTCAAGTAATTGCTCCACAAATGGATTCAAAATATTGTCTCTATACCGCTGTGCTGTAACTGTGTCATGGAAAAAAATAGGACCAACAATTCTTCTTCGGGAAACAGCTAACCAGACACCAATTTTTTGAGGGTGCAATGGGGATTTTCACTACTCCACGTCCACATGCGTGTATTCTGAGAATTCACATAATCGGGGAGGTGGAACCAGGCTTCATTCGAAAAAAAGTCAGGTCTAATAAATCATTTCTTTCCAATAAATTTTGGGTAAACCATTGAGAGTAATTCCTGCGGCTTGTATTTCTTGAAATACTTTATAAGCAAATAAATTTAGCTGCTTCCTAAGAATAGTCCTGCATGTTCCATAAGATCTTCCCACTTCTTGTGACAGGCGTCTTATACAATTTGTTGGCGTATTTTGCATTATTTCACGAACGTTTGCAACAAGTTCTTCTGTTCTCATAGATTGTCTTGCTGCTCCTTTTTTGTGTTGTAAAGAACCTGCCACGGTTCTTTTCAGGCAATGATAAAAATCCCCAGCAATAAAAGCAACGTTAGGAAAATGTTCGTAAAAATCGTCCATGCACAAACCTGGATTGTATTGCCACTCACCATTAATTTTTTCAAATAAATAATTCAAAAGAGGGGTTATTTCTGAAAATATCGAAAAAAGTTATTAGAAAAAGTTTTTATAAATGCAGTTTCTAGCCCACATGCAAAATTTCAGCCGCATAAGATAATTTTCATTTTTTACCCATATTTTGTAAATTGCACCACTTTTGCAAAATAAGACTCAACGCAACTTACATAAAACTTTTTAGTTTTGACAATGCTTTATTTCAGATACATTTTCTATAAAGTAGCGCCATATTAAATGTGTGTTTTTCTACAAAATCAAAATTGGGCTATTAAAATTTGGTCGTATGTGATGCAAAGTTTATTTGTTTTTGACCCTGTATAAGGTAACTCCATAAAATAAGAATTTTTGAAAAGGTAGTTTGTGTCTGAAAGTAATACACCTTAATATTAAGACAAAACAGAACACAGTGTCTTCAGTAAAGTGTTATTTAAGTGGAAAATAAATTTTAGTTTAACAATGTAAAGTTTATTTATTTTCAACGATTTAATTTAAAACCCCTATATTATAATTTAATATTAAGCTATGTCCTAATAACGTTAACGTGTATTACTTTCAACCACAAACTACGTTTTCAATACTTATTTTATGAAGTTACCTTATACAGGGTCCAAAACAAATAAACTTTGCATCACATACGACCAAATTTTAATAGCCCAATTTTGATTTTGTAGAAAAACACACATTTATTGTGGCGCTTCTTTAAAGAAAATGTATCTGAAATAAAGCATTGTCAAAACTAAGAGAAGTTTTATGTAAGTTGCGTTGAGTCTTATTTTGCAAAAGTGGTGCAATTTGCAAAATATGGGTAAAAAATGAAAATTATCTTATGCGGCTGAAATTTTGCATGTGGGTTAGAAACTGCATTTAGAAAAACTTTTTCTAATAACTTTTTTCGATATTTTCAGAAATAACCCCACTCTTGAATTCTTTTTTTGAAAAAATTAAAATTTGACATATAATGCGAATCACGTGACTACAATTTTTTTGCTTAATTTTTATCTCGATCGAAGCAAAGCTTAATGCCAAAGTCAAATTTCGAATAAAGCTATTAATAAAAAAAATCCCATATGATGCGGACTTTACTGGTGACACTGTAGAAAGAAAAAAGAAAATTTTCTACGCTACCTATTCCATAATTAATGGACGCAGTGTATTTTAATTTTTTATTTTACAGTTTATTCGATGTTTTATGCCACGCTATAATACACTTTTCGAAAAATTATACAAGTGGTAAGTATTTTTCTTCCAGTAGAAACGTTTGATATTTATGTATGTACTTGGCAACTAGACGTAGATGTAAAGAAAATAAATTAGGGCCAAATTCCCCAGAATTGCTTAAGAGAAAATTTTAATTAGATTATTATTGCTTTATTGTACCGAAACCTCCAAACGATGGAAACATTTTGCATTTAAATTGTTTTTCCTAAATTGAATGTGAGCTTTTATTATGTTCTCTGAATCACTACAATAATATATCGTGGTTTTAGCAGAAACTTTAAATTACATACTTCGTCACTAGGAAAGACTGAACATAATTTTGTGGCTCTTGTTTACATTTTTAGAAAGTGGTGTTGGGGTAAGTTTTTTTTTGCAACATTATTACTATCAACAGCAAACTTTTGATGTTTACAAAGCATTAGTTTGCAAAATTATTTACAAAAATTAAATAATATAGATAATATGGCCTTGTAAACCTATACAGTGTGTCCGGAAATGATGAGCAAAAAATTTTTGGGATAATTCTAGACCGAAAATACATGCTATCTCTTCCTATAACAGGTTTTCGAAAATTGATTATTAACGGCGGAGTTACAGGGTGTTAAATGTTAAAAAATTAGGAATACAAATTTACCCACCTTTTTTCGCTTTTTGTAGAGGGCGCCACATAGGGGCCTATACTTTAATTTCAATGGTCCCATCAACATTTTTGTCCTACACTGTGTGCGCATTTTGATTGAATATTTTTATTCTCCTAACCTTTTGACATAAAAAAGGTATACTACTTTTGTTTCGATAAATCTAACCGTTTTTGAGAAAAACGCTGAAATAACATTGCTTGCATGTGACGAATACGAAATCGTTTTCATTTATTTTCAACCTTAAACGTAGCATAGCAAAGGAAGGAATATTCCATGGAGTTCGTCGGATTTTTTTAAGAAGAATTAATTTATGCATTGAAGAGGAAGGACAAAGTGACGTCCTTCCTTTGATTTAAATGTTTCATTTATTGTTCTAGTAACTTATGTATTTTAAAACTGCTAAAAAAATTTAACTTTAATACCCTGTAACTCCTTTAATAATAAATTTTCGAAAAAATATTATAGGAAGAAATAGCATTTATTTTCGGTCTAGAATTATCCCCTAATTTTTTTACTCGTCATTTCCGGACACCCTGTATATAATAATATAAATAATAATAATAATAAAGGCCTTTATTCAAATGCGTCTAACCAATGTATTACAATGTATAATGGGCGAGGTTCAGTTCGTCGTGTCTACATTACTGCAGCACGACGTCTGTTCAACTAACCCAGAAGAATATAAATAAAATAAAATAAAAATATCAGAAAATAACATTTGGTGAGCAAATCAGATGAGAAACAATAATAAATGTATATTATTATATATTAATATAGGTAGGTATTCTAGTCACAGTACGTAGCAAATATTAACCATTCTTATTACTTTACGCCTACATTTTTTTATAAACAAATCTTTTAAAATTAAGTCTTGACATATTGAGGACATCATCGGGATATATATTAAAATTTTTTACAATATTATAAGAGAAACATCGTTTAAAAAGTTGTGTTTTGTGTTGTGGTATTGTTAGCTTACCCTTAAATCTAATATTAATATTATGTACATCTGTGCGAAACCTAATTTTTTGATAGAGATAAACAGAATATTGGTATTGTAATATGGTATGACAGTGACATCATACCACATGCAAATAGCGTCTCTGGTGCATGTTTAACCAATTATTTTCCCTGATTCTGTGAGTGATATGTTCGCGTTTTTTGATGCCAAAAATAAATCGTAGGCAAGAATTTTGAACTTTTTGTATACGTCGCGCATCCATATCAGTCAAACACGGCCCATAAACGCCATCGCAGTAATTAAAGTGGGAAAGGACAAGAGAGTCACATAACATTGTCTTTATATTTCTATTAAGAACTTTTCGATGCTGGTAAATACCTTTTAAATTACAATACTTAAGCTTTTTGGATGCATCTATTTACATGAGTTGTAAACCTCAATTCATTGTTAATATAAAGACATAAAGATATAGGGTTGCCATTTGCAGTAACTGAAGGCTGTAAGTGGACATGTGTAGTGATGTAAAATTCTCGGTAATAATCTTTTGGAGAATATTCTTGAGAATATTCTCAAGTTAGAGAATTTTCTGAGAATGGCAAGAAAATCGCTAGAAATGGCAATAAAAAGAAATTTAAAATTACCTATTCTGCTTATTTTCGGCAAATGTCAAACGGCGTTAATCAAACAAAACGTAAAGAAATAAAAGTCTCACCACCACCACACCATTTATAATTCACACAGCTGTATACGAGTATACGTTCGCGCTTCTAGGGAATTTCCCTGAATCACTGTTGCCAGAGTTATAGAAAAGGTTAGAGAAACTCAAAATTTTAAAAATCATTGCAAAATTTTTCAGTGTAAATCGAGGCGGTGTAAATTATGTAGAAAAACTTCTCTAGAGAATATTCTCGGGAGAATTTTCTTACAGAGAATATTCCCGTTCTCGAGAATATTCTCCTCTCACATCACTAGACATGTGCAAGCAATACCTGCTTTGTGGAGAATTATGGTGGACTTTGCCAATTTTGAGCTATTAACTATACTAGCTATACCCTTCTACAGTGTCACCAGTAAAGTCCGCATCATATGGGATTTTTTTTTATTAATAGCTTTATTCGAAATTTGACTTTGGCATCAAGTTCTGCTTCGATCAAGATGAAAATTAAGCCAGAAAATATTAGTCACGTGATTCGCATTATCTGTCAAATTTTAATTTTTTTCAAAAAATAATTCAAAAGTGGGGTTATTTCTGAAAATATCGAACAAAGTTATTAGAAAAAGTGTTTTTAAATGCAGTTTCTAGCCCACGTGCAAAATTTCAGCTGCATAAGATAATTTTGATTTTTACCCATATTTTGTAAATTGCACCACTTTTGCAAAATAAGACTCAACGCAACCTACATAAAACTTCTTAGTTTTGACAATGCTTTATTTCAGACACATTTTCTTTAAAGTAGCGCCATATTGAATGTGTGTTTTTCTACAAAATCAAAATTGGGCTATTAAAATTTGGTCGCATGTGATGCAAAGTTTATTTGTTTTGGACCCTGTATAAGGTAACTTCATAAAATAAGTATTTTTGAAAACGTAGTTTGTGTCTGAAAGTAATACACCTTAATATTAAGACAAAAAATAACACAGTGTCATCAGTAAAGTGTTCAATAAGTGGAAAATAAATTTTAGTTTAACTTAACGTAATGTTAATCTTTTTTTAACGATTTAATTTAAAACCCCTTTACTTTATTTTTTACTTTCAGACACAAACTACGTTTTCAAAAATACTTATTTTATGAAGTTACCTTATACAGGGTCCAAAACAAATAAACTTTGCATCACATGCGACCAAATTTTAATAGCCCAATTTTGATTTTGTAGAAAAACACATTTAATATTGCGCTACTTTAAAGAAAATGTATCTGAAATAAAGCATTGTCTCAAAACAGAAGTTTTATGTAGGTTGTGTTGAGTCTTATTTTGCAAAAGTTGTGCAATTTACAAAATATAGGTAAAAAATCAAAATTATCTTATGCAGCTGAAATTTTGCATGTGGGCTAGAAACTGCATTTAAAAACACTTTTTCTAATAACTTTTTTCGATATTTTCAGAAATAACCCCACTTTTAAATTATATTATTATTTTTTGAAAAAAAGTTAAAGTTGACAGATAATGCGAATCACGTGACTAATATTTTTTGGCTTAATTTTTATCTAGATCGAAGCAGAACTTGATGCCAAAGTCAAATTTCGAATAAAGCTATTAATAAAAAAAAATCCCATATGATGCGGACTTTACTGACTCACTGTATATAGCGCTGTAAATAAGTGAGCCCAGCGCTTTGTAAATAACAAAAATAGAAAATATTGTGTTTACAGCTTAGACTTTAACGCCACGGAAAATGTGTCACTTCTCTCCTTGTAAATTAATAAAGGTAATTAGTTCCCGTTTTAATCAATAACTCAAAAACAGTCAACTTTAAAATTATGTTAAATCAAATTTCATCATTTTTTATACTAACCGAAACCGATAAATTAATTGTTCTTCATGGCATGCATAAGGTCGTAAAAAAATGCTTCTTGTACCTTCTGGCATAAAACATCTTATACAGAGTGGGATTTTTAACTGGAATAAAATCAGTATTAGGAAGCCTATTTATTTGCTGAAAAATGCAGAACTACGACTGGGTTTATTTTTAGTTTCGCATACTTTTTCGTGTGTTGATGAAATTTACCATCTTTTTGGGGTAGAAACGAACCCCAACTTTTTTTTTTAATGTTAAGGTATGTATGGTGTTGGAAAGAGCATAAGAAAGGGACTATGATGACTATTTACTTTTGCATTTCGGTAATCTAAAAATCCAGAAAAAAACTGGCCATTTTAGCAACAATTGATACGACAATTTGGGTTTTGCCTGCGCAGAATGCATGTTTAAATAAATATAGTTTATAAAAACTAAAAAACACGCTTTAATAATTCATCAAACTAAAAAGCGGAAAATAAATATAGTTTAAAATAATTCTTGAAATTCTTAATATAGGCAGAAAATAATAATGAACGATAAACATTAGTATTATAGTGAAAAAAAGAAGCGTGGGGCGCTTTGTGCTATATTTTTCGTATATCGAGCACCCCACGCTTTTTTCACAATAATACTAATGTTTATCGTTCATTATTATTTTCTGCCTATATTAAGAATTTCAAGAATTATTTTAAACTAGCGTGTACCCGGCCTGCGTTGCAACCCGCTGGTATAAATACAAACCCGAACAAACCCGATATATTAGTACCCGGCATGCCACTTTCTGAAATTGCACCCGTGCGAAGCCGGGGCGAGTCTCTAATTATACATAAAAACCTTCCTCTTGAATCACTCTATCTATTAAAAAAACCGCTTCAAAATCCGTTGCGTAGTTTTAAAGATTTAAGCACATAAGACAGGATAGCGACTTTGTTTTATACTATGTTAAGACTATATTTATTTTCCGCTTTTTAGTCTGATTAATAATTATAAAAGCGTGTTTTTTAGTTTTTTAAAACAATATTTATTTTTCATTTTTTAATTTGAGTTATTGTTAAGAAATTTTTTTTTTAAGTAGATTGAGCTAGATTAGTAGATTATTGTATTGTCAGCGGTTCTTGATAAGTCTACAAAATTTAAATTAAATCTGACCGTTTAAACTGGGTCAAAATCGGGTTCAAAGAAGTCGGTTACAAACAAACATACATACAAATCCGAACAAACCCGATCGTTTATGCCGAATTATAAGAAAAGAACGATATTTGCAAATTTTTGAAAATGAATTTTACTTTAGGTGACACTACATTACCGAAATGCAAAAGTAAAAAGTGGGTCGCATTCCCTTTTTTATGCCCTTTCCAACGAGCTTCACAATACATACCTTTACATTAAAAAAAATGTGGGATCGGTTTCTACCACCAAAAGAGAAATTTCATGAAGACACGAAAAAAGTATGCCAAACTTAAAATAAACGCAGCCGTAGGTATATTCCAGTTAAAAATTCCACCCTGTATAATCATAATTAAAAGACAATAACATACTCAGTAAAGTGCACAAATATGTAATAGTTCTTGGAATTAACTTGTTATCGGAATTGAACAAAAAAAATAAATTTTCCAGATGCTTTATATTAATAAGAAAACTGCAAAATAAACAATACCTTAGGAACAGCTTTTGATGTCTATTTTTAATCTTTTACAGGATATCTGTAGCGCTTTGTTAAAACTGTCATAAGCGCACAGGGAATTGAAACCCTACTACTATCCCCCGGTAATGCAGTGGATTTTTTGTGTGATTATCTCTACGGTGCATTTGGGCCGTACAATGGCCCCAAATGAGGCGTAAGTGCAGGGTCTCATAGTCTCATGCATCAACCGAGGCAAGATGCGGCAAAAATGACAAGCAATTACCCACTAACTGTTATTTTCTTTAAAACATTATGATGGGTGCTGTTTTTATTTTACTCCAGGTTATATTTCGCGTGGCCAGACGGTATTTATTTAGCGATAAATTTAAAATAATGAACAACGTTTTTAGTGTAGCGAATGCGATACAAAAAATGTATAATTAGTTACCACACGGAAAAAAGTTTTCTTAAGAGGTCATCACCTTATGTAAAATAAACCCAATTTTTGCCCTCCACTGTCACCGAATTTCTTCGAAACCGCACATATTATGATTTACTTCAATTTAAAAATATTGAAAGACTTATGTACCTTAATTGATAAATTAATAAAAGCAAATACGAAATTTTGTCAAATGTGCCCCTATTTCTTTTTCTGCTTTTGTTAAATTTGTTAATACAACCTTTTTAACATAAAACCCTATGTAATGTACCCCAAAGAGGGGTATTTGGCCGATTTTTAAATAAAACACAAAAGTAACTGAATATTGATCAAAAAACGAAATGGCGAATGCGTCACTAGTGCTAGCTCTTAAGCGAAGCAACGCCTTGCATGGCGGTGCGAAGCGACTCGGATTACAGACCTCGAAACCCGAGCGAAGACCTTCTCTTCAGCATGCTCTTGTCTTCGCCGCGCTTTGCGCTGCTTCAGATGTTTCAGTTAGTCAGTCACCCGAAACTTTTCCCAGATTTCGTTTCCGATCAACCTAGGCTGTTTCATGCAGATAACCTATCATCTTATATCAAATCCGAGTAAAGATGGTGAAATCCTCCGTATACTTCTCTGTTTTCATAAATGTTATGAACCAAAGTTTACTATGAACCCAAGGTTTTTCTTTTTTAGCAGATATCGCTCATGAAAAAAAAATCTAAAGTGTTTGAAATTTTGAACTATAGTATTATTTTACCTAGGTACCGTGCGAGCAAAAAGTATTTGCATCAAAGACGGCCTTGCATCTAAGGACGTAATGCTTAGCCGTAGAGTTTAATACTTGTTGGGTGTCAGTAACTACCTGAATTAACAATCAATCGGTTATTCCGTCATCTTTGACAGTCGTTACCAGTAATTTGATTCATCACTAATTTTTCCAATTTCTTAAACAATTCACACAATGGGCTTTACGAAACAGCACAAAACATTCATGGTTGAAGCGTATTTGCGAAACGGGGTTAGAGTAAATGGTGAGTGGCAATACAATCCGAGTTTGTGCATGGATGATTTTCACGAACATTTTCCTAACGTTGCTTTTATTGCTGGGGATCTTTATTATTGCCTGAAAAGAACCGTGGCTGTGTTTAGGGAAACAGGTTCTATACAACACGAAAAAGGAACAGGAAGACCATCTGTAAGAACAGAAGAACTTGTTGCAAACGTTCGTGAAATAATGCAAAATACGCCAACAAATTGTATAAGACGCCTGTCCCAAGAAGTGGGAAGGAAGATCTTATGGAACATGCAGGACTATTCTTTCCCTATAAAGTGCAAGTATTCCAAGAAATACAAGCCTCAGATTTTGAAAGACGCAGGAATTACTCTCAATGGCTTACCTAAAATTTATTGGAAAGAAATGATGATGAAATTAGACCTGACATTTTTTCGGATGAAGCCTGGTTCCACCTCTACGGTTATGTGAATTCTCAGAATACACGCATGTGGAGTAGTAAAAATCCCCATTTTTTTGTAGAGTCCACATTGCACCCTCAAAAAATTGGTGTCTGGTTAGCTGTTTCCCGAAGAAGAATTGTTGGTCCTATTTTTTTCCATGACACAGTTACATCAGCATAGCGGTATAGAGACAATATTTTCAATCCATTTGTGGAGCAATTACTTGACGACGAACTACGTTTTGGATATTTTCAACTGGACGGTGCAACCGCCCATACAGCCGCCGAAACTATTAACTACTTACGCAATTTTTTGGGCGACAGATTAATCAGTTTTCGATCATACATTGAATTCCCACGTAGATCACCTTGTTTAACGGTTATGGATTACTTTGTTTTTCCTCAATTAAAGAACACTATTTTTAAAACACCAGTTGCAAATTTAGAACAATACAAGAAAGGATTATCCAAAAATGTGGTAACATTTCTCCAGAGATGCTGGTCAACACTTTTGAAAATATGAGGAGACGTGTGAATTTATGCTTGGAGCATGGCGGTGGCCAATTTCAGCAATTTATGTAATTATTTTTCTTTCTGTATTTGTCTACTTATTTTATTAAAATTTTAACCTAGATTTGGTTAGATATATCGTCCCCATACCATTGTGACCTAAACCAAGCCTTACGTTTTTTAATCGAAGCCCTCTTTGATGCAAATAATTTTTGCTCGCACGGTATATATAAATAATATAGTACTGACCAGAAAATTTTCTTTAGTTACCTACTAAATTTACTGCAAAGTTAAATGGCTTTACAGTATAACTTGGGTTACAAAGCTTGTTCTGTGCATGTAATTAAGTGCTACTCTATATTTAACTCGATTGACATACAATAATAATTGATTGTATATGTAAGAGCGGTTAAAATATGTATTTACTAAAATATTAAAGCAAGTGCATTAAAAGTTTATTTTGACCATAAATATACACCTAACGCACCACAGTGCCTTAATGCAATTTAACAAATTTTATGACTTACTATCGGTCCTCTAAAAGGCATTTTATGAGTTGCGAAAAATAAAATAAAATAGTCCTTAAGCTTTACAAAGTTTGCGAAAATGGAGTTTTCTACAAAGTAATTTTATTTTATGCACTAGATGCGTTATTATTACATGAGACATAATGGAAGCTAAAACGGTCCACTTTTATTATATTAATCAACCAGGTATCCTAATTCCTAAAAGGCTTTTTAAATTATATATTAAAAATGTAGGCTGTTAAATTATGAGGCAAATTTATAGTAAATTGTGTAGGAATAATGTAAGTCACCAGAAAAGCATTTCAATACGCAACATCCACTATAAGGTAAGCCATTCTGTCAGGCTGAACTTTAAACATCTCGGCGCATTAGCAACGAATCTTGGATCCTAACTGGTGATGAAATACTAAAAAAACAGCAAATTCTCGAAGGTGGTCTGAAGGTTTATACGCCTATGGCGCGGAAACCGCAAGAATACGAGGAGTTTAGTCGGTTAGCGGCCCCCACCAGGGGGGTTGAATCCGACAGTACCTTGCCTCACAGGGTCTCTTTGGAAGATTCTCCTCGAAAAATAAAATATATATTCTCGAGGAAGGCAAGATTACGTATGGCAAATTGATTGATTTATCTGTCGAGCAATGCGAATTAAAAATTAAAAAATGACATCATGGTCTCAAGATTAAATTCGTCCAATAATTCGATACAACTTTTAAAACGGTTTGGCTATGAAAGTGTACGAATAAATTGGAAAATGTTCGGGGTGCTGAGTAGTCTCACCGAACAACAAGTATATATATGCGAGCCTCCAAGGATTGCGATCAAATTTAGGTCACTTTGATGACACTTTTATCCGTAATAATGCCACACAGCATTAATCGTATCAGACAATTAGATTTTTGGAATATTCATACCCAGAACACATCATCTTCCGTGCAATTACGATCTTGCGTCATGTGACGTTGTTTTGGTTGTATACATACCGTGCGAGCAAAAATTATTTCCATCAAAGAGGGCCTTGAATCTAAGGACGTAATGCTTAGCCGTAGAGCTTAATACCTGTTGGGTGTCAGTAACTACCTGAATTAACAATCAATCAGTTATTCCGTCATCTTCGACAGTCGTTACAAGTAATTTGATTCATGGCTAATTTTTCCAATTTCTTGAACAATTCACACAATGGGCTTTACGGAACAGCACAAAACATTCATGGTTGAAGCGTATTTTCAAAACGGGGTTAGAGTAAATGGTTAGTGGCAATACAATCCGGGTTTGTGCATGGACGATTTTCGCGAACATTTTCCTAACATTGCTTTTATTGCTGGGGATTTTTATCATTGCCTGAGAAGAACCGTGGCTGTGTTTAGGAAAACAGGTTCTATAAAACACAAAAAATGAGCAGGAAGCGGAAGACCATCTGTAAGAACAGATGAACTTGTTGCAAACGTTCGTGAAATAATGCAAAATACGCCAACAAATTGTATAAGACGCCTGTCCCAAGAAGTGGGAAGATCCTATGGAACATGCAGGACTATTCTTAGGAAGCAGCTAAATTTATTTCCTTATAAAGTGCAAGTATTCCAACCAAGAAATACAAGCCGCAGATTTTGAAAGGCGCAGGAATTACTCTCAATGGTTTACCCAAAATTTATTGGAAATAAATGATTTATTAGACCTGACATTTTCTTCGCATGAAGCCTGGTTCCACCTCTTCGGTTATGTGAATTCTCAGAATACACGCATGTGGAGTAGTGAAAATCCCCATTTTTTTGTGAAGTCCACATTGCACCCTCAAAAAATTGGTGTCTGGTTAGCTGTTTCCCGAAGAAGAATTGTTGGTCCTATTTTTTCCATGACACAGTTACAGCACAGCGGTATAGAGAAAATATTTTGAATCCATTTGTGGAGCAATTACTTGACGACGAACTACGTTTTGGATATTTTCAACAGGACGGTGCAACCGCCCATATAGCCGCCGAAACTATTAACTACTTACGCAATTTTTTCGACGACAGATTGATCAGTTTTCGATCAGACATTGAATTTCCACGTAGATCACCTTGTTTAACGGTTATGGATTACTTTGTTTTTCCTTAATTAAAGAACACTATTTTTAAAACACCAGTTGCAAATTTAGAACAATTACAAGAAAGAATTATCCAAGAATGTGGTAACATTTCTCCAGAGATGTTGGTCAACACTTTCGAAAATATGAAGAGACGTGTGAATTTATGCTTGGAGCATGGCGGTGGCCAATTTCAGCAATTTATGTAATTATTTTCTTTTTATTTCTGTATATTCTTATTTTGTTAATTTTGTAAACAACAAAAATAAATTTGTATTTGTCTACTTATTGTATTACTCATTAGTTTGGTATATCATGTCATAATATGAATTTGACAAAATTTTAACCTAGATTTGGTTAGATATATCGTCCCGATATCATTGTGGTCTAAACCAAGCCCTACGTTTTTTAATCCAAGCCCTCTTTGATGCAAATAATTTTTGCTCGCACGGTACAAGATTAATGAGTTAGTTTATAGATGTTATTTTTTGGTGTGGCTGAACATAATTATGCAATAAAAACAATTGTGGAAGTTCCCTATTACATAAAAAAGAACTAAGCAACTCTCCTGTTTCGCATTGCTGGTTGCCCGATGCTTTGGTGTGATTACTACCTTAAATCTTGTTTTGACCACATATACTCTTATAATCCTAATTCAGTAAGATATTTTTAAAAGCGTCAGTACTTTTAAAAGTATTTTTTTCTTTTTTGTATAGTAAAAATTCCTTAGAGTTTTTCGACCAAGATTTTTTAACTGATTACAAAGTTCGTATCTGATGGATTAGGAAACAGACGAACTCGAGCAATTCCGACTAAACTTTTTAAACTACATAATTGTTTTTTTTTCTTTTTAGGTAAGCATACGCTGCATACGGGATAACCCATATCTTCGAGACCATATCGATTTTTGTTGTAAGTAGAGTTTACAGTTTCGAAAGAGTTTCGAAGTAACAGACGCCAAGCCCATCAGTCTACATAGCAAGTTCTGGAAGTCTATAAATGCATATGAATTCGTACGAATAAAATACAATCACAAATAGCTTTCTTATTGGTATTATAATGTGGGATATTTTCTGTTTTAGAACAGCATCAAGCAAATCGTGATCTTGCCTACTGAGAACGAGGTAAACTAAACTATCTCCGATATTTTTGTTTTACAAGCTAAATATAGGGGGTGGCAACTTTGCAAAATCTTCAGTCCGGTATCTTGTTTGCATTATTATTATTATTATTATTATTATTATTATTATTATTATTATTATTATTATTATTATTATTATTATTATTATTATTATTATTATTATTATTATTATTATTATTATTATTATTATTATTATTATTATTATTATTATTATTATTATTTTATCAATAGCAAGCGGAAAGTCCGATGAAGCTATTGTTTCAGTCTCTTTGATTTTTTTTCTTTAATAATTGTTCATCGTGATTTAAAATGTCTAAAAGTCCGTTGGCTAGTTTAAATTACTTGTTAAATTCTCCCGCGAAAGTTATTTAAACATGAGTATTTTGGACGCACAAATATCATTAAGTATTTAAAAACGAATGTCATCAAGCACCGTAATGCACAAAGTTTTGAGTTAACTGCTCAAAATTACGATCAACTTGGTTTTTAAAGGAGCTTACACTATTTGCGCAGATTGTACTTACTTCAAGCGACTTCCATATTATGTACCCTACCCGATTGATGAGGAAGTTCTTTCTTGGAAATGTCGCGGATTTTTCTTTGCTTAATTTTTTTGAGTGTCCCCGAAGCTGTTGATTCTGATTTAAATGAAACAAATTTCTCAAGTTACAAGAATATATAGTAGTCTGTTAGTATTTTAAAAGTTTCTATTATATCACCCCTAGTTCTTCTTTGCTTCAGAGTAGTTAGCCCAAATCTTTTAAGTCTTTCGGGATAAGGTAATCCTCTCAATTCAAATGGAATTCTGGTAACCCGCCTTTGGACTCTTTCAAAAATTTCAATATCTTTGATGTAGTAGGGGTTCCAAATATTGTATCCATATTCAATTTTTGGTCTAATATAGGAAGTGTACAATTTCTTTACAATCTGTAGAGAGTAATCTTTGAAAGTCTTTTGCACCATGAAAATAAAACTATTGGCTTTCTTTGCCATTTTAATAATATGCGCTTCCCATTTTAAATTAGAAGAAATTAGTAACATATCTGTTTGTTCTGTAACACTAATAAGTTGAAGATTATTTAGCAAATATATGTTTCACAAGGGTTATTTGGGCCAATATGCAATACTGTACATTTTGATACATTAAGCTTCATGCATCATTGGCTTGTCCATGACTCAATACGCCTCAGATCTCTGTCTAAGCATTGCTTTTGCAACAATGGATTACAGAATAACTTGGTATCGTCAGCAAAAAAAAATGATGATTGTCTCAATATTTCATGACAAATCGCTTCATACAAATACCTTAATTTTTTTTATTGCTGGTGGAAAACCTTTTATAGGCGCTGAGTACTTGTTCTACCTTTTCCCAATAGTGTGAGATTCCTTATAGGTAGTACTCACTAAAAATGACTCCAGGTGTTCACACAATTGCACTCCACGGAACCATATCATCATCATCATCTTCTTCGTGAAGGCAACATGCGACCCCTTCCTTGTACTTCTCTTTACCCTACTGTTTTGTTTGTAAGATTCCAAGGGGCATATAAGCTTGCTTTCCTGTCCGTCTCTATTCCAGCCTTCTTATTTTTTCTACTAGTCCTTTAAAGTACGGGCACTTGATTTGGTCCTTTCACTTTACATTTGGTACTTATATCGATCGGTATTTCCCACTGCGATCTATTTGTCCCTTGCATTCGTAAGTTGTGCCCGTATACCAGACATTGAAAGCATCTTGTTATAAAGATTTTTTTTCTTTTACCCCATGCGCAGATTACCCATCGTATCCTTGTATTCCGTTCTCTTTTTGAGTTTTCCGCTTGTCTCTTCAGAAGCTCTACTATGGCTGATGGTTCTTCAAACTTTAATTTTCTAATCCCTTTTGTTTTAATTAAAAATTATTACCTTGATTGATATCCACAATAATATTCGGCTGGGCCTATATTCTTACATTGGATGATGTCCTTAGAGTTTCTTACTCTACAGTCGGATAATAGCATACTATTAAATTGTTTAAGATAATACCTAGTGGTACTAGTACCCTAGTAACAAATTCAGACGTCTGAGGATATTTATATAAATATTATACATTGTATTTCTGTCAGCCCAATCCTGTAAAAGAATCATGGACAAAACAACGTAAAATTGACGGGATCCTTTAAAATACCATTAAAGAACATTAAAAAAAAACTCTAAACAATTAAATTTAAAACAATAACCGGTTTATTCAGTTGAGATCCCCCATAGAAGGAATTAAACGTGTTTTACATAAGTGTCTATTACAGTTATCCAAAAAATTAAAATCACTTCCAATACTTTGAAGGCGGCATCGGCAGTTCTTTGATAGAATTGCTTGTTTATTAGGTTATTCAGTTAGTTCCATTTCAATGGGCCCCTTTTATTCTTGGAATTCACTGGCGTAGCGTGAAATGGTATTCTTTTATATTTTTGAATAAGCCCATTCGAAATATAATATAAAGGATTTTACCAATAGATTGCCGTAGCCGAATGTAAGCGTAGATGTCTTTATAAATGTTGAATAATGGTTTAAATACGTAACAATATGCAACATTTTAAAGCCATTTTTATACATTGATTTATTATTATTTAATATGAATGATATATGAAGGGTTAAGGGTTTCCAGTACATGGAATAAATGCATTTTGCATGTTCAAGCGAGACACTTCTTAAAATAATTATTTTGCCGATCTTGATTATACCTTTTACTTTAGGTTAGCACCACAACTCATCGTAAGATGTTCGTTTCTCCAGGGAAACTGCATTTTCTGCACACATCTTTCCTATTTCTTTTAAAGATGATTTTTTCATAAGTTTTTGTTCGAATGACACGGTCTTGGATAGAAACTATAAATTATTCTGTGTAAGCGTTTTTTTCTAACCAGTTCAATGATATTTTCTATCTATAGGCCAGTTTTCATTGGTAGAGTAAACGGTCGAGTATACTTGCCTACTATTTAGCCAAATTACGCTACTCTACCGGATTTAGTAGAGTGTTCGTTCGCACGCAAATTTGATTCACGGTAGTGTTAGTAGGCAGTGTATTCCTAAATTCATGCAGTGCGTATTAAAACCAACAATGAACATCAGCTATCGACGTAGTATTGTGAGGAAGTATTTGCTAAATATTGCTAACATTATGCTGAATGAAGTGACCTTAGCTGTGGAACATGAAGAGAATCGAACAAAAAAAAATTGGACGAGAGATTGGATTAAAAAACAGGAACACCCATGGAGCATCTGCTCTTCTTTTAAAGGAACTTGCTGAAGGTGACATAGATGAGTATAAGTTGTGTTTGAGGATGACTCCACAAAACTTTGAGACACTGCTGAACATGATCACTTTAAAAATAAATGTGACCACGCAAATGAGAGATGCAATAACGCCGCGAATAAAACTGGAAGTCACACTGATGTTTCTAGCTACAGGAAATAATTATAAAACATTTTAGACGTATTAAACGCGAACCACAACAAACAACCTAACCTAGAAAAGATGCTGTGTATTCACTTGACTATAGCAAACCTATTTTCATTAGTCGAGTAGCGGTAGAGTAGAGTAAATATTGGTGGCGGGAGAAGGCAAGTGGTAGAGTTACTATCCCACTGTGCGATGTTACTCTACTCTACCATTATCTAGTACTCTACTATACCCATTATGTTTACATTGGTAGAGTTCGCAGGATAGTTAGCACTTGACCACTATACTCTAACGTTTACTCTACCAATGAAAACTGGGCTTAAGTCTGGATTTTGAAATGCAGTAGAGTAGTTGCCATGTAAAACAGTTTGGCGCCCAACGTGGGGCAAAATTTCGAAGTAAAAATTATTATTTTATATTTGAATGATACAAAACGCGCGTTTAATGTTTAAAGTAGCATTACATTATTTTCATATTTTCAGTGAATGCTATATACAGGGTGTCCGGAAACTTCGTTCGTATACTTTAAGGGGATATTCTACATATGAAAATATGAAAAAAGTTCATATGAATGTAGGTCCTTAAATGACTTATAAGGAAGCTATGGCCGTCCAAAGGTGACCTCTAAAGATTAGTTTCTATTTTATATCTATGCAACCGCTTAAGGTACCGGTGTGCTTTTTGGCACACAAACTAATATTAACAATTGCTAATTTATAATATTGAGAGTTATTATGAAATTTAGTCAGGGACGTTCTTACGGGGGGGGGGGGGGGGGGCTTAGTTTATTTATTCCTAATTTTTTTACACGACACATTTAAAAAATTTTACCCAAAAATTATAATTCCAGTGATTTTTCTACACAAAAAAGGTATTCTTAAAAAAAATTATTGGACCAATGATTTAGGAGAAAAATCGATTTATTTAAATCATTGCATAAACTATTATCGAATTGTGTGTAAACTAAAACATCAAAGTAGTCTTATGACAAATACAAATTTGAAGTAAAAAAACATCAAGAAGCTTATGGTTAGCGTTAAAATAAATTTACAATGACAATAATTAAGTCAAAACGTTGTTTTATTGTCATTTTTAAACAAAATAAATTAAGAGTTGTTGGTTTAACAAGAATAATCTGAAAAAAGAAGAAAAGTTATAACAAATGTTGAAAATGGTTTCCATTCATATCAATACAACCAACGATTTCTCATTGATGTTCGTACTCTTGCGAAAACTCCTTCCTTATTACGAATTTCCTCGCAACAATAAATAACACGTTGTTCCAATTGTTGTACATTTTCAACAGGTACTGAATATACCAGAGACTTCAGATATCCCCAAAGAAAGTAATCCAATGGATTGAGATCAGGTGAACGGGGAGGCTAGGCAATGGGCCCACCTCGGCCTATATCCATCGGTCTGGATATGTTTGATTTAAATGATCTCGAACCAATCTACTAAAATGAGGTGGAGCCTCATCGTGCATAAAATAGTTTGTAAGTCTTTGCTGGTATGGCACATCTTCAAGTAGAACAGGCATAGAGTCTTGTAAAAAATCTAAATATGCAGGCCCATCTAAACGTTGAGGCATAATGTATGGTCCTATTAATCGATCACCCAATATACCTGCCCAAACATTAATTGAAAATTTATTTTTAAATCGACTTTCGAAAATTGCATGGGGATTTTCTTCTGCCCATACATAGTTATTATGAAAATTTACGATGCCTTCACGGGTAAACCCTGCTTCGTCAGTAAACAAGACCTTATGTAGAAAAAAACGGTCTTGATGACATTTTCTCTGCATCCACTGACAAAACTCTGCACGAGGAAGTAGGTCTTGAGGCTTAAGCGCCTTAACTCTTTGTATATGGTATGGATAAAGAAGTTGTTCATGCAAAATTTCCCATGTTGTACTCTTAGGGATACCCTCTTGTAAGGCAATTCTTCTTGTGCTTATACGCGGATTGGCTGCAACGCATTTGAGCACTCTTTCTTCTGCTTGTGGAGTCCTAGTAGTACGGCTTCTCCCAGTTTCATTCATATTTGGCATTAAAGTTCCGGTTTCTCTTAATCGTTGATGTAAATTAATGAATAATTTCTCACAAGGTAATTTGACGGTTTGGAAAATATTCTTGATACAACCTGCGAGCTTCTCGAGCACAACCATTAGCTTTGCCATACATAAAATGCATATCAGCTAACTCAGCAAATGAATAACCTGCCATTTTTTAAAATTTGCACCTTAATTAATCAAAAACACTTTGCACTTGATCAATGATCACTACAATAAATCACAAAAACGTCATTGTCAATTTATTTTAACGCTAACCATGGGCTTCTTGATGTTTTTTTACTTCAAATTTGTATTTGTCATAAGACTACTTTGATGTTTTAGTTTAAACACAATTCGATAATAGTTTATGCAATGATTTAAATAAATCGATTTTTGTCCTAAATCATTGGTCCAATAATTTTTTTTAAGAATACCTTTTTTGTGTAGAAAAATCACTGGAATTATAATTTTTGGGTAAAATTTTTTAAATGTGTCGTGTAAAAAAATTAGGAATAAATAAACTAAGCCCCCCCCCCCCCCCCCGTAAGAACGTCCCTGACTAAATTTCATAATAACTCTCAATATCATAGATTAGCAATTGTTAATATTAGTTTGTGTGCCAAAAAGCACACCGGTACCTTAAGCGGTTGCATAGATATAAAATAGAAACTAATCTTTAGAGGTCACCTTTGGACGGCCATAGCTTCCTTATAAGTCATTTAAGGACCTACATTCATATGAACTTTTTTTCATATTTTCATATGTAGAATATCCCCTTAAAGTATACGAACGCAGTTTCCGGACACCCTGTATATTTCAATTTTGTATATTTATGATCTTAAAATATCAATAATAGTTTTTTTTAGGGATGTTTGTGATCTTAAACTCTTTGCTATAGTGTCAATTCCGGATAAAAACGGATCATTTTGTCAGACCAGGTTTTGCTGCATGATTATAATTTGTTTTGAGATGCGACTGTAAATCTTTTTAAACTGGATCATTAACATCGAACGACACCGCTTGAAAAACATTTCAAATGAAATTAAATTAAAATTTATTTATCCATAAACATCATTATATATAATATAGCTTTCTCTAATGATAGGCCTCTCATGATTAAAAACTATCAGAATAAATAATTACAGAGTATAACCTATCACTTAATATATTAAAATTGAATTTCTTGAACAGCAAAGTAAAAATTAACGGCAAGATAACTACAGGGTCTGTCTTACGTAAAAAAATAATAAAATATTGAATTAATTTAGGTTTATAATATGGTTTCAACTAGCTGGTGTTGTTTTGACAGATTACTGGACTTATATTAAACCCATATACTTAGTAATTGTTGTCACATTTTTTAGTAAATACTAGTAGCTTAACTAAGAGGGGGGGGCTACCCCCTCCCCTGAATTGTGTTTGCTCCCCCTGAGATATTCCTTAAAAAATTGAACAATAACTTTTTTAGTAAATACTGCTGTACCAAAATTACTCTAGTCAAAAGCATGGAGTCATAATAGTATATAGGTGAGCATTCGTGACCTGAAACCCGATGTCAGGCGATAAATGGGCCTTTTGTCACTGATGTGCGTGTTTTAAAAACTCATATTTACCAAATTTATTATGTTTTCTTTAAAAATGAGTTTTTTACTAAAGTAGGCAGAAGTATTGGGGGACATCGGCATTCGGCCGTCTATGTCGAGGGTCTTGGCTGTAACCGTCGAATAAACCCACTTGGCATATAGTGTCACCAGTAAAGTCTGCATCATATGGGATTTATTTTAATTTATAGCTTTATTCAAAATTTGACTTTGGCATCAAGTTCTGCTTCGATCGAGATGAAAATTAAGCAAAAAAATAGTAGTCACGTGATTCGCATTATCTGTCAAATTTTAATTTTTTTTTTCAAAAAATAATTCAAAAGTCGGGTTAATTCTGAAAATATCGAAAAAAGTTATTAGTTTTTTAAATGCAGTTTTTAGCCCACATGCAAAATTTCAGCTGCATAAGATAATTTTGATTTTTTACCTATATTTTGTAAATTGCACCACTTTTGCAAAATAAAACTCAAAGAAACCTACATAAAACTTCTTAGTTTTTACAATGCTTTATTTCAGATACATTTTCTTTAAAGTAGCGCTATATTAAATGTGTGTTTTTCTACAAAATCAAAATTGGGCTATTGAAATTTGGTCGCATGTGATGCAAAGTTTATTTGTTTTTGACCCTGTATAAGGTAACTTTATAAAATAAGTATTTTTGAAAACGTAGTTTGTGTCTGAAAGTAATACACGTTAACGTTATTATGACATAGCTTAATAATAAATTATTATAATATAGTGGCTTTAAATTAAATCGTTGAAAATAGATAAACTTTGTTAAACTAAAATTTATTTTCCACTTAATGAACACTTTACTGCTGACACTGTGTTCTTTTTTGTCTTAATATTAAGGTGTATTACTTTCAGACACAAACTACGTTTTCAAAAATACTTATTTTATGAAGTTACCTTATACAGGGTCAAAAACAAATAAACTTTGCATCACTTGCGATCAAATTTTAATAGCCCAATTCTGATTTTGTAGAAACACACATTTAATATGGCGCTACTTTAAAGAAAATGTATCTGAAATAAAGGCATGTCAAAACTGAGAAGTTTTATATAGTTTGCGTTGAGTCGTCTTATTTTGCAAAAGTGGTGCAATTTACAAAATATAGGTAAAAAATCAAAATTATTATCATATGCAGCTGAAATTTTTCATGTGGGCTAGAAACTGCATTTAAAAAAACTTATTCTAATAACTTTTTTCGATATTTTCAGAAATAACCCCACTTTTAAGTTATTTTTTGGAAAAAATTAAAATTTGACAGATAATGCGAATCACGTGACTACTATTTTTTTGCTTAATTTTCATCTCGATCGAAGCAGAACTTGATGCCAAAGTCAAATTTCGAATAGAGCTATTAATAAAAAAAAATCCCATATGATGCGGACTTTACTGGTGACACTGTAGAGTGTAGATGTCGGTGGATTTTTATTTTACTTACCCGTTGAAGCAATTTTTGCGAAATTAAAAGACATTAGTTCTTACATCAGAAGTGGTTTTCGCTCGCTAAAAGTACCACGTGCTAAGTGGGTGCAAAGTTCGGAAACAAATTGGAACAGTTAACGGAAGCGTTGGCGGCTACGTTAAAGGAAATGAAAGAACTTTCGAGTCGTAGTTCGCGCCCTGCGACAACAATTGCGATTCAGAGATTTTACCCGTCGATACAAGTGGTCGAGCAACCTGAAAACACTGGATGAGTTGGGGGGGGGGGGGGGAGGGCGACTGTCATTGTCGCCCCCTAGAGCTACGCGCCTACGCGTCACCTACCCTAGAGACTGCACTGCAAATAGAAAAAATGTGCGACAGACAAACATATGAATTAGTATCCCTCTTGTGTTGAAAGCTTATGGTATAGTATTTGCAGAATTATACCGTTGACTCTTACTGCCAAAAATAAACTACCTGATTAAACCCTATTGTATACGCCTCAACCTCTTCAAAGGGGATTAAATGGGATCAGGGTCGGCTTGAAAATGTACCTACACCACATGATTTATTTTTATAATTTAAAATAAATAGATAGGTATTTTTAGTTTTAATGTAAAATAATGATAACAATTAATGATAATTGAAAATAATATAAGAGTATAACTATTAGGATAACAAGTACAATAAAAATCAATTAAATTCTAAAAAACTATTGATAATTTATTCAAAATTTAACTCTGTATCACTATCACTATCTTAATCTAAACCTAAACTTATAATTAAGGGTTGAACATTTGTAATCATACAATTGTAAGAATTTTTCACCTTAAGTACATGCTGTACACAGTTTTTCCAGCTGTCTGCAGAAATTTTTCTTACGTCGTTTTTAATTAATTCTACTACAGATGCATTTAATGTAGGAGAAATATTATTTCCCCTAATATTGGATTTTAATTGGTGCCATATTAGCTCAATAGGATTGAATTTACAATAGTTGGAGGAAGACGCAACACTGTATGTCCATTTTCTGCTGCAAGTTTGTCACACTCGTATTCCTTATTTATTTTAAAAGCTTTTAATACTTCTAGCAGTTCTCGTTTTTTGTAAGTTTCTTCAAAATATAAATCATTTTCATCATAAAATTTTGAATTTCTGCTTTTGTATTATTAGAATTGGGAATGATTTTTGCTTGCCGACTATGATAACTAGCATTGTCCATTACAATGACGCTTATTTCAGGTATATTTTTAAGGAGTTTATGTACTTTAAACCAATCTTTAAAAAGATGTGCGTCGGTATTTTGATGGTAATCTAAAGAAGAATCTGCTATGTTTTTAGCTGAAAGCAACAGACAATTTGGAACAAACCCGTTCTCTGAACCAGCATGTAATATTGTGATTATTTTGCCTTCGTTTGACATTTTTTGGAAGAATCATCCCAACCTTTTCTTGGAGTGTCATCGGTATCGAACCATGTTTCGTGAAGGTAATAATTCTCTAAATTGTTTAACAGCTGTTAAATATTTAAGTCTCCATTCCCATAAACGTTGAGATTCCAGTAATGTTTGTCTTTTATTAATGCTTCGGTATTTAAAACCCATTTTACGCAATATTTTCCTAAGGCTTGAAAGGCAACAAGAGATATTTGTTTCGTCTTTAATCAGCCGCTCTTTGAGGGAAATCAAAGTGGGTACAGTTTGTGCCTCATACATTTGGTAAATCTTTCTGCTTAATAAATCCATGTCATTTTCGTCAATGCTTCTAAATGTGCCAGAATCACTCCGATTTTTTCTAGGATTAACAGGTTTAAGTACTATGTCTCTTACCGAAGATAAAGGAGTTTTTGTCAAAGTAGACGTCTCTGCTAAAGCATCCATCGAATTAAAATTTCTACTCAACATTTTTAATTACTAGTTTGGCATCGGTAGATAAATGCATTCTTTTAAAAATTACACTTGAAGATGCCCCCCTATCAGCACAATTCCAAGGACGCCACATTCTACCACTAATAAGCCTAACTAAAAATTACTCGCCGGAAAACCACTAAAGACTAAAATTATTAATTGTATTTATATATGAATCAGGCATAGGTATAAATTGAATTTGTACCTGGTCCGGCTCTGCTCGAACAGGTATTAAAATTTGTGATTTCATTATTTATTTTATGGTCAAAGGGATAATGAGGGTTTATTGCAGTCAAAAGATCAACGGTATAATTCTACAAATATTATATGCTTTGCAACATGGATAATCCTAATAATCAATATTACATCATTTATCCTCGACGTTACTCTATTATAGATATGAAGTGAAGTTTGTGATGTGAGGACGAGCAGGTAGACAAAAGCTACAATTCTCTGAAAGCAATAAAATTACTAAGAGAAGTACAAATTACTCATCGATGAAACGATTACTTTCGTCAATCAACTTCTTACCTTAAAAATGTAAGTCTGGTCAAAAAACAAGAAATTATCAATTCTCTTACAGTATGCCTTGAACAAAATTATTTTGAGTTCAACGACAAAATATACACTAGCAAAAATGGTCTTATTATGGTAACCCTCTTAGTCCTTAATTGGCTGAAATATTTATGGATTTTTTGGAAGATAAAATAAGCAATCATCCTCTTTTCAAACAGTTTCTTTATTGGCATAGGTATGTTGACGACGTCTTAACATGTTTTCTTGGTACTGATAGACAGTTAAAAGTCTTTTTAGAATTTATTAACAGCCTACACAAAAATATCAAGTTCCCAATTGAACACGAAAGTGACAATTCTATCAATTTTCTTGATTTAAATATTAAGAGAGGAAATGATAGACACGTTTTCTCCGTTTTTCATAAACTATCTCATACTGATACTGTCATACACAACTCTTCTTGCCACCCTATACAACACAAATTAGCTTCTTTTCACAGCATGCTCCATTGACTAGTAACTCTCCCTCTAAATAAAATTTTCAAAAAGAACTAAACATTATAATTAATAACGGATATAACTCAAATCTAAAAGATATAACCCAAATCCTAAAAAAGAAAACTTACAAAAAAGCTATTGACTTAGTTTTTCCTAGAAGCAAAAACTCTGACCAATTTAAACTTGTCACTTTCTTTGGACAACCTAGCAAAGTAATTGGCAATTTTCTTGACAAACTTGATATAAATGTGTGTTACAAAACGAATAACTCTTTAAGTAAATTTATCAAAAACAATAAAACTAAAAGCGATAAAAACAAAAAATCGGGCGTCTATAAATTAAAATGCAAAGATTGTCCTAAAACATACATTGGCCAAACGGGTAGACATTTTGACAAAATAATACAGGAACATTATAACAGTTTTCTAAAAAATAAAATAGACTTAAACAATGCTAACCATTAACTTAATTATCAACATAAATTTCGATCCTTCCTTTAAAATCATACATACAGAAAACAAAGGCTTACAACTAAATTTGTTAGAATTTATGGAAATAAATAAACTTAAAAATACGGACCTGTTACTTAATGATCAATTAGATTCAAATAATTCACCTTTGTTAAATTTATTCTGTTGACCATATACCTACTTAAGATTTTATAAATTATCCATATTGTACCTAATTTAATTTAATTTTTAAACCCTTTGTTGGATTTTTCCCGCTATTGTAACCCTTCCACTGTTTTATTTACATCTTCAATAATTTGATTTTATTGCACCCCAATTTTTAATTTTCACCTTTATTAAATCATTGTCATCTGACGAAGCTACATTGTTAGCGAGACATTTCACTTTTCTAGTTAATATAGTGGAAATTTACAAGTTCAACTTTGTTTTACTGTATCCCATAATACTATAAGAGAAGAACTTTGGAATTAAGTGAAAATCTTGAAAATGAAGAGCTAGTAAGCGCGACGCGATGAAGTTCGAAAAAAACCGATGCAATACTGTTTAAAAGCTATAACTTTATCACCCTCTAGTACTCTAGTGCTTCAAAGATTAGAAAGGCATGGTGACCAAGTCCGCGACAGCACCCCTGAAGCCTTATTCTGCTGCCGAAACTTAAGCTTTGTTTATTTCTGTAAGGCTGACAAAGAATGATTGATTGAATGTCCCGAAGTTCCAGAAATAAGTTTTCCAGAAATTTCATGCTCCAGTGACAATAAAGAAAGTGGTGAACCAGATACAGATTTATAACTAAATATCCTATATATTGTGATTTCGTTATTAACGTGCGAGCAAAAATTATTTGCATCAAAGAGGGATTGGATTAAAAAACGTAGGGCTTGGTTTAGATCACAATGATATGGGGACGATATATCTAAAATCTAGGTTAAAATTTTGTCAAATTCATATTATGACATGACATGCCAAACTAATGAGTAATAAAATAAGTGGACAAATACCTGTTCAAGAAATTGGAAAAATTAGCGATGAATCAAATTACTTGTAACGACTGTCAAAGATGACGAAATAACTGATTGATTGTTCATTCAGGTAGTTACTGACACCCAACAGGTATTAAGCTCTACGGCTAACCATTCCGTCCTTAGTTACAAGGCCCTCTTTGATGCAAATAATTTTTGCTCTCACGGTATAATAAAATTACAAAAGTCTAAGTGTTTTTGTTGATTTCTCTTCACTTTTGAAGCCATCTGTCCCATAGGGCTCTGGTGGCGCTGAGATTACTCATTTCAACTCTGCTTGTTATTACAATTACAACATACATATTCTGGTGTCTGTACAGGAAATATAATTCCTGAAACAATTTTTCAAGTCCTTGTATATTATATGTGTAATTTTTTATGGATGTTTTTATGTCTTTAATAAAATTGAGCTTCAAATCTAGGGACATTAAAAACCAGATCGCGGGCATACTTAGTTTTTACAGATAACAAATTTTATTGACAGTAAAAGTTGCCTTTATTGCTGTTTTATATTATCTACTCTACACCGATACAATTTTAGGTACTCGACTTTAGTTGTATTTTGAGCCGAATAGTATGCTTTGCAATTATTTTCTATTGCAAATTTTGCTTCGTAATTCCTTTATATATATATAACATTAATAACTGAGACCTGCGATGGTATTTCCATTTTGAAACTAATATATGACTTTAACATATTCATGGAAGCTAATTAAAACAAAAATAGTTTAAAAGTTTTATCACGTATGGTTTTGGGAGAACAGTTATCGTTTATCCAATCAGGCGCTTACAAAGAATAGGTACCTATAGAAATTGTTTTTTGCTATATCGGTAAATGCATAGGAAGTCCCATGAAAATTTTAATGTGATCAAAAAATGGCTCGCCCATTTCCCTATTTATTTTATACTAAAACTTTATTCCATTTTTTTAATTTCCTTCCCCCCTCATTTTTTGTCCTCTTCAGCTACCAAGTCTAGTTCCGGAGCCAATTTTATATAAAACGTAGTTTTAGAAATTTGATTTTATCTTAAAACTAGTTCGTAATAAGGACGAGGCTTATAAGTTAATTAAAATGCGTTGAAACAAGATTCAATTTTTGCTGCTTTAATAGAATTCACTTCCAGCAATCTCTTTAAAATTGTGGTTTGATAGAAAATTGAGTGGGGAGAAAGGTATAGGTTTATTGTAAAACATTACTTTGAAATTAATTTCAGATAGACGTCATCTGGAATAAAGTGTTTGTAAATATTTCACGGGTCTCCTTTTGTTCGTTTTCTGTAGTTATTCGGGGCAAGAGCGCCCACGTTGGCATTCTCGGATACGCCAAATAAAGAAAAAAATATTTTTTGAAATTAGACAACAAATAGAAATAAAAATATGCACAGCGAAGCTGGTCAACACTTACGAAAACAAATGTTAACAAAAAACAAAACGAAGTTAAAACAACTACAGGAAAGAGTTTGCATATATAAATTGAGTGACAAAGGAGAAGTGGCAATGAGAAAAAAGAAACGTATAAAGATAGGGCACCAAAAGATTACAATAAAATTGATGAAATGGAGTGGAAAAGTGATAGAAATCAAAGAAAATCAAAAAGAAAACAAGAATCACCAATCCAGAGATAATAGGGGCAAAATACGGAGAAAGGTCCAAGCAAAATAGGACATGAAAAACGAAACGAAGCAAAGATTAAATACAAAAACGAGAAACTAGAAAAATAGGGCATAAAATTTACAGAAACAAAAAAAAATAATGCGAAAAAGGAGAAAGGAAATGAATAACAAAAGGAAGTAAAAAAAAACACCAGAAACGACAATGATGAAGAAGCAGAATATAGTTAAAGAAATCACAGAGCAGAAGTACTAGCAATAGAAAAAAAAAGGGAACATTGAGTTATGAGGACACGTACCACGTACGGGATATTACTTATTTTGGAGCTAAAGGAAAACAAAAGCACAGCAAAAGGTGTAGAGCTTATAGTATCCCCAAACTGAAGGATATTATCAAGAAAAATACATAAACAAAAGGCTGTTGTAGTAAAAACTAATGTGAGAAAAGATGAGACATGTACAGTGTTACCGGTAAAGTCCGCATCATATGGGATTTTTTTTTATTAATAGCTTTATTCTAAATTTGACTTTGGCATCAAGTTCTGCTTCGATCGAGATGAAAATTAAGCAAAAAAATAGTAGTCACGTGATTCGCATTATTTGTCAAATTTTAATTTTTTTCAAAAAATAATTCAAAAGTGGGGTTTGTTCTGAAAATATCGAAAAAAGTTATAAGAAAAACTTTTTTTAAATGCAGTTTCTAGCCCACATGCAAAATTTCAGCTGCATAATATAATGAACACTTTACTGATGACACTGTGTTCTTTTTTGTCTTAATATTAAGGTGTATTACTTTCAGACACAAACTATGTTTTCAAAAATACTTATTTTATGAAGTTACCTTATACAGTGTCAAAAACAAATAAACTTTGCATCACATGCGACCAAATTTTAATAGACCAATTTGGATTTTGTAGAAAAACGCACATTTAATATAGCGCTACTTAAAAGAAAATGTATCTGAAATAAAGCATTATCAAAACTATGAAGTTTTATGTAGGTTGCGTTGAGTCTTATTTTGCAAAAGTGGTGCAATTTACAAAATATGGGTAAAAAATCAAAATTATTTTATGCAGCTGAAATTTTGCATGTGGGCTAGAAACCGCATTTAAAAAAAACTTTTTCTAATAACTTTTTTTGATACTTTCAGAAATAACCCCAGTTTTGAATTATTTTCTGGAAAAAATTAAAATTTGACAGATAATGCGAATCACTACTATTTTTTTGCTTAATTTTCATCTCGATCAAAGCAGAACTTGATGCCAACGTCAAATTTCGAAAAAAGCTATTAATAAAAAAAACCCATATGACGCGGACTTTACTGGTCACACTGTATAGTCATACTCCCTGGTGAAAATATTGATGCGAGAAAAATGAATATTTAAAAAGAAAACTGCAGTGAAAAATTAATAGTTGTAAGGGACATGAATGGAAGAGTAAGAGAAAACAAATAAAGAATGTAAGACAGTAATTGTTAAAGAAGGATAAATGAAAAGTCGGTAATCGAATATTACTACTACTGAAGAAATACTGAAAATATGTAAAAGTATCAAGAAGAGAAAAATCGGCAGATATTAAAATTAAAAATTAAACTAACTGAAAGATAGGACGAGGAAGATAAAATATTTATAAACTCGGAGAAACGACACAAGGATTAGAATACCAAAATCCTAGACGACCAAG
This sequence comes from Polydrusus pterygomalis, assembly GCA_963969555.1. Taxonomy (NCBI): domain Eukaryota; kingdom Metazoa; phylum Arthropoda; class Insecta; order Coleoptera; family Curculionidae; genus Polydrusus; species Polydrusus pterygomalis. The sequence continues at coordinate 31,270,295 of OZ018384.1, read as the reverse complement.
AAGAAAACACTAGTATAGAAGAACGTCGAAATTTAAGCTAAAATTACTTAAGTTATTGCTTTAACTTGTATTTATTGAATTAATATTATTTACGTTTACTGCAAAGTAATTGAACATACTAAGGGCAAAAATGGGTGTATGTATATGATTTGCACTGCACTACAAAATAATATTTTACCCTGTAGAAATTAGTTAACAAATCTATTTATCGACTAAAAGCATTTTATCCGATTCACAGTGCTTTTTGAGGTTTTATTTAATTATTTCATTAAAAATGATGCGGCTTTCATGTTTGTTGGCAGAAGGTTTTCGTAGCTCATTTAATCAAAACAGGCAACCCAGTGAAGCTTTTATGGAAATTTTATTATTAAATCTATAACTGCTCGCTTGGTGAACATATACCTATCGGCAACAAACTTTCAGGGTGCCGCTTGTTTTTTGTATTAAAGGCCTTGTTATATTATGAAATTTATAAACACCGTGCTGGCTAAAATAAAAACTACTCTGAGCTTTATTCGTGAAAGCTCATGCAACATGAGTTTTTTGTTTACCTAATTTACCGTTCGTGTACCTACCTACCTTATAAAACTCATTAATTTTTATTTTAAACTTTGTATTTAAAACAATACAAAGTATTTTAATTTTTAGGTACTCTGTTTACTCTTAACATCCATCGAGAAACATTTGTATATTACTATTATTACCTATTTAAAGTCTCATGTCGTCTCATCCTCTTGCCCAACCTTCTGCTCCATTAGTTTTTGATTTTTTAATTGTTTTTCACTTAATATTATTAAGTTGAAAAGAAATAGAATTATTTTCCAATTATACCTGTATCTGCTGACTGAATCTTTAAAATAATTCATTGCCTTTATCAACATTTTTTTTTATCGTGGACAAACTTCACTGTTATTTAAGAATACTTGTAATAACAGTAACAGTAACACACATGGAACAGGTAGAGTTTATAATACTACAATACTTGAACAAACAAAGTCAGAAAGCGATGGTTGGGATTTAAGTCTAATGTGAAGCAAGAATAAAACAAAATATTTTGCCATGTTCTTTGGGAATGAATATACTTTTAAACGTTTAATAACTTTCCTTCTCGTTTACCCTTTATGAGAAGATTTATAAAAGAAACAGATTCAATACATGCTTGTATTTATCCCACAATAAACATTGCCCAATCGACGCAGGGTATAAAATAAGTGGTAAATGGGAAAACTCCGGTTTAGCCCTTCCTTTCAATCGCAGCGAGCACCTGTTTTCACTCACGATCTCATACTTAAATGTTGCGGCAATCGCCCGGTCGATCACAATCGACAGGTTAAGCAATGAGCAGCCCTAGATATCAAAAACTGATTAATTAATAAACAACATGTAGACGTTGTTTTGGTACCGATACTGTGCGGCATTTCCATTGAGAACGGCAGTATCTGACTTTTTTTATTCAGAAATTTGAATAGCACCTGTGGAGGACATCATTTTGTAAACTCTAACCAATTAAAAGAGGTTATTAATTACAAAAAAAAAAACTCAACAACTTTAAATACCGTGCGAGCAAAAATTATTTGCATCAAAGAGGGCCTTGCATCCAAGGACGTAATGCTTACCCGTATATAGAGCTTAATACCTGTTGGGTGTCAGTAACTACCTGAATTAACAATCAATCAGTTATTCCGTCATCTTTGACAGTCGTTAGAAGTAATTTGATTCATCGCTAATTTTTCCAATTTCTTGAACAATTCACACAATGGGCTTTACGGAACAGCACAAAACATTCATGGTTGAAGCGTATTTTCGAAACCAGGTTAGAGTAAATGGTGAGTGGCAATACAATCCGGGTTTGTGCATTTACGATTTTCACGATCATTTTCCTAACGTTGCTTTTATTGCTGGGGATTTTTATCATTGCCTGAAAAGAACCGTGGCTGTGTTTAGGAAAACAGGTTCTATACAATACAAAGTAAGAACAGAAGAACTTGTTGCAAACGTTCGTGAAATAATGCAAAATACGCCAACAAATTGTATAAGACTCCTGTCCCAAGAAGTGGGAAGATCTTATGGAACATTCTTAAGAAGCAGCTAAATTTATTTCCTTATAAAGTGCAAGTATTTCTGTATATTCTTACTTTGTTAATTTTGCAAACAACAAAAATAAAATTTGTATTTGTCTACTTATTTTATTACTCATTAGTTTGGCATATCTTGTCATAATATGAATTTGACAAAATTTTAACCTAGATTTGGTTAGATATATCGTCCTATCATTGTGATCTAAACCAAGCCCTACGTTTTTTAATCCAAGCCCTCTTTGATGCAAATAATTTTTGCTCGCACGGTATTATTTTCTCCAATGCAGTGGAATGGTGGTAGTTATGTGGGCGTGCGAAAATCATGCAAAAAAAATATAAGCCAATACAAGTTTGGTTAAAAATATTTAAAAGAAAGTTTTGAATGAAAATACCTTTCGAATACTTCAATTTCAATGAAAGTCAACTATACAGAGTGTTCCTTAATAATGTGCTAATATTTTAGGGTGTGATTCCTCAAGTCATTTTATGAAGAAAAGTTCATATAAACATAATATGTCGTAAACGGCTTAAATTTTTCGCTACAGGGTGTTGAATTTTTTCTTTTTTAATGAGTTTTTTGTAATATCTCCGAAAGTACTTTAGATAATATTTTCAATTTTGGCATGTGCTAATAGGACATAAAACCACATGTTTTAGTTATAAAAGTTATTTTTTTGTCCCACCAGTGGCATTCCTGCAAACTAGTCCTCCGATATTTTTTAGAAAAAAAGTGGTACGCCATTGACATTTTTCCATGTAGGTATTATTTCTGATTAGCCTGATTAATTCTAAATAAAAATGGTCTCTTCCGTTTTTCTCCTCAGGGACACTGTTCTTAATTAAAATAATTAAATTAAATTAGCTTCATTTTGCAGTATTGACGAATAATTTTTGATCGCATAAATCTAGTTATCCTGGAACGGTGACGTTCTTAAAAACATAATTAACGCCTTAACAGCAGTCTATCTGCGTTTCCTCCAAGAAGAACTACCTATGTTACTTGAAGATATACGATATGCGCTAAGGAATCAAATGTGATACATGCATGGCACAGTGGCGTAGCGTGGTTGAAGGGGCGGAGGGGGCGAAAGCTTCAAAGGTAAGGGCGTAAATTTTCCTTATAGGTTAAGAGAGGGAAAAAGAAATAGCGCCGCAGGCAAAAATTTTTAGGGTGCCACGCCCTTTTTTCAATGATGTTTCCTGATTTTCAAGTAGGAAAAATATAAAATACACAAGATTTTCAAGAAAATCACAAAAAAATTGATAAAGTAAAAAAAAAGTTCCTCGTTTTCATGGCTCATTATGGGTCCTGGGGGGGTTCTTACCCCCCTCTCTACGCACGCCCTTCAAAGGGCGCCTTACTGCTAATGTATAATTTTGTTTTTTTAGTAAATTTTGGCCTGAGAAATAAAGATTTTGTTTCGTCATAATGGTCACATGAAAACAGAATATGAACACGGCAAGGGGAATTTTGTTAAAACTCTATCAAATATTTTATGCATATTACATAATAATAGGAGCATATATTCTCATTGGCGACAATAACACACTTTTAAAAAGACAAAATTTAGTCTCTAGTAAATTAGAGATTTCAAGCAATTTTTAATTGTTAAAGCAAAATAACTGAAAGAATACAAATTATTCGTCGTGGCAAAATTATAAATTAAATCAAGTAGTGGAAATAAAATAGAATCCCAAAATAGGTAACAGGTTTATTTTATCTGTTTCTTTACTCTAAAACCCATAAAAATACTTTAAAAACAAAGGGAAAGAGAGCTTCACAAAATATCAAATATCATATTTGCCAATATTCTTCTGATAATGGTCATCTTATAATATAAACAGAAACAAAGAACTAAAAAATAATAATAATAATAATATTATGGAAGGAGTCCATCTCACAGTGGAGTGAATATTTATTAAGGGTAATGAAACACTCAGTCTGCTCCACTAGTATATTAAAAAATTTAAATTACTTCGGACATGTTTCGAAAGCAAAGGCTTTCATCTTCAGCGAGATTTATATGTTAGTAATCGGCAAAAAAGTCGAAAGAAAACGTCACATTTGCATTCCAATTCTTACATTGGGCCCAAACATGAAAATATACTAATGGGTAGAAAATTAATTGTATTGAATTTAAAAAATTTTAAAAATTAACCTTCCAACATTTTTAGGTTAAGTACATATTAATAAATTACCTATTTTTTAAGTTTTCTTTCGACTTTTTTGCCAATTACTAACATATAAATGTCGCTGAAGATGAAAGCCTTTGCTTTCGAAACATGTCCGAAGTAATTTAAATTTTTTAATATACTAGTGGAGCAGACTGAGTGTTTCATTACCCTTAATAATAATAATAGTAATAAATAAAATAATTTTAAATTTTAACAACCAAAAATAAAAGATCTGCTAATGAAATTTAAAATATTACCATATTGCCAAATGGCCAACTGTACACTTTTGCCTCTGGGAACTGGGAGAGTGGGAAGGGGGCGCCGTTTGGGAAAGGGCTCAAAGGGCGGGGGGGGCGGTCGCCCCCCCCTGGCCCCCTGCACGCTACGCCACTGGCATGGCATGATGAAGCTCTTGCTGATTTCAGTGTAATCGTTCGCGACCATTTAGATGCAGTTTATTCGAATCGTTGGATAGGTCGCGGGGGAGCTCAACAATGGCCAGCAAGATTCCCTGATCTCAATAGTTTGGATATTTTCTTGTGGGTCATCTTAAAACTCCCATTATAACTTTAGAAAATTTAAGGGAGCGAATAATTGCCTTCTGTGAAACAATACGAAATTCGCCTGGAATATGTGCGCTATTTGATGCAAAGACGGGCGAAAGCATGCCTATTAACTGAAGGTGGTAATTTCCAACAATTTTTATAAAACAAAATTTTACATTATCAATGTTAATAATACTAAATAGTAGAGCCAATTTAATTTAATTATTTTAATTAAGAACGGTGTGCTTAAGTAAAAAACGCAAGAGACAATTTTTGTGTAGAATTGACCAGGCTAATCAGAAATAATATCCACCTGGAAAAATGTCAGTGGTGTACCACTTTTTTTCTAAAAAATATCAGAGGACATGTTTGCAGGGAGGCCACTGGTGGGACAAAAAAATAACTTTTATAACTAAAACATGTAGTTTTATGGCCTGTTAGCACATGCCAAAATTGAAAATATTATCTAAAGTAATTTCGGAGATATTACAAAAAACGCATTAAAAAAAGAAAAATTCAACACCCTGTAGCAAAAAATTTAAGCCGTTTAGGACATATGTTTGTATAAACTTTTCTTCATAAAATGACTTGAGGAATCACACCCTGAAGTATTGCACGTCTTTAAGGAACACCCTGTATAATACGTGTCGTACAAGTTATAATGGGGTGGGTCGGTTGCTAAACGACAATAAGTTTTATTTATTTTTATATCTAATATACCTACTACCTTTTAGGCAGGTAAAAATTTTATGCAAATAAGCTTTTACAAACTTGTTAAATATGTGTGGTTCATCAAAAATGTATGGGCGTAGAAACTGGCTCAGCCAGCTGCATCATCACATAAATAAATATCGTACCTATTATAACTTTACAAAAGTATTAAACTTTGACATTATGAGTATTCTTTACCTTTCCTATTAAATATTTTAAAACAAAAATGTCGTCAAAAAAACTGAATTTTATGCCCTGATGGTAAGTTGGTGATAGAATATCCTTAAGGATCCATTACCTAACGTGGAATAAATGCTTGTCTGATTTTTTATAATTCCGTGAAATCATTTTTACTTTCTTAGTATTTTAATCGGGGGTAATATCATAAGTGCATCTGATTTTTCCGAAAAAATTTGGAAAAACGAGTTGACAGGTCATTTGTTTCAAACAAATTACTTGTAAACGAGTTATTTCAATTTTTTCATAGGAAAAATTAAATTGAATGCACGCATGAACAAAAAAAGTCTATTTACTAGTAATATGATAATTTAATCAATCAAAGCAACGTACAAAGCATTTTACTGGGTACTATTACTAAAGTTACAATTTATTTTGACAGTACCTATCAAACATTTTTCTGGAAAAATTTGGAAAAACGAGTTGACAGGTCATTTGTTTCAAACAAATTACTTGTCAACGAGTTATTTCAATTTTTTCATAGGAAAAATTAAATTGAATGCACGCATGAACAAAAAAAGTCTATTTACTAGTAATATGATAATTTAATCAATCAAAGCAACGTACAAAGCATTTTACTGGGTACTATTACTAAAGTTACAATTTATTTTGACAGTACCTATCAAACATTTTTCTGGAAAAATTTGGAAAAACGAGTTGACAGGTCATTTGTTTCAAACAAATTACTTGTCAACGAGTTATTTCAATTTTTTCATAGGAAAAATTAAATTGAATGCACGCATGAACAAAAAAAGTCTATTTACTAGTAATATGATAATTTAATCAATCAAAGCAACGTACAAAGCATTTTACTGGGTACTATTACTAAAGTTACAATTTATTTTGACAGTACCTATCAAACATTTTTCTGGAAAAATTTGGAAAAACGAGTTGACAGGTCATTTGTTTCAAACAAATTACTTGTCAACGAGTTATTTCAATTTTTTCATAGGAAAAATTAAATTGAATGCACGCATGAACAAAAAAAGTGTATTTACTAGTAATATGATAATTTAATCAATCAAAGCATCGTACAAAGCATTTTACTGGGTACTATTACTAAAGTTACAATTTATTTTGACAGTACCTATCAAACATTTTTCTGGAAAAATTTGGAAAAACGAGTTGACAGGTCATTTGTTTCAAACAAATTACTTGTCAACGAGTTATTTCAATTTTTTCATAGGAAAAATTAAATTGAATGCACGCATGAACAAAAAAAGTCTATTTACTAGTAATATGATAATTTAATCAATCAAAGCAACGTACAAAGCATTTTACTGGGTACTATTACTAAAGTTACAATTTATTTTGACAGTACCTATCAAACATTTTTCTGGAAAAATTTGGAAAAACGAGTTGACAGGTCATTTGTTTCAAACAAATTACTTGTCAACGAGTTATTTCAATTTTTTCATAGGAAAAATTAAATTGAATGCACGCATGAACAAAAAAAGTCTATTTACTAGTAATATGATAATTTAATCAATCAAAGCAACGTACAAAGCATTTTACTGGGTACTATTACTAAAGTTACAATTTATTTTGACAGTACCTATCAAACATTTTTCTGGAAAAATTTGGAAAAACGAGTTGACAGGTCATTTGTTTCAAACAAATTACTTGTCAACGAGTTATTTCAATTTTTTCATAGGAAAAATTAAATTGAATGCACGCATGAACAAAAAAAGTGTATTTACTAGTAATATGATAATTTAATCAATCAAAGCATCGTACAAAGCATTTTACTGGGTACTATTACTAAAGTTACAATTTATTTTGACAGTACCTATCAAACATTTTTCTGGAAAAATTTGGAAAAACGAGTTGACAGGTCATTTGTTTCAAACAAATTACTTGTCAACGAGTTATTTCAATTTTTTCATAGGAAAAATTAAATTGAATGCACGCATGAACAAAAAAGTCTATTTACTAGTAATATGATAATTTAGTCAATCAAAGCAACGTACAACGCATTTTACTGGGTACTATTACTAAAGTTACAATTTATTTTGACAGTACCTATCAAACATTTTTCTGGAAAAATTTGGAAAAACGAGTTGACAGGTCATTTGTTTCAAACAAATTACTTGTCAACGAGTTATTTCAATTTTTTCATAGGAAAAATTAAATTGAATGCACGCATGAACAAAAAAGTCTATTTACTAGTAATATGATAATTTAGTCAATCAAAGCAACGTACAACGCATTTTACTGGGTACTATTACTAAAGTTACAATTTATTTTGACAGTACCTATCAAACATTTTTCTGGAAAAATTTGGAAAAACGAGTTGACAGGTCATTTGTTTCAAACAAATTACTTGTCAACGAGTTATTTCAATTTTTTCATAGGAAAAATTAAATTGAATGCACGCATGAACAAAAAAAGTCTATTTACTAGTAATATGATAATTTAATCAATCAAAGCAACGTACAAAGCATTTTACTGGGTACTATTACTAAAGTTACAATTTATTTTGACAGTACCTATCAAACATTTTTCTGGAAAAATTTGGAAAAACGAGTTGACAGGTCATTTGTTTCAAACAAATTACTTGTCAACGAGTTATTTCAATTTTTTCATAGGAAAAATTAAATTGAATGCACGCATGAACAAAAAAGTCTATTTACTAGTAATATGATAATTTAGTCAATCAAAGCAACGTACAACGCATTTTACTGAGTACTATTACTAAAGTTACAATTTATTTTGACAGTACCTATCAAACATTTTTCTGGAAAAATTTGGAAAAACGAGTTGACAGGTCATTTGTTTCAAACAAATTACTTGTCAACGAGTTATTTCAATTTTTTCATAGGAAAAATTAAATTGAATGCACGCATGAACAAAAAAGTCTATTTACTAGTAATATGATAATTTAGTCAATCAAAGCAACGTACAACGCATTTTACTGAGTACTATTACTAAAGTTACAATTTATTTTGACAGTACCTATCAAACATTTTTCTGGAAAAATTTGAAAAAACGAGTTGACAGGTCATTTGTTTCAAACAAATTACTTGTCAACGAGTTATTTCAATTTTTTCATAGGAAAAATTAAATTGAATGCACGCATGAACAAAAAAGTCTATTTACTAGTAATATGATAATTTAGTCAATCAAAGCAACGTACAACGCATTTTACTGGGTACTATTACTAAAGTTACAATTTATTTTGACAGTACCTATCAAACATTTTTCTGGAAAAATTTGGAAAAACGAGTTGACAGGTCATTTGTTTCAAACAAATTACTTGTCAACGAGTTATTTCAATTTTTTCATAGGAAAAATTAAATTCAATGCACGCATGAACAAAAAAAGTCTATTTACTAGTAATATGATAATTTAATCAATCAAAGCAACGTACAAAGCATTTTACTGGGTACTATTACTAAAGTTACAATTTATTTTGACAGTACCTATCAAACATTTTTCTGGAAAAACGAGTTGACAGGTCATTTGTTTCAAACAAATTACTTGTCAACGAGTTATTTCAATTTTTTCATAGGAAAAATTAAATTGAATGCACGCATGAACAAAAAAAGTCTATTTACTAGTAATATGATAATTTAATCAATCAAAGCAACGTACAAAGCATTTTACTGGGTACTATTACTAAAGTTACAATTTATTTTGACAGTACCTATCAAACATTTTTCTGGAAAAATTTGGAAAAACGAGTTGACAGGTCATTTGTTTCAAACAAATTACTTGTCAACGAGTTATTTCAATTTTTTCATAGGAAAAATTAAATTGAATGCACGCATAAACAAAAAAGTCTATTTACTAGTAATATGATAATTTAGTCAATCAAAGCAACGTACAACGCATTTTACTGGGTACTATTACTAAAGTTACAATTTATTTTGACAGTACCTATCAAACATTTTTCTGGAAAAATTTGGAAAAACGAGTTGACAGGTCATTTGTTTCAAACAAATTACTTGTCAACGAGTTATTTCAATTTTTTCATAGGAAAAATTAAATTGAATGCACGCATGAACAAAAAAAGTCTATTTATTAGTAATATGATAATTTAGTCAATCAAAGCAACGTACAACGCATTTTACTGGGTACTATTACTAAAGTTACAATTTATTTTGACAGTACCTATCACTCATTTTTCTGGAAAAATTTGGAAACACGAGTTGACAGGTCATTTGTTTCAAACAAATTACTTGTCAACGAGTTATTTCAATTTTTTCATAGGAAAAATTAAATTGAATGCACGCATGAACAAAAAAAGTCTATTTACTAGTAATATGATAATTTAATCAATCAAAGCAACGTACAAAGCATTTTACTGGGTACTATTACTAAAGTTACAATTTATTTTGACAATACCTATCAAACATTTTTCTGGAAAAATTTGGAAACACGAGTTGACAGGTCATTTGTTTCAAACAAATTACTTGTCAACGAGTTATTTCAATTTTTTCATAGGAAAAATTAAATTGAATGCACGCATGAACAAAAAAAGTCTATTTACTAGTAATATGATAATTTAATCAATCAAAGCAACGTACAAAGCATTTTACTGGGTACTATTACTAAAGTTACAATTTATTTTGACAGTACCTATCAAACATTTTTCTGGAAAAATTTGGAAAAACGAGTTGACAGGTCATTTGTTTCAAACAAATTACTTGTCAACGAGTTATTTCAATTTTTTCATAGAAAAAATTAAATTGAATGCACGCATGAACAAAAAAGTCTATTTACTAGTAATATAATAATTTAGTCAATCAAAGCAACGTACAACGCATTTTACTGGGTACTATTACTAAAGTTACAATTTATTTTGACAGTACCTATCAAACATTTTTCTGGAAAAATTTGGAAAAACGAGTTGACAGGTCATTTGTTTCAAACAAATTACTTGTCAACGATTTATTTCAATTTTTTCATAGGAAAAATTAAATTGAATGCACGCATGAACAAAAAAAGTCTATTTACTACTAATATGATAATTTAGTCAATCAAAGCAACGTACAACGCATTTTACTGGGTACTATTACTAAAGTTACAATTTATTTTGACAGTACCTATCAAACATTTTTCTGGAAAAATTTGAAAAAACGAGTTGACAGGTCGTTTGTTTCAAACAAATTACTTGTCAACGAGTTATTTCAATTTTTTCATAGGAAAAATTAAATTGAATGCACGCATGAACAAAAAAGTCTATTTACTAGTAATATGATAATTTAGTCAATCAAAGCAACGTACAACGCATTTTACTGGGTACTATTACTAAAGTTACAATTTATTTTGACAGTACCTATCAAACATTTTTCTGGAAAAATTTGGAAAAACGAGTTGACAGGTCATTTGTTTCAAACAAATTACTTGTCAACGAGTTATTTCAATTTTTTCATAGGAAAAATTAAATTGAATGCACGCATGAACAAAAAAAGTCTATTTATTAGTAATATGATAATTTAGTCAATCAAAGCAACGTACAACGCATTTTACTGGGTACTATTACTAAAGTTACAATTTATTTTGACAGTACCTATCACTCATTTTTCTGGAAAAATTTGGAAACACGAGTTGACAGGTCATTTGTTTCAAACAAATTACTTGTCAACGAGTTATTTCAATTTTTTCATAGGAAAAATTAAATTGAATGCACGCATGAACAAAAAAAGTCTATTTACTAGTAATATGATAATTTAATCGGCATCAAATGAATGTTTTCCTGTAAAGAAATGCAAGCAGGATAATAAATCCCCAGTCCAATGGTTTAATGAGGATCTGCATAATAAGAGAAATATTTTATCAGCTGTAAAAATGATATGTCATGTTAAAAATGATTCGGAGGATTGGTCTACGTACAATAAGTTAAAGACTGACTACAGAAACTCTATTACTTTTTACAAAAAACAAGCTTACAATAATTACGTATTAAATTCAAAAAATAAGTCCAAAGATTGTTGGAAATTAATAAATTTTGAATGCAATCGAAAAAAATTATCAAATAAAGATAAGATAACAATTGAACCGAACGATTTTAATGACTATTTCAACTCGGTTTCTGAAAACATAATTAAGAACTTCCCTGCAAACTCCACCGAAGCAAGTGACTTCTTAAAATATATTCCACCAGTTAATTGTAACTTTTTTCTGCACCCAGTATGCCCAAAAGAAGTTGAATTAACAATACTTAATCTTAAAAGATCAGCAGTTCTAGATGCTTTCAATATAAATGATAGACTGCTTAAGGAAACCATAAACTTTCTAGTTGAACCTTTAACCACTTTAATAAATGAGAGTTTTTTGAGCGGTATTTATCCGGACGTTTTTAAGATGGCTAAAATTACACCAATATTAAAAAAGGGTAACTCTGAATTGGTGGAGAATTATCGACCTATAGCCATTATAGTGATATTTTCCAAGGTTTTTGAGTCTCTGCTGAAGGATCGTCTGTATAATTATTTTGAGACTAATGGGTTGTTTCACCCATCTCAGTATGGGTTTAGGAAAAAAAGATCAACACTGGGAGCAGTCTTACAGGTTGTGAGTGACATAGTCGAGGGCTTGGAGTCTGGAGAGCTCACGTCAATAACTTTGTGCGATCTAACAAAAGCTTTCGACTGTGTCTGTCACAAACTCCTGTTAAAAAAACTATGCCACTATGGCATAAGAGGTGTTCCCCTAAACCTTCTTGAGTCTTATTTGTCTGATCGGCAGCAGTTTGTGGAGATTGAAGGTGTCAAGTCTGATTTAGGCTATGTTAAATATGGAGTGCCACAGGGATCCGTCCTTGGGCCCCTCCTGTTTATAATTTATATTAATGATCTGTGTTATTACATGCAACGGATTTGCAATTTAACCATATTTGCAGACGACACTACTTTTATTACTTCTGCTTCTAGTCTGGAGAATTTGATTATGGCATCTCAACTGCTGCTGAAGGATGCAGAAAGCTGGTTTTCTTGCAATCTCTTGCAGCTTAATACGGGTAAGACTCAGGAACTGGTTGTCTCGAGTAATCGACTGTTGAACAAAAACAATAAATGTAGATTACTGGGTATCACTCTGGATGATTCCTTATCCTGGGAGGCCCACGTAACTGAACTGGGACGAAAATTGTCGAGTACGATATTCCTTCTTAGAAACTTGCGTAAATGTTTGACTTTGGACGTTTTGAAATCACTATATTTCGGCCTTTTTCATTCCCATATTGCGTATGGGGCAATGTTGTGGGGAAACAGTACAAATGCACAACAGATCTTTCGACTCCAAAAGAGAGCTGTAAGACTTTTGGCTAACGCAGGATATAGGGACCATTGTCAGCCTCTGTTCAAAAAATTTGGCATAATGCCGCTGCCCTGTGTTTATATTTTTCAAACTGTGCTGGAGCTACATTCCCGTAGAGATAAACTCACTAGGCATTCAAATATTCACAGCTACAACACTCGAGGCTCAGACAGGATAGTGGCTCAGCGATTCAGACTTACCAAATCTAAAAACAATTCACTTAATTGCAATTTATATAATAAGATCCCGGGACGGTATCGGGCCCTCGATGATGTTCTGTTCAAAAAGTGTGTTAAAATGTATTTACTAAACCATTGCTTTTATACCTTAAATGAATACCTGTTGGCCTCCTGGTAATCACCGCCCGGATGCTGTGCATTGGTTGTGGGGTTCCCAGTTATGTCTCTCTTAATTTTAAATTTTATTTTAATGTTTGTGCATTGTTTGTTTTACACACTAATTTATTGTTATTTATATACATTTGTACGTGTTAAATTATATTTACCTACATATATATTATTATTTATGACGTGCTATAAACTATTTATGTAAGTAGCAAATAAAAACTTTGACTTTGACTTTGACTTTGACTTAATCAATCAAAGCAACGTACAAAGCATTTTACTGGGTACTATTACTAAAGTTACAATTTATTTTGACAGTACCTATCAAACATTTTTCTGGAAAAATTTGGAAAAACGAGTTGACAGGTCATTTGTTTCAAACAAATTACTTGCCAACGAGTTATTTCAATTTTTTCATAGGAAAAATTAAATTGAATGCACGCATGAACAAAAAAGTCTATTTACTAGTAATATGATAATTTAGTCAATCAAAGCAACGTACAACGCATTTTACTGGGTACTATTACTAAAGTTACAATTTATTTTGACAGTACCTATCAAACATTTTTCTGGAAAAATTTGGAAAAACGAGTTGACAGGTCATTTGTTTCAAACAAATTACTTGTCAACGAGTTATTTCAATTTTTTCATAGGAAAAATTAAATTCAATGCACGCATGAACAAAAAAAGTCTATTTACTAGTAATATGATAATTTAATCAATCAAAGCAACGTACAAAGCATTTTACTGGGTACTATTACTAAAGTTACAATTTATTTTGACAGTACCTATCAAACATTTTTCTGGAAAAATTTGGAAAAACGAGTTGACAGGTCATTTGTTTCAAACAAATTACTTGTCAACGAGTTATTTCAATTTTTTCATAGGAAAAATTAAATTGAATGCACGCATGAACAAAAAAGTCTATTTACTAGTAATATGATAATTTAGTCAATCAAAGCAACGTACAACGCATTTTACTGGGTACTATTACTAAAGTTACAATTTATTTTGACAGTACCTATCAAACATTTTTCTGGAAAAATTTGGAAAAACGAGTTGACAGGTCATTTGTTTCAAACAAATTACTTGTCAACGAGTTATTTCAATTTTTTCATAGGAAAAATTAAATTGAATGCACGCATGAACAAAAAAAGTCTATTTACTACTAATATGATAATTTAGTCAATCAAAGCAACGTACAACGCATTTTACTGGGTACTATTACTAAAGTTACAATTTATTTTGACAGTACCTATCAAACATTTTTCTGGAAAAATTTGAAAAAACGAGTTGACAGGTCATTTGTTTCAAACAAATTACTTGTCAACGAGTTATTTCAATTTTTTCATAGGAAAAATTAAATTGAATGCACGCATGAACAAAAAAGTCTATTTACTAGTAATATGATAATTTAGTCAATCAAAGCAACGTACAACGCATTTTACTGGGTACTATTACTAAAGTTACAATTTATTTTGACAGTACCTATCAAACATTTTTCTGGAAAAATTTGGAAAAACGAGTTGACAGGTCATTTGTTTCAAACAAATTACTTGTCAACGAGTTATTTCAATTTTTTCATAGGAAAAATTAAATTGAATGCACGCATGAACAAAAAAAGTCTATTTATTAGTAATATGATAATTTAGTCAATCAAAGCAACGTACAACGCATTTTACTGGGTACTATTACTAAAGTTACAATTTATTTTGACAGTACCTATCACTCATTTTTCTGGAAAAATTTGGAAACACGAGTTGACAGGTCATTTGTTTCAAACAAATTACTTGTCAACGAGTTATTTCAATTTTTTCATAGGAAAAATTAAATTGAATGCACGCATGAACAAAAAAAGTCTATTTACTAGTAATATGATAATTTAATCAATCAAAGCAACGTACAAAGCATTTTACTGGGTACTATTACTAAAGTTACAATTTATTTTGACAGTACCTATCAAACATTTTTCTGGAAAAATTTGGAAAAACGAGTTGACAGGTCATTTGTTTCAAACAAATTACTTGCCAACGAGTTATTTCAATTTTTTCATAGGAAAAATTAAATTGAATGCACGCATGAACAAAAAAGTCTATTTACTAGTAATATGATAATTTAGTCAATCAAAGCAACGTACAACGCATTTTACTGGGTACTATTACTAAAGTTACAATTTATTTTGACAGTACCTATCAAACATTTTTCTGGAAAAATTTGGAAAAACGAGTTGACAGGTCATTTGTTTCAAACAAATTACTTGTCAACGAGTTATTTCAATTTTTTCATAGGAAAAATTAAATTCAATGCACGCATGAACAAAAAAAGTCTATTTACTAGTAATATGATAATTTAATCAATCAAAGCAACGTACAAAGCATTTTACTGGGTACTATTACTAAAGTTACAATTTATTTTGACAGTACCTATCAAACATTTTTCTGGAAAAATTTGGAAAAACGAGTTGACAGGTCATTTGTTTCAAACAAATTACTTGTCAACGAGTTATTTCAATTTTTTCATAGGAAAAATTAAATTGAATGCACGCATGAACAAAAAAGTCTATTTACTAGTAATATGATAATTTAGTCAATCAAAGCAACGTACAACGCATTTTACTGGGTACTATTACTAAAGTTACAATTTATTTTGACAGTACCTATCAAACATTTTTCTGGAAAAATTTGGAAAAACGAGTTGACAGGTCATTTGTTTCAAACAAATTACTTGTCAACGAGTTATTTCAATTTTTTCATAGGAAAAATTAAATTCAATGCACGCATGAACAAAAAAAGTCTATTTACTAGTAATATGATAATTTAATCAATCAAAGCAACGTACAAAGCATTTTACTGGGTACTATTACTAAAGTTACAATTTATTTTGACAGTACCTATCAAACATTTTTCTGGAAAAACGAGTTGACAGGTCATTTGTTTTAAACAAATTACTTGTCAACGAGTTATTTCAATTTTTTCATAGGAAAAATTAAATTGAATGCACACATGAACAAAAAAAGTCTATTTACTAGTAATATGATAATTTAATCAATCAAAGCAACGTACAAAGCATTTTACTGGGTACTATTACTAAAGTTACAATTTATTTTGACAGTACCTATCAAACATTTTTCTGGAAAAATTTGGAAAAACGAGTTGACAGGTCATTTGTTTCAAACAAATTACTTGTCAACGAGTTATTTCAATTTTTTCATAGGAAAAATTAAATTGAATGCACGCATAAACAAAAAAGTCCATTTACTAGTATTATGATAATTTAGTCAATCAAAGCAACGTACAACGCATTTTACTGGGTACTATTACTAAAGTTACAATTTATTTTGACAGTACCTATCAAACATTTTTCTGGAAAAATTTGGAAAAACGAGTTGACAGGTCATTTGTTTCAAACAAATTACTTGTCAACGAGTTATTTCAATTTTTTCATAGGAAAAATTAAATTGAATGCACGCATGAACAAAAAAAGTCTATTTACTAGTAATATGATAATTTAGTCAATCAAAGCAACGTACAACGCATTTAACTGGGTACTATTACTAAAGTTACAATTTATTTTGACAGTACCTATCACACATTTTTCTGGAAAAATTTGGAAAAACGAGTTGACAGGTCATTTGTTTCAAACAAATTACTTGTCAACGAGTTATTTCTATTTTTTCATAGGAAAAATTAAATTGAATGCACGCATGAACAAAAAAAGTCTATTTACTAGTAATATGATAATTTAATCAATCAAAGCAACGTACAAAGCATTTTACTGGGTACTATTACTAAAGTTACAATTTATTTTGACAGTACCTATCAAACATTTTTCTGGAAAAATTTGGAAAAACGAGTTGACAGGTCATTTGTTTCAAACAAATTACTTGTCAACGAGTTATTTCAATTTTTTCATAGAAAAAATTAAATTGAATGCACGCATGAACAAAAAAAGTCTATTTACTAGTAATATGATAATTTAATCAATCAAAGCAACATACAAAGCATTTTACTGGGTACTATTACTAAAGTTACAATTTATTTTGACAGTACCTATCAAACATTTTTCTGGAAAAATTTGGAAAAACGAGTTGACAGGTCATTTGGTTCAAACAAATTACTTGTCAACGAGTTATTTCAATTTTTTCATAGGAAAAATTAAATTGAATGCACGCATGAACAAAAAAGTCTATTTACTAGTAATATAATAATTTAGTCAATCAAAGCAACGTACAACGCATTTTACTGGGTACTATTACTAAAGTTACAATTTATTTTGACAGTACCTATCAAACATTTTTCTGGAAAAATTTGGAAAAACGAGTTGACAGGTCATTTGTTTCAAACAAATTACTTGTCAACGAGTTATTTCAATTTTTTCATAGGAAAAATTAAATTGAATGCACGCATGAACAAAAAAAGTCTATTTACTAGTAATATGATAATTTAATCAATCAAAGCAACGTACAAAGCATTTTACTGGGTACTATTACTAAAGTTACAATTTATTTTGACAGTACCTATCAAACATTTTTCTGGAAAAATTTGGAAAAACGAGTTGACAGGTCATTTGTTTCAAACAAATTACTTGTCAACGAGTTATTTCAATTTTTTCATAGGAAAAATTAAATTGAATGCACGCATGAACAAAAAAAGTGTATTTACTAGTAATATGATAATTTAATCAATCAAAGCATCGTACAAAGCATTTTACTGGGTACTATTACTAAAGTTACAATTTATTTTGACAGTACCTATCAAACATTTTTCTGGAAAAATTTGGAAAAACGAGTTGACAGGTCATTTGTTTCAAACAAATTACTTGTCAACGAGTTATTTCAATTTTTTCATAGGAAAAATTAAATTGAATGCACGCATGAACAAAAAAGTCTATTTACTAGTAATATGATAATTTAGTCAATCAAAGCAACGTACAACGCATTTTACTGGGTACTATTACTAAAGTTACAATTTATTTTGACAGTACCTATCAAACATTTTTCTGGAAAAATTTGGAAAAACGAGTTGACAGGTCATTTGTTTCAAACAAATTACTTGTCAACGAGTTATTTCAATTTTTTCATAGGAAAAATTAAATTGAATGCACGCATGAACAAAAAAGTCTATTTACTAGTAATATGATAATTTAGTCAATCAAAGCAACGTACAACGCATTTTACTGGGTACTATTACTAAAGTTACAATTTATTTTGACAGTACCTATCAAACATTTTTCTGGAAAAATTTGGAAAAACGAGTTGACAGGTCATTTGTTTCAAACAAATTACTTGTCAACGAGTTATTTCAATTTTTTCATAGGAAAAATTAAATTGAATGCACGCATGAACAAAAAAAGTCTATTTACTAGTAATATGATAATTTAATCAATCAAAGCAACGTACAAAGCATTTTACTGGGTACTATTACTAAAGTTACAATTTATTTTGACAGTACCTATCAAACATTTTTCTGGAAAAATTTGGAAAAACGAGTTGACAGGTCATTTGTTTCAAACAAATTACTTGTCAACGAGTTATTTCAATTTTTTCATAGGAAAAATTAAATTGAATGCACGCATGAACAAAAAAGTCTATTTACTAGTAATATGATAATTTAGTCAATCAAAGCAACGTACAACGCATTTTACTGAGTACTATTACTAAAGTTACAATTTATTTTGACAGTACCTATCAAACATTTTTCTGGAAAAATTTGGAAAAACGAGTTGACAGGTCATTTGTTTCAAACAAATTACTTGTCAACGAGTTATTTCAATTTTTTCATAGGAAAAATTAAATTGAATGCACGCATGAACAAAAAAAGTCTATTTACTAGTAATATGATAATTTAATCAATCAAAGCAACGTACAAAGCATTTTACTGGGTACTATTACTAAAGTTACAATTTATTTTGACAGTACCTATCAAACATTTTTCTGGAAAAATTTGAAAAAACGAGTTGACAGGTCATTTGTTTCAAACAAATTACTTGTCAACGAGTTATTTCAATTTTTTCATAGGAAAAATTAAATTGAATGCACGCATGAACAAAAAAGTCTATTTACTAGTAATATGATAATTTAATCAATCAAAGCAACGTACAAAGCATTTTACTGGGTACTATTACTAAAGTTACAATTTATTTTGACAGTACCTATCAAACATTTTTCTGGAAAAATTTGAAAAAACGAGTTGACAGGTCATTTGTTTCAAACAAATTACTTGTCAACGAGTTATTTCAATTTTTTCATAGGAAAAATTAAATTGAATGCACGCATGAACAAAAAAAGTCTATTTACTAGTAATATGATAATTTAATCAATCAAAGCAACGTACAAAGCATTTTACTAGGTACTATTACTAAAGTTACAATTTATTTTGACAGTACCTATCAAACATTTTTCTGGAAAAATTTGGAAAAACGAGTTGACAGGTCATTTGTTTCAAACAAATTACTTGTCAACGAGTTATTTCAATTTTTTCATAGGAAAAATTAAATTCAATGCACGCATGAACAAAAAAAGTCTATTTACTAGTAATATGATAATTTAATCAATCAAAGCAACGTACAAAGCATTTTACTGGGTACTATTACTAAAGTTACAATTTATTTTGACAGTACCTATCAAACATTTTTCTGGAAAAACGAGTTGACAGGTCATTTGTTTCAAACAAATTACTTGTCAACGAGTTATTTCAATTTTTTCATAGGAAAAATTAAATTGAATGCACGCATGAACAAAAAAAGTCTATTTACTAGTAATATGATAATTTAATCAATCAAAGCAACGTACAAAGCATTTTACTGGGTACTATTACTAAAGTTACAATTTATTTTGACAGTACCTATCAAACATTTTTCTGGAAAAATTTGGAAAAACGAGTTGACAGGTCATTTGTTTCAAACAAATTACTTGTCAACGAGTTATTTCAATTTTTTCATAGGAAAAATTAAATTGAATGCACGCATAAACAAAAAAGTCTATTTACTAGTAATATGATAATTTAGTCAATCAAAGCAACGTACAACGCATTTTACTGGGTACTATTACTAAAGTTACAATTTATTTTGACAGTACCTATCAAACATTTTTCTGGAAAAATTTGGAAAAACGAGTTGACAGGTCATTTGTTTCAAACAAATTACTTGTCAACGAGTTATTTCAATTTTTTCATAGGAAAAATTAAATTGAATGCACGCATGAACAAAAAAAGTCTATTTATTAGTAATATGATAATTTAGTCAATCAAAGCAACGTACAACGCATTTTACTGGGTACTATTACTAAAGTTACAATTTATTTTGACAGTACCTATCACTCATTTTTCTGGAAAAATTTGGAAACACGAGTTGACAGGTCATTTGTTTCAAACAAATTACTTGTCAACGAGTTATTTCAATTTTTTCATAGGAAAAATTAAATTGAATGCACGCATGAACAAAAAAAGTCTATTTACTAGTAATATGATAATTTAATCAATCAAAGCAACGTACAAAGCATTTTACTGGGTACTATTACTAAAGTTACAATTTATTTTGACAGTACCTATCAAACATTTTTCTGGAAAAATTTGGAAACACGAGTTGACAGGTCATTTGTTTCAAACAAATTACTTGTCAACGAGTTATTTCAATTTTTTCATAGGAAAAATTAAATTGAATGCACGCATGAACAAAAAAAGTCTATTTACTAGTAATATGATAATTTAATCAATCAAAGCAACGTACAAAGCATTTTACTGGGTACTATTACTAAAGTTACAATTTATTTTGACAGTACCTATCAAACATTTTTCTGGAAAAATTTGGAAAAACGAGTTGACAGGTCATTTGTTTCAAACAAATTACTTGTCAACGAGTTATTTCAATTTTTTCATAGAAAAAATTAAATTGAATGCACGCATGAACAAAAAAGTCTATTTACTAGTAATATAATAATTTAGTCAATCAAAGCAACGTACAACGCATTTTACTGGGTACTATTACTAAAGTTACAATTTATTTTGACAGTACCTATCAAACATTTTTCTGGAAAAATTTGGAAAAACGAGTTGACAGGTCATTTGTTTCAAACAAATTACTTGTCAACGATTTATTTCAATTTTTTCATAGGAAAAATTAAATTGAATGCACGCATGAACAAAAAAAGTCTATTTACTACTAATATGATAATTTAGTCAATCAAAGCAACGTACAACGCATTTTACTGGGTACTATTACTAAAGTTACAATTTATTTTGACAGTACCTATCAAACATTTTTCTGGAAAAATTTGAAAAAACGAGTTGACAGGTCATTTGTTTCAAACAAATTACTTGTCAACGAGTTATTTCAATTTTTTCATAGGAAAAATTAAATTGAATGCACGCATGAACAAAAAAGTCTATTTACTAGTAATATGATAATTTAGTCAATCAAAGCAACGTACAACGCATTTTACTGGGTACTATTACTAAAGTTACAATTTATTTTGACAGTACCTATCAAACATTTTTCTGGAAAAATTTGGAAAAACGAGTTGACAGGTCATTTGTTTCAAACAAATTACTTGTCAACGAGTTATTTCAATTTTTTCATAGGAAAAATTAAATTGAATGCACGCATGAACAAAAAAAGTCTATTTATTAGTAATATGATAATTGAGTCAATCAAAGCAACGTACAACGCATTTTACTGGGTACTATTACTAAAGTTACAATTTATTTTGACAGTACCTATCACTCATTTTTCTGGAAAAATTTGGAAACACGAGTTGACAGGTCATTTGTTTCAAACAAATTACTTGTCAACGAGTTATTTCAATTTTTTCATAGGAAAAATTAAATTGAATGCACGCATGAACAAAAAAAGTCTATTTACTAGTAATATGATAATTTAATCAATCAAAGCAACGTACAAAGCATTTTACTGGGTACTATTACTAAAGTTACAATTTATTTTGACAGTACCTATCAAACATTTTTCTGGAAAAATTTGGAAAAACGAGTTGACAGGTCATTTGTTTCAAACAAATTACTTGCCAACGAGTTATTTCAATTTTTTCATAGGAAAAATTAAATTGAATGCACGCATGAACAAAAAAGTCTATTTACTAGTAATATGATAATTTAGTCAATCAAAGCAACGTACAACGCATTTTACTGGGTACTATTACTAAAGTTACAATTTATTTTGACAGTACCTATCAAACATTTTTCTGGAAAAATTTGGAAAAACGAGTTGACAGGTCATTTGTTTCAAACAAATTACTTGTCAACGAGTTATTTCAATTTTTTCATAGGAAAAATTAAATTCAATGCACGCATGAACAAAAAAAGTCTATTTACTAGTAATATGATAATTTAATCAATCAAAGCAACGTACAAAGCATTTTACTGGGTACTATTACTAAAGTTACAATTTATTTTGACAGTACCTATCAAACATTTTTCTGGAAAAATTTGGAAAAACGAGTTGACAGGTCATTTGTTTCAAACAAATTACTTGTCAACGAGTTATTTCAATTTTTTCATAGGAAAAATTAAATTGAATGCACGCATGAACAAAAAAGTCTATTTACTAGTAATATGATAATTTAGTCAATCAAAGCAACGTACAACGCATTTTACTGGGTACTATTACTAAAGTTACAATTTATTTTGACAGTACCTATCAAACATTTTTCTGGAAAAATTTGGAAAAACGAGTTGACAGGTCATTTGTTTCAAACAAATTACTTGTCAACGAGTTATTTCAATTTTTTCATAGGAAAAATTAAATTGAATGCACGCATGAACAAAAAAAGTCTATTTACTACTAATATGATAATTTAGTCAATCAAAGCAACGTACAACGCATTTTACTGGGTACTATTACTAAAGTTACAATTTATTTTGACAGTACCTATCAAACATTTTTCTGGAAAAATTTGAAAAAACGAGTTGACAGGTCATTTGTTTCAAACAAATTACTTGTCAACGAGTTATTTCAATTTTTTCATAGGAAAAATTAAATTGAATGCACGCATGAACAAAAAAGTCTATTTACTAGTAATATGATAATTTAGTCAATCAAAGCAACGTACAACGCATTTTACTGGGTACTATTACTAAAGTTACAATTTATTTTGACAGTACCTATCAAACATTTTTCTGGAAAAATTTGGAAAAACGAGTTGACAGGTCATTTGTTTCAAACAAATTACTTGTCAACGAGTTATTTCAATTTTTTCATAGGAAAAATTAAATTGAATGCACGCATGAACAAAAAAAGTCTATTTATTAGTAATATGATAATTTAGTCAATCAAAGCAACGTACAACGCATTTTACTGGGTACTATTACTAAAGTTACAATTTATTTTGACAGTACCTATCACTCATTTTTCTGGAAAAATTTGGAAACACGAGTTGACAGGTCATTTGTTTCAAACAAATTACTTGTCAACGAGTTATTTCAATTTTTTCATAGGAAAAATTAAATTGAATGCACGCATGAACAAAAAAAGTCTATTTACTAGTAATATGATAATTTAATCAATCAAAGCAACGTACAAAGCATTTTACTGGGTACTATTACTAAAGTTACAATTTATTTTGACAGTACCTATCAAACATTTTTCTGGAAAAATTTGGAAAAACGAGTTGACAGGTCATTTGTTTCAAACAAATTACTTGCCAACGAGTTATTTCAATTTTTTCATAGGAAAAATTAAATTGAATGCACGCATGAACAAAAAAGTCTATTTACTAGTAATATGATAATTTAGTCAATCAAAGCAACGTACAACGCATTTTACTGGGTACTATTACTAAAGTTACAATTTATTTTGACAGTACCTATCAAACATTTTTCTGGAAAAATTTGGAAAAACGAGTTGACAGGTCATTTGTTTCAAACAAATTACTTGTCAACGAGTTATTTCAATTTTTTCATAGGAAAAATTAAATTCAATGCACGCATGAACAAAAAAAGTCTATTTACTAGTAATATGATAATTTAATCAATCAAAGCAACGTACAAAGCATTTTACTGGGTACTATTACTAAAGTTACAATTTATTTTGACAGTACCTATCAAACATTTTTCTGGAAAAATTTGGAAAAACGAGTTGACAGGTCATTTGTTTCAAACAAATTACTTGTCAACGAGTTATTTCAATTTTTTCATAGGAAAAATTAAATTGAATGCACGCATGAACAAAAAAGTCTATTTACTAGTAATATGATAATTTAGTCAATCAAAGCAACGTACAACGCATTTTACTGGGTACTATTACTAAAGTTACAATTTATTTTGACAGTACCTATCAAACATTTTTCTGGAAAAATTTGGAAAAACGAGTTGACAGGTCATTTGTTTCAAACAAATTACTTGTCAACGAGTTATTTCAATTTTTTCATAGGAAAAATTAAATTCAATGCACGCATGAACAAAAAAAGTCTATTTACTAGTAATATGATAATTTAATCAATCAAAGCAACGTACAAAGCATTTTACTGGGTACTATTACTAAAGTTACAATTTATTTTGACAGTACCTATCAAACATTTTTCTGGAAAAACGAGTTGACAGGTCATTTGTTTCAAACAAATTACTTGTCAACGAGTTATTTCAATTTTTTCATAGGAAAAATTAAATTGAATGCACACATGAACAAAAAAAGTCTATTTACTAGTAATATGATAATTTAATCAATCAAAGCAACGTACAAAGCATTTTACTGGGTACTATTACTAAAGTTACAATTTATTTTGACAGTACCTATCAAACATTTTTCTGGAAAAATTTGGAAAAACGAGTTGACAGGTCATTTGTTTCAAACAAATTACTTGTCAACGAGTTATTTCAATTTTTTCATAGGAAAAATTAAATTGAATGCACGCATAAACAAAAAAGTCCATTTACTAGTATTATGATAATTTAGTCAATCAAAGCAACGTACAACGCATTTTACTGGGTACTATTACTAAAGTTACAATTTATTTTGACAGTACCTATCAAACATTTTTCTGGAAAAATTTGGAAAAACGAGTTGACAGGTCATTTGTTTCAAACAAATTACTTGTCAACGAGTTATTTCAATTTTTTCATAGGAAAAATTAAATTGAATGCACGCATGAACAAAAAAAGTCTATTTACTAGTAATATGATAATTTAGTCAATCAAAGCAACGTACAACGCATTTAACTGGGTACTATTACTAAAGTTACAATTTATTTTGACAGTACCTATCACACATTTTTCTGGAAAAATTTGGAAAAACGAGTTGACAGGTCATTTGTTTCAAACAAATTACTTGTCAACGAGTTATTTCAATTTTTTCATAGGAAAAATTAAATTGAATGCACGCATGAACAAAAAAAGTCTATTTACTAGTAATATGATAATTTAATCAATCAAAGCAACGTACAAAGCATTTTACTGGGTACTATTACTAAAGTTACAATTTATTTTGACAGTACCTATCAAACATTTTTCTGGAAAAATTTGGAAAAACGAGTTGACAGGTCATTTGTTTCAAACAAATTACTTGTCAACGAGTTATTTCAATTTTTTCATAGAAAAAATTAAATTGAATGCACGCATGAACAAAAAAAGTCTATTTACTAGTAATATGATAATTTAATCAATCAAAGCAACATACAAAGCATTTTACTGGGTACTATTACTAAAGTTACAATTTATTTTGACAGTACCTATCAAACATTTTTCTGGAAAAATTTGGAAAAACGAGTTGACAGGTCATTTGGTTCAAACAAATTACTTGTCAACGAGTTATTTCAATTTTTTTATAGGAAAAATTAAATTGAATGCACGCATGAACAAAAAAGTCTATTTACTAGTAATATAATAATTTAGTCAATCAAAGCAACGTACAACGCATTTTACTGGGTACTATTACTAAAGTTACAATTTATTTTGACAGTACCTATCAAACATTTTTCTGGAAAAATTTGGAAAAACGAGTTGACAGGTCATTTGTTTCAAGCAAATTACTTGTCAACGATTTATTTCAATTTTTTCATAGGAAAAATTAAATTGAATGCACGCATGAACAAAAAAAGTCTATTTACTACTAATATGATAATTTAGTCAATCAAAGCAACGTACAACGCATTTTACTGGGTACTATTACTAAAGTTACAATTTATTTTGACAGTACCTATCAAACATTTTTCTGGAAAAATTTGAAAAAACGAGTTGACAGGTCATTTGTTTCAAACAAATTACTTGTCAACGAGTTATTTCAATTTTTTCATAGGAAAAATTAAATTGAATGCACGCATGAACAAAAAAAGTCTATTTACTAGTAATATGATAATTTAGTCAATCAAAGCAACGTACAACGCATTTTACTGGGTACTATTACTAAAGTTACAATTTATTTTGGCAGTACCTATCAAACATTTTTCTGGAAAAATTTGGAAAAACGAGTTGACGGGTCATTTGTTTCAAACAAATTACTTGTCAACGAGTTATTTCAATTTTTTCATAGGAAAAATTAAATTGAATGCACGCATGAACAAAAAAAGTCTATTTACTAGTAATATGATAATTTAATCAATCAAAGCAACGTACAAAGCATTTTACTGGGTACTATTACTAAAGTTACAATTTATTTTGACAGTACCTATCAAACATTTTTCTGAAAAAATTTAGAAAAACGAGTTGACAGGTCATTTGTTTCAAACAAATTACTTGTCAACGAGTTATTTCAATTTTTTCATGGGAAAAATTAAATTGAATGCACGCATGAACAAAAAAAGTCTATTTACTAGTAATATGATAATTTAATCAATCAAAGCAACGTACAAAGCATTTTACTGGGTACTATTACTAAAGTTACAATTTATTTTGACAGTACCTATCAAACATTTTTCTGGAAAAATTTGGAAAAACGAGTTGACAGGTCATTTGTTTCAAACAAATTACAGTCAACGAGTTATTTCAATTTTTTCATAGGAAAAATTAAATTGAATGCACGCATGAACAAAAAAAGTCTATTTACTAGTAATATGATAATTTAATCAATCAAAGCAACGTACAAAGCATTTTACTTGGTACTATTACTAAAGTTACAATTTATTTTGACAGTACCTATCAAACATTTTTCTGGAAAAATTTGGAAAAACGAGTTGACAGGTCATTTGTTTCAAACAAATTACTTGTCAACGAGTTATTTCAATTTTTTCATAGGAAAAATTAAATTGAATGCACGCATGAACAAAAAAAGTCTATTTACTAGTAATATGATAATTTAATCAATCAAAGCAACGTACAAAGCATTTTAGTGGGTACTATTACGAAAGTTACAATGTACGTAAAATTTACTGTTGTTGTTTACTACGGGAGTGTTGTTTGATATATTGTTAGGATTTTTGAAAATGCTTGATACTTCAGATAAATGCACATCATCTTTGGAGGACGTTGCATCAGTGGAAGTGTTTTGGTTTATTTGCCCCTGAGAAGAAGATGCTTCAGGCTCCTTGCTTCCATTTCTTAAAGCATTTATAATTGTTAAGTGATGGTTACTATCCATTTATAAATAGGTTTTTATGGAACCAGCTCGATTGTGTCTTGTTATTTTTATCAGCTGTTGCTCTTCGATCCCTGCTTTTGCTAGGTTGCTGACAGCTGTCGCTCTTAGTTAGTGCTTTGTATAAGAAAAATAAGAGGACTTTACTCTTGAGCAACTTTTAAAAAATTGAATCTGTACGGTTTTTTTTTATTTCAATGGGCGCTTTTTAAGTTCAAGCGAACGCAGAAACTTTTATCAAGAATAAAATTTTCTAAAAAATCGATAATAAAACAGTTTTTTATGCGGAGTGTAAATTTTGCCGATCACTGTATATGCGACAGGTTATCGTGTTCCCGAAAGACTTTAACGCAACCCATGTCGCTTAATTAAAAATTGATAAATTTAATCAAAATGGAAAACCGTTTTTATCTTTCAAAATTTATGGGCATTTTCCCACAAAACTTGTATAATCATGTGGATGGGCGAATGGCATTGTATATCATTGTGTAGACACCATTAGCTGTCATAAAGGATGTATTGAATTAAATTAATTGAGATTTAAAGCATATCTTTCGATCGACCAGGCTTCTTTCACACCATTATATTATTAATATCAAGTGTGAACTTTTTCCCTTTTGCGCTGATTACTGTGTTTTCGGTGTGCGTGATGAATAAACTAAATATAAATTAGAAAAACGAAAGTTTTCTGCTATACATTATTATGATTTCACTGCTGATTTGACACATATAGATATTTATGCAAATCGATATTATTTTTCCATTTTATGTGGGGGATATAATTTTCTTAATCGGCAGCCTACATTTGTTACCACTTTAGCTAAAAATATAAATTATTATTATTAGAAAAGCCTTTATTAAAAACAGGAAAAAAACATTAAGCTGTTTAATAAAGAATATGTATGTTTTGTAAATAATATGCAGTTAATGGGTGAAGTTAACAACAGCACAAGTCCAATACTTATAAATTATCTTTGAAGAAATAGTCCTTACTTAAAGTGGAGTTGAAAGTATGAAAGGGAAAGAAAAACACAAAGTCTTCCTCCACAAAACCTAATAGAATAAAAACTCTAGTTTAAAAGGCCTCTACATGTTTCGAACGTAGAAACGTTCATCATCAGGACACAGAAATCTATTAAATGCTGATGGTGTTAGCAAAAGAGAAAATTAGAACCTTAATGGAGCTTTTATGGACGTAAAAAATTGAGAAAAATATTTTTAAGTGTAAAGAAACATGGCATGAAGAAAATTGACAATGGTTAAACCATACTGAGCATTCAAAACCGTTATTAAAGCATGCCTAAACTAACCAAACTAAATGGGAAAGAAGAGAAAAAATCCTTTCTAAGAAGGTGTCAAAGATTATTTAATTTTTGAAAAAACATATCCAGCATAAGTAAAACATAATGAGGATAGAAGTGTAGTAGCACAATCTGTAAAAAATAGAAATTGTAATTAAAATTAAAGAGTGAAGTACAGAAATATTTTAGAAAAAAATTCTTTAAAAAAGAAGAGTAAGTACTTACAATGTTATTTGGTAAACAGTGTTTTTGGGGTACTGGGGATTAAACCTCAGTAACCCCGCGAGCGGTTAATTTGAAACCAAAAGAGGTGGTTAAAACAAACATTTTTAAAAAAATCAAAAAGTCACAAGGTTATTCACATCCACGTGCTGGAGAAAAAGTGAATGAAAGATAAATTGATTGACAGATATACTGACAGGTACAATGGCGGTAAAATTAAATTAAGTAAAAGAAAATTGTTCATAGAGGAAAAGCTCAATTAAGGTTAGGTAGATATAATCCTACTAATCAATTACCTAAACTGAACAATATAGCTTAAAAACTAAGGAGTGAAAAGAATAATGTTTTAATGTGGGAGAAAAATCATTAGGTGGATGAAGGGTTGGTGTCCTAAAATTTCTTTGTGTGTGGTGTTATTTGTACGTGAAAAGATTTGAATGGTTCTATATGCGTGTCACAGAGAAAAAATGGTATACTTCAGTGTATGTTCTGTTCTATGTGAATGGGAAACGAGTGTGAAAGATATTACATTTTGTCGGTAGTAAAGATTAGAATTGTGATGTATATATAAGAGTAGTGGTGATGGTGATTGTTAAATGTATTTTTTATCAAACAAAGGAGAAAAATTAATTAAATTGTTTTGTTTTTTTAAATTATGGCTGACAAAGAACGATAGAGAATGAGAAAGGAAAAGCAAAAATTATATCTGATCAGTGAAGTCGAGAGCATTGAAAAAATTTATGCAACTGTGTTGGATTTGATCATTCAGACAAAGAACATTCAAATTATTTAACGTTTTATTAATTTCAAGGATTTCTAAAAGGTCTAGTTTATTTCCTTTGTTGCAAAAATGTAAAAATTTTGTATGAGAATCAGAATTAAAAATATGATTATTTGAAAAAATATGTCTAGAAAAATTAGATTTTATCTTTGAATTTGATTGTTCGCTTTCTCAATTTCCTTACAATGTTCTTTTAGGCAAACTGAAAATTTGCGTCCCGTTTGTCCAACATAAGTCGCAGTACAACCTGACGACAGCTGATACGATAAACGCCAGATCTTTCAGAAACTGGAATAAGGTCTTTAGAGTGGACTAAAAATTTTCTCAGAGAATGTTGCGTTTTAAATACAATATTGATATTAAAAGGTTTAAAAGCGTTTTTAAGTGTGTATGAGATAGGGCCCCAAAAAGGTAATGAGTAAACATTTTTTGGAGAATTGTCGTTAGATAAAAGGTTTCTGTTAAGAGATTTATTTAAGTGTTTGTAATAAATTTTGTTGATTAAGTTTAAAGGGAAACCATTGTTAATACCTATTTGTTTTATTAAATTAGGTTCAGATTTGAATTCATTATCTTCTAGGGGGATGGTAAAAAGTCTAGAGAAAAATAAGTGGAAGGAAGCAAATTTTTGACTGTGAGGGTGGTTTGAGTTAAAAGGTATAATATTGTCAGTGCTTGTAGGTTTATGGTAGAGAGAATTTATAATAATATACATATACAGGGTTAGGAAAAATTACCAGAACGGACAAATATTTCAAAATATACAGGAGTTATGAAAAAACGTCTTATATAAAAAATGTAGGGCTGTTAAAAATCTACGTATCGGTGATAAATTAAAATATACAGGGTCGCCCAAGTTGTGGAGAATAATAGTTATATTTTTTTAAATGGAACACCCTGTTTTTGATTATCGACTCAATTTTAAACATTTTTTATTAACCATGTGTTATACCTAAATTCATTACTTTCTTACATAAATTGATCAGCTACAAAACACAAAATAAATTTCAAGAAACAATTTATTAAGTTAACTTTAAACAAAAACGTATGACAAATCATGGGAAAACGGCTCTATTTTTTAATAAGTGTTGAAAATGACCCCCATTTACTAACTGACAATGATACAAATTATCGCAAAAATGTCTTTGGGTGTTTAAAACCATTTCCCTTGTTATTCTCGCACTTTCATTGACAATTTTCATTCTTAATTCTTCTAAATTATTGGATTTATTTTGATAAATTATGTTTTTCAGGTGACCCCAATAAAAAAAATCTAATGGCGAAAGATCGGGGGACCGTGAAGGCCATTCGATATGCCCTCTTTTTCCTATCCATCGATTTGGGAACGTGACATCCAAAAATTCTCTAACTTCGCGAGTAAAATGCGGAGAAGCTCCATCTTGCTGATACCAGGTTAAGTTAATATCAGCATTTAAATTGTTTATAGCTGGAACTATTTCTTGCCAAAGAAGCCGGAGATATCGATCACCGTTCAAATTTCCCTCGATAAAAAAAGGGTCCAATTACATGTCCCGCAAACCAGCCCATACATTGACTTTTCTTGGGAACTGTGTATGCAGCTCTTCATACCAGTTAGGGTTATTTCGCGCCCAGTAACGGTAATTTTGCTTATTCACCATTCCGTGTAGTGTAAAAGTCGCTTCATCCGAAAACACAATATTGTTTGAAAAATTCGGGTTTTCTTCCATATTTCTAGTCATTATTTCGCAAAATTCTAGCCTTCGATCACAGTCAACGTCAAAAAGTTCTTGTACAACATTAATTTTGTATGGATGCATTTTCTCAGTATGAAGAACGGTTCGTACAGATTTTTGATCAATTTCATGATCCAACGCAAGCTGATTGGTGGATTGTTTGGGATTTTCATCTATCGCAAGCAGAATGTCCAGCTTTTTTTCCTCGGAGGTAGCAGTCCTAGGTCTTCCAGATCTTGGGCGGTTTTTTACAGTACCAGTCATTCTGTAACGCTCAATAGTTCGAAAAAATGCATTTTTTAATGTGCCTGTCTGGATGCAAATTATTGTAAATATTACATACCTCCTGATATGATCTCTGTTTATCGCGAAACCCCCTTAAAATTAAAATCAATTCTCTCTGTTTCAGTAAGTAAAAATGCCATGCTATTTTCTTTTTTGTCTATTTCTGTCAGAATTTGAGTTTCAGATGTCAAACTATTAATTGGATTATTAGTAACCATGTGCCCAGGGCCGATCCTAGGGTGTCGGCCGCCCGCGTGCAAAGACCTTTTATGCCGCCCCTCTAAAGAATTTTTCCTATTTTGAGCAATACTTAACGTTGATGTCATAAACTCATCTACATGTACATAAGAGTAAAAAGTTAAACATTAATAAAAATGCAAACCACAAATAAAATTTTACGGGAAAGACTTTATTTTTGGGCCAGCTAATATGATATATTAGCGACACCTTTTTTTCTTTTTACTTTAACAAAATAATAAACTAACAAAAAAATTACTTTTGAAACAAAAATAGACATTTTATAATTAGAAATGTAAAACAACAGTACCTATTTACCAGAAAATATAAAATAACAAAAAGTACTAAAGCATAAATCTCGCGAAACGAAAAGTATATAAATCAGTTCTTCCTCGAAGACTACCTAATAATTAACTATAAAATAATTTTTCTGGCTTTCTGAGAAGCAAATTTGTCAATAATTGCGGTGAGATCAAATCAGAGATTTCGAATTCAATAGAGATGATGGCCAAATCTGAAAGTCTTTCTTGTGTCATATTATTTCTCAAGTAATTTTTAATTTACTGAAACTTCTTTCACCTGAAGCCACAGAAACAGGTAAGGTTAAAAAAATCCTTATGGCTAGAGCAAAATTTGGAAAACAGGGAATGAGATCATTTTTGACTAAAATTTCTAATATTTTAATTGGCTGTTTTTACCTGGAAAATATCTTTAAATGAAGTTATTTCATTAAAGAGTTATATACCGTCTATATCTTTCACAATAGTTCCTTCCTCCTGTACCTGTAACTTAATATCTAAGTCCATGCAGGCTTTCATGAGGTCATCATTAGAAATGGTATGAAACTCATACAGAAAGCAGAATATTGAATAGCACTTAGATAATAAGGTACATCTTTCATTTATCGAAGAGATCGCGTAATCAAGAACTGCAAAATAGAAAGCAATCTTG
This sequence comes from Polydrusus pterygomalis, assembly GCA_963969555.1. Classification (NCBI taxonomy): domain Eukaryota; kingdom Metazoa; phylum Arthropoda; class Insecta; order Coleoptera; family Curculionidae; genus Polydrusus; species Polydrusus pterygomalis. Next base: position 31,236,936 of record OZ018384.1, on the reverse strand, counting down.
AATTGCAGGAAGGGATTTAAAACTGGTTCATAACTGCCCTCGTAATCAAATAAACGAACTTTTTTCCTGAGCTTCGAGATGGGAAATTCGGGATCAATACCTAAATCTCTAGCAAGTGTTGTTGCTAAATCGATAAATATTATAAAATTATTGTCAGATCTTTGGGAAACTAAATATTTTTTAAGATTATCTAAGCCTTTAATGCATTCCGCGATGTTTAATTTAGGATTTTGAAGCATTTTACTCAATACATCAATTCTTGATAATAAATCATGCCAAATTAAAATTGAACACAAAAACTTAAATGTTTCAAGACTTGTAATCATTGATTTCGCACCAAGTTTGATAAATGTCACTTTATTTTTATTTCGAGAAATCGTAAAAAGTTTTGCTTGATTGACCTACGGCCGCCCCTTGTTTTGGCCACCCGTAGTGTTAGTTTTAACGTATTTGTTGCGAAGGTCACATCGTTGTTCCGAGTCTTCTAGCTGTCCTGTCTGAAATTGAATTTTATTGATCCTACCAGTGCCTGTTTTAATTAATTTATTTTTACTTTGTATTTAAGTTTTCTTAAACTTTGCATGTCAAATAAGGCAAGAGAAGATTCCTATTTCGCACAACCCATCATTCGTATTGAACTTTATAATCTATGGACGCATTTTACCATCCCAGTAAACCATGGTGCTTAAGAGATAATCATATGCAATGGTAAACTACAAGAACAATATCACACTAGAAGCTATTTCAATTTTTGAGATTTACATTACTGATTTTTAGTGGTAAGTATATGTTTTATTTACCGTAGCAAGCAAATATTATTATGATTGACGTGAAGTCTCATTAGAACTGCCAGTCGTAACTAATACAGTATTAAAAACCCGATTACACCCCCAATCATCATCATCATCAATCAGCCCTCTGCGTCCACTGTTGAACATAGGCCTCCCTAATCATTTTCCATTCCAATCGATCCTGTGCTGTTCGTATCCAGTTGCTGCGGATCCTCTTGATATCGTCCGACCAACGCGTAGGCGGTCTTCCTCTACTTCGCTTGTCCGTTCTGGGTCCCCACTCAAGAAGCCTCTTTTCCCATCGGTCATCTCGCATCCGTGCAACGTGGCCAGCCCAGTTCCACTTTAGTTTCGCAATAGTTCCAACGACATCGCTGACGCCGGTTCTTCCGCGCAAATCCTCATTTCTTATGTGGTCCTTTAAGGTAACACAAAGCATGGATCTCTCCATCTTCCTCTGTGTAACTTTAAGTTTCTTAGCTGTTGCTGTTGTTAGTGTTAGGGTTTCTGAGCCATATGTCATCACCGGCAGCACGCACTGATCGAAAACCCTTCTTTTTAGATTGACGGAAATGTCACTCTTGAAAACGTCCTTAAGTCTTCCAAAAGCTGCCCATGAGACAGTGAGCCTTCTCCCCAATAGAACTTGATAATTACTCTGAGTATTCAGAGCAATAATGGCTATAAAATATTCTATGCTAGCAATAACTCCTATTTCCTATTGGCTAAATTACCGTGATATTATCACACAACGGTCTAGCAATTTTCGTTGTCTTACAGTAGGAAAGCGCGTTGCTATCACCTATAGTATTAAACAGTTATATAAAGAGTATGTGATTTCGTATAAAGAATAGAAGGCTTTTTCTCAGTATAGTACCTATACTAGGTGGATAAAACTAATGGGAAAAGCATGGTACTTTTATGTGTAAAAGTGTATGTTTCTCAGTGTACTGGTAAAGACTTATATTCTTGTTTACCTCCTATTAGGAAAAACTCAGAACAAGTTTACCAAATACACAGGTTTTATTATATGCTTGATAGTAGGTACACGGCCACTGCACTGGTCGGTTTGAGTTCACCAACAGCATTTTTACCATCGAGCTATAATAGGAAGGAAGAAGATTTTTAATAGTGTAATATAAGAAGTTTTTGACATAAAAATGAATTCTTCCACTAACATAGCCCAAAACATACAAAAAACATGGCGAACTGTACACTTGTTTCCTAAATTTGCGATTCCCAATTTCTGGATAAGTAGTAAGATAGTTCAAGGAGCAAGTTAATGGAGACTGGGCTCCATAGTTAGTCTTATGTACGGTGACAGAGAACACCTCGTTAATTCTCAAATTACGACCAGGAAGTTTCAGGTCAATCTCTCTTAGTCAATTCTAGGTTATTAACCAAATTATTTATTATTATTTAGCGTATAGCAATACAACATAAACACACAAAAATACATAAGATGTAAGTAGGTAACACAATATAAAACATATTACAAGCAAACATCCAAACTATCTATATATTCAGTCGTGGACTCGGTTGCCAACAGGAAGTCGACCATGTTTCCCCCAAAAGCTCGTCTAGGGCATTCCTCGACAATATGGCGGATGGTCTGCCACTCTTCTCCGCAGTCGCATTCAGGGCTGTCCAGTCTCCCCCATCTGTACAGCGAGGCGGCACATCTTCCATGATTTGTTCGGATCCTGTTCAAGCCACTCCAAATTTTTCTTGGCTTGTCAAAACCCGGAGGCTTTGTGTTGATGCATGGCATGCTTTGAGATTGTGCGGACGATTCTTCCAGCCACTCGCTCATCCATTCGTTTTGCATGTTAAAATTGTCGTCTGGGATCAGGGAGCTACGCATTGGTGGGTGTCTAGATCGAAGTCTGTCTATTTCAAGGTCCTCAATGTCTAGGTGTACTGGCAGTTCAGGATTACCAAATTATGATCCCAAAAACGAAATAGGATCCGAAACTTATTCTATGTTCCAGTCATTTTAAATTAAGTTCAGTAGCAAACTTCTGGTATTCTCCCCTTCAACCGATAACCATGCATAAAAAAATGATCACTCTATAGGCTCGAATTTGAGACATCCTGTACATGACGTTATCTAAACCAGTGCAATTTTCGTCATTAAAATGTTGTAATCAAATAAACGAAACTGGGACAATGAGAAAGAGTAAAATTAATAAAACATCTTGTTAGACTTGCAAAAATAAACAAGATTAAAATCTCTATAGGCTATACCTATATATAGAGGAGGTTTTAACGTGACACAAAGAAACCTATTTAAAAGGAAAATTTAATTAAACTTGGTATCTATATAATACACGAAGAAAGTATTTCGATTATAAAGGGTGTTTGAAGTGTAGGTGGCGTTATATCGCATTATACTTTTGATGGCAGATAAGCAGCAGGGTGGGACCAATATCTAAGTCAAAAGCCCAACATTACAATTTAAACATTCTTTTGTAAAGCTTTATTAAATCTCTTTCAATTGTGCTTCGAATCTCCTTTTAGCCGCGAAAAGGACAAATTAACATTGCTGAACACCATTCCAACTTATATTACACTCGACCGCTTTACAATTTAGCTTGATACCACTTTTTTTATTAAAAGGAAAATGTTTACGCTTGTATTAATTTAAAAACATTTTTGTAGAAAAGAAGGAAAAAGTGTCTTAGTATTTTAATTTAATATAAATAAGTGTTATCACTCATTCAATATTTAATATTTTTCTGTTGGAACAAATTTACTTCGAAACTGTAAAAAATAAATGCAAATTTGTTTAATTTTTCGACAAAACCACCAAGTAATTTTTACAATAACTATAATAAAAATGAATAATATGCGAGACAATAATTTTTCTAACCACCTGAAGAGCAAAAAGTTTCAAAAACTGATTTTTGGTGTTACCAGAAATATGTATTTTTAATTTCACAAATGAAATGACCCCGGAAATAACACAAAAAAGTCTTAAAATAACAACAAATAGGTAACTCCTACGGTTACACGTGTTTTTGAAAAAGTATGGGCCAATAATGCATTAATAAGAAATCGCACACCAGACATTTACTTTTTTGTACTATTGTCTTCTTGCAGGAATTCTAAAACGGGGATTATTTTCGCTCCAGTATCTAATATGCGCAGAAGACACTTTCCCGTTTGTTGAAAATGTCGATTCATCGGAGAACATGATAAATTTATGAAAATTTTCGTTTTCACTTACAATTTTGTTTCCTACCCAAAAACAAAAATCCAAACGTTTGGCTTCGTCTCCTTCGTCAACGTTTGATTAAAAGTTGGCTTAAATGGGAATTTTTTGTTTACTGAATATGAGTTTTTTTTACTACATCAAGTTCTTGAGCTCGGTTTCTTAATGAAAGGGTAGGATTGTCAGCAACAGACTGCAATATGATTAGGGAAGCTGCGTCATTCTGATCATTTTTTTTTAATTGGAAACTGAACCAGTTCGCTGAAATGTTCTTAATAATTTATAAAGTCCCATTTTTCAGACGTAAACGTTAGGGTATCTTTGATTAAATTTCTCTATCACAAAGTTGTAAGAACTTTCGCCCGCACCGTAACATTGAACTAAATAAACCCTTTGTTGGTCAACATTTTCAAAACACATCAAATTCTATTTGACAACTTCAAATTTGCCCCATACGTAAAGCAAAGTAATAAAAAGGTAAAAAAAATTCCTTGTTTTTCAAAAGATGGTAGGAATGCATTTAAAATAAAATTTTATATTAATATTTTTATTGAGCTGCAAAATTTCCATTTACCTCTAAAAATTAAAAAAAAAAACTAAAAAAATCGAAGATTTATTTTAAATCTCAGATTTAAATTACAAATGTTATTCTAAATAAGTTTTCTAATTGGCATTTTGGTCAAAAATTAAAAATAAAGGTAGTTTACTTTTGGAGAAAAATCATGTTTTTGAAGTTTTTGCAAACCCTGTATAAAAAAATTAAAAATTTTCCTTTTGTGAATTGCATTTTTTTACAAGCAAAACCTTTTATCAAGAATGACTTTTTCCCGAAAAATGAAATTTTTCATCCATTTGTGCTATTGTAAACCCTATCCGCGGACAGTCTTATGTTACCAAGTTATATGTTAACAAATAATAATTAAGTACTGAACGTAGAAGCTAACGACATTTGCCATTGATCACATGATATAGGAACTGCGATTCAGTCATGAAGATCTCAATGTTCAAATTAAAAGAACCTTGATGCTGAAGATCCAAAGTGTTTCCTGACATAGCATGGCAACATTGGAATACATAGCCTTGCTGTTTTTTTTGCTGGATGGAAAGGCACTGAAAACGCGTTCTACCTTTCCCCAAAATGGGACATGGGACTCCTTATACCACGTTCTTATGGATCGACGCGATCACATGTGAATACTGCGATTGTTAGGTTATGTAAATTATTTAGCAGTCGTAACTGCTGTAAGTTTTTTCTTAATGAATTCACCGAAAAATCAAAAAAATAATTACAATACCTACAGGACCACTGGCGGATCCAGGGGGGGGGAGGGGAGGGGCGGAGGGCGCCCCCCCATGTAAGACCTCAAAAAAAAATGATAGCTAAAAAAATGCAAGGCATCCAGTATTCCTGCAATAAGAAATGCTATTGGAAAACTTAAAGAATGCACCAATTTTTTAAGAGATTCTGCTCTTTGAATGAACGAGTTTAATGTCAAACTCAAAGAAGCAAAAGAACATTACCATCCTTTAAAAAAAAATTTAAAAAATGTGTGGAACTAGATGGGTGGAGAACCACGAAGCTATTATTGACTTCTTGGAAACGTTACCTACTTTAATCGACTTCTTAGATGATACGTTACAAAATGGCAATAGTGTATCATCCTTCAAAGCTAGTACCCTTTTAGCAGCCATTACAACATCTGATTTCTTGGTATCTCTTTTTATCATCAGTGATTGTATTAATTTATTAATACTTCTATCTACTTAACTACATAGTGTCCAACTCGATATTAGCAAAGCATATGAAATTTTTAAATATCGAAATTATGTTGCCCAGAACTACAAAGAAACAGACAAATCGTGCAAATTATGAATTCGCTAATAGAGAGCAATATTATAAATTGTCTATTTTTTTACCATTTTTAGATTATTTAATTTCGGAATTAAAATTTAGATTTTCTGAAAAACACTCCTACCTACCTTGATAAACTCAACCAAGAAAAAATGTTGGCTGCCATAAAATTTTATCAGGATGATATATTTTGTTCTGTTGCAAAGTTAGAAGGTGAGTTAAAGTTATGGAAGCTATATTGGGAACAGAAATGCGAAAAACCTACCAATATAATTGACACAATTATAAAAACAGATTCATAGATACTTTCCGAATATTAAAAAAATATTAAAAATATTAGCAACAATTCCGGTAACCAATTGTACACCAGAAAGATCATTTTCTTCCTTAAGATTGTTTAAATCTTATTTACAGTCAACAATGGCCGCAACTAGGTTGAATGGTCTTGCCTTACTTTATATCCATAGAAATCAAATTGTGTCACCAGAAGAAGTTTTAGACCAATTTTCCAAAAAACACCGTAGAAGACACTTCATTTACGAAATATGCTGTCTTCTGATGAAGGGTAATGCACTATTACCATTTTGTTCGTTCCTGTACATTGCCCGTGGCCCGCCCTCGCGCTATTTACGAATTTTCTGTTAATAATGTAAAATAGGTCATTCGATTACTTTAGTTTTAGGTAGGTGTAACTAAACCTAATTTGTTTGTCCGAGTTAATTAGTTTATTTTTATTTATAGCAATATACTTTATATTGTTAATTTTGTGTCATTGTTTCACATACCATAAACCATATCTTTATTTATACCTATACCCCCCTCCCCCAATGAAAAAAGCCAAATCTGTCATTGCCTTGCATCTAAATATATTTCTTTAATTTTTGTTGGGTGGGCCTCCCCCCTAAAATTTATTTCTGGATCCGCCAGTGTACAGGACTTAGTTGACTTCTGACACTTGTGTGATGTTTAATAGTTTATTTTATTCCAATTTTACATAACTAGAAATTGCAAGCACAATTTAATCAGAAATAATAATTTTCCATTAAGCTGTAAAATAGCGACAAATTGTGGTTTATGATTTTCTGCACTCCAGCAATTTTGTTCAATCACCTTCCTAATAAATAATTTAAAGGCGGAGAGCGGAAACAGAGGTAATATCCAGTTTATATTTTCACAAAATGTTTTCGAAGAAACTTGCTGATGGTATATGTAGTTAAATATGATTTAGATGGCACGAATTTTAGATAACATCCCCCCATTCTAGGACTCTCCCTCGGCCACTTGTAGCTTGTAAGTGTTTCCTTATTGGTCAATTTCAATTTAAAAAATATACAGAGTGTTCACTTGAAAATTCCCACCACGGATTTTCCTGCTTTAAAATGAAAATGTGGAAAATCGCTCGGACCCGTCGATTTTCATTTCGAGGGGGACATCTTTCTCGTATATTGTCAATCTTGTTATTTCAAGCCCCTAGGAGGGAGGGGGGTAAGATCTAAATCTTAAATGGATACCCCTATTTTATATAATTTTTTTGGATTCTGCATAAAATTCTGAACATTTTTTAATAAAAGCATTATTAGTCTATACTAAACAGTTTCCGAGATATTGACTCTTGAAAAATGAGTTTTTTTGAACTTTGACAGCGTCTAGCTTTCTAACTGTACGTCTTAGAGCAAAACGGCTTACATGTCCCTATCTTCGATTTTTATTATCTTTCCAATAGTGTCAACTTCCGGTTAAACCGGATGTACTATATTTCTTACAACCGGTTTAACCGGAAGTTGACACCATTGGAAAGATAATAAAAATCGAAGATAGGGACATGTAAGCCGTTTTGCTCTAAGACGTATTGTTTGAAAGCTAGACGCTGTCAAACGGTCGGAAAGTGTTTAGTATAGACTAATAATACTTTTATTAAAAAATGTTCAGAATTTTATGCAGAATCCAAAAAAATTATATAAAATAGGGGTATCCATTTAAGATTTAGATCTTACCCCCCCTCCCTCCTAGGGGCTTGAAGTAACAAGATTGACAATATACGCAAAAGATGTCCCCCTCGAAATAAAAATCGACGGGTCCGAGCGATTTTCCACATTTTTATTTTAAAGCAGGAAAATCCGTGGTGGGAAGTTTTCAAATGAACACCCTGTATATTAGAAATACGTTGCAATAAAATTAATTAAACTTAATTTTATATCGGTAGGTAAATTTAATATTCTTTGGACATTTAGGCTTTATTAACACATTTTCTGATCGGTGATTTTTAATCAAACAATTAGTTACAGCAGTTATTTATATCTTTTTGTCGCGTGTACAAGGTGCTATGGAAATTACTTATTGTGGGTATTTAAACCCGTAAATCCTAATATAAAAACACATTTTAGAAAAAAATTCAAAATTTCACTTTAATAGAACAAGTGAAAAAATCCTCCATTTTGAAATTTATGGCCCGCCGCCACTGAGCTAATACTATTTTGTCAGCGGCCGACGCGGCACTGTGTTCTTTCCCTGCAGGTCACTGGCGGCGCAAGTAGAATTATTTTAGGGGTCCTTACCTAACTTTTTAGATGGTCATAAAAATAAAATGTATGGACTGTTACAAAAATAAATATATAATGTATAAAGTAATTAAACTTAAGTCACTTCTTTTTGCACTCGATTTTTGCAACAAACTGTTGAAGCAAATTCACTGCAATATAAAGTTCGATTGTTTAAAGCAGGGGTCTTCAACCTTTTTTGGGCCATATTTAGGCTACCCATCGATTACCGGGCCAGAACAAATAGAAAGTGAGAAATTTAATATAGCTGAAATATAGTAAACTCAAGACAATATTTATACAGATACATTTATATTTAATGTTTAGTTTTATTAATAAATTTGTATGCGGGCCACAAAAAAATTAAGGGCGGGCCGCCGGTTGAAGACCCCTGGTTTAAAGGTTAAAGACAATGATTTTTCTTGAATGATAAAAGAATTTTGGACTTACTATGGCTTTATTTGTTTTAAATCACAACGTTTTAACTGGTATATAGAGTTAACTTTTCTTAAAATAAAGCATTTTGACAGAAGACAACGACATTTGACATTAACAGCTGATCTGGATTCGTCGTTAAAGTTCCCAGATCAGCAGTGGGCCTTTGCAAGCTCACGCGACAGGTTGCGTCATATTATTTTCTTCCGATTTTGGTGTTTTTTAAGTGTTTCTGTGGCTGTTTTTTGTGTAGTGTGTGTTTTAAACATGTCACTTTTGGATTTTATGTATTTCATAGACAGATTTTCTTGGTGTTTATTATTTAAGTTTAATAGTGAGTACAAACACCGTTTTGGTTAACTCATCCATTATGAAATCAATAAAGTGCCTAGCTAAACCATTTACTTATCGTTATATACAGGATGTCTCATAACTAATGGGCAAATACAGCAACAGGAGATAGTTGACTTAAAAATATGTCTTTTATGCTTAAGAACGCACAGTTAATTTTCAGTAAATATGTTTCGTTATGAAAGGTGTTTACTTAAATGTTTATTGCCATCTAACATTTAAACGCAATTATCTCAAAAACACAACAGCCCCCCGAAAACCTGTTGGGAAAGCTGACACTACGGCCTATTAGTCCTTATAATCTAAAGTTGTTATAACTGTTACATTTTATTTGTTATTTTCGTTATTTATCAACTTTTGTGTAATATTAAAAGGACTAATAAACGTCTTATTATTATTATTATTATTATTATTATTACCTTGATTCATAGAAAACTAATGATTGGATCAATGTTAGTGTTTTAAAAATTACTTAATATTATTAGGCTTACATACGGTTACTTTGTCAGTTAATAAATAAATATAAATATTAGCTATGAGAGAAATCAGATGATTGTACTTTCTGAATTTTTATTTAAAAGAAAGATAATTGCTCAAAATAAAGAATTAAAGAAATATGTTTCTTTATCTTAAGGGTGCAGTTTTTCTATATGCATTTATGCCTGTTAAAAAAAAGCAAGTGTGATATTAGGGAATGGAGTTAGGAACTATACACACACCATCACTCATACTTAATGCATCTACCACAACAAGGCTATTTGTGTTGGTATAAAATTCCTTTCTTTTGCTCTTTATACAGGCTCTTTTCAACGATCCGAGACGAGAAAAATTGTGTTTTCTTTTCTTTTGTTTAATAGGCATAACTTTTTATCTTGTCTGTGGTTTCTATATGCTCCACTCTTTCTAAGGGGTGGCAGTTTTGCATTGATAGCAGATTGAGTAAAATAAAAAGATTTTTGTTCTTAGAAGAGGGCGAATTTGTTTTTCGCAGACAGTTTTTTCCTCGGGAGGGTCTAAATCGAGTTAAAAGTAATGGAAATACTGGCAAGGTTTTTTTTAGGATACAAATAAAGTTAAATTGTAGTCTTTCATTTAGCTGATGTTCAAATATATTATTCCACTTTTAAAGGAAATTTCGGGGCACTTTTCAATGCTGAGAATGTGCGGCCAGTTAAACCAACCTATTTATGTTTTAGCTTTGTACCTGTGTGCGCCTTTCAATCCTTTGAGCGGGAATTTTTCGTTTTTACTCTTTCGACAGACGAATGGTATTAAAATCGGAGAAACATTACTGTTCGAAATGTTATCAGATTTTTTATAGTTTCGAAGTTTCCGCAGAGCCCTGTCCATTTTCCTTGATTGGATATCCATCGTTTTTCTTTCGCTGTCCGTCTGTTGATGTAAACTCTTATAAGCTCTTGAAAGAAAGGAGCGAAACTGTGACTGCATGGCATGTATCTAAATACTTCGAGTCCAACATTTCTGTCAGTGACTCATCTAGTAGCGGAAACACTAACGATTAGGCCGGCACAATAAAATTTATTATTGTTTTCTCACCTTACATCAATCATAATAAATAAACTTTGCCGCTTTAGTTTATAGTGGACCATATGAACGCGCGGCGTTGTCTTACAACTGACAGAAATATTGGACTTGTACGTGGTGCATATGTGGACTGACAGAAATATTGGACTTGTACGTGGTGTATATGTGGACTGACAGAAATATTGGACTTGTACGTGGTGTATATGTGGACTGACAAAAATATTGGACTTGTAGTGTAACTAGTTCTATAGCGTATAAATAATATTTCACCTATAGACTATACTCAATCTGATACATTATCCCTTTAACGGGAAATATTGTAATTAGGAGCTTGAATATAAATTATATTTTCAATGAATTACCAACATCGAAAGGCAATTATCGATGTTGACGGCGCCTCGGTGTTTATGACCTCTGCCCCAAAAAATCGACAACAAACATTGGTGTTTCAAGAACATCGATAAACATCCTAAGCACTACTTTGAAGTTAACGAAATTTAAATCTTAAGTTTTCTTTTTACTATATCAGACAATATGGTTAGAATATCTGTAAATCTCTGTATTAGTTATTTGGTCTGATGTAAATTACAGATAGGTACAACGAACTATCTTGTATACCAAAGATTTTATATCATATTTAAGCTGCTTTTGCTTTGCAGACAACGGTTATTATAGCTTTTAAGCAAGTATGTTATAGTTATAAGAACCTCTATACTATTCGAATTTATTATTAGCTCACTTTAAATGCATTATGCTTTAAAACATAATATGATTAGTGTAGAGGATTAAAGTTTTAAGTTTTTTGGGCGTGGGTACAAAAACGTGATTCTTGGATTAATTTTTTTTTAAACAACGGTTACAATTCACCAATGTAACCTACATTTTTGTCAAAAAATTTTATGGATGATTTCGCAGGATACAGTAAAACATTTACATCTTAAATTATCATGAACTTCGTTACGTTATTTTTGTGTTAGTTATTGTGTTGCGTCCAAATCTCTTCCTAAAAAGTGGTCGCCACTTAGCTCAGATTCTCACACGTTTAGAAGAAATTAACCCTCTTCTCCATAACAAAGAGCTAGTAGTAGTTCATAATTAATTTGTGTTGGGCTACATGCTTGGGAAACTGTTGTTCCGTTGCACAGGAGGTAAAAATAATAACTACTTGTTATGTTTCACAATTTTAATCAGGTTCCTGACACGTGCTTCGGCCCTTGCGGGTCATTGTCAAAGGAGTACAAGAAGATACTAAATTCTACGTGACATTAACAAGGTATTTATATCATATTATGGTAGTTATAAACATGTCATAAAATTAAAATTAAAATTAGAAGATTGAATGGTCAACTGTGGGTTTTCCTAATTTTTAAAGGTACAGATACATATTTAGTCCTAAATAAGTGTGCTATTAAGAATGAGGGAAGCACCTAAAGCTATTTCGGTTTGATTATTAACAACATCACATTTGTTTTTTATGGCTTTTTTGATAGCTATTGTTTCTAGTAGATTTAGTTTTCTGCTTTTATTGTGTACTATGTATATGGGTTTTATGTTGTTAGAGATTGAGTGATTGTCTTTTATGCAGTGATCAGCTAACACTGTTTTTTTTTTTAAATGGATGTTTTGTGTTCTTTAAGCCTGGTGTCAAAATTTCTACGTTTGTCCAATGTAGATAGCATCGCAGTTGTCGCATTCTATTTGGTAGACCCCACTTTGTAAAAATTTGTTTTTAGTTTCTATTTTAGCATTGGATATTATTATGTGTTTGTGTAAGTTGTTTTTATTGACTTGTATGGAATGATATTAAGGTTTTTAGGTTTTTTGGAGATTTTTTGGCTTGTGTTCCCTGTATATCTTATTGAGCAGTATTTGTCCTTAATTGGAGTGGGATGTTCTTTGTAAAGAAGTTTTTGTGTTCTTTGTTTGTTCTTTATTATTTGGTGTATGATTTTTGTTGGGTAACCGTTGTTTGTCGCTATTGTTTTTATGATATCTGATTCTTGTTTGTATTGGATGTCTGAGAGAGGAACGTTAACTAGTGGATGTACCATGCTATTGAATGCAGCTAGTTTTATTTGTTGGGGGTGTTTTGAATCTGTGGGTATGGCTATATCTGTGGTAGTTGGTTTTCTATAAATTTGGTAGGTTAATTGATTTTGTTGGTTTTTCTTTATTGTAAGTGTGAGGTCTAGGAAATTAATTGAGTTGTCAGTTTCTTTTTCTATGGTAAATTGTACTCTATCTATTAAGAAGATTGAGAAATCAGTGTAATTGTCGGTCCGTACCGGTCCAAACACAAAACACATCGTCGACATACCTACGCCAAAAATGTATGTTTTTAATCAGAGGGTTTTTGTTATGTTAAATAGTTTGTTTTCGAAATATGCCATAAAAAGTTCAGTCGATTATTACAAAATGGGGACTGAGAACGTACCGTAAAACGGGGTGAATTGGTACACTTTGTGGCCTTTACGAACCTGTAGTAGTCACAGAAGTTATCTTATTATTACTTTAAGTGGCTGAAAAGTTTGAACATGTTGAGGAGTTCTTATTCTCAAAAAGATGTTTTATTTTTTAGTTGGGGTAAATACGTCATTTAAAAAAAAAAACTGCTTTGTCCCTTTTCACCTGGAAATGTGGTGATTGGGGACGGACTTAATTTTGGGTTTGTATTCGCATTTAGAGAAGGTTTAGGTGAAAGGGGACTTACTAGGGTAAACAAGTTTACCCTTTTTTTCAAAAAATGTGATAAAAATATGTAATTTCTTTAATTAAAAAACAAAATCATGCATAAATCTGTATTTTTATTAACTCAAAACAAAAACAAACTAAGTAAAGTTATGAACAACTTTTAAAGAAAGTAGGTACCTGTTATCTTTCTTAACCTATAAAATATTATAAAAAAAAATGTTTTAAACAAATATAAACAATAATAATAATACTGAACTTTGTATTAAATAACACATTAGGAACTATAAACCGAACACTAAATTAAAAAGTAAAAAGTGCATTATTTTCTTAAAAAGTTAATAATAAATTTTATGTTTGAAATTTACGTCAACATTTGAGTGCATTCCTACAAAAAATAAGTTTTGAGGCAACTTAGATCAATTTGAAATAAGTTTACTTACTTTTTCTACTGATTATAACCAACACTTTCTGACGACCCAAAACATCTGATTTTAGACAGGTGAGTTTTAGCTTATGTCAAACTTCCATTATAACATTTATCAGAAAATTCAGTAGCGCCACCAACTGGCATTTAGAAACCATATGCGTAGTGTGTGATATTTCTGTGTCGATTTTAAAAAAAGTTAGAATAATATGAAAACAAAAAAAGTTTTGTCCCGAATCACCTAGTAGTCCCAATTCACCTCGTTTTACGGTACACATTTAAAAAAAAATTATAATATTTTTAAGGGGTGACCTATATACAGGGTGTTCCGATGATCATGTTACAAAATTCTAGGGTAGATAAAACACACGAAAATAAGAAAAAAAGTTCATGTGAACATGGGTCCGGAAACGCTTCTTCAGGGAGCTAGGGCCCTTCGAAGATGACCTTCAAAAACTACTTTTCGTTTTATAGCTTCGGTACTACTGCAGCTATCGCAACCAATTTTGGGACATGAAATCTAGTTCGTAGGTTCATCAATTTGAGCCTTCCGGATTTTGTCACCTTTAACCAGGGGCGTACAAACCAAGGGGGTATTTGAGTAAATTTGACCCTACTCCTCTTAGGCTTTAATTTCTTACCATTTTTATATCTGATTATGATTCTCCAATGCCTTTTACATAAAAAAGGTACTCTTAGTAAAAATCGCTATCTGTCACAGTTTCCTCCGAAAATGGCTAAATCCAATCAATAATAAATTATTGGTCTTAAACCAATTATTACGTTGAAATATGAAAATGAGGTTCAGTACAGATAGTGAGCATTATAAGTTAGTCAAATCTTTTTCTTTAATGAAAATAAATTAGATTAGAGAGATTTATTGCCTAAAGTAAAAGGGAACGTATACAAAATATTTCAAAAAAAAAAACAATTAAACAGGTTTAACGAGTGAGTCAAGGATAAGGCAGAGTAAATTTTTGTCTTGAAGATGAATTTACTAACGCTGTCGTTGACTGACCCTGTACGTACCAAAATAAATTCAAAATAACAATTGTTGAAAATGCCTGCCACCACGTTCAATACATGTATTACACCTACGTAGCATATTTAAATTGACGTCAGTAAAAACATCAGGCATGGTTTGGATCATTTCAGCCGCAACAGAAATCCTAGCCACCAAATCTTCCTCCGACTGAACTGGAGTTTCATATACAAGGCTTTTCATATGTCCCCAAAGAAAGAAATCCATAGGAGTTAAATCTGGGGACCGGGCTGGCCAGTTGACATCGCTTCCACGTCCAATCCAACGTCCTCTAAAACGATCATCGAGGTGCTCACGTACGACATGTGCAAAATGAGCGGGTGCTCCATCATGCTGGAACCATAGATTCCGACGTATGTCGAGGGACAGCTCATCCAATAACTCAGGTAAGGTGTATCTTAAAAAATTGAGGTACACCGTCCCAGTTAGTCGAGGAGGCAACATGATTGGTCCAATTAGACGTTCTCCAACAATTCCAGCCCACATGTTCACCGAGAATCGATGTTGGTACCCTCTTATTTGAAGAGCATGAGGGTTTTCCTCCGCCCACACATGGCTATTCCGTGAATTAAAAATACCTTCTCTCGTAAACACAGCCTCATCAGAGAAAAGCACAAATTTCGGAAATTGGGGTTCTTGTGTACACTGTTGAAGAAACCACTCGCAAAACTCTACGCGGGGTGCATAATCATTTGGTCTCAATTCCTGTACTTTTTGGCGATGGTAAGGATGAAGAAGTTGTTCGTTAACAATCTCCCATACACGTACATGACTTACATTCATGGATTCTGCAACAGCTCGGGTACTAACACTAGGATTTTCCTCGAATTGTCGGAGTACCTCTTCCTCAAATTCTGGAGTTCGTACAGTTCTTTGAGCGCCATTATCTGGCTTCGTTATTTTCACGGAGCCAGTTTCCCTTATGCGCTGATTTACCCTCTCGAATAGCGTGTGAGCAGGTACACGCCTCTCAGGAAACCGCTCCTGATACAATCTTGAAGCGGCTCTTCCATTGCAATGAACTTCGCCATAAATTAATAGCATATCGGCATATTCGGCGAAAGTATAATCCATGTTTCACTGGCGACACAATATTTTATTGACAGATTTTTGACAACTATCTGTACTGAACCTCATTTTCATATTTCAACGTAATAATTGGTTTAAGACCAATAATTTATTATTGATTGGATTTAGCCATTTTCGGAGGAAACTGTGACAGATAGCGATTTTTACTAAGAGTACCTTTTTTATGTAAAAGGCATTGGAGAATCATAATCAGATATAAAAATGGTAAGAAATTAAAGCCTAAGAGGAGTAGGGTCAAATTTACTCAAATACCCCCTTGGTTTGTACGCCCCTGGTTAAAGGTGACAAAATCCGGAAGGCTCAAATTGATGAACCTACGAACTAGATTTCATGTCCCAAAATTGGTTGCGATAGCTGCAGTAGTACCGAAGCTATAAAACGAAAAGTAGTTTTTGAAGGTCATCTTCGAAGGGCCCTAGCTCCCTGAAGAAGCGTTTCCGGACCCATGTTCACATGAACTTTTTTTCTTATTTTCGTGTGTTTTATCTACCCTAGAATTTTGTAACATGATCATCGGAACACCCTGTATATAGTGTACGTGTTTGTATACCAGGTGGCTCGCCCCTCTAACTTTTTTGTTTTTCAAGATAATGAAATAAAATTTGGGTTATTTGTATACGACATAAAACTGCATTTTTTGACAGGTGACTCCACATTATGGAACTTCCGGTTTAACCGGAAGTGACATAAACTTTCGATTTTTAAATGGGACACCTGGCATATTTTTACTTTTTTTGACTCCATATGACATTCTAAAAACAACGATGTGTGTCACTTGTCACTTTTTGTCACCAAGAAAATATTTTTTTTCCAAATTTATTGTTTTATCTAGAGGGCTATGAATACCTTAAAATCACTTATTTCAGTTCTTTAATCTTAAGAAAAATACAATTTTACTATTTTTGAGCCAATGCTATGTGCTATGTAAAATTTAATTTTTAAAGTTGTATAACTCATTTTTTTTAAATGGCAACATGGCTCGTCGGATTAGGAAAAAAGAGGATTTTATTACGATTATTTTGATACCATACACTGTTAGGTTTTGGAAAATATGCCATTAAAAAACTTTAAAAAGTTAAGTTAGAACTTTCCTAAAATGAAGCATCTTTTGAGAATAAATTTAGATTTAAATGCATCAAGTAGCCTGTGACCAGCAAAACTGATAAAACAAAATCATGCCTTAAAGAAAATTGAAATGCCAACAGCTTCTGCCAAAGTAAATTAGTTTGTTGTTTAAAAAGCATGGAAAATACTAGTTTTACAAGGAGTGAAAAAGTTGATATTATGTTACTATTGTCAGGCTCATTTCGCCTTTTCGGAACCAGTTTTGGGTACCTAATAGTGCCGGGTTGGATGACGCCGATTACAATATCTTGTGCGTAAAGTCGTGCAGCATCGGTTGAATTCTTTCTACATTCTCCAAACACTATGATAACATATACATTTTTTCACTTCTTGTAAAACTATTATTTTCCATGTTTTTTAAACAACAAACTAATTTACTTTGGCAGAAGCTGTTGGCATTTCAATTTTCTTCAAGGCATGATTTTTTTTATCAGTTTTGCTGGTCACAGGCTACTTGATGCATTTAAATCTAAATTTATTCTCAAAAGATGCTTCATTTTAGGAAAGTTCTAAGTTAACTTTTTAAAGTTTTTTAATGTCAGCTTTTCTAAAACCTAATAGTGTATGGTATCTAAATAATCGTAATAAAATCCTCTTTTTTCTTAACCCGACGAGCCACCATGTTGCCATTTAAAAAAAGTGAGTTATACAACTTTAAAGATTAAATTTTACATAGCACATAGCATTGGACCAAAAATAGTAAAATTGTATTTTTCCCAAGATTAAAGAACTGATATTTATAAGTGATTTTAAGGTATTCATAGCCCTCTAGATAAAACAATAAATTTGGAAAAAAAATATTTTCTTGGTGACAAAAAGTGACAAGTGACACATCGTTGTATTTAGAATGTCATATGGAGTCAAAAAAAGGAAAAATATACCAGGTGTCCCATTTAAAAATCAAAAGTTTACGTCACTTCCGGTTAAACCGGAAGTTCCATAATGTTGAGTAATCTGTCAAAAAATGCAGCTTTATGTGGTATTCAAATCCCCCGAATTTTATTTCATTATCTTGAAAAACAAAAAAGTTAGAGGGGCGAGCCACCTTCCGTTGACACCCGGTGTGTACGTTTCAAATTATTTATTCCTAAAACTGTGACGAATTTTTGACCATTTTATTTATTAAAATGAGAGAAGTCGTTTTGGCTGTAAATAGACACATACATACAGACACATACATACAGACACATCCACATGGATAGAACGGTAAACACATTTCCCTTCTTGGCATTTCGCAGTTGGGTAATAAATAACTGTTTATAGGAATAAGCTCGCAGTTACAGCTTTACCCCTCTTTTCCGACTTCTTCAAGTGCCAAGTTTTTTAATTTTATAGCATCGCGTCTAGCAATATTTAATTTAAAACTGGCTTTCTTTTGAGGGTCTAATGTTTTGAAGACGGCACTGCAAAATTGTTTTCTTGGCAATAATATAAATATCTTTCTCAATTAATTTAATTAAAAAGTAGAACTTCAGGCCCCCCATGAAAAGTCGCAACATCTCGGTTGAAAACTTTCGTTTTAATTTTGTCGGCTTGTTGAAAGACCACAAAGTCATAAATCTTTTGTCGCTTACGCTCAACTTAAATACAGTCTTGTTTTCTTTTTCAAAGGAGTAAGTAAATAGAATTTCTATTTTTAATCGGTTTATTAAAATCTATTTTTTCTTATTTTGGTTATCTGTGCTGTAAGGCAACAATATGAATATAATGGATAATCCGACAGTATCGGTATTACTAATGTTAATAGTAAGTTAGTAAATAATATAATTAATTTCTGTTGGGCTATACATGCTTGGTGAAACTGTTGTTCCATTGCACAGAAAGAAAAAATATTATCTATTTGTTATGTTTCACAAATTTAATCAGTTACATCGACTAGTTAACGACTCTTTCAGACATCCAATACAAACAAGATTTAGATATCATAAAAACATTAGTCACAAACAACGGTTACCCAACAAAAATCATACACCAAATAATAAAGAAAAAACAAAGAAAAGAACACACTAAAACTTCTTTACAAAGAACATCCCACTCCAATTAAGGACAAATACTGCTCAATAAGATATACAGGGAACACAAGCCGAAAAATCTCCAAAAATTCACAGATCTTGCACCTTACGCAAGCATCCTATGTATTGAAAATACCTGACACAGCTTTAAAATTTTAATGTCCTATGTGATGTAATTAAAGCCCACATTCTAAATTTTATTTTGAAAAAGTTTAAAAAATGTTCTTTAATTCTACAGGGTCCGCCCAAATTTGGTTAACAAATGGGATAATTTTTTATTATTGATTTCTCAGAAAATTTTATTCTACATAAAAGTTTTGCATCTTGAGTAAATCATTTTGACGTATTAAAATCTTCTGTGGCATATACAGGGTGAATATAAAATAGAAAAATATGACGTCAGTGCCTCAAAAAATTTTAAAAATAATTAAAGCCCACATTCTAATTTGTATTTTGTAAAAGTTTAAAAAAATGTTCTTTAATTCTACAGGGTCTGCCCAAATTTGGTTAACAAATGGGATAATTTTTTATTATTGATTTCTCCAAAAATTTTATTCTACATAAAAGTTTTGCATCTTGAGTAAATCATTTTGACGTATTCAAATCGTCTGTGGCATATTCAGGGTGAATATAAAATAGAAAAATATAACGTCAGTGACTCAAAAAATTTTAAAAATTTAAAAACTGAAACAGCCATATTAACAGTTAATATGTAAAGTTAATATGAAAAGTGTAAAAATTCAATAAGAGCAAAAATTTGATTTTTAACTTGATTTTTCTTGAAAACTATTAGCACTAGAAAAAAACTTTATTTAACTTTTTATCTTGGATTTATTAGTTCTTTAATATGACTGTTTCAGTTTTTAAATTTTTAAAAAATTTTGAGTCACTAACGTCATATTTTTCTATTTTATATTCACCCTGTATATGCCACAGAAGATTTGAATACGTCAAAATGATTTACTCAAGATGCAAAACTTTTATGTACAATAACATTTTCTGAGAAATCAATATTAAAAAAATTATCCCATTTGATAACCAAATTTGGGCTGACCCTGTATATGCAATTATTGTGCTCCCACTTTTTGCCTCCCACTTTTTTTTTTTTTTGATATAATATTCCGATTTAAATAACGTAAACTTACCTTATTTAACAAAATTATTATGGCAGTCTTCAAAACACAAATATACATAATTATATAACTTATCTCAATAAAACACTTTTTAACAAAATTATTATGGCATTCTTTAAAACACAAACTAAAACTAAACATTATTGCCGAGTCATATTTTTCTATTTTATATTCACCCTGTATATGCCACAGAAGATTTGAATACGTCAAAATGATTTACTCCAGATGCAAAACTTTTATGTACAATAACATTTTCTGAGAAATCAATAATAAAAAAATTATCCCATTTGTTAACCAAATTTGGGCGGACCCTGTATATGCAATTATTGTGCTCCCACTTTTTGCCTCCCACTCTTTTTTTTCGATATAATATTCCGATTTAATTAACGTGAACTTACCTTATTTAACAAAATTATTATGGCAGTCTTCAAAACACAAAATATACATAATTATATAACTTATCTCAATAAAACACTTTTTAACAAAATTATTATGGCATTCTTTAAAACACAAACTAAAACTAAACATTATTTACTTGCCGACTTTACGCTAATATTCATATTTATATTTACCAAGTATTATCAGAGTATTATGTTACAAGACCGCTCGAGATATTGCGGTGTTGGGTCGCGACAGATCGACACCGCGACACCAATGCAAAGTTTGCATAAAAACGATCCCAGTAGTATTTTCAATACTTAAAAACCTTAATATCATTCCTACAAGTCAATAAAAAGAACTTACACAAACAAACACATATCCAATGCTAAAATAGAAACTAAAAACAAACTTTTACAAAGTGGGGTATACCAAATAGAATGCGACAACTGCAATGCTATCTACATTGGACAAACAGGTAGAAATTTTGACACCAGGCTTAAAGAACACAAAACATCTATGTAAAAAAACAAAATAAAACAGGGTTAGCTGATCACTGCATAAAAGACAATCACTCAATCTCTAACTACATAAAACCCATATACATACACAATAAAGGCAGAAAACTAAATGTACTAGAAACAATAGCTATCAAAAAAGCCATAAAAACAAACGTAATGTTGTTGATAATCAAACCGAAATACCTTCAGGTGCTTCCCTAATTCTTAATAGCACACTTATTTAGGACTAAATATACCTTTAAAAATTAGGAAAACCCACAGTTGACCATTGAATCTTCTAATCCTAATTTTAATTTTATGACATGTTTATAGTTACCAAAATATGATATAAATACCTTTGTAACTAGTATCTTCTTGTACTCCTTTGAAAATGACCCGAAAGGGCCGAAACACGTGTCAGGAAACTGACTAAATTTGGAAACATAACAAGTAGTTATTATTTTTTCTTCCTGTTTAATGTAAGTTAGTAAAAGTAAATACCTAATAACTTACGTTAACTAATACGTTATTGATAATTATGCAATTAATATTTTAATAATGCAGTAAAACTGCACTGAGAACTCTAGGACAAAAGTTTATGGGTTCGTATCCCACTGCCGGAAAACTGGTTCGAACCCAGTGGGTTTTAGTTGTATAAGCCTTGACGTGTGTCCAGCATCGAGTAAAAATTAGGGACGAGTGGAAAATGTATCATCCCTCATGCCTCATTCACGCCGGTAACCAGACCGAATGAGATCGGATATCTCGTGGGGTGCGGGGGAAGGAATACACTCCCCAATCGGTAGGTCATGGAAACGCGAAACCAAGGGGTAATAGCCCTTGGCGGGTGCTTCTAATGACTGAGGATCGTGGTTCGGAGCCCACGCTAAACCGTAGGTCCCCTTGGGAATGGCCCTGGCGGTGCACAAAAAGGGAAAAATCCGTAATAAGCAAACAAGCAAGCACTGATTGTGTAAGGGTATGGTTCCTTAATAAAAATATTTATTTTTTGTAAAAGTTAATACTATTATATTGTGCAGTCTCACCAGTAAAGTCCGCATCATATGGGATTTTTTTTCATTAATAGCTTTATTCAAAATTTGACTTTGGCATCAAGTTCTGCTTCGATCAAGATAAAAATTTTAAATTATTAATTTATTTTATAATTATTATAACACTTATTATTATTTATTAAATTGCACAAAGGTCTTTGACTGTGACTAAGTTGCCGGTTAGCTATAGTGATTGTTTAAAATCTTTGTGCGCAACCCGGAAGTTAGTGTCTTAATAAATTTAGCAAAAAACAAGTAGCATAACCAAATGAGACATTTACTTATTTATTAGAAAATAGAATTATAAGATAGAGACCCAAAATATTTATACCATTGCATAAAAGTGGCTTGCTTTGTATCGAACAATGAGACAGCATTGCATTGTTTACTAAGTAGAACAATATTATTCATCCTTCAAAGCCACAGGGGAGCGGTTATATTTAATAGCATTATTATTGTGGTACGAATTTAAGCCAATATTTTAAGCAAATAAGACTAGACATTTATCATTATCATTCCCATCTACGACCTGCCACTTTTATTGCTTTTAAAACAATAAAAAATGTTCTTGGCGACATTTTTTAATATTAAATATATTTTGCATCCATTACACATGCTGTGGCTGGTATACGTAGCATTGTTGATCTATTTGGTGACTTTATACAGGGTGGAACATACTCGATACTCACCCTTACACTGTAAAAAAAGTATTATATTTATAAAAAATGGCCAATATAAACAATATTAATTTCATATTGTACCGCAACACACATGTTTCAGCGCCCTTTTATGTAATATTACTTATTAACAATATCCATCAGAATAGCATAAGAGGATAGATATTATATCAGTAAACACTTACACCGCCCTAAATGTTAAAATATAAGATACCGTGCGAGCAAAAATTATTTGCATCAAAGAGGGCTTGGATTAAAAAACGTAGGGCTTGGTTTAGATCACAATGATATGGGGACGATATATCAAACCAAATCTAGGTTAAAATTTTGTAAAATTCGTATTATGACATGACATGCCAAACTAATGAGTAATAAAATAAGTAGACAAATACAAATTTATTTTTGTTGTTTACAAAATTAACAAAGTAAGAATATACAGAAAGAAGAAGAGAAATAATTACATAAATTGCTGAAATTTTCCACCGCCATGCTCCAAGCATAAATGCACACGTCTCTTCATATTTTCGAAAGTGTTGACCAGCATCTCTGGAGAAATGTTACCACATTCTTGGATAATCCTTTCTTGTAATTGTTCTAAATTTGCAACTGGTGTTTTAAAAATAGTGTTCTTTAAATGAGGAAAAACGAAGTAATCCATAACCGTTAAACAAGGTGATCTAGGTGGGAATTCAATGTCTGATCGAAAACTGATCAATCTGTCGTCGAAAAAATTGCGTAAGTAGTTATTAGTTTCGGCGGCTGTATGGGCTGTTGCACCGTCCTGTTGAAAATATCCAAAACGTAGTTCGTCGTCAAGTAATTGCTCCACAAATCGATTCAAAATATTGTCTCTATACCGCTGTGCTGTAACTGTGTCATGAAAAAGAAAATAGGACCAACAATTATTCTTCGGGAAACCGCTAACCAGACACCAATTTTTTGAGGGTGCAACGTGGACTCTACAAAAAAATGGGGATTTTCACTACTCCGCATGCGTGTATTCTGAGAATTCACATAACCGGAGAGGTCGAACCCGACTTCATCCGAAAAAAATGTCAGGTCTAATAAATCATTTCTTTCCAATATAAATTTTGGGTAAACCATTGAGAGTAATTCCTGTGTCTTTCAAAATCAGCGGCTTGTATTTCTTGGAATACTTGCACTTTATAAGGAAATAAATTTAGCTGCTTCTTAAGAATAGTCCTGCATGTTCCATAAGATCTTCCCACTTCTTGGAACAGGCAATTTGCTATAAATAGCCCTAGTTTATAGTAAATTGACATTCGCGACAAATGAACTACTAGTTTCCTAGTGGTTTGGAGCCTTGAATAGGCAATTTGCTATAAATAGCCCTAGTTTATAGTGAATTGACATTCGCGACAAATGAACTACTAGTTTCCTAGTGGTTTGGAGCATTGAATAGGCAATTTGCTATAAATAGATCTAGTTTAGATATGTAAATTTAGGTAAGTTTAAGATAGATTTTATTTGGAAAGGTAAGAGTGACACGTATGTTATTGACTGGATGGGACAGTAGTAAAGTTTTTTTTAGCTTATTTTTAGGCGTCTTATACAATTTGTTGGCGTATTTTGTATTATTTCACGAACGTTTGCAACAAGTTCTTCTGTTCTTACAGATGGTCTTCCTGCTCCTTTTTTGTGTTGTATAGAACGGGTTTCCCTAAACACAGCCACGGCTCTTTTCAGGCAATGATAAAAATCCCCAGCAATAAAAGCAACGTTAGGAAAATGTTCGTGAAAATCATCCATGCACAAACCCGGATTGTATTGCACTCACCATTTACTCTAACCCCGTTTCGAAAATACGCTTCAACCATTAATGTTTTATGCTGTTCCGTAAAGCCCATTGTGTGAATTGTTCAAGAAATTGGAAAAATTAGCGACGAATCAAATTACTTGTAACGACTGTCAAAGATGACGGAATAACTGATTGATTGTTAATTCAAGTGATTGATTGCTAATTCAGGTAGTTACTGACACCCAACAGGTATTAAGCTCTACGGCTAAACATTACGTCCTTAGATGCGAGGCCCTCTTTGCTGGAAATAATTTTTGCTCGCACGGTATCATAAAAAACCTGGTTTTAGTAAAAATTAAATGGAATTTACCGCATTTTTTCTATTGTAGTTGCTAAATTTAATATCCCCTGAAGAACAAAACCAATGGATACATAATGTAAAAAGACCATTATATTTATTTTACTGCGTTGAGGGAACAAGCAAATAAGATCACACCCTCAACGCATTCAACCCCCCATTTATTCAGTCGGGGGTTAAAGCAAGATTTGTGGCTATTTTTATTGGGACATAAAAAATCAAGCAAGGAGTGTATTGCAGTAAAAGCCGAACCATGAAGCAAATTTTATGACTGTTAAAACTTTGTCGGTCGCTAAACTTTTAACCTTCTATTGATCTGTTTTAAAAAAGAAGCACTGCAACTTAAAAGTTTTAGTATTTTTAAAATAGAAGTTTTTTTACAATTCTTGGTTACATTTATGTAATTAATGAAATCTGATCTGATATGAGTAATTTTTTCTTGTTCTACATCGTTATCGCACCAACACTTAAGTGTCTAGTACAATTTGCAGATTCCTATATGTGGTTGTCTTCATTCAATGCATATATTACAAAAATAATGGTGAAGTATATGGCATCATCAATATCAAAACAGGCAACTAAAACAACATTAAACAGATGGCCGCAAAGTCAACATCTACCGTGCAAGCAAAAATTATTTGCATCAAAGAGGGCCTTGTATCTAAGGACGTAATGCTTAGCCGTAGAGCTTAATACCTGTTGGGTGTCAGTAACTACCTGAATTAACAATCAATCAGTTATTCCGTCATCTTTGACAGTCGTTACAAGTAATTTGATTCATCGCTAATTTTTCCAATTTCTTGAACAATTCACACAATGGGCTTTACGGAACAGCACAAAACATTTATGGTTGAAGCGTATTTTCGAAACGGGGTTAGAGTAAATGGTGAGTGGCAATACAATCCGGGTTTGTGCATGGACGATTTTCACGAACATTTTCCTAACGTTGCTTTTATTGCTGGGGATTTTTATCATTGCCTGATAAGAACCGTGGCTGTGTTTAGGGAAACAGGTTCTATACAACACAAAAGAGGAGCACGAAGACCATCTGTAAGAACAAAAGAACTTGTTGCAAACGTTTGTAAAATAATGCAAAATACGCCAACAAATTGTATAAGACGCCTGTCCCAAGAAGGGGAAAGTTCTTATGGAACATGCAGGACTATTCTTAAGAAGCAGCTAAATTTATTTCCCTATAAAGTGCAAGTATTCCAAGAAATACAAGCCGCAGATTTTGAAAGACGCAGGAATTACTATCAATGGTTTACCCAAAATTTATTGGAAAGAAATGATTTATTAGACCTGACATTTTTTTCGGATGAAGCCTGGTTCCACCTCTCCGGTTATGTGAATTCTCAAAATAAATGTAATTATTTTTCTTTTTCTTCCTGTATATTCTTACTTTGTTAATTTTTTAAACAACAAAAATAAATTTGTATTTGTCTACTAATTTTATTACTTATTAGTTTGGCATATAATGTCATAATACGAATTTGACAAAATTTTAACCTAGATTTCATTGTGATCTAAACCAAGCCCTACGTTTTTTAATCCAAGCCCTCTTTGATGCAAATAATTTTTGCTCGCACAGTACAACTTGAACCCTAATAGCGTCAAACTGCTCAAATCTTCAAAGAAAGAAGCTAAGCTTTCCGCGTGAGATATGTTTTTTTCTGAGTAGAGTATTGTGAATGTGGGAGTACTACAGGGATTGGTTTTGGGACCACTAGTGCAACAAACTTATGCTTAATTCGCTGTATGATCTTTTCCTAAAGAAACATGTCTAAATTGCGTTACAATCCAGAAAAAATAAAGATCTATGGTATACAAATTGGTCACAAACTTAAATTTGATCATCATATTGACTTTTGTTAAGCTTAAAAGTGAAGATTTTGCACTTAAAGGGCTGAGTACTTCTGTCTCCACTAATACCTTTAAAACTGCATTTATGCCTTTGGTACACTGTATTCTTTCACTTTAAAGGTGCTTTTAGTGCTACGGAGATTTAGCGATTTGGGTATTTCGGGAATGACACCATTGGTTGAAATGATCATGTGACCCCAAGGAGAAACGTCAAAATCCCCGAATCCCCGATCTCCCAAAAGTTGGTTCAAGTTCAACTTTTCTCCGATGTTCTTTGGTTTTTTTGACATTTTGACGTTAATTTTTGATTTTAATTCATAGGTATAGGTTATGTTTGTTAGGTCTCCAACGGAAATTTTTGTGCCGCGCCAAATTTTTACTGCCTTTGGAAAAAATTAATAACAAAAATAAAAGTAGGTATAATCTCCAACAAAACTCATGAAATATGTATGGATGAATGTAATAGTATACAGTACAAAATAATTTTCAGGTTATACGATAATCTAATCTCCAATTCTCCAAATAACCGCCGCAGAAAAAGCCCTTAGTAACTGAATCGCCGGACACGCCCATAATAACCCAAAACCCGATAACCAAAATACCCAAATATCCATAGCACTAAAAGCACCTTTATAGGGTAGTTGTCCTGCAAACAGCTATAAGAACGATTGCGGGGTTGCAGAGTGCAGGGATGCCTTCCGAACCTACGAAAGTTTTACCTTTTCATCAGTTTACATACTTAAAACCCTTCTATATATGAAAACCAATGAGGTTAGTTTTAAATCTCACTTTGAGTTACAATAATACATTTAATAAAGAAAACCTAGCAAGCGATTAAGGATATTCCAGAGTGGACATCATTTTCTGGGGATCCAGTAAATTCAGGCTGGCAGAGGAGCCGATTGTGTAATATTTGTTGTTTAATACTAATTTTGCTGTTGTCGCTGTTTATATCCTATCATTTTTTGTTACAGAAAATAAAATTTTGGAAATTAAGCACTGTTCTAGTCAATAGTGCCAAACTTTGACCTAAAGTATCTATTAGTACGAAAATACAATTGAGAAGAACTTGTTGTTTTAACCTCATTGTAAATAAAAACAACACAGTACCTACTCCGAAAACATAAATTGCTGATTCAGTAAATAGTTTTTGTTTAATCTATGTTTTATGCCTTCCTCTTTTGTAGTTAATAGGTAAAAAGCTGATCATATTAATAAAATACCTAAGTTAAAGGAGCTTATTTATAATTTTTGGAAATGTTATCAAATTGTTTTGATTTTCACGAACTGTACGTACACCCTCATCTAAATTCGAATTTGATGTCACTGTATTTTGTCTGTTCCGTTTTTCCATTTTGGTATAGCGAACACTAAAAACGACAGTTTACTTGTTTGCTACATTTCATTATTTGTCAGAGATCCTTCAATGTGCCTTTAATTTATCACTCTCTAAAACAAACTCATTCCTGGTATACACCTGTTTCATTTCTTTTCTAAACTTTCATTAAAAATTAATTTCCTTTCTCTTTAAAGCCAAGAAGTTCTAAAACTTCCTGTAAATTTTGAAAACAAAAGAAACAAAAGATTTGAAAATTTAATGTGAACTTTACGTTACCTGTTCAACGAAGGTATCGTTTTTTTTTAGCACGCTTTCGTTTCCTGTTTTAGTAGGGAGCATGCAATATGGCTAAAAAGGTATTGCCTCCTGGATATAAGGGTGGGCAAAAATGTATAAAACTAATCACACGTCTTTTTGCCTTTTAATCGAAAATTATTTACTTTTCTTTATAAATTAAGCTAAATACAGTTAAAAACCCAAATCGTTATCGTTAGTTAAAGTTTTGATATGTTGTATAAAACGCTGTACTCATCAAAAGTGTCGTTGGTTACAACTAGTTTTTAGATACAATGAGATATTTGGAGGATTTTGCGAAAACCCGTAAATAAGTTTAAAACTATTCTAGTTAGATATAGGGGACACCCTATGTGAACAGATAGGAAATGTTTTCGCCTATCCATTGAATGAACCGGCACACTGAGAAAAAGCCTTGTATTTCTTATAAGAATTCACATACTCTTTATACAACTGTTTAATGCTATATATGTGATAGCAACGCGGTTTCCATCAGAATGGTTTATAGCCATTATTGCTCTGAATACTCAGAGTGATTATCAACTTCTATTGGGGATGTTATCTGGTTTTAAATATTGTATTAGTTCCAACTGGCAGTTCTAATGAGACTTCACGTTATTCATAATAATATTTGCTTGCTACGGTTAATAAAGCATATACTTACCACTAAAAATTAGTAATGTAGTTATCAAAAATTTAAATAGCTTTTAGTGTGATATTGTTCTTGTAGTTTAACATTGCATATTATGATTATCTCTTATGCAACATGGTTTACTGAGATGGTAAAATGCGTCCATAGATTATAAAGTTCAATACTAATGATGGGTTTTGCGAAATAAGTATCTGACATGCAAAGTTTAACAAAACTTATATACAAAGTAAAAATAAATCAATTGAAACAGGTATTGGTATTAATAATAAAGAAGACGCTTTACTGGGAACAAAATGGGTCGTATTGAGAAGATACAATTTATTTCTTAACTTTGCTGTATTAAAAGTGGTTCATTATTCAACAAGACTGTGCTGCCAATAAAAACACTGTTCTAGCAAATCTGGAATTAATATAACGCTAAAAGGGGTTTGATACACTAGCAATTTATTTAATATGAGTTAATAAAAAATAAGCTATCAATACAAACGATCTCTTAGCAAACCTGTTGTATTAGATCATTTTCCTCATTGCAACATAGCATCGTATTTAAAAAAATCAAGTTTTTTAATTTTTTGAATAAAGATCAAAAACTGTTACTTTTTATTTAAAATTTTATTTTCCGACTACTTATTATCGAGCACAATAATTCCACAACCGGAATTTGGAGTTTCCCTCTTTTATGTTTGAAAATACACTAAATTATAGGCAACCCTGTTAAAGGCCAAAATTGGAGAAAAACAATTTTTTTTCTCAGAAATGGATAGAGTAGGACAAAAAACTTATTACAAATAAAGAAAGGAATACAACAAAAAATATTATACAAGGTGATCCATTTAAAATAAGCAAATTTGAGAGAACGCGCATATGGTAGCTGTAATTTTATTGGAAGAGAGCGTCTTCGAAAACCCCATTATCCAGATTTTCAAGATTTAAATCGCATTACTTTCCGAAATATTATAATGAACGGTCACCCTGAGATATCCTGTATAGTGTATATGATTAAAGGTACAATGTTACGCATCCGTTTATTTGATTTGTGAAATGGACTGTTTTTATTATAGCGTTAAAATACTGATAAATCAGTCAATATCACCCTGAATCATTAAAAATGAGACACTAAAATGGCTTATGTCAGCCTGTACGTTTAAACTAGTACTTTGTTTTTGACGATAAACAATAGGGAAATGGAGAAAATATTATATGTATTAAGGTTCAGTTATATTAGGGCAATCAAACTATAAGCGAGAATTTGTAAATTGAAAAATATTTTTTTAAAACTATATAAAAAATATTTCAAAAACTAAATGTATAGTTATGGGTAATACTTTAAAATGTCAAAATATAAATGTTGTAATTGATGGTGAAAAATTGGAATTAGTAAACAGTTCTAAATATTTAGGGATAATCATTGATTCAAAATTAAAAATTTTTAATTATTTTGAAAGTATTATATCGAAGATTGCCCGAAAAGTGGGTTATTTTAAAAGAATCAGTTCTCATTTAAGTTTGTTTTCTAAAAAAACTGTATTTGATACTATTATATCACCACATTTTCTTTATTGTTCTTCCATTTTATATTGTGCTAGTAAGGAAATATTTGATAAATTACAAATTTTACAAAATAATGCAATGCGGATTATTTTAAATTGTGACAAATATACAAAAATTAATTTTATGTTGAAAAATTTAGATTGGTTAAATGTCAGAAATTTAATTTTTTATTTAGTATGTATCTTTATACATAAAATTAAAAATAATTTATTGCCTGATTGTTTAAAAAAAATTGTTCTTTTAATTATGACCATCATAATTATAAAACAAGAACTAATCAAAATTTTTATGTGAATAGAGTGGCCGCCACGATATTAGTCTGAGGCCGTGATGCTGACGTTTCATTCATTTCCCTTTAGGGATGTCCACATAAAATCGCGGAAATGTTTTTCACAAATTTCTCAGAAACTCCTTTAAATGACACCGTCCGCCACTGATCTGTTTTTTAGAAGGACCGTTCGTTGAGGCATCGCATGTATATATAAAATGTATGTATAACAATATTTACTTTAGTCTGATCTGGTATTAGATTCAGGGAAAGCGAGCCATTGTTATGTTACCGTTTCGGTATTCAAATTAATGTAAGAATGATCCCGTTGTCGGGGACGCATCAACATATCGCTGACAAAATATTATTCTAGTGTTCCCTCATTGAGAAAACCCATGAATATGTGTCGGTGGTGTAAGGCCCTTTGTGCCCAGCGGCGCCGAAAGTTTAATTTTCTTGGCGTGGAATAAATTTATGCTAAAATTTAATATTGCATATAGAGTCATACGGGGCAGGTGTGCACATTTTGATATTCTCGCGTACTTCAATGAAGGCAATTTTTAAAGCGAAATAATCGTATAGTTAGCCAGCAACTTTATTATGCCTTAAAAGGAAGCTAAAATATTAGTACGTACCGGGTGTCCCACTAAGAATGGACACCGGCCATAACTCGCTAACCGTTAATCATATAACTTGGGGGGAAAAAATTATTAGCTAAATGCACCAAGAGAGACCGCTGGAAAATATTTTAAAGTTTCTAAATCCACCGCTAGAGGGCGTAAATCCAAAATTTTCCATTTTTTGAAGGGTACACCCTGTATATTTTTAAAATTTCAAATTCCACATAAAATTATAATTATTTTTTATTAAATGCATTATTAGTCTCTACTTCATAGTTTCCGAGATATTGACTCTCGAAAAGTGACATTTTTGAACTTTGGCAGCTTCTATCTTTCTAACAGTACGTCTTAGATAGAGCAAAACGGCTTACATGTCCCTATCTAAGACGTACTGTTAGAAAGATAGAAGCTGCCAAAGTTCAAAAATGTCACTTTTCGAGAGTCAATATCTCGGAAACTATGAAGTATAGACTAATAATTAGAGTTGTGTAGTTCGCGAACGAACTAGTTCAAAAGGCGAACTAAAGTCTAAACGGAATGAACTACGCAAGCGAGAGCGAGACGACCGAGATTATAGGTTTTGTCACCTGACCGACCGATGCATGCCGCGATGATTTCGGACTATTTCGGTATGGAAATGAATAAAAAATATTGTCGGTGTCTACTGCATTTTTTGTTAATTTAATATATAATTTAAATTTTAAAATATTTCTTTTACTTCACTATGCCAGTATAAATCAGTGAACTAAATGAACTAAACGAACTAGTCTTTTGAACTATTCACTTTATTGAACGAGAACGAAAGATTGAAATCGGCAAAATGAACTAAACTTCCCAGCACTACTAATAATGCATTTAATAAAAAATAATTATAATTTTATGTGGAATTTGAAAATTTAAAAATATACAGGGTGTACCCTTCAAAAAATGGAAAATTTTGGATTTACGCCCTCTAGCGGTGGATTTGGAAACTTCAAAATATTTTCCAGCGATTTCTCATAGTGCATTTAGCTAATAAATTTTTTCCCCCCAAGTTACATGATTAACGGTTAGCGAGTTATGGCCGGTGTCCATTCTTAGTGGGACACCCGGTACAATTGACGACATAAATTCGTACACTCCACCCATATATATATCTCAATTATAATAAAATTGAGTAAAACGGGCTTCTCACCTTGCTGCTTATATAGAACACCAGCTATATACATAGCTGTAAATTATTGTATAGGAAGAGATAGCATTTATTTTCGGTCTAGAATTATCCCCTAAATTTTTTGCTCATCATTTCCGGACACCCTGTATGTATATTTATACTTACATTAGACTTTTTTTTTCAGGTAAGCAAGAAACCATATTATACCCATCTGAGAAGAAGCATACTATCTCAAATCATTCCAATCTTCTATATGTAAGTATTTAAACACATAACATTCTCAATTGATGGTAAACCCTTAACCAAAGAATACAAATAATAAGCGAAAACAAATTATTAAAGTTAGTGGAAGTCCGACAAAATTATTTTATTCAAATATAAATAAACAGAAGGAAATGTTTCTTCTTATTTCGTCGGATCCATCCTTAGACGCGTTTCTTCATGTCATGGCTCATCGGCAAGGCTAGGATCCGAGAAAATGAAGAAAAGTGTAATCAGTATATAATAGCATTGAAGGGCTTAAGTAGTTGAGTCTCAAGCTCATTTTTAGAGGAGCTGATATGTTTTAGAAGTCGCTAGATGTCGCGGGGTGCTACATCATCTCTACTCAAATATTAACGTAGGTATAGCACAAAGGTATAGCATTATGATATCCTTTTGCCTCTTATAATCCTTGCTAGGACATCGTCGCTATTGTACCAGACTGCTCTATATGTACAGTTGACGACATATAAATTCGTACACTACACCCAAACATAACTCAATTGCAACAAAATTGAGTAAAACGGTTTTCTCACCTTGTTGCTTATACCTGGATAGAACACCAGCTATATACATAGCTGTAAATTATTGCATGTACGATTTTTTACCATAAGTAATAATGGTTAGTTCAACTTATTTCTAAATATTTTTGTGTGACTCTAGCCCCTCCCAAATTTCTTCTATTTTATCAAATAACTTTATTTCATTCTGTGGTTTAAACTTTATTTTGTACATTTTGTTTACCATCAATCCCCAAACATTTTCAATTAGATTTAAATCAGGACTTCTTGAGCACCAAATCAGACATGTTACGTTGTTTTGTCTAAACCAGTTTCCTATATTTCTTGCAGTATGTACAGGGCAATTATCCTGGTGAAATATACGAGTTATTTCCTTCAAAAACTATCGCGGCAGAAGGAAGAAAACCATTTTCCAAAATCTGAAGATATATATTACTGTTTAGTGTTCCACCAATATTCCAGCATAAACCTGCACCGTAAACACTTATCCATGCCCACACATTAACGGAGAAACGTCCACTGGTTTGCTTTTTTTGAGTAGGTATACTTCTCATCATATCGGGAATTTGGTGGTCTATATACTCGAATCCTTAGACTGAAAAGTTTTCTCGTCGGAAAAGCTTATTTTGCCAAAAAAAAATAATTTTCTGTTAAATATTGCATAGCAAACCCAATCCTTTGTTCCTTATCACTATTTTTTAAAAACGGTTTGGATGCAGCTGCTCGATTTCTTAATTCGGAACATTGTCTTACCCGGCGTTGAACAGTTCTAGATGAAGCAGGGAATCCTGTTATGTGCATAGCGGATACTGCAGTTTCAAATGGATTTTGCCTTAAATACTCCACCAAATTAATGTCGGTCTTCTTCATTTGATGATTTTCTATTATTTAAACCAGGCCCAGCAGACCTTTCAAGTGTTTGATGATAGCGCTATTTTTTTACAATTCCCTGAACAGTACTTCTAGGTACTCTAAAATGATCAGCTATTTTTCCATAGGACCACCCTATTTCTACTTAACATATTATTCTTGCTTTTTCATTAATACCTAAATGAGGCGTTTTTAAATCAAATAAGATAATGATAATACTTTGACAGATATCATGATAACAATTAACACGTTACAAAGGTAATAGAGGTAAAAAAGTTGCATTTACAGTGTCACAGTTTAGTGTACGAAATTATCTGTCGTCAACTGTACATATTCCAAGTCTTCAAAAATGTACTAGACTTTTTCATGACATAAAATTCTATGACGCATAGAAACACCCTATTTTCCAATGACCTAGTACCTATAGACTAAACAATAACAATCAAACAAACTGATCTGCAAAAATTTGTGGATCGGCCATCTTAACTTACATTATAGAGCCGTCGCTTCGTCAATCGCCCGGAATTAGCATCCCCCACCCCCACTAGGGAGATACAGACATTGCGCACACCTACTACTACGCCCTGTTACCCCAAATGACTCTATGATAGAACTGGAAGCAGGTATCTATGGAAACATTTTCTTTTAACACGCTCTGAATATTATACGTAAATATTGTGGCACATCACTTTTGTTGGAATTTTGTATGCAATAACCCTTTTATATAAAATGCAATATTCATAAACATGTTCTGTACTTATTTGAACTGTTGAAGGGCTTAAAACGAAACAACTACGTTTTATATAAAAGGTTTAGTTGGCCTGCAAATTAGACAAGCTTTATGTAAAATAATTGTTAGAACCCCCCAGTGTTATAATATTGTCTTGTGTTCTTAAAAATTACCGGGATACATCGCAGAAGACACAAGTGTGAAGTTAAAACATTTACAACAGTTTGAAGAAGTAGTCCATGCTTAAAGTGGAGTTGAAAGTATGGGAAAGAAAGAAAAAACTAAAATTGTTTTGTGGGGTACTTTGTTGGAATGCAATTCTATTGTGATATCTTCATTATTTTGACTAATTTTACCCTTACAATGTCTTACATAATAATATATACACCTAAAGATGTTTTATTAAAAGTTTTTAAATAATCTTCGACACCTTCTTTTTAGAAAGGTTTTTTCTTCTTCCCCAGTTTAGACCCCCTTTCCTGACTTCTCACATACTCAGTATGTTTTAATTTTCATCAATTTTCTTCATATTATGTCTTCTACACTTCAAGTTTTAATTCCATACAAGCTCCATTAAGGTTCTACACCATTTTCTCTTCTGCTAAAACCATCAGCACCAAATATATATTTTCTGTTTCCTGATGATGAATGCTTCCACGTTCGAAACATGTAGAGACCCTTGAAGAATTTTATTCTATTAAATTTTGTGGAGAAAGACTTTTAGTTTTTTCTTTTTTTCCCATTTACAATAATGTATTTTTGTGCTTCTATGGGCTAACCGCCAAAGCCATCATTGTATGCAATTTT
The DNA here is from genome assembly GCA_963969555.1 of Polydrusus pterygomalis. Lineage (NCBI taxonomy): Eukaryota > Metazoa > Arthropoda > Insecta > Coleoptera > Curculionidae > Polydrusus > Polydrusus pterygomalis. Next base: position 31,201,042 of record OZ018384.1, on the reverse strand, counting down.
TCGGTGATTACACTGAGGTCATCATCCTCGTCCAGAACATGTTTCATTTCATAGGTACTTTATAGTATAGTAAGTTGTACCGAATTACTGCACGACTTAATTTCATTTAGGGACCTCGATTCCATTTTTCAAAATGGCAATTTACTTATTTAAATGGTCTCTTAGATTTGCCTATTTCAAAACGGCTCAGCTATAAAAAATTTATAACTATCTACATTAAAAAATGTATAAATACGGAAGGTCAATGTCTTTGTTTATTTAGAAGCCCAACGTTTCGATTACCACCAATCGGTCGTATACACTGTAAGAGTTGGTAGCGTCTTCGGATAAATGGAGATAAACGCGTCTTGCGCGACAATAAATGAAAATTCCATAAAATATTATGTAATTTTTATAAGGATTACTGTAATTTTAATATATATTTTGAATTTTTAGTAAATGTTCTTTAAATTAACTGCTTTTAAGATCTTTGTTCGTTATTGTACCGTGCGAGCAAAAATTATTTGCATCAAAGAGGGCTTGGATTAAAAAACGTAGGGCTTGGTTTAGATCACAATGATATGGGGACGATATATCTAACCAAATGTAGGTTCAAATTTTGTCAAATCAAATTCATATTATGACATGATATGCCAAACTAATGAGTAATAAAATAAGTAGACAAATACAAATTTATTTTTGTTGTTTACAAAACTAACACAGTAAGAATATACAGAAAGAGTAACAAGAATAATTACATAAATTGTTGAAATTGGCCACCGCCATGCTCCAAGCATAAATTCACACGTCTCTTCATATTTTCTTATACAATTGGTTGGCGTATTTTACATTATTTCACGAACGTTTGCAACAAGTTCTTCTGTTCTTACAGATGGTCTTCCTGCTCCTTTTTTACTACCTACCATGACTTTGTGAGGAGCAAGACAGGATAAGTATATGAAATGACATGTAATCCCAAATAAATAAGATGAGTTACCTTTTTAGAACAAATGTAAATCTTTCGATCAGAACAATGTGACCAAATGAGAAAATGTATGCAGCACTTATATCGAACCCTGTATAATATATTAATATGTCTCGTGTGAATCGATCGAATTTAATATTTAAAATGTTTGAATTATTAATTTATCAAACATGATGCACAAATGCTTTTTCATGATCCTTTATTAAGAAATTAAATTTACATAAAATTTAAACCGGAGCAAAATTACAAATTTTGAAATGATACCCTTATTTGAAAAAGTTGTTAAACAGAAGGGCGAACAAATTTGTATTTCCATCCGCCCAGCAGATGATCGCACGCACAGAAATTACAACAAAACAAATTACGAAATTAATAATTTAATGAAATTTATTACCAGGAGGATTAAAAAGGAGTTAAATTATTGATAGTGCAACAACCCCCGCTTATTCCTGCGGGAGTGAGCGATGAAAATCCCACAATATATTTTCAGCGGTCAGCGGACGATTGTTTTCCGGATCCTAAAGTAACACTTAACTCGCTCTCTACCCACCCTTGGGAGTTGTGTGACGCACCCCTTCGTTCTTGTCAGTAGCGGAACAATTACACCCCCGGCGAAATAATATAATTATAATGATTTTCTCATCACTCACAGTAATAAATTATTATTAGTTTTTTGATTAACGCGTTGATTACTGTCGCTTATAGAAGCCGATGACGGAGAACACTTTACTTTATACAGGGTGATATGTATATATGATTAAATTTTGCTACCCTCAAATATTGGTTTCCCTATTAATTATACATAAAAATTGTATAAGACTTTTGAATGTACCGGGCGAGGTACCGGTTGAGTCAGCGATTGAGCGGAGTAAATTTATGCCTTGAAGTTAGGATTTGTCGATAGTGAGCTTTTGAAATAAGGTATGGTTGGATATCTGGCACATTTAAAAAATATTTTGAATTATACAGGGTGCGCCCAAAAAGTAGGGTGTCATAAAGTTAAATTTTTTTAATGGGACACCCTATATTTGAATACATTTATAATAATTCTACGTGTTATTTCATAAATTTCTATCAATGGTTTAATATACGAAGAAGTTTTAGTTTTTAAAATAATTCGACTTATCTATAATGAAAATTTTGCATTTGCAAGCATCTCGTTGTTGTGAAAATGCTACTTAAATTTTGAAATTAAGCGATTCATAATTTTTATACTTACTAAATAAAGTCAAAAATACATACTCACTATGAAATATTTGACGTGTCATTTACAGGGTGTTTAGTTTCTAGGACCAAAGTCAGAAAACTTCTAATTGGAAAAAATCACTTTTATTAAAAGGAACACCCTATATATTTTTACAGGGTGTTTAGTTTCTAGGACCAAAGTCAGAAAACTTCTAATTGGAAAAAATCACTTTTATTAAAAGGAACACCCTATATATTTTTCTGACCTCTTATAGCTCGTCATAAACTCTTCAACTTTCGTGAAGAACGTCCTATCCCTATCTCTAATAGTTTTTGAAATATTTTGATATTTCGAGATTTAATGTCCTCGTTCCCAAGTAGCATTTTTAGACACATTACGGTAAATGTGTCTAAGCTATTGTTTCTGTTTTCGACACAAATTGGAAATTGTTGGCAACATGTATGGAAATATTTTCGAAACGTATACATTTTAAATGGCGCATTAGCACGTGTTTCCAAGTGGTTGGTACGGGCTGTGACTTTCGCTGTTTCGACGCAAAATCGAAACTTTTATCGAAAATGTTTCGAAAAATTTTCAGAAATGTTTGGAACATGTTTCCATAAATGTGTCAAGTGAGAGTTCATTTTACAAAGAGGGCGCTGACTGTTGGAATTGTAAATTGTCAAAATGGAAACATTATTGAAACAAATAATTAGATATATAATATCTATCTCTCTGCAGGTTGTAAAATAAAAGAAAGTAAACAATATGATGACAGCATAATTTCGCCATAATGAATTTGTCATCAGAGTATTTTCTATAAGTGATACATTTTTTTCGTATGGTTTATTGCAGAGGAGATCCAAAAATCGTTGACGAAATATATTTTATCGTGCAATTTAGTAATTTAGCTTTATATTCTTAAGACGCTCCCGATATATTGACATTTACACACAAAATAAATACTTTGTCAAAAAATAAAATCTTAAATATTTTTAAAATTTTACTTAATTCTTCTTTCAATTGATTAAGCTAGCAAAATGGAACTAATGTAACCACTTTTTTACATTTCAAATGACGCAGGAAGTTAATTAAAGTCCATTTTAATAATATAAAAATGAATTTGTCAAAATGGCCGCCAGAAAGCGAGAATTATTCTGGTCTAAAATGGAGTCGAAACACAATTTCTAGTATTTGGTTTCTATAATGTTTCGATAATCATGTAGCTATAATTCATAGAAAATGTGTCGAAACATGAAGAATGTTTCGATATTGTACCGAAACCATGCGAAACAAACGTCGCTAAAGTAAAAAATGCACAGTCCCGTCAAGAGGAAGGTTAAGCTTAGAAGCATAAAACTTCTGTATACCGTCACGGTATACACTACCACTTTACACTTTCTGTGACATATAACCTACAAAATTGGTTTGTACTTTGTTGAACGTTTAATAAAACTTTTGTAAAACCTCGAAGAATGTTTAAACTGTTGTTTTCTTCCCATATTAACAAAACAAAAATGTACAATTTATAGGTTATAATCGTTATAATCGAGGTTATAATAATTGCCCGGGTGCGGTAGTGTAAAGGTTTCTGGCAGTTTCGAAAATTATTTTCTGCGCAAGTTTCGTAATTAAATGGATATCACTGTTTGGTAAATATTTCAAAGCAGAAGAATACCAATTTGTTTTGAATCACTTAATTCGAAAATGTGTCGCTACAATTTGGGAGCACATGTGTCTAAACACAATTTCATAATATTATATAAAAATGTTTCGAAAAATTTTCTTTTGTGCGTTTCCTAAATGTATCGACACTGTAGTTTGGAAAGTATTTCGAAACTGACAGTTCTTAATCGTTTCTAGTAACTAAATTCGAAAATGTGTCGCAAAAGTTTAGAAACATGTGTCTATAATTGCTACTTGGGTTATAGCATTTTTTGTCAATGGATCACAATAGGCATGGAAAATAAATGAAAATAATGGCAGTGGATGACACATTAAGAATCAGATCAATGTAAAACTAAGCCTTTTTACTGCGAAGTTTATTGTCCATCCCTTTTATAAGTTGGTAATCAAAATGAATTTTTCAAAAAATGAATAAATCGATATGATTTATGTTTTGGGCGAGGCGGATAAAAAGTGTAATTTTGTTGAACAACGATACAGGATGAAATATCCCGATCGGCGAATACCCAGTCCTCGAAGTTTTAAAAATTTAATGGAAATGTTTGATTCAACAGGCGTGATCCATTGACATAAAATGCTAGAACGAGGATATTAAATCTCGAAATATCAAAATATTTCAAAAACTATTAGAGATAGGGATAGGACATTCTTCACGGAAGTTTATGACGAGCTATAAGATGACAGAAAAATATATAGGGTGTTCCATTTAATTAAAGTGATATTTTTCAATTAGAAGTTTTCTGACTTTGGTCCTAGAAACTAAACACCCTGTAAATGATACGTCAAATATTTCATAGTGAATATGTATTTTTGACTTTATTTAGTAAGTGTAAAAATTATGAATCTCTTAATGTCAAAATTTAAGTAGCATTTTCACAATAACGAGATGCTTGCAAATACAAAATTTTCATTAAAAGTCGAATTATCTAAAAAACTATAACTTTATCGTATATTAAACCATTAATAAAAATGTATTAAATAACACGTAGAATTATTAAATGTATTCAAATATAGGGTGTCCCATTTAAAAAAAAAGTAACTTTATGACAACTGAGGCAGAATTTCCTTAATTCTTACCTTTGGTTTGGCTTTCCTTGTTTTATAAGCCTGGACAATGTTTGTTGTCATTTTGCTTGCAAATATACCGTTGACTTGTTTTGGTTTTCTACCATTTTGAACTAACGTCAAGTTATAGTGAACGGAAATCTACTATCTACTTTCTGTTCACTTTGCAGTTTTCGTTTCGGTTAACAGGTAGGATTTCATTTTAATGTTTTTCAAGGTTTAACTACTCTCTTCTAGGGGGCGTTGTTGCGGATAGCTAAAATTACACCGAGCTTGTAGGTTAGCTTCTTGAGTATTTTTGCGCTTGAAAGGTTTGTCACCAGAGGGACCTAAGGATATTAACTTTGAATATTCAAAGTTGAGCGCGTTTTATCTCACCTTATCTTGTACTTTTTTTGCGACCTTTTTTGCGTTATTTATTCACGGCGAGTACTACGTTGGTACCTACCAAAATCGACAAATTCCTTTCTTTCTTGAACCTTTGGCAAAGCTAGTAGCTGTTCGGCTTTGAAAACTTATTTAATTATTTACCCTAATTAAAAGTTACACGCTAAGTACTAGGTAGGTAAATTTCCTTATAATATCTAATTCTCAAATAAAATGTTACAGTTCATAATATTGAGGTATTTTATTGAGTTTTGATTTCTCTGTAATTAAGTTTGTATTAAAAATACTTACTCTTTATTATGCTTAGACAAATAATTACCTATCTGGAACTTACCTTATTTTTATATGTATTTTTAGATTTGCAAAAACAGGTAAAAGAAACAAGAAAGCCTGTCTCAATAAAAAGTAAATTTCCTGGCATGCTCAGAGTTTTATTGGTCTAAACCCACGTAAAATATACCCTGAGAAAAAACCGTCACACAACCTACTTTTTGGGCGCACCCTGTATAATTCCAAATATTTTTTAAATGTGCCAGATATCCAACCATACCTTCATACAAAAGCCTATTATCCACAAATCTTATCCTCAAGGCCTAAAATTACTCCGCGCAATCGTTGACTCACCCGGTACTTGTATGATGGACTCGCACATCAACTTTCATTTGTTTTTTTTTTCATTGAAAATTTCAAAATATTCATTTTTCCATTACACGCTGTGATATTTTGCGATAAACATTTACATGTGATACTAAAATAAATCCAATAGTCTCGTCGGTTCTACGGCATACTATGTTCAAACAATAATAGTAAAATTAACGTTTGTGCTAAAATCTTTTAATCAAAATACCTCTAGTCAGATAAACTAGACTTTTTCGGAAAATTATCTGAAACTAATTAACATTTAGTACTAATATTAAAAACAGTTAATTGGAAGTCGGAATTAATTCAAAAATGGCAGAATTCTCAGAAAACCAATCGGTGAAGAACGACCTGTCTCGTCTGTCCCTTATAATTAGGAATTTTATAATAAACCATTGTATACCAACAAGTTATATTACTTATTACATTTTAGCATAAACAATAATTGTATTACTCTCTAGACGTAGGTATACCGGGTGGTGTACCGCCAGACTGGCCATGGGAAATCACATGTAAATTTTGTTACCCTCAAATATTGGCTCCCCCTTTAATTATACATCAAAATTGTAGGTATATAGGTATACATACCAAAAACTGTGATACAGGAAACATATCTGCTATTTACCGTGCGAGCAAAAATTATTTGCATCAAAAAGGGCCTGGATTAAAAAACGTGGGGCTTGGTTTAGATCACAATGATATGGGGGCGATATATCTAACCAAATCTAGGTTAAAATTTTGTCAAATTCATATTATGACATGGTATGCCAAACTAATGAGTAAGAAAATAAGTAGACAAATACAAATTTATTTTTGTTGTTTACAAAATTAACAAAGTGAGAATATACAGAAAGAAAAAGAATTACATAAATTGCTGAACTTGGCCACCGCCATGCTCCAAGCATAAATTCACACGTCTCTTCATATTTTCGAAAGTGTTGACCAGCATCTCTGGAGAAATGTTACCACATTATTTGATAATCCTTTCTTGTAATTGTTCTAAATTGGCAACTGGTGTTTTAAAAATAGTGTTCTTTAAATGAGGAAAAACGAAGTAATCCATAACCGTTAAACAAGGTGATCTAGGTGGGAATTCAATGTCTGATCGAAAACTGATCAATCGGTCGTCGAAAAAATTGCGTAAGTAGTTAATAGTTTCGGCGGCTGTATGGGCGGTTGCACCGTCCTGTTGAACATATCCAAAACGTAGTTCGTCGTCAAGTAATTGCTCCACAAATGGATTCAAAATATTGCCTCTATACCGCTGTGCTGTAACTGTGTCATGGAAAAAAATAGGACCAACAATTCTTCTTCGGGAAACAGCTAACCAGACAGCAATTTTTCGAGGGTGCAATGGGGATTTTCACTACTCCACATGCGTGTATTCTGAGAATTCACATAACCGGAGAGGTGGAACCAGGCTTCATTCGAAAAAAAGTCAGGTCTAATAAATCATTTCTTTCCAATAAATTTTGGGTAAACCATTGAGAGTAATTCCTGCGTCTTTCAAAATCTGCGGCTTGGAATACTTGCACTTTATAAGGAAATAAATTTAGCTGCTTCTTAAGAATAGTCCTGCATGTTCCATAAGATCTTCCCACTTCTTGGGACAGGCGTCTTATACAATTTGTTGGCGTATTTTGCATTATTTCACGAACGTTTGCAACAAGTTCTTCTGTTCTTACAGATGGTCTTCCTGCTCCTTTTTTGTGTTGTATAAAACCTGTTTCCCTAAACACAGCCACGGTTCTTTTCAGGCAATGATCAAAATCCCCAGCAATAAAAGCAACGTTAGGAAAATGTTCGTTAAAATCGTCCATGCACAAACCCGGATTATATTGCCACTCACCATTTACTTTAACCCCGTTTCGAAAATACGCTTCAACCAGGAATGTTTTGTGCTGTTCCGTTTTAAGCTCATTGTGTGAATTGTCCAAGAAATTGGAAAAATTAGCGATGAATCACATTACTTGTAACTACTGTCAAAGATGACGGAATAACTGATTGATTAATAATTCAGGTAGTTACTGACACCCAACAGGTATTAAGCTCAACGGCTAAGCATTACGTCCTTAGATGCACGGCCCTCTTTGATGCAAATAATTTTTGCTCGCACGGTATAATTAAAACACTGGTTAAATTAGGTCCAGTTGAACCTTTAGATCAAATATGAGAAGGTAAAGTAACCCTGCATGCATTATTTTTGTGTTTGAGTAAAAGAATACATTTTTTTTTTCGAGGGTCCTCCATTTGCCGCATGCACGTCGTCCAGGATTGGCCCATTGTGCTCACCCTTGTTAGTCTTACACCCTCTCATTAATTCCAGTTCCTTGCACTAGTTTGTGTAGGTCAACTGGGGAGAGTATCAATATATATCCTCCCCATTTTCCCTATCTTCATCTTTTTCTAGGTACCTACCGTAAGTCAAAGTATAATTATTACTATAATTATTGTTTGTACGGTAATAAAGTATTTAACGTTATGTTAGCCTACATATAAGTTTAGAAAGGTAACTGTATCAATGTAAGACTAAATCCAATAATATGTATAGTCTTCTTTTTGGATTTGTGTAGGAATTGGCCAAAAACTGATAATATAGGGAATTCCTTGACATTACCTACTATTTTTTGGTTTGGACAAACCTCTTATTTTTTCTTATCATAATATATAACCACTATGAGAATGAACTACTTCCTTAAAAAAACCTTTAAAATTATTCTTTCTATTATTATTTATTAATTTTAGGTTATTAAATGGGTAGAAATGTATTTTTCTACAATTCATTTAAAGTAGTATTAATAAAATGCAAATACATCTTTCTTTTTTAATCTCTGCTTTACTAAAGGTAAAAAAATCAGTTTAATTTCAGCAATGGTACATACTAAGAGAAAAGATTCTGGATTTAGTGAAATACACACATGAATCGCCAAAAAATTAAATCTAATTCTACAGAAACAATATTTGTTCATTTTATGTCCAGGTGAATTATACAAAAGCTTAAGTACAACAGTGAAACAGTAATTTCAGACTTTTTTCGCTTTATGGAACCTACAAAGTTGATGGTAATTTTATATGACATTGCAGGCTATAATTAAAATCTTCATTTAACGAAATACTTTTTAAAGTAGCAAAAATCTTAATTGGAGTGATTTAATTTGCTTATAGACTTTCAGCAAAGTTTTATGTTATTAATTGGCATTCAGTCACAATGTAATTAATAACTGGTGACTTGCAGCTATGACAAACTTAAAATAGTTCTCGTTTCTATAAAGTTGTTATTGTCCAACGACCATGCGTTAATGGTTCAGCAATTTCTGTTACACTGCAGTGCCAATCAAAAGGCCCTTAAATAAACAACTGTTAATTCTTATATAGGTACCCTTTATGTTAAAGAAACCCTTAAACACTGAATATTAATATACAGGGTGTTTATTTGAAAACTTCCCACCACGGATTTTCCTGCTTTAAAATGAAAATGTGGAAAATCGCTCGAACCCGTTAATTTTTATTTCGAGGGGGACATCTTTTGCGTATATTGTCAATCTTGTTAGTTCAATCCCCTAAGAGGAAGGGGGGGTATGATCTAAATCTTAAATGGATACCCCTATTTTATATCATTTTTTTGGATTCTACATAAAATTCTGAACATTTTTTAATAAAAGCATTATTAGTCTATACTAAACAGTTTCCGAGATATTGACTCTTGAAAAATAAGATTTTTAAACTTTGACAGCGTCCTTTTTAACAATACGTCTTAGAGCAAAACGGCTTACATGTCCCTATCTTCGATTTTTATTATCTTTCCAATAGTGTCAACTTTCGGTTAAACCGGTTGTAAGAAATATAGTACTTTCGGTTTAACCGGAAGTTGACACTATTGGAAAGATAATAAAAATCGAAGATAGGGACATGTAAGCCGTTTTGCTCTAAGACGTACAGTTAGAAAGCTAGACGCTGTCAAAGTTCAAAAATGTCATTTTTCAAGAGTAAATATCTCGGAAACTGTTAAGTATAGACTAATAATGCTTTTATTAAAAAATGTTCAGAATTTTATGCAGAATCCAAAAAAATTATATAAAATAGGGGTATCCATTTAAGATTTAGATCTTACCCCCCTTCCTCCTAGGGGCTTGAAGTAACAAGATTGACAATATACGCAAAAGATGTCCCCCTCGAAATAAAAATCGACTGGTCCAAGCGATTTTCCACATTTTCATTTTAAAGCCGGAAAATCCGTGGTGGGAAGTTTTCAAATGAACACCCTGTATATGTATGCCTCATAGCAATTTTTCTTCTACATATACGTATACTAATGGAAACGGGTAATTTTACAATATACAATGATTTTTAGAGCAACTAATTTAAAGTACTTATTCTGGCTTTGGGTAATTTTTATTGTAATCTGTAAATCTATCATGATTTGGCCAGTTATTAAAAATATCAAAACAGGTATCTACATTATTCGCCTAGATAGAGATGTAATAAATAAAGGCGATTTTTCAGGTCAGGAGTACAAAATGAAATATGTACATCGTAAAACAAATTCAAATTCCCATGCAAATACCAACTGTCCCTTCTAAAATAAAATGAGAATAATTTTTTAAGAACTTAGGTGGGTCCCCGACACCATGACTACACCCAAGTCGCCGGCACTGCTTGTATGTTAATATTTATTTATCCCATTGATTATCACGCATATGTGACACGTTTTAAGCGTATTAAAAATAACAATGGACCAAAAGATGTTTTCGGCCATTTAACAAAGCGCTTCCTTAAGTTTAGAACTTAATATTTATTTTTCTTTTTATAAGGTATTTGTTAACTTAACAAGAAGTGTAGCGACAACATTTTAAAGCATTTATTTATAGCTGTAAAGAAGTTAAATTACGGCATATTAATAATATGCAGTTTGCAGTTGCAAATATGTTATTCTAAATTCAGCTAAACTCTCCTCAGTAGTTTTTGCAAACATGTTATTTTAAATTTAGCTAAACACTGCTCTTTTCAGCGAAACGAACGAGAATTTTCCTATTTTAAATTCGGCTAAACACTCTTTAGCAGTTTTTGCAAACATTTTAATTTCCTCTGAACATTCTTCGTTTGAGCGAACCGAATAGTAATTTTATATTTTAAATTCGGCTAAACAGTCTTCAGCAATTTTTGCAAATATGGTATTTTAAATTCAGCTAAACACTATTCTTTTCAGCCAACCGAAAGAGTATTTTCATATTTTAAATTCGGCTAAATACTGGTCAGCAGTTTCTGCAATCATGTTATTTCAAATTCAGCTAGACAGTGCTCTTTTCAGCGAACCGAACGCGAATTTCCAATTTTAAATTCGGCTAAAGACTCTTTAGCAGTTTTTGCAAACATTTTATTTTAATTTCCGCTAAACATTCTTCGTTTCAGCGAACCGAACTAGTATTTTCATATTTTAAATTCGGCTAAAACTCTTCAGCAATTTTTGCAAATATGGTATTTTAAATTCAGCTAAACACTATTCTTTTCAGCCAACCGAAAAGGTATTTTCATATTTTAAATTCGGCTAAATACTGGTCAGCAGTTTCTGCAATTATGTTATTTCAAATTCAGCTTAACACTATTCTTTTCAGCGAATCCAGCGAGAATTTTCCTATTTTAAATTCGGCTGAACACTTTAGCAGTTTTTGCAAACATTTTATTTTAATTTCCTCTAAACACTTTTCTTTTTAGCGAACCGAACGAGTACTTTCGTATTTTTATATTTTAAATTCCGCTAAAGACTTTTTTTGCCAATATGTTATTTTAAATTCAGCTCAACACTATTTTCTTCGGCGAGCCGCGCGATAATTTCCATATTTTAAATTGGGCTAAACCCTCTTCAGCCGTTTTGCAAACATTTTGTTTTGAATTCGGCTAAACACTCTTTTCTTCAGCGGTTTTTGAAAATATGTCGTTTTAAATTTAACTAAACACTTTTCAGCAGTTTTTGCAAACATATTCTTTTAAATTTAGGTTAACGCTCTTTTTAGCGAACCAAACTGGTATTTTCATTTTGTCTTAGAGGAGGTATAGCGGTTGCCGCTCAAGTTACGTTTACAAAATATGTTTGCAAAATGCCTAAATTAATTGGTTTTGCCTGTTAGGTAAAATCGTGGTCAACTTATATTAGGTACGACCTTAGGGTGATCTACTATCGACTGTGTATTTATTTTATGGTTCCATTAAATCGGTTATTTGATTCTAATAAACATTTTATCGGCTGTGATATTTCATCTTATCCATCTGGTTTCTTCGTTTCTAGCAAAAACAGTCAGCTTAAATAATGTACTGTTTCGTTTTCTCTTTAATGTGCTTATTGTGTAAAGAAATTTAAACCGCTACATTACAACGAGCGAAGAATGGGCTAGCTCACATACCGGAGTTTAAATATGTGATATACAAAAAATATTATATTCCACAGAATATACGAGAACCAGAAAAGATAGAAAAATCAAATGTTTATGGATTATAAACGTATGTTTTGAAAAATATGTAGAGTTCACCATCGCATACCGGTTTTCTGTCCACTGAGCTTAAAAACTACAAATATCAAATTTTTACCAAAGATATTTATAACATGTTAAAAATTAATTTTGCTCGAAGCTATATTATTATGAGGTAAATAAAATGAAAATAATAATTGACTGTTGATTTGGTTTTCCTGTGAAATCTAACGCTGCATAAGAAACTTGATACTCGATAAAATTATATTTTCTGCACACAAATTGATTTGTACAATCGGAATATTATACTTAAAGTCGTCTTCATATTATAATATAAAGTAGAATAGAATTCAATAAGCTCCTGGTTGACAAAGATTTTATCGAAAAAAGCCATATTTTTTTATTAAAAATTTGAAATCGAATTTAATCGCCTTCTGGAACCATTTTCAATTCAATTCATTCAATAAAGAATTAATAAACAACAAGCAGAAGAAAAGGATCGAAATTATATTTAAATTATAGTTTATCTACAACCATTTCATAATAGGCGAAAAAATAATACAAGGGCGTCTCTAAATGGTGCGGAAAAAATAATACCACAAATTCTTGCCTTAAATACGACCATCTTACAAGATACAGAGAAAAGTTCAATTTGGTTTTAGTTTTTCATAAATAATTTTTTTAATAATTAGTGTAGTAGAAAATTTTTAATCTGCTCTCATTAACACGCTTTTATTAGCTTCACCTGTATGTTTGCTTGTCCGTAACCGACTTCTTTAAACCCGATTTTGACCCACTTTAAACGGTCAGATTTAATTTAAATTTCGTAGACTTTTCAAGAACCCCTGACAATACAATAATCTACACGCAAAAAATTCTCCTGTCAAATTTTGACAGCTGTCTGGTATAAAACGAAGAAGCGATTTTGACGAAACAAATTATGGGGTTATATAGTATTCGATGCGGAGACTTCGGGAACAATAAGCAAAAAATTCTCCTATCAAAATTTGACAGCTGTCAATATGTCAAATGGTTTAAAAAAAAATGGAATTAATGAAAAAACTATAAGGTCGTATGTATATTGACGGTGGAAAGTTGAAAAAAATACGCAAAAAACTCTCCTGTCAAATTTTGACAGCTGTCAGGTATAAAACGAAGAAACGATTTTGACGAAACAAATTATGGGGTCGTATAGTATTCGATGCGGAAACGTCGGGAAAAATAAGCAAAAAATTATCCTGTCAAAATTTGACAGCTGTCAATATGTCAAATCGTTTAAAAAAATGATATTAATGAAAAACCTATAAGGTCGTATGTATATTGACTGGGGAAAGTTGAAAAAAATACGCAAAAAATTCTCCTGTCAAATTTTGACACCTGTCAGGTGTAAAACGAAGAAGCGATTTTGACGAAACAAATTAAATTTTGAAAATTTTTGTCGTTTGTTGGGGTTTGTATGTATGTTTGTTTGTAACCGACTTCTTTGATCCCGATTTTGACCCACTTTAAACGGCCAGATTTAATTTAAATTTTGTAGACTTATCAAGAACCGCTGACAATACAATAATCTACTAATGTATCTCAATCTATCTACTGAAAAAAAAATTTCCGAAAACCGTAAGAGATACGAAAAAATAATAACAAGCTGAGATGTAGATTTCTTCGAGATACAACTTTTTAGTTATATAGACTTTTCTCCTAAAGTGTATACTTTCTGAGAAAAATGACAATTTATGAATATTACGAAAACCTCCTAAAATATTTATGGAAAATGTCGGAAAATAAAAATTTTTAAAAAAATTGCAAATATCGTTCTTTTCTTATAATTCGGCATAGACGATCGGGTTTGTTCGGGTTTGTTTTTATGTATGTTTGTTTGTAACCAACTTCTTTGAACCCGAATTATTTGACCCACTTTAAACGGTCAGATTTAATTTAAATTTTGTAGACTTATCAAGAACCGCGACAATACAATAATCTACTAATCTAGCTCAATCTACTCAAAAAAAAAATTTTTTCTTAACAATAACTCAAACTAAAAAATGAAAAATAAATATAGTTTAAAAAAACTAAAAAACACCCTTTAATTTTTTAAACTAAAAAGCGGAAAATAAATATAGTTTAAAATAATTCTTGAAATTCTTAATATAGGCAGAAAATAATAGTGAACGATAAACATTAGTATTATTTTTTTAAAAAGCGTGGGTCGCTTTGTGCTATATTTTTCGTATATCGAGCACTCCACGCTTTTTTCACAATAATACTAATGTTTATCGTTCATTATTCTTTTCTGCCTATATTAAGAATTTCAAGAATTATTTTAAACTATATTTATTTTCCTCTTTTTAGTTTGATTAATTAAAGCGTGTTTTTTAGTTTCTTTAAACTATATTTATTTTACTGTAAAATTTAAAGGGCTCCACCTGCGGTACCTTTCACACATTTAAAACGAACTAACTTCTTTGAGCCACTCTGTATTGAACTTTTAAATAAACAACTTTTAACACTCTCTATATATCTCCGAAATTATCCACTTTTGGACTGAGGTAAGTTATGCTAGAACGTCATATTTAAGCCTCAGGAATTTGTGGTAGCGTTTTTTCCGCACATTTTAGAGACACCCTGTATAATACGCCAAGTATGCATGACACAAATACCGTACGAGCAAAAATTATTTGCATCAAAGAGGGCTTGGATTAAAAAACGTAGGGCTTGGTTTAGATCACAATGATATGGGGACGATATATCTAACCAAATCTAGGTTAAAATTTTGTCAAATTCATATTATGACATGATATGTCAAACTAATGAGTAATAAAATAAGTAGACAAATACAAATTTATTTTTGTTGTTTACAAAATTAACAAAGTAAGAATATACAGAAAAAAAAATAATTACATAAATTGCTGAAATTGGCCACCGCCATGCTCCAAGCATAAATTCACACGTTCCTTCATATTTTCGAAAGTGCCACCAGCATCGCTGGAGAAATGTTACCACATTCTTGGATAATCCTTTCTTGTAATTGTTCTAAATTTGCAACTGGTGTTTTAAAAATAGTGTTCTTTAAATGAGGAAAAACGAAGTAATCCGTAACCGTTAAACAAGGTGATCTAGGTGGGAATTTAATGTCTGATCGAAAACTGATCAATCTGTCGTCGAAAAAATTGCGTAAGTAGTTTTCGGCGGCTGTATGGGCGGTTGCGCCGTCCTGTTGAAACTATCCAAAACGTAGTTCGTCGTCAAGTAATTGCTAGCTAGCTAACCAGACACCAATTTTTTGAGAGGGTGCAATGTGGACTCTACAAAAAAATGGGTATTTTCACTACTCCACATGCGTGTATTCTGAGAATTCACATAACCGGAGAGGTGGAACCAGGCTTCATCCAAAAAAAAATGTCAGGTCTAATAAATCATTTCTTTCCAATAAATTTTGGGTAAACCATTGAGAGTAATTCCTGCGTCTTTCAAAATCTGCGGCTTGTATTTCTTGGAATACTTGCACTTTATAAGGAAATAAATTTAGCTGCTTGTTAAGAATAGTCCTGCATGTTTTATAAGATCTTTGTTTCCACTTCTTTGGACAGGCGTCTTATACAATTTGTTGGGCTATTTTGCATTATATCACGAACGTTTTTGTGTTGTATAGAACCTGTTTCCCTAAACACAGCCACGGTTCTTTTCAGGCAATGATAAAAATCCCCAGCAATAAAAGCAACTTTAGGAAAATTAGTGAAAATCGTCCATGCACAAACCCGGATTGTATTGCCATTCACCATTTACTCTAACCCCGTTTCGAAAATACGCTTCAACCATGAATGTTTTGTGGTGTTCCGTAAAGCCCATTGTGTGAATTGTTCAAGAAATTGGAAAACTTAGCGATGAATCAAATTACTTGTAACGACTGTCAAAGATGACGGAATAACTGATTGATTGTTAATTCAGGTAGTTACTGACACCCAACAGGTATTAAGCTCTACGGCTAAGCATTACGTCCTTAGATGCAAGGCCCTCTTTGATGCAAATAATTTATAATTATTGCTCGCGCGGTACAATTTTAACTTATCATAAAACACCAAGTGTTTTTATGAATTCGTAATAATCCGAATGCCACAAATAGTAACATCAACAACATTAAAGATTTTAACAACTAAAATCGCCATGACGGATTGTAATTTATACAGTGTGTGTATAAAGTCTGGAAACGGCTTAATAACATCACAATTTACTGGCCGATTTAAACCAAATTTGGTACAGTTGTGTAAGAGGATCTAACGCACCGAATGACGATATTGGCGTTGTTGCCAGCTTTTTAGTTTGTCTGAAATTCGAACGAATTTTATATTTTTAAATATAGCACCCAGTATATTTTTTCATTTGTAGTTTTTACATTAAATTTGTTACACTTTTGGTATAACATACTTTCTTCATAATATCAGTAGTTTTCGAAATAACGACGTGTTTTGAAAATATCAACAAATTGTGTTTTATTTATTAATAAATAAAATACCAGTTCAGTTTTGATGTTAAGTCATAAAAGCTGTCATTTTTACATGCAAAAATGTCTTTAACTGAAAGTGAAAGAATTAAAATTCTTATGATGAGAGGATATGGCGATAGGGTCAGATCTTACGAAGAGGTTAAAAATCTATTTAATGACGCATTTCCAAACGGAAATCCAATTTCAAAAGCAACTGTTCTAAAAACTGTCCGACGGTTCAAAGAAACTGGAAATTGTAGAGATAGGCGACGATCAGGACGACCAGTAGTAGTAGATGAAGAGAAAAGTTTAGAAATTTTACAACATGTTTTTGAAACCCCTGTTTCTTTATTAAGAAAAATTTCTCAAGTAAGTGACGTCTGCTTCAAATCCGTCCATAATGTTTTAATAAAACATAAATATTACCCTTTTAAAATACATGTAGTTCAAAAGTTATCAGAAGATGATTATGAGCGAAGAATTGAATTTTGTGATATTATGATGTCAAGGTTTGACCAAAATAACCCGGTTTTCAAATTTATACTATTTTCAGATGAAGCAACATTTATGTTAAATGGTAAAGTCAATAGACACAACTGTAGGTTTTGGGCAAATGAAAATCCCCACTGGATGATAGAAGGTCATACACAACGCCCTGGAAAATTGAATGTGTGGGCTGGGCTTCTGGGTAACCACAAGATCGGTCCATTTTTTATTGATGGAAATTTGACATCACAACTTTACCTTGAGCTCTTGGAAACGCAAATAGTGCCTACTATACGAAATGTGATAGGTCCAAATTATGCAAGTACATTCTTCCAACAGGACGGAGCTCCTCCCCATTTTGGTCGAAACGTGCGCGAATTTTTAAACAACACTTTTCCGAATAGGTGGATCGGTAGAGGGGGTACAATCGAGTGGCAACTTAGGTCCCCTGATTTGTCGCCTAACGACTATTTTTTATGGGGACACTTGAAGAACAGAGTTTATACCACAAAACCTCAAGATTTGGCCGATGTTCAGCGTCGAATTTTGGACGAATTTGAATTAATAACGCCAGAAATGATTTACAACACAATTGAAAAATTTTATTTTCAATTAGCAAACTGTCAAGCTGTACAGGGAAAACAGTTTGAACATTTAATATAAAAAATATATTTTTTCTAAATTGTACTAGTTATTTCGAAAACTACTGATATTGTGAACAAAGTATGTTATACCAAAAGTGTAACAAATTTAATGTAAAAACTACAAATGAAAAAATATACTGGGTGTTATATTTAAAAATATAAAATTCGTTCGAATTCCAGACGACAAACTAAAAAGCTGGCAACAACGCCAATATCGTCATTCGGTGCGTTAGATCCTCTTACACAACTGTACCAAATTTGGTTTAAATCGGCCAGTAAATTGTGATGTTATTAAGCCGTTTCCAGACTTTATACACACACTGTATAATTAATATGAAGATATATTAGACAGCCATAGTCCATAGTCCAACCCACCGCTGGCGTTTCAGCTTCGTTATAATACAATAATTATTCTTAATATAACTAAAACTAAGCTACGGCGAAATATCTGATCAAAATCACTCGCACACTCCTGGACTATATGATGTCATTTACCGGCGCGTCGCATTGCCGTTACTATGGAAACGAAAAATTGTAGATAAAGCATAGCATTTTACTAAATGACATACATACATACACATAGGGGCTCTATATCCCAAAAAAATTGTGCACGCATTTTAAATCAGTTTTTGATAATTTTGCCGATTTAACATGATTTTAGTTGATTTAAAATTATTTAATTTGATTGGACAGAATGCCATGACGAACAAGTAAAACAAAAACAATCCAATTATTATACAAATGTAGGGCGTTGGTGGGATTTTTATACGGATCATATTATTTATTTACCTATAGGTACTTGTTGTGCTGTTATATAAATAGATTTATATAAATATCCTCAAAACTGGGTATAGGGATATAGATGATACGGAAAATAAAATAAAAAAGGCTGAAAATAAAAATAAAGTTTAAAAAGTTATATCAATTTTCAGAAAATAATATTAAAAAAATACTTCCAAATAAATAAGTTTTATAATTTATTTTCACAAAAAGTAAAAAAAAACGATCATTTTAAATTTTGTTTTTAATAAAAATGTTGGGTTATATTCATACTGTTAGAAACTTCTTATTATCGGTTAACTTAAGTTATACAGTGTGTATCAGCCAAATGGAATAAATCGATAATAAATACACGGGAGCGTGTCCAAAAAAATGCTCGGACACGTCGATTGGTATTTCTAGTTGCGCATTTTTCACAATAAAAGCTTTTTATATAGGGTGTGTCATGTAACAGTGGCCAATATTAACTTTCTTATTTTAAATGCAAGATCCTGTATATTATTCAATTTTTGCATTCTTCAGAAAATTTTAGATATATTTCATGTACTATATCCTATACCTATCTTCAATTGTTTCGGAAATAATCCAGTGAGGATTTTCCTTAGACCAATAGCAGCAATTCTGACGATTAGCATGGCCGTGAAGTGTAAAGGTGCACTCATCAGTAAACAAAACATGTTCTAATAATTGGATCACATTGTTATCTAACATTACCATCATTTGTTCACAAAAATACGCTCTCCTATTAAAGTCGTCTTCCATGAGCTCATGAATAGATATCATTTTATAGGGATACATTTTATTTTGTTGTTATGTTCGAATAATCGATGAATTGCTAACATCAAACATTGGGGCTGTTTTTCGACTAGAAGTATGTGGGTTCTCCTCAAACTCAATCATAATAATTTTACGGAAGTAGTCCATTATCTCAGAGTGGAGCTGTGAAGATATGGGGAAAAAACACACAGTCATCTCCACAAACAATATATAAAAAGTCAATTTATTGGTGGTGTACATGTTTGGGTACTAAAAAGTACCATCATCAGCACCGAAGGACCCAAGTGCCACTTACAGGAAGGAATGTAAACAAATTTTAAAAACATTAAAAGGACAAGAACATATTGTAAAATTGGACGAAAACAAAGTTAAAATATTTAAAAAGTGGTAAAAATCGATATTAAAAATCGAAAGGAGTTTCCTCCTCTTTTCTTCCCGTACATAGTAATAATATCATTACTATATTCCGTACATATAATATAGTAATGATATTATTACTATGTACGGGAAGAAAAGAGGGGGAAACTCCTTTCCATTTTTAATATCGATTTTTACCACTTTTTAAATATTTTAACTTTGTTTTTCGTCCAATTTTACAATATGTTCTTGTCCTTTTTATGTTTTTAAAATTTGTTTACATTTCTTCGTGTAAGTGGCACTTGGGCCCTTCGGTGCTGATGATGGTACTTTCTAGTACCGAAACATGAACACCACAATAAACTGACTTTTTATATATTGTTTGTGGAGATGACCGTGTCTTTTTTCCCCATATCATTCATAATATCTAATTTGGTATCATCACTTATTGCATTGGCAGCTACTTTTTTTTATCTGCTTTACGTGTCCAAGCCCCAAGCTGACGAAACTGCTTTTCTACTTTACTAATTTTTTCTTGAGTTATAGGCAGCAAATTTGGAAATTTTTCATGAAATAAGCGAGCAACTTCCATTTGTGTCCGTGTTTTATCTCCATAACCAATCATCTGTTGAATTGTTATTTTGTGCATTTCTGTTAAATAAACCATTTTTCTGATATGCAGTTAACGAAATTCAAACGACTACAACACTGACAACTACTGTCATGCATACAGACAACAATTTGCTTAGGTCACACGAGGTTTAAACAAAAGTAAACAAAACTATTTTTACCTTTTTTTTTAATTTCATATCAGCAAAAAGAAACGCTGAAACGCTTAATACTTCCGAAACAGTTGACGATAGGTATAGGATATTGGATATTGTACATGAAATATGTCTAAATTTTTTTTGAAGAATCCAAAAATTGAATAATATACAGAGTGTTGCATTTAAAATAAGAAGAAGTTCTAATTTTAGGAATACAGTTATACATTTTTAGTGTTCCGCAGCCCCCCCTGGCCCAGCCAGAAAAAGGGTAGGGGGGGATTGCGGTTAAACCTTCCCCCCAGAGGCACAAATATTTGTTTTAAACTAAGCGCAAATAAATCATGTTGTTTTTATTTTCTTTCTATTCTCGTATTGTAGAAAATATCTTAAAAAATATTTTCTAACATTTTTATAACAGAAAAGTTTTTTTTTTATTTCGTTAAATACCCCTTTTCGGGTCCCAATTACCTACAATTTTAAACGCATATTTGGCCGATTTTTGGATAAAACGAAGAAATAACGAAATATCGATCAAAAAACAAAATGGTGTCACTAGTGTTTGCTCTTAACATGGAATGGTCGATCAAATCGAACGCCTTGCTTCGAACCATAAAGACCACGAAACCTTTTTTATTTGTATTCAAGTTGTTGTACAGGTGTTCAAGAACCGGCAGAATTGACAAAGCCGTATTTTTTTCCCGTCCTGAAACTATGCTGGCAGTTCGTAAGCAACCGAAGTGCTGCTGATAGGAAATTGCTTATTTGCTCGAACACGGCCTTCTCGAGAATTTTTGAAATTGAGCTCAACAAAGATATTGGACGGTAATTTTCAAATAGCGTTCTATCACCCTTTTTGTGTAAAGGAATCACTCTAGCTGTTTTAAATGTTTCCGGAAACGATGCAGAATTGAAATTGAATTCTAAAACTGATTTATCTGAAAGAAAATTGGAATAACTTTTTAGTTATTTTCCGACTTTTCTGCAAAATTTAGCGAATTATGGGTTGTTTGGCACAAGACATATTTTTTTGTGTACCCCAAATATAGACAGTTTTTTTTATACATATATAGAAAATGAACCTATTGCAATTTCTTGTTCGGTTAGAATAAAATTAACTTTTGGAAACCATGTCATTAACATCTATAAAAAAAATAATTCAGCGATTTTTGTGCTTAGGAACCTGAATAAGACCGTTGAAAATAAAGTATGCCTGACTGCGTATCATGCACTTGTGCCCTCTGTTTGTTGGCGTGGGGACATTCATCTCATTCTCATTTTGTCTCTTTATTGTAACTAGGGTTTCCATCCCGGATCTCAAAAATCCCGGGATCCCGGAAGATTTTTGTCCCCGAAAATCCCGGGATTGAACTATAGCAATCCCGAAAATCCCGGTTTTTTTTAAACGATCATCAATCTGCTCTGATCTCTGATAGTTCTCGTTTAACGTGTATTTATTTGTTTTTTCTTGTCATTTTATTTGAAAATGTTGAGGACGAGGACAGAGACAGAGATAATGAAGCAGATGGCATGGAAATAATGTATGAAGTAGAACCAGAGAACCAAATTCAAATGACAACAAATCACGATATTTATTCCATTGTCAAAAAAATTCCGAAAAGTGGTTTAGATATTTCGCCGGTCTCCTACCAAAAATTCAACTTTACGAACGTATGTAAACGAAACACATGCGACATAACTTTTTCTAATATTATACTGCAAAACAAGATGGAATAGCCTCGTTGATATGTTGGAACCTTTCGTTTTGCTCAGAGATTGTATTCAGAAGATTTTAATTGATCTGAACAGATCGGTAGTTATAAATGACAGTGAATTTCAAATAATGAGAGATATCATACAATGTTTTGAACCTGTTAAATTGACGCTAGAAGCGATTTGTAGAAAATACGCCAATTTGTGTACGGCTGATGTAAGTTTCCAATTTTTATTTCAAGAACTTGCAAATCTAAATACGCCACTTAGTTAAGACTTTCAACAAGCGCTTACAAATCGTATAAATGAACGTCGAACTATAATGTCGGGGATTATCTCATACCTTCAAAATCCTAGCACCCATCATGGAAGCAATTTATTTAAACACCCAAATTCTGAAGCCATAGCTCAATTTGTCAAAAATATATCAGAACATTTAAAAAAATATATTACTTCATATTTGGAATCCGACGATGGAGACAATATGCCCTCTGTCTGAAATAAGAGAGAAGCCGACTGGGATTTTAACTTTAAAGCAAAAACTCAAGAAGCCATTGGCTCTGTTACCACTAGAACTAAACCTAATTGGCGGTAAATATCGGAAAATCCAAAAGTCCATCTTAACGCAATTAAAAAAAAATTCCCTTTTTGAAAATGGAGGATTAGGAGGTTTATATTTGCAAAAGTGTTACGAATATTTACTGACAGTACCACCTACAAGTTTGCTTAAAGCCTTTTCTTCAGCAGTCACATTTGCGACCAAACTTTGATCGCGCTTAAGTAACTCAACTTTAGACACGTTGGTGTTTTTAAGAGCATATTTTATTTTTACTAAGCAAATCGTAAATGTTTAACAATTTTTTTGTTTGCGCTGTTTAATAAAAAGTTCTTTTCTTTGTTTTACGTACTTACGCATAACGTAATTTTTTATTTACAAAACGTAAATGTATAAAAATGATTTTTATTTTTGAGTTTTTAGTAAAAAGTTTTTGCCATATTATTATGTCTGCATTTTTATTATTCCTGTTGCTACTTGCTAGTCTTAGATTTTTTTAATATTAAATATTAGAATTGATACCGGAATTTGATTTTTAATCCCGGGATTTCAAAGAGGGATCCCGATCCCGAAAATTGGAAACCCTTATTGTAACTTTATACCACTATTTATGACGATTGTGAGACTTTGTTTGTGTACAGGGTCCTGCACCTCACCTCCCGTCTTCTATAGCTCACTTAGTAATTAAGTTAGAATTTTCATATTTTGCAGACCTTATCTGTATCTTAGGGCGCATTTCAGGAAAATATTTTTTTTCATACAGGGTGTTCGAAAAAAGTGTGACGTCATAAGGGTGTATTTTTTTAAATTACATGCCATATATTTTCTTACATTTTTGGGTGCCTCCTATAGTTACCTACATACCCCTAAAATTTTATTAAAATTGATTCAGTATTATAGACGAAAAAAAATAAAAACTAAAAAATATCAGTTTTGCGCCACTGCTATTAAAAATAAATAAAAAATAAAAATAATGCCTCGTTAATAAATTTATACAAAGGAACTTATTAAATAAGGTATAACAATTTTGTTAACCAAGTTTGGTTAACACGAATTGTACAAGGTGTCCAAAGTTTAGTGTCAAACTTTGCAAACTTTAAAGCAATTTATTTTTCTTATTTCAAATGGGAACCCCTGTATATTTTGATGTCATTCGATGCAGAATTAAAAATCAAACTTTTTTCCTAATTGCAACCCTATCGAAATTTCTAACGCATCAAGAGTTATTTGCAGAATACTAATTTTATCAACTATTCCAACAGTCATTATTATGAATAAATATCGAAGGTGGCTTTGAAAAACAATTTATTGGTATTAAAGTTTATTAAAGTGACCAGAGACCATTTTGACTTTAGTAATCTAAAAGTTTTAAATACTGTTAAATTGTTAGTAATTATTTAAGCTGTTATAATTACTTTATATTGTTTTTTGTGATGGACTACAACCAAGAAGAGCTCGTAGATATGATTTTTATATTAGGAGCATGCGAAAAGAACTCTTTTTTGGCAAGCCAAGTTTACGCACAGTGTTATCCGGAACGACGACATCCAGACAAAAGGAGCCTGCAAAACATATTAGAGAGGTTTGTACAAACGGGAAATGTAAACTACCCAAAACCAGTGAGAAATAAACCGGTCCGAACTGAACAAAATCAATTGGCTGTGCTATTATCTGTTATAGAAAATCCTTCAGTTACTTAACAAGCAGTCGCTGATGCCGTAGATGTAATCGAGAGAACAGTTTAACGAATTTTCAAGGATAACCATATTCACGATTATCATTTCCAATTAATAATTACTAACAATTTAACAATATTTGAAACATTTAGATTACTAAAGTCAAAATGGTCTATGGTGACTTTAATAAACTTTATTACCAATAAATTGTTTTTCAAAGCCACCTTCGATATTTATTCATAATAATGACTTGGAATAGTTGATAAAATTAGTTTTCTGCAAATAACTCTTGATGCGTTAGAAATTTCGATAGGGTTGCAATTAGGAAAAAAGTTTGATTTTTAATTCTGCATCGAATGACATAAAAATATACAGGGGTTCCCATTTAAAATAAAAATAATAAATTGCTTTAAAGTTTGCAAAGTTTGACACTAAACTTTGGACACCCTGTACAATTCGTGTTAACCAAACTTGGTTAACAAAATTATTATACCTTATTTATTAAGTTCCTATGTATAAATTTATTAACGAGGCATTATTTTTATTTTTTATTTATTTTTAATACCAGTGGCGCAAAACTGATATTTTTTAGTTTTTATTTTTTTTCGTCTATAATACTGAATCAATTTTAATAAAATTTTAGGGGTATGTAGGTAACTATAGGAGGCACCCAAAAATGTAAGAAAATATATGGCATGTAATTTAAAAAAATACACCCTTATGACGTCACACTTTTTTGGAACACCCTGTATGAAAAAAAATATTTTCCTGAAATGCGCCATAAGATACAGATAAGGTCTGCAAAATATGAAAATTCTAACTTAATTACTAAGTGAGCTATAGAAGACGGGAGGTGAGGTGCAGGACCCTGTATACATGCATGAATAAATTCTGATTTTGATTCTGATAGACTCCTATTTAAAAAGAATAAACCACGTCACTGCGTCCAAACTTCTGCCGCCTTTAATTGGGTACCGCAAAACAGCCCACAGCACCCCCAAAGAACAATCATTTTCTTGGCCCTGCATTGTGATGCAAACTCAAATAATAAAGCCGTGTATTGCAAGAGTGCTTTATATTGTTCGGGGGCTTTCGTTTCGTACAGTCACTGACTTAGAAAATCGGTTTGAACATGGACAGGTGCACGAGTAGTAGCCGACCCTTTCTCTTGTGCCCTCTTATTTGAAGGGAAGACAAATTAGGTTTAAGCTCAATAGCCAAACTAGATATTTTATGTCTTAGCTTAGACTAATAGTGTTTGGACGGTTGGAAGTATTAATTATTCCAATATGAAGTAAATTCAGTAAACCCAGTACAGTTTTTCTTTTTGAAAAATGCTTGGACATTGATAGTGTTTCCGACATAAGAGATATTATGACGATATTGACAATGTTATTAAATGGTAACCCTGGTTTTTTTATCGACTTTTTAAAGTGCGTATTAAGTTATACATAATTACCAAATTTCAAATATTTATTCTTTGCCAAATATTGATGAGTTAAAGGCACGAAAAAGACATGTAAAGGGCGGAATATATGCAAAATGCTTATACAGTGTCACCAGTAGAGTCCGCATCATATGAGATTTTTTTTATTAATAACTTTATTCGAAATTTGACTTTGGCATCAAGTTCTGCTTCGATCGAGATGAAAATTGAGCAAAAAAATAATAGTCACGTGATTCATTATTTTTTCCAAAAAAATAATTCAAAAGTGGGGATATTTCTGAAAATATCGAAAAAAGTTATTAGAAAAAGTTTTTTTAAATGCAGATTCTATCTCACATGCAAAATTTCAGCTGCATAAGATAATTTTGATTTTTTACCCATATTTTGTAAATTGCACCTCATTTGCAAAATAAGACTCAACGCAACCTACATAAAACTTCTTAGTTTTGACAATGCTTTATTTCAGATACATTTTCTTTAAAGTAGAGCTATATTAAATGTGTGTTTTTCTACAAAATCAAAATTGGGCTATTAAAATTTGGTCGCATGTGATGCAAAGTTTATTTGTTTTTAACCATGTATAAGGTAACTTCATAAAATAGGTATTTTTGAAAACGTAGTTTGTGTCTGAAAGTAATACAGGTTAACGTTATTATGACATAGCTTAATAATAAATTATAATATAGGGGTTTTAAATTAAATCGTTGAAAATAAATAAACTTTACGTTGTTAAACTAAAATTTATTTTCCACTTAAAAAACACTTTACTGAAGACACTGTGTTATTTTTTGTCTTAATATTAAGGTGTATTACTTTCAGACACAAACTACGTTTTCAAAGATGAAGTTAACGCCATGTAGTAGGAATCAACCCCAAAATCCTTAAGAGCTAAACTGTTACCAACTCCTAAAAGTGAAATATTTGATGAAGTCTGAAGGAAGAACGAATTTCAAATTTCTAAACCTTATACTGGGTCAAAAACAAATAAACTTTGCATCACATGCAAATTTTAATAGCCCAATTTTGATTTTGTAGAAAAACACACATTTAATATGAATATCTTTAAAGAAAATGTATCTGAAATAAAGCATTGTCAAAACTAAGAAGTTTTATGTAGGTTGCGTTGAGTCTTATTTTGCAAAAGTGGTGCAATTTACAAAATATAGGTAAAAAATCAAAATTATCGTATGCAGCTGAAATTTTACATGTGGGCTAAAAACTGAATTTAAAAAAACTTTTTCTAATAACTTTTTTCGATATTTTCAGAAACAATCCCACTTTTGAATTATTTTTTGGAAAAAATTAAAATTTGATAGATAATGCGAATCACGTGACTACTATTTTTTTGCTTAATTTCCATCTCGATCGAGGCAGAACTTGATGCCAAAGTCAAATTTCAAATAAAGTTATTAATAAAAAAAAAGCCCATATGATGCGGACTTTACTGGTAGCACTGTATATGCATATTTTGTCAGTTTTATAATAAAATGCATATTTTTCATAAATTATTTTAAGAGCATATTTCTATGTTTTCGGCTTTATCAAAAAATTTAAAACGTTAAAGGTTTAATGTCCAGTTCGGTAGGTACTTATTTCAAGGATTTTCAAAACAAGTTTTACTTGCGTTTAGGATATTGCCCAATAGTGAATGGACAACATTTTAAGCATTTATTGACGAAAAAGAAAGAAAAATAGAAGGATCATTTACTTTAATTAAAAATGGATAGAAGGATCTTTTATTTTTTAATTAAATTAATTTTTGTTATGTGAAATGTGCTTTATATGTGCCTAAGCATTCTTTCAAAAAACACTGCTGGATTTACTGGAATTTATTATATAAGTAACAAACAGGGACGGAGTTATGGGGGGGGGGGGGGGGGAGGGCGAGCCCTCCCCCTCAAAGTTACCTTAAACATCAAAAGTTGGGAAAATTTGGTACACAAAAATGTGTGCAGCTTATTTAACTTCCATTAATTGCCCGGACTAACATGGAATCGTCTCGTATTAAATTCCAAAATTACCGGACTTCTTATATATTAGAAGTCTTTGAGGAGGACGAAATCCTGACTGCGGCGCAGCCAATGACCTGTACTAGATCATTGGGCGCAGCTATCGCCTATCGCTTTGCTTGCGTCGCACACTACACAAGTCAAGTTAAGACCGACTGTAATATACAGGGTGAGTCGGGAGGAATGGGCCAAACTCTAAGGGTGTAATCTATTCATCAAAATAATAAGAAAAAACTCAAATGTTGTTATCCAATATTCATTTGTTTTTAAATTACAGCGTTAAATAAAATAATAATGTTTAACCAAAATATGCAACATTAACATTGTTTTAAATAAATCATTGGCTTTTTTTTTAGAGGTTTGGATTGGTCGCTGTGGTCCTATTAGTTGGCCTCCTAGATCGCCAGACCTCACACCGTTGGACTATAATTTATGGGGTTGGTTAAAAAATGAGGTATACAAAGTAAAAGTAGATTACTATAGGGATGCATTAATTAGACGCATTAGAAATGCTGCGCTCAATATTAAAGAAAGGCACGAATCAATTAGAAGAGCCACGCGCGCCCCTCGTTAACGAAGCAAGAAATGTTTGGAAGTCAATTGCGGTATATTTGAAAATTTATTAAACCAATGATTTATTTAAAACAATATTAATGTTGCATATTATTTTGGTTTAACAATATTATTATTTTATTTAACGCTAAAATTTGAAAACAAATAAATATTGGATAACAACATTTGAGTTTTATCTTATTATTTTGATGCAATGATAACACCTTAGAGTTTGGCCCATTCCTCCCGACTCACCCTGTATAGATAGACACATTTGGCATTTTCAGTCAATTAAAGACTGTCGTTTATCGTACACAACCTAAGTCTTTGGAGGATCTTAAAAGCAGTATTTTAGATGCTGTGCATGTTATTTCTCGTGAACATTTTCAAAACGTGCTTTCCCAATTTTCCGAGAGGATTGGACACTGTCATGTAGGTGGCTGAAGGACGACATTTTGAACATTTAATTAAATAACTTTTATTTTATATTATTGTTTATTTAAAAATTATTACCAATTTTGTTTAAATAAAATGTACTATTCATTTGCCCGTATTTCCGAAACGGTTGAATTTAGTCATATGAATGATAATCATACGAAAAATATTTTAAATTTATTGAGGATTTAGAATATCTGATAATATACATTTAAAAAAAAAATAATGTCAACACTTGACAGTTGGTGACATTCACTTTTAGTTCGCCTGTAATTAAGCCGTTCCGGAACATTTGCCCAACAAACTGAACAAACCCTGTATATGTTTTTTATACAGTTTATTTGATTATTATGGGTAGGTCTGAAATAAATACTTTTTGAATTGTGTTATTTTTTTTATATAACTTTTAGTCTAGTTCAGTCGCCCAAATGAAAAAATATTGTAAATGTTAGTGGGCAGCTACGGAATCCTCTTAATCAAATTATTGATTTCTTAGATAAAGTTAATAGAATTCCTAACAATCAGTCGGAATTTACAGAACATTTCAGCACATCCACGTAACTTTCAAATTTTTATGACATAAAAGTACTTAATAAAAAGTTGGGATACTATATATCTAGAATAGTTTTTCTTGACTTCGCAAAAGCTTTTGACTCTATTAATCATAATATAATGATAGTGACTTGCCTTATTTCTTTGTAGTTACATGGCAACCAATGTGTATGTTGTTGTTAGTTACGGAAAAGCTCGCGGTCAATAACTGGTAAAAAGCTTTCTTTTTTGAAATTTGTGCGTTTTTTGATGAATAATCTGATACAAAACGATCCAAATGTGGAATGAAATAAAGCAGCTGGTAGTAGTAGCAGCAGGCGCGTAACTACAGGGGGGCCTAGGGGGACCGGGCCCCCCCCCCCCCCAGACGTCGCTGACTTTGTAAGCTCGCTACTCGCCTCGCAAATATAGCATCAATTTTTACATAACAATGAACGAGTTTATAAATTACACAATATTTAAAAAACCTATCAATATCATTTATTATATAACTAATCTAAAATTTTGACGTATTGCTTTTGCTTTAACATATTTTGCTGCAAGGCTGGCAACCAAACATACAATAATAAAATTATAATAAATGTATTTTGGTTGTCAGCCTCAAAGTTATTTGGCAATTTTACTCGTTGAACTTTGGGTATGTTTATTCAACGATGTGCGAAATAATCTTGAAAAATATCACTCGACCATCATTTTTTTATTGGTTAAATTTTCCATTTTTCACTCAAACTTTTTTGGCAATACTCGTTGAAGTTTGGGCTTGTTTATTCAATAATTAAATCCCTCGAGCTTCGCTCTCGGGATCTTATCAGAATAAACATGTCTAAATTCAACTCAAAAAATTTCCAAAAAAAGTTTTCGTGACAGCTGAAAAATCTAACCGATAAAAAACGAAGTCTTGTGATATTACTGTTGATTATTGACCAAATTTGTTAAAATTTGGGCGTGGTGCAAAAAAAATTTCGCCTGCGGCAAGCTCTCCGCCGGCCCGCATCTAGGTACACGAGCCGCCAATGCAAGTCACAATAACAGGCCCACCCTAGGCCACCCCCAGGTCAGAGGGCTAGTTACGCCACTGAGTAGCAGCAAAAAATACTACCTTTAAGTTGCTGCAGAAAAAGTTCAAGGAACACTACGAAATTGCTTACGGACAATTTCAGCAGTGCAGTGCCAGGGTGTGATTTGAAAGAAGTTTCTCGAAAATACAATGAAAATATATTTCTCGCATATTTTGAAGAGAAATTTAAGATATGGAAGTCTCATTGCTCAATGATTAAAGCCATGTTGAAATTAAGTTGAAATATGGATATTAGCAAATATTATAAATGTGTCGCTATTTTTAAGCGGAAAGGAGAAGACTACCAACCTAGAAAGTCTATGATTTTGACGAGAGACCAAATTGAGCTGTTGAAAGCATGATGAAAGTAGCCACTATATTTGAGGTTTATTTGGCGCTTGTTGCAGAGAAGAGCTGTGCCATTTGACAATCGACAACGTAGACGATTGGGATATTACATTAGTAGTGAACTTAAATAGTACAATAAAAATTAAAAAGATCCTTGTATTGTTTTTAACACTAGTGTTAAACGTAATCCACTTTGGGTTTAAAAAAATTACCGTGTCGGACTTCCATTATGTCTTTATTTTGTTACTTAACACAACGTTTCGGTTAGTTAGTCTAACCGTTTTTAATTTTTATAATTCTAAGGCTACTGTCTAAAATACTATCCATGTGCAATGAAGCTTGATGACTCCGCCTAGGTGCTTATTGGAGTGTGAAGTTTGAGCTGTTGGTTTTGGACAAGAAGAGGCTTCCAGATATTGTGGATATCTATACTTGGTTTAGTAAATATATGGGTATTTTGATTCATGAAAGCTGCTTCTTTGAATTTTCGTTTTCTCCAGTGCTGTTCCGTGTCCAAAACCTTGGCTTCTGATCACTGTATATTATGTTGGTTGGTCCATATACATGTTCCGCTATACCTGATCTCGAAGTTTCACCTCTTTGAGTATGTTTCAGATGTTCTTTAACTCGTACGGAAGGAGGTCTTTTTGTTTCTCCAATGTACGATTCGCCGCACTCGCAAGGGATTTGATATATACAATTTTTTGTGTTTTCATTACTGGGGGGTTTTACTTTTGTAAGAAAGCTTCTAAGCGTATTTCCAGATTTGAAGGCTGTTTTGATATTATAGTTTTTGGCTATCCTTCTAATCTTTTCAGAAGTCCCCTTGACATAAGGTATTGTAAGAAATGCTTGCTCCTCTTTCGATTCTGTATTAGTTTTTACTTCGCGATTTTTAAGTTTTGAATGGTATTAGTTACAAATTACAATGTTTTAGGGTAACAATTCTGTTTTAAATCTTTTCTGATGTTTGCAATTTCAATTATAAGGTCTTTCGGATTATTGCAAACGTTAGATGCTCTGTGATAAAGTGTTTGAATTATGCCCTGTTTTATGGAGTTTAAATGATTCGATCCGTGATTAAAGTATTGCCCCGTGTAAGTGGGTTTCCTGTACACTGAAGTTTTTACGTTTTCAGCACTTCGTTTGACGAGAAGATCGAGAAAAGGTAGAGTGGAATGATTTCTGTTTTCCATGGTAAATCTAATGGATTGTCTTATACTATTAATATGTTCCAAAAACCGTATCAGCTTTTCGTTGCTGTCTGTCCAGATAATAAAGGTATCATCAACTTATATAAGCCAAAGTTTAGGTTTAATCTTGGCATCTTCAAACAAAAATTGGGTTTATTACATGCAGTGGTGCAAATAGCTGTAATTTTGCTTGTATTTGATAAATAATATTTTTTTCTGTTTAAGATATGCCGAACTATGTATATCATAAAATATGCTCGATAATAAGTGAGCCATTGTTTATATATAGGTATATAGTTTACAGTTGCCTTAGATATAAATGCATCGGGTTACCTTTTCAGAGAATAGCTAGCGTTAATCTTAATTATTCAGCTTATAAATGTATTTTCTTTAATGAAAGGGTACTATCACAATCACAATGTGTAAGAGACGCAGTGGTGTACGTTCAAGAGTATTACCTAAATTCAAAAACATTTTTACTAAATCGATACGATTCTGGACGTAAAGTAACATTTCTTGTCTTGTTCGTCCTTGATTGTCTTGTTCTGAATATGTTAAAACGATATAAATAACAAAAAACTGGAATTGAGAAATGTTTTTTAAGAGAGAAAAAAAATTAATACATTTAACATATATTTAGGGAATAGGGATGCCATAAAAACCCTACACGTACAGTTGACGACATATAAATTCGTACTATCCACCCATACATAACTCAATTACAACAAAATTGGGTAAAACGGGGTTCTCACTTTGCTGCTTATACCTGGATAGAACACTAGCTATATACATAGCTGTAAATTATTGTATGTACGATTTTTTACCATAAGTAATAATGGTTATTTCTAAATATTTTTGTGTTTAAATTACAGCCGCGAAATAAGAAAATTATAAAATAATAGCAGGAAAACTACAAAAGTATAACGCCAAAAAGGGTAAATTTATTAACAAACAACAAACAAAATACTAATATTTAATTGCTGAGCCATTTGATTCTAACACTAATCGTAATCTTCTTGGCATTGACAAAATAATACTTCTGGTGTAATCCGGAGTTAGCCCTTCCGAAATTTCTTCTATTTTATCAAATAACTCTTATTTCATTCTGTGGTTTAAAATTTATTTTGTACATTTTTTTACCATCAATCCTCAAACATTTTCAATTGGATTTAAATCAGGACCTCTTGAGCACCAAGGCAGACATATTACGTTGTTTTGTCTAAACCAGTTTCCTATATTTCTTGCAGTATGCACAGAGCAGTTATCCTGCTGAAATATAAAGTTATTTCTTTCAAAAACTATCGCGGCAGAAGGAAGAAAACCATTTTCCAAAATCTGAAGATATATATTACTGTTTAGTGTTCCACCAATATTCCAGCATACATACACCTGCATCGTCAACACTTATCCATGCCCACACATTAACGGAGAAACGTCCACCGGTTTGCTTT
This sequence comes from Polydrusus pterygomalis, assembly GCA_963969555.1. Taxonomy (NCBI): domain Eukaryota; kingdom Metazoa; phylum Arthropoda; class Insecta; order Coleoptera; family Curculionidae; genus Polydrusus; species Polydrusus pterygomalis. The sequence continues at coordinate 31,167,374 of OZ018384.1, read as the reverse complement.
TTTTGAGTATCATATCGGGAATTTGGTGGTCTATATACTCGAATCCTTCCATTATATTGTAGACTGGAAAGTTTTCTCCTCGGAAAAGATAACATTTTGCCAAAAAAATAATTTTCTGGTAAATATTGCATAGCAAACCCAATTCTTTGTTCCTTACTATTTTTTTAAATCGGTTTGGATGCAGCTGCTCGATTTCTTAATTCGGAACATTGTCTTACTCGGCGTTGCTCAGTTCTAGATGAAGCAGGGAATCCTGTTATGTGCATAGCGGATACTGCAGTTTCAAATGGATTTTGCCTTAAATTCTCCAACAAATTTCGGTCTTCTTCATTTGATGATTTTCTATTATTTAAACCAGACCCAACAGACCTTTCAAGTGTTTGATGATAGCGCCATTTTTTTACAATTCCTTGAATAGTACTTCTAGGTACTTTAAAATGATCAGCTATTTTTCCATAAGACCACCCTATTTCTACAAAACATATTATTGTTGCAATTTCAATAATACTTAAATGAGGCATTTTTAAATCAAATAAGATAATGACAATACTTTGACAGATATCATGATAACAATTACCACGTTACAAAGGTAATAAAGGTAAAAAAGTAGCATTTACAGTGTCACAGTTTAGTGTACGAAATTATCTGTCGTCAACTGTACGTGCTTGAAGCCACTTTATGCACCAGATACTTTACCGTACCTATAATTGTTTTAAAGAGAATCATTGTCAACGTAAATATATTGCCTCGCTGGCTAAACTCAAGCTTCTCTTATCTCTATATACTTTAAGTAAGGATTTTAAACAATTAGACTGTTTATGTGCGAAATCTGATAGTAATTTTGCCTCTGAATGATACTTCGGGGATTTATTACAACAACGTTTTATGACGACAACAAAAACAGTTTTTATAGCACCTGTTGAGGGTAACTTAAATGGAATTTCAGCAATCTCTCTGATTGTAAGAGGATTATGTTAAGGGAGGATTCGGGTTTATTTTCTTCACTTCTTACCGCCAATTGAGGAAATTTTAACTTGTGGAAAATCAATTTATTATCTCGTTTACATTTACATCGAGGACCCCAATTATTGGCTAATGATGATTGTTGATAAATTAAGGAAAGGTTAAATGACAAAAAGAAATATGTACTACATAAAGCCAGAAGTACTATGTTAAATTTACCAGTAAGACTACTGTAAAATTACCATATGTGGTAAAATCTCGTGGATCATTGTCTTTGTGGCTGTTGATGCTCTTTGGGAGCCCCTATCTCCGAAGAGGAGGCCGATACGAAAGAAGTTTATATGAACTTACAGTATTCTTTTCACTGTATATACAGCGTTATGATAAAAAAACGGATCAGCCTTTTTATATAGAATACCCCCCACTTAATCAACAATCGCTCGAACCCGTCAAATTAATTATTTTATATACATATATACAGTGTGACCAGTAAAGTCCGCATCATATGGAATTTTTTTTATTAATAGCTTTATTCGAAATTTGACTTTGGCATTAAGTTCTGCTTCGATCGAGATGAAAATTTAGCAAAAAAAAAGTAGTCACGTGATTCGCATTATCTGTCAAATTTTAATTTTTTCCAAAAAATAATTCAGTAGGGGGGTTATTTCTGAAAATATCGAAAAAAGTTATTAGAAAAAGTTTTTTTAAATGCAGTTTCCAGCCCACTTGCAAAATTTCAGGTGCATAAGATAATTTTGATTTTTTACCCACCACTAAAATTTATTTTCCACTTAATTAACACTTTACTGATGACACTGTGTTCTTTTTGTCTTAATATTAAGATGTATTACTTTCAGATACAAACTACATTTTCAAAAATACTTTTTTTTATAAAGTTACCTTATACAGGGTCAAAAACAAATAAACTTTTCATCACATACGACCAAATTTTAATAGCCCAATTTTGATTTTGTTGAAAAACACACATTTAATAATATGCAATTTACAAAATATGGGTATAAAATCAAAAGTATCTCATGTAGCTAAAATTTTGCATATGCAATGGGCTAGAAACTGCATTTAAAAAAACTTTTTCAAATAACGTTTTTCGATACTTTTAGAAATAACCCCTTTTTTGAATTATTTTTTTGGAAAAAAATAAAATTTGACAGATAATGCGAATCACGTGACTACTATTTTTTTGCTTAATTTTCATCTCGATCGAAGCAGAACTTGATGCCATAGTCAAATTTCGAATAAAGTTATTAATAAAAAAAATCCCATATGATGCGGACTTTACTGATGGTCACACTGTATACAGGATGGATTATAAACATGCTACGTATATCAACATAAAATATTTTTAATGAAACATTGTATATTTTTACATTCTATAATCAATTCTAGACATTTTTCATACATCATGTCCTATACCTATCTTCAACCGTTTACGAAATATTAACTTTTAAAACCAAATAGACCAACGACAAAGTATGAAAATAATCTATTTTATAAGATGTTGGTAATGTCATTCGCCAACTGTTCTGCAGTAGATCAATTAATCTAAAAATTCATGTTGTACATTTTGTACTACTTGTGGTGAAATCTCTTGTACTACTCGTCGAATGGACTCCTTAAGCGTATAATTGAGTTGGGTTTAGATTTATAAACTGAATTTTTGACGTTGCCCCTGAAAAATAGCCCAGTGGGTTAAGATCAGGTAATTTGGGTGGCCACTCTATTGACTTCCGTCTATCTATCCACCGCCCTGGAAAAGTTGGATTTGAGTACTTCCTTACAAGGTTAGCATAATGCGGGGAAGCACCATCCTGTTGAAACAATAAGGTTAAACATGGTAAATCAGGATCAGTATAATCTGGAAATAAAATAGTGAGAGCTGGAGCAAGATCATTTCGATAGGAATTTAGATAGCTGTCTCCAGTGAGGCTATCCAATGCCCGCCCTGGCATTCAACTTTTCATTATACTGGGTGTGATTTTCTATGAATCAGTGAGGATTTTCCTGTGTCCAGTATCTGTGGTCTTGTCTATTAACCTGACCATTTGAAGAAAACGTAGCTTCATCCGAAAAACAAATTATTTGGACAATTCGTGCGTGATTATCTGTTTTGCGCAATTATTGTTTCACAAAATTGCTCTCGCTTATCAGGATCATCGTCCAATAACTCTTGTAAAATTACTGATTTGTAGGTATGAAACTTTTAAAGAAAATTTAGATATGGTGGTTTGGTGAGTATCATAGTAACGCTAAAGCTGTGTGCTTGAGCCATGAGAATATTCGTGTAGTGATATTATTTTCTCCTACCCTAGACACACAATTTTCATTGAACATATCACGGACTTCCGTATGACTTCAACTTTTATCTCAACAATCCAACGTAATCAACCATTTTATGCGTTCATCTTCAGCGAGGCGCATTTTGGATGTAATATCAGCATAATTTGATAAACATCCACTGACATTTTTTGACGCCCCAAACTTAAATAGCAAATTGTCATTGCCAATGCCTTAAAGATTGTAACTTGAGTTCAGAACGTTGCCAAGTCGAGAAACATACCAAAACCAGCATTAAAGTTTTAATATTTCGTAAATGGTTGAAGATAGTTATTGGGCATGATTTATGAAACATGTCTAGAATTGATTGTAGAATGTAAAAATATACAATATGTTTTACTGCTCCGTTTCGTTATCACAACGCTGTATAAATAGATTTGAAAAAGTTTTATGAAAAGCTTTTCTAACCTTAACAATAAATTACAGAGTTTGAAGTGACTTAAACAATAAAGTGTCTGTAATATCATTTTGATACATTATATATAGCTCACTCGAAAAACAAATCTTAGAGCTTTTGCCATTTCGTGGATTCTTTGATTTGTCCCATTTCTCATATTCTATCGTTTGCCATTTTTTACTGGTCCAAGATTTTCTTTAGCTAGCCTGTGTCCGAAATTTTTACGTTTAGAATCGATTAGTGGCGTTGCAGTAAGTCCCCGATCAGATTTAAAAAAAAAGCGTCCTCGATAATGGCTCTTTTCGTTAAAAAGACGGGCATTGTTTTAACTAAAGACGATTTATTTTTAAATGGTGTTATCTCTCAAATTCTCATTACTATACAGTGTGACCAGTAAAGTCCGCATCATATGGGACTTTTTTTTATTAATAACTTTATTCGAAATTTGACTTTGGCATCAAGTTCTGCTTCGATGATGAAAATTAAGTAAAAAAATAGTAGCTACTTGATTCGCATTATCTGTCAAATTTTAATTTTTTCCAAAAAATTATTCAAAAGTGGGGTTATTTTTGAAAATAACAAAGAAAGTTATTAGAAAAAGTTTTTTTAAATGCAGTTTCTAGCCCACTTGCAAAATTTAAGCTATATATAAGATAATTTTGATTTTTTACCCACCACTAAAATTTATTTTCCACTTAATAAACACTTTACTGATGACACTGTGTTCTTTTTTGTCTTAATATTAGGGTGTATTTCTTTCAGACACAAACTTCGTTTTCAAAAATACTTATTTTATAAAGTTACCTGATACAGGGTTAAATACAAATAAACTTTGCATCACATGCGACCAAATTTTAATAGCCCAATTTTGATTTTGTAGAAAAACACACATTTAATATGGCGCTACTTTAAAGAAAATGTATCTGAAATAAAGCATTGTCAAAACTAAGAAGTTTTATGTAGGTTGCGTTGAGTCTTATTTTGCAAAAGTGGTGCAATTTACAAAATATGGGTAAAAAATCAAAATTATCTTATGCAGCTAAAATTTTGCATGTGGGCTAGAAACTGCATTTAAAAAAACATTTTCTAATAACTTTTTCGATACTGTCAGAGATAACCCTACTTTTGAATTATTTTTTGGAAAAAATTAAAATTTGACAGATAATGCGAATCACGTGACTACTATTTTTTTGCTTAATTTTCATCTCGATCGAAGCAGAAGTTGATGCCAAAGTCAAATTTCGAATAAAGTTATTAATAAAAAAAAATCCCATATGATGCGGACTTTACTGGTCACACTGTATATTTTTATTGTAATAATTCATAATTGGTAACATGTTACCGAAAAGTTATAAAATAAGTAGTTTAGAAAAAGGAAAATATATATCGGCTAGCGGACAAGTACTAAGGTAGGTGTTATATTATATTTTGCATTAAAATACTGAGGGAGGATGAAATAATGTGTTACCTTCCTATAGGGCCAGGTAGACAATGACATCTACTATATTTATGTAGACTTTATTTGTGCAGATGTTTTTAATTTAGCAAAAGCCAAAAGTGATAAAATGCCGCAACGATTGTTACGAACGTTTTTTTGGGAATATATGTAGAAGGAATGGTAATTTTTTGTAACCTCGAGTGGCATCGCGAAACTTAAGCCAGTGTCTATAACATAGATCGATCTTTAATTGGTTTAGTTTAATTTAACTTTAGGAAATTTACATGCATTTAGATTTTTTGCGCTACCCCGTACAATTCGACGTATCAGGACGTAAACTACTCTGCCCTAAACTCTAGACTCTTAGTTCTATCAGTTAAACTGGTTCATTACTAATGAAATAACGGCTTATTATACAGGGTGTTTGAGGAGGAAAGGGCAATATTTTGGGAATATGTTCAGAGGGTGAAGATAAGAGAAATAAACCCATTTGCTTTAGTTCGGGTTTGTTCGTAACGGTAGTGCGATGCGCGCAGTTAATGAATGTCGACGTCGTTTTCCAAATCGAAGAGTTCCTAATCGAAGAGTTTTTCAAAAAGTTTTTGCAAGTGCTCAGGAAACTGGAATGTTCCAAGCGTGAGAATTGTTTCTGAAAGAGTGCAGGGCTAGATGTGGAAAATAAAGAAGATGTTCTGGATATTGTCGCAGAGAACACAGGTATAAGTACGAGACGGGTTGCAAATGAACTTCATATACCATCACATCTAGCCGTATGGGAGTTACTTAGAGAAAACGGTTTAAAACTTTTCACGTTCAACCCGTTCAACATCTTCTAGATGCTTGAAGGGTACAATTTTGTGAATGGATCCATCAAAATCAAAGTCTGCACAAATACATTTTATTTAGCGATGAACCTCAGTTTACTCGTGATGGAATTAATAATTAACAATGAACATCGGTGGCCAGATGAAAACCCTCATGTTACATTTGAACAAAACTTTCAACATCGATTCGGTATTAATGTCTGGTGTGGAATGCTCAACGACCAGTTGTTTGGTCCATTTGAAATGGATGGGCGTCTTACTGGAGAAGGATATTTACGGTTTTTGAAAGACCATTTGATACACATTTTGGATGATGTTCGACAACAAATGTACTTCCGACATGATGGAGCCCTACCTTATTTTTAGTCTTCGTGTGCGAAATTTCTTGAATTATCGTTTTCCTACTCGCTGGATTGGCAGAGGTGGTCAGGTCACCAGACTTAAACCCGCTTGAATATTGCCTTTGGAGATGGATGAAATCGCTAGTATATGAAACACGAGTGGAAACAAGAGAAACACTCTGCGATCGAATTTTCAATGCTGCAGCTTTTATAAAAAAAACAATCCCCACCCAATCCAACGGGCTACCCGAGCGATTAACAAACGTGCCGAAAAATGTATTGAAGTTGGTGGAGGGGTTTTTGAAAATATTCTTTAAGTTAGTTTGTACTACAGTACCTGCAATTCGCTTTTAAAATAAAAATTAACTTACAAAAACTTTTGAACCTATTATTTCAGAAATCGAAGAATCGAACTAAAACATAATATGGGTTTATTTCTCTTATTTTCACCCTCTGAACATATTCCCAAAATATTGCCCTTTCCTCCTTAAACACCCTGTATATACGTCCATTTTTGAAACTTCCATAATTGATTGGCGTAGTGTATTATGTACTTTTCACTAACGTATACTACATGCGTATTACGATGTTCATAACTTCTAGTTCGTATATAGTATTCAATAATGGGTGGCCTAATCCATTACACAAAACTTACTTCAAACACAATAAGGCCCTGCGGACCGTTACGTAGCTACTAGGGCATCCAATCCAGGGATTTAAAAAAATATTATATAGGTATAGCTATTTTAAGAACTCGAGATTATAATTTGAGATCCCGGGATTATATATAGCTGTAAATTTTATTTGTAAAAAGCTTCTCTCGTAATTCTAACAATGCGCTCTGGTAAACCTTTAGTTCAATATTTGTCCACTGCAGCATAACATCGAGACATCGATCGTTCGACTTGACGACGCAAGACGAAACGTGGCAGCAATGAATAATATTTATTTTTCCTCTAATATTTTACTAGCTGAAAAAACTGGAAAAGTTCAAACTAGCATTGTTCCATAAATAAAATAAATACTTCAACTATTCTATATGTAGAAAAAATGACATCCTGGGATCGTAATATTTAATAGGACTGGTTCCATTAGTACCTATATTATTATCAAAACCTTAGTTTAACCTAGTCTTACTCCTTGGGGTTAAAAGAAAAATACCAAATTTAATGTGCCATCATTAAAGTGGTTAATATAATCTTAGAAAAAACTAGTTTATCTCTAGAAGGATTTTAATATTGACGTTAATGGCATTGACATTGGCATAAAAATGTAGCAATTGCTTTTTCTGATAAAATGGAAGTACCTAATTTCTTTAAAGCCAATGAATAAAAACTAAAGTAATTGCATTTGCCTACAGCAATTGCTTAAAAGTGCAGGAATTGCTTCTAGTCAATGATTTTTTCTTAAAAAATAGAAGCAACTACTATCGTTTGCTTAAAATGTGATGAATAAATTAAGGAATTGCTTTTTCTAGTGCAGCAATTGCTTTCAACTTTTTAAGGTAGGTCGACCCCTGCTTCATTTGCTTGGTAGCAGTCAACTTTAGTTCTCCGCGGCATCACGTGCGTTGCTCTTAATTTGTGTCTTCAATTACGGCCCAATATATGAACATCTATAAAAGAAAAAAGCTACAGTGTACGTAAAAATTGCAGATATGATGATTTCAGAAAGTTATATCGATTTGACTGCGAAAATGTTGAGTGGTTGGCAAATTATTTTTTGATTGATACCGGTGAAAGGCGGAGGGGCGCACTGTCGCCTTTAAATAAGATTAAAGTCTTTTTGCGGAAATTGTCGGATCCGGGCTTTCAAAATTCTGTAGGTGAAGAACTCGGTGTTCACCAAAATTCTGTCTGTAAGACATACATTTCCGTAATGGATGCAGTTTTGGAGAAGGCCAATATTTTTATTAAATTTTCTACAAGTGCTGAAGCTGTCGTGGAAGCTAAAGGGTTGTGGTCAGAGAGATTTATTTATGTTCCTTCAATTTGTGAACGAATATCAATTGCTTGTCTTTAATTTCTTCATCACTACTATCACTTTCCTCATTTTCACTGAAATCTGCCATTTCACAAATATAAGTTTCCTATTTTCCACAAAAACATAACATATTACTATTGTACTAAATAAATAAACCAACGTTGTTGTATTTACGTCAACTCAAATTAGGCACCAAACTAAACGTGAAATCTATAATTTGAACAAGTGGATATGCCACGACTGAACTTGTGTAAAATATGCATTTGCTACAGATGTGTAAGAAAAACAGCAATTGCTTCAAAATTTTATTCATATCCAGATCTAGCAATCGCTTTTACTTATAGCATTTGCTAGTCAAGCGATTGCTTTTACTAAAAAGTAATTGCTTCAAGTAATTGCTTAATTTTTATTCATTAGGCTCATTGTGTATTTAGATAGTTTGAGACGTTCAGTTAGATTGCATTGTTGCAAGTTTGTACGCACGTTTGCTGGTTTAGGGCGATGACACACACAGCGGTTTGTGCCGACTCGGTCGCCGCCGCGGCAGCCGAACCGGCACATGTGCATGTGTGCGCGTCGCGCCGTTTCAAAACCGCTTCGGTGCAGCGTCTCATGCCACAACACCTTGAAAAGAAGCCATGAAGTGACATCGGGCAACGCCGCATCAGCTGGGAGTTGCAGATCCACAAGCTTTTATTATGACGCGCGGCAACGGGCGAGTTTTTTATTCATTCTGATATTTTTTGTGTTTTTTTGGCTCTGTTGCCACTATATTGATATTGAAAAATGTACAAAAAAGTAATAAATAGTTTTGGATAACAAGAACAACGTACCTAATTATTAAATAATAGTAATATTGCGTTGAGAAGCTGTTTTTGTTCCACTAGGAGTAGATTTATTTGATCGAGCAAAAGTAATATTTTATTATACAAATTATTATCTTCTGCGTTTAAATTACAGGATTGACTATCATCTTCTGAAGTCTCAAAATTTAGTAAGCTTAAGGCTTTGTTTAAGAAATCTGTGCTTGTCTTAAGAAAGTCACCTACTATATCTGGGTAACTTCGTTACTTTCACAATGTATGAATTGGTACCGAGACAATAAGTTTTCAAGCTGAGACCACCTGCTTAGTTTCATTTCAAAGGGTAAAATTCATTTCAAATCATTGTAAACTAATTCATTACCTTTTAAAAAAACCTTTACCTTCATATCAATGTCCACTGAACCTTGATTAACAATATTTATACAGTCATTGGTAAAATCTAAACTATAAAAATATATTTTTGAGTTACTTACAATTTTTACTTCCCAAAATTCAGAAGTATTAATTTTTTGTGAATAATTACTGAGATGTCAAAATTTTTTATAAAATCTGATTGCTCGAAAGCTTGATTAAGTTGAGAGGTACGCTCTTGTTGTTCCTTGTTTCTCTCCTCTGGACTTTTCTTAGGAATGAGAACAGTTTTTGACAAGTAAGCAGGCAAATCGGGATAAAAGCACGGAACAGCTGTCAAATTTAGTCTCACTTTAGTTGGATTTTTTTTTGTGGTGCCATCAGGCAAAATAGAAATATCCTCACGAATAATATCAGTGAAGACAAAATGCTTAGCACAAACTACATTATAATACTGTGTGGGGCGACCAATTAGCTCTTGGAATGGCTTTTAGCCATGGAATTTTGAGATTTTTATCTTTTGGGAAGTGAAAAACTGATACACTCTCTTCACCTGCTTTTAAAACACTTTTATAGTTAGAGTTACACCCAGGAATACACAACTTTTAAATTAAAACAAATAAAATTCTGCCGCCATTATAAAGACCCGTAAGCAAACCGCCGGCCGGCCAGGCTGTTCGATTTCTCACTTTATTAATGCTATTAGAGCAAACGCGCACCAAAAATGTTCACCAGTATTTTGTAGAGGTTCTTAGCAATCATGTCACTTAAATTTTCTATTAGATATCAATCGAAAACTGGATAAAAATACAAATTAATATGACACCTACATCTACTTCGCGCGTAATTACATACTAAACCATGGCTAACCTCAAAAAGTCACGAGACACATGGATCTTCAAGCAGTGTTGTCGATGTTTCTGTTTCACGGCTTCTTTCAAGTTTCAAGGTGGTTGTGCATCCGTCACTAGCTGTTTTCTTGCTTGGAGTTGGGTTTAGAATACCTGGAATTATATTAAACTGGTCGGATAGGGCAGTTTTCAAAGCGTATTTGAGACCCAAAGGAAATTATTTTATTTAATTGACGAATTGCAGTAAAAATGTATCTACATTTGTTTTGCCAATGCAGCCGTCTCGACAGAAACCGCTACAAAAACGCCCTGTGTGTCGTCGCCCTTACTGTAAACAATCCTTTATGGAAGTCGCTCGTGCCACTTTCGCCGCAAAGACCTGTCAGGTAAAAAGGCATCATACAAGATTGATTAACCTCTTTGGCTGGTCGGCTCATCTTGTGGTGTGATAATAATGCTGGCGTGAAATCAAAAGAACATTTTCAATTATTGGACATAATTGGTTTTTATAAATGAGCCTTCTGTTAAGTACATTTCTTGCTAGTTGAAACGAGATCCGCTCCATCTCGTTTATATTTTTAGAAGCCTTTAAATAAAAAAAAAACTTAATCTGTTTTGCTGTTGAATAATTGACTTACTGCATCTACGGGTAAGGGAGCAAAAGGTTCCAAATAGTTCAAAGTCTAAGCAACCCTTACCAATGCCTTATGCACATCATGATGTGATTTATTCATTATGTGCCCCAAACTACGCAACTTTGGACCAATATAACCTTTGATGTATACAGAGTGGACGTTTTAACTAGAATAACTTTAGTATTAGGAAGCCTCCTTATTTGCTGAAAAAATACAGAACTACGGCTGCGTTTATTTTTAGTTTGGCATACTTTTTCGTGTCTTCATGCAATTTACCCCTAAAAACTTTTTTTTAAACTAAACAAAGTTTGAAACCTCAGTACCCCCATTAATTCTAATTTTGTCCTCACAATGACAATTTCCTACCTAATAATGTTTTTTGAAAAATTTTAAATATTCTTTGATACCTTTTTAGAAAGGATTTTTTCTTTCCCCCCTAGTTTATTTGGTTGGTCTAGACCTTACTAACTGACTTCTCACATACTCAGTATGTTTTTAAATTTCATCAATTTCTTTATATTAGGTTTGATTTACATATCAAATTTTTAATTCCATAAAAGCTCCATTAAGGTTCGACACCATTTTCTCTCCTGGTAAAACCATCAGCACTAAGTTTTATTTTCTGTCTCCTGATGATGAACGTCACTACGTTCGAAACATGTAGAGACTTGTACTAAATAATTTTATTATTAAACTTTGTGGAGGAAGACTTTGAGTTTTTTCTTTCGTTCCAATTTTTTTTAAATGTAATGCTATATATTGCGCTCGTTGGAAAGGGCATGAAAAGGGAAATCGTTCCATTATTTTCTTTTGCATTTCGGTAAGCTAGAAAGGCAGACAAGAAAACTGGCCATTTTAGCAACAATTGATACTGCAATTTGGGTTTTGCCAGCCAAATTTAAAAAAAAAAGGAAACATTTTATTGATAAGGTTGTTTATTTACTTGATGCCTCATTCCAGTGGTCACTTGTATGAGAGTATAGTGGATATAATGTTTGTATCTATATTTTGGAATATTTCCTAATCAACTAAAGCAGGCATTAGTGGTACTAGTTTTTAAAAAGGCTGACGAAACGAGCATAGAAAACTATTGTCCAATTAGTTTACTTCCGTCCTTTTCTAAGATATTTGAGCGTGTAATGTGTAACCGGGTAATTAAATTTATGAAAGATAATAATATCCTAAACAACACACAACATGGATATATTAAAGGTAAATCAACGCAAACGGCACTATTTGAATTTACGACAAGTATCTTGGAAATATTAAAAAAATGTGACATCCCTTTGGGCTGGTTCCTTGATCTTTTAAAGGCATATGACACTGTAAACTATGAAATACTTTTTAATAAGTTAGACCTTTACGGTGTAAGAGGAACAGCCTTAGAATGGATAAAATCATACCTATCTGGAAGACAGCAAAGGGTTGTAATAGGTAAGGGATGCAACAAAGGTTTTCAACAAGCAAAAGTATTACGATAGGAGTACCACAAGGAAGTGTCCAAGAAGTCCAATATTGTTTGTGTTATATGTAAATAATATTAATGAACTATGTAGAATACAACAATTTTGTAAAATAATAAATTATGCAGATGATACTAATATTTTACTAGCATATAAGAATCTAGGTTCACTTGAAAGCATCCAGCAATTTATGACGGAGGTAAACAGATGGTTTGTCAAAAATAAATTAATTTTAAATAATTCAAAGACAGGTATTACCATATTCAAGACCAACCGATCAACAGTAGAAGAGCCAGAAACTGTTACCATAAACAACTGTGATATTAGCTAGTAATAAGTTTTTGGGTATGTTTCTGGAAAAAGTTATCCTGGGAAAGTTATGTTCAATATGTTGTAGGTAAACTTATTGCTGTATGTTACACCCTTAGAATTTTAAGTAGATATATAGGTTTAGAAACTAGAAGAGTCATGTATCATTCCAACTTTGAATCTAGAATTAGATATGGAGTATTGATGTATGGAGGTTGCAGAGACATGTTAAGAGTCTTTATTTGTCAAAAAAGAGCTCTAAGAATAATTCTTAATATGACTCGAAATGAATCATGTAGAGGTAAATTCAAATAGCAAGGACTCTTGACAGTTTTTGGCATTTACATACAAGAGTGCATATTGTTCTTCTTTAAACATAGACACCTTTTTGAAAATAGTGAGGCGCAACAGCAATATCCTACTCGAACTCATAACTATAGATATCCCAAACATAGATTAGCGTTATATGAAAAAGGTGCCTATTACGAGTGCATAAAATTTTACAACACTTTACCAAATTATATAAAACAAATCACAAATTTAAAAAAGTTCAAAAGGGCTATATTTTGGTTGATTGTAGATATAGAACCATATACTGTAGATGAATACTATAAGAATTTAAATAGTAATGTTTAGGGTCTCATGTATTTGTATTTAATTTTTTTACACTATTTTATTGTATGCTTGCGTACCTTTAAAATAAAGAATATTTATTATTATTATTATATCATGTAATATTTTTTAAAGGCACTAACGACTGTTGTGCAAAGCTTCTTTTTTTTACATTATCTTGCGTTTTTAATGGTAACTTTATGTTACCAAGTACCATCTTGTGTACATTAACACCAATAAATAAATAAAAATAAACACATGAAAATTCCCATAGCCAATCTGGCGGTACAGCACCCGAACTAGAATGTTAAATTATTTTCTTTTGTTCAAGAGATATATTTGTTTCCCATTTTGTAATACCTTCAGTTCCTTCAGCCGCAGATAAGATATAAATTGTGAATAAATAAATTTAGCCTATTCTTCGAAAAACAAATTAAATTCATCAATTCCGACGAGCGGATGGAAACTGCTACCAATGGCGCTTGTCTAAAACAGAAAAAGTCCCAAGACCTTTAGGATAAAATACACGTTTTTAAAATAAGAAAAGAAAAGCAAAGACACATTTATTCCAGAAAAATGAGGGATTCGCTTCCCTGAGGTATGTGATATTTTCATAATACATGCCGTAGCTGCAATCAATTTTTCCTCCCTGTTTTTGTATTTTAAGCACATTTAGTATAACTTTTTTGCAAACAACAGATAAATCATACAGCAAATAGATTTGATAAATTAGGCTTTTGCTCCAGACCACTTCACATTTTATGGACCTTTTAAATTCTGACATATCATTTTATGGAATTCTTTTACTCGTATTCCACGGACCATTAACGAAAAATTTTTCAATTTTGTTTTTATAACGAAATATTTTCTTGTATTGGTCTCATATAGCATGGTGCTAGCCGCTGTTAGTCTGCTTTTTAGAGCAGAATCTCTATCTAAGTGAATAATGATTAGAGATATTGGCTATGGCTGTGCTAGCCCATCAAGCCCTAGAAAACTGGACGACTGTAAGAGTCAAACGAAAATCTGTGCTGCTTTTTCTATCACCTACACTTCTTTATAAAAACGCGATTTAAATTGTGCTTGTATATACCGTGCGAGTAAAAATTATTTGCATCAAAGAGGGCTTGGTTTAGATCACAATGATATGGGGACGATATATCTAACCAAATCTAGGTTAAAATTTTGTCAAATTCATATTATGACATGATATGCCAAACTAATGAGTAATAAAATAAGTAGACAAATACAAATTTATTTTTGTTGTTTACAAAATTAACAAAGTAAGAATATACAGAAAGAAAAAGAAAAATAATCACATAATTGCTGAACTAGGCCACCGCCATGCTCCAAGCATAAATTCACACGTCTCTTCATATTTTCGAAAGTGTTGACCAGCATCTCTGGAGAAATGTTACCACATTCTTGGATAATCCTTTCTTGTAATTGTTCTAAATTTGCAACTGGTGTTTTAAAAATAGTGTACTTTAAATGAGAAAAAACGAAGTAATCCATAACCGTTAAACAAGGTGATCTAGGTGGGAATTCAATGTCTGATCGAAAACTGATCAATCTGTCGTCGAAAAAATTGCGTAAGTAGTTAATAGTTTCGGCGGCTGTATGGGCGGTTGCACCGTCCTGTTGAAAATATCCAAAACGTAGTTCGTCGTCAAGTAATTGCTCCACAAATGGATTCAAAGTATTGTCTCTATACCGCTGTACTGTAACTGTGTCATGGAAAAAATAGGACCAACAATTCTTCTTGTAGAAACAGCTAACAAGACACCAATTTTTTGAGGATGCAATGTGGACTCTACAAAAAAATGGGGATTTTCACTAATCCACATGCGTGTATTCTGAGAATTCACATAACCGGAGAGGTGAAACCAGGCTTCATCCGAAAAAAATGTCAAGTATAATAAATCATTTCTTTCCAATAAATTTTGGGAAAACCATTGCGAGTAACTCCTGAGTCTTTTAAAATCTGCGGCTTGTATTTCTTGGAATACTTTCACTTTATAAGGAAATAAAGTTCGCTGCTTCTTAAGAATAGTCCTGCATGTTCCATAAGATCTTCCGACTTCTTGCGACAGGCGTCTTATACAATTTTTTTGGCGTATTTTGCATTATTTCACGAACGTTTGCAACAAGTTCTTCTGTTCTTACAGATGGTCTTCCTGCTCCTTTTTTGTATTGTATAGAACCTGTTTCCCTAAACACAGCCACGGTTCTTTTCAGGCAATGATAAAAATCCCCAGCAATAAAAGCAACGTTAGGAAAATGTTCGTGAAAATCGTCCATGCACAAACCCGGATTATATTGCCACTCACCATTTACTCTAACCCCGTTTCGAAAATACGCTTCAACCATGAATGTTTTGTGCTGTTCCGTAAAGCCCATTGTGTGAATTGTTCAAGTAATTGGAAAAATTAGCGATGAATCGAATTACTTGTAACGACTGTCAAAGATGACGGAATAACTGATTGATTGTTAACTCAGGTAGTTACTGACACCCAACAGGTATTAAGCTCTACGGCTAAGCATTACGTCCTTAGATGCAAGGCCCTCTTTGATGCAAATAATTTTTGCTGGCACGGTATTATTATCGACACAGGTCCTAAATACCGTAAGTTTCTTTGGGTTTTTAAAGTTGAACCAAACTTAGTTAATTATTTTAGCTATTAAACTTTATACATGTTCTAGTGTCAATTTTATTACACTCACTGTAAAATAAATAAATAAGTGCATTTGAATAGATTACTTTCATGATTTTTGACGAAAATTATATAATTTTTATGCCAAACAAGAGTTTATCATGACATACCTACTTACTAAAAACCGAATCCAAATTCAATTGTCGAGAAAATTTTACAAATAATCGTTTATAAGCTAGTTAGGTATAGACATGATATACAAAAATAAAGAGCTAATTTAAGTAGCTTTTCAAATCAATTATAATATACAGGGTGTAACATTTCAAAAATATACTTTTCTTGAACTACCCTGTATGTCGCCACTAAGATTTGGGCATAGGTGTAAAGCCCCCTGATATTATTTAACCGCTCACCAAATTTTAAGGTCTGAATATTTTAGAGTTAAAAATATCAAAATTTTTTTAAGTTAACGTTTTCTGTCAAAAAAATTGTAATTTAATTATTTTTTTAGAAACGATGAGACGGTATTGGATAATGTTAAAGAAAGTTGTTGAAATTAATAGGGGTTTTGAAAATAAAATGAAATGCAAGGTGTTTCATTTAAAATATCGAATTTACTACTATTTTTGATAAATAGAGTATATCCGTTTATATATCATTTTTATATCATCGATTCGTTACCTGGTTCGTGTAAATTTTCAAATATACCGCCATTGACTTCCAAACATTTCCTGCTTCGTTTACGAAGGGCGCGAGTGGCTATTCTAATTGATTCGTGCCTTTCTTTAATATTGACTGCAGCATTTCTAATGCGTCTAATTAATGCATCCCTAGTATCTACTTTTACTATGTGTACCTCATTTTTTAACCAACCCCATAAATTATAGTCCAACGGTGTGAGGTCTGGCGATCTAGGAGGCCAACTAATAGGACCACTGCGACCAATCCAAACCTCTGAAAACTTTTGGCCCAAATATTGCTTGACCCGACGATCGAAATCGGCAGGCGCTCCGTCGTGTTGATAATACATTTGAATTCTGATGTTTAAAGGAATCTCCTCTAGTACTTCTTGCAATTAATTTTGTAAAAAACTTAAGTAGTGATCCGCTGTAAGGCGATTTTTCAAAAGAAAAGGGCCACTTAGATTATTGTCGATCATGCCGCACCACACGTTTATTGAAAACCTGGGTTGAAAATTATTTTCGACTATTGCGTGAGGATTTTCGTCCGACGATACATGGGAGTTTCGATTATTGTTGATGCCGTCACGGGTCAGTAAAAAGTATATGCGGTACAAGATGACGATTATCCACTCACAAAATTGTATACGCTTGGCGTAGTCTCCAGGTTGAAGATTCTGTACACGCTGTACATGGTACGGGAATAAGTCTTGCTCGTGAAGCGTATTGATCTCTCTTTTTTGGGGAATCCCCAACTGAGTTCCAATTCTTCGTGAGCTGGTCGTTGCATCTTCTTCTACTAAAGCTAGAACATTTTCTATTTCTTCTAAATCCTGTCGAATGGCTCGTTCGGATGTTACATTAGCACTTGGAAGCGTTCCGGTCTCGCACAGTTTGTTGAAAACTCTGATAAAGGACTTACTGTTCGGTGTTCTTTGATGTGGAAATCGTTGACGATATTCTTCAGCAGCCGCTGTAGCATTCCCATTACACAAACCAAAAATAAAAACCATATTGGCGTATTCGAAACATTTTCGATTCAAATATGAAAATTGTGTCGAGACAAATGTGTTCCGAAACTTTTTCAACACATTTTCGAATTCTGTTACTCAAAACATTTTTGAACTGTTTGTTTCGAAAAATTTTACACACCACGGTGTCGATAGATTTACTACACAAAGGAACGAATATTTTTGACAGTGAGACAGGCGTTCCCAAATTGTAGCGACACATTTTTGATTTAAGTGAAGCGCAAAATATACGCGGTCGCATCCAGTGTAACCTCAGCCTTACTTGTAATTATAATTTTTGAGGGTTGGTCATAATATTTATGGTTGTGGTCAGAACAATGCTTTGCAGTGCTTTTAACCCAGAGAAAATGAAATTAATGAGCCTAATGAATAAAAATGTAGCGATTGCTTCTTCTTATAAAATCAAAGTAATTTCTTAAAAGCCAATGAATAAAATCTAAAGTTATTGCTTTTGCGTCCAGCAATTGCTTAAAAGTGCAGGAATTGCTTCTAGTCAATGCTTTTTTCTTAAAAAATAGAAGCGATTGCTATCGTTTGCTTAAAATGTGATGAATAAATTAAGGAATTGCTTTTTCTAGTGTAGCAATTCCTTTCAACTTTTTACGCACAGTTTGTTGAAAACTCTGATAAAGGCCTTTCTGTTCGGTGTTCTTTGATGTGGAAATCGTTGACGATATTTTTCAGCAGCCGCTGTAGCATTCCCATTACACAAACCAAAAATAAAAACCATATTGGCGTATTCGAGATGTGAATAAATGTATGGCATTTTATAAAATTTAAATGATACAAATCCGAAAGTTAACGGTGAATCAATGTAAAATTTTATACTGACACTAACAGGATAGTGACAGCAGAACAATCAAAAGCGGATAATAATACCATTTATTACAGGAAAGCTAAATTAATGCAATATTTTGTTTTTGCGTTATAATTTAAAAACAAATGAATATTAGATAACAACATTTGAGTTTTTTCTTATTATTTTGATGCATATATTACACCCTTAGAGTTTAGCCCATTTCTCCCGACTCCACCCTGTATACCCGTGGCAAGTGAATTTGTTCCTCCAATAATTAAGAACCAACTTCTCTGTAGATAAGATAAATAGACGAAAAAAGAGTTAGTAGTTTTTAAACAAACAGCTGTCTACAGAGCTTCCACAGGCATCGAATAGCCGTTTTTTAGGGCACCGAAACAGAATTTAATTCCTTTGATGCATAGTTATTTATAAAAAGCCATATTACGGAATAAAAAAAAATAATCTGCGCAATTTACTTGGTCTTAATTAATTATTTAGCCTCGCATTTTGCACGGATGTTTGTTTAATCCATCAGAAAAACTAAATCACCATTTTCGCATTTGTGAGTAATGAACTCTACTTATTTTCGTTTTGGCCCTTTCATTGTGTTATTTAATTATCTCGGTGCAGTTCCACCTAGCAATACGCCTAGAAGGTAATTTTTACCTTTCGATTTTAAAAATTTTTCCCGTGTGTTTGTCGGACATAATTGTAAAAACCATTCATTAAATTCGTGGATGATGATTGCAAATATTTCTGTAATATTCAAACTAGTAGGGAACCCAAGTCACATATTTAGACACAAATTCTTTGCTGAGAAACGTTTCGAAACATTTTCGATTCAAATATGAAAATTGTGTCGAGACAAATGTGTTCCGAAACTTTTTCGACCCATTTTCGAATTCTGTTACTCGAAACATTTTTGAACTGTTTGTTTCGAAAAATTTTACAAACCACAGTGTCGATAGATTTAATACACAAAGGAACGAATATTTTTGACAGTGCGAGACATGCGTTCCCAAATTGTAGCGACACATTTTCGATTTAAGTGAAGCGAAAAAATATACGCGGTTGCATCCAGTGTAACCTCAGCCCGAGGGGTGTCTCACCATACGAAATTGTGTACACCTATTTCCAAATTTCCTAATATATATATATATATATAAAAACAAATTCCTTAAAGAATTTTTAAAATTTCCCAATTTCCTACCAAACATTTCCTAAATTTCTTAAATACTTTTGGAATTTCCTAAATAATTTTCGAATTTCCTACATAGTTTCCAAATTTCTCACCATATTTACGAATTACCTCTTGTCTATGTATTGTGTGTATTATTTCATAATTTACTATAATATTTTTGAAATTTAGACAATTAAATTTCTTAATTACCATTCTTGGAGATGTTCTATTAATTATTTTGCATGAAGGTGTAATAAAACGATGAAAAAAATGAAATATTTTATAGGTTATGTTTTGAGTTCGCGCAGGTCGAAACATACGATATGTGGAAGGTATTTACTAGTGATGGGAAAAATCGAGTTATTTTAATAATCGACTACCGAGCATTCTAGTGATTTAAAAAACCGAATGATAATCGATTTTTCACTCGAATGCTATATTAGGGAAAAACAAGGTTGCCAAAGTAGTAAAAAACCGGTTTTTTTAAAATCACTTCAATAATCAACCACATATTTTTTAGACTTCTAAAAAAAAAAAGGTCGCCAGTTCCGTAAACTAACTAGTTTGTGTAGCCGCAATGACTGATTGGTGATTTATGAATGGCATGCGGGACGTTTGAACATAGAATAATTCGAATTTTCGTCACTCGAATTATTACCGATGATAACCGAATTATTCAAGTGATTAAAAAAATCGAGTGATCGGTTATTTTTCACTCGAGTGATCCCATCACTAGTATTTACCGAATGGCGTTCGACGGGCCACATGTACAGATTAGAAGTACAGTGACAAATTCGACCGACAACTTTTGATAAAAGTTTTATGGCAAGTGTCCCCATTTGCCCCTGTCCACATTTACCCTGATTAACCTTATGTGTTAAGGATACTTATTACGTGACTGTCGTCAATAGTTTCCAAGAAGTTGTGTTATTATGTAAAATCTAAAATGTAACTCTCTGAAAGATATTTTAAGACCAATTCCTTATAATGTAAAATGCAAGGTTTTTATAACTTAGCAACCCAAATAAAGGAAATATTTTTTGTTGAGGGTCTAAGTAGGTATATTTTCTTTTATTTATTATAAACAGTTAATACAGGTAAGTACATTGTACAACCTTTCCAATAGCCTTTTGTGGTTCTTTTTTGTCTACCTTTTTCGGGATATTACTTAAAATGAACACGCTGTATAATTCAATTTTTTTAATGCAGTTTACACTCCAGTTACCGTTACTTACCTGTTACACTACCTTATAACACAACCGAGAACATAACACTTGTTTTTTAGACTGATATTAGTCACTCACTAGGCTAAATTATTAATTAAAATAACTAAATGCTTGTCTCTGTCCTAATATTGGGAGTGAATTTCCTAAAATTTCTCAGAAAAATTTCCGTATTTCTGAATAATTTCCCATAAATTTCTGCCATTTCTTAAATATTCCCTAACTATTTCTGACATTCCTTAAAAATTCCCTAAACATTTCCGACATTTCCGAGGCCATTTCTGACATTTCCTAAAATTTCTTCAAATTTCCCATTTCCGAAATATTTTTAAATTGAATTTCCCAAATTCCCTAAAAAAATTTCCTAACATTTCTCACAATATGTACACCTATTTCCTACGGTGAGACACCCCTCGCCTCAGCCTTACTTGTAATTATAATTTTTGAGGGTTGGTCATAATATTTATGGTTGTGGTCAGAACAATGCTTTGCAGTGCTTTTAACCCAGAGAAAATGAAATTAATGAGCCTAATGAATAAAAATGTAGCGATTGCTTTTTCTTATAAAATCGAAGTAATTTCTTGAAAGCCAATGAATAAAAACTAAAGTAATTGCTTTTGCGTCCAGCAATTTCTTAAAAGTGCAGGAATTACTTCTAGTCAATGGTTTTTCTTAAGAAATAGAAGCGATTGCTTAAAATGTGATGAATAAATTAAGGAATTGCTTTTTCTAGTGTAGCAATTCCTTTCAACTTTTTAAGGTAGGTCGACCCCTGCATCATTTGCTTGGTAGCAGTCAACTTTAGTTCTCCATGGCTTGTACGTGCGTTGCTCTTAATTTGTATCTTCAATTATGGCCGAATATATATTATGAACGTCCGTAAAAGAAATATCTACAGTGTACGTAAAAATTGCAGATATGATGATTTCAGAAAGTTATATCGATTTGACTGCGAAAATGTTGAGTGGTTGGCAAATTATTTTTTGACTGATACTGGTAAAAGGCGAGGGGGTGCACTGTCGCCTTTAAATAAGATTACAGTTTTTCTGCGGAAATTGTCGGATCTAGGCTTTCAAAATTCTGTAGGTGAAGAACTCGGTGTTCACCAAACTACTGTCTGTAAGCATACACTTCTGTAATGGATGCTGTTTTGGAGAATGCCAATATTTTTATTAAATTTCCTACAAGTGCTGAAGCTGTTGTGGAAGCTAAACGGTTGTGGTCTGAGAGATTTATTTATGTTCCTTCAATTTGTGAACGAATATCAATTGCTTGTCTTTAATTTCTTCATCACTACTATCACTTTCCTCATTTTAACTGAAATCTGCCATATTACAAATATAAGTCTCCTATTTTCCACAAAATAACGTAATAGATTACTATTGTACTAAATAAATAGACTAACGTTGTTGTGTTTACGTCAACTCTTTTGCAAATTAGGCACCAAACTGAACGTGAAATCTATAATCTGAACAAGTGGATAAGCCACGTCTGAACTTGTGTTGAATAAGCATTTGCTACAGAGGTGTAAAAAAACAGCAATTGCTTCAAAATTTTATTCATATCCAGATCTAGCAATCGCTTTTACTTATAGCATTTGCTAGTCAAGCAATTGCTTTAAGTAATTGCTTAATTTTTATTCATTAGGCTCATTGTTTGGGGTTGTTGTTTTCTCTACCTTGTGTTATTTTCTCTGGATTTTTATTTTATACTATAACAGTCATTGTTTTGGATCAAATGTACCTATTTATTTAAATTACCAAAAAAAAAACGAATTATTTCCATTATTCTAAATAATAATAACACAAATAAAATATATTAATATACAATATATTTAATAAATTTTTTGTTTTGGATTAGAAGAAACATTTTTAATCTATTTGTGATAGTTGTATTAGTTAATATAATATATTATAATAGAATAAAATGCAATATTATATATATAATACTAGATTTATATTTTTGCTGATTGTTAACTTTTATAAATTATTATATTAATTTTGAAAATGACAGATTATTGATTCTAAAGATGGCTACAAACGATCCGCCGGCAGGACTGTCAACCCTTCACTCGTTCAGGTGAATCTACCAAACCTCTTAATCTTATCCAGCAATGATATCTATGATATAATAATAATAATTAATTATGATTAATTCGACTAGGAATCGCTTTGGATAAAAAAAAAATAAGCAAAAAAGGGACAGTGTGGTGTAGAATGGGTAAAAAAAGGGACACGTATTCCCATGTAAATTTGTTGAGGTGCAATAATATGCATCGTCTATTAATGCAGGCAGGAAGACCGATAATATTTCTGTGTGTATAACAGAGACGGAGAAAATGTTAACATTACCGAGCCTAATGAATAAAAATTAAGCAATTACTTGAAGCAATTACTTTTTAGTAAAAGCAATTGCTGTTTTTCTTACACCTCTGTAGCAAATGTTTATTCAACACAAGTTCAGACGTGGTTTATCCACTTGCTCAGATTATAGATTTCATGTTCAGGTTGGTGCCTAATTTGCAAAAGAGTTGACGTAAATACAACAACGTTGGTCTATTTATTTAGTACAATAGTAATCTGTTACGTTTTTGTGGAATTAGGAAACTTATATTTGTGATATGGCACATTTCAGTGAAAATAAGGAAAGTGATAGTAGTGATGAAGAACTTAAAGACAAGCAATTGATATTCGTTCACAAATTGAAGGAACATAAATAAATCTTTCTGAACACAACCGTTTAGCTTCCACAACAGCTTTAGCACTTGTAGGAAATTTAATAAAAATATTGGCCTTCTCCAAAACTGCATCCATTACAGAAGTGTATGTCTTACAGATAGTGGTGAACACCGAGTTCCTCACCTGCAAAATTTCCGCAGAAAGACTTTAATCTTATTTAAAGGCAACAGTGCACCCGTCGCCTTTTACCAGTATCAGTCAAAAAATAATTTGCCAACCACTCAACATTTTCGCAGTCAAATCGATATAACTTTCTGAAATCATTATATCTGCTATTTTTATGTAAACTGTAGATTTTTCTTTTACGGACGTTCATATTGTCAGCCATAATTGAAGACACAAATTAAGAGCAACGCACGTGTATGCCGCGGAGAACTAAAGTTGACTGCTACCAAGCGAATGATGCAGGGGTCGACCTACCTTAAAAAGTTGAAAGCAATTGCTACACCAGAAAAAGCGATTCCTTAATTTATTCATCACATTTTAAGCAAACGATAGTAATTGCTTCTATTTTTTAAGAAAAAAGCATTGACTAGAAGCAATTCCTGCACTTTTAAGCAATTGCTGGACGCAAAAGCAATTACTTTAGTTTTTATTCATTGCCTTTCATGAAATTACTTCGATTTAATAAGAAAAAGCAATTCCTACATTTTTATTCATTAGGCTCAATAACTCGTAGTTCCGTTTTCATTGAAACACTATTTGACATTTTGGTTTTTGCCATTGCGTTGGTAAAACAAATACGAGCAAACGATAGCAATCGCTTCTATTTTTTAAGAAAAAGCATTGACTAGAAGCAATTCCTGCACTTTTATGCAATTGCTGGACGCAAAAGCAATTACTTTAGTTTTTATTCATTGCCTTTCATGAAATAACTTCGATTTTATAAGAAAAAGCAATTCCTACATTTTTATTCATTAGGCTCAATAACTCGTAGTTCCGTTTTCATTGAAACACTATTTGACATTTTGGTTTTTGCCATTGCGTTGGTAAAACAAATACGAATGACGCGTAGGTAGACCTGCTGCCTCGTCGGGTTTGACGGCTGGACGAATGCATTTTTAAATTTTGTCCGATCAGCTGAACTGTCATAACTGACAGACCTGCCGGATCGTGTGTAGCCAGAATAATGAATGCCGCTACCGCTTTATCGCGTCAGTGTGGGGAATCCTTAATAAAAATGCATGCAAAATACCTGATTCATTGCACGCCTTGTATGTAAATGTAAATAAAAAGTAACCAACAGACACAAGTGAATTTAAAACGTTTACGACTGTGTATTTTTACAATGTATTATAGTCATATGTGTATCTATTTACTATTTACTGATCTTCGATGTAATTACCTGATTATTACATATACAGGGTTTTTCCTTATATTTTGGAGCACCCCTGGAGCTTTTATTTGAAGACCTAGAAAAAACTTTAAATTACCAGAGTTGCATTATTTCTCCTGAACTGCCAGAATTTGTTATCGGACAAAACAAATGAACATCGTAAATTTGTTTAATAATGCCAATGTCAATTTTTTTAAATGGAACACCCTGTATATTAATTTTTTTTTTAACTCCTCACTCTTTTCTGATTCCAAATATGTATATATGTTCTATGTTTGTTTCATAAATTATTATCATTATTTATATTAATTATTGTTACTGAATAAGCATTATGTTCTAGCATGTTTTCCTCACACCAATATAGATTTTCTAATCCGCAATATTTTGAAATGCAATTTTGCCTAAACGACTAAAGTAAACATATAACATATATACATATTTGGAATCAGAAAAGGGTGAGGAGTTAAAAAAAAATTAATATACAGGGTGTTCCATTTAAAAAAATCGACTTTGGCATTATTAAACAAATTTACGATGTCCATTTGTTTTGTCCGATAACAAATTCTGGCAGTTCAGGAGAAATAATGCAACTCTGGTAATTTAAAGTTTTTTCTAGGTCTTCAAATAAAAGCTCCAGGGGTGCTCCAAAATATACGGAAAAACCCTGTACTTTAAATTATATTTACATAATAAATGCTGTTTCTATGTAAAGGATAAAACATTGTTCTACATTTTGATCTTCCCCTCCTATACCCCAAACGGTTTTGAATTGGCATTATAAGTATTAGCTTTAGCATTACCATTACTACTGAACAATAAGATATATTTTAATACTTTGTCCCGTTAGCGCGCTTTTTTCTCTAGTCATTGTATGAGAACTATTCATGGTGTTCATTGAGTGTGGGCTATATAAAATTAAAAAGTTTATGTAGGTATACGTATTAACGACCTTAAATCACTTTTTAAAACTTTCTATGCCCTAAACAATATTTTATTGCCTATAAATAATGTATTTTAATTTGTTCTATAGTTGGAATATAGGCCTACGGGGCACATACAATGCTTATATTCATACAAATAGGTATATCAGATAATTACGTGGGTGGCAATGATGCGTATTATAAATCTGATAAATTTCTTGGTGCAGATTTACTAGCTAATGTTTTGCATATTTTCATAAATTTATTAACTTATTATTAATCGCCTTTGTACCTACATATAATTTAAATGAAGATTTCATTACTATACCTTGCATAACACATACCTACCACTATGCCGAAGGCAATTCATTATTTACTAGTTCAAGTCGATACATCTTGTAAAGCAAAAAATTAAACAACAAGGTACATATTAAGGTTCTCAGGGCATGCCTATACTGGGTACTTCGTCTTCACAGGCTGGTAAACAAATTTTGCTTTAGTTCTAAAGCAAATCTTAAACTAATTAACCTAAGTATTAATGTGTATTGTACATTTTTTTTAACGGAAGCTTATTTTGTTTCAGGTATGTTTCTGCTGGTTGATTGTATCCGATATTGTTATGTATATCCCATCTGCAGAAGCATTTTCATCCAATCTGTTATGTAAGTAGGAAGACATTTCAGTTTGTTATAAAAAATAATTACAGCATAATAAATAATAATATAATAAGAACCGTTTTCAAGTGTAAACTAAATTATAATTCTAAGACTACTGTCTTAAATACCATCCATGTGCAATGAAGCTTGATGACTCCGCCTACGTGCTTATTGGAGTGTGAAGTTTGAGCTATTGGTTTTGCACAAGAAGAGGCTTCCAGATATTGGGGATATCCATACTTGGTTTACTAAATATATGGGTATTTTGATTCATGAAAGCTGCTTCTTTAAACTTTCGTTTTCTCCAGTGCTGTTCCGTGTCCAAAACTTTGGCTTCTGACCACTGTATAGTGTATATTATGTTGGTTGGTCCATACATGTTCCGCTAAACCTGATCTCGAAGTTTCACCTCTTTGAGTATGTTTCAGATGTTCTTTAACTCGTACTGGAAGAGGTATTTTTGTTTCTCCAATGTACGATCGCCACACTCGCAAGGGATTTGATAGATACAATTTTTTGTGTTTTCATTACGGGAGGGGTTTTACTTTTGTAAGAAAGCTTCTAAGCGTATTTCCGGATTTGAAGGCTGTTTTGATATTATAGTTTTTGATTATCCTTTTAATCTTTTCAGAAAACCCCTTAACATAAGGTATTGTAAGAAATGCTTGCTCCTTTTTCGTTTCTGTATTAATTTTTACTTCGCGATTTTAAGTTTTGAGATGGTAACAGGTATAATTATAATTTAGGTTACACTTGAAAACGGTTAGAGATACTAACTAACCGAAACGTTGTGTTAAGTAACAAAATAAAGACAATGGAAGCCCAACAAGGTAATTTTTTTGATATTACTTTATTGTCTACCACCGTCAAACAAACACATAGAGAGTGAGGTTAAAAAAGTTGCGTTTTGCCAAAAAATAAGTAGAGTAGAACAAAAGTTAAGATGGGATAAAATAATTACCATGCAAATCCCATGTCTCGAGTTTAAAAAAATGCACTGATGTCGCAATACCTCGTATACAAATTGAAAAATGACTTACATATTACAAAACTTCTGCTTGGTTTACTCTGAATATCCCGTCCTGTTTCCGAGATATAAGCAAAATTGTGATTTTTGTACGAAATTTCAAGGTCGAACAAACCCGAACAACCCTTGATTGCGAATAGCAGCACGTGGGAAAAATATGTGTGCCTTAGTTTTTGATGTTCCACTTGTAAACCGAATTTCAATAAAATCAGTCACGGTCTCCTTGTAAGTTCTTTGTTAAAAAATTTGAATTAGGTAATAGTAGATTCTGTAACGAGGTGGGAATGAAAATTCGATCCGAGTGGAAGATTCCGAACGCGAGCGTAGCGAGCGTGAGGAACAACGAGTATCGAATTTTCATTCTAACCGAGTAGCAGACTATATTTTCTCCACGATCATCCAGTTCCACACCTGATTCATCCGATTTTTTACTCATTTTTTGACTTGCACTAAAATTTGTCTGAAAATAATTATTACATCGCGGCCATTTTTATCTGACACTGACAGTTTCGAAATTTATGGCAACCTATGTCGTTTATATCAATTACAGAATATTCATTCCGTATCTTGTTATGGAATGAATATACATGCAAAACGCATAAGAAGCAAGTGTTTCAGAATAAATATTCCAACTCAAGAGCGAGAATTTTTACATTCTATTATCAAAAATTATTTTGGAATCATTGCATTCAGTAATGGTCGTGGAGAAATAAATTTTTTATGCGGCAATTAAAACAATGATTTGCTCTATTTTCTGTTATACCGTGCGAGCAAAAATTATTTGCATCAAAGAGGGCTTGGATTAAAAAACGTAGGACTTGGTTTAGATTACAATGATGTGGGGACGATATATCTAACCAAATCTTGTTTAAAATTTTGTCAAATTTATATTATGACATGATATGCCAAACTAATGAGTAATAAAATAAGTAGACAAATACAAATTTATTTTTGTTGTTTACAAAATTAATAAAGTAAGAATATACAGAAAGAAAAAGAAAAATAATTACATAAATTGCTGAAATTGCCCACCGCCATGCTCCAAGCCCCAAGCATAAATTTACACGTCTCTTCACATTTTCGAAAGTGTTGACCAGCATCTCTGGAGAAATGTTACCACATTCTTGGATAATCCTTTCTTGTAATTGTTCGAAATTTGCAACTGGTGTTTTAAAAATAGTGTACTTTAAATGAGGAAAAACGAAGTAATCCACAACCGTTAAACAAGGTGATCTAGGTGGGAATTCAATGTCTGATCGAAAACTGATCAATCTGTCGTCGAAAAAATTGCGTAAGTAGTTAATAGTTTCGGCGGCTGTATGGGCGGTTGCACCGTCCTGTTGAAAATATCCAAAACGTAGGTCATCGTCAAGTAATTGCTCCACAAATGGTTCAGAATATTGTCTCTATACCACTGTGCTGTAACTGTGTCATGGAAAAAAATAGGACCAACAATTCTTCGGGAAACAGCTAACCTGACACCAATTTTTTGAGGGTGCAATGTGGACTCTACAAAAAAATGGGGATTTTCACTACTCCACATGGGTGTATTCTGAGAATTCACATAACCGAAGAGGTGGAACCAGGCTTCATCCGAAAAAAATGTCAGGTCTAATAAATCATTGATTTCCAATAAATTTTGGGTAAACCATTGAGAGTAATTGCTGCGTCTTTTAAAATCTGCGGCTTGTATTTCTTGGAATACTTGCACTTTATAAATAAATAAATTTAGCTGCTTCTTAAGAATAGTCCTGCATGTTCCATAAGATCTTCCCACTTCTTGGGACAGGCGTCTTATACAATTTGTTGGCGTATTTTGCATTATTTCACGAACGTTTGCAACAAGTTCTTCTGTTCTTACAGATGGTCTTCCTGCTCCTTTTTTGTGTTGGATAGAACATGTTTCCCTAAACACAGCCATGCACGGTTCTTTTCAGGCAATGATAAAAATCCCCAGCAATAAAAGCAACGTTAGGAAAATGTTCGTGAAAATCGTCCATGCACAAACCCGGATTGTATTGCCACTCACCATTTACTCTAACCCCGTTTCGAAAATACGCTTCAACCATGAATGTTTTGTGCTGTTCCCTAAAGCCTAAATTGTTCAAGAAATTGGAAAAATTAGCTATGAATCAAATTACTTGTAACGACTGTCAAAGATGACGGAATAACTGATTGATTGTTAATTCAGGTAGTTACTGACACCCAACAGGTATTAAGCTCTACGGCTAAGCATTACGTCCTTAGATGCAAGGCCCTCTTTGATGCCAATAGTTTTTGTTCGCACGGTCAATATCTAATAATTAATAATTTGTAAACTTTGACCAAACTAACAACAATACCACATTTAAAATTCGCTTAAAGTTCGGAGGTATGCCCAATACACCACCTAATTTGCTTATAGCCAAATTTAAGATAAAATATTACGCAATTTCTCCCTTGATGACGTTTTGGCCTAATTCGACCTTAAAATTCCACTAATCTTATCACGAAATTAACCCAGTTTGCACGAAAATAGGTTTACCACTTCTGATCCGTAATAATTATTCCCTCGCCTCATATGACTTCTATAACATGAAAATGGGCCAGAAAGCACAGTAAATTATGCAGGTAAATCCCTACGAAATGTTTTATATACAGGGATATATATATATATATATATACAGGGTGTTCGGAAAAAGGAGGTCAATCCGTTAACCATATATTCCTTGAGCAAAAATGATATTACTTTTATAATGTCATTGTCATTTTTCATTTTTGACCATAATGTTCGATATAGGTACACGGCTTCGAAGTTTGAAATTAAAAACTGATATTTTTAATAATACGGGTTTGTTCGAGACATATTTCATGTACATACAATATCCTATACCTACGAGTATCTTTAACTGTTTCGGAAAAATTGTTTTTGGATTTATTGCAAAAATACAAACAAAAACTAATAATTAATACTGTTTATTTCTTGATAATGTAAAAAACAAAAAAAATATAATGTAAGAGATGTTGAAAATGCTCGCCGCGACCATCTTGGCAACATCCGAATCCTAAATAGAATTTTCTTCTAATGTTACTGAACATCTCAGGCGTGACCGATCTAATCGCACGCGTTATTCGTCTTCTTAAGTCAGCTAAGTCGGGGGTTTTAGTTTTGTATACAATATTTTTTGACATAACCCCATAAGAAAAAGTCTAATGGCGTCAGATCAGGGGATCGTGCACAATCGGCATCGATCCACGCCTCCCTATCCACCGATTTGGAAATACTCGGTTGAGGTACTGCCGGACATTGATTTGGTAATGGGGCGGTGCTCTATCTTGCTGAAACCATATCATATTCGCTGGAAGTTGTGGGTTTGCTGGATCAGAATATAAGTTTGTCAAAGTTGGCAAGAGTGCTAAATAATTATCGCCATTTAAATTGCCATTAATGAAAAAGGGACCTATTATATAATCTCCAATTATTTCTGCCCAAACACCTTTTCAGGATATTGCGTATGTTCTTCTCTAATCCAGTGAGGATTTTCCCTGGACCAATAGCGGCTTGTTGCATTTGAAATAAGAAAGTTGGTATTAACCACTGTTACATGACACCCTGTATAAAAAGTTTTTACTAAAAAAAATGCGCAACTAGAAATACCAATCGACGTGTCCGAGCGTTTTTTCGAACACATCCCTATGTATTTATTAGCGACTTTATTCCATTTGGCCGATACACACTGTTAGATATACAGGGTATTAATTTGAAAACTTTCCACCTCGATTTTCCTGCTTTAAAATGAAAATGTGGAAAATCGCTCGGACCCGTCGATTTTTATTTCGAGGGGGACATCTTTTGCGTATATTGTCAATCTTGTTACTTCAAGCCCCTAGGAGGGGCTGTCAAAGTTCAAAAATGTCATTTTTCAAGAGTCAATATCTCGGAAACTGTTAAGTATAGACTAATAATGGTTTTATTAAAAAATGTTCAGAATTTGATGCAGAATCCAAAAAAATTATATAAAATAGGGGTATCCATTTAAGATATAGATCTTATCCCCCCCCTCCCTCCTAGGGGCTTGAAGTAACAAGATTAACAATATACGCAAAAGATGTCCCCCTCGAAATAAAAATCGACGGGTCCGAGCGATTTTCCACATTTTCATTTTAAATTCATTTTAAAGCAGGAAAATCGAGGTGGGAAGTTTTCAAATGAACACCCTGTATAGGTTAAAATTAAATATTTTTTTCACAAAATTAGGTGTGACTTTACAAGGCAATTGTCCCACAAAATGCAGTGTTGGAAAACGTTTTTTGAATTTTAGGTAACTTAATTTTGTCAATTGTGGTTTGTAATATTTACATATTTATATTTTGTAAAAAATGAACAGGTTTTGTATTATTAATACTTATTACAAAGATTACCAATATTTTGCAATATTACAAATATTATGTGTTTGTAAAAACAAAATTTGCTTATAATTGAGTATAAATTTCTTTATTTTTCTCGTTAATGCTTCATGATTTTCATCAACTTTTTTCAGTGGATGTAAGATCAATTTAATGATCATGCAACATTTAAAAAGTACACAGTCATAGTGGCGTATAAAGTTTCGAGGTAACTGGCCGATAAATAGTGTGTTGTATTTTCTTACAATTTTTTTTAAATGCCTGCGATTTTGAGCAAAAAAAGACGTCTAAAATCCACTATATTTTTAATATAATAATAATAATAATAATAATAATAATAATAATAATAATAATAATAATAATAATAATAATAATAATATATAATAATAATAATATATAATAATAATAATATATAATAATAATAATAATAATATATAATAATAATATAATAATAATAAAATAATAATAATAATAATAATAAAACTTTAATTTCCAAAAAGACTTTACAATGTATGGAATCCGTAAAAAAAAAGTACCTACTGTACCTACATACATACATACATTATACATTAAGGGTATATTACAATATCAAAATTCACTGCAGATCTTGCACCTTACGCAAGCATCCTATGTATTGAAAATACCTGACACAGCTTTAAAATAAACCGCATTATTTCGCCTTAAGAAGCCTACTGTTGCTCTGTGTCCCATTACGTTTGGGACACCCTGTATATTAATTAAAACATATTATAAATAATCCCAAAAAAACGAAAACAAAAATAAAAGTTTGACACCCTTTATCTTGGTTGTTATCAATTTTGGGATAATGCAAGTTTAAATAAATCGCATTATTTCGCCTTAAGGAGCCTGCTGTTGCTCTGTGTCCCATTACGTTTGGGACACCCTGTATATTAACTAAAACATATTATATTAAATGTATGGTTTTATTTCTAAGAATAATTAATATTAATTTGTTTATAAACAATAATATTCACATAGCAGACCAACCAAGGTGAACAATTGCCTTATATTCAATCGGTCATATTGTCTAAGCCTACTTATGCTATGTTTTTAAATTATACTCATTTACCCAAGCGTTCAAAATAGACCATGAAGATTTTCATGAGATAGGTAGGGGTGCAAAATATAACCAATCACCCGGTACAATACCATTTTCTGAGAAATCAATAATAAAAAAATTATCCCATTTGTTAACCAAATTTGGGCGGACCCTGTAATATGCAATTATTGTGCTCCAACTTTTTGCCTCCCGCTTTTTTTTTTCGATATAATATTCCGATTTAAATAACGTGAACTTACCTTAGTTATAACTTATCTCAATAAAACACTTTTTAACAAAGTTACTATGGCGTTCTTTAAAACACAAACTAAACTAAAACTAAACATTATTCATTATTTACTTGCCGACTTTACGCTGATTCATATTTATATTTCTACCAAGTCTTATCAGAGTATTGTAACATAATACTTTGACCGATCTAGATATTGCGCCGTTGGCCGCGACATCGACATGAGCGACAGTGACATGCAATGCAAAGTTTGCGTAAACACGATCCCAATAGTATTTTCAATACTAAAAACAAACAATAATAAAAAAAAATACAAATTTAATTACATTACTTTACCATGCCTGTGTCCAATATTCATTCATATCATAAAACTCATGATTTAGTAAAAACTCTTTAGTTGTTTTTTAAACGCATTAGGCTGGCCGTACACAGCCGGAATGTTTATCTGAATTCAGAAACGGAATCCAGAATCTGAATTCCGGCCCATTGAAAATTTGAAAAATTCATAATCTGAAAAAATCAGAATGTGTGTGCTGTATAATAAAAATATATACAATTCCGTACGTTCTGAATTCAGATTCTTAATTCCGTTTTTGAATTCAGATAGACATTCTGGCTGTGTACGGCCGGCCTTAAAGTTGTTTACATTCTTAATGTTCTGAGGAAGTTTGTTGAAGACAACTGGCCCTAAATTATGTGGCGAACATTTACTAACATTTAATCTACTCACTGTCGTATGCAAATTCTCTCTACCACGGGTAGGGTATTGATGAATATCACGATTTTGAAAAAAATTGGATTTATTCAAAAACACAAATTTACATAGTTCATAAATAAAAACTCCTGTAAGGGTAAGGATTCCCAATGTCGCAAAATGCGACCTACAAGTCGTACCGGGTGGAAAACCAAGAATACACCTCAACACCCTTTTCTGCACTACAAAGACATTTCTTGATGCAGAGGAAACCCCCCAAAAACAAACCCCATAATGCAGATGTGATCCTACATAAGCATTATAAA
This sequence comes from Polydrusus pterygomalis, assembly GCA_963969555.1. NCBI lineage: Eukaryota > Metazoa > Arthropoda > Insecta > Coleoptera > Curculionidae > Polydrusus > Polydrusus pterygomalis. The sequence continues at coordinate 31,133,068 of OZ018384.1, read as the reverse complement.
CAGAAATAAGTTCCCCAAGAGGAAGAACGGTTTTTAGATTTCTGATCATATAACAAAGACCACTCAGCCTAGAACACAACAAAGAACATTGTTCCTTCCAATTAAGATTCTGATCAATTGTTAGGCCCAAAAACCTTGAAAAATCTGAGCGGACAATACCCTCGTTACCAGCCCTTATATCAAGGTCAATATTAAGATTTCGTCTACTCTAAGCAGTATGAAACCTTATATAAGTGGTTTTTGAACTATTAAGATACAAGGAGTTCTTATTAAACCATTCCAGAAGCAATTTCATACCAATATTGCATACATTTTCGAGTTCTTCATGGTTTGAACATGAAACTATAAATGAAGAGTCGTCCGCAAACAGTGCCACCGCCCATTCAGGATGTATATTCATTAAAATATCATTGATGTAACAGATAAACAATATTGGTCCCAACACAGATCCCTGTGGGACTCCTAGATCAACGCCAGTCATGCCTGATGCAAACAACTTTCTTCCTTTAATCGGATCGACATGTGATATAGAAACATACTGCCTTCTGTTCACCAAAAAACTCCTCAACCACTGAAGAGAGGCTCCCCTTACGCCATACGCTTCCATTTTGCTCAACAACAACTGATGGTTTACTCAGTCGAATGCTCTACTGAGGTAGCAAAACACTCCAGCAGGACACTCTCCATGCTCCATATGCTCAATCATTCGCTCATAAAAATGTTGGATTGCATTCATAGTCGAACGCCCCTGACGAAAACCAAATTGATGCCGAGACAAAACGTTATACTTCTCCAGAAAGGGTCCAATAAATGGGATATATCAAAAGAAAATTGTCACCAGTTTCGTTAAAATTATAATAATTGTCGGTAGGGGTCTCATACAGTATTAGATTAGTTACACCTGTCACCGCGTTTCGGATTGTAATAAAACTTGGCTTCTTTAATTTATTCCTGTTTTCAGTTGTAAGGAAATTAAATAAACATTTTTAGATCATTAAAAACCATTTAGAATTTTAATTAAAAAAGATTAGCCATTAAGATAATTCACACTCTCATGAACCATTAATTTCGTCAGAATGTTTGAAACATGATGTCTATTCTTGGTATTAATTTTAGTGGTCAATTACATACATTCGGACATAGAAGCGACCTGATCAAACCTGCTTATTCTTCTTGATATATTTGATATTTTATAAAATTGACAAAGAAGTTTGGCGGTATATTTTTTTGTTTTAATTTATTCTGTATCAAAAACATGGGTTAATTGACATTGTGAGATTTTATAATGGTCACTGCTACTTTTAAAATTTAATGCCTTTTTACTCAAGCCTATTTACTGTCAATGAGAAGAGACGGTATTTTTGGAAGATGTACCTATGCATTTTTAAATTTGACAACCTGAAGTTGAAATGTCAGAGTTTCTCGTAGTTTTTAAATGATCGAGTTTAAATATTTTAAATTTTTTGTGCTATGTGGTATATTGTGTCTATGTCTATTTTCTCAAAAAAATAAAAATGTAACGAAACAAAACACAACAAAAAGGTGGTTTAACGTGGCAAATGCTGGAAATGCCCTCCACCCTCTACTTGGCATGCTCCCAGACGATGGTAAATTCCGTCTACGAGTCTACGGAATTCCGAATGGCTTCAGCCGGTATGTTATGTGTCTCCAATCTAATTTTGTATTTCAAATCTTCAATATTATTTAACGTATTTTGGTAAACTTTTTCTTTTAAATATCCCCAAAGAAAATAGTCTGGAGGCGTTAAGTCTGGGGACCTCAGTGGCCATTCAATTGTACGACGTCATCCAATCCAGCGACTTGGAAATATCTCATCTAAATATCTTATCACATTGACACCAAAATGCTAGGGAGCACCATCTTGCGCTGAAACCAAATTGTTTCATTAGGTATATCTGGAGCTACTTCGTTGGGAAAAATTACAGCTAGAGCAGGCTTCAACTCGAAAGTTAAGAAATCCAGGTACCCTTCAGCTGTGAGGTTTCCTTCAAAAAAGAATGCCCCCAGAATTCGGTTATTAATGATACCTGCCCATGCATTTACTTTCTGGGGCCGCTGAGTATGCGCTTCAAATATGTATCAGTGTTTTTCTGCCTTTAAAAATCTTTCAATAGTACCTCTAGATGTATCGTGATTTTTAGCCAATGAAACTGTTGAAACATGCGGATTATCCTGCAGAGATAATGCAATATACAATTCCTATCCATGTTCATCAAATTTGTGAAATATTTTACTAACAGTGCCATGTGAAATTTGATTATCCGCGGATATTGAGCATTAAATAAAGTGCACACTTCACTCTGACTCCTTATTTTATCTCCACATCCTAACAATATCAAGACTTCAATACGCTGTCTTTCCGGCAAAACCATTTTTATTTAGAAAATTGTAAAATGATTCTTCCGAAATACCTAAATTAATTTTACAAGTTCACAACGTCACAAAATGTCAGAACGTGAAACAATGAAGATTTCTTACAGGTAAAATAAACATCATTTTCCGCTTATTTAAATAGAGATTTTTTAAAAACTTTTGTCGCCATTTTGAAATAGCTTGACACAATCGCGCCAATATGTACGAGCATATTGTTCGAGATATTAGCTTTCAAATGATGTATCACAACCTGTATGTTTCCTTAAAAAAAAAGATCGATGTCGTCATATCTTTGACAAATGTCTATAAAAAAAAACAAACGAATAACGTCAAAATAAGAGCATGTACTAAATTGACGTGTCCGAGCGTTTTCCCCAAAAGTTACAGGTTAAGGCTATATTAATTTTATTCCGGACTTCTGGGTAACCCTGTATATATTTTTTTTATAAAAAAATACCACAACTTAAAATTTTAATACCCGTATCCAAGCATTTTTCTAAAAAAACACTGCCTATCGTATCTTTTATACATAAATATTATTATGTTAAGGTATATTCTAAAAAATGCAAAACTGCTATTTGACAGCTGCTTTATTTGGCTTTTCTCATTAAAATACAAGATAATGTAGTTACAACTTACAATTTATGTTTATTTCTAAAACCAATCTAGCAGGTAATCAGGCCACATCCCTGTGGATGTAATGTAAACATGTTTTCGTACTCTTCACACTCCGATAGTGATCTTCGTATAATATAGATCGCTATATCAAAATCATATTTAAGAACCTATGACTGGTGTTAGGGTTTTTTTATTCTTCATTTCATTTCAAACCTTTTATGCAAAATGATATTTGAAGGAGTTTTCGAAAAACCGTAAATAAGTTTAAAAGTATTCTAGTTAGGTATATAGGGACACCCTATGTGGGCAGATAGGAAATGTTCTTGCCTGTTCATTGAAGCACCATTGACAAAGATCAAAAGATGTTAGTTTTTAACTTTCCTGCATATAAAATTCCATTTTCCACATTTAATTCCACAGCCGGAAATTCAAGTTTCACTCTTTTATCTTTAAAAAGATCCGACTGGGACACTAAAAATCAGTACTGCAGTTCTTAAAAATTTAAATAGCTTCTAGTGTGATATTGTTCTTGTCGTTTAACATTGCATATGATTATCTATTATGCAACATGGTTTACTGAGATGGTAAAATTCGTCCATAGGTTATAAAGTCCAATACTAATGATGGGTTGTGCAAAATAAGAATCTTCTATTGCTTTATCGGACATGCAAAGTATAAGTAAACTTAAATACAAAGTAAAAGTAAATTAATTGACACAGGTATTGGTACGATCACTAAAATTCAAATTCAGACAGGACAGCTAGAAGACTCCAAACAACGATGTGAACTGCGCAACAAATACGTTAAAACTAATACTACGGCGCGAGGCGATTGCCGACGCTTCGAATCCCCACTAACGTCTTGGCGAATTATAGGTTCTAACGGATACAATTCGTTTTTGGGGACGCTGTTCTGCTTTCTTAGTTGTAGAGAAAGCGTTTTACTGGGAACTAAATGCGTTGCATTAAGAAGATACAATTTATTTCGTAACAAAATTGCTGTATTAAAAGTAGTTTCCTATTCAACAAGACTGTGCTGCTAATGGAACTGATTACTACCAATAAAAACACTGTTCTAGCAAATCTGGAATTGATATATGTAACACTAAAGCGGGTTTGATACACTAGCAATTTATTTAATATGGGTTAATAAAAAATAAGCTATTAATACAAACTATGTCTTAGCAAACCTGTTGTATTAGAACATTATCCTCTATGCAGAAACGGATAGAGCAGAACAAAAAAACCTAATTATTTATTTATTTTACACCATTTCACAGTTACAATGAACCAATTAACAAATGAGTTTATAGGCTATTTAAAATAAAATATTCTATTATTATAACAATAATTCAAAAATTTTGTGATAACAAGAAATTTAGACTTAAATTATTATATTGAAACGGAATAATTATGCCTTAAAAGACACTAACACGCTAATTTAGATTTATACTAGATAAACCACAGCTAAAAATGTCAAATCTATTTTGGTGCAGATTGTATGTGTTGCACAATCGATAAATAGGGGAGTATTTACAGATATTGGTACGCGCGGTTGGTAGATAAAAAGTGTGGGAATGACGAATGACGTGTTCTAGGAACAAGAAATTGCAGGTTTTCTAATATATCATTGCATTCAACTCTATTATGCAAGATATTATGAAGAAATTTAAGTTGAGAAACTGTATGTCGATCTTCTAAAGAGCAAAACGAGTGCCTTTGCAATAGAGCTTCTTCTAGAATACCGATTTCAGGATACTGACCATCAATTTTAAAACTTAGATATTTTAGAAAACGTCGTTGGACCCTTTCAATGCGATTAAGGTGCACTTGATAATATGGAGACCATACAACCGAAGCGTACTCCAATTTAGATGGCGAATAGTCTCAGCTCTGTCTACTAGCTGTAATGTTATTAATTTTGTCATCATGCACAATGGTATATAATTTTAATGAAAAGGTCATTATGTTACACTTACTGATATTTAACGGCAATTTATTTTGAACACACCATCTATATATCATGTCAATGGAAAATTGAAGTTTTTCACAGTATGCCAGGTTACGAATACGAGCATAGATTTTCTTGTCATCGGCATAAAGTAGACTATCACTGTCAAGATTATTAACTATATCATTACTAAATATTATAAACATTAAAGGACCCAAAATGGACCCCTGTGGTACACCCGATGGCACAGATGATTGGCCACCGCACTCCACTATTTGTTGTCGTTTATTTAGATAAGAATGGAAAAACTTTATAAGATTATCTGAGATACCAATCGAGCTGAGTTTGTTAAGTAAAATTCTATGGCCCAATCTATCAAATGCTGTAAAAATAACATCAACCTGACAGTTCTGATCAAAGGCTTCAGCCACAAATTCTGTAAAACAAACTAAGTTGGACGTTGTAGATTTGTCTTTCCCTTAACAAAACCGTGTTGTTTATCCGACAGCTTACTCCTAACTTGGAAGTACAAATTTTTATGAAGAAAAATTGTTGATGATACTTATTGGTCTGTAGTTCTCGATTCTGGTTTTATCCCCCTTTTTATACACAGGTTATTTTGGATTTTTTCCAAGTATCAGGATAGCATGAGGTTTTTAGTAGTGTGTAGTGTGTAGTTTAGTAGTTTCAGAAAGTGGCATGCCGGGTACTAATATATCGGGTTTGTTCGGGTTTGTATTTATACCAGCGGGTTGCAACGCATGCCGGATACACGCTAGTTTAGTATAAAACAAAGTCGCTGTCGCTGTCTGTCCGTCCCTACCTATGCTTAAATCTTTAAAACTACGCAACGGATTTTGAAGCGGTTTTTTTTTTAAATAGATAGAGTGATTCAAGAGGAAGGTTTTTATGTATAACTAGCGATCCGCCCCGGCTTCGCACGGGTGCAATTTCAGAAATTGGCATGCCGGGTACTAATATATCGGGTTTGTTCGGGTTTGTATTTATACCAGCGGGTTGCAACGCATGCCGGATACACGCTAGTATTTTATTAATCGACTACCGAGAATTCCAGTGATTTAAAAAACCGAATGATAATCGATTTTTCACTCAAATGCTAATATTAATATTGGCATTGGCGGTTCATCGTTCATGTTGATATACAGCATTTGTATTGGGAATAACTGACTCGGTGTTGTTAATCAATTGATTTTTTGCAGATTATTAAATGTGGCGAAGATATTTGTGGATTTTTTGGCATGGTTCCCTGTTCCCAGATCTTACACTTTAACAACTTGACTACTTAACCTTGAGATGTCACGATATTGCATAACTCATGATATTTATGAATACTGAATACTCACCACTAAACATTAAGTTTTCAGTAGACGCCGACGATTTAAATCTAAATAAAATAATAAATCCTGTTATCCTACGCAGGCAACCCGTAATGCAGTATTTAAATCAAAATAATAAATCATATATATTATCTTACACAGGTAACCCGTAATGCAGAATTTAATTTGAATTATATCGCCAATAACCGAAACCACTCGGTGTAGCCGCTCGCTAGGAGATGACTCTGGCCGCAGTGAGTGATTGACATGCGGGCAGCAACTTTGCAGATGCGTTGGAAAATAAAAAGCATATGCTCGTCACTCGAATTATTTCCGAAGATAATCGAATAATTCAAGTGATTGAAAAAACCGAATAATAGGTTATTTTTCACTCGAGTGATCCCAACACTAGTTTTTAGGGCCAAATTAAATATTTTACAAAGAGGTTTTGCAAAGACGTATGCACAATCACGTAAGAGGAAAGACGGTATTTTATCAGGACCCACAGTTGCTTTAGGCTTAATCTTTTTTAAGCAACGCAGAACATCATCCTCAATAGCACTGTTAATTGAGAAAGAATCAGTGGAATTAAAAGTTACCCCATCGACGACCGGAGTTAGTGAAACATATTATGAATTCCTTTAATAAATGTTATTGAAAATGAGGAAAGGAACACAAAAAAATATCCGAAGACCCCATTACCCAAATTAGCAGGATTCAACTCGCATTACTTTCCGGCTGGAGCTAAAAAAAAAAGCACCGTATATTTGTCAATACTGATAGACGCCCTTAGGTGCAGCCATTTTCTCTTAAGAATGTTTGCTCATACATTTTCATTTTCAACGTGTAAAGAGTGTAACTGATCTTCTGTAAATACAACACTTCCGATTGGCAATTTGTAACTGAGTGTTTCTTAGCAAAGTGGATCGATGCAATAAAAAGTCGCGAACTTTGTTACCCCATCAATCATAAATATGACCACATGGAAGAAAAACTTGAAAAACAACTTTAAAAAGTTAAATTTTTATTGACGTCCTTAGTATAACATGTCAAGCTTAGAATATTTATCACCCATAGATTGATAAACAAAGTTTTTACTGGATAAGCTTCCTAGACGAAAAACAAGATTAAGCGTATATAGGAAAGTTCAGCTTTCTAGAAAAACTAGTCTTGATATTTCCTTGTCTAGAAGGAAAACTGTACGGAGCGATGCGTGATGGTTGAAATAATAAATGTTTTGAGAACTTCATTAAAATGAAAATGAAAATCATATTCATTGCATCAATCATCTGTGCTGAGAAAAGGCAAATTGATAAAAAATCGCTACCCTAAGATGCGAATTTAATGCTCTAAATTTTTAATACCTAACTAAAAAGAAACACTTATTTAGTACCGTGCGAGCAAAAATTATTTGCATCAAAGACGGCTTGGATTAAAAAACATAGGGCTTGGTTTAGATCACAATGATATGGGGACGATATATCTAACCAAATCTAGGTTAACATTTTGTCAAATTCATATTATGACATGATATGCCGAACTAATGAGTAATAAAATAAGTAGACAAATACAAATTTATTTTAGTTGTTTACAAAATTAACAAAGTAAGAATATACAGAAAGAAAAAGAAAAATAATTACTGTATTCTGAGAATTCGCATAACGGGAGAGGTGGAACCAGGCTTCATCCGGAAAAAATGTCAGGTCTAATAAATCATTTATTTCCAATAAATTTTGGGTAAACCATTGAGAGTAATTCCTGCGTCTTTCAAAATCTGCGGCTTGTATTTCTTGGAATATGTACTTGCACTTTATAAGGAAATAAATTTAGCTGCTTCTTAAGTATAGTGCTGCATGTTCCATAAGATCATCCCACTTCTTGGGACAGGCGTCTTATACAATTTGTTGGCGTATTTTGCATTATTTCACGAACGTTTGCAACAAGTTCTTCTGTACTTACAGATGGTCTTCCTGCTCCTTTTTTGTGTTGTATAGAACCTGTTTCCCCAAACACAGCTACGCCGACGAAAAATTGGCCTGGTCAAAAAGGCAAAGCTAAAAATATTAGACACAAAAAAAATCTGGGATTTATTTTTTACAGATGAACTTTTAGATTTTATTGTCAAGTATACTAACAGTGAAATTGAAATTTAAATATACATGTATATAGTACACTTTTTAATTTTACTATGTTATTTGAATTTACTATGCCATAAATAAAATAAAAATATATATTTTTGGTGGCCATTTTTACGTAATATGTAGAAAAAAAGGCTATTTCATGTAGGTGTCGCATACGAAGCCACCTTGTGGTTATTGTTCCATTTACTTTACCTTGTGGTTCTAGGGTTAAGATAGCACCTAGAGATCGCCAGCTACACAATATGAGTTTGATAAATTGTCGCATATATTTTTTGTCTCTCACATTTCTGACCGCTTTACCTCAAATTATGGAAGAGGGATATTTTATACGTAAAAAACTTGTACTTCATTAATCTCGATATTTCAATTAGTTTTTAAGATAATTAAGTTTAAATGCTAGATGGCAAGAAACATTTAAATAAATACCTTTCATAACAAAACATATTTTTAAGTCTGCTATCTCCTGTTGCTGTATTTGCCCATTAGTTATGAGACATCCTGTATATAACGATAAGTAAATGGTTTAGCTAGACACTTTATTGATGTCATAATAGATGGGTTAACCAAAATGGTGTTTGTACTCACTATTAAACTTCAATAATAAACACCAAGAAAATCTGTCTCTGAAATACAGGGTGACTCGGATCTAAATGTACATACGTCACCAGGAGATAGTGGACATCTTGGGGGTTCTAAATAATCTAACTTTAGTGGGTCAATCTTCCCTTGTTACCTAGATACAGAGTGTTTTGTAATGTTTGGCTCATTTTTGTTTTTGCCATCATTCTTTTAGCACCTGTTATAATATGTTCATACTTGGTGGAAATATTTTTAGTACCTATCGCTTCAAGATGCCGTATGAACTTTTTTTGAAATTCAGGTCCGGACTTAAAAAATAGACTGATTTTATTTTTGTTTAATCACAACGCCCTGTATATCTTATTTTTGAAAATTTTATTTTTTATTTGAAAGACACATAAAAAACTACTTCTAAAGATATGCCTATCAAAAGTGCCGCACTCACCACTCAATCATAATAAATAGCTGTTCTTTAGATATTTTAAAAAAATAAAAAATATTAACTGTTTTTATAGCGACAATAATAAAATAAATCTTGTTACTAGGTACTATTACACCTAATAATAACAATAATACGAAAAAAACAAAAGTAATAAAATAGCGGCTTCTAAAAATTTTGGAAATGTTCAATTTAATTGGACTCCATATGGCTAAGTCACCTAAGAAAAAACAAAATATTGGGGGGCAACCAAGCATAATAAAAAGTCATTGCCAGTTGTAACCTGTCAGATTTTTGGGTGTTATTAAGACATTTTTAATAAACATTTATTTCTCGTTTAAAATGCCCCATCAATTTTCAAACCAAGAATACGCTGACATAATATTTGTATATGGTTTTTGCGACGGCAACGGACGAGCCGCTTCTCGAGAATATGAATTAAGGTTTCCTGGAAGAAAATGTCCAAACCATCAAACATTTTCAAATGTATTTTCTTTTGTTCGTGAACAAGGACATTTTCCGACACAAAATAATATTGATCAGCCTGTGAGACAACCAGTTCAACAAGAAGAAGACATTTGAAATTAGATTGAAGAGAATCCAAAAATATCCACAAGAAAAATTGCTAGACGTCTGCATATAACGCAAAAATAACCCATTTAACAATACGAAAGGAAAGCCTTTATCCTTATCATATTCAAGATGTACAAAGGTTGGAATCAGGTGACTATGCTAACAGGTTGGTCTTTTGTCAGTGGATTGGAAGGCACCGAAGAGATCTTTATCGGACTTTGTGGACCGATGAAGCTCAGTTTACCAGAGATGGCGTCAACAATTCCAGAAATTGTCATCTATGGTCTCTAGAAAATCCAAATGCTATTAGGCAGTCGCATTCGCAACATAGATTTTCAGTAATTGTTTGGGCGGGTATAATCAATAGTAAATTGATTGGCCCACACTTCTTTGAAGGAAGGTTGGATGGAAACCAATATTTACACTTTTTAGAAACCATTTTCAAAATGAGAATGCTATTTTAAGAGGATCATTATGCAAGACCTGTTTCCGGATTTTTAAACAATAGATGTCCCAACAGATGGATGGGTCGCGGGGGGGCCCATTCTTGGCCAGCAAGGTCCCCTGACTTTAACCCATTGGCCTTCTTTTTTTGGGGGTATATGAAAAATTTAGTTTACAAGAATGAAATTAACACACGTGACCAGCTCATGCAACTCATTATCACTTCATTTCAGGAAATAAAAAATAGACCACATGTAATCAGAAGTGCAGTTGCAAATTTAAATATCAGAGGAAGAAAATGTGAAGAAGTTAATGGAGAGCATTTTGAAAATATTCTAAAATAATTATTTTATTGTTATTTGTCTTATTATTGTCGTTATAAAAACAGTTAATATTTTTTTCAATATCTAAAGAACAGCTATTTATTATGATTACCTAAGTGGTGGGTGCGGCACTTTTGATAGGTATATCATTAGAAGTAGTTTTTTATGTGTCTTTCAAATAAAAAATAAAATTTTCAAAAATAAGATATACAGGATGTTGAATTAAACAAAAATAAAATCAGTCTATTTTTTTAAGTCCGGACCTGAATTTCAAAAAAAGTTTATACGGCATCTTGAAGCGATAGGTACTTAAAATATTTCCACCGAGTATGAACATATTATACCAGGTGCTAAAAGAATGATGGCAAAAACAAAAATGAGCCAAACATGACAAAACACTCTGTATCTAGGTAACGAGGGAAGATTGACCCACTAAAGTTAGATTATTTAGAACCCCCAAGATGTCCACTATCTCCTGGTGACGTATGTACATTTAGATCCGAGTCACCCTGTAAATAAAATCCAAAAATAAAACGTTTAAAAGACCCACTACACAAAAAACAGCCACAGAAACACTTAAAAAACACCAAAATCGAAAGAAAATAATATTACGCATACTGACACGTGAGCTTGCTACGGCCCTCTGCTGATCTGGAAACTTTAACGACGGAACCAGATCAGCTGTTAATGCCAAATGTCGCTGTCTTCTGTCGAAACGCTTTGTTTTAAGAAATAGTTAACTCTGCCCGCAAAGATTGATGGTGGCGGAATTTTACTCGGAACTCGGAAAATAGTAATTCTGCAGTTACTTTTCGTAGGTGAGTAAATAAAAAGTTGGGTTATTTGTAAGTCACATTCAAAGGAAAATCCAGCGTAATCCCTACTCCCTACCCCTCCCAGTTCGTCACCGCTTCCCGCCTACAAACGATGTTGTCAACAAAGTTTAATAGCGTTGATGAATGACATGTGCCGTCTATAGGTACTAGACCATCGTTACAAACTCACACTGTATTAAGTTCTATTTTAACAGATTTTAAAAACCATTTATTAAAATGTATTTACATAAATAAATCCGTGTTTGTTTTAAGTCATGTCTGAAATGAGATTTTTACAGGAATCTCTGCCATTTCCAAGTCGTGTTTAAAGAAAATTCCGACAATTTTGAATCATTTTTCATGTTTTCCCGATCACCATTACTGTTTGTAATATACTGCTACTACTTGCTATTAATTACTCGCCTGTCTTGCTTTGACGCGCCTCCTGTTTTCTCTCTTTTTCTAGGAGATTTCTTGAAATTTCTTTTCTACCCGTCTGGGGGCCTTTTTTTAAACTATTGTTGAAAGTACTACACAACATTGTTTTTATGGTCATATTTACATATACCATGAAAATAACATATTAATTCAACATTTTGGACAAACATATTATTATTTCAGCCGCCCCTTTAATTTTTTTCGAAATACCAGCGTTACTTTCTTTGACCTGAATAACGCCGAATAAGATATACCACCTAATATTTTTAATACATACAAGCGAAATGCTTTTTTTTTAGAAAAAAAGATATTATACAGGGTAGACCATAAAAATGTTATTTGTATCAACTTTAATTTTTTTAATGAAACATTTTCATATTTATACATTTTATACATTTTTACATTCCACAATCAATTGTAGACATTATTCATAAATCCTACACCTATCGTCAACCGTTTACGAAATATTAACTTTTTAATAAAATAGACAAACGAAGTCGAATGGACTTGTTAAGCGCATTTGTCGAGTTACGTTTAGATTTATAAACTGAATTTTTACGTAGCCCCATAAAAAAAATCCAGTTGGTTAAGATCGGGCGATCTGGGTGGCCACTATTGACCCCCCCCCCCTCCCCCCCACCCCGTCTAGCTATCCACCGCCACGGAAAAATTGTATATAAGTACTCCCATACATAAGCAGCATAAAGCGGAGGAGAACCATCCTGTTAAAACCATATGGTTAAACTTGGTATATCACGATCATTATCATTGGGAAATAGAGTGGCCTGACCATTTAAGGAAGAAGTAGCTACATATGAAAAACTAAAATTATTTATACAATTCGAGCGTCATTCTCTGTTAGCTCAGTCATTATTTCACAAAATCGCTCTCACCTATCAGTATCATCGTCCAATAACTCTTGTGCAATTACTGTTTTTCTTTTTAAAAAAATTTAGATACGGTGGTTTAGTGCATAAGTATCGTAGTCACGCGCAAATTATGTGCTTGAGCTATGAGTATCTTCCTCTAGTGGTAATAATATATTTAGAAGATAATATAGTGTCCGCGAAACTAATTAAAAGAAAATATTGTGGCATATCGGACAAGTGTGTACTTAACTATTTTTTATATTGGAATACACAGGGATCCAAGTTTAATGGATACCCTGGGGCGGGTAGACCACGACGGCCGTTTCGTCCTTGTTAGGACTCTACGGGCAGCCATAACCCAAGCAATTCCAAGAACGACAGTAAAATGTACTAAAAGCCTCTTTGCAAAATCAAAGCTACCATCAATACACCGCAGCGCCATCTCAGCGGAATTAACTCCAATATAAAAGGCAGTCACACTGGTAATAATCGAAAGGTAGACAACTAAATAAACCACGAAGTGCATCACAAGCCAGTATAGGGAACGCTATTTGCGTTTTCACCGAAAACATGCCATTTTGCAGACCAGAAAACAGCTCAACGCTGGCACGCACTATAGAAAGCGCGCAATCCGTTTCGCGGACACTATACATCTTCTAAACGTTTTTATGGCTCAAAACTTAAACGGATTGTGCGCATTCTAGTGGGTGCCAGTGTTGATCTGTTTTCTAGCCTGCAAAATGGCAGATAATTTCGGTGAAAACGCAAATAGCGTTCCCTATACTGGATTGTGATGCACTTCGTGGTTTATTTAGTTATCTACCTTTCGATTATTACCAGTGTGACTGCCTTTTATATTGGAGTTAATTCCGCTGGGATGGCGCTACGGCGTATTGATGGCCGCTTTGATTTTGCAAAGAGGCTTTTAGTACATTTTACCGTCGTTCTTGAAATTGCTTGGGTTATGGCTGCCCGTAGAGTCCACTTAATTCCTACCCTAGGCACTGTCGATTGACCAATAGGCGGGCGATTTCGGTATTTTTAATTGAACATATCACGGACTTCCCTATAACTTCTACTTTTCCACAACCCCATATAATCAAAATTTCTATGCGTTCATCTTTAGCAAGGCGCATTTTAGATTTATTATCAGCAGAGCAAAATTCAAATTTGATTAACATTCACTGACATATTTTAGCTTCCAAAACTTAAATAGCAAACTATCATTGTCAATGCATTAAATTTGTGACTTGAGTTCAGAACGTTGCATATCAAAGGTGCATTAAAGTGTTAATATTTCGTAAACGGCTGACGATAGGTATAGTGCATGATTTATGAAAAATATCTAGAATTAATTGTAAAAACTTAAAAATATACAATATGTTTCATTAAAAGAAGTAAAGTTGATACTCGAAGAATTTTTATGATCCACCTTGTATTATATCTATTTTCGGAAAAAAATGCTTTTCAAACAAATTAATTTGACGGGTCTAAGCGATTCTTGATTGAGTAATATACAGGGTGAGTCGGGAGGAATGGGCCAAACTGTAAGGGTGTAATCTATGCATCAAAATAATAAGAATAAATCCAAATGTTGTTACCCCACATTCACTTGTTTTCTGTAAGGCGGTTTTCCAAAAGAAAAGGGCCAATTAAATTATTATCGATCATGCCGCACCACACGTTTACAGAAAACCTGTGCTAAAAATTATTTTCGACTATTGCGTCAGGATTTTCGTCCGAACATACATGGGAGTTTCGATTATTGTTGATGCCGTCACGGGTGAACGTAGCTTCGTCAGTAAAAAGTATGCGCGGTACAAGATGACGATTATTAATTGTCCACTCACAAAATTGTATACGCTTGGCGTAGTCTCCAGCTCCAGGTTGAAAATTCTGTACACGCTGTACATGGTACCGGTATAAGCCTTGCTCGGGAAGTGTACTGATAATTTTTTTTGGGGATTCCCCAACTGAGTTCCAATTCTTCGTGAGCTGGTCGTTGCATCTTCTTCTACTAAAGCTAGAACATTTTTTATTTCTTCTAAATCCTGTCGAATGGCTTGTTCGGATGTTACATTACCCAAGTAGCATTTTTAGACACATTACGGTAAATGTGTCTAAACTATTGTTTCTGTTTCCGACACAAATTGGAAATTGTTGGCAACATGTATGGAAAAAATATTTTCGAAACGTATACATTTTAAATGGCGCATTAGCACGTGTTTCCAAGTGGTTGGTACGGGCTGTGACTTTCGCTGTTTCGACGCAAAATCGAAACTTTTATCGAAAATGTTGCGAAAATTTTTCAGAAATGTTTGGAACATGTTTCCATAAATGTGTCGAGTGAGAGTTCATTTTACAAAGAGGGCGCTGAGTGTTGGAATTGTAAATTGTCAAAATGGAAACATTATTGAAGCAAATAATTAGATATCTAATATCTATCTCTCTGCAGGTTGTAAAATAAAAGAAAGTAAACAATATGATGACAGCATAATTTCGCCATAATGAATTTGTCACCAGAGTATATATATAAGTGATACATTTTTTTCGTATGGTTTATTGCCGAGGAGATCCAAAAATCGTTGACGAAATAAATTTAATTGTGCAATTTAGTAATTTAGCTTTATATTCTTAAGACGCTCCCGGTATATTGACATTTACACACAAAATAAATACTTTGTCAAAAAATAAAATCTTAAATATTTTTAAAATTTTACTTAATTCTTCTTTCAATTGATTAAGCTAGCAAAATGGAACTAATGTAACCACTTTTTTACATTTCAAATGACGCAGGAAGTTAATTAAAGTCCATTTTAATAATATAAAAATGAATTTGTCAAAATGGCCGCCAGAAAGAGAGAATTATTCTGGTCTAAAATGTAGTCGACACACAATTTCTAGTATTTGGTTTCTATAATGTTTCGATAATCATGTAGCTATAATTCATAGAAAATGTGTCGAAACATGAAGAATGTTTCGATATTGTACCGAAACCATGCGAAACAAACGTCGCTAAAGTAAAAAATGCACAGTCCCGTCAAGAGGAAGGTTAAGCTTAGAAGCATAACACTTCTGTATACCGTCACGGTATACACTACCACTTTACACTTTCTGTGACATATAACCTACAGAATTGGTTTGTACTTTGTTGAACGTTTAATAAAACTTACTTATAACTTATTCCTAAGTAATAATCTAAAACATGTACTCAATTGTCGAGACAAAGGAAAAATGTACAATTTATAGGTTATAATCGTTATAATCGAGGTTATAATAATTGTCCAGGTGCGGTAGTGTAGAGTTACTGGCAGTTTCGAAAATTATTTTCTGCGCAAGTTTCGTAATTAAATGGATATCACTGTTTGGTAAATATTTCAAAGCAGAAGAATACCAATTTGTTTCGAATCACTTAATTCGAAAATGTGTCGCTACAATTTGGGAGCACATGTGTCTAAACACAATTTCATAATATTATATAAAAATGTTTCGAAAAATTTTCTTTTGTGCGTTTCCTAAATGTATCGACACTGTAGTTTGGAAAGTATTTCGAAACTAACAGTTCTTAATCGTTTCTAGTAACTAAATTCAAAAATGTGTCGCAAAAGTTTCGAAACACATGTGTCTCCACACAATCTAAATAATTTTAATCGAAAATGTTTCGAAACGTTTCTCAGCAAAGAATTTGTGTTCAATTTGTGTCTATAATTGCTACTTGGGTAGCACTTGGAAGCGTTCCGGTCTCGCACAGTTTGTTGAAAACTCTGATAAAGACCTTTCTGTTCGGTGTTCTTTGATGTGGAAATCGTTGACGATATTCTTCAGCAGCGGCTGTAGCATTCCCATTACACAAACCATAAATAAAAACCCTATATATTGGTGTATTCGAGATGTGAATAAATGTATGGCATTTTATAAAAATTAAATGATACAAATCCGAAAGTTAACGGTGAATCAATGTAAAATTTTATACTGACACTATTTATACTGACACTAACAGGATAGTGCAGCACAACAATCAAAAGCGGACAATAATACCATTTATTGCACTAAAACTAAATTAATGCAATGTTTTGTTTTTGCGTTATAATTTAAAAACTAATTAATATTAAATAACAACATTTGAGTTTTTTTCTCATTATTTTGATACATAGATTACACCTTTAGAGTTGGGCCCATTCCTCCCGACTCACCCTGTATATATAATATAAAAATGGCTGACCCTTTTTTTATTATAACGCTGTATGGTATTTTCCCTCCCTTAGCCCGACCCCTTTAAGTCTGTTTAAAATTTGCGGGTCAAAAAAAATGATCGTTATCGATAATCACATCCTCTTCTTTTTTAAATCGGTCAAAAATATAAGTTTCGATAGGTCTGGACATGACGAAAGATACCGGAGCCATTTTTATAAATATCCAAACGTTTATCAATTTTGTCACAGATGGTGCGAACATAAACATAAAACTTTTCTGGTCCATTTCTATAAGTTCTATAACCTACTTTCTACTACCATGTTAAAAATGCAATCGTGCCACCAAACGTTATCCCAAAGGTAAATCTTAAGGTTTTAGGGAAATTTCTAACAAAGTTTTCTCATAAAGTTGGCACGAAAATACTCCTCGAGGCCTACTTAAAAAGAAAAATATTGTCTCCTTATTTATCATTTCGAAATACACACAAAAACTGTGCTATATTTTATACCCCACTTTTGTCATCAGAAAGCGAACAAATGGTTTTCAACCCTTCTGCCTTTTTACCGAATAGCAATTTGTTATTTATAAATTTCCGTAATACACACAAGGTTAAAAACGATAAGCATTTCGGCAAGCGCGAAAGTGCGGATAAAAAATTACCTCAATTTAACAATAATAATTTTGAAATTTTATTTAAATATTGAAATATATTTTTGTCGGCCTTTTGGCAGGGATACATTTGTTTACCCTTATTTATGCGTCAAGACGATAAATCAAAATTTATCAAGTACATTAACTAAATAACCTAATTTTGTTAAATTAAGCGAGTTATAGAGGGAAATGAGAGTGAAAATGAGAATTTTATAAAACCTGGTTGAAAATTATACCACAAAAGTTTTTCAAAATATGTCGACATAAAAAACATCTATTATTTGTATTAAATCACAACGTTTCAACTGGTAGGAATCTCCAGTCGTCTGTCAGTAAGGCTGTAGGAATGGAATTTCCGGGGGAATTTCAGGTCTGTGAGTTGAGGGCTTTTTTTCAAGTTTATAGTTATACCGTGGGGCAAAAATTATTTGCATCAAAGAGGGCTTGGATTAAAAAACGTAGGGCTTGGTTTAGATCACAATAATATGGGGACGATATACCTAACCAAATCTAGGTTAAAATTTTGTCACATTCATATTATGACATGTGATATGCCAAACTAATAAGTAATAAAATAACTAGATGTGATATGCCAAACTAATGAGTAATAAAATAAGTAGACAAATACAAATTTATTTTTGTTGTTTACAAAATTAACAAAATAAGAATATACAGAAAGAAAAAGATGCTGAAATTGGCCACTGGCATTGTTCCAAGCATAAATTCACACGTCTCTTCATATTTTCGAAACTGTTGACCAGCATCTCTGGAGAAATGTTACCACATTCTTGGATAATCCTTTCTTGTAATTGTTCTAAATTTGCAACTGGTGTTTTAAAAATAGTGTTCTTTAAATGAGGAAAAACGAAGTTTATCCATAACCGTTAAACAAGCTTATTTAGGTGGGAATTCAATGTCTGATCGAAAACTGATCAATCTGTCGTCGAAAAAATTGCCTAAGTAGTTAATAGTTTCGGCGGCTGTATGGGCGGTTGCACCGTCCTGTTGAAAATATCCAAAACGTAGTTCGTCGTCAAGTAATTGCTCCACAAATGGATTTAAAATATTGTCTCCATACCGCTGTGCTGTAACTGTGTCATGGAAAAAAATAGGACCAACTTATTTTTCTTCGGGAAACAGCTAACCAGACACCAATTTTTTGAGGGTGCAATGTGGACTCTACAAAAAATGGGGATTTTCACTACTCCACATGCGTGTATTCTGAGAATTCACATAACCGGAGAGGTGGAACAAGGCTTCATCCGAAAAAAATGTCAGGTCTAATAAATCATTTCTTTCCAATAAATTTTGGGTAAACTATTGAGAGTAATTCCTGCGTCTTTCAAAATCTGCGGCTTGTATTTCTTGGAATACTTGCACTTTATGGGGAAATAAATTTAGCTGCTTCTTAAGAATAGTCCTGCATGTTCCATAAGATCTTCCCACTTCTTGGGACAGGCGTTTTATACAATTTGTTGGCGTATTTTGCATTATTATACGAACGTTTGCAACAAGTTCTTCTGTTCTTACAGATGATCTTCCTGCTTCTTTTTTGTGTTGTATAGAACCTGTTTCCCTAAACACAGCCACGGTTCTTTTCAGGCAATGATAAAAATCCCCAGCAATAAAAGCAACGTTAGGAAAATGTTCGTGAAAATCGTCCATGCACAAACCCGGATTGTATTGCCACTCACAATTTACTCCAACCCCGTTTCGAAAATACGCTTCAACCATGAATGTTTTTTGCTGTTCCGTAAAGCCCAAAGCCCATTGTTTGAACTGTTTAAGAAATTGGAAAAATTAGCGATGAATCAAATTACTTGTAACGACTGTCAAAGATGACGGAATAACTGATTGATTGTTAATTCAGGTAGTTACTGACACCAAACAGGTATTTTAGATGTATGGCCCTCTGTGATGACACCAAACAGGTATCTTAGATGCAAGGCCCTCTTTGATGCAAATAATTTTTGCTCGCACGGTACTTAGATCACTTTAAGAAGGAAAATAATCAACACCCTTTACACATTTCAATCAGGAATAAGATCCGACTAATGTTGTTCTATATTGACGGCTCATCTGGGTCAAGGATAAATTCAATCTTTATGATCCGTATACATAGTCATCGAGTTCCTTTCCCCCTTCCGTGCCATCACCGAAAATACTCTATAACAAAAAAATTGAATAAGTTATAATATGGCAAAGTTTGATTCTCGGCGAAAACATAAAACTCAATTTTTGATGTAAATTAATTCGAACGTTATATTTCAAGACAATCTTCCACGGATATCCGCCCTCGAAAGACCGCAGCTTTAAAAAACTATCCATAAAATCCGAACATTGTTCTTTGATAAATCGGTGAGATGACAGGATACGTTGCGCTCACGAACTCCCGAAATCTTCAGCAGAAATGCAATTCTCTGGACGAACGCAAGCGAAACGGAACAGGGTCGGAGTACTCCGACTAAGCAACAAAAATATTTGCTACTCTTAATTTTGACCTATCAACTCTCTGTTTTCCTTGCTCTTATATACAGCTTGTCAATAAATTGAAATAACTTTTTAAACCTTTTTATAATTTTGCGGCTTTTTTAACCAACCATGTCTCATTTTTGTTATTTGCATCAAAGAGGGCCTTGCATCTAAGGATGTAATGCTTAGACGTAGAACTTAATACCTGTTGGGCGTCAGTAACTACCTGAATTAACAATCAATCAGTTATTCCGTCATCTTTGACAGTCGTTACAAGTAATTTGATTCATCGCTAATTTTTCCAATTTCTTGAACAATTCACACAATGGGCTTTACGGAACAGCACAAAACATTCATGGTTGAAGCGTATTTTCGAAACGGGGTTAGAGTAAATGGTAAGTGGCAATACAATTCGGATTTGTGCATGGACGATTTTAACGAACATTTTCCTAACGTTGCTTTTATTGCTGGGGATTTTTATCATTGCCTGAAAAGAACCGTGGCTGTGTTTAGGGAAACAGGTTCTATACAACACAGAAAAGGAGCAGGAAGGCCATCTGTAAGAACAGAAGAACGTGTTGCAAACGTTCGTTAAATAATGCAAAATACTCCAACAAATTGTATAAGACCCCTGTCCCAAGAAGTGGGAAGATCTTATGGAACATGCAGGACTATTCTTAAGAAGCAGCTAAATTTATTTCCTTATAAAGGTATTCCAAGAAATACAAGCCGCAGATTTTGAAAGACGCAGGAATTACTGTCAATGGTTTACCCAAAATTTATTGGAAATAAATGATTTATTAGACCTGACATTTTTTTCGGATGAAGCCTGGTTCCACCTCTCCGGTTATGTGAATTCTCACAATACACGCATGTGAAGTAGTGAAAATCTCCATTTTTTTGTACAGTCCACATTGCACCTTCAAAAGATTGGTATCTGGTTAGCTGTTTCCCGAAGAAGAATCGTTGGTCCTTTTTTTTCCATGACACAGTTACAGCACAGCGGTATAGAGACAATATTTTGAATCCATTTGTGGAGCAATTACTTAACGACGAACTACGTTTTGGATATTTTCAACAGGACGGTGCAACCGCCCATACAGCCGCCGAAACTATTAAATACGCAATTTTTTCGACGACAGATTGATCAGTTTTCGATCAGACATTGAATTCCCACCTAGATCACCTTGTTTAGCGGTTATGGATTACTTCGTTTTTCCTCATTTAAAGAACACTATTTTTAAAACACCAGTTGCAAATTTAGAACAATTACAAGAAAGGATTATCCAAGAATGTGGTAACATTTCTCCAGAGATGCTGTCAACACTTTCGAAAATAGAGACGTATGAGTTTATGCTTGGAACATGGCGGTGGCCAATTTCAGCAATTTTGTAATTATTTTTCTTTTTCTTTCTGTATATTCTTACTTTGTTAATTTTGTAAACAACAAAAATAAATTTGTATTCGTCTACTTATTTTATTACTCATTAGTTTGGCATATCATGTCATAATATGAATTTAACCAAATTTTAAGATATATCGTCCCCATATCATTGTGATCTAAACCAAGCCCTCTTTGATGCAAATAATTTTTGCTCGCACGGTATAATAAGAACATGTAAAAAAAAGTGGCCGATGGCCTCTAATTCCCTTTTTTGCAAGCCGGTCAAGAATCTGGTTACAGGAAGAGCTCTAGCCGCTTTCAAAGTATTTGCTTTTATCGAGGGGATTGGAGGGATTACAAAAAATCTTTAGTATTAAAAACTAATTAAAGAAATGCTAATACATATACATATTTATTTATTTTAACTCGTTTTAGTAATCCAGGTTTCGGATTTTAGTTCCAGGAACATAGGTAATCGGCATTAATTAAATTGAGAAGTTTACGACCTGGAACATATAGGTATTCAATTGAATTTAATTAATACCTCAAATATTTAAGCGAAAATGTAACAGGATTTATTAGTTTTGGATTAAGTTTTGCTACGGAAATTATTTAAGTTGCAAAGGTTTTAAATCACCAGTAGAGTCAATATAATCAACTAGATACATGATGATAATAATATACAACAGGAATTATTAGGTTTGCATTAAGGTGCGAAAAATGATTTGACTCAAGTAATATAAATCAATTACAAGCCTGACATCTAGACGAAAGATTCTAAAATATTTTAAATTCAAATTAACAGTGTCCTTCTATCTTTATTGCTAGAATTTAAAAATAAAAAAAAAATCAGGGGATTTTACTCTGTTAAATAATATTTATCCAACACATGACAGTTATGACTATCATCATGTCATCTTAGACAAGTAAACTATCAAATAACTTACGTTCATATTTAAAGTAGTATTATATTTATTTATATTACAATTACAAGCAGAATTCACATTGATATTGAAATTAAAGGAAAACGCTAACGGTTTACAGCTGCTGATAGTGCTAGAAGACGCCGACACATTAGAACCTTGTATTTTTTCTGCACTTTCATCAACATCAACAAGTACTCGTCGTCGGGAGCTTCGTTCAATAACTTCTTTATTTCAGGTCGTTCTAATGTCTTGGACTTCTTTGGTTTGTATCCCTGTGATTTGCTTTTTAAAAGGCTCATTAGTTTGCCATATTTTGAAATGTCGATTTTTTTATAAAGGGGAATAGTCGAGCGAAGTATCGAGTATTTGGTCCATAGCGACGATGGGGCTAATTTTATTTGCATATGTAAAAAATAAGCCAATAGAACATTTTCATCGATACCTTTTATCTTCCGTGAATTTATCCAAGACTCAAACATTTTGAACTCCTTGTCGTAAGCATCTCGGGACTTTTCTGGCAAAATCTGCATCGCTGCTTCTTCCGCTTCCGTAAGGATATCCTCAGGAACGTAATTTTCATCGGTTTCCTCCATTTTCTATATAGGTTTTTTTTCTTCAAAAAAGCTTCCCTTTTCTGCAGGGAAAACTGAGTGTCAAAATTTATATAAACATTTGCTAACAATGTATCATGCCCGTGGCAACCAAACAATCAACCAACTTTGACCAAAATGTAAAAAAGTCATTGTCAAGTCATTCTGACATTTATAGGCTACTGAGACGCAAATAGCTTTGATTATTTTGATTATTAATTATTATCTCATAAAAAAAAACGATTTCTTCCACTTGTTGGATAAAACATTGTATGCCACTCGTGTGTTATGTTTCCTAAGTCAATTGAGAATTTATACCACTCGGCCTAGCGGCCTCGTGGTGTAAATCTTTCTCGCGTAAATTATTTTCAACATAACACACTAGTACCATAAATAACTATAAGTTGAGGTTTATGTTATTTTATTTATATAATAATAATAATAATAATAATAATCTTTATTTACCACTTGGCTAGTTATTTCTAAGAAAAAAAATTACAAAATAGTATTTACATAATATGTTAGTTACAAAAATATAAAACCTAATCTATGTGTCCTTTAAATAATGAAATGCCTTTCTGGTAAAATCACCCAAACTATTTGCATTTTTAATACTCTCCGGGAGGCGAACTCCCTCAAAAAACAACGAGTTTTGTAAAGATGTAGTCTTAACCGTCTCAATGTTGTAGTGGTGCCCAGAGCGAATGTTATAATGGTGAAAATTTGATCTTTTCTTCAGAAAAGCATTAAAATATCTCGTTAACTGCTCATGTTCTATTTTATATATTAGAAGTAAATTCGCCCTTCTGATGCTCTGTTCGACAGACAGCCAATTCAAGCTATGTAACATGATTCTTACTGGGGTATACCTATTGCATTTGAGAATAATTCGCATAATCTTATTTTGCTGAATCTGCAGTCTACATTATTATATTTTCCCAAGTACAAGATATTAATAAGGAACAACAGTAATTATAATAAAAGCATTTATTATTTGAATATGGGAATATTTTTATTGTTTTCCTTCGTCACATTTTTTATTGTTATAATTATTTCTATTTCAGACAGGAAACAGGGGGATAGTGTCGAATAGGGCGGTAGGGTGATCCCCCACGACGGGATGTCTGTTAGCGAAACACAGACGGTGATTGATCTGGCGGCTGCGAATTTCCACAAGTTTTATCGCACAAGGACCGAGTGTCATATTTAAAACACTTTTTTTTAAAATACCCTTGGGAGTAAAGGTACAGCGAGTGTACATTACAGAAAAAAATACATTTGTGAAATATCGCCGCCCGTTTAGGTACGTTTTAAAGGGCATGTGCATTTGGCGTTTTAGTTTTACGAGGGAATAGCATTTTTTTGTAGTAATGTCTGTATTATGGGGTGATATTTTAGTAAGAAAATACCTTTAAACTAGGATTTTTGTCAGTATATTTTATATTGCGTATCTTTTTAACTACGTCCTTTGAAAATAATTGCCGCGAGCTGCGATACATTTGATTCGCTAATAAAATCTACATAGCGAGGCAACGCTGCCTGGCGGGACTGCTTGGTCGATCTGGACCCTGCTAATATCTATAATATTACCCCAACCAAGACTCAAACTACACGCTTTTGCTATGCCGTTATGTTATGGGATGAAGAAGATTATTCGGTTATACAGGGTGAGTCGGGAGGAATGGACCAAACTTTAGGAGCGTAATATACACGCAAAAACAATTTGAAAAAACCCATATGTTCTTATTCGATAATCATTATTTGTTTTCAAGTTATAGCGTAATACCAAATAAAGAAAAATTCATATATTAACGGTTTCCTAATCATAGCGGTATTTTAATAAATGTTCAAAAATACCGCCATTGACTTCTAAACATTTTCTGCTTCGTCTACGAAGATGGCCCGTCGCTCTTCTAATTGGTTCATGTCTTTCTTCTTTAAAATTGGCTGCAGTATTTCTAATACGTCGAATTAGTGCATCCCGAGTGTCCACTTTTACTTTGTATACTTCATTTTTAAAATTTTATTGGTCTTAAACCAATTATTACGTTGAAATATGAAAATGAGGTTCAGTACAGATAGTGAGCATTATAAGTTAGTCAAATCTGTATACAGTTGACTACAGATAATTTCTTACACTAAACTGTGACACTGTAAATGCAACATTTTTACCTTTATTACCTTTATAACGTGTTAATTGTTATCATGGTATCTGTCAAAGTATTGTCATTATCTTATTTGATTTAAAAAAGCAAGAATAATATGTTTAGTAGAAATAGGGTGGTCTTATGAAAAAATAGCTGATCATTTTAGAGTACCTAGAAGTTGTACTGTTCCAGGAATTGTAAAAAAATGGCGCTATCATCAAACACTTGAAAGGTCTGTTGGGTCTGGTTTAAATAATAAAAAATCATCAAATGAAGAAGATCGAAATTTGGTGAAGTATTTAAGGCAAAATCCATTTGAAACTGCAGTATCCGCTATGCACACAGCGCAACGCCGTGTAAGACAATGTTCCGAATTAAGAAATCGAGCAGCTGCATCCAAACTCAAACCTTTTTAAAAAAATAGTGCTAAGGAACAAAGAATTGGGTTTGCTATGCAATATTTACCAGAATATGATTTTTTTTGGTAAAATGTTATCCTTTCCGATGAGAAAACTTTTCTGTCTACATATAATGGAAGGATTCGAGTATATAGACCACCAAATTCCCGATATGAGGAGAAGTATACTCAAAAAAAGCAAACCAGTGGACGTTTCTCCGTTAATGTGTGGGCCAGCGGCGCACCCATGATTTTATGTTAGGGGGGGCCCGCTAACCAGTGCCGGAAGCAAATTTTTTAATAAACTTTTAAGTTACCCATTTTTCTAGAACTTTGGAGTTTTTTTAACAGATACTCTTGGAAGATCGCAATAGCCTAGTTCAATCGAGGTAAATATCTAAAAAAATTGACTTTAAAATATCCCCTTTAATAATTATTCCGGACAAAACATACCACTCTTTTTACCAAATAAAATATAGGTAATAGTAATGACGACATATCCATAACACAAATATATTTATTTAAAAATATAAATTAGTCCAAAGCACAACAATAAACAATATTTTATAAATAATAGAAACCAAAACTTTTTTATAACACCTTTGCATTTGTTAAATATGTAAATCTAATTTTCTTCGACCCTTAGAAAGTTTATTTAAAATGTCTTCACAAGAAACAGGAACATTCTTATGAATAAATAAATTTGCCAAACCATTAAGTCTTACTTTCCCGGTGGAATTTCTTAAAAGTACGATTTTAAGTACTTTAATGTGGAAAATGACCTTTGAGATGTACTGGTGGTGAAAGGTAACAAAAATTTGCAAAAGTTTTTTATATTGGGAAATATCGTACATATATATACATATACATACATATTGAATATATAGCTTAAACATATCGGAGGGTATTTCTTTGCTATCTGTAAACTTGTCGTTCCATAATTTAAATTCGCATATTAGAATGCTTTCATTATAAAAATTTTCAAAAAATTAATAATTTGCATAAAAAGAATGAAGGCTGAGAAAGCTTTGCAAATTTTCTACTTGTTTATTGGGACAGGGCAATAAACAGTTAAATAGCAAAATAATTTCCCTGTGATTAATGAGTCGATCGTCTAGGTTGGTAATAAGTGAATCTAAGGTATACTGTACAAATGTAATAAAAATTATATCGTTCTTTGTATCGCGCCTGGAAATAAAATTTTTTTTTTAGCGGGTTAGTGGGTATAGTTAAAGTCAATTTCATTGGCCCCCTTGCCCCCCCCCCCCCCCTGGGTGCGCCACTGGCGTGGGCATGGATAAATGTTTAGGGTGCAGGTGTATGCTGGAATATTGGTGGAACACTAAACAGCAATACATATCTTCAGATTTTGGAAAATGTTTTTCTTTCTTCTGGCGCGAGAGTTTTTGAGGGAAATAACTTTATATTTCAGCAGGATAATTGCCCTGTGCATACTGCAAGAAATATAGGAAACTAGTTTAGACAAAACAACGTAACATGTCTGCCTTGGTGCTCAAGAAGTCCTGATTTAAATCCAATTGAAAAATTTTGAGGATTGATGGTAAAAAAAATGTACAAAATCAATTTTAAACCACAGAATGAAATAGAGTTATTTGATAAAATAGAAGAAATTTGGGAATGGCTTACTCCGGATTACACCAGAAGTATTATTTTGTCAATGCCAAGAAGATTACGATTAGTGTTAGAATCCAATGGCGCATCAATTAAATATTAGTATTTTGTTTGTTGTTTGTTATAAATTTACCCTTTTTGGCTTTATACTTTTGTAGTTTTACTGGTATTATTTTATGATTTATGAGTGAAACAGAGAACTCCTTGGGTTCTCCCTGCATGGAATCATTGTTAGACGCTTGACGTCAGACTAGCAGACAAATATTAAAACATAACCATAGTTACTGATGAAAAGATAAATGCTTATTCATTTGATACACTTTTCTGCATACTATATTTGCATGCACCATGCTTATTTATTACGGAACAAGATTTTTCACACAAAAATAGCCACTCAATAACGCAGATTGGATAGTAACGTCGCAACAAAATTTTGAAACTTTAAAAAATTAAATCATGTTTCAAAGTTAGTTAAAAAAACATGCATGCTTTCTGATTTTTTGGTATTAAAAGAGGTCAAATTAAAAACATATTAAGTCCATTGACTATAATAATCTTTCTATAACAGATAATATAAAAATCAGTTATAAAAATATTGCAAACATGTTTCTTTTTTTTTTTTAAGTCTGCGCTGGCAAAACCCAAATTGTAGTACCAAATGTTGTTAAAATGGCCAGTTTTTTTTCTAGCTTTCTAGATTACCGAAATGCAAAAGTAAATAGTTGGGGGCGGTTTCTACCCCTAATAGAGGGTTAAATTTCATAAAGACACGAAAAAGTATGTCAAACTAAAAATAATCGCAACCGCAGTTCTGCATTTTTTCAGCAAATAAAGAGGCTTCCTAATACTGAATTTATTCTAGTTAAAAATTTCGCTCTGTATAGACTAGGATTTGTTCACAAAATGTGTTTCATAATACGCTAGATAATTCAAAAAAATTATTTGAAAAGCCGGAAAATAATAATAAATAGTAAATAGCGTTTTCAGAAAAAAACTATAAACTTTTTCCGACAATGTTTCAAATAAACTAATTAAAAAACTTTGTCTGCATGCCGCTAATCATTTTTCATTTAATATTTATTATTTAATTTTACAATAAATTACAAAACCCGATTTTTAGAAAAAAGCTTATTGGGGAAAATATTGCAAAAAAGATAATTAAAATTGGTATAAAATAAAATTTAAAAAAAAACGCTTTGTTCTGTATTGTAAATCGATTTCTAAATATTTACCCATTTGAAAGTTTTTTCCTAAATTGGTCTAACATTTTCAACTTTATTTTATAGTGTGGTGTAAAACATAGTCTGTGTTTAAATAATTACTCTATAAACAGTTTCTAAACATAATAGTATATTAAAGTACGAGTTTCATAAGAAGCGGTTTTAGCGCCCGCGTCTATTTTAAAAAACGAGCCACGAAGTGGCGAGTTTTTTTATTGACACGGGCGCTAAAACGCCTTATGAAACATGTGCTTTATACATTTTTTTCTATTTCACCTTTTATAATCAAGAAAAATACATTAAAAAAAAAAAATAAATCCTTCAAATTTTGTAAATTTGTATGTCTAAATTTTATGTTGGTAATACTATTTTTTATCATAGGAGCCTCTGGACAACAAAAATTATTTTACAAACTGTCATTTTTTGATTTATTAACCCATTTTCACCACGAGATTCTAAAGTTATTTTAGCGATATGAGATTTGAAATTGGACGGAATACGTTGTGTGATCCTTGTACATTCGGTACATATACAGAGCGTTCGGAAATTCGGAAGATTTTGCTACTTTTTTTCGAATTTCAAAAGACGTGATTTTACGTCACGGCATTGCAATTTAGTATAGGGAAGATGAAAAATTTAAATAAAGTTGAAGTTAAAATCGACATTAGAAGGTTAGTAGATTGAATTTTGGATATGATTTGGCAGAAAATGATAGCTTGAAGCATCTACAAAAGATTGATTTATAGATTTATGCAACCAACATACATGACTGTTATCCACACAGAATAAAAAAGTAGGTTATCAAGCTAGTTTTCCTCTGCGAAAAATGGGTTTTCTCGTAAATCACAAAGGCCGCGCAAGTCAATGAAATAAAACATTTAAATGTTACCAACATCAAATAAAGAAAAAACGCGTATCGAAATAGCTTCATTACGATCCGCAAATGAGGTTCGTACTGAACTCATTATGAACGTGAAATAGGAAAAATTCATTGTAATAGCATAACCGGCACAATTCTTAAAATTGCACCAATCAATCGCTAACATATAAAGTTTCGACTTGTTTAGATATATAATAAAAGCCAGCTAGCATCAACCCCTATACGATAATTTTGAAGTTCTTTATTTATTTAACAAAAGATTTTCAAGGAAACTTTACAAAAAAGCTTGTATATTCAATGGAGAAAATTTGGTATTCGTAAGGTTTCTTGACCTAAGAGGTAGGGGAGACCGGGACTAGTTGTCACACAGGTTCTTGCAGAAATACTACAATCTTACAGTGGAGGCTGGTGATAGTGAAAACTTGTAGGGCCAAAATCTTAAATCAAAAGCAATATATTAAATTTAAAAAAACTCAAAAAAAAACTTACAGAATAATTAAATGCACCATAATAAGGACATTTAGCCTAATGAATAAAAATTAAGCAATTACTTGAAGCAATTACTTTTTAGTGACAACAATTGCTTCACTAGCTAAAGCTATAAGTAAAAGCGATTGCTAGATTTGGATATGAATGAAACTTTGAAGCAATTGCTGTTTTTCTTACACCTCTGTAGCAAATGCATATTCAACACAAGTTCAGACGTGGCTTATCCACTTGTTCAGATTATAGATTTCACGTTCAGTTTGGTGCCTAATTTGCAAAAGAGTTGACGTAAATACAACAACGTTGGTCTATTTATTTAGTACAATAGTAAGTAATCTGTTACGTTTTTGTGGAAAATAGGAAACTTATATTTGTAATATGGCTGATTTCAGTGAAAATGAGGAATGTGATAGTAGTGATGAAGAAATTAAAGACAAGCAATTGATATTCGTTCACAAATTGAAGGAACATAAATAAATCTCTCTGACCACAACCGTTTAGCTTCCACAACAGCTTCAGCACTTGTAGGAAATTTATTAAAAATATTGGCCTTCTCCAAAACAGCATCCATTACAGAAGTGTATGTCTTACAGACAGTAGTTTGGTGAACACCGAGCTCTTCACCTACAGAATTTTGAAAACCCCGATCTGACAATTTGCGCAAAAAGACAAATCTTATTTAAAGGCGACAGTGCACCCTTTTACTAGTATCAGTCAAAAAATAATTTGCCAACCACTCAACATTTTCGCAGTCAAATCGATATAACTTTTTGATATCATCATATCTGCAATTTTTACGTACACTGTAGATTTTTCTTTTACGGAGGTTCATATAATCAGCCATAATTGAAGAAACAAATTATGAGGGGTCGACCTACCTTGAAAAGTTGAAAGCGATCGCTACACTAGAAAAAGCGATTCCTTAATTTATTCATCACATTTTAAGCAAATGATAGCAATCGCTTCCATTTTTTAAGAAAAAGCAATGACTAGAAGCAATTCCTGCACTTTTAAGCAATTGCTGGACGCAAAAGCAATTACTTTAGTTTTTATTCATTGGCTTTCAAGAAATTACTTCGATTTTATAAGATAAAGCGATCGCTACATTTTTAATCATTGGGCTCAATGTCTTTAATTATTACAACACATAAAATAAAGTGTATTTCTCGATAATCCAAAGTACTGAATAGTACTGAACAGTCATTTTTTGTGTTTAAGCACTAAATGTAAATTTTTGCGAAGTTATTTGCATATAAGCACTCAATTTTTTGTATTTTTTTTAATTTTAAAAGAATTATTTTGAGTATTGATACATTGCTATAATAAACTATTTTATAATTTTTCTATGTTTTACGTTGACGTTATGTGTTGATACTATGCAGAGCTGTATAAGTACTTGTAATATCAAGCAAATATTTTTTACTTTTTTCTTTATAGGAAAATGATTTAAAACATGCTAAAGAAAAAAATTGAGGGACCTAAGTTTGCCGATCTCCCCTATTTTATCTAAATTTGTGAATTTATAAGGGACGCAAAAGTTTCGTTTCTTGGTTATCCTAAAAGTTGTTTTGATTCAGGGTTCGAATTTCTATACAAACTTTGCGTGATTTGAAAATATCGTTCACTTTTTTATTATGAACTTATTTTGTTGAACTGTGTTTTCATAAAAAGTTTAAAATGATTTGTACTATGTATAATATATACATTTATGATCTTATTTTTTTGTTTCAGGTATGCTATTGACGATAAAACGGTAAGCTTCTACAAGTAATATATTTTTTTCGCTTGATTGTAATAATGATATCTAATATCCCAATTTTAAAGCAAATTAAAAATGCCCATGCTTTGGGAATGATTCTCAAAAACCTAGTCTGAAAAATGTCTATTCCTATTATTAGCATAGTATACTTTGATGCCACTCCAAATTAAATTTATCCCTATTTCAAGTTTTCAAGCGTTTCTGTGGTTGTGTGGTCGACAATATCACAATATTGGCAGAACTCGAAAGCTTTATAATTGGTTACACCTGCTCTGTGAACATTTTCCACTGAGTTTATTTTGAAAGTACTAAAATAATCACGCTATTGAAGATCGTAATATGACGTGCTGATGCGTGCGTAATATTTCCACAGTGTGCAACAAATGCGACGTTTCTCATTGGAATGTCGTAAATTGCAAACTATCAAAATTTGGAAGAAGTAAAGATTGTAATTTCGGGGGTGTGCAATCGAATCTCTGCTTATTAATTTAAGAATGTAAGAACTGGTAGTAAACGGAAGCATCTGATTAAGAAACGTTAAGTTTTCATTTAAATTATTAATTGTTGTCCTAATAGGAATTTTTTTTTAACTGTTGTTTTCCACTTCAAATGTTAAACTAAATAATGTCCTTATTATTTTGATTTAAGGACTTGCGTTTATTAAATTAGTACAATCATTATTTTTTCTTGAATACTGTAAAACATGTTGAAACTAAAAAAAAATTGTGACATTATCATATTTATTATTGGTGGTTTCTCTGAGCCGTATTTCATTTTTAAGAATCTTACGAAGAGTTTCGTCTATATAGGTGTTAATTGGCTTTTTAGAAAATAATCAGACTTGGTGTACCGTGCGAGCAAAAATTATTTGCATCAAAGCGGGCTTGGATTAAAAAACGTGGGGGTTGTTAGATCACAATGATATGGGGACGATATATCTAACTAAATTTAGGTTACAATTTTGTCAAATTCATATTGTGACATGATATGCCAAACTAATGAGCAATAAAATAAGTAGACAAATACAAATTGATTTTTGTTGTTTACAAAATTAACAAAGTAAGAATATACAGAAAGAAAAAGAAAAATAATTACAAAAATTGCTGAAATTGGCCACCGCCATGCTCCAAGCATAAATTCACACGTCTCTTCATATTTTCGAAAGTGTTGACCAGCATCTCTGGAGAAATGTTACCACATTCTTGGATAATCTTTTCTTGTAATTGTTCTAAATTTGCAACTGATGTTTTAAAAATAGTGTTCTTCTGTTCTTACAGATGGTCTTCCTGCTCCTTTTTTGGGTTGTTTAGAACCTGTTTCCCTAAACACAGACACGGTTCTTTTCAGGCAATGATAAAAATCCCCAGTAATAAAAGCAACGTTAAGAAAATGTTCGTAAAAATCGTCCATGCACAAACCCGGATTGTATTGCCACTCACCATTTACTCTAACCCCGTTTCGAAAATACGCTTTAACCATGAATGTTTTGTGCTGTTCCGTAAAGCCCATTGTGTGAACTGTTCAAGAAATTGGAAAAATTAGCAATGAATCAAATTACTTGTAACGACTGTCCAATATGACGAAATATCTGATTGATTGTTAATTCAGGTAGTTATTGACACCCAACAGGTAATAAGCTCTACGGCTAAGAATTACGTCATTAGATGCAAGGCCCTCTTTAATGCAAATAATTTTTGCTCGCACGGTAAAAGGACTTTAAGAAAAGTCCAGTACAATTTTGATGTGAAATTAATAGGGAAGCCAATATTTTTTCAGGGTAGCAAAATTTACATGGGATTGTCCATGGCCAGTCTGGCAATACACCACCCGGTGTACGTCATCTCATTAGGTACCCATAATTTTTTTTTATTTGCCATTCGAGCTTCCGATTATAATGCTATCTTTGTTTCGATAACTCGAAATAGAAAAGAACAGCTTAGAAATAGGAAACAAAACTCGATAATAATTTTAATTTAAATTAAGGCAACAGCACGTAGAAAAAGCCTTCGACTGGTCGAAGCAGCTGTTACGAACGTCAGTATTTTCGCGTTTTATTATCATTTTATTAAAGATCGTATTTTGTTTAATTATTTTTTAAGTAAAATTTCCTTTTTTGTTCCTGTATGCGGTGGATTAAAATTAGAATTTATTTCTGATATCCCTTACAAAATCCTAAACGCTTCATTATATTATAATAATAAAACCCACTCAGAGTTTTTCAAGAGATGTGATATTTAGGTAAGTACTAAGAAAATAAATGGTATCATAATTATCTAATAAAATATAACTAAATAACCCGGAGGTATGTCCGAACCAGAGAAGGGTTTAAACAAACGGCCGTGTACAATGAAACTTCATGAGGGATCATGTTTCCCTGTAATTTACGTTACTTACCTATTTCATTAAGCATATTGTGGTATAAAAATAAAATAGACATTAAAATTTAAAGTAAAGTATTTTTCACAATAAATGGTTGACTCCGTTTAACTACCTGGGACGTTTTGCAAGAGCTCGGCCATAAAAATGCAAATAAACTGTCGTTCAGGGTCGGATTATAATTTGTAATTATAGCAGGTAATATTTGACTATCTTGTGCTATGTGCTGTATTATTTATTTAGGATATTTCATGGCATCTTAACATAGTATAAAACAAAGTCGCTGTCGCTGTCTGTCCGTCCCCTACCAGCTATATATGCTTAAAACGTTAAAACTACGCAACGGATTTTGAAGCGGTTTTTTTTAATAGATAGAGTGCTTCAAGGGGAAGGTTTTTATGTATAATAGCGACCCGCCCCGGCTTCGCACGGGTGCAATTTCAGAAAGTGGCATGCCGGCTACTAATATATCGGGATTGTTCGGGTTTGTATTTATACCAGCGGGTTGCAACGCATGCCGGATACACGCTAGTTAAATAATATATTATTAATAACGAATTCAATATCTAAAGTCCTACCCTGTAGTGTATTTGCTTGTTGATTGTGTATAACAATGGGATTAAACCGGTAGTTTTATTGCAGTCAATAAGTCGATACCATTTAGAGTGAAAAATACTTTACATCGCAACGTATATCGTCTTGGCTTTTGCTACCTGTCATTTATTTTAATAAAATATAATATTTGTATACCTAAAAGGTCTACAGGGTGACATATTTATAATTTTAATAATGCCACTTGTTTACCATTATTTTGCATATAAATGTTGTCCTTGTTATCAAGAGCAGGTAGGTCCACCCCATATTTGATAAGTTTATGGCGTTTGCAATTAATATTTAGGTTAGGCACCCTTGCTCATTAAAAAAAAATCTATTCATCGCAAACATCGATGTTTTTCCTCGATACATTTTCTGTGGACATCCCTAAGCGGAACAACGTCATCGTGGCCTCAGACCAATGTCGTGGCGGTCACACCTCTTGGGGCGTTGCCATACTGCACACTTTTTATAAGGTTTTAGACAAAGATTTAAATTTCCCACATCATGTTAATACTTTTAACAGCGTAGTTTGGCAAACAAAGTGGAGGGACGAAATTTGTATCTTAATTTAGTTCATTTGTTGTTTCATCTATAGGTACCAGACCATTGATTCGATTTATAAAAATAAGATATGTTCTAACCATTTTTGCGTGTTTTAAATAACAACGCGGATATTATATACAGTGTGACCAGTGAAGTCCGCATCATATGGGATTTTTTTTTATTAATAGCTTTATTCGAAATTTGACTTTGGCATCAAGTTCTGCTTCGATCGAGATAAAAATTAAACAAAAAATAGTAGTAACGTGATTCGCATTATCTGTCAAATTTTAATTTTTTCCAAAAAATAATTCAATAGTGGGGTTATTTCTAAAAATATCGAAAAAGTTATTAGAAAAAGTTTTTTTTAATGCAGTTTCTAGCCCACATGCAAAATTTCAGCTGCATAAGATAATTTTGATTTTTTACCCATATTTTGTCGTAAACGTGTTTTTGGTGCATCATTGTAATTAATTTTTTGGAAACTGCACTTAAATAATAAAATACTATTTTGTACTTTTTTTATGACATAGCTTAATAACAAATTTTAATAAAGGGGTTTTAAATTAAATCGTTGAAAATAGATAAACTTTACGTTAAGTTAAACTAAAATTTATTTTCCCCTTAATGAACACTTTACTGATGACACTGTGTTCTTTTTTGTCTTAATATTAAGGTGTATTACACAAACTACAATTTCAAAAATACTTATTTTATGAAGTTACCATATACAGGGTCAAAAACAAATAAACTTTGCATCACACGCGACCAAATTTTAATAGCCCAATTTTGATTTTGTAGAAAAACACACATTTAATATGGGCGCTACCTTAAAGAAAATTTATCTGAAATAAAGCATTGTCAAAACTAAGAAGTTTTATGTAGGTTGCGTTAAGTCTTATTTTTCAAAAGTGGTGCAATTTACAAAATATGGGTAAAAAATCAAAATTTTGCACTTGGGCTAGAAACTGCATTTAAAAAAACTTTCCAATCATTTTTTCAATATTTTCAGCAATAACCCCACTATTGAATTATTTTTTGGAAAAAAATAATATTTGACAAATAACGCGAATCACGTGACTACTATTTTTTTGCTTAATTTTCATCTCGATCGGACTTTACTGGTCACACTGTATATACCTACATATTATACAAATTTTTCCCAAATGGGCCTTTTCACTATTCTTAAATTTGATACATTTGGCATTTGAATTGTTCAGTCGGTGCTATAATAAGTGTTTTTCATCAATAAAATTATTGCTAGATCATAACATTAATTTGTTTCAGCACAGTAAAAACCGGGTAAAATTCAACCAATTTGATAATCTCAAAACAGGCGCGACTCATGACGTAGATATGTTTAAAGCTTGCTAGGGCGCATGCGTTTAACCTCGCACACGCGTAAATGCTGATCTGTCGAACTGCCATGGGCAAATTAAGCCGCTGTTGCCATATGTAGAAAGTTTTATAATCCTAATAATATACTTTCTTCTTAGAACTTTATTTGGATACTTTAAATAAATATAAACATAATACTGGTAAAATAATTCATTCCGCAGCTATTGAATGGAAAACTGGTATATTATAATTACTAATTGCTAGTCAATTACCATTACACTGGTACTATAATATATGATTTTTGAGAGTATCGGCAACACTGTAAAGCTGCTGATTTTGTAAATTCTTGATATTTTAAGCCAGCGACTCGGCTATTCCTATCATTCCTCTGTGCATCAATCTTCCGGCGCGATGACGTGGGTATGTTTAAGTCCGTGTTTTTATTCAAGGAGTTTTTTTATTTATTTATTTTCTCAGTTACGGCTTAAAAGTATAGAAAAGTAAAAACACAGAAAATTTTATTTTTTGTTCCTTTATACACTACTACCAAAATCAAAATTTAGTGAAAAGGCCCATTATCGATAATTCGTAAAAGTTTAATTTTACAATTTTCGATATTGTCACAAATAAAGTTACTTTACTCTTGTACGAAATTCATAAGTTGATACAAATAACAATTTTATGGTCTACCCTGTATAATATTTTTTTTCTAAAAAAAATGCATTTCAAAAAAATTAATTTAATGGGTGCGAGCAATTTTTGATTAAATGGGCCGAGTGGACGATATTCTAAATTTAAAGGGCTTATCCGTTTCTTTATCATAACCCTGTATATTTAAGAGCAGAGCCCATTTAAACTCCTTGCCTTCTTTAAATATGTTCAGTTATAATATATTTGTCACTCTTAAGCAGCTGATGTGACTTCGTATGACTGCATAACAATGATTTTGTTGACGGGTTTAAAATACACTCTATCAGAGGCGTGTTCAGTCGCGCGGCGCCGGCGGGGACGAAACATATTCATGTAATTTTAAAAATGTAGGTATATCGATTTGCAGGCGAACAAGAGCGTTCGGTTTAACGGTAACAACCAACTTTAAAAAATTTAAGCAAAAGCCTATTTTTTTTGTACAAGTTTGAGTAGTGTTTTACTCTTGTCTCGTCTACTCTCGTCTCGTTTTCGCGAGACGAGACTAGGGCTTGGAATTGTATTCGAATAATTCGAATATTCGACTATTCTAAATTCGAATTTTTTGTTAGTTAAAAAATTCGACTATTCAAATATTCGACTATTCGAAATTCGAATATTTGACTATTCGAATATTTAAAAATTCGACTATTCAAATATTCGACTATTCGAAATTCGAATATTTGACTATTGAATAATTTAACAGAATTATTTATTTGTCATCTTACTTTATTCGACAAAGTGCACATTATTATTATTTGATAATTTAGATATTAAAAATGACTAATACTTAAAAATGTTCCTTTATTATATTTAAACCACGTCTACCGTGATTAAACGACTGTATTTAGATATTTAAATAGCCGACTATTCAAACATTCGACTATTCGAAATTCGAATATTTGACTATTCGACTATTCGAATTATTCGACTATATTCGACTATTCGAATAACATACCAAACGACTATTCGAATACTTATATTTTAAAAATTCCGAGCCCTAGACGAGACCAGAGTGGTCCGGTCTCCTGCGAGACAAGACGAGAATTT
Source organism: Polydrusus pterygomalis (assembly GCA_963969555.1). NCBI lineage: Eukaryota > Metazoa > Arthropoda > Insecta > Coleoptera > Curculionidae > Polydrusus > Polydrusus pterygomalis. Next base: position 31,094,822 of record OZ018384.1, on the reverse strand, counting down.
TTTCTGCCAAAATCTCGTGAGACGAGAAAGAAATATGCGAGAACGAGAAATCTCGCCGGAACTTAAGATTTTGATTAGAATTTGCGATAAACTTTAAAAAGAATCCAGTTAGAATCACTGTTGCCTGGTGGCTAGGAAAAATTCTGGTTTCTTCGGGTTTGTTCTGTGTTGTTTCCGATAGTAATACACCTTAATATTAAAACAAAAAAGAAGACAGTGTCATCAGTAAAGTGTTCATTAAGTGGAAAATAAATTTTAGTCTAACTTAACGTTAAGTTTATCTATTTTCAACGATTTAATTTAAAAGCCCTTTATTTTATTTTTTATTTTTTTACTTTCAGACACAAACTACGTTATCAAAAATACTTATTTTATGGAGTTACCTTATACAGGGTCAAAAACAAATAAACTTTGCATCACATGCGACCAAATTTTAATAGCCCAATTTTGATTTTGTAGAAAAACACACATTTAATATCGCCCTGCTTTAAAGAAAATTTATCTCAAATAAAGCATCGTCAAAACTAAGAAGTTTTATGTAGGTTGCGTTGAGTCTTATTTTGCAAAAGTAGTGCAATTTACAAAATGTAAAAAATCAAAATTATCTTATGCAGCTGAAATTTTGCATGTGGGCAAGAAACTGATTTAAAAAAACTTTTTCCGATAACTTTTTTCGATATTTTCAGAAATAACCCCACTTTTGAATTATTTTTTGGAAAAAATTAAAATTTGACAGATAATGCGAATCACGTGAATAATATTTTTTTGCTTAATTTTCATCTCGATGGAAGCAGAACTTGATGCCAAAGTCAAATTTCGAATAAAGCTATTAATAAAAAAAAATTTCATATGATGCGGACTTTACTGGTCACACCGTGGAACGATCACACTGTAGAACGATTTGATAAGTTAAGTATAATATTATGCAACTTTCAGCAAAATGTAGGGAATAAGCTGCATACTATTTTGATGGTGTCTAGTTGTCTCTGGGAATTGCTTTTAATTTTTTTAATAATTTTTTTTCAATTTTAAGGTATAGCTTTTTTATTCGGACCTTTGGTAATTTGATTTGCACCCTGGAACAGTGCAAATTTTGTTTTCGGTATGATTATTATAAAATATTATATATTAAAATAATGCCGTTGTCAATCAAAACAATCCAGCCTCATTTTCACTATTTACATACAGAGAATAATATCGCAAACGATAATATTATAACACCGACATTGTTTTTTGCTGTTAGGTTATTACACACACAAATACGAAACGAATATTACAAACACACAAAAACGTCCCGGTATATTAATTATCCAGTTAAAAGAACATTAAACTATAATTTACACTATATTTAACACATATTACACACATTGTTTACCAAATAAAGACAGATAAACAAAACAGACACGTGTTTTTAGAAGTGTTACGCCGGTAACTGACCTATTTTTGCACTTGCGTGCATTCTGTTTCGTCACGTGCAGGCAACCAGCGTTTCCGTTTTGTGCCTTGAATACGTGGCAACTCGTGTTTGCCTACGGCCGTCGCGTCCTAGAGGATTATGATTCCTGTAGAACTACTATTTTAAGTCGGCTGTTTTAACCCTACATTGCTTTTTTTTGAGACATGAAGATGACAAAGATCTATTTTGAGGCAGGAAAGTTTTTAGTATTCAAAATATTTCTAAGCGTGCGTATATGGAATTCATCTTTCAGAAATCGAAGCTACATGCTACAAATTTTATCCGGTTTTCCTTGAACGCCCTGTGAGCGAGTCAGCCGACTATGCTATCAATAAATTGGTTTAAATGGTTCCTTAATTGTGTCATTCTATAATATCGTACAATTTATTATTATTAAATTAATTCTAGTGTAAGAAAATAAACGATTTGCTTGGTGAAATAAAACGCAAGCTCTTCTGCTGAAATAAAATCGGTACCTAATTGCTTATCTAATATCTAATTAAAAATTTCTTACCAGATCAGTTTTTGCAATCATTTCAAAAACTCAAATAAGGATACGTTTTGGGTTGGGTCTGTGCGATTTTCTACCTCTAAGTTTGTAGTGCTCTTAGAATGAAAAATAGATAAGTCAGTTAGTTCACATTCTTCCGTCGCGTCGCTGTGAACTCATAGCGGAGTAAATTTCGTTACATAATCTGCAACATTTGTCATTGGGCCTCAAAATTAGGCTATATTCTAGAATTTTCTATGTATAAGTAAATTTTACTTCTTGTGCATTCTGTAACTAATTTTACGGCTCTATCAAGTTATGGTGCTGCATTTTGTATATTTTGACGCAATTTTTTTTTCTTGACTGCAGTTTCGTTCTGCATATAAAGAAGTTCTGCGTACAAAGAAAATCGGTTCCCTCGACAACCCGGAACCCCTGAATACGTCACTGCACTCCATTCTATTTTTATGTTTGCGGTATACTTCATGTCTAGTTCCTGTTGCGCGATCGGTGTTAAAGGATTTATTCAACTAAAAAGAAACTTTGAGCCACTTTATCTTAGTTTTGACACCATGATTTAAACGAAAGAGTTAATTTATTATTAAATTTCTTTTTTATTCTTGTGCCTGCTCTACAAATGTTGCGTTACGTGAAAAAATTTTGGTACAAAATTTCGTTCAAGTGACTACTGGTATAGCGACAAAATAAGAACAATGGTGTCTATTTAAAGGTTGAAGACAATGATGTTTCTTGGATGATAAAAGGTTTTGTACTTGCATTGTCTTTATTTGATTTAAATCAAAACGTTTTAATTGGTTAGTATCTCCAGTCGTCTTCAGGTGAATACTAAAAAAGCAGCTCTATTTATACTAGCTAGGTGCACTGAAGCATATTAGAGATGGTTGCAGTCATGCGGTATTATTCTAATAAGATCGCATCTATTTAACAAAAGTTTCCAGATATTTCTTATACTTATCTAACGATGGCTTACTAGGCAATCTGGGTTCTGGTGTAAAGCAATAGCTTCCTTGAACTTCCTCCAGTATGATTCATCATATCATGTGGTCAGAAACTGAAATCCTGCATAAATAACTACAGTGGACAAAGTTTAAGAAAGCTGCTGCTATATCCAGAACCCAACTATAAAAATACAATAAAGTCAATTTAAAAATGATAATGTTTGTTTGGGTTTTAAAATGTTTCTTTGAGTATATTATTGCGTTAATTTTAAGTCTATTCGATACAGGGCGATCAACCAAAAATTCATATACATAATACCACAGAATATACAGGGTATTATTTAAGTATGTGGCCAAACTCCAAGGGGTGCTTCTTTAAGTGATTTTAAGAAGAAAAGTTTATATAAACATGGGTCCGAAAATGCATAGTTTTTACGATACAGTGTGTCAAACATTTAAAAAAAAATCGGATGTTCGTAAATATCTCAATACTACAAATACAACTATTTTATCTTTTGAGTTTTTTCATAAAATATATTGCTTTGTTTTCGAAAAAAAAAACACTTTATTGCATGTCCCCGGGACAATAAGAGCTATAGTTGTTACTTTTAAAACATTGCAGTAATAAATTATTACGTTATGCGATTATTTTATGTTAATTTCTTTTATCAAAAACAGTTTTAATCTGTGCTAAAAAATTCAGAAGAGGACTGTAATTTTAATTGCTTGATAGTTTGGCAAGTAGTTTAAATTTTTTACTCTTATTGTCCCGGGGACATGCAATAAAGTGGTTTTTATTTTTTTTCTCGAAGACAAAGCAAGATATGAAAAAAAAACTCAAAAGATAAAATAGTTGTATTTGTAGTTGCTTAATTTGAAAAAAATATATAATTTTAAAAAAGTCAGTGGCGCGCAATTTTTTTGTCAAAAATATTAGTGGGACTGTCTTCCGGGACGCCCGAGGGGACGCCACCTTAATAATTTTAATCTAATTGAGGTTAACTTATCCTATTGTTATTACAAACAGAATTGCCAAATTTCAACAAAATCGAATAAAAGAGTATGGAGATATTTCCGAACATCCGATTTTTTTTTAAAGTTTGACACCCTGTATCGTAAAAACTATGCATTTTCGGACCCCTGTTTATATGAACTTTTCTTCTTAAAATCACTTAAAGAAGCACCCCCTTGGAGTTTGGCCACATACCTTAATATCACCCTGTATAGCTACGCAGTATATTCTGTGATAATTTATTTATTATTATAACAAAAAAAAACAAGGAAAGTGCCTGGAAAAAATATTTGCCCATTTTTAGTGACGCATTTTTTACTTATTCCCCTCCTAGAAGTGAACATTTTCTTTGCATCTTTCGATGTATAAATAAGTATATAATATTTCAGCCCCCCTTTCTTCGATCCAAACGTGAGCCACTGTGTATAATAAATATTCCAAAAATGGTGGTTTATACTCATACATTAAAAGTTATTTACACTGAATTGTCTGAAAGCCAAATGGACTTCCTTAATCACTCAATTTTATACTTTGGTAACCAATGTTTTGTATTCAAGTGACATTTCCAATTGACATTCAAGTGCCACTTGGCGATGGCACTTGTATTAATAGGTTCGTCTAGACATTTATGCATTTGTTTAAAAAATATTGCACGATAAAGGCATGCAATTATAATTCATAACGAACATGTATAGTATAGTAGTGTATAGTTCGACTTCTTTAAGTAATCAGTTTTCTTTGATTACTAGAGATAGGATTTCACATTTCAAGGACGGATTCTGTCTAAATGCAAATATAATATATTGTGTCTGCCGAACGCCTGCGAATATTTTAAAAATACTTATCTTAGCGTTCGTTAACAGCACAAAAGTAAAATGCACATAAATTAATACACTTTGAGTAGTTCTCAGTAAACAAATGTATATTAAAAGTAGTCTTTTTGTTACCGTCATTCTCTTTGCGTAGTATTTCACTCGTCATACAAATTTCCTAATTCATATTTTTTGCAAGGTAAGACATTTCTTTATATCCTCTCATGAAAATATTCGCATCATGATTCTTATTCCGTCCCTGTTTTATGAATTATTTACGGTGGAAATCCGATTACTAAAAATTAATTTTTTTTGTCAATGGTCTATTTATGAAGGCCTAACTCTAGCTAACAAGGTATAGCAAAACATCAAAAGGCTTTTACATTTTTGTATCTTTTTTTCGTTTGCATTAAACGCAATTAACAATAATTCACTAGTGGTTTATCACTACAATTTTTTTGATGAAGAAAATTTCCCCGAAAATAAAATTATAATCATATCAAGACCGAGGTCAAGACAACACTATCTGCTTGGCTCAGTGAACTCATAAAATAATATTTCCCGGCTGGCATCTACATTCTACATTCACATAGTAGACGTATACCTTGCCAATTCTGAACGAGGTGATGATTGGTTGCCGGGTCAGCTTTTCGGGTACCGGCGTTTTCTTCGTGATAGGTCAGTGGCGTTTATGCTACTCTTCCCTTCAATCGTCGATATTATAAAGGTTGATGAAAAGTAATATACAGGCTGTCCGCGGATAGGGTTTACAATGGCCCAAATGGATGAAAAATTTCATTTTTCGGGAAAAAGTTATTCTTGATAAAAATAAACTACCTTTATTTTTCATTTTCGATCAAAATGCCAATTAGAAAACTTATTTAGAATAATGTTTGTAATTTATATCCGAGATTTAAAATAAATCTTTGATTTTTTTAGTTTTTTTAATTTTTAGAGGTAAAAGAATTTTTTTTTGGATAGCAGCATTAGCGGTCGAAATACATACATTATCAATGACAGAGGGGTATCAAAAAGTTTCAAAAGCTGTTTTTTGATGTTACCAGAAAAATGTATTTTTAATTTCACAAATGAAATGACCCCGGAAATAACACAAAAAAATCTTAAAATAACAACAAATAATAATTTCATAGTTTCTTATTCAAACACTCCTCCTCCATATTCAACACATTTTTCCAGCTGTAAACGAATGTGGTCAAAACTTCTTCGAATTTCTTCAATGGAAATTGTTTGAACAGCTTCAACAATTCGCTGTTTTAGAAGCTGTACGTCGCGTCGTTCTCAATTGGACGGGAGTACCCTCAGACCAAGCACTATGGTCTGAGGGAGTACCCTTCTTATTTGAGGCGCCCACAAAGATAGGCGTCTGAAATAGTTAAATCGGGACTTTTTGGGGGCCACAGAACTGGACCATTCCGACCATCTGTGGCCAAATGTATTATTAAGCCATTCTCTTACTTCAATTGCGAAATGCGCAGGGCATCCATCTTGTTAAAAGTACATTTCGTTCCTAAATTGTAGAGGCAATCTAGGTGGTCAGAAAGGAATGTTTCCAACATTTCAAGGTAACTCCTACGGTTACACGTGTTTTCGAAAAAGTAGGGGCCAATAATGCCATAGGTAATTAGAAATCGCACACCAGACTTTTTTGTAATATTGTCTTCTTGCAGGAATTGTAAAACGGGGATTATTTCCGCTCCAGTATCTAATATGCGCAGAAGACACTTTCCCGTTTGTTGAAAATGTCGATTCATCGGAAAACATGATAAATTTATGAAAATTCCTGTTTTCACTTACAATTTTGTTTCCGACCCAAAGACAAAAATCCAAACGTTTGGCTTCGTCTCATTCTTCCAACGTTTGATTAAAAGTTGGCTTAAATGGGAATATTTTGTTTGCCTTTAAAATATACTGAATATGAGTTTTTTTTACTACATCAAGTTCCTGAGCTCGGTTTCTTAATGAAAGGGTAGGATTGTCAGCAACAGACTGCAATACGATTAGGGAAGCTGCGTCAATCGGATCATAGTTTTTTCTTTTAAATTGGAAACAACCAGTTTGCTAAAATTTTCTTAATAATTTATGAAGTCCCATTTTTGAGAAGTAAACGTTAGGGTATCTTTGATTAGATTTCTCTATCACAAAGTTGTAAGAACTTTCGCCCGCACCGTAACATTGAACTAAATAAACTCTTTGTTTTAAGGTTAACATTTTCAAAACACATCAAATTCTATTTGACAACTTCGAATTTGCCCCATCCCATACGTAAAGCAAATTAATAAATAAAGGTAAAATAAGGTAAATAAATTTCTTGTTTTTACAAAAGATGGTAGGAATGCATTTAAAATTTTAAAATTAGATGCACACCACCCATTATGAAAATAGAGTCTAATAAAATTTTATATTAATATTTTTATTGAGGCAGCCAAATTTCCATTTACCTCTAAAAATTCTTTTTTCATATAGGCCTCCTCTTCGGAAATATGGGCTTCCAAAGAGCTCCAATGGAACCAAGTTTTTTACACATAATTATTGAAGCACCAGGTATATTCAATTTTTTTTTAAATATGGTGTATACCAGGTAAGACCGTTCAAATTACTATCCAAGAAAGTTTTGTGAATTATCGTTTTCCCGAATACCCTGTATATACAACAAAAAAACATGTTTTTCAATTGTATCTCGATCTTGAGAGAGGGTAAATTTATCTTAGTTTATTATAGTTTTTGTGTAGATACAATTTGGCACATATCAAAGCTTAGTTTGCAAGATTCATGCTTTTAATAGCCTAAAAATTACCTCTAAACGACAGAATACAATCCCTTGCGCTACTCTGTTTTATCAATGGGACTGACTTTCCTTATTATTATTTTAAAACATTTACTATGCGGGGGCGGTGATAGTAAAATTGGGAAAAGTAGTACGAAGGTCAACTGTTTTATGAATGAACTCGGCTCGACTTCCGTCGGTTGACATGGTAACCCGAAATAAGGGCGAAGTGGTCTTCGACAAAAATCGTAGATTCAAAATGGCTTCTTCTAACGAGTTACAGGTGTTTTGGCGTTTTGTTTGTTGTTGTTTTGCAATATTTACCAAAAACTTGCGGTGTTTAAGCGAACCTTTGACCATGTAACTGTTATTAAGCGTTACCGTTAATATTGTGATATAAATAATATATCTTATGTAAATGGCCTTGTGAGTTTGTGATTTCTTCCTGGTTTTCTCCAAAATGCGGAGTTTTGTCTTTACTTTAAAACTAGGGAAGGGTAGGTGAATCATTTTGTAAATTTTTATTTAAAATATTTTAAACTAGGTAGGTAGGTATGCAGAATCTTTGGTGTTACAGTGAAATAATCTTTAAATTTAGAACCTTTAGCCCGCTTTCTTTCTACGACACAGAATAAATCGATTGGTTTTCATTTATGTTGATTAATGTTGACAAGGTGTTACAGGTTGCCTAGTCCCAAAGCAATATTTCTAATAAGCCTTTATTTTTTGCCAGGTTTACGTACAGTACACTGTACGACGTATAGCTTTTAGAATTTTCAAATATTTTCATGAAAAATAGGGTTTAAAAAATCTGTATTTTTCAAAAGTGTGTTAATATTTACTTATACTGTCCATTTATACAAGTTAACATCCGGGCAAACAACAAGCCAAAGCAAGGGACCTAGTTAGTGGGTTAGCTGTTATCTGCAGCAGAAGTGAAATACCTAAATTGAGGCAAAGCGAAACTGTTATCACCAGTTTACCTTCAGTGTCAATGGAGCGGCTCCTTATTCGTGCCTGAAAAAGTAGTATACGAACTTGTTATTTATTCCAGTTGGTTACTATATGAGACAAGTTTTTTTAAATTCTGAAATATAGATTTTACCAGTGGCGGCTCGTGACTAGCGAGTCAGGGGGGGGGGGGGCGCTGGCTTTAAATAAAAAAATTTAAAATGTCTATTATTTTCGAAAGTACGTGTCTGTCTTTTCCGAGGTTTTTTCTAACTTTCTCGTTGTGAATTTTAATTTCAAACAAGTTAAAATATTAGTTTGTCCTAACATCTCAAAACTTACCACATTATGACGATGTTTTGCACTATTTTCATGTTTTTTTATTTTCTCTGAAAGATGTTTTAAGTCCTGCACCCCATTTATAGTCCAATTATCATCCCCGTCAAAAAGAAGGCACACGAAACAAAAAAAAAGAATTTTTGTCCTCACAACCGCATATCCAGGATTTTTAATATATATTTCTTTGTCAAACTTACGCGTAAACTGTGCCTTACTTTTACATTTTGATTGCACTTGTACTATGTTCAATTTCTAGCATTTTTCAAGTTCAAGTTTTTCACTTAAGCTCAGAGAACTAAACACAAGCTTCTGTAAATCACTGACCTTCATATTACACAACATTTTCCACTTTTATAACGTAATTAATAAATAACTCAAAACAAATAAACAAAACGTCAGCGAGTCAACGGCATCGACAGACGACAGGTCGCATCGCGATTCGCGAACAGTGGGCGCGGAAAATTGGAGCTCTCCGTGGCCGCTCGTTGTGCGATGTGTAGGTGACGTCAGGCCTCCGTCGTCATGACAACCCATCGAGAAGGCGCGTTGAATCGGGACGGATAATCGGTCGACCGCCGCCGCCCGCGCTTAGTACAACCTTGAGAGCGCGCAACTCGCTTCTCTATGAGTATAGCCTGCCCGTTAGAATAGGGCTACGTTTGGTTTGAATTATTTTAATTGATTGCTTACATACATTGCGTTATTGGTTTTTTAGGTAAAGTATTTTTGGATTCTGTTTGAAATAATTGCAGGGAGGGCGGCGCCCCAGAGCCCTTCATTAACCAGCCGTCACTGTCAAAAGAGCACGATTGGCATAATAATTATTACCTCTTACTTATGTCTTTAAATATTTAAATATTTACTTATATTTTATTAATTTATCGATAAAATATTAACCTGATCAAAAGCTTAAGCAAGCTTAAAAAGCAAGCAAATGTAGATACGAAAGGTACTGTCCGAGGTACTGTCCTATCTCTGCATGCTGCTCCAATGGCAGTGCCAACTAAACTTTGTTCGGCAATGAAACATTCGATGTATCTCGAAGAATCAAATTTCTTTAGATTTTTTGAGAATGTAGAGTTCTTCATATCGCCATCTAAGGCAATGACTCTGGGGTCGCTCTGTGCGATTTTGACCAAAGCTGTACCTAAAACGAAAAATGAATTAGTGAAAAATTATTGCCACACTAAGTATACAGTAAAAGTTCATGTGAATGCAGGTCCTTAAAATGTCTTATAAGGAAGCTATGGCTACGGCTATTATTTATTGATGCCTCCTCTGAGAAAGTAAGAAAAGTTTATAAAATATCTTGAGCCCATTAGTAGGAGAGATACATGCAAATTGCAGAGTCGTCCAAGAATGACTTAAATGTTTATTTTGCCTGTTGTTCTAATAAGTAGACCATTTTTCCCCCATGCTAAGCTTCTGTGTAGGTATTCTTTCAGTGACTTACCATTGCGCGGACAGTCTGTACCTATATATATATATATTTAATATAAATATTGTTCAGATAATAAATTTAAATATTATTAATACCTAAAAAAAACCTTATTATTTTGTTACTTAACACACCGTTTTGGTTAGTTAGTATCTCTAACAGTTTTTCAAGTGTAAACAGTTTACAGTTACACACTAACCGAAACGTCGTGTTAAATAACAATGCGGACATTCAAGGACAATTTTTTGAGTAATAAGATTCCCCGAATAAAATATTTATTTCTAGAAATACGGAATGTAATGTGTCATTGAATAAATAGGTAAGTTTGAAACTCTTTCCTTGTGTGTACAAAGTCAACAACCATGGTTTGTTAAACATATCCTAATGCCTATTGGTTCTGTAGCAAAAAAAAGTTAATAAATTACTCAAGCATTTTCGATGATCCTTCTTTAGAGAGCACTTGGGTAAATATCTGAATAATGTCAAATACTAATTTCTGCTGCACTGAAAATTTATTGTAGTGTCTGTTTTTAAATAATTATTTAATTTATTGCTAGCTTTGTACTATATTTGTGCAGCGTGTGCTACCACACTTTTTTTTGTTAATGCGGGAGAAAACCTCCGCGCCCCATTTAACCTTACTTCTAATTTTTTTGTTAACTGATAATCATTTTACTGCACTATTTTGAGAAACTCGAGCATCGCCTATTTAAACAAGAAAACAGCCTATTAGCGATCTTTAATTTAATTTGCTGCTTGCTTCTGCAGTATTTATTTTCTTATTGTGGTTTGTTTGTTAGTACAAACATGTAACAATTGAATAGTTTACGGTTTGAAGCCTGGTGCCACACAAGTAGAAACCTGACTAGCATCCATTATAATTTTATTGAATATTGAAACTTGATAACGTAGGTTTGGCCTACACTACCTGTTACTCAAATAATTCATGAGCGACGAAACAATGCATATATGCCCGGTAATTTTATTAGCTTTTATATAGTAACCAAGGCCAAACTAACACTGGGGGCCTAATTCATATGTACATTGTACACGCAGTCAAAGAAATTTCTCACATTAAAATATTTGTTCTCAAGTTAAGGAAAAGATTTAAAAGAAATAAAAAACGTAGGTATTTCAGTCAGGTAAATGTTATGTGCTTTAGATATTATTTGTAAAGATACACTATGAATATTAATGTACATAATATATATTATTAGAAAGGTGATATTTTTGTTAGGAATGTCGTATTATTATGATTCATCCATCAGAATTAATTGGACGTAAAGAACTGTAAAGTACCGGGATTGTTTTCTTCTTGTGAGAGGGATTCTAAAACAAGTCAGGTAAAATAATAAATAAACATTTTATATTATGTGGTATAGTTGGTTTCAGCACTATACTAATGATCAAGCAATGGGCTTTAAAGCCTCAAGCTCAAAATAAATTTAATTTGAAATGTCTCAGGAACACACTTCATTTCAAGTTAACAGATTCAGAATTATTACGCCTTTGTTGTTTAGTTCATATATATTTTCTTTTCAAGTCCGGAACATTTCCACCAGCAAAATTGTTTAAAGCATTTATGGATTTTTGAAGACAACAAACAAGTCACAAAGTTTTTTGCTGGATGTAAATTTTAATTTATAAAAAGAATTTAAATACTTCAACTACTTTTTCCGGTGAATTAATTTTTATTTTAAACATAGTTGCTTAGTCGAGGCATGCATGGGCAAGATCATTAAAACCATTTTTGTGCTTCTAGCTAAAAATCCATCTTTGTCAGCGGTTTCATGCAGGGTTTTTTATACTATTTTTCTACACTTGTCTTTTACCTAATTATCTGTGACAGTTTAGTTTATAAATTTTATGACCTCTTATTTATCCATTTTTATCTGTCTTTAAATGTTCCTTCGGATTGTTTGGATTAATTATAGGGCTGGGAATTGTATTCGAATAATTCGAATATTCGACTATTCTAAATTCGAATTTTTTGTTAGTTAAAAAATTCGACTATTCAAATATTCGACTATTCGAAATTCGAATATTTGACTATTCGAATATTTGACTATTCGAATATTCGACTATTTAAATATTCTACTATTTAAATAATCGACTATTCGAAATTCGAATATTTGACTATTCGAATATTCGACTATTTAAGTATCTATTCGACTATTTGAATATTCGTTCTCAAGTTCTCATATCTTGAAATAATTTAACAGAATTATTTATTTGTCATCTTACTTTATTCGACAAAATGCACGTTATTATTATTCGATAATTTAGATATTAAAAATGACTAATACTTAGGAAATAACGCTTACCGCAGCCGACGCCATAAAGAAGTGAAGACTAATACTTAAAAATGTTCCTTTATTATGTTTAAACAGTTAAACCACTTATACCGTGATTAAACGACTGTATTTCGATATTTAAATAGACGACTATTCGACTATTTAAATATTCGAGTATCTAAATATTCGACTATTTGAAATTCGAATATTTGACTATTCGACTATTTAAGTATCTATTCGACTATTCGAATTTCGACTATTCAAGTATCTATTCGACTATTCGAATTATTTGACTATTCGAATTATTAGACTATATTCGACTATTCGAATTATTCGACTATTCGAATAACATACCAAACGACTATTCGAATATTTTAAAAATACCGAGCCCTAATTAATTACCAATATCTGTATTTATACTTAAATTTTCCAAATGATACATTTCCAAGATACCGTTTCTATGACCTGGTGTTTTGGCCAAAATTATTTAAAGGGTTATTTTAAAAAACAAGCTGGTATAACTTTTTTTATAGTGATAAAATGATTCATTACAGCAAAATTTGAGTAAAAATATACATACAAAACATACATAATGTTATATTTAACAAAAGGGCATTATCGAATCCTATTGATATATCGAGGGTTTCCTGTCAGAAAGGCGTATCCACGAAATTGCGATTTTAGGCTTGTAACCTAAATCTGATGCTTATAGTCATATATTTGTCATGCCAAAAGGTCGTATTCATCAGACTGATGGTTACGTAGCTACTTGCTTATTTCTTCAGACGGATCAACCGTTATCGCCAAGTTAAACTTGCCAGAAAGTTGTATGTACATACGTCCTTTTAAAACGACAAACGTATATTATTTGTAAGGTCGTATGAACATACGATGGCCAATTTCCAAGAAACGGGGATTGCCGTATAAAGAAAATCGCTTGACATACAATGACTTTCTGGATTTCAAAAGCTCTTTACCAAAGATTTTTCGAATTTAATGTTTGTCAAGTGCGAATACTGGAATCAATAGAAAGAAATCCACACCAGTTTAAAAAAAGGGAGACGTTCCTTAATTATTTTGCAACCACCAAAAGCATATATACAAAAATCTCGATATCTAAAAAAAAGTATGAAGATTTAATGGCATTATGCAAAGACAATACCACGATTTTTATGAAAATCTCCCAGTCGTTCAAAATACAAGTACCAGTGACAATACAGATGACGAAGACGAGATGAGTTTACAAGCAATGACAGAGAAGATTTTCTCAAAGCGGCGAAATTAAAGAATGCCAATATTGAAACGTTTTCGGTTCATCGATACTAAATTTTTTAGGTCGGCAACTTCCTAATTGTCTTTTTGCTTAGTTTTTCATACACGATAGAGTTTTTTTTTTAATAAACTTGTTCTTAGTTTTGCGTATAAGCCTTTGATTTTTTCTATATGCGCTAATAACTTAACGAACCAGAATGTTGCATAACCAAATTTCGATTTTTACGGTTTGTTTTCACCAAATTCTTCAAGTAAATAGTAGTATCCAAAACATATGCTTACTAACATTTATCATTGAAGGTAAACAATACCTATGTAAAAAATTTCCGCCGATCTTTAAAATGTTTTTATTGAATCCTCTAAAACCATGTTTTGGTTGATACGACCTTTTGGCAGGAAACCCTCGATATCGTGATTGCATACCCTTTTTCAATGCTTTTGTAGCTCCAAGTGGTTAAACACATTTATTATCGCTGGGTTTACTTCAAAACGATTAAAGCCATCAACTTTATTTAAGGAGACATACGTTAATTGACCATTTCTGTTAAGCTTTTAAAAAATCATTGCCAGCAAACTGCGAAAAATGATATTATTCCGATTTCATTGAACTCTTAATGATACTGACGTTTTTGTATTTTTTACTTGATTACCTTAAGATTAATATCCACTGAACATACAGCGAGACTTACGTAACCCGTTTAAAATTTACTGTGGTATGCTTAACTTATAAAAACTATAACACATTACTTTTTTTGCTTAAATGTGTGTTACATAATGACATTAAAATTTGAATTCTCTAATTATCTAGCTTGGATGTCATCGTCACAGAGGTTATTCGTCCCTGCAGACTGATGCAGCGTCAGGCTCTGACGTTTAACAAATTCTCTGTAAAGCGCATTACATTAACAAATTAAAATCATTACCCGATACAATCTCGTTATTAAATTATATTTTCTTTTTTATTAATTGTTTCGGCATTATAAATTATATCGAATAGTGAGGATTATAAATATAATTAACTTAATTGGCTTTATAATAAAATTATTGCATTTTCCATATTCCTACATTTTACTGTCAATCTAATACTACAAAATGAATAATAATATGATGTAATGGTAATATGTTTTAGTATACTAATTTTATTTTTATGGATTAATAGTAATATGCTTCAGTATTCTAATTTTCTTTTAACTATTTTAATGTAGATGTGTATTGAATTACCATAAATGAATTGACCGATTCTATTATTGTTATTGATATATTGTATAGACAACTCTGCTTCTGCATATAAAAGTGTTTTAAGCTTGCAAGTTAAAAATGAACAAAATCCAAAAAAAAATCTCCTTTTTATTGGACATGATCTCGCTGTACCTTCGCGAGAAAAATTTGAGGTTTTGAAAATTCTCTAAACCCTGATGATATAATACCGTGCAACCAAAAATTATTTGCATCAAAGAGGGCTTGGATTAAAAAACGTAGGGCTTGGTTTAGATCACAATGATATGAGGACGATCTAACCAAATCTAGGTTAAAATTTTGCCAAATTCATATTATTACATGATATGCCAAACTAATGAGTAATAAAATAAGTAGACAAACAAATTAATTTTTGTTGTTTACAAAATTAACAAAGTAAGAATATACAGAAAGAAAAAGAAAAATAATTACATAAATTGCTGAAATTGGCCACTGCCATGCTCCAAGCATTAATTCACACGTCTCTTCATATTTTCGAAAGTGTTGACCAGCATCTCTGGAGAAATGTTACCACATTCTTGGATAATCCTTTCTTGTAATTGTTCTAAATATTGTCCTGCATGTTCCATAAGATCTTCCCACTTATTGGGACAGGCATCTTATACAATAATTTGTTGGCGTATTTTGCATTATTTCACAACGTTTGCAACAAGTTCTTCTGTTCTTACAGATGGTCTTCCTGCTCCTTTTTTGTGTTGTATAGAACCTGTTTCCCTAAACACAGCCACGGTTCTTTTCAGCCAATGATAAAAATCCCCATGCAGCAATAAAAGCAACGTTAGGAAAATGTTCGTGAAAATCGTCCATGCACAAACTCGGATTGTATTGCCACTCATCATTTACTCTAACCCCGTTTCGAAAATAAGCTTCAACCATGAATGTTTTGTGCTGTTCCGTAAAGCCCATTGTGCGAATTGTTCAAGAAATTGGAAAAACTAGCGATGAATCAAATTACTTGTAACGACTGTCATAGATGACGGAATAACTGATTGATTGTTAATTCAGGTAGTTACTGACACCCAACAGGTATTAAGCTCTCCGGCTAAGCATTACGTCCTTAGATGCAAGGCCCTCTTTGATGCAAATAATTTTTGCTCGCACGGTAGAAACGATTGGAAAACCATGAAGTTCAATTATTAGAAGGAGCATGGTTATGTTTGTGGCATAATGATGCTGATGGCAATAGCAACGTCCAGCCCAAAAGTGCAAGCTATAATGGAGCAATAACACGAGACATTTCCTAGGTATCCACTTTATACCATATTCCACTATCGATGTTGCTTAGAAGCTTGAAAAATTTTATGCGAAGTTCTTCCTTCTAGATCCCGCCAGAATCTAACTCATTAAATTTATCCGCATGAAATTGTTAAAGCAGAAAATTACAAACCCCTAGATGAGATATAACTCACCCAATGGTGAGATTGGGAGTAGTCTAAGGAGACAAAAACATAGTAACTAGCGTTATAAACTTTTGGAAGAGCGAGATGAACTAACAATGCATATATAAAGTTACGATACAATGATGAAGCTGTGGCGAAATACAAACTAACCCTGCTGGAATTTGGCTTAATACTGCATAGTAACAGATTTAATAAATATTGAAAGACGAAAATCCGAATTTAAAAAACAACCTGAATCAATCAAAGCTTTTAATTTTTAGTTTCTTTAGTTTTCTAAAACAAGACAACTGAACCTAATACTAGAGATTTAATTTTCGACGGCTTTCTTGAAAGAAATCTTAAAATAGAACGAAAATTTAAGGAATACGCCTAATTGCCACATTATTTTTTTACTGATCTTACTAAAAGAGGGTTGTTTCTTCGTAGCCACCGTATAAAAATAAATATATGTATTACAAAAGTGTCAATTAGTCACTGTAACAGAACGATAAAATTATTTTTGTCGAGCCGTTCCCCTTGAGAATTGTGGGAAGTTTTTGGCTCTTGGGTCCGCTTACCCCTTCATAATAATAAAATTAATTAAGTAAAGAGATTTATGGCCACTTTTTAGACTGGGCTTCAATCTGGCCGGATATTCGTGTACTTCCTTTATATATAACTGGCCATTGAATGGGATGTAGAAAACAAAAGATCAGTCATGTTATGTGTTACCGTTTAAACAAAAGAAGAATGCAGAATGGGTTATTATTTAATTATGTTTTTATATTGTCTCGTTTTTTTTACGTTATACAAATTGCGTTCATTAGCATATTGTTATATAATCTTGGCGTGCTCTGGAGAAGCTATAATAATTATTTTTTGGCTTGTTGGGTCGTTCAAGTTTACGATATTTTTTAGAAACTCCGAGAATTTACAGATGAAATGTTTTTCTTTGTTATTAGAAGAAGAATTTTTAGACACTCTGGTCGTTTGCATATACTGAGCCCATATTCACCGGTCATCGACCACATTGTGAACCTCGCTTAATAGACGATCGTCTATATCTTGGCCATTTCCGAAACCGTCAATTTAATTTTAGCATTTCAATCTGTATGTGTTTATTTTTTATTTTACTTTTTTTATATTATATGTAAGAATATACAGGGTGAAATTTTTAATTGGAATAAATTCAGTATGAGAAAGCCTCTTTATTTACTAAAAAAATACAGAACTACGGCACTTAGAAAAAAACGGTTTAAAACCTTTTCACGTTCAACCCGTTCAACATCTTCTAGATGGTGATCCTGCTTCAAGGGTACAATTTTGTGAATGGTTCCATCAAAATCGAAGTCTGCACAAATACATTTTATTTAGCGATAAAGCTCAGTTTACTCGTGATGGAATTAATAATTGCCACAATGTGGTCAGATGAAAACCCTCATGCTACATTTGAACGGAACTTTCCATATCGATTCAGTATTAATGTCTGGTGTGGAATGCTGAACGACCAGTTGTTTGGTCCATTTGAAATTTTGAAATGGATGGGCGTCTTACTGGAGAAGGATATTTACGGTTTTTGAAAGACCATTTGATACACATTTTGGATAATGTTTCGTTAAATGTTCGACAACGAATGTACATTCGACATGATGGAGCCCCACCTCATTTTAGTCTCCGTGTGCGAAATTTCTTGAATTATCATTTTCCTAATCGCTGGATTGGCAGAGGTGGTCCACAAGTTTGGTCACCGAGGTCACCAGACTTAAACCCGTTTGAATATTGCCTTTGGGTATGAATGAAATCGCTAGTATATGAATTACGAGTTGAAACGAGAGAAGCACTCCGCGATCGAATTTTCAATGCTGCAGCTTTTATAAAAAACAATCCCCACTCAATCCAACGTGCTACCCGAGCGATTAACAAACGTGCCGAAAAATGTATTAAAGTTGGTGGAGGGGTTTTTGAAAATATTCTTTAAGTTAGTTTCTACTGCAGTACCTGCAGTTAGTCGCTTTTAAAATAAAAATTAACTTACAAAAATTTTATAACCTATTATTTCATAAATGTTTGAGAATCGAACTAAACCATATGGGTTTATTTCTCTTATTTTCTTTCACCCTCTGAACACAATCCCAAAATATTGCCCTTTCCTCCCCAAACACCCCGTATAAACGAAATTGTTCATTTTAATACCCAACTTGATTTTTGTCTCAACCAAAATTATTCGTCGGACAATTCCGTATTTACTTTTTATCGATATAACTTAAATATGCATTTTATTGGATGTGTGTGTATACTTTGCTATTTTTAACAAACACCCATTTCCCTATCGGGATTCGAACCAGATACCTTCGGTTAATGTGTAGGCTTTTTTCGAGGCTTTTTTATAGTGCTTGGCTGTATGAAATTAATATACAGTGTCACCAGTAAAGTCCGCATCATATGGGATTTTTTTATTAATAGCTTTATTCAAAATTTGACTTTGGCATCAAGTTCTGCTTTTATCGAGATAAAAATTAAGCAAAAAAATAGTAGTCACGTGATTCGCATTATCTGTCAGATTTTAATTTTTTCCAAAAAATAATTCAAAAGTGGGGTTATTTCTAAAAATATCGAAAAATGTTTAAAAAATTATATAATGTCCGCGAAAATAATTAAAGAAAGAAAAGATAGTTATACACTTGTCCGATATGCCACAATATTTTCTTTCTTTAATTATTTTTGCGGACATTTTATTATTTTTTAAACATTTTTATGGCTCAAAACTCAAGCGGATTGCGCGCATTCTGGTGGGTGCCAGCGTTGATCTGTTTTCTGGTCTGCAAAATGGCAGATGTTTTCGGTGAAAACAAAAATAGCGTTCCCTATACTGGATTGTGATGCACTTCGTAGTTTATTTAGTTGTCTACTATTCGTTATTACCAGTGTAACTATCTTTTATATTGGAGTTGGTTTCGTGGGATGGCGCTAAGGTGTATTGAGGGCCGCCTTGATTCTACAAGTAGGCTTTTAGTACATTTTTCCGTCGTTCTTGGAATTGCTTGGGTTATGGCTGCCCGTCGAGTCCTAACAAGGACGAAACGGCCGTCGTGGTCTACCCGCCCCAGGGTATCCATTGAACTTGGATCCCTGTGTATTCCAATATAAAAGATAATTATACACTTGTCCGATATGCCACAATATTTTCTTTCTTTAGTTGTTAGAAAAAGTTTTTTTAAATGCAGTTTCTGGCCCACATGCAAAATTTCAGCTGCATAAGATACTTTTGATTCTTTACCTGTACATATTTTGTAAATTGCACCACTTTTGCAAAATAAGACTCAAAGCAACCTACATAAAACTTCTTAGTTTTGATAATGCTTTATTTCAGATAGATTTTCTTTAAAGTAGCCCCATATTAAATGTGTGTTTTTCTACAAAATCAAAATTGGGCTATTAAAATTTGGTCTCATGTGACGCAAAGTTTATTTGTTTTTGACCCTGTACCTATAAGTGTATAAGGTAACTTCATAAAATAAGTATTTTTGAAAACGTAGTTTGTGTCTGAAAGTAATACACCTTAATATTAAGACAAAAAAGAACACAGTGTATTCAGTAAAGTGTTGTTTAAGTGGAAAATAAATTTTAGTTTAACAACGTAAAGTTTATCTATTTTCAACGATTTAATTTAAAACCCATATATTATAATTTATTATTAAGCTATGTCATAATAACGTTAACGTGTATTACTTTGAGACACAAACTACGTTTTCAAAAATACTTATTTTATGAAGTTAGCTTATACAGGGTCAAAAACAAATAAACTTTGCATCACATGCGACCAAATTTTAATAGCCCAATTTTGATTTTGTAGAAAAACACACATTTATTATGGCGCTACTTTAAAAGAAAATGTATTGAAATAAAGCATTGTTAAAACTAACAAGTTTTATGTAGGTTGCGTTAAGTGGTGCAATTTACAAAATATAGGTAAAAAATCAAAATTATCTTATGCAGCTGAAATTTTGCATGTTGGCTATTAATAAAAAAAACCATATGATGCGGACTTCAATTATATGTCTTAAAGTTTTAAACTGTGTGCAGGTTAACACGTCACGTTCAAGCGTGCACACTATTTGTTATAAACATTTTTCAACGTTTTTTTTTTTAAATTACCCCATGTTTGCTCAAAGCCCTGCCGTAAAATATCTATTCCGCCAAACGGAACTAAACCAACATCAGTTTTTTCAGACACCTACCTACAAACATACAGCAACTGGGGCTTTTGCGTGCTCGATTTGTTTTATTGAATAATGATAAATGATGATAAATGAGTCTGTAATTTTTCAATAGTGATCCCTCTACTGAAAAAGGGATACGCGAAATCATTGTACGCCTTTGTTAGGCTAAAAGGCATATAGCGTGTGTTATATATGCTATTAAATGCATTATGTTAATTGTAATCAATATTTTTATTGAATTAAATTAAAAGGGCTTATCTGGGATCGCCTTTAGTTCGTTTTATTGAATGTTTAAAATTTATAAGCACGTGAAAAATTGAAATTAGGCACTAGCTACTACGTCGCAAATCACATAACCACAATTTCGATAAAAGTACAAACAAACGATTTTTACATTTATTTGCGTACTATTTTGATTGGTTTATTTATTTATTATTTATTTATTATTACATTTGGGATGCAGACAGAACTAGAAGTTCCAAAGAAGCATCTACTATATACAACAATCAGTTTATGCGGAAAACATTTTACTGATTAACATAGCAATAGGTACTTAACCCAACTAACTCTACCTACGGCTATCCAAACACTTGCTGTATAAAATGTCCTTTTAAAAGTCTTTTAAAACTCTGCAAGGTTGCACTGAAAATGTCAAATTCATGGCAGTATGAATTAAAAGTTTTTTGCAGTCTGTCCAATGGTATATTTAAACCCAAGTTAGTTCGTCTGTAAGGTAAATTAAATAAGGTTGTATGTCTTAATTCTCTGGTGGGAATGTTAAAGCTTAGTGCTGATAATAGTTCTGGGACGCTGAAATTCGAGTTAATTATTTTATATAGAAACGATATGTCAGAAATTTTTCTGCGGTCAGACAGAGGAATAAATTTATATTTTTCTTTTACAAGATCTATTGTGCAATGCGCTTTAAATGCAATGGTTTTGAGAAACCTGTTTTGTACTGCTTCCAGCCTATTAACATGTGTGACGTATTGAGGATTCCAGATGACAGAGGCAAAAGAGAGCTTACTATGAACAAAAGCAAAATATTGTGAGATCATTGTTTTGGGATTTCGAAAGTCTTTACAGATTCTAGTAATGAAGCCCAGCATTTTGTTTGACTCGGTAAAGATTTTATTAAAGTGTTCTTGAAATAACCATTTGGTGTCCAGAATGACTCCTAAATCCTTTATTTGATTTACCTTCTTTAAATTTGAATTATTTAAGCTATATGAGTATTCCCAAGTATAAATGTTTTTAGTGAATGTTATAAAACAACACTTTGTTACGTTTAAGAAAATACTATTCCTATCACAGTACTCGGACAGTCGGTTGAGGTCCGCTTGTATTTTCAGACAGTCATCCAGCCCCCTTATGGGACGATATATTTTTAGGTCATCTGCATATAGTAAGAACATTGTGTGATGAAAGCACTTTGCAATATCGTTAATATAAATTATGAAAAACAAGGGACCCAGATGACTACCCTGAGGAACCCCCGAGCTGACCGAGAAGGTCTCGGACTGGAAACCGTTTACAGAAACAATCTGGGAACGCTTTGAGATACAGGACCATATCCACCTGAGCAGACGCTGGCAGACACCAACCTCAGCAAGTCTCTCAATCAACCGCTTATGGTTAATCTTGTCAAAAGCCTTACTGAAGTCGGTGTATACAGAGTCTACCTGAATGCCACGATCTATTAAGCTGCAAATATTTTGAGAGTAACACATTAAATTTGTTTCTAGAGACCTGCCAGGAAAGAAGCCGTGTTATTGATTAATAATGATGGTTTTGACAGTTGACATAATATCGTTATAGACTATTTTTTCTAATATTTTGGCAAAGATGCAAATTTTACTTATTGGTCTATAGTTCGTAACGTCGTCTTTTGGGCCACTTTTAAATATAGGAGTTATATGAGATATTTTCCATTTTTCTGGAAATATTCCTGTTTTTAACGACGACTTATATATAATTCGAAGTGGATAAACCAAGTTCTCCTTGCAGGATTTTATAAAAATAGGTGGTATTCGATCAGGTCCTGCACCTTTTTTTAGCTCCAATTGATTAATAAGGTCCAAAATTATATTATTGTTAATTTTAACAGTAGGACCTGGGCACAAAGAAACTGGGCAAGACGATATTGTGGTTGGAATATATACGCTTTTGAAAAAGTCCGCGAAGCTGTTACATATATCTTGTCCAGTTCCAGCGACCCGGTCTCCATAACGAACTGTACTGGGTATGGAAGTTTGTGTTTTTTTCTTAGATGAAACGTAATTCAACAAACGTAATAAATAATAATCAGCAAAATCTTAATAAATTATAGTCGTTTCTTGTTTTAGACTTGTTATAGCATCCTTGAAGATAACAAAAAAAGTTCAAAGTGATTTAAAAGTGTGAATAGTGCTGGCTTTTACTCAGAGCCCCCGCAAGGATTAGCGGCGCCCGCGTGCGGGAATAATTTTGGCGCCCTTTAAGTAATATACTTTTCGGATATAAGTACCTAATTTAACACTTTAAAATATAGTACCTATTTTGTCGTTAATGAAATAACAGAAATATTTAAACTAAAACTTTATTCTTCATTGAATTAGATAAAAAGACAAGACAGAAACCAAACAATAAATCTAAAAGCTAATTCTAAAATTATATAGATATTTTTCTGGAATTGGCTGATGCAAATTCATTAATAATATTACTAAAATTAAATTTTATCAAGAATATCTTGCTCTATCACTAAGATTGCTAAACCAGATAACCTTTCTTGAAGCATAGTCGACCTCAAATAATTTTTAATTATTTTTAATTTTATGAAGGATCTCTCACCAGAAGCAACCGACACGGGTAAAGTGAGGAGGATTCTTAATGATATTAATATATTTGGTAGAGACGAAGTTAGATTATTTTCAAATATATACTGTAAATGTAAAATGTCGAGAGGATTTGACGCTTCAGGTAATGAATATAATCTTAGAACTTTGATCTCATTGAATAAGTCATTTGCTTCCACGTCAACCTCCTTATTTTCCTGATCTGTTAGCTTTTGTTGTAGAGCATGACAATTTTTTAAAAGATTGCCGTCATTTAGTTTTAAAATATCCCCAAACACACCAAAAACATTATCATAATCAGACAACATATCAAACCTACTAGTTAAAGAACTTAGCATTTGATCAATTATTTTAAAAATAAATTTATTTTAGCGGTTTTCGGATCTTGAAGTGTCTCATCCCTCTGTTCATAATCGAACAATTTTGGTTTATACTTTCGTCTAACAGTATTTAACGCAGGAAAACTTTGCTCTATCTTAAGTTCAGCAGCTAGTTTTCCAGCTTGAGCAAGAATATCCTTGAAAACTTTATCATCTCTAAAATGATCAAGTAGATTCTTTAAATAGTTTTGACACACTGTGTGTGAGTGGAGGGTTACGGATATTGGACATTGTGAGTTAAGAATCAGTAAAAAAAATTAAATTGATTTCGTTATAGTAGGTTACTTGTTGCAAATTGTTGAAAAAGTAAACTTTCAAATTATCTAAAAATTAAAGCTCCGGTGGAAATTAAATATTTTATATTTTTTTTTGTTAATATTATTTAACCACAGTTATACTTTTTTAAACCTTTGATTTGGCGCCCCTTTGGAGTGGCGCCTGCGTAGGGTTGCCAGGTGTCCTGGATTTGGAAGGATGTCCTGGATTTGAAGCTTAAATTTAGCGTCCTTCGAAGACCTTTGGAAGGACGCCTAATGTCCTGGATTTCTTAAATGCCTATGCCTAAATTACAATACAATTTATTTCTAAGCTTTGTAACACCATCTTTTGTTTAATGGTTGTATGAAGAATATTGTATATTAAAACCTACCCTTGACAAAGCTTGCGCTTTACCTGAGGAATCCATTAACCAGAAATGGAACAACATCTTTTTAGCTAACCCCGAAATTCATTCTTTTTTAAAAATAATACAGTTTGTGTTTTCAATATTCGGGTCAAAAGCTGACTCCGAAAGATTTTTTTCTTTATGCAATGCAGCCTGGAGCGACAGCCGAAATAAACTTTTGGTTGACCACGTAAAAGCAGAGCTTCAGATAAAAACAAATTTTAATTTAACCTGTAAAATTTTTTATAATATGGTAGCTAGAAACAAAAAAGCTCTTGAAAGCCGTCCGTTGTAATAAAAAATATTCTGTATAATATTACATTTTTTTAAAGAATTTTTAAGTTATTAATATTATTTTGTTAGAAAAACTTAGCTTTTGTTCATTTTTTACATAAAATAAATTCTGTTTTAGTTTTAAAAAAATGTCCTTTTTAATTTGTGTCAGTCCTTCCTTTTTTAAACTTGTGTCCTGCGATTTGCAGATTTAAACCTGGCAACCCTACGCCTGCGTGCGGCGCACGCATTGCGCTCAAGAATGCGGGGGCCCTGCTTTTACTTGATGGAAATTCATGACAATTATTATTGCAATAAAGACTTTAGTCTAATTTCCACATAATATTTATTTTATAAGCTGACGCATTTCGCTACACTGTAGCTTTATCAAGGGCTTTTTTAAATAAAAAATAGATAGTACCTTACTCGATTTAAAATTGCGTAAGTAGTTAATAGTTTCGGCGGTTGCACCGTCCTGTTGATAATATCCAAAACGTAGTTCGTCGTCAAGTAATTGCTCCACGAATGGATTCAAAATATTGTCTCTATTGTAACTGTGTCATGGAAAAAAATAGGACCAACAATTCTTCTTCGGGAAACAGCTAACCAGACACCAATTTTTTGAGGGTGCAATGTGGACTCTACAAAAAAATGGGGATTTTCACTACTCCACATGCGTTTGTTCTAAGAATTCACATAACCGGAGAGGTGGAACCAGGCTTCATCCGAAAAAAATGTCAGGTCTAATAAATCATTTCTTTCCAATAAATTTTGGGTAAACCATTGAGAGTAATTCCTGCGTCTTTCAAAATCTGCGGCTTGTATATCTTGGAATACTTGCACTTTATAAGGAAATAAATTAAGCTGCTTTTTAAGAATAGTCCTGCATGTTCCATAAGATCTACCCACTTCTTGGGACAGGCGTCTTAAACAATTTGTTGGCGTATTTTGCATTATTTCACGAACGTTTGCAACAAGTTCTTCTGTTCTTACAGATGGTCTTTCTGCTCCTTTTTTGTGTTATATAGAACCTGTTTCCCTAAACACAGCCACAGTGTAAAGACAGTTCGTGAAAATCGTCCATGCACAAACCCGGATTGTATTGCCACTAACCATTTACTCTAACCCCGTTTCGAAAATACGCTTCAACCATGAATGTTTTGTGCTGTTCCGTAAAGCCCATTGTGTGAATTGTTCAAGAAATTGGAAAAGTTAGCGATGAATCAAATTACTTGTAACGACTGTCAAAGATGACGGAATAACTGATTGATTGTTAATTCAGGTAGTTACTGACACCCAACAGGTATTAAGCTCCACGGCTAAGCATTACGTCCTTAGATGCAAGGCCCTCTTTGATGCAAATAATTTTTGCTCGCACGGTATCACCAGTAAATTTAATTAAACACGTATAAATCTGCTATCACTGCGTTGCTAAGGGTTCAAACGTTGCTTGTCTTCTAACAGATATTTAAATTAGGCCTTTCTGTGGAAGAAAATAATTTTTAAATTTAGCCTATGTATACTAACACAAATCTTAACATAGTATAAAACAAAGTCGCTATCGCCCGTCTGTCCCTATATCCCTATGTGTGCTTAAATCTTTAAAACTACGCAACGGATTTTGAAGCGGTTTTTTTTAATAGATAGAGTGATTTAAGAGAAAGGTTTTTATGTATAACTAGCGACCCGCCCCGGCTTCGCACGGGTGCAATTTCAGAAAGTGGCATGCCGGGTACTAATATATCGGGTTTGTTCGGGTTTATACAGGGTTAGGAAAAATTACCAGAACGGTCGATTATTTCAAAATATACAGGGGTTATCAAAAAACGGCTTTTATAAAAAATGTAGGGCTGTTAAAAATCTACATATCGGTGATAAATTAAAATATACAGGGTCGCCCACAAAGTTGTGAAGAATGATTGTTATATTTTTTTAAATGGAACACCCTGTATATTTTTACTTATTTTGATTATCGACTCAATTTTAAACATTTTTTATTAACCATGTGTTATACCTAAATTCATTACTTTCCTAGAAATCGGCGTTTCAAATAATAACGTATAACGATGCGATTTTCGAACAACTAATAAGGCACGACCATGGTTACTAATAAATAATTAATAGTTTGACATCTGAAACTCAAATTCTGACAGAAATAGACAAAAAAGAAAATAGCATGGCATTTTTACTTACTGAAACAGAGAGAATTGATATTTTAATTTTAAGGGGGTTTGGCGATAAACATAGATTATATCAGGAGGTATGTAATATTTACAATAATTTGCATCCAGACAGGCACATTGCAGTTTTTTGAACTATTGAGCGTTACAGAATGACTGGTACTGTAAAAAACCGCCCAAGATCTGGAAGACCTAGGACTGCTACCTCCGAGGAAAAAAAGCTGGACATTCTGCTTGCGATAGAAGAAAATCCCAAACAATCCACCAATCAGCTTGCTTTGGATCATGAAATTGATCAAAAATCTGTACGAACCGTTCTTCATACTGAGAAAATGCATCCATACAAAATTAATGTTGTACAAGAACTTTTTGACGTTGACTGTGATCGAAGGCTAGAATTTTGCGAAATAATGACTAGAAATATGGAAGAAAACCCGAATTTTTCAAACAATATCGTGTTTTCGGATGACACTACACGGAATGGTGAATAAGCAAAATTACCGTTACTGGGCGCGAAATAACCCTAACTGGTATGAAGAGCTGCATACACAGTTCCCAAGAAAAGTTAATGTCTGGGCTGGATTGTTTGCGGGACATGTAATTGGACCTTTTTTTATCGAGGGAAATTTGAACGGTGATCGATATCTCCGGCTTCTTCGGCGAGAAACAGTTCCAGCTATAAACAATTTAAATGCTGATATTAACTTAACCTGGTATCAGCAAGATGGAGCTCCTCCGCATTTTACTCGCGAAGTTAGAGAATTTTTGGATGTCACGTTCCCAAATCGATGGATAGGAAGAAGAGTGCCTATCGAATGGCCTTCACGGTCCCCCGATCTTTCGCCATTAGATTTTTTTTATTGGGGTCACCTGAAAAACATAGTTTATCAAAATAAATCCAATAATTTAGAAGAATTAAGACTGAAAATTGTCAATGAAAGTGCGAGAATAACAAGGGAAATGGTTTTAAACACCCAAAGACATTTTTGCGATAATTTGTATCATTGTCAGTTAGTAAATGGGGGTCATTTTCAACACTATTATTAAAAAATAGAGCCGTTTTGCCATGATTTGTTGTTTAAAGTTAACTTAATAAATTGTTTCTTGAAATTTATTTTGTGTTTTGTAGCTGATCAATTTATGTAGGAAAGTAATGAATTTAGGTATAACACATGGTTAATAAAAAATGTTTAAAATTGAGTTGACAATCGAAATAAGTAAAAATATACAGGGTATTCCATTTAAAAAAATATAACTATCATTCTCCACAACTTTGTGGGCGACCCTGTATATTTCAATTTATCACCGATATGTAGTTTTTTAACAGCCCTACATTTTTTATATAAGACGTTTTTTGATAACCCCTGTATATTTTGAAATAATCGACCGTTCTGGTAATTTTTCCTAACCCTGTATTTATACCAGCAGGTTGCAACGCATGCCGGGTACACGCTAATAATAGTATATTTTGATAACGAAAGAGTAATCGGAAAATCTGCTACATGAGAAACGGAGTTTAAGAATAAGTCTTTCAATATTTTTGAATTAAACTAAATCGTATGTACGGTTTCGGAGAAATTTGGTGACAGCGGAAGGTTAACGTTGTCGGAAACATGATTGATATGATAATGGAAAAATTATTGGGAACCAAGGCTATAATTAAAAATCATTATCCCTTTAAATAAAAACAATACATGTTCTTTTTTTGTTCTTTGTTCCATCCCAATTATTGTTTTTTGATTGGCATATTGTAAATATCATGATTTTTTTATTAGTAAGTAAAGGTATCTTTTAGCATAGAATAAATAACCAATCGTAATATACAGTTACCGGCTCGACCAAAAAAATATTACTCTTATTGATCGGGTAATATCGCTTAGGCCCGGTTGTCCAAGCGACCGTTTGCCGTGTCATAATTTGCATTTCTTTTGTAGCATTGTGAAATAATAAAAATGTTTGGTAAAACTGTAGAACTATATTGGGATACACAATATAAACAATAATAAATATTTTTTTCAAATAGAGCACATCCATTTAGTAAGGCATATGAAAACCCAAAACAACTACTCCCCTGGCGGCCGGCGTACCGTGCTGGGTATTTTCTTTTCTCCCTCAGTTATACCCCTCCCCGTATCTGCCACTACCTAAAATCATATTTTGGTTGTAAATTAAAGGATAATGCGTTATGTTATCACAGATATGTCTACGCACATGATTAATTTTTAATTTAAATCAAAATGAACCTAGTACGGATCAAATCCAGTTCACGCCAGATTGATTTAAAAAATTAACTCTGCCAACTAATTACATTTACGCCGTCTTATTCAAAACTGATTAAAGTAAGAATCATTACTGATTATACAGGGTGTCCGGTAAGTATATGGCATACGTATAGGGGAGGTCAAGATAACTCTACTTTGTCATATTAAAAAAAAACCTAGAGTGACCCTTAACGGAGATACAGGGCCCCAAAGAGGTTCCCAGCGACTTACCTTTTCGGCTCTAACTTTTGAACCGACACGTATAATTTAATGAAATTTTAGTATTTTGTATACTTAGGTCATAGAGACTCAGAAAACCGTACTACATAAGATGTTTTACATCGTCAGGGAAGTCAGGAACGGACTTGCCACCACACTCGTTGGGTCAAAATTTTGACAGGTGTCATTTTACAGAGCTAAAAGCTGATTTTTTACCGGTAGTACGGTCGTAGCTCAGTGCCCGGTCGTAGCTCAGTGGTAGAGATACCGCTTACGGCCGTGGCCATTCGGGTTCGATTCCCGGAGTGGGCATACGCATAATAAAAAAAGTATGACCGAATTTTAGTTGGTTGATGTAAGATCGTCTTTCGGAGGAGACGTAAAGCTGTCGGTCCCGGCCATCTCTGGTCGTTAAGTCACGCTAGAGGCGCTTGCGCGACCTGAAAACGCTAGCACCAAGCACCAGACTTAAGCACCACAAGTTACACGAACTTTACTTTTTTTTTTATTGACAAGCACTCGGTAATTGTTTGGAGGCAAGAAGAATTTATTCTGATACATTTCTAAATCGGCGTTTAAGAGAAACAGGTAAAAGTTAAATTATGAAAAGCACTTAAAACTGAACTTTTTGACATTTCGGAAATCACATAAACGCAAGAATGTTAAAAATGTAAAAGCTTTGCTTCTTATTTACTTCAGCAAATTTTCGAAATGGGCGCCCTGTACCTATATGCATTTTCTTATCCGACGGATGTTTTCTTGTTGTACCTACTCTAAACAACATACCATAGGGTTATCTCGAATTTCGTTGCAATGGTTTTTTTACTGTGTATTTATATTTCGATTTGAGATTCAATTATCATTCGTTACTGATGGTCAAAATTATAAATTTTGTACAGCTTTTCTAAAATCCCCAATACGATATCCTGTCAGATCTTCTATAGGCAGCTCAGCGTGGTCAAATACATAAAATATAGAGTTCAGCTTAATGCCTATTAGTGTTACTTCGTTAGGGCAGTAAACAGGTACACAATTATCAATTAGTTGGGACATTATACCTATAACTATACTCTATATACTTCGCTAAGCCTAAATACAAATGCGAAATAAAGGTATAATGATCATCGCTTATTCAGCAAAACAACAGATAATGATTGGCTATTAATTGGCATATTACACTATTTCAGTTGCATAATATATGTTGCAGATACATAATACAATAAATATATATAATAAATATTGTTAAAGGCAATACCTCCAATTAATATTGTTTTAGGGGTAAATATTGTTCACTAAAATAATATGTTATCGTTGAAAATTTCTCAGTACCTATATATTTTAGTTTGACCGTAATTGTTTTAATTCGCCTAATCTAAATCAATTATTACACAAACAGTATTACACAAAATATATTATCACTGTGTATAAGCAATTCCAGTTGGTTGTATCGTATGTAGATATATCTACAACCGGGCCTTTAGACTGTGAATTATATGGACCGTGTCTCCCTTGATTCGAAACCTAGTTTGCCAATAAAGAAAAGAAGCTAAATCAAAAAAAGTAAAGTAAAACTCTTGTAAGATCTTGATGATATTTTTCGTTAAGATTTTAAATAGGTAAGGAGGCAGTAGTGGACTTAGTTGTTTTGCCTTTGCAATTACCATTTTTTAAACTATGAAATGTTTTATTATTATTTACAGAATTATGACTTGCAAAGGGGTACACGATATTATCGGCAATCATCTTAAATCAAAAATATTATTAATAGGAGTTTTAACCTAAAATGGTTCATTGCACTCACCGTTAACACACTATAAAAAAAAAACGGCCACCAACTCATTAAAAAAACACCAAAATCAGAAGAAAATTAATTTGACGCAACCTGATGTATGAGCTAGCTACGGCCCACTACACTGAACTGGGAACCTTTTGAAGGAACTAGTATCAGCTGTTGATATCATCTGTGGTTCTTAACTGTCGAACCGCTGAGTTTTATCATAAATTTGATTCTAGCATCGTGACTTTTTCGTGGAAACTAGATATTATATGAGTAGTTTATGCCCACATTCACATTACCAAAAAGTCTTTTTTAAATACGTGCTTTATTATTACAACAGTATTTCAAGCAGCATGTTAATGGTTTAAAATCTGCCATCGATGTTTGCGATTTTAATTGTTGATTAATATTTCGTCATCGAGTATCTTTAGACATATTCTAAACATTGCTTGTTTTACATAATATTACTTGTTCCAATGACAAGAAACGTAAATGTAAACTTGTAAAAACTACGTATAATAAATGAGAGACAATATTACTTGACAAGGTAGAATTCATAAACTAAAAGGTTCGGTTTTAAATAGAAAATAAATTTTAAATATTTTGCTTACACAGAAAGAAAATGTATAGCCGTCAAATTGAGAACCTTGTATTTTCGTGAGAGCATTCTATTAATTTCAGATCTGTCTAAATCCAAAGAATATTGATTGAGTCATAATGTTAATAGACTATCTTTGCTGATTTAAAGAGATGGTCAGACGTATACATTTTTTCTGTTTTGTTCAGTTTTTTTAAGAGCACGGTAACTTTTATACCGTGCGAGCAGAAATTATTTGCATCAAAGTGGGCCTTGCATCTAAGGACGTAATGCTTAGCCGTAGAGCTTAATACCTGTTGGGTGTCAGTAACTACCTGAATTAACAATCAATCAGTTATTCCGTCATCTTTGACAGTCGTTAAAAGTAATTTGATTCATCGCTAATTTTTCCAATTTCTTGAACAATTCACACAATGGGCTTTACGGAACAGAACAAAACATTCATGGTTGAAGCGTATTTTCGAAACGAGGTTAGAGTAAATGGTGAGTGGCAATACAATCCGGGTTTGTGCATGGACGATTTTCACGAACATTTTCCTAACGTTGCTTTTATTGCTGGGGATTTTTGTCATTGCCTGAAAAGAATCGTGGCTGTGTTTAGGGAAACTGGTTCTATACAACACAAAAAAGGAGCAGGAATACCATCTGCAAGAACAGAAGAACTTGTTGCAAACGTTCGTGAAATAATGCAAAATACGCCAACAAATTGTATAAGACGCCTGTCCCAAGAAGTGGGAAGATCTTATGGAACATGCAGGACTATTCTTAAGAAGCAGCTAAATTTATTTCCTTATAAAGTGCAAGTATTCTAAGAAATACAAGCGGCAGATTTTGAAAGACGCAGGAATTACTCTCAATGGTTTACCCAAAATTTATTGGAAAGAAATAATTTATTAGACCTGACATTTTTTTCGGATGAAGCCTGGTTCCACCACTCCGGTTATGTGAATTCTCAGAATACACGCATGTGGAGTAGTGAAAATCCCCATAGCTGTGTGGTAGCTGTTTCCCAAAGAAGAATTGTTGGTCCTATTTTTTTCTATGACAGTTACAGCACAGCGGTATAGAGACAATATTTTAAATCCATTTGTGGAGCAATTACTTGACAACGAATTGCGTTTTGGATATTTTCAACAGGACGGTGCAACCGCCCATACAGCCGCCGAAACTATTAACTACTTACGCAATTTTGTCGACGACAGATTGATCAGTTTTCGATCAGACATTGAATTCCCACCTAGATCACCTTGTTTAACGGTTATGGATTACTTCGTTTTTCCTCATTTAAAGAACACTATTTTTAAAACACCAGTTGCAAATTTAGAACAATTACAAGAAAGGATTATCCAAGAATGTGGTAACATTTCTCCAGAGATGCTGGTCAACACTTTCAAAAATATGAAGAGACGTTTAAATTTATGCTTAGAGCATGGCGGTGGCCAATTTCAGCAATTTATGTAATTATTTTCCTTTTTCTTTCTGTATATTCTTACTTTGTTAATTCTGTAAACAACAAAAATAAATTTGTATTTGTCTACTTATTTTATTAAGGCCTTTTTACAGTCGGCAATACTATTTGCAAGTTGCAATTGTCTTGCTTATAAGCATGCGCAGTAGAGAACCAGCTGATCGGATTTGGCAATTCTCTTGCTATTGCGAAAAATCGGTCGTGATCGATTTTTGTTGCAAGTGCGTTTGCAATTCTGGTGGATTTATATGCATTTTCATTGTGACCAACAAAAACGAAAGTTCCTAGAGAGGACGCGCTCAAGCTGAGTTTGATTTTTGTCAGAGTTTGGGTTGTTTCTCTTTTGTTGTGAGTTCACTGTTTCTTTGCGCTTATTCGGTTTGTTTTGTGTTATTGTTATTCGGTTGTTTTCGCATTGACAGATAAACAACAGAGGCATTTATTTTTGTAATGTTGGCGATCCTTTTCAATGAAAATAGAATTGCCAGCTGTAAAACATCCTGCAAGACAAATTTCAGGCAATGTCTTGCGCCTGCAATGCATTGCAGCAATTGAGTTGCAAATAGTATTGCCGACTGTAAAAAGGGCTTTACTCATTAGTTTGGCAGATCATGTCATAATATGAATTTGACAAAATTTTAACCTAGATTTGGTTAGATATATCGTCCCCATATCATTGTGATCTAAACAAAGCTCTACGTTTTTAATCCAAGCCCTCTTTGATGCAAATAATTTTTGCTCGCACGGTATTACTCTTGCTAATATAGTAATTAAATTACTGTCCTATAATTTGCTTGTATGCTCGATTGTATATTCGACCTGCTTTCTTTGTACTTAGCCTTAAAAAAAGCAACCTGCAATTGGCATTTTTGTATTATATTCTGCGCGATGCCGCATAGGGATGGATACAAAGAGTTACTTCTAAAGACTCCGAGATAAATGATCATAATACAAATCAGTGTACGCCTCCGAACTACCAGACCGTAACATCATTTTTTATTGTTGCTTTTATCTAAGTGCAAGATTAAAACAATTTTAAAAAATTACACTGGGTTTCTTTGTAGAATCACGTTTAGTGAGCTATAATTTATGTATTTGGGTACATAAAACATGTTTAAAGGGATAGGAGCGGAATAATGGTATTACGTGACTATTTTTTCTTGTAAATCTGGTTAAGAAAACACATGTTAACAAGCTTGTGATAAAATTTATCTTTGTTGAGAAGGCGGTAAAAAATGCACACACGTAAAACAAATGATTTTAAACTAAATTTAAATACTTGTGGGTGTGCATCACATCGAGTGATCGCAGCACGGGCTAATGTTTTCTTTTTATGTTATGCTGCGGTCCTGGTCCTTTAACAAAAATATATGTCTATAACTAAAGAAGTAATAAATTGCTGCCACATAAAAGAAGTGAATTAATTCTGACAAACTTCTTCCAAGACTTTAGGTATTTTTTAATAAGGTAAAAACGGTGCCTGGTATTAAAGAAACTGCCATGGGGTAAAATTGTTTTCTTCCTCCCTTGCCTTCGTAGTTCCTACTTTCAAGTAGTGATTTAAAGACGGTCTTTTAATGGGTTCATCTCTCTGTCCGGTGGGGCCCGACCTGTATATGAAATGGTTCGAGCCACGCGCAATTGACACTGCCAACATTAAACCTAAACGTTACTTAGATATGGTGATGATACCTTTATTACCTCGACAGACAGTAACAAAGAGCTGGTACGATTTATAGGAACATGGATTGTCTCCATTAGATTCACTATGGAAACAGAACAACATTATACTCTATCTTTTCTCGATGTTCTCGTCAAGCGAATTGCCGAAAGCGTAAAAACTTCAGTGTACAGGAAACCCACTCACACAGGGCAATACCTAAACTATGGATCAAGGCATTCAAACTACGTAAAACGGCATAATTCAAACTTTTTATTACAGTGCATCTAACATTTGCAACAATCCGGAAGACCTTAAAGTTGAAATGTCAAATATCAAAAAATATTTAAAACAAAATGGTTACCCTGAAACATTTGTAACTAATACCAAAACTTAAAAATCGCGAAGTCAAAACTCGTACGAAAACGAACGAGGAGCAGGCATTTCTTACAATACTTTATGTTAAGGGGATTTCTGAAAAGGAAGGATAACCAAAATTACAACATCAACACAGCCTTCAAATCTGGAAATAGGTTTAGAAGCTTTCTCACAAAAGTAAAACCCCGCATTAATAAAAACACAAAAATTGCATCTATCGAATCCCGTACGAGTTAAAAAACATCTAAAACATACTCAAAGAGGCGAATCTTCGAGATCAGGTATAGCGGAACATGTATGGACCAACCAACATAAGCCAAGGTTTTGGACACGAAACAGCACTGGCGACATCGCAAATTTAAAGAGGCAGCTTTTGTCAATCAAAATACCCATATATTTAGTAAACCAAGTATAGATATACCCAATATGTAATAGTCTCTCCTAGTTCAAAAAAAACAGCTTAAACTCCAATAAGCACGCAGGCGGAGTCGTCAAGCTTTATTGCACACGGATAGTATTTAAGACAGTAGCCTTAGAATTACAATTTAGTTTACACTTGAAAACGGTTAGTGATACTAACTAACCGAAACGTTGTGTTAAGTAAGGAAATAAAGGCAATGGAAGTCCGACAAGGTAATTATTTTTTATCATTACGTTTATCATTCTAAAATAGACAAAATTAATTTCTCTGGTTTCTGAGCTCCATAAACTTGTCTCGAACACCTTACAAATCAATGATTATCTTGCCGTTATTTCTTTCCAACAGAACCACTGCTGCAAAAATAATTGTATTTAATAATTAAAATTAATTATTACTTACTTGTTGCATTTTTCAGATAAGTTTTATGAGATATTATGTTTTGTTATAAGTTTCTTTTAAAAAAATGTTTTAAAATCCAACTAGTGTTTAAATACAACAATACAAATAAAAATATTTTCGATAATGTGCCTATTTTCATTGATGATGTGTTTTTAAATATCGAAACGTCTAATAAATAATAAGTGTGACACACCGTTAGATTAAGAATAAACCGTAGAATTTATTAAGCATAAAATAAAATTTTCCTACTATTTAAAATAACAAAGTTGATGATGGTTGTGACTAAACGAAACGTCGGATCAAAAATGTAATTAAACCATCTTGTAGGGGAGAAAAAGTGGCAATGAGAATGTCAAATTTACTTTTAACATGTCTCCTCAAATAAAATCATAAATCAATTAAAACGAAATCGCGAAAATTCGGATTTATCCAAATATCTTCGGAAGCATTCGGAATTTTTTTAATTTGAAAACATGACGTTACAGGATTCAGTAAGGCGCAACTTTTCTCTAATTTAACCATTTCTGTATCTCCTATGGTTTACGAGATCCCTGTAGAGTGCATTCTTATCTGGGACACCCTGTATACATTAAATTTAATTATTATTATTATTATTATTATTATTATTATTATTATTATTATTATTAAAATTTTAAACTCTATAATACTGGTCGAAATCTATTTAACCGATGTCGAGATACAACTTTTTAGAGATTTCCCTGAAGAATTGGCACATTTTTTGTTTAATAGTGTATCTTTTCGCCAAATAGCACTTAATCAAATAGGAAAAAAAACGTCCCGAAATATTGACCCAAAGTGTCAAATGACTAATTTTGAAACAAAACAAAAGCATATAGCCCGGTTGGCATAGCTTTAATAAACCCAGTTACCATAATTTTAGCAATTTTATATTTATGATGTTCTCGACCCCTGTATAATAAGAAAATGGCCATCTTTAAAAATCACTATTATATTACGGAAAATCTATAGGAAAGAGCTTTCAAAATCTTGAATACTGGTCGAAATCTGTTCAACCATTGCCAAGATACAGCTTTGTAAAGATTTTCCTTCCAAAATTTGACACATTTTTTTGTTTAATAGTGTATCTATTGCCAAAAGACACTTATCAAAAAACTGGCAAAAAGGTCTGACGATATTGATGTGATCTTACTAACGGCACATACCGGGAATTTCTAACTTTACCAGTTTACTCTACAGAATGTTTCAAATTTACGGCACAAAATCGCCTCTACACACCCTGTATATTAGTAAAATCGTTTTACAGATTAACGTTTGGAACTTAAAAAGGTTTGTAACACCTTAGGTTACACTGAAAAAAATTAGTTCGTCAAAATCGGATGAGCGGTTCACTAGATAGTTAAGAACAAGCTTTTGCTAGATTTTAGAGTATTCGCCAATTTTGACGAGAAGTGTAGAACATTAACCTTCCGCAATCTTTGTTTGTTAATACCCGAATAATTCTTACCCCTATTTACTTCTACACATGCATGTGTGGACCAGTAGTGGACAGTAGTGTGGGACATATTTTGCTGTGGCTCCTCCATTTGCCATATGAAGAAAAAGTATAACATGTTATATCCATCCCACTGTATGTTTCGAAACAATTCTGCAATGCGGTTGTACCGACAGCTTTCTGACAGTGCTTAAAATTATCCTTTGTATTCACGAAAGTTCGAATTTTTGCGAACAGGATGGAGCATTTAATGCATATGCTAGAACAACCACTGCACTCAATGTTAAGTCATCCATAGTAATTACAAGTTGGCGCAGTGTCCTCAAAGTTGAAAGAATAATTTTATTGTAAAGTGCAGAGCTGCCCTAATTTACTTTTAACCTTACATGTTTTGTTTTTATTTGCTCTGTCTTTTGAATTGTAAGCACTAGCTGTTTCACAAAATTGGGTTTATGCTGGGTCAGTGCATAAAGTACATTTTAAAACTTTTTATTCCCTGTTGGAGAATTTAAACGTTCATTTGTCTCGTAGGAGGTTACCATACAATTAGAACTATTCTGGTGACAAGGAATAAATTATGACTGACCAAGTAAAATAAACACGTGATATGTGTGGTTCATACTCAACGCCCGGCAAGTCAGCAAGCGCATCAGGATGGTGGTTTGGTAAAAAACAAAACATTACAACGAAATGCGAAAAAACGAAATAGGGAAGCGGTTTACGCAGTTCCCTTTTGGAATAAACTCACTATACTTATACAGGGTGTTCCTTAATGACGTGCTAATATTTTAGGGTGCGATTCCTCAAGTCATTTTATGAAGAAAAGTTCATATAAACATATGTCCTAAACGGCTTA
Organism: Polydrusus pterygomalis; assembly: GCA_963969555.1. Taxonomy (NCBI): domain Eukaryota; kingdom Metazoa; phylum Arthropoda; class Insecta; order Coleoptera; family Curculionidae; genus Polydrusus; species Polydrusus pterygomalis. Next base: position 31,056,316 of record OZ018384.1, on the reverse strand, counting down.
CATTTTTTGCTACAGGGTGTTGAATTTTTTCTTTTTTAATGCGTTTTTTGTAATATCTCCGAAAGCCTACTTTAGATAATATTTTTAATTTTGGCATGTGCTAATAGGACATAAAACCACATGTTTTACATATCCTCTGATATTTTTTAGAAAAAAGTGGTACACCATTGACATTTTTCCATATGTATATTATTTCTGATTAGCCTGGTCAATTCTACATAAAAATGGTCTCTTGAGTTTTTCTCCTCAGGCACACCGTTCATAATTAAAATAATTAAATTAGCTCTACTATTTAGTATTATTAACATTGATAATAACAAATTTTGTTTTATAAAAATTGTTGGAAATGACCACCTTCACTTAATAGGCATGCTTTCGCCCGTCTTTGCATCGAATAGCGCACTCGTTCAAATATTCCAGGCGAATTCCGTATTGTTTCACAGAAGGCAATTATTCGCTCCCTTAAATTTTCTAAAGTGTTAATGGGAGTTTTATACACTAGAGTTTTAAAATGACCTACAAGAAAAAATCTGGCCATTATTGAGCTCGTCCGCGACCTATCCAACGATTCGGATAAACTGCATCTAAATAGTCGCGAACGATTACACTGAAATGAGCAGGAGCTCCATCATGCATGTACCACATTTGATTTCTTAGCGCATATGGTACATCTTCAAGTAACACAGGTAGTTCTCCTTGGAGGAAATGCAGATAAGACTGCCGTTAAGGCGTTAATTATGTTTCCAGGATAATTAGATTTATGTGATCAAAAATTATTCGTCAATACTGCAAAATGAAGCTAATTTAATTTAATTATTTTAATTAAGAACAGTGTGCCTGATCAGAAAAACGCAAGAGACCATTTTTATGTAGAATTGATCTGGCTAATCAGAAATAATATCCACATGGAAAAATGTCAGTGGCGTACCACTTTTTTCTAAAAAATATCAGAGGACATGTTTGCAGGGACGCCACTGGTGGAACAAAAAAATAACTTTTAAACAAAGGTTTTATGTCCTATTAGCACATTCCTAGTGGGGAAGACCTAAGAGACCATTTTCGCACTTTTCCTTGGCTGGAAGTATGCTTCTCTTCAGATGATCCATCCGCTTGTGCTCAAGAGGTCTCCGATGTCATTCTTACTGGCATGGAAGCCTTTATTTCTTTCTCCAAAAAGCGCCCCTCTAATGGCAAGCCCTGGTTTAGCAAGAACTGCGAGCGTGCTGTCAGAGCTAAAAATCTAGCTTACCGACAATGGCGTAAAAATCCTACCGATGTGAATCGCACCATCTTTGTTGCCGCTCGAAACCAATGTAAGCAAACGATAGATCAAAACAAAGATGCTTATAACATGAGGATCAAAAATAAACTTCTCGCCAGTCCTAACGGATCTAGGTCCTTTTGCTCAGTCGCTAAGGCCGTCAGTCAAAATTTTACCAAATCAAATATTCCACCGCTAACACGTTCTGACGGCACAATAGCAACCACGGCTGAAGATTAAGCGAACTTACTCGCAGAACTATTTGCTTCACACTCCACGGTGGACTTTCAGGGAAAAACACCCCCGAACATTCCAGCAGTTCGATCGGAAATGACTGATATCGTATTCCGTCAGCGTCCTGTCAAACGAATTCTGAAGGGGCTCGATGCCAAAAAAGCTTCGGGTCCAGATGAAATTCCTATTATAGTGCTCAAGAAATGCGCCGATGAACTCACACCAGTATTTTGTAGACTTTTTAACCTATCCTACAAAAAAGAAATATTTCCATCTTGCTGGAAAAAGGCGCGAGTCCAGCCTATACCAAAGAAAGGCAAGAAAACCCTGCCAAACAACTATCGACCAGTCGCATTGCTTTTAGTTATATCAAAGGTGATGGAGAAAGCTATTAACCAACAACTTCTAAAATGCCTAGAAGGCCTTAAAATTATCAGCGACCATCAGTATGGTTTTCGTAAGTCCAGATCAACAGGATACCTTCTAGCATATGTCACTCATCTTTGGAGCAACGCAATCGAACATCATGGGGCTATTGCACTGGACATCTCTAAAGCCTTTGACCGTGTCTGGCACGAGGGGCTCCTAAGTAAACTACGTTCTTATGGTATGCCCGGTCGATTTTGTTCATGGTTGTCTAGCTTCCTCAAGGACCGTTCTCTGCAAGTGGCGATTGACGGGTTTCTCTCAGACACCTTCACCATCAATGCTGGTGTTCCTGAAGGGTCCATTTTATCCCCCACTCTCTTCTTACTGTACATTAACGACCTTCTAGCGAAAACAGAAAATCCAATATATAGCTTTGCTAACGACAGCACACTTATCTCATCTTTTACTTTGAAATCTCAAACATCGGCTGCTGACGCACATCTTCGCAGACAACGTGAGATATCACGCCTCAATAAAGACCTGGAAGAAATTTTGTCTTGGGGTGACAGTAACCAAGTCGAATTTAACGCTCAAAAAACCCAGGCAGCAGTTTTCTCTAAGAAGGTTAACATTGCAGAACCCGATATCGTTATGGCAGGACACGCAATTCCACTGACTTCGTCTATTAATTTGCTGGGTGTCAACCTGGGAGGAAATATGTCTTGGCATAATCACGTTGTGGCAATCGCCAGGGCAGCTTCTCAGAAGCTCGGTTTACTTTTCCGTACCAAAAAATTTTATACACCTCAACAACTTTTGACACTCTATAAAGCCCAGATTCGACCATCACTGGAATACTGCTCTCATATCTGGAGTTCTGCACCGAAGCATACACTTCGGTTGTTGGATTCCATCCAAAGGAGAGCCGTTCGTCTAATCGGCGACCACGAGCTGACTAAGAACCTCGACAGCTTAGAACATCGAAGACAGGTTGGTAATTTGACTCTCTTCTACAGATATTTCCATGGCAAGTGTTCGACAGATATTGCCCGCTCGATTCCACCTAGAGTAATGCATAGCAGAAACACACGACGAACCACTGCCGCCCATCCCTATGTGGTTCAACTTAGTACACCCCGAACATCATTGTTTCAGAACTCTTTCATTTGGAGGACGTCATGTTTGTGGAACGGCCTTTCTGAGTCCGTGTTTCCAACCGAATATAACCTCCAACGATTCAAGAAAAACGTGAATCGCTTTCTTCGCACACGCACCGCTCCCAGAGCGCCTTAAAGGATTTTTCCTATAGTGCTTGTGCTCGATCATAAAAAAAAAATATTATCTAAAGTACTTTCGGAGATATTACAAAAAACTCATTAAAAAAGAAAAATTCAACACCCTGTAGCAAACAATTTAAGCCGTTTACGACATATGTTTATATGAACTTTTCTTTATAAAATGACTTTAGGAATCACACCCTAAAATATTAGCACATCATTAAGGAATGTATATAGATTCATATATTATGTGCCAAAAGGTAAAAAAAAAAATTGTTAGGTTTTCCCAGATAAAAACAGGTGAATGGCTCTAGCCACTACACTCTAAAAACTCCTTAATAACGTCTGGAAGGCTGAGGTCACGAGGAACAGGCTTTACCATTAGACTGAAAACCGCCTATTGCGATTGCAAAATCAATGATTCTCCAAACGCTAAGTCATCTTGAGAAGGTACTTGTGACGTTCAAAATCACAAAACTAACCCATGAAAAGATTTTAAACTTTGGGAAAAAGTTTGAAAACAACGGAATAAAACTGACGTTTTATTATATTCACAAGGGAGCTTTTTAGTTCGAAATTGCGCGAAGCTATAAAGGATCCGAATAACCCCTTTGTTTACAATACAATAGGGAATGATTCCCCATTATATACATACATAGTTAATTAATTGACATCTTGATGATAGGACTGGTTCGTCTGGTCTGAGTAAACGTCCAAATACTGTCAGAGCTTAAATCATACCGCCAGATACATATGTAGGTTAATGGCCTCGCTAAGGGGTAAAACAGCATTTCCCAAATATACAGTGTGTCATGGAAAACATTGCTTAATATTCAGGTAATCTGACAAGCAAAGCGAGATGACATTATAATAGAAAATATATGATATTCCATTGAGAACGAAAGGAACATATCATTATCATAATACTTTTAATGCATGTTTTTTTTTACTTTTTTTTGTAAGTTTTGGATACAGTGGCGCAACCAGAAATTTTGTTCGGGGGGGGCTTTAACTTCTTGCGCTCTTTTGCGCCGCAGGCGAAAGTTTTTTTGGGTGCCACGCCCTTTTTTGGGTAAAATACGTATGATTGACGAGAGCGACAGCCCCCTAAAACTTCTGCAATAATACGCCGCTGGCCCTAACGAAATATTTATGAAAAAAAAATTTGAGATTTTATTTTAATTAGTAAAAATGTATTTAAAATAAGTAACGCATATATTAAGCATACTTATACTAAAACAAAACAAAAACCTTATACAATAAGTTGTAAGTAATCACTAATAATACTAATATTAAAGTAAAATTCTTCGTTTTGTTTTTGCCATTTCGTCCAGAATTTCTTCCACGGTAATATCAATATCGTGGTTCGCATAAATAGGTAGACCAGGGTCGATAATTTTTGAAACAAAAAAAATAATAGTAGGATGAAACCCATTGGAAAAGAAAGAGAATATAACAAAAATGAAAGAAAAATTAATTTACGGGCGATCCGAGGTCGGGAAGTGGAAGGGGGTGAGTTTTTAAGGCTAGAAAACGATGTATCTCGATTTCCGGGAAAACTACAAGTCCTATGGAAAAACGTTAAATAGCAAAGTTGTAGGTAATAAAAAGATCTACAACTTTTGTATTAACACTTTTTCACATTGCCTCAAAATTTATGTGAAAAATTCAAATAACCAAGTTTTTGTTTTTTTATTTTTATCTTTTACAAAAAAAATTATGTTTTCACGAAATTTGGTGATAACTTACCTTTTTATGTCCCAAACACACTGTAATTATTTTGATTTAAAATATTTATTTTTTCACCTTATTTTGACTTAATATCGAAAAAGCACCCTTATTTTCAATCGAAAATTCTCACGTCAAAATATCTGCTGTTTTAAAAAAGTCGGTGGGCGTTTTGTTCGTTGAAATCTCCACTCTCTGATGGTGTAAAAAAATATACACATGACTATGGTAAATGTTCTCAAAAAATGCAAGGAAACGGAAAAAACTCGAATCCGAAATTTTTTTTTAATCATTATGTACAATTTTGAGCTATTTATTAAAATTTATACTTTAATTACTCAAAAAACGTAAGATTCCATGTTACATTGATAAACAAAAAAATTACAAATAAATATTGAGATCGCAAAAAAACATGCGAAAATATTTCGCGTGACATGAAAAATTGGTTTGCAATTAAACGAATAGGCTAAGTTTCTAAGCTCCCCCTGGTTGCGCCACTGTTTGGATATTATTAGTGTTAAAGTGATATGCCAAACTAATAAGTAATAAAATAAGTAGACAATACAAATTTATTTTTGTTGTTTACAAAATTAACAAAGCAGGAATATACAGAAAGAAAAAGAAAAATAATTACATAAATTGCTGAAATTGGCCACCGCCATGCTCCAAGCATAAATTCACACGTCTCTTCATATTTTCGAAAGTGTTGACCAGCTTCTCTGGAGAAATGTTACCACATTCTTGGGATAATCCTTTCTTGTAATTGTTCTAATTTGCAACTGGTGTTTTAAAAATAGTGTACTTTAAATGAGGAAAAACGAAGTAATCCATAACCGTTAAACAAGGTGATCTAGGTGGGAATTCAATGTCTAATCGAAAACTGATCAATCTATCGTCGAAAAAATTGCGTAAGTAGTTAATAGTTTCGGCGTCTGTATGGGCGGTTGCACCGTCCTGTTGAAAATATCCAAAACGTAGTTCGTCGTCAAGTAATTGCTCCACAAATGGATTTAAAATATTGTCTCTATACCGCTGTGCTGTAACTGTGTCATGGAAAAAAATAGGACCAACAATTCTTCTTCGGGAAACAGCTAACCATCAGACACCAAATTTTTGAGGGTGCAATGTGGACTCTACAAAAAAATGGGGATTTTCACCACTCCACATGCGTGTGTTCTGAGAATTCACATAACCGGAGAGGTGGAACCAGGCTTTATCCGAAAAAATGTCAGGTCTAATAAATTATTTCTTTCCAATAAATTTTGGGTAAACCATTGAGAGTAATTCCTGCGTCTTTCAAAATCTGCGGCTTGTATTTCTTGGAATACTTGCACTTTATAAGGAAATAAATTTAGCTGCTTCTTAAGAATAGTCCTGCATGTTCCATAAGATCTTTCCACTTCTTGGGACAGGCGTCTTATACAATTTGTTGGCGTATTTTGCATTATTTCACGAACGTTTGCAACAAGTTCTTCTGTTCTTACAGATGGTCTTCCTGCTCCTTTTTTGTGTTGTATAGAACCTGTTTCCCTAAACACAGCCACGGTTCTTTTCAGGAAATGATAAAAATCCCCAGCAATAAAAGCAACGTTAGGAAAATGTACGTGAAAAACGTCCATGCACAAACCCGGATTGTATTGCCACTCACCATTTACTCTAACCCCGTTTCGAAAATAGCTCAACCATGAATGTTTTGTGCTGTTCTCTAAAGCCCATTGTGTGAATTGTTCAAGAAATTGGAAAAATTAGCAATGAATCAAATTACTTTTAACGACTGTCAAAGATGACGGAATAACTGATTGATTCAGGTAGTTACTGACACCCAACAGGTATTAAGCTCTACCGCTAAGCATTACGTCCTTAGATGCAAGGCCCTCTTTGATGCAAATAATTTTTGCTCGCACAGGGAGTGGGAGTAGCCAGTAAAGTGGCCGATATGACAGCGGTCAGCATTGTCTCCAAAGACAAATCCACGAAAATTAAAATTAGTGTGAAAACGGCAAGTCTAAAAATGCAGTATCAAAAAATTTATTATGGGGTTTAGCCAAAGATGGCTCCCAGGTTTCAGGGTGGTATTTTTTAGGCAGTATCGAGACTGTCAAACACTTATTTTTTAAACTTTTGGGAGCCAATATTTCCTGATTAGTTTCTAAGTAACTCATAATCATGTTTTTCGATATCATAGGAAGCTCATTAGAAGTAATGCTGTACTCAGAGCCCTTCAACAAATAAAGTTCTACCCCATCAATAAATGCCATCTTTTCCCTGTCGTACTTTAGAATCCTAAAATACTGTATGACTATTACTCTAGCTTACGTTCAACTACATTTAAGATAAATAATCAGTCTTAAATCCTTAGATTTGCCATTGCTGGCTGCCTTGAAGTTCAAAACACGTGAGAATAATATCACTTAGAAATAAAAATCTTGATGAAAATTAACACTAACAGCACATAAATATAATAATAATAGTAATAAGTAATATATATACTTAATTATTTTATACAGGGTGTCAATGTACTGTATAGTTCGAAGCAGGGTTCTACACTGAAAGGATGCGGATTCAAAACATACATAGCCTGGTCCAGAATTTTCTTGTCCATTTCTGTATGTAATGTACATAATATGTCTATAAATTAAGGGTTATGGGCATTTCGGCAACCTGTAATCAATTCCATTTTTATAAGTTTGCGTTTAGAAAATCTCTCTTTTACTCCATCCAATTCCCGCAGGGCTAATTTAGATGCAAAGTTGACGCTCTGGCAACGTGACTGGATGAGCCGAAGGGTTGCTTTATAAATATGTAAATTGTACTAGTTTTATGGAAAGGATGTGGATGTACGAAGATATAGAAAATATTATAATAATTACCTACCCTCTTTCATATATGAACAACCTTTTTAAATTTAAAAGTACATACAATACGTCCCACAACCGATGGTTACCGTTGGGATCTCATTAGAAAGATGGTTAAATTAGAAAAGTTTTAGGGAGGTGATTGCTGATTTTTAATATGCTTTTAAATTTTTCTATAGTTTTAAGATATTTGAGAAAACCAAAAAATGGGTCATTTCATTTTTTATTAACTCTGGTAAACTCCGTACCTGGCAGCAGCAACTGTCAAACTATTACATTATTAAGACACTTTTTTATAAAAAAGGAAACCAGGAAAGTTCTAGCAAAATTAAAAAAAATAGAAGATTGGGACAGTACCAATTTTTAAATTTTATTGTCAAATTTTTAGTTGAAAACACGAAATAACGCGTACTATAAGGACATGTTCAAGACAATATTTGGAAGGGGGGCATGGTCCCAAGGGACATGTGATGCGTAAAGCCGTCGAAGCCTTATTAAAAGTACAAGAAAGGATAACTGGCAATAATCCTTTTCTATTCCATTGATTATTTGTTAAACACTGTTCTTATTAAATTTCTTATTTGTAAACAGTAAAAAGTATTACGATAAAATTACCGTGATGGGCATAAAATGCCTTGAACCTCCACGTAAAAAGTTATTGGAATACGTGATTTGTATTTATTTATAATTATATATTTATTTCTTCCTCCTATGATATTGTGATGTTGTTTACTTGCCTGCATTGACTATTAGGGAAAAAATACCTTACAAAAATTGCAAAATGCTTGCCTAAAATGTTGTTACAATTTTGGAAAGGTTGATCACGTCACACCACTGTTTGTTGCTTCAGTGTGGCTGAATTTAGAAAGCCGATTTTCTTTACATTTAGCCACATTGGTACACCAAACTGTTTTATCGAATAACTCAGAATTCTATTTAAAAAACTTATTCGTGGAAGTGTCATTCATGATAGACCCACACGTCACTGCCAAAGGTTTAAAGTTCCAAAGCACAGGACCGCACTCTTCCAGGCGTTCCTTCACATATAATGCTGTTAATATTTACAATTCACTATAACCAAAAGTTAAGTCGCTCACTTCAGTTGTGAGCTTTAAGAAAGCTGTCAAAAGATCTTTATAATATTTAAAAGTTCGCTTTTGCTCCCATCACTACATATTTTATAGGTATATTTTTATTTTAACAACTTTCTCTGTGTTAATTTACTTTATATTTGCTTAATTATTTATTCCTACTACAACGTTTAGTTAGATGAATAGCATTGCAATCGCCGTAATTTGAACATAATTACTTTATAAATTTGTTTATATTTACTTATTTTTTCATTTATTTAAACAATTAGAGAATGTCACTATTCACCAGTGGCGGCTCGTGACTAGCGAGTCAGGCTGGCTTTAAATAAAAAAAAATATAAAATGTCTATTGTTTTCGAAAGTACGTGTCTGTTTTTTCTAACTTTCTCGTTGTGAATTTTGATTTCATCAGTATAAGCACTACTTAAACAAGTTAAAATATTAGTTTGTCCTAACATCTCAAAACTTACCACATTATGACGATGTATTGCACTTTTCTCATGTTTTTTTTTTTTTAATTTTCTCTAAAATACGTTTTAAGTCCTGCACCCCATTTATAGTCCAATTATCATCCCCGTCAAAAAGAAGACACACGAAACAAAAAAAAAAAGAATTTTTGTCCTCACAACCGCATATGCAGGATTTATATAATATATTTCTTTGTCAGACTTACGCGTAAACTGTGCCTTACTTTTACATTTTGATTGCACTTGTACTATGTTCAATATTGGTAGTGGCCGCACTGCATTTTTTAAATCAAGTTTTTCACTTAGGCTCAGAGAACTAAACACAAGCTTCTTCTGTAAATCACTGACCTTCATATTACACAAAATTTTCCAACTTTATAACGTAACTAATAAATCAAATCAAAACAAATAAACAAAACATCAGTATCATCGACAGGTCGCCTCGTCAGAGTATATAATATATCGATTATTCTACCGTGGCATCGCGATTCGCGAACAGCTGTTGGGCGCGGAAAATTGGAGCTCATCCGTGGCCGCTCGTTGTGCGATGTGTAGGTGACGTCACGCCTCCGTCGTCATGGCAACTCATCGAGAAGTCGCGTTGAATCGGGACGAATAATCCGTCGCCCGCGCTTAGTAGAATCTTGAGAGCGCGCAACTCGCTTGTCTATGAGTATAACCTGCCCGTTGGAATAGGGCTATGTTTGGTTTGAATTATGCCTGCGCTTAGTATAACCTACCCGCTGGAATAGGGCTATGTTTGGTTTGAATTATTTTAATAGATTGCTTACATACATTGCTTTATTGGTTTTTTAAGTAAAGTCTATTTGGATTCTGTTTGAAATGATTGCAGGGAAGGCGGCGCCCCAGAGCCCTTCATTAACGAGCCGCCACTGCTATTCACTGATCTAATTTAATATTAAATTATTTTCAGAATACATATCTTGCCCCGCATGCGTCAAGCTGGTGGTATTTATAAGCTTCAATATAAAAGAAATAATTAATAATCTCAAACGATTTTTTTTATGGTGTTTCAAATTCATCCAAGGTATTAAAATACTAAGTCCTTTATTATTTATAATTTACAGGAACGTAGATAAGGGGGGGGGGGGAAGGTACTGGGGGACAGTACCTCTAGATCCAGTTGGTGTCATCAATTAATGCTTAAATTAATCCCATTATCACTACGATAACTATTTAAATGCTTCATAAAAAATAATAACACTTTTTATGTGGGAGCACGGGCGTAGATAGGGGGGGGGGGGGTAATCAGTATTTATTGACCTGTTACGTGACACTTTATACTTTTATTCATTTTATCAAATTTTTTTAACCTAAAACTTAATAAAAACAAAACAAGTTTACTTGTAATCATGTAATCGTTCCAAAATCTATTCATTCAAAAATAATAATCGACAATAATTTCAAAATTATTATTAATAATTATTCGATACCGTTGATAACATCCGCTAGAAATCTTGGTATGATTTTTGTTCAATATTGGACCTTTGAAGATGATATAGAAAACATATTAAAAAGTGCTAATTATAAACTTAAAATTTTATATAATTTTAAATTGTACTTAAACACTGATACAAAATTAAGGCTTGTAATTTCTATTATTTTAAGTGGTTCAGATTACTTGAAACTTGAGTTTCGATGTGAAATTAATTTAAATTGTTTTATTCATAAAATAATTTTTACTAAAAAACCAGATTATTTATATAAAAAAAATCAATTCGGAATTACCCACAACATGAACACTAGAAATGGAAATAATTTGGAAATACCTCCACATCATAAAGAAAAATATACATTTTCTTTTAAATATAATATTTAACAATATAGAATTTAATATACAAAAAAAAACTAAACTATTCGGCTATTAAAAGTGATTTTAAAAAACATTAACTCAGGGTCGGGTTGGAAAACTGAAAAATGTTAATCAAAATCCTACCTTTTTATGCCAACTAGTATGTTACTGTAACCATTAGTTATATTTAGTTGTTATAGTTTATAACTTTTATATCTTGGCACAATAAATATATTATTAAAATGGCTAAAAGTAAATAAATTAAAAACAAATATTTCAAAAACTAAATGTATAGTTATGGGTAATACTTTAATATAAATGTTGTAATTGATGGTGAAAAATTGGAATTAGTAAACAGTTTTAAATATTTAGGGATAATCATTGATTCAAAATTAAAATTTTTAATTATTTTGAAAGTATCATAACGAAGATTGCCGGAAAAGTGGGTTATTTTAAAAGAATCAGTTCTAATTTAAGATTGTTTTCTAAAAAAACTGTATTAATACTATTATATTACCACATTTTCTTTATTGTTCTTCCATTTTATATTGTGCTTATGAGGAAATATTTGATAAATTACAAATTTTACAAAATAAGGCAATGCGGATTATTTTAAATTGTGACAAATATACAAAAATTAATTTTATGTTGAAAAATTTAGATTGGTCGAATGTCAGAAATTTAATTTTTTATTTAGTATGTATCTTTATACATAAAATTAAAAATTATTTATTACCTGATTGTTTAAAAAAATGTTGTTCTTTTAATTATGACCATCATAATTATAAAACAAGAACTAATCAAAATTTTTATGTAGAAAGTGTCTAAAACATTAGCTTATAAATCTATTTTTTATAAAGGTTTGATAGAATATATAATAATTTGGAAAATTCTATTATATCTCAAAAATCATTAAAACTGTTTAAAAAAACTTAACTAAAATTACATTTAATTAAAAAGCAAAATGATACGTAATATTTGATACAATTTACAAAATGTTTAACTTTTCTGTCTGTTTTTGTTAAAAGAAGGTTGCGTTTTAAGATTTAAAAATAAATCTATAAAAATCTGTTAAAAAAATGTATTAATAAATATTTAATTGTAGCTTTTTGCTAAATAAAACATGTTACTATACTACTACAAATAAATATGTTTATTATTAGTATTACATTTAATTTAACCGAGGTATACTATATGTTCTTTTTTTCGCCCGACTTCTTTGTCTGTAATGTACAGAAACTAATACAATTTAAACTTAAAGTGCCAGCCCTGATTCTCTTGAGTAGAGTAAAGATGCATCCGCAAAGGGCGGGAGTGGACGGCGCTGTGCACGTGCACTGTGTTGTAGGCGGCGCGACGGCGCGACGGACGCACGACGTCGCGATAACACCAACAACACACCTGATGAATTAGTTGTGAACCAGCTAAGGTGACGAGTTGAACCCTGGAACGAGAAATGTGCCCGAGTTAACCGCGTTCCAAACGTTAAACACTATTGTAAGTTGTAGCGCAATTGGTTAGAGCGTTCGACTGGTAATCGAGAGGTTCTGGGTTCGAATCCCGGCGGAGGTGAAAAACTTTTTTCAATTTTAAAAACTTTGTCTGCACGCAAATCGGCTATTTTTACCAGTTTCCAGCCTGTTAAAAATCCAATTAAAATATGTTAAGTTTTTTTTTAAAAGCTATTTGTGCTTAAATACCTCTTCGAGCTGGACTTGGCATTATACTTGTTGCAGAAGGGATTCCGGCAAATACATTTTGTCGACTGTATAATAAATATGTCAGTGTATTTTTCTGTGATATGGAATAAAATCTCCTAGCCTAGTAATAGGTATTTATCGGTAAGTAATTTGCATGTCCTTAAATCAAAAAATATGTGTTAACCTCGGTAAAATTTAGTACCGTGCGAGCAAAAATTATTTGCATTAAAGAGGGCCTTGCATCTAAGGACGTAATGCTTAGCCGTAGAGCTTAATACCTGTTGGGTGTCAGTATCTACCTGAAATAACAATCAATCAGTTATTCCGTCATCTTTGACAGTCGTTACAAGTAATTTGATTCATCGCTAATTTTTCCAATTTCTTGAACAATTCACACAATGGGCTTTACGGAACAGCACAAAACATTCATGGTTGAAGCGTATTTTCGAAACGGGGTTAGAGTAAGTGGTGAGTGGCAATACAATCCGGGTTTGTGCATGGACGATTTTCACGAACATTTTCCTAACGTTGCTTTTATTGCTGGGGATTATTATCATTGCCTGAAAATAACCTTGGCTGTGTTTAGGGAAACAGGTTCTATACAACACAAAGACCATCTGTAAGAACAGAAGAACTTGTTGCAAACAACACAACACAACACTTTCGAAAATATTAAGAGACGTGTGAATTTATGCTTGGAGCATGGCGGTGACCAATTTCAGCAATTTATGTAATTATTTTTCATTTTCTTTCTGTATATTCTTACTTTGTTAATTTTGTAAACAACAAAAATAAATTTGTATTTGTCTACTTATTTTATTACTTATTAGTTTGGCATATCATGTCATAATATGAATTTGACAAAATTTTAACCTAGATTTGGTTAGATATATCGTTCCCATATCATTGTCCAAGCACTACGTTTTTTTAATCCAAGCCCTCTTTGATGCAAATAATTTTTGCTCGCACGGTAGGTATATACCAAGAAATAAAGGTAATCTTACCTAAAATTTACCATACGGTTGAGTTTAATAAGTTTTTTTTTTAATCAAATTTGGGCCCTGGTTCAAAAAAGAAATATAATATTTTATAAGTATATAAATTTGCATTTACACTTAACTTACTGATTTTAATTTAAAATCAGAAATTCTATTTCTTAGCGATTTATTAATAAATTAAAATTCAAACTACTTGTCCAGGATTTTTGCAAAGATATTGTAAGAGTTTCACTTGGTTAATTGTGTATTTTTAGTAAGTGGCACAGAATTAATTAAAATGAAACTGTAATTTTATGAATTTAACAGCATTTTAGTATGTCCTTTTTTAATACTTCAAATTTTCTTATTTTTCGTATTTGTGTTTTTATGATTTATTTTGCTTTAAACATTTTGCTCTTAGTAATGGATTTTTAATTTACTTATACTAGTAATAGTATATTACGTACCGAGGTGGAAAGTGTTTCATTACTGTCGAGAGATTAGATAGTTTACCGTGACGCGAAGCGTCGAGGTAAACTATATCTCCAAGACAGTAATAAAACTTTTCACCGAGGTTTGTATACTATTTTATTTACAACCACATCCTACATCCACTTCTTATAATTTTTAACTAAAACTATTATTAAAAGAAAAATGTCATTTTGACGTGGTATTAAAAAAATCAAATAAATTTACAAGTAGGCATATTTTCAAATTAGGCGACGGTTGTCAAGGAAACGTTTGTTTAAAATTAAAACAATAAACGTCAGTTCAAGACTGATCTTTTGCGATCAATACAATAAAGTTTAAAAATTAATGGAAAAAGAATCAATGGAGTGTACCCCGCCGGAAATAAGGGGAGCCGCTGAATGAAATGATAAAATTTTAGTTAAAATATCACATTTAAGTGGACTGAAAATAAGGGCGGGGAATCAGAGTGGGAAGTCAGGGCGGGAAGTAGAGGTAGGTAATGTGACAGTTATGTTATTGAAAGTTAAAGCATTTTTTATCAAATATATTTTTTATTTTAATAAAATTAATAATTTTACGTGTTCCCCAGTAAAGCATTTTTATGTAAAATATTCCTTATGGTACATACATAAAGCAATTTACTTCAAATATCGAGAAAATATGACAAGTTATCTTCATCTTCAGTTATCTAGTAAAAGAAAACTAAATAGTGTATCTTTTGCCAAATAGCTCTTAATCAAATAGGAAAAAAAATGTCCCGAAATATTGACCCAATTGACGTCATCTTACTAACGGCACATAACGGGAATTTCTAACTTTACCAGTTTACTCTACAGAATGTTTCAAATTTACAGCACAAAATCGCCTCTACTAATAACACCTTGTATATTAGTAAAATCGTTTTACAGATCAACGTTAGGAACTTAAAAAGGTTTGTAACACCTTAGGTTAAACTGAAAAAATTAGTGGTCAAAATCGGATGAGCGGTTTATAAGATATTTAAGAACAAACTATTGCAAGATTTTAGAGTATTCGCTAATTTTGACGAGAAGTGTATTTCGGTCATAAAAAGTCCAAAGGCCAATAGTTATTTTATTGAAAGTTAAAGCATTTTTAATTCCAATATATTTTTTATTTTAATAAAATTTATAATTTTATGTGTTCTCCAGTAAAGCATTTTTATGTAAAAT
The DNA here is from genome assembly GCA_963969555.1 of Polydrusus pterygomalis. NCBI lineage: Eukaryota > Metazoa > Arthropoda > Insecta > Coleoptera > Curculionidae > Polydrusus > Polydrusus pterygomalis. Next base: position 31,040,883 of record OZ018384.1, on the reverse strand, counting down.
AACCATGGCCCGTATGGTACATAAAGCTCTTTACTTCAAATATCGAGAAAATATGACAGTTATCTTCATCTTCTGTTATCTAGTAAAAGAAAATAGTTAAAGGCATCGGCTGACTTAATTATTAATTAATAATTATTAATTAATAAATATTGGCTCCCCTATTAATTTTACATCAAAATTGTATTAGACTTTTTTGAAGGTCCTTATATGATGGACTCGTACACCAAATTTCATTATTTTCTAATAAACCGATTAAAAGTTATTTTGAAAAAACTCTTCGTAAACTTGTTAAAAATTAAATACTGCTACATCAATGAAACCAGTAATAATTATGATAATGCCATTATGTTACTAGACGTTTTATTTTTTTATTAATTTTTACAGTATTCAAGAAAAAATAGCGACGATTTATTATCCGAAATGTTTGATGTCGACTGGAGCGACCAGCCGGCAACATTGCAAAAATGAAAGCTAACATTTTTATAGAAGCAGAATTTTGAAAAAATCCTGTGCATCTACGTGAATTAAAAAAAAAATTATCTAAAAGTTTTTTGTTTTTAATTGCGTAGTTTTTATAAAAATTTAAGTTACTATTTAAACTTCATTGTTATTTTTTTTTTAAATATAGGGTGACCAGTAAAGTCCGCATCATACGGGATTTTTTTTTATTAATAACTTTATTCGAAATTTGACTTTGGCATCAAGTTCTGCTTCGATCGAGATGACAACTAGGCAAAAAAATAGTAGTCACGTGATTCGCATTATCTGTCAAATTTTAATTTTTTCCAAAAAATAATTTAAAAAGTAGGGTTATTTCTGAAAGTATCGAAAAAAGTTATTAGAAAAAGTTTTTTTAAATGCAGTTTCTAGCCCACATGCAAAATTTTAGCTGCATGCATAAGATAATTTTGATTTTTTACCCATATTTTGTAAATTGCACCACTTTTGCAAAATAAGACTCGACGCAACCTGCATAAAACTTCTTAGTTTTGACCATGCTTTATTTCAGATACATTTTCTTTAAAGTAGCGCCATGATAAATGTGCGTTTTTCTACAAAATCTTAATTGAGCTATTAAAATTTGGTCGCATGTGATGCAAAGTTTATTTGTTTTTGACCTTGTATAAGGTAACTTCATAAAATAAGTATTTTTGAAAACGTAGTTTGTGTCTGAAAGTAATACACCTCAATATTAAGAGAAAAAAAACAGTGTCATCAGTAAAGTGTTCATTAAGTGGAAAATAAATTTTAGTGGTGGGTAAAAAATCAAAATTATCTTATGCAGCTGAAATGATGCATGTGGGCTAGAAACTGCATTTAAAAAAACTTTTTCTTATAACTTTTTTCGATATTTACAGAAATGACCCCACCCCACTTTTGAATTATTTTTTGGAAAAAATTAAAATTTGACAGATAATGCGAATCACGTGACTACTATTTTTTGCTTTATTTTCATCTCGATCGAGGCAGAACTTGATGCCAAAGTCAAATTTCGAATAAAACTATTAATAAAAAAAATCACATATGATGTGGACTTTCCTGGTCACATTGTATATTTTCCGATTTATCTAGTGTATAGTGTGGTAGATAACATATTTTGTGTTCAAATAATTGGTCTAATACATACCTTATTGTATATGTATAGAAAAATTGCACGAGTCCTTGTAAGCATTAAAATTGTACTTAATTACAAAAAAAGGAAATTTTAAGTATACATACAATTTAGGTGGTAGTAGGTACTTGTACAAATATTACTCTAGTAGGTACATTCTTATAGACTTGTGCTGGTAACTATTTCTCGGAAAAGAGTGGTGCTTAATAAATAATATTAATAATCATAATACAAATACATATTAAGTTTCTTAATTATATTATAAAAACTTACAATTCTATATTTTTGAAGACCTACTATATAACTGCCATCTGTTTCAAACTACTTTTTCCGTGCCAGGAGACAGTTTCTCTTGTTACAAAGTGGCCAGAAAGAAGATACAATAGAGATTTAGAAAGCCCAATAAAGGAAACAAAAAAACAACAGTAAATTAAAGTGAGCCTATTACGTAGTCATTGTAAGGGCAAACACAACATACATACATATAAAATAATAACAAAGAGAACAATTTAAGGAAAAAGGAAAATAGTGATTTTTTTTTCAGTTAATAATTTAGCATACAAATTATCTGAACTGCATAAAAGCCATCTTTAAGTACATACTTCTGAAATTTACGACCTTATGTACAAACTACAAGTCGTGGTCAAAAAATAATTTAATTTGTCGTAAAAACGCAAACGTCAAGACCGTCAGGACTTGACAATTGCACTATTACACAGTTGCCAATCTATACATGACGAGTTGTATTAGATGACCGTCATTACGTGGTTTTATTATTAGATTTAATCCATTATCAGCCATCCAATTGGTTGGTTAGTGCATTACTTTTTTAACTCAATTAAATTGGTTTTTTGGATCATTTTGATATTTTTAAAAAACGCGAAGGTTTTATTTGCAACTTAGTAATATTATTTGTTGAATTTTTTTTTTATCAAAATAACTTATCAAACAGAAAAGGGGCTTATTTGCTTATTATTCCTAATTCGATGAAAACACTGAACTTGCGTTTGTGGAACGACAATGCTATAGTGACAGTGTTTTGTACACACAGTAATGTCGAACCTACACAATCAATAAAAAGGTTTGATTGAAAACTAAACAGGAAAGTTTGGATACCCCACAGACATGTAATCTACGAATATATATTAATTTTTAGATGCATTTGTGATGTGTACCTATTAGTTAAAAATAATACACAGGCGGTAGATCTATAGGCTAATCAGCAGAAATTTGTCATCTTTGATTTCTGTTAAAACGATTTCTGATCGAGACAAAATGTAAACAATGGGATGTCATCATATATTACATATACAGTAGACTCCCGATTATCCGAAATGATGTAGACCGGACCGATTTCGGATAATGCGGAGATTGAGGATAATCATTAACTATAGGAAAAGTATGTAACTATAATGTCTATGTACTTACTTTTATACGTGTACATACATAATAAATTCTAATTCTTATGTATGTTCATTAGTATATATGTATTCATATTCATAAATTCAAGAAAGAGGTAATTGGTAGGCACTTGTTTTAATTTTAAAGCCTGTCGATTTTTGGCCGCAACAACAAAACCGACAAAACATTTCTTAGAAATTTCGGATAATGCGGAGGAATAGCAAGAATCATTTCGGATAATCCGGTTCATAGGTCGTTTCGGATAATGCGGAGTTCGCATAATCGGGTTTCGGATAATCGGGAGTCTACTGTAATAACTTAATGTGTTTTTGACAGTTTTTTAAAATTATTTTAATCTTTGTGGCCAGAAATGGGTTAACAAATGTAAATGCATTTCTTATTATGTACAAGAAGTTTTTCCCATATTTTCACAAACTCGAACAAACCCTTTTGTTCATATCCGTCTCGGAGTAGAATTTAAAATCAGTAAAATATCATTGCAAAAACTAGTTTAATGTTCTGAAGACACAGATATAAATAACAGTATCACTTCACAGGCTGCATTGGAAAAAAGGCAATAGTTAAAATGGTTTTTATTAACGAAAGAGACCATCAGCACATCATTAATGCAATAAAAGATTCCCAACACAATAAACGATTTATCAATCATTATAGCAGCAAGCTCTAGCAATCGGATAATAAAAATTATTACAAAAGCAAATCCTTACGGAAATGATTCTAGACTTATCGTCTGGAAGATAAATAGCTATGACGACGCCTTTGATGCCCTTTTTCTCATGGAAACCTTCATATCTTTAAATTTAAGAAAAATTGTTATTTTTCTGAAAATTACGTTTAATTGGCGACATTTCTATCTAAGCTTACAATACTGTAATATTCCTACGGATTTTAAGTCATTTTAACATTCTAGGTATCATTATACCGTGCGAGCAAAAATTATTTGCATCAACGAGGGCTTGGATTAAAAAACGGAGGGCTTGGTTTAGATCACAATGATATGGGGACGATATATCTAACCAAATTTAGGTTAAAATTTTGTCAAATTCATATTATGACATGATATGCCAAACTAATGAGTAATTAAAGAAGTAGACAAATACAAATTTATTTTTGTTGTTTACAAAATAAACAAAGTAAGAATATACAGAAAGAAAAAGAAAAATAATTACATGTATTCTGAGAATTTACATAACCGGAGATGTGGAACCAGGCTTCATCCGAAAAAAATGTCAGGTCTAATAAATCATTTATTTCTAATAAATTTTGGGTAAACCATTGAGAGTAATTCCTGCGTCGTTCAAAATCTGCGGCTTGTATTTCTTGAAATACTTGCACTTTATAAGGAAATAAATTAAGCTGCTTCTTAAGAATAGTCCTGCATGTTCCATAAGATCTTCCCACTTCTTGGGACAGGCGTTTTATACAATTTGTTGGCGTATTTTGCATTATTTCACGAACGTTTGCAACAAGTTCTTTTGTTCTTACAGATGGTCTTCCTGCTCCTCTTTTGTATTGTATAGAACCTGTTTCCCTAAACACAGCCACGGTTCTTTTCAGGCAATGATAAAAACTTCCAGCAATAAAAGCAACGTTAGGAAAATGTTCGTGAAAATCGTCCATGCACAAACCCGGATTGTATTGCCACTTACAATTTACTCTAACCCCGTTTTGAAAATACGCTTCAACCGTGAATGTTTTGTGCTGTTTAACTCTGATGTGTCTGATTAATTGGTAATTCAGGTAGTTACTGACACCCAACAGGTATTAAGCTCTACGGCTAAGCATTACGTCCTTAGATGCAAGGCCCTCTTTGATGCAAACAATTTTTGCTCGCACGGTATTATTATTTCTTATAGTCACTGAACTAGATGGGGGGATGCGATGTAATATTTCACAAAGTTACACGATTGCTCGGCTTGGTTCGAATACTCACATTACTACCTTGATTACTATACAATATAGTGGAAGTTTTTAGAATGTGAACGACCTTTACAGGTACCGTAAAAATTTGGCTTCGGTATAGTTATCTCTTTCTGATTTACTTTTAATTGCTCTTGATGACACAGAGGAAAGCCTGATTGCGGTGAGATAAATAATAATTGTGTATTCACAATAACTGGGTACCTTGCGAATGAAACTGTTTAAAGGCAAAGATATTTGGAAAAGCAGGCATTTATATATATTTTTACTAACCTTTAATTTCTGTGGATTTAATATTTGCCTTTGAAGTGCGAATAAGTCAAAATAATAACTTTTCTTCAATTAGTACCTACCTAACAAAATACAGGGGAAAATGTGCTATGTAAACGAAATTACTGAAAAATTTCAAACCCGACTACTTACTTGCAACACTACTAATTTCTTTGAGATTTTCCCTTCTTGTTTCCTTTTTCTTTCTTTTTTACTTTCCCTTTTCTTTTCGTTTATTATGGGCACCACAGGTGGTTTTCATAAAATGAATGAGTATCCCTGAGCAAACTTTTTTTAGTTTCTAAAGGTCCTTATACTCTTCTTTTGTAATGGGAATTGTATGTACAAAAATGGGGATACTTCCGTGTTAGAAAAAATATTTTTGCAACATCTCCTACTCACCGAAAAAATTACCTTGTCGGACTTCCATTATCTTTATTTTGTTACTGAACGCAACGTTTCGGTGAGTTAGTATCTCTAACCGTTTTTAAGTGGAAACTAAAAGGCTACTGTCTTAAATACTATCCATGTGCAATGAAGCTTGATGACTCCGCCTACGTGCTTATTGGAGTGTGAGTTTTGAGCTGTTGGTTTTGGACATTTGAGGAAGCTAAATAATGATAGATATTGAGGATATCTATACTTGGTTTACTAAATATATTGGTATTTTGATTTATGAAAGTTGCTTCTTTAAATTTTCGTTTTCTCCAGTGCTGTTCCGTGTCCAAAACCTTGGCTTCTGACCACTATATATTATGTTGGTTGGTCCATACATGTTCCGCTATACCTGATCTCGAAGTTTCACCTCTTTCAGTATGTTTCAGATGTTCTTTAACTCGTACGGGAAGAGGTCTTTTTGTTTCTCCAATGTACGATTCACCACACTCGCAAGGGATTTGATAGATACAATTTTTTGTGTGTTCATTACGGGGGGGTTTTACTTTGTAAGAAAGCTTCTAAGCGTATTTCCGGATTTGAAGGCTGTTTTGATATTATAGTTTTTGGTTATCCTTCTAATCTTTTTAGAAATGCCCTTGACATAAGCCTGATTGCGGTGAGATAAATAATAATTGTGTATTCACAATAACTGGGTACCTTGCGAATGAAACTGTTTAAAGGCAAAGATATTTGGAAAAGCAGGCATTTATATATATTTTTACTAACCTTTAATTTCTGTGGATTTAATATTTGCCTTTGAAGTGCGAATAAGTCAAAATAATAACTTTTCTTCAATTAGTACCTACCTAACAAAATACAGGGGAAAATGTGCTATGTAAACGAAATTACTGAAAAATTTCAAACCCGACTACTTACTTGCAACACTACTAATTTCTTTGAGATTTTCCCTTCTTGTTTCCTTTTTCTTTCTTTTTTACTTTCCCTTTTCTTTTCGTTTATTATGGGCACCACAGGTGGTTTTCATAAAATGAATGAGTATCCCTGAGCAAACTTTTTTTAGTGTCTAAAGGTCCTTATACTCTTCTTTTGTAATGGGAATTGTATGTACAAAAATGGGGATACTTCCGTGTTAGAAAAAATATTTTTGCAACATCTCCTACTCACAGAAAAAATTACCTTGTCGGACTTCCATTATCTTTATTTTGTTACTGAACGCAACGTTTCGGTGAGCTAGTATCTCTAACCGTTTTTAAGTGGAAACTAAAAGGCTACTGTCTTAAATACTATCCATGTGCAATGAAGCTTGATGACTCCGCCTACGTGCTTATTGGAGTGTGAGTTTTGAGCTGTTGGTTTTGGACAACTGAGGAAGCTAAATAATGATAGATATTGAGGATATCTATACATGGTTTACTAAATATATTGGTATTTTGATTTATGAAAGTTGCTTCTTTAAATTTTCGTTTTCTCCAGTGCTGTTCCTGGTCCAAAACCTTGGCTTCTGACCACTATATATTATGTTGGTTGGTCCATACATGTTCCGCTATACCTGATCTCGAAGTTTCACCTTTTTCAGTATGTTTCAGATGTTCTTTAACTCGTACGGGAAGAGGTCTTTTTGTTTCTCCAATGTACGATTCACCACACTCGCAAGGGACTTGATAGATACAATTTTTTGTGTGTTCATTACGGGGGGGTTTTACTTTGTAAGAAAGCTTCTAAGCGTATTTCCGGATTTGAAGGCTGTTTTGATATTATACTTTTGGTTATCCTTCTAATCTTTTCAGAAATCCCCTTGACATAAGGTATTGTAAGATATGCTTGCTGTTCTTTCGTTTCTGTAATAGTTTTGGGGTAACAATTCTGTTTTAAATCGTTTTTGATATTTGAAATTTCAATATTCAGGTCTTCCGGATTGTTGCAAATGTTAGATGCTCTGTGATAGAGTTTGAATTATGCCCTGTTTTATGGAGTTTGAATGATTATGGTATTGCCCCGTGTGAGTGGGTTTCCTCTACAATGAAATTTTTATGCTTTTAGCACTTTGTTTGACATGAACATCGAGAAAAGTTAGAGCAGAATGTTGTTCCGTTTCCATGGTGAATCTGATGGATTGTATTGTACTATTAATATTTAAATTTGAATATGGCTCGAATGTTAATTTGTATTTATTATCCTCGAGTAAAAAAGCATCAATTTTGACAAAATGGCGATTGCGCCTTTAAAAAATTCTCCTGCGGCTCATTACTTTCCATTTATATTTTGCGCGCCGCCAAACATTTTTCAGTTATATCTTTAATACAGACAGTGGCGTAACTAAGGACATGTGCGCCCCCCCGCAAAATTTTGAAAGCGCCCTGCTATTTTGCACCTGTCATACCATAGTAAAAAATATTGTCATTTGTAAGCGTTGTTTAATATACAGTGACCGGCAGAAAGTGCGCAGCATATGGGAAAGTTTTTTACCTTTAAGTTTAGAAAATTAATTTTATTTTAGATAGGTTCTGCATGTTCTCAAACCAAAATAACACCCATTAAATCCGGTAAAAGTCTTATGGTATACGAGGTAGGATCAAAAATTTGAAATTCCGCTAACTAGTAAAGTACCACCATCTTTCATTTTAGAATATTTTTTTACAAAGAATTATTGTTTTAATTTTAAAGTTATACCCAAATTCCAAATTTGGCTTATTTTGGACAAAAAATGGATTTAATCGTGTTTTCTCAATAACTCAGTATAAAAAATAAATGGCAACCGAACAGTACGAAAATAAGATTTTCTGCAGACTTTGTTAGAGATTACCGTTAATCATAAGTCCGAGTAGTTTGTTTTCATAATATTATGCCTTTTTAAAATAAAAACATAAAAATATTAAATATTTTTGCTGCACACCGTATTTTATTTTTCATTCAACTGATATTTTTTAATTTATATTGACTTAAAGCATCTCCTAAATAGTTTTTTATACATTGAAGTATGCATAGAAAGTTTTCTTTTGATTTATAAAGAAAAAAATTTAAATTAAAAATATATTTTGAACGGATTTTATTCGTCACGCAAAATAGGGAAACTTTCTATGCATACTTCAATGTATAAAAAACTATTTAGGAGATGCTTTAAGTCAATGTAAATCAAAAAATATCAGTTTGATGAAATTAACTTTTTCCCTCAGAAAATAAAATACGGTGTGCAACAAAAATATTTAATATTTTTTTGTTTTTATTTTAAAAAGCCATAATAATATGAAAACAAACTAATCGGACTTATGATCAACGGTAATCTCTAACAAAGTCTGCAAAAAATCTTATTTTCGTACTGTTCGGTTGCCATTTATTTTTTATACAGGGTTATTGAGAAAACACGATTAAATCAATTTTTTTGTCCAAAATAAGCGAAATTTGGAATTTGTGTATAACTTTGAAATTAAAACAATAATTCTTAGTAAAAAAATATTCTAAAATGAAAGATGGTGGTACTTTACTCTTAGTGGAATTTCAAATTTTTGATCCTACCTCGTATACCATAAGACTTTTACAGGATTTAATGGGTGTTATTTTGGTTTGAGAACATGCAGAACCTATCTAAAATAAAATTAATTTTCTAAACTTAAAGGTAAAAAACTTTCCCATATGCTGGGCACTTTCTGCCGGTCACTGTAGAAAAATCTCGAGAAAGATATAGAACATTGTAGAGAACAATTTTTGTTGTAAAAATAATGTACTACTACGAATTTCAGCTTATTGCTGCGCGCCAAAATATGAATTTTGGTGCGCAGCGAGTTCTCTAGATTAGTAAGGTGCTCTAATTCTCTAGATTAGATTAGTAAGGTGGCCCGATCCGTCTCCTGGCGGGTTTTCAACAAATGATGTGTGTGATTGTAGCGGCGCCCACGCGGTGTTTCCGGCGCGGATATTTGTACGAACCTTGATACTGTTATTGGGGTAAAATTGTTAATTATGATTTACGTTACCCCTATTTTATATAGGGGACTCATATTAGTCATATTTCATTGTTTCTCATTCATTATTGTTAATTTTTAACTTTAATATTGTGATAATGAAACAATTATTTTATTATTTCTTGATTTTTTTTATATATAACGTCGCTTTTCATTTGTTTTATTTTTTCATCAAGGAACTTGAGGGCGCCCCTGGCTTTGCTGCGCCCCCCCGCAATGCGGGGTCTGCGGGGGCGTTAGTTACGCCACTGAATACAGACACTTCAAAAACTTCATCTATAGTTTTTATTTCTGACTAGTTCTGAATTCAACACTCAATTTGTAAATAATGTGCCATACTAATTGAAAAAAGTTTATACATAAGTACCTACCTTATATGTGCCTTTTTCATTATGTCATTCCCGTTTTACCGACACTGGATTTTACCTAACTAATATTCAAAAAATTGCTACAGCTATGCCGTTGTTGTGTTGCATCATTTTAGAAATACTAAAAAAGGAAAAAGGCGATAAAGTGACAATTATAAAGCAACTTCCTTCTAATTAACTGAAACTGTTTTATTGCCAATTTTCCAAGATTGTTTCCCTATGACCCAAGTTACGACCCCTGGATGCCTTTTCCACTCGACTGAGCTTTAGGAACGACAGAAGGGAATAACGGAGATACTATTACAATTTGATGCAATTAATAACATTATACAGTAACACAGTGTGCGTGAAATTGCCTTAATTGCCATGCAACCGTAGTCAACACTCATTTGTATTTACTTTTCAGTGCTTAAATCAATCAGGTCAATTGACCTATGGAGTCAATTGACTTATTACATAAAGGACCCCCTCACAATGCTTATGGGAAATGACTTTCGGCTACTTTTTCTGAAGTAGATTTTGCATTTAAATTTGAATCATGTTTTTAGGGTTGCATATGTTTACTAAATAAGAATTTTAGAATATTAAAAGTAAGATAGACCCTTTTTCAGTAGTCAAGGCGCATAAAATAGCAACGCTGGTTGCCTGCACTTGGCGAAACAGAATGCACGCAATTAGATTTAAATGAAAACGAATGTTATTGTAAGGGTTTAAACTTTAATTCATGAACCAATGGGTTTAAGAGTTTTTGAAAAATTGGGAACGCCAAAATATTGTTAAATGTATGAAGTAAACCCTCATTTGTTTTAAATAAAGTTATTCCGCTTATCCATAGAAAAATGTACGGTGTGCACCAGAAAAGTTAGATTATTTTTGACGTTATTTTATTAAACGTCCAGTTCTCGCGTATGTAAACAAATTTAAGTAAGTTATGTGTCTAATTGCCCAAGAGCTGTTAAAAAATTGAATTTATAGGTTGCATAGCTTCTATCGATTCGTTATACGAGGGGGCGTCAAAAAAAAAAAAAAGTAAAAACACTTTTTTTGTGCTACCGAGCTGAAATTTGCGGACAACTTTTAAGTGCAAACAACATTTTCTTATAAAAACAATTTCTACAGTGAAAAATAAGGGCACTTTATTCTTGAGTGAATTTAACGTTTTTACCTCTCCCTCGTATACAGAGCAATATTTCTGAGTTTTGTGTATGCTCTTTTTTGTTGAAGGACATGCATAACTTTTCCACCGCCAAAAAATTTTGGTAAGTTTTGAAATAAAAAAAAATCCCCTTTGGTGCGTACTTTCTGCCGGTCACTGTATATACTTAATTCGTAAACATTTTCTTGGCTAGCAAAAATTGGTTTGAAAAAATAAATTAATTTTAAATAAACCAAAAACAAGTACAGTACTATTTCGTACGAAGCTCTGTAGAAAGCAAATGCCGGAATCAATAAATATTGAAGAAAATCCACTTTTCTTTAAGAAAAACACAAAATTCCTTGGTATCTATATTGATGAATGATGGTCATACCAAATCGGCTATGTCAATGGTAAATTAAATAGGACTTGCTACTGTCTACGCATCGTTACAAAGTATCTAAGCGACACTGCCAAATGAACATTGTCTTTTGCAAATTTTGAATCGACGGCCAAGTTTGGTATTGTTTTTTCGGAAGCAAACTCACAAATCCAAAAAAAAATTGTAATTCAAAAACGAGTCTTAAGAATTCTGTATAAAATGGCATATTTAGAATCATGTAGAGGCCTGTTTAAAGCAAAAAGAATACTTACAATTTATGCGTTGTACATTTTTGATACAGCTATGTTTTTCTATAAAAACAGAAACACATTTGGTACGCATTATCAACATTATTATAACACACGAACTAATGATATAAATTACCCCATTCACCGACTGACTTTATCTGAAAAAAGCCCCTACTACATGGGTGTTAAATTTTATAATAAACTAAATAATGATATTAAAAATGCACTATCAGAGAAATTGTTTAGAGTAAGATTGAAGAAATTGCTTATAAATTTGGAGCCATACAGCATTAGTGATTTTTTGAAGATGTAAAAAAAGAGAGAAGTATCAGGAATTGCATTTAGGTATTTAAACTAGATTTTTTTTTTGTTGACGCCATTTTATTTATGTTTGTTTGTACATTTGTACTGATTATTTGAAATATAGATTTTTCTATTCTATTTTATTCTAAGATGATTATCGTTTCTAAAATGGTTCTCTGTATCAAATATTTCCAGAAAAACTTATAAAAATAAGGTTCATTTTTCCTTTGGTCCTTTTTTCTATTGTTTTTCGGCAACGTGTCCTGATTTTTCCCCAGCCATTTTGCAATATCGGTAATACAGGAAGCTTTTTTATCGAGTGATACTAACTGGATTTTTTAAAAAGTTTATCGCAAATCCTATTTAAAATCTTAAGATTATGTGAGATTACTCGTCATCGCATATTTTTGTCTCGTCTCACGGGATTCTTGCAGAAAAAACTCTCGTCTCGCAAAAACGAGACGAGAAATAGCGAGACGAGAGTGAAACACTATTTGTGGTTGCGCCTCTGTTCCGTATTATTTGGACATTTCTCTAGTAAATGAAAAATTGCCTATACATCGATGTCCATACTATTTTTATCCTTCAAATTAAAAACTGAGTAATTAGAACTAAAGGCAATAAGAAATGAAATTATTATTTGGAAAAAGCCGACACATTATTTTTTATTTCAAGAGTTTTGGACGATTTTTTAAAATTCCTGGACAGGGGACTGTTATATATCTTCCAGTGGACTGCTAAAATGCATAAAAAACCATGTTTCTTAGCAAATGAACTCAATTAAATTTAGGCGGCATGATGGGGCCGGAGCAAAACCACCTAAAACAAGCACCAATTTTCCTACTTTCAGTCCCAGAAGTCAGAAAATATTTTTTTATAGATAGCGCCTCAAGATTAAACAGACCCCTGGAGCACAGACAGTCCCCTGTGTTATAAACTGACAGGGGACTGTGAAATTGCAAAACAACGTTATCCACTTTAAAATCATTCAAAATATTTCGAGATTTATAAGTCACAAATACTTAGGTACTAGCTTGGTAATTATTTTATAAAATTATTTTAATTTAATTCCTTAAGACAATAGAAGAGTAACTTACCAGTGGACTGGGGACTGTACCCAGGGGACTGTGAAATTGCAAAAAAAACGTTATCCAGTTTAAAATCATTCAAAATATTTCGAGATTTATAAGTCACAAATACTTAGGTAGTAACTTGGTAATTATTTTATAAAATTATTTTAATTTAATTCCTTAAAACAATAGAAGAGTAACTTATCAGTGGACTGTTCAGGCAAGCGGCCCAGCTTGTATGAACATTCGAACGAACTTTACACTGAAAGTGTCTCGTTCCGCCCAATATACGACACTTACTTTATGACGTATCATTTTGGCGCGAATTTTAAATTATAACAGGGAACTGTTCTAATAATATTAGGACAACATTCGATTCGTTATTTTTTGTAATGCAAATGTATTTAATGTTATGGTTGTATGTTATTTACACAGTTTATTTATATTTATTTAAATTTCCTGATTTTTTTAAATGTAAGGTTTTTATCCCGAAATTAAATAATTGTTGCACAACTTGCCATTTTGAAAATGGGACATACAGGGGACTGTGTTTTGAAATGCTTGAAGAGCATTTAAATTAATATTTTAAAATTATATCAAATAATTTCCTCTGGATAGTCAAGAATAGTAATCATACTATCGTTTTTGGTACACCAAACTCGGTAATGATACCTCTCAATTCATAAAAATTGTCTGGGACATCGATTTTCCATTTAGTAGAGAAATGTCCATTTATTTTATTGGATACGAATTTGTTTAGATTTTACTTGTACTTAAAAAAAATTTACTTTTCCTAAAAAGACCTGTTTATTTTAATATCGTGATGTGGTAATCTTAAAGTAATTATTAAAATTTCAGATCGAATGTGTCAAAAAGGCCCATTATTTACTTATAAAACCTCCTTAAGTACGCATTATATTTATAAAGCAGAGGCCCTAGGGGAAATCATTTAAGAAATATTTTTACCAAACCATATTATAAAAATCTTTTCATTTTTCTGTGTATTTTCTTTTCTTCTTATTTTTCACTTAAAAAGAAAATACCGGAATACAGAAAGATTTTCATTATATTTTGGTAAAAATATGTTTGTAACGATTGTCCTCGGGGCTCTCTTGATTTGCTTTCCGATGTATATTTTGGGAATATAAGCAACCACTAATTTTGAACAATAACGAATAAACACCCCTAAGCTAAGTAAATTAATTTGTTTTTTTTTACAAGATATAAAAAAATTATAATTAATAAGCGCTTTTGTTGGTCACAGTTGACAACTGGTAAAAATAATCAATTGTTCTTATTGATTAGCTTTTTTTTTTATATTAAGGGTACCTACTTAATAGTTTAGTGGGGGGCAAAAATTGACGATTAGAGGCCTTATGCACAGGTGCGGTGGTAACAAAAAAATACAGTTACACAGGCGCGGATCCAGAACTTTGCTATAAGGGGGGGGGGGGGGTCATCATCATATAAACGAAGTTAAAAAGCGCCGCTGGCGAAAACATTTTGCGACCACGCCCAAAGTTTGACAGAGAATGCGCTACAGGCGAGAAAATTTCCAATGATAAACTTTACATTAAAAAGGATAATATATTATGCATGTAAATTAATGTTAAAGTGAATTCAAAAAAAGAAACAATATACAGCTAAAATTAGTAAGTTGTTTTTTTTCTTTCCTATAATATGTTTTATCCCAATATTTTGAAAAATTGCCACGTTCGTTATCGACAATACAAAATATAATATACATATATAAATAGGCGTGCGTTTACTTTTAAAACCAAGTAAAAATTTTGGTTAAATCCCATTTATTCCCCAATATTAGGAACAAAAAAATTCTACACTTGATAAAATAAAATAAAAAATATACATAACCATGGCATTGATTCTTAAATCACGAATTCTAATTTTCTTTGTTTGTTATTTCCAAATCTGGTTATAACTTCATCAACGTCGATGATTATATTTTTATGAATGTTTAACAAAGCCAAGCCAGTGAGGCGTTCCTCTACCATGCTTGCTCTAAGCCACGTTTTAACGCGACGTAGAGTCGAGAAGGACCTTTCCGCTGTTGCTGATGCACTTACTGGTAATGTAGCAAGTACTTGAAGAAGAATCTTAATATTGGGGAATAAATCAGAATCACAATTATCAATTTTATGGGGAAGTAATTCAGATATTTTGCATTTTACATTTACATTTTAAATTCAATCAACAGAAAAAATATAACTAATTTATGCATGGTAATGTTGTCATGAATCTTGTGAAAAAGCTGCAGAGGTACACAAAACAGTAAATCCATTTATTTTTTTTTCTGTTTGGGGCGGGGGGTGTCATGACCCCTATGACCCCCCCCCCCTGGATCCGCGCTTGCAGTTACACATAGTGTAAGCGCAGTGGCGGGTCATAACGTTTTAGTAGGATAGGGCCAAGCATTATTCACGGGGTAAAAAGCGCGCCGCAGGCTGACTGACAGATTTCCATTGGTGGGAGCCTTGGCCTCTTAAAAACTTAAGTACCTCGCTATTATTGGCTATAATTTTCACTGTAATTGAACGACATCGTGGTTTTTTTAGTTGCCTACATTTCGATATTACCAGTGTGACTGCCTTTTATATTGAAGTTAATTCCGCTGGGATGGCGCTACGGCGTATTGATGGCCGCTTTAATTTTGCAAAAAGGCTTTTAATACATCTTACCGCTGTTGTCGGGATTGCTTGGGTTATGTCTGCCTGTAATGTCCTAACTAGGACGAAACGGCCGTCGTGGTCTACCCGCCCCAGGGTATCCATTGTGCTTGGATCCCTGTGTATTCCAATATAGAAAACAGTTACACACTTGTCCGATATGCCACAATATTCACTTTTTTATTATTTTCGCGGACACCATATATCTTCTAAAGTTATTTAACTATGTTTTCTTGTTTCAGTGATGCAGACCAGCGCTGAGGCGTGGAGTGGCCTGCTCCAGGGCATGCCTGCTCTCAGGCCACCATCGAGACACCAGAGGTTATGGTAGGGCTGTGGCGCGCGGTTGCGGCAGTGGCGGCCTGGCTGTGGCTAGTAGCGCTCGCGGGTGCTGCGGGGCTGCCGGGAGCTCGGGGTCCCGGCCCGGGGCTTGGTCCCGGGTCTGGTCCCCTTTTGGCGCAGTATCCTCGTGCCGGTGAACCCCAGCTCCGTTTTTCTCACATGGCCATCGACTACAAAACGCGAAGAATCTACGTCGCAGGTATGTAATAGTTTAGTTTTCATATGACTAAATTCATCAAATATTAAAAAAATACTATCGTCACAACTTTTGAAGTAATGCATTTTTGAGGAAAATTATTCGAGCTATTGCAAAAACGCTCAATTTTTACGTAATCATCGGCCAGTTATGTAACTTACAACAAGTTTGCTGTGCTACATGTAATGCTTATCCAGGCTGTATTTGATCCTAAACCAGTGCCTTATTGCTTGTTAAAATGGAGCTATTTATTTGGTAATAGATAAGCTTTCTTCGTCGTTTCCGCCAAGCGTCAGAGGGCTATGAAACCTAGCTACGATAATTGTTTATATTATGTTCATTGGTTTATCTGAATTTGGTGGAACCGATAGCTTATTCTTATTTTTTTGTTTCCTAATTTAATTTCGCGAAGAGCTTAAGGCCATATATATCAAAAACGTTTCCTGATACAGCAAACTGCTTTTTTTGATCTATCGGTCAATCAGACCAAGTTTGACATATCTAAAACTAAACTAATAATAGTTGGTAAAAGTAAATAGTTGGCTGGTTTGTTATTTATCATATAACATGTATCTGGAAACCCGATTTTATGTATTTAATTAATATTTCTTGATGCAGGGACTAATGTTCTTCTTCAATTGGACCCGAACCTGAACCTAGAACACTTCGTTATCACTGGTCCAAAAAATGACAGTCCGTTGTGTCACGCAAAAGGTTGTAACGATCCGGAAATACATGTGTCGTTGATGGACAATTTCAATAAGGTGCTTCTCGTGGAACCGGAATCAAGAACTTTAATTTCGTGCGGATCTCTCTATCAAGGTGCATGTAACAAATATAGACTGAGCAACATTAGTGCTGAAGCGAAGTATATACCTATTAGCATAGCCGCAAATGATGCCAATGCTTCGACGTATGCATTTATTGGGCCAAAAAGTTATAATCCCTGGGGTCGGTCAAATATCCTTTACGTTGGTACCACTTTTACGAACAATGGGGAGTATCGGCACGATGTACCCGCCATTGCCAGTCGTGATCTGGACTCGCTGGACTTCGCGGAATATTCTTTCAGCAAACAATCTTTGCTAAGCATAGACGTGAAATATAGGGACCATTTTATCGTGCAGTATGTTTACGGATTCAACGCCACCGACTACGCTTATTTTGTTATCGTGCAGAAGCAGTCTCACTTACCCGGACAGGAGGAGCAGGGCTATGTGTCGCGACTTGCCCGGACCTGCATTAACGATCCCAACTACGATAGCTATACCGAGGTAACTTTGCAGTGCGTTGACGGTGATCAGAAGTACAATTTAGTCCAGGACGCTAAGATAACGATGGCGGGCGAAGAACTGGCTAACGCGATGGGCATCGAGGTCGAATCACCGGTTTTGATCGCGGTATTTAGACCGGCCAGAGGCATTACCAACGAGCCGCAAAACCATTCTGCTCTTTGTCTTTATTCTCTTAGAGACATAGAAAACAAGTTTATTGAAAACATACACATGTGTTTCAATGGCAGCGTTAAATATAGGTGAGTTGGCCTAATTAAGGACAAGTGGTGGTGGTGATGATGATGATGATGATGATGATGATGAAGCAAAAGTTAATGCATAATTTACAATAATTGCTATTTGTTAAGGGTGTAACAATCACACAATCATGACCAAAATACATTCATTAACTAGGTTAATGTAACATTTTTAGATTGGTTAATTTTTTTAGAATTAGCTTAACATTAATTTAATACTCGTAAAGTCCTGGTCATGTTAAACATTTTGAGGAGAGTCTTTAATTTTTAATTTTCGCCCAAAAATGTAATGATTTATACCACTCTTCCGAAATATGACTTTTTATTTTATCATATTCTATTACTCTAATTTACAATCTAGTACTAAAAAATATTTATCTGATGAAAAATCTTTCATTATTAATAAATTATGTAGGTATGAATACCTACGTTGGTCTCATCACAAGATATAAAAAATGCATAAAAAATGATAAAGGCATTGTTCATTTATTTTCATATATATACTAACCAGCAAATTTTATCAAACATGAATTACATAACATAAAACTGTAAAGAATTCTAATAACAAATTGGATACGATATTTTGGTGCTGTTGAAAATTGACGATTCCTTTGCGATTCATCATTAAATCAAATTTCACAATTTATATAAAATGATCCTAACTATTTTTCTATCCTAAAATCAATATCCGTTTTAGAAATATGGGCTATATATCAGGTCCTGTCCTGGATGGTAAATGTCCGACTAGTGGAGCAGCAGGCAACATTCCAAATTTTTGCGGTGATGTGGGACTTAAAATTAGTGGTGTTACTCCTATAACGTCAAATGCAGCGCTAACTTTTTCAAATATCTCATTGTCAGCTGTGGCTACTGCAGCAACTGGCCGTCATGTGTTGGCCTTTTTGGGTACTACCGACGGTCACATTAAGAAAGTTCTTCTTAATGGGCCATCCCCACCGGAATACGAGGAAGTACTTGTTGATGCTGGTAACCCCATCTTACCTGATACCACTCTTTCACCTACTGGGGATTATCTTTACGTGTTATCTGCTTCCAAGGTAAGTTGGAATAAATTACTGCATCTAGCATCCTAACGACTAATTTCAGCACAAATGATATGATTTACAAAACCTCAGGTCTTGACAACTAAAATAAGGAAATAATGTTTCGAAGTGGGTTCCCTTTTTACCGTTACTTTTTTTTTAGCATAATGGCTAGCAAAAATACAACGTTAATATTATTTACAATTAAAACATCGAACTCAACGTGCGATAGATTGAACCTTATGAAGTTGACTCTAATAGCCTCATCGATGATGATGGCCATTTTTAAAAATTTTGCCCCAATGGCATCTTTGTAGTAGAACACCCCTAAAACCAAATATATTTCGTAATGGTTTAAATACATACATTGAGTGACACTTAAAGCTTTATAGGTACTTTTAGAAACAATATAGTTTCTAATAATTGACAAACACTGATGTATTTAAAAACTTTTAATTAATACCTATTTTCAGGACAATGCATAATTAACCACCCTTGTAGTTGTAAAGTTGGTAATATCATTTCATTTAGTTTTGTGCACTGACAGCTAATGTTACTACTTTTGAACTTAAAGTCGGGACTAATAAAAATTTACGGGAGAAGCGCCATGCAATATTCGAGTAAAAACAGAAATGGAACAGATTAAACGGGGTGTGTACTCTTTTGTTCTTTATACCTACTGATCCTTACATTTGCCTTATTATGTGTCAGAAACATTGTAGATTATCAGGTACAGGTACAGATAAAAGTGTCATAAATTAAAAATATATCCGAAGTTATTTTGATCAGCCACATATTCTAAATTTCATTTGTAAATGACTTTATTCAGAAGCGGGATATGGCATTGCTTAATTATAATAATCATTACATTTGCCCTAAAAGCATATTAATAAAATTTTACATAGGTCACTAGAAAAGCTTTGTAATATCGATGGCCTAGATTGCAAACCGGCTAACTCCAAAAATATTATTTGGAGTTATTTGGTTTGGGTATCCATAGATCTAAGATTAAGCTAACTATTTGCACAAAATCGAAATTTGAATAAAAAGTGGAGTTAGACGGTTTGCAATCCAAGCCATCGATAGGCAAAATCTAAGAATGGTAAAAATGCGAAATACCTAATTAATTTGTGACGAAAATAATTTTTTAAACCTAATAACAAAACGTTTATATTGCAAATATTTTCTAGTGACTTACATACATTTTTTTAAAGAAAAACAAAATTTTGTCAAATTTACCTACTCCAAAGATGGGTATTTAGCCGAGTTTTGGATAAAACGAAGAAGTACTTAACGAAATATTGATCAAAAACTAAATGTTTTTGAATTATTGTGATCAAAATTTTTTAACATATTACTTCCTCTAATTATGTTTTTTTACCAAGATACTTTTTCCTTTTCTCCATTCCTTTACCTTCAAATAAGGTTTATTAGATTCCACAAATGGCATTATTTTCATCCTTTAATTCTATTACCTTCTTCTATTCCATGTATAATGGAAAACATGACTTCGTAGCGATTAACTGAAAGTTGTCACTCACGACGCATGAATTTAAAATTGGGCATTAAAGTTTGGAATATAGATGAGACAGATAATATAAGTCGTGAATGTGGAGCACAAGCTGTTAACTCTAACAAAATAAGCATCAAACTGACATCACCGAAATAGAATAAACTTTTTGTCGTCAGTTTAACGCTATACGTTTTATATTAATTGGTTTCCGTACTTAACAAACTAGTTTAAATTTACTTTATTTGCTATTTTAATCTATTATTCAAGAAATGGGTTACTTACTTAAACTACACTGCTTAACATGGGTGCTGCAAGTAGAAATGGACTTGTATACCCAAGAGATACCTAACTAAACAATCGTAGTTTCTTTCTGCCTAAAAGTATGTTGTAATATGCAGTAAATCTTTCGATCGGCAGGCACAGAATTTTTGTTTTTCTGTCTCAAGCATCTCATATTATTAAGGAACCTAAGACAGTCAATATCGTTGTTATTGTGTGTCTCTTATTTTTAAAAGGCAAGTAGCCAGCACATTACAATACCATATCAAAGTCACTAATGCCTACCCTACAGGATGCATTTTTTAAATCTTTTGGCACTTCTGAGTTTAAGGTTCACGTCAACTTGTGGGGGCTGTTCCCTATGCTCATTCTCAAGGATAGCCACATTGACCACCTATTCTTCTTATCTCGTACAGGCCACAAAAAAGAAATGATTTGTAGCCCTCTTTGCTTATCCCTCTTGATTGTGAGATATTGTTCTACCCTTTGTCGTTCAACACACTTTTGACTGCCTCTGAAGCGACCCGTCGATAATCAAACAATGTACTCGGCAAATGAGCTGTATATTATTTTGAAAATATCTTCGAAAACAAAGTATCTACAGGCAAAAAAATGAGGTTATAAAATTGCAACCACTCCGAGGCTTTCTTAAAGACATAAATTTATAAAAACTGTGTGGGTAAAAAGTAAATCATTCGGGGGAATCTCTAAACATTATTGAATTCAAAACATACATACAAATAAAATCTTTATAAAACACTTTAGGTTTTGTGTGCTTGTACGATTACAGTCCGGATATTAGGTAGCTTAGTAAAAGGATCCTTAAACCAGGGTCGGCATGAGGAAAATATTATTTATTATAAACAAAGACTAAAATTTTACTGGCATTTATAGTACTTACCACAAAGTGCATATACATACCTAGATTCATTGACGGCAGACCCTTTCCCCAAGGGGAGCTGCCCCTAATTTAATGTTAATATCTCAAGAACAATCAAAGTGGCTCGGTTAGCTTTTGTACAAGTCTTGTATAAGTTTGTACAGGTTCGAACAAGTTTGTATAAGTTTGTACCAGGTTTTATAAGGTTGTATAAGTGCGTACAAACTTATACCAACGCGTACAAACTGGGTGCTAACCGAGCCACATTCATTGTGAGATAATTATGTTTGTCCACGTCTTTACTGTCACAGTCAAAGTTACCTGGTTAGTTAATCATTAGTAAACACCTTTGTGCAATACAACATAAGTGTCTGTACAATTTCAGCTGCCTTGTCCTGAGATATTGAATTTTAATGCTTAGTCAGTTAGTTAGTTGCAGCTCTGCTTGGTCATTCAAAAGTAGACCGGTGTTTTTATGACGGTTAATTTCCAAACTTTCCAACAAATTAAGTTTATGGCTTTTATTTTCTGTATGAAGAATTTTGAAATTATCTGCAAAATAAATGTAATTTGGTATATAGGTCAGACAGGCAGAACATTCAAAACTAGAATCGCTGAACATAAAAGAAGTTTTTTACGTCAAAAAATAGACTCAACTTATTCCAATCATATTACCGAAGAAAGCCATACATTTGCAGATAATTTCAAAATTTTTCTACAGAAAATAAAAGCCATAAACTTAATTTGTTGGAAAGTTTGGAAATTAACAGTCATAAAAACACGGGTCTACTTTTGAATGCCAAACGGATTTGAATAAATGGCCCGTGTTGAACCTTTTCAATAATTGACCATATTCTAAAAACAGCTCTGTGGGTATTCCCTTAATATAATAACTTGTTTAAAAAAAAGACAATTAGTATATAAATATTTAGGTTAAAATTATAGTACCTCACTCAATTTTCAAAAATCCCTTAATAAAGCTACAGTGTAGCGAATGGCGTCGGGTTATAAAATAAATATTATGTGGAAATTAGACTAAAGTCTTTATTGCAATAATTGTAATGAATTTCCATCAAGTAAAAGCCAGCACTATTCACAGTTTGTGGTAAGTACTTATTGCCTGTAAAATTTGAGTATCTTTAATAATCAATAATATTTTAATATTTTCCAATGAGTCATGCCGACTCCTGTTGTTTCACTACCTGATATCCGGACTTTATTTATAATGATACGAAAAAACGATTAATTTTTTTAGGTTTCCAAAATTAATGTTGAACATTGCAGTACTTATATAAATTGTTCGGCATGTTTAGAATCAAAAGACCCGTACTGTGGGTGGTGCTCTCTGGAAAAGAGGTAAGTTAACTCGGCACATCAAAACAATTAATTAACCATTATTAATTTTAATGAAAGACGTTAGAAAAATGAGTAGATTATTTGAAGTCACAAGCTCATCATATCACAGATATGCATAAAAACTTGAACTTCCGCTCATTAGCGATGATGATGTTTCTGTGATTGATGATGACAACCTACAATGCGGTTAAAATTTATAAATAAAACAAATGTATGTGATTTATTTTTAGGTGTACGGTGCGAAGTGCTTGTCAAAAAGCGTCTCATAGTGCTCCGCGTTGGTTATCATTAGGCACGGGACAACAATGTATAGATTTTGAGCAAGTATTGCCCGAACGAATTCCTATTAATCAAATGACTACCGTCCGTCTTACTATTAGAACTCTTCCCGAGTTACCTTATGGAGCCAAATACAAATGTGTATTTGGAGCATCAGAACCTATTGACGCCCAAGTTACAGAGTTTGGGCTTAGCTGTCCCACACCAGATATTTCTAGAAGGCCGAAAATATCCCCAAAAATGGATCACGTGCTTGTGCCACTCAGCGTGCGATCATCGGAAACTAATAAAGATTTTGTATCGAGAAATTTCGCCTATTACGATTGTGGGAAACACAATACTTGTGGGGAATGTGTCAGGTCGAAATGGGCTTGTAACTGGTGCGTTTACGAAAATAAATGCACCCATAATATATCTAATTGTCAACGGAACATCATTAGTGGAGAAAATGTAAATATATTGCTATTTTTTTATTATTGTGCTCTAGACTAGCGTATAACGGAAAATTTACTAAAGGTGGCTATACACGATCCCAGTCCGACTGACGTGTTTATGCTCCGGTACAAAATTCAAACATACGTTCGTCCATCCGTCAAACCTGACGAGGCCGCAGATGTGCCTGAAGTCGTGTATGATCAGGTCGTCAGGCCAGCAAGTTCTCAATGCATTTTGTGGTTGGTGGGAATGAGATGTGGCGGGTTGGTAGTTTCGGAATAACTTTTGAACAGGTGAAGATATAATTTTTGTTTTTTGACATTCATTGTATAACATAGAGTCGAATCGCGCTTTCTTCTAAAAATACCATATTAGGAACAAGCGCTTTTAAACCAGGGTCGAGAATTTTTGAAACCAAAAAAAATAATAGTAGGATGAAACCCATTGGAAAAGGAAGAGAATATAACAAAAATGAAAGGAAAAATAATTTACGGGCGATCCGAGGTCGGGAAGGGGGTGAGTTTTTAAGGGTAGAAAATGATTTATCTCGATTACCGGCAAAACTACAAGTCCTATGAAAAAACGTTAAATGGCATGGCAATGGCAGTTGTAGGTAATAAAAAGATCTACAACTTTTGTATTTACACTTTTTTCACATAACCTCAAAATTTATGTGAAAAATTCAAATAACCAAGTTTTTGTTTTTTTATTTTTCTTTTACAAAAAAAAAAATTTCACGGAATTTGGTGAAAACTTACCTTTTTATGTCCCAAACAGTCCGTAAATTTTTTAATTTCAAATATTTTTTTCAAAATATCTGTTTTTTAAAAAAAGTCGGTGGGCTTTTTGTTTGTTGAAATCTCTACTTTCTGATAATGTAAAAAAATTTACATTACTGTGGTAAATGTTCTCAAAAAATGCAAAGAAACGAAAAAAACTCGAATCCGAATTTTTTTTTTAATCGTTATGTACAATTTTGAGCTATTTATTAAAATTTATACTTTAATTACTTGAAAAACGTAAGATTCCATGTTACATTAATAATCAAAAAAATATAGCTCAAAAAAATAGCTAAAATAATAGCTCAAAATATGTACATAATGATTTTAAAAAAAATGTCGGATTCGAGTTTTTTTTTCGTTTCTTTGCATTTTTTGAGAACATTTACCATAGTATATATTTTTTACACCATCAGAAAGTAGAGATTTCAACGAACAAAAAGCTCACCGACTTTTTTAAAAAAGCAAATATTTTGACGTGAGAATTTTTGATTGAAAATTAGGGTGCTTTTTCGATATTAAGTCAAAATAAGGTGAAAAAATAAATATTTTAAATCAAAAAAATTACAGTGTGTTTGGGACATAAAAAGGTAAGTTTTCACCAAATTTCATGAAAACATTTTTTTTGTAAAAGATAAAAATAAAAACCAAAAACTTGGTTATTTGAATTTTTCACATACATTTTGACGTTATGTGAAAAAAGTGTAAATACAAAAGTTGTAGATCTTTTTATTACCTACAACTTTGCCATTTAACGTTTTTCCATAGGACCCGACCTCGGATTGCCCGTAAATTATTTTTTCTTTCATTTTTGTTATATTCTTTTATAATAGGTTTCATCCTACTATTATTTTTTTTTACTTTTTACCATTTTCAAAGGCTTTAGCTCTGGTCTATTTGCAAAAATAAAATTTTAACTGAAAAGAAAAATACCATGCAAATTATTGTTTTAACTTTTATACACGCCATTCGCATTTGTTTTACCAACACAATTGCAAACACCAAAATGTCAAATAGTTTTTAGTTTTTGAATGAAAATGGAACTACGAGTTAGTAACATTTTCTCCATCTCTGTTATACACACAGAAATATTATAGCTCTTCCTGCCTGCAATATTATGCGATGCATTTTGCTTTGACGGATCTTCGGCGACAACGGCAACAATTAATCTCAAATTTATATGGCAATACGTGTGTCTTTTTTAGCCACTCTTTACACCACCCTTTCCGTTTTTTTCTTAGTTTTTTTTCCTCCAAAGCGATTACTAGTCCAAAAAGCGCTAGAGCGTAGTCAGATTAATTATTATACAGTGTCACCAGTAAAGTCTGCATCATATGGGATTTTTTTTTATTAATAACTTTATTCGAAATTTGACTTTGGCATCAAGTTCTGCTTCGATCGAAATGAAAATTAAGCAAAAAAAAAATAGTAGTCACGTGATTCGCATTATCTGTCAAATTTTAATTTTTCCAAAAAATAATTCAAAAGTTGGGTTATTTCTGAAAATATTGAAAAAAGTTATTGGAAAAAGTTTTTTTAAATGCAGTTTCTAGCCCACATACAAAATTTCAGCTGCATAAGATAATTCTGATTTTTTACCCACATTTTGTAAATTGCACCACTTTTGCAAAATAAGACTCAACGCAACCTACATAAAACTTCTTAGTTTTGACAATGCCTTATTTCTGATACATTTTCTTTAAGGTAGCGCCATATTAAATGTGTGTTTTTCTACAAAATCAAAATTGGGCCATTTGTTTTTGACCCTGTATAAGGTAACTTCATAAAATAAGTATTTTTAAAAACGTAGTTTGTGCCTGAAAGTAAAAAATAAAAAAATAAAGTAAAGGGGTTTTAAATTAAATCGTTAAAAATGGATAAACTTTACGTTAAGTTAAACTAAAATTTATTTTCCGCTTAAAAAACACTTTACTGAAGACACTGTGTTCTTTTTTGTCTTAACATTAAGGTGTATTACTTTCAGACACAAACTACGTTTTCAAAAATACTTATTTTATGAAGTTACCTTATACAGGGTCAAAAACAAATAAACTTTGCATCACATGCGACCCAATTTTAATAGCCCAATTTTGATTTTGTAGAAAAACACACATTTAATATGGCTCTACTTTAAAGAAAATGTATTTGAAATAAAGCATTGTCAAAACTAAGAAGTTTTATGTAGGTTGCGTTGAGTATTATTTTGCATAAGTGGTGTAATTTACAAAATATGGGTAAAAAATCAAAATTCACTTATGCAGCTAAAATTTTACATGTGGGCTAGAAACTACATTAAAAAAAACTTCTTCTAATAACTTTTTTCGATACTTTCATAAATAATCCCACTTTTGAATTATTTTTTGAAAATAATTAAAATTTGACAGATAATGCGAATCACGTGACTACCTACTATTTCTTTGCTTAATTTTCATCTCGATCGAAGCAGAACTTGATGCCAAAGTCAAATTTCGAATAAAGCTATTAATAAAAAACATCCCATATGATGCGGGTATTACTGGTCACACTGTATACAGGGTGTCCGGAAAATACGTGTACAACGTTTGACGACAGACTCCTGACGTCAAAATAGGTCGATCTAAGCCGACTTAGTTATATCCAAAATTGTCTCGTTTAGCCGGTAGAGGGCGTCAAAAATTTGTAAAAATATTGGTTTTTCCTAAATTACATGAAAATCTGCTAATCGATTTTAATGATTTTTAGTATGTAGACTAATACTATAAAATGACGTTTTCTAGTAGTATAGTCACCGGCTGTAAATAAGTGGAAGTGTTATAAAAGTGATATAATACGTCAACATTTCTCCTCATTTTTTATATGAACGGCGTTATGACAACCCAGATATTTTTGTAGAGTGACTGGATGTATTTGGAAGCTATTTTACCTCTTTAATATTTTTCGTTGAATGAGCTGTTTTGCCAGAAGAAAATATTTACAATATTTAGTATTATCAGTAATAATATTAAAATTAAATTACCTGTAACAATAATTTTTAAATATTGTAAATATTTTCTTCTGGCAAAACAGCTCATTCAACGAAAAATATTAAAGAGGTAAATAGCTTCCAAATACATCCAGTCAGTCTACAAAAATATCTGGGTTGTCATAACGCCGTTCATATAAAAAATGAGAAGAAATTAATGTTGACGTATTATATCACTTTTATAACACTTCCACTTATTTACAGCCGGTGACTATACTACTAGAAAACGTCATTTTATAGTATTAGTCTACATACTAAAAATCATTAAAATCGATTAGCAGGTTTTCACGTAATTTAGGAGAAACCAATATTTTTACAAATTTTTGACGCCCTCTACCGGCTAACCGGCTAAACGAGACAATTTTGGATATAACTAAGTCGGTTTAGATCGACCTATTTTGACGTCAGGAGTCTGTCGTCAAACGTTGTACACGTATTTTCCGGACACCCTGTATAAATAGATTTTTTCTGTCAACTTTTTTTTTTGGGGGGGAAGAGGTCAATCCGTTTCCAAGATCGATACCGTCCTATATAAAATAAATTAAATTTCAGCATGCAATAAAATTTTTAACACGTATAAATAAGTTTCGGTTTCGGCCGAAACTTAAACCAAGGCCGAAGATTCGGTTTCGGCTGAAAATCTTGTTTCGGTCGGACACTAATTATTATAGATAATAATAATAATAAGACTTTATTGTAAACATAAGTTACAAAAGGCGAAGTTGAGGCAGAGCCTCCTCAGATATCATGGCTGGGTGAGACTGAAAGGTTTGGCAGATTCACTTGAACGTGTGGAGGATTGGCAGTCCATCCGGCGACCGTCCTTCAGTCGGGTTTGTTCAGTCCCGACTGCCGGATCGTGTGTAACCACCTTAATAGCTATTCTTTTCACACTCAAATACACAAAACATTGTGAAAAGTTCATGGGATGGGAAATTTCGAATGGCATTATTGAATTTTTTTTTTGTATTATAGATCCATAAGTAAGAACATATTTACCAACGAAATGTATACAGGGTGTTCAAAGAATAGTAATTTTTGCAGCTTTTACTTGTAATTAAACTATAAAAATATAGCTCTGAAATTTTAAAAATATTAATTAAGTTTGGAAATGTATCAAAACTTATTATCGGTTTTGACATATATCCGCTATATTATTAAAAATAATATTAACAGCTGATAGTATGATGCATATTATACATTTCGTAAAAGTTATAAAATTTTATTCTGCAGTGAAATTTCTTCGGATGTGATTTCTCAGCGCTGTAAAAAAAAGTTTAAACTTTTGTCTTATTCTTCGTGTTAGATTATAGCACTATAAAATTATAATATACCGCCCATAACACGGCAAAATGCAAACTTGAAAACAAACTAGAAGAATTAATAACTAAAACTATGTATGGTTTTAAAAGCTTGTATTTTTGTAAAAATGCAGTGTTATTTACCCCGCCCACCCTGCTTCCGTAGAATGTTTATACCTACAAAGTATAATTTATTTTATCCAATTTAATTTTTTTAAATTCGTTTTGAGCCAATACTACAACTTTACCACAGTAATTTAAAATATACAAAGTCGACTTGTAAAACATCGCAAAAAATCTCGTTCGCTTTAATATGAAAAGTGCAAGCAAAGAAGGTGATATGTCAAAATTATTAGTTTCGAGAATGTAATCAAAAGTTTTGAAACCTTGGAAAATTTTCTTATTATCTACGTGGTTCCGGGTGGACCCTATTACCCTGTAAGGAGAACATAAAACACTATTACTCCTAATACATCGCCTTTTTAGCAACCATACTTTAGGATGGTATGTTGTATAGCTATATACAAAATATGATTGGATTATTGTTTTATTAAAAAACACTATTTGTTTTAAAACCGATGGTAATTGCTTTTTTTGTTGTTGTTCTCCGTCTGCATGTTGAGCAACGGTGCCCGGATTTCTTTCGATTTTTAAACTTGTTTACTAAAGGTGAGCTTTGTACTTCTCTAAAGAAAAACACCAAGTAATAGTTATTCAATTTTTTACCATTACCGCAGAAATTGGGAAATAATCCTCCATATTTCAGTGTGTCTTTGTGCATAAATATAAATTATATAATAGAATAAATTTAAAAAAAATTATATTTTAATTAAACAACCAGAATAACTATCGGTGATAGTACGCTGGTACGAATCAAAAATTGTTTATCCCACCCCTGTATCGTTTATTTTTATTTATTTATTCTCAATTTTCTCTCGATCAAATCCTTGAACTAATAAAGACTAGTTGTATCTTGTATCTACCGTGCGAGCAAAAATTATTTGCATCAAAGAGGGCTTGGATTAAAAAATGTAGGGCTTGGTTTAGATCACAATGATATGTGGACGATATATCTAACCAAATCTAGTTTAAAATGACATGATATGCCAAACTAATGAGTAATAAAATAAGTAGACAAATACAAATTTATTTTTGTTGTTTACAAAATTAACAAAGTAAGAATATACAGAAAGAAAAAGAAAAATAATTACATAAATTGCTGAAATTGGCCACCGTCATGCTCCAAGCATAGTAAATTCACACGTCTCTTCATACTTTCGAAAGTGTTGACCAGCATCTCTGGAGAAATGTTACCACATTCTTGGATAATATAATAAAAATGTCAGCTCTAATAAATCATTTATTTCCAATAAATTTTGGTTAAACCATTGAGAGTAATTCCTGCGTCTTTCAAAATCTGCGGCTTGTATTTCTTGGAATACTTGCACTTTATAAGGAAATTAATTTAGCTACTTCTTAAGAATAGTCCTGTATGGTCCATAAGATCTTCCCACTTCTTGGGACAGGCGTCTTATACGATTTGTTGGCGTATTTTGCATTATTTCACGAACGTTTGCAACAAGTTCTTCTGTTCTTACAGATGGTCTTCCTGCTCCTCTTTTGTATTGTATAGAACCTGTTTCCCTAAACACAGCCACGATTCTTTTCAGGCAATGATAAAAATCCCCAGCAATAAAAGCAACGTTAGGAAATGTTTGTGAAAATCGTCCATGCACAAACCCGGATTGTATTGCCACTCACCATTTACTCTAACCCCGTTTCGAAAATACGCTTCAACCATGAATGTTTTGTGCTGTTCCGTAAAGCCCATTGTGTGAATTATTCAAGAAATTGGAAAAATTAGCGATGAATCAAATTACTTGTAACGACTGTCAAAGATGACGGAATAACTGATTGATTGTTAATTCAGGTAGTTACTGCCACCCAACAGGTATTAATCTCTACGGCTAAGCATTACGTCCTTAGATGCAAGGCCCTCTTTGATGCAAATAATTGTTGCTCGCACGGTACATCACTACCAGATGCATACAGATTTAAAAAGTGGTGTTCGACGATAGGTCAGATAAAAAATATTTGAGGCTCGCGAGTTGACTCTATTGACAGCAAATGGTAGTTTACCAATAATAACGGGGCAGTCAATTTTACCTTTCATAATTCTTTTAAAGTAGGTACATACTTAATACATAATTAAAAAAAAAACGTATGTTATTAAAAAATAATTATGAGTGGCGTATGGAGCATTGATTGTTTTTTTTTATTGTGCTAATATTTCAACGTAAAATATTTAAATTAACTTCATACACTTAAAACAGAATATTTCATGCATATTATGATTTAATAACTTAAATTGTGTTTCAAATCAAACCTAAATCGAATATTCGTTTAATAGGCAGAATATTAACGAGAATTAATAAAGTACCGAACTAAAAATTGAATTATTTTCATTTTACATTTTTGGCGAACTAGCGTTGGCGTATAGTTTTTACTTTTGTTTCTTACCATAAAATATACATAAAATAAAATATGTCAAGAAATTATCTCCACTGTCTTAATATTTTGTCGATCGAAATTATGGTAAGTTGCAACTTGCAATAAACTCAGTAAATTCATTGCAGTCTTTTTTATAAAAAAAATATTGTTACAGTGTGTCCCAAATTAGAGATATGACGATATCGATAATTTTTTTAAATGACGACCCTAGTTTTTGTTGACTATTTTTAAAGTGCATATTAGGTTATACATAAATACCAAATTTCAAATTTTTATTCCTTGTAAAATGTTGAGGAGCACGAATAAGACATGAGTGTCTGTTAATTTTCCCCAAAGTAATTAGAAATTTTCAAAACGAATTTTACTTGCGTTTAGGATATTACCAAATAGTGAATGGACAACATTTTGAGCATTTATTGACGAAAAAGTTTTTGTTTGTTTAATATCTTATAAATGACGAAGAATAAAAATTTGAAATTTTGTACTTACGTAGGTACCTATAACTTCACATAATAGTTCACACTATTGGAAAGATAATAAAAATCGAAGATAGGGACATGTAAGCCGTTTTGCTCTAAGACGTACAGTTAGAAAGCTAGACGCTGTCAAAGTTCAAAAATGTAATTTTTCAAGAGTAAATATCTCAAAAACTGTTAAGTATAGACTAAGGTAAAACACCCAATTATTGACATTCAACCAATAATTGACATATTTTGAAATTTACCATAATTTAAGAAATCTTTTTATTTGACCTACAATTTAAATGCACCAACCCTTTGGGACTACAATCCGGCAACCTTCTGCCAGCTCATATTTTTTCTATCTCCGTTCGTTTCTGAGTTATTGCCAAAACAATAATTTTTAACACAAATTGCGCCCTCTAACAATTTTATTAGAAACTATCTAAGCTGCGGTTTTAATATTTTTTCTAGCAAATTTCATCTACTTTTCGATTATGGTATCATAATTATACCGTATGATTTATTTTTTCGGAGGAAAATCAAAAAATGTATTGTTCTTGCAAATTGCGCCCTCTAGCATTTTTTTTGAGAACTATTATGGACAACTAAATACGATTGGTCAAAGTGCATACATTTCTCTTCCAAACAGTCTTTAGTTTGCTAAAATCGGATAAGTCGTTTATAAGTTACAGCGATTTAAATGATTACACTTTCAACAGCTTCCCCCACTCTTATTAAAGTCGGTACGCCAATAAGCATAAGACCAAAATGATGCATAATTGTCCAAGCTTTAAAATGGTGTTATCAAACATATACCTTAATGTGGAATTTTCGGAGTTATGTAAAATTTAAAAAATTACTTTTCAATTACGTCGTCTTGCGGCAAAATGCGGAACTTGAAAACTATTTCCAGAATTTTCTCATGGCCACTTTTATTATCATTTTTCTTTTCCTGAGTTTCTATGCCCAGTAGTTTCCAAGATATGGCCGCTCTTCGACCTTAATGAAACACCCTGTATTCTGTAGGTTGTCAATAAATTAGTAAAAAAGCAAGAACTTGTGTCAATTATTGGGGTGTCAAAATATGGGAAAACCCTTTTTTCGGTCTGTCAATTTAAGGATTTTTCAAAGCGGCATATATATATTTTTTTGAATTAAAAAGTTTCGACTCGACGATTTTAATACCTTCTACGATTTGCATAGAGTTGTTAAGTACTTTATAAAACAAAAAACTTTCCCGGAGTGGTCAATTTGTTAAAAAATGTCTCTAAAACCTGTCAATCATTGGGTGTTTTACCTTAATAATGCTTTTATTAAAAAATGTTCAGAATTTTATGCAGAATTCAAAAAAAATTATATAAAATAGGAATTATCCATTTAAGATTTAGATCTTACCCCCCCCCCCTCCCTCCTAGGGGCTTGAAGTAACAAGATTGACAATATACGCAAAAGATGTCCCCCTCAAAATAAAAATCGACGGGTCCGAGCGATTTTCCACATTTTCATTTTAAAGCAGGAAAATTGAGGTGGGAAGTTTTCAAATGAACACCCTGTATAGCTTGTGATACATCATTTGAAAGCTAATATTTCGTACAGTATGCTTATAAATTTTGGCGCGATTCTGTCGAGATATTTTAAAATGGCAACTGTTAAAAGTTTTTTAAAAAATCTCTATTTAAATAAGCGGAAATGATATATCATTGATTTTTTTTACCTTTCAAGGTAATAAATCTTCATTGTTTCACGTTCTGACATTTTATGACTAATAGTTTTGGTTTATTTGTTATTTATTTTGTCAAAAAATAAATAAAAATGTAACGAAACAAAACACAACAAAAAGGTGGTTTAACGTGGCAAATGCTGGAAATGTCCTCCATCCTCTACTTGGCATGCTCCCAGAGGATGGTAAAATCCGTCGACGGAATTCCGAATGGCTTCAGCCGGTATATGTTATACAGGGTTAGGAAAAATTACCAGAACGGTCGATTATTTCAAAATATACAGGGGTTATCAAAAAACGTCTTATATAAAAAATGTAGGGCTGTTAAAAATCTACATATCGGTGATAAATTGAAATATACAGGGTCGCCCACAAATTTGTGGAGAATGATAATTATATTTTTTTAAATGGAACACCCTGTATATTTTTACATTTTTAAATTCCACATAAAATTATAATTATTTTTTATTAAATGCTTTATTAGTCTATACTCCATATAATCAACTTCCAGTTAAACCGGAACAACTATATTTCCTGCTTTCGAGTTACATCCGGTTTAACCGGAAGTTGATTTTTTGGGAAGATAATAAAAATTGAAGATAGGGACATGTAAGCCGTTTTGCTCTAAGACGTACTGTTAGAAGGTTATAAGCTGTCAAAGTTCAAAAATGTCACTTTTCGAGAGTCAATATCTCGGAAACTATGAAGTATAGACTAATAATGCATTTAATAAAAAATAATTATAATTTTACGTGGAATTTAAAAATGTAAAAATATACAGGGTGTTCCATTTAAAAAAATATAACTATCATTCTCCACAACTTTGTGGGCGACCCTGTATATTTCAATTTATCACCGATATGTAGATTTTTAACAGCCCTACATTTTTTATATAAGACGTTTTTTGATAACCCCTGTATATTTTGAAATAATCGACCGTTCTGGTAATTTTTCCTAACCCTGTATATGTCTCCAATCTAGTTTTGTATTTCAAATCTTCAATATTATCTGGCCTATTTTGGTAAACTTTTTCTTTTAAATATCCCCAAAGAAAATCGTCTAGAGGCGTTAAGTCTGGGGATCTCGGTGGAATGAAGATTTTTTTACCTTGAAAGGTAAAAAGAACATCAATGATTTATCATCTCCGCTTATTTCAATACAGATTTGAAATAGCTTGACAGAATCGCGCCAAAATTTATGAGCATACTCTACGAGATATTAGCTTTCAAATGATGTTTCACAAGCTGATGTATGTTTCCATTAAAAAAAATCGATGTCGTCATATCTTTGATAAATGTCTATAAAAAAACAAACGAATAATGTTAAAATGCAAGCATATACCTATATAAAACTAAATTGACGTGTTCGAGCGTTTTCCCCAAATGTTACAGGTTATGGCTATATTAATTTTATTCCGGACTTCTTGGCAACCTTGTATATTATAATATGCACTTTAAAAATAGATAATAAAAAACTATGGTCGCCATTTAAAAAAATTATGAATATTTCTTTCTATCCCTAATTTGGGACACACTGTATCAATATTTTTTTTATAAAAAAAATACCAAAACTCAAAGGGTTAATACCGGTGTCCAATCATTTTTCCAAAAAAAATCTACTGGATTTACAGAATTTATTCCAAGTTACACACTCACACTGTATTACTAACATGTTTCGTACAAAAGTGCCATATCTTACAATGTCTACACGATTTTCAATGGTAAGCAATTAAGAAACTAAAAGCTTAAAAAATTAATTATTTGCGAATTTTTCGTAGTACTAAATTAAGTATTTATCACACATATTATTTGAACAATTACCTGTCAAAACCTAGTTACGAGTTTCAAATATTTTTTGTGAAATTTATAACCAAGCTTTCTTTCTTTTAGAATCCAATTCTACTTTCAAATCATGGTTACGCATATTGTCCACAATTTAAGAAACGTGATGTTATTCTTCTTCCAAATAATGTTTTAAAGGAAATTGTGTTTGAAGTTAAAAATTTACCCCATCCTCAGGCAGGGCATTTTGGCTTTCAGTGTATAGTAGTTATAGAAGGTGCCACAATGTTAGTGCCTGCAAGGGTCGATGCAGAAAAATATATTGTTTGTGATAAAACTACTGTAAGTATAATAAAGTTATTTTTACTTCTAGGGACTTTAACTTACTTAAATATTAAAGCAAGCCCCTATTTATTAAAGCACATGATCATGGAAGCATGGGAAGTTTATAATATTAGTTCAAAGAATAAATAGGTTCCACAAAAAGCACCTATTTTTTTTTAGATGTAACTTAAAAACCAAATTCCACGACTTGATATTTATTTACCTTCTAAGACTTTTGAGCAGTAAACTGCTGCTGGCTTACTTACTTTGGTTTCAGACTATTTCTAGGATTTTCTAGGAATATTACATTTATGTATATTAATTTTTTAGTATTCATATGAGGCTAATGAAGGTGAACATGAGGCTAGTGTTAGAGTAGTGTGGAACAGAAATCACCACATAGATTCTATTAACGTTATTTTGTACAAATGTGATATATTGGGTTCTCACAGAGAGCATGCAGACTGTTCCTTATGTGTTACTCGAAATTCTAAGTACCAGTGTACGTGGTGTGGTAACACCTGCCAGTATGC
Organism: Polydrusus pterygomalis; assembly: GCA_963969555.1. Taxonomy (NCBI): domain Eukaryota; kingdom Metazoa; phylum Arthropoda; class Insecta; order Coleoptera; family Curculionidae; genus Polydrusus; species Polydrusus pterygomalis. The sequence continues at coordinate 31,004,846 of OZ018384.1, read as the reverse complement.
TGAGACGTGCTTGCACACACCGCATATTGAATGTCCACGGCCTAGAATTGATATTGTAAGTGTTATGGTAATTTGTCATTGTTAGTGCTATAAATATTAATTAAAAGGATTTTCCAACTTGTTGGTATTCTTTTTAGCTTATCGACTTTAATCCTTCAACTAGTCATTTTTATTTTACCACACTTTTAGATAAAACCACTGAGTGGACCTATAGAAGGTGGAACTCTAGTTACAATAGAAGGTAGCAATCTAGGCTTGAAAAAAGAAGATGTACAGGGTAAAATCCGAATCGGAGATGTCCCTTGTAATCTCGTTAATTATGAAGTGTCTGTCAGAATTCAGTGTATGACTGGGCCATCGCTAACTGAGCACACTGCTCCTATTATAGTAGGTAACGAAGCTGGTTATACGAAATCTACAGTTGAGTTTAGTTACCAGGATATTAAATTAACGGGCATATATCCATCAGTCGGTCCACAAAGTGGAGGAACTTTGCTAGCGATCACTGGAAAATTTCTAAACATTGGATCCGAAATAACAGCTTATTTAGATGAAAATATTTGTACAGTAAATTTGACACAAGCGTCCAGTGGAAGGTTAACGTGCATAACGTCAAAATCCCCTAAAGCTTCAAACATAGCCAAATTAACATTAAGTATAGATGGTGCAAATAGGACACTAGAAGGAAACCCCTTTAATTATACCCAGGACCCAACCATAATGGAAATAAAACCATTAAACAGTTTTGTTTCGGGTGGCAAGATGATTTTTGTACATGGTACGAATTTGGACAGCATACAAAAACCGGAAATGGAAGTTTTTTCTTACAATGAACCTAATGCTCCCATAAATAGTACAGTCTGCACCGTTCTAAGTTCCACACAAATGGAGTGCCCTAGTCCTGCTGTCAATAGAGTTTTTGACACCCATAGCCTCAGGGCCAAAAGATCGTTAAGAAAACCTGCCGCTATTAAGGTAATAAAATATAGTTTTGCAAAGGTTTTTTTATATTCTATTTTATGCCTTTTTAGATGAAGGAACCTAAATTAATTCTTAAGATTGGCTTTATAATGGACAACGTTCAGGCAGTTCGTAATTTAGAAAAACATTTTTCAAATCTTCGATCTTCAATATTATATGTTGAAGATCCAAAGTTTATCAAATTTCCAAATCAAATAAAGCTTTATAAAGGTGATACTTTGGTTATTGAAGGCGAGAATTTAAATGCAGCTAGTGACGAAGCAGATGTTGTTGTGACTATTGGTACAAAACCTTGTAATGTTACAAGTTTAGCTATGACCCAGCTAGTGTGTTCACCTCCTGAAATACAACCTGCCGATACTGATGAAAATGGCATTAAGGTAAGAAGCAATAATTGTTAAGTATTTGTGTAGCTGCTAGTATAAGTCACAAAATGTTTTATAAGTTTGATTCACCAGTCAAATATCTATATATTATTATATAGTGCTAGTCATATAAAAAGTAACGCTACTTTAAGACCGCTTCCTCCCTCTGTATCGCAGATTGTTGCACTGAATTAACCCCTACCTCTTCCATAATATATCAAACGTTTCCATTTTAAGAACATTGGTGCTAACTCCATCAAAATTTCATTATTCAACTTTCTGTGGTGACGGTATAAAATGTAATATCTTTTGCTTCGTCACATGTCATACATCTTACGAAAATAATTACAAAGCTAATTTTAGCATACTGAATGAATTTTATTATCAAATAATGATATTGTGAAGGAAACGACACCAAATGCTCCTAACAAAAAAAAGTGCTATCAAAAACTTGAATATTAATATTGCTTTCAAAACTAACAAGACTCTAGGAAAACACATTAAAAATAATAAAAGTAAATTGAACAAAGGAAATAAATCTGGTGTTTACAAATTAAAATGTAATGATTGCTCTGAAGTGTCTAAAGTTTATATCGGACAAACAGGTCGAAACTTCGAAAAACGGATGAATGAACATCATTCTAGTTTTATAAAAAACAAAACAGATTCTAACTATTCCAACCATCTGTTAGAAGTAAATCATACAATTAATCATAACTACGATATCTTGCATATTGAAAACAAATAAGAGTACAAAATTAAATTTGCTTGAATCCTTAGAAATATATAGGCTTAAAAATAACAATACTCTTCTTAATGATCAATTGGATTTAAACGGATCACCTCTTTTGAATCTCTTTAATTAGTCTGTAAACATTGTTATTGGTTTTTCCAACAATTTTAACAACCTGTAAATTACCTGCAATTTTATTGCTACGCCTAAGTTATAACTTTTTAAAATATCATTTTTAAGTACTCCTTTGAAGAAGCAACTGTGTGCACAATTATTATTTTTTAAAAATTTTTTTACCATTATTTATTTAACACAATTAATAATGGATTTCCAGCAAGTAAAAGCCGAATCAATTATATAATAATTATTTTTTGAAATCTATGTTCAACCCAACATTACATGTTTCAATGGGAAAAATTTAGAATAGGCAATTAAAAAAAATTATTGTCATGATGACTGTCATTGGCACGAAATGGCACTTTCTTGCTTAAAATCCAAAACCCGTACCACTGTTCCCTTTATGCGATTTTAATAAATTTGGAAATGGGATCATCAACAGGACACCGACTATTGGCGAACGCCAAGATAAATATTTTTAAAAAAATTATCAGTGACAAATTTCATTGTTGGAGAAAAAAAAAGTGACACTTAACATGTAGAATTTGACAGTTTAGCACATTATATAGGTTGCTTTCTGGCACATCCTATCTGGCTATGTGGGTAAGCTACCAGCTTATTGTAATTTGTGCCTATAAGTGGTCCCAATGGTGACCTAGAATGTTGATGATTCGCATTTCTAAAAAGTGGTTGTTATCAGAAAAGTAAGTGTTATTTTTTTTTCAGACTGAAACAAACCTTCCCTTGGTTGTGGTAAGAGTAGGTAGAAGTTTAAGATTCCCAATAGGATATTTAAAATACGACTTATATAAAACATTCGCCTTCCCTCCTGAGGCAATTATTTTGATAGCAGCTGGCATTTTACTGTTTGCTTTTTTCTTCGTTGCCGTACTATTTGTTTACCGCAGAAAATCTACCCAAGCTGAGCGGGAATATAAAAGAATCCAAATTCAAATGGATACGTTGGAAAGTAACGTCAGGTCGGAATGTAAATTAGGTAAGTTGGAAATGTACCGGGTGTCTTGCGGTATTTAAGTAAAGGATTTTCGTCATTTTCCATGACTTATTGCTACGATTAGCTGTTCTCAGATCTAATGCGTTTCTAATTTCCTACTTTCAAAGGCCCTTGCAATATTTCTATCCTCTGTTTGAACTTTGAAACACGTCTAAACTTTACGAAGTTTACTTGAATTTTCCTTATGAGCTGTGCATATTAATCTCTCCCTATACGCAACAATATTTTTAGTATACAATTTTTAAACAGAATAGTTTTTTCGGAAACGCGAAAATGTATATCCTTTTTACCACTAAGCCGCTTGAAGACACTTTTTTCGTATATGCTTTTATACAGGGTCGCTTTTATGTATGGAAACGATCGATTATTTGCTAAAGTAAGATAGCTAGCGAAGAATGTTAAATACAAAACTTTTAGAGTTTTTAGAAATCTATTACACTGCACATAAACTAAGTATACAGGATAAGTCAAAAAGCCATGGAAGAACAAAGTTACTTTATTTTAAATGGAACCCTGGAATATTATTCAATATTTCAATTATTTACAAGATTCTAAAAAAAATGTTAAACACACCACATACCCAATCTTAACCGTTTTCGAGATATCGAGTTTCGAATATCGTTTTCAAATAAATTATTACATTCAATAATTTTCTAGTCCATCAAGTTACCTTAGAAAATATTTATCTCCATAACAATGTTGTTTTGTCATCTTGACAACAGATATGCCAAAAATACTTACATTTACAATTTGTGAACAATTTTCGCGTAAAAATGGCACGTTTAACCAAGCGCATTAAAATTTTAATGATGATAGGGTACGGCGATAGAACACGGAGTTTTACCCAAGTGGTGAATATTTTTAATTAATTGCATCCAGATCGGGAACCTATAACTAAATCAACTGTTTCCAAAACATTGCAGCGTTTTCATGAAACTGGAGGTGTGAAAGATCGACCAAAAAGTGGAAGACCGGTAAGCGTTACTAATGAAGAAAATTCTCTAAATGTCATGTTAGATGTGGTAGAAAATCCAATAAATTCGACGCAACAGCGGGCTTTAAATCATAATATGAGTCGATATTCCATTCATAAAATTACCAATAGACAAAAATTCAAATCATAAATAATTTATTTGTTACAAGAATTGAGTGAAGACGATTTTGATCGCAGAATTCAGTTTTGCGAAATCATTATGAATAAATTAAATCAAAATGTCAACTTTGTCAACCACATTTTATTTTCTGATGAATCAACGTCTTGTTTAAACGGGCACGTAAATCGACACAACTGTAGATATTGGTCAGACCAAAATCCACATTGGATGGAACACGTTCATACCCAACGACCACAAAAAAACAATGTTTGGTGTGGCATTATTGGTGGAAACGTCATTTTATACATGGAAATTTGAACTCGGAACGATATTTATTACTTTTACAAGAGAATATTGTTCCACAGCTCAGACGATTATTCCCGAACCATAATGATCCCAATTTACCGGCTGAACAAATATGGTTTCAACAAGATGGGGCTCAACCACATTTTGGACGGATGGTGAGGGAATATCTAGAGGAAACTTTTCCTGGTAAATGGATTGGGCGCAGAGGTGCAGGCCTACTAGGTCTCCTGATATGACCCCTCTTGACTTTTTCCTGTGGGGCCATATCAAAAATTTAGTGTACAAAAATAGGCCACAAAATATCGAAGATTTGCAACAAAGAATAAGGCATGAAATTTCCAGTATTGCTATATCCTTTTAGATTCGCTACAAAATTTTGTTCGCCGAATTCATTACTGCCAGAAGGTAAACGGTGGACACTTTGAGCACCTTATAAAATAGGATTTCAAATTGTTGTTTACTATATCTCGAAAACGGTTAAGATTGGGTATGTGGTGTGCTTAACATTTTTTTTTTAGAATCTTGTAAATAATTGAAATATTGAATAATATACAGGGGGGGTTCCATTTAAAATAAAGTAACTTTGTTCTTCCATGGCTTTTTGACTGATCCTGTATACTTAGTTTATGTGCAGTGTAATAGATTTCTAAAAACTCTAAAAGTTTTGTATTTAACATTCTTCGTCAGCTATCTTACTTTAGCAAGTAATCGATCGTTTTCATACATAAAAGCAACCCTGTATATGCCGGGGAGCGTAAAGCTCCCTATTTATAGAGGAGATTTTTTAATAAAGCACGAGTGCCGCACTTTACTCCTAACGTTTCTAAAAGTTTAGTTTTTGAGACGGTTAAGACAGTTGCTAGAAAAGATCATGTGTTTCTTCCTTTTATTGGTGACCCATCAGCAGCACAATTACTCAAAATACCATTGGACACCCGGTATTTAAGTTACCTCAAGCACATATTTTAAAGCCTTCTTTACAGCTTTTGCGGAATTACAAACTGACATGACGGATTTGACAGCAGATTTGGAAAATTCCGGCATTCCTACCTTAGATCACACGACGTACATCATGAAGGTATTTTTTCCCGGTGTCAGTGATCATCCTATATTAAACGCACTAAAGGTAAGTCCGTATAAAATAAAAAAATTTACTTATATATTTTAAGTACAAAGCAAAGTTTTTTAAATTTAAAATTGTTTATTGCACTTTACGGAGACTACTCCCACAAATTTTATTTACATTTAGAAATACGTTAGAAAGCCGTAGTGAAAAATTGTAAATTACTTCGGCTTGATATTTTTGTATTAGCAGTCTTACAGCGGTATGCACCACGCGTCCTTAATCCAGATTATTATTTGTTGGTATGTTGTACCACGGTAAAAATGAATTTAAACTATATTATAGTTAATCCTACATAGTGATGGAATATTCTCGAATTTTTTTTTTCGAGAATTTTCTGAGAATATCATAGTAATGGTTAGAAATAAAGAATAAAGCAATACAATTTGACGAAATTTTTTGAAAATTTTTGTGCTGGAAATCGTAAGGTACGATATACAGAGGGGGGAATGTGTTCAGAGGGTAAAGATAAATAAACCCATATGTTTCGATTCTCAACCATTTCTGAAATAATAGGTTCTAAAGTTAATTTTTATTTTAAAAGCGAACGGACTCATCTCTTACGCATAATCTCAAAATTTAATTTTAATATCTATAAATGCAGAAAAGTTATAGGGGTGAACGTCTTTTGAGAAACACCCGGTATATCCGTTTTACCACTAAGCCGCTTGCGCAAAAGCGAATAATTGCAGGTACTACAGTACAAACTAACTTAAAGAATATTTTCAAAAACCCCTCCACCAACTTCAATACATTTTTCGGCACGTTTGTTAATCGCTCGGGTAGCACGTTGAATTGAGTGGGGGGGGGGGGGGGATTGTTTTTTTATAAAAGCTGCAGCATTGAAAATTCGATCGCGGAGTGCTTCTCTCGTTTCAACTCGTAATTCATATACTAGCGATTTCATCCATCCCCAAAGGCAATAATCAAGCGGGTTTAAGTCTGGTGACCTCGGTGGCCAAACTTGCGGACCACCTCTGCCAATCCAGCGATTAGGAAAATGATAATTCAAGAAATTTCGCACACGGAGACTAAAATGAGGTGGGGCTCCATCATGTTGGAAGTACATTCGTTGTAGTTTATAGTTTCCAAAAATCGTAAATATCTTTCTCCAGTAAGACGCCCATCCATTTCAAATGGACCAAAATGGTCGTTGAGCATTCCACACCAGACATTAATACTGAATCGATGTTGAAAGTTTCGTTCAAATATAGCATAAGGGGTTTTTATCTGACCACCGATGTTCATTGTGGCAATTATTTTTTCCATTACGAGTAAACTGGGTTTCATCGCTAAATAAAATGTATTTGTGCAGACTTCGATTTTGATGGATCCATTCACAAAATTGTACCCTTGAAGCAGGATCACCATCTAGAAGATGCTGAACAGGTCGAACGTGAAAAGGTTTTAAACCGTTTTTTCTAAGTGACTCCCATACGGCTACATGTGATGGTACATGAAGTTCATTTGCAACCCGTCTCGTACTTATACCTGAGTTCTCTGCGACAATATCCAGAACATTTTCTTCATTTTGCACATCTAGACCCTGTACTCTTTCAGAAACAATTCTCACGCTTGGAACCATTCTAGTTTCCTGAGCACTTGCAAATACTTTTGAAAAACTCTTCTATTAGGAACTCTTTGATTTGGAAAACGACGTCGATATTCCTTAACTGCGCGCATCGCACTACCGTTACAGTAACCATACACAAATATCATGTCGGCATACTCCCTGTGACTGAATGTGTGGGGCATTGTAATTATGAAAATCTTGGTTCAAGCCGATACGCTCAATATGAAGCTAACTGACAACTACCATGCATGTCAAAACTATCAATCAAAATGTATCGGACGTTTAAAACTAAAGCTTCCTTCATTATTTCAATATAAAAAAAAATCAGAACCGATTATTTCAGAAATGGTTGAGATTCGAACTAAAACATATGGGTTTATTTCTCTTAATTTCACCCTCTGAACACATTCCCAGTATATTGCCCTTTCCTTCCCAAACACACTGTATACATCACTGACATACCAAATTAGAGCATATCTATAAAAAGTATACTATACCAAAATACGCCGCGAAAACAAAGTTTGAACACAAAACAGAGCTACGTCATCTTCTTACCCACAGTTCTTTTATTTGCCGTTTGAGCTTCTGATTATAATGCTATCTTTGTTTGGATAACTTAAATAGAAAAGGAAAACTTGAGATATCATTATGGTAGAAACGCTTCGGTCACTGATTTATTGATCAAGGCGGCTCTAACGTGGATCAATGTTATCGCATATTTTTATAACAGAGTGTATTTTGTTTAATTACTTAGTCCAAAAATAACTTTTTCAATAATTATTTAATATATGAAATGTATTGTCAATTGTTCTTATATTATGTGTTGATTTTTGTAGGTGCGACTTAATGGACCCAAAAGAAATTACGATGCAGCTATGTTGCAGTTTGAGCAGTTAATAAATAACAAATATTTTATTCTAACTTTTATAGAGATATTAGAGAATCAGAAGTCGTTTAATATTAGAAATAAGTAAGTTATAATTTTTTCTATATATACTTAGGTACAGTGAAATTTCGATAATCTGAATAAATTATTCATCCAAATATCACCAACCGGATTACCTAGGTAATACTGAAGCATGTTTTAAAATAAATAATTAATAGCTATAAATGATTTGGGGTTTGATTGCGATCCTCAAGCCTCAGTTTCTAACTTATAACATTTTAAACATTCAGGAAAAGGAATAATTATAAAATATTATTCAGTGCATTACAAACAAACAAACAAAGACGGGCAGAAAGTAATCACCATATGGAAAGCATTTTCATTATTAATTTATAAGAGCTGACACATGGAAAAATATTGCTTGTGCCACTGGATAACTTTATTTGAAATAGACAGGGAGCGCAACAAATTCAAAATTGATTCTTGCCAACAATCTAAAAACGTATTTATTTTAAAAAATTTACCTACAATAAAATTGTATTTTTATATTAGATAAAATGTTTTAATAGCCTATTAGCCCAAGAGGTCATTATAGAAAAAAACCCACAATAAGGTTTAATCAAGAACATGAATAAGAAGTAGTGATTTTTTTTCAAATTTCAAGGGGGATTCCTTAGATCCCCGGTGTAGATAAATACAGTTTCTTCGGATCTGGATACAAAATACAGTAGAGCTTCGCTAATCCGGATTAATAAAAATCGAGGCAATCCGGATTAGTGAAACATCCGGATTATTGGAATCTTTTTAAAAGCTATAAAAATGCACCAAATACACATTGCTGTAGCATTTATTAACACAAAAAATTTAAACATTTATTAACATATAAAAAATAAAAGAAAAGAACACCCACACGCAGTTCTTACACCTACCGACATAACAACGACAACGAAAAAGTTACATGAAATTATCGAAGAACACATAATCCGGACTATGGAATACATAAAATAAATAAGAAATCCGGATTATAGAATACATAATGTAAATAAGTAATATTTAAATTTTGTCCGGATTACTGGAGAATCCGGATTAGTGGAGTTCGGATTAGCGAAGCTCTACTGTACATAAGAAAAAAATCAATTTCTAAATGTTTGGATAATCGAAATCTACTGTGCTATTTTGGGTACATGAATATGACTATATATCTTAAAGTCTACCGCATTCTGACGAAATAAAGCATGTCTTAATGAAAATGAATATTTAATTAGATTTTAAATGTAGGTTTGTATTTAAGTTTGCAGATGCGAATGAGAAAAGTAGCAGGTGTTTTCCCAGTTTTTATATCATTAAATCAACATGTAGGTAACTGCTTATGATAACAAAATTATACGAATGCCAGAACAATTTGAAAGACACGAAGCGAACAAGTTCTTAGTTTTTATACTAGATTTTGTGTTTTAAGCATAATGTTGGGAATTTTGTACTACCTCTTCGACTAATGGTTTTTTCTTTAACTTGATGTAAAAGTAAAAATTGCTTTAGAATATTAAACTGAACTTCATTTTTGCTTTGTATATTTACAAAAGAAACCTATTCTTATTATAGGTTAGGGGCAGAAACCAAATGAAGGGTGCATGCACCAAACGAAGGGTGCAGGCAAAGAAGGGGGAATGTCAGTATTCCCTCATTTTAAACTAATCAAACCATCCGATAGCAAATAAGAAAATCTATCGAGTAGTAACATCATAAAGGCGAAAAAGAAGAAGAGTCAAAAGATATGGTGACTTAAAGTTTTGCCATACAGGCGAAAAAGGGGGAATGTCCGCGCGGATTAGGCTAAGAAGGTGGAATGTTGCAAAACCAGTGCCAATAAAATTACGACCTGGCTTGGCGGTAGTCTTTTTGTCTGCGTATCAGTTGTTTATTTGAGTTTGTGGACAGGTGCAAACAAGTAGTGCTTGTGTTACAAAGTAAAAAAAAATAGTACAATGTAGGTACAATGAATTCAAGTGGCAGTGCCTGCGATGACGTTGTTTCCAAGGTTCATGGAAAAAAGAGGAAACGTTCTGGAAAACTATCTGATGTTTCAAAAAAACTTAACAGTATTCACGATTACAAAGTGTACTCCCTTAATTTGAGCCACAGTGTATATACAGGGTGTTCATTTGAAAACTTCCCACCTCGATTTTCCTGCTTTAAAATGAAAATGTGGAAAATCGCTCGGACCCGTCGATTTTTATTTCGAGGGGGACATCTTTTGCGTATATTGTCAATCTTGTTACTTCAAGCCCCTAGGAGGGAGGGGGGTAAGATCTAAATCTTAAATGGATACCCCTATTTTATATAACTTTTTTGGATTCTGCATAAAATTCTGAAAATTTTTTAATAAAAGCATTATTAGTCTATACTAAATAGTTTCCGAGATATTGACTCTTGAAAAATAAGATTTTTGAACTTTGACAGCGTCTAGCTTTCTAACTGTACGTCTTAGAGCAAAACGGCTTACATGTCCCTATCTTCGATTTTTATTATCTTTTCAACAGTGTCAACTTCCGGTTAAACCGGAAGTACTATATTTCTTACATTCGGTTTAACCGGAAGTTGACACTATTGGAAAGATAATAAAAATCGAAGATAGGGACATGTAAGCCGTTTGGCTCTAAGACGTATTGTTAGAAAGCTAGACGCTGTCAAAGTTTAAAAATCTCATTTTTCAAGAGTCAATATCTCGGAAACTGTTTAGTATAGACTAATAATGCTTTTAATAAAAAATGTTCAGAATTTTATGCAGAATCCAAAAAAATTATATAAAATAGGGGTATCCATTTAAGATTTAGATCTTACCCCCCCCCCCCTCATAGGGGCTTGAAGTAACAAGATTGACAATATACGCAGAAGATGTCCCCCTCGAAATAAAAATCGACGGGTCCGAGAGATTTTCCACATTTTCATTTAAGCAGGAAAATCCGTGGTGGGAAGTTTTCAAATGAACACCCTGTATATATTTGTTAAACTTAAAATAAACTTTGTCATTTTATTTTTGAAAATAGTTTTTGTAAAGAAAATACGAAAATACTAGTAAATTTCTTATGTGATTCTGTGACATTTCCACTTTTTATACGTTATGATTTGTACCACTTTAAATTTTATTACGTTTTACAAAAATTGTAAGGGACATTTAGGTAACACATTTTTGTCTTTCAATGTCCAATAGACATCCCAATTTCTTTTATAAAAAGATTGGGCCTAAAACTAACACATATAAAGTTATAGGGTTTTAAATTTTAAAATTGCTTTCGTGAACATTTACATTTTTTGACATTCCGCCTTCGTTGCCTGCACCCTTCAAATGGCAATGTTTTACAAATCAAAGTAAATGCAAAAATGAAAATTAAATATTTGAGTCTAGCTGCCCTTCAATCAATTTAATTTAATTTAAAATTCGTACTAGACACACTAGTTTACGTGGGTCTATCTATTTTGGTTCCCCTTTATGCGGTTTTAATAAATAGGGTCATCTACATGCTAAACCACAACCAATTGCAAACCATGCCTTGTTTTGTCAAATTGGGAGACACTAATTTCATTAATTTTAACAGTGTTTAAAGAAATATCTTTAAAATTTGTGTTTTTTTAGGGTTAATGTAGCATCACTATTAATGGTGGTTTTAATGGATAAAATGGAGTATGCAACTGATATTCTAAAATGTTTATTATTACGTTTAATAGAAAAATCTGTAAATACTAAACATCCACAGTTAATGTTGCGTCGCACAGAGAGTGTAGTCGAGAAAATGTTAACCAATTGGATGGCTTTATGTATGTACCATTATCTTAAGGAATACGCTGGCTCTTCCCTGTTTTTATTGTTTAAAGCCATAAAGCATCAAATAGAAAAAGGCCTTGTCGACGCAATAACGCACGACGCAAGGTATTCCCTATCGGAAGAGAGGCTGTTAAGAGAGAATGTTGAACATAGCACTGTGGTAAGTATTCTTGCGGCCAAAAAAGTTCATAGTCTAATGCATATTTAAAGAATATTTCATGTATCGGTCATGGTCTAAAAACAAGTCTCTTCCCTAATGTCTTTTCTTATGGAAAAATATTTTTTTGGGCCACGACTGTACAGGGTGTTTCATTAAGGGTGGCCACCGGCCATATCTCGGAAACTACTAAACGTAGAAACTTGGGAAAAAAATTATTATTAAAGCGGTCATGAGAAAATTCTGGAAATTACTTTTAAGTTTCTCATTTCGCCGCAAGGGGGCACAATTGAAAATTATTTTTTTTAATTTTAAATTTCTCCGATAATTCCCATATTAAGGTATAACTCTGATTACATCAGAGTAAGGCTTAGACAATTCTGCATCATTTTGGTTTAAGGCTCATTGGCGTACCGACCTTGATAAGAGTGGGGGAAGCTATTGAATGTGTAAATATTAAAATCGCTGTAACTTCTAAACGACTTATCCGAATTTACTGAACTTAAGCTTATTTGGAAGGGAAAGGTAAGTATCTTCAATTGCCGTATCCAACAGTACACGACAGTGTTTAATAAAATATCTAGAGGGCGCAATTTGTAATAATAACAGTTTTTTCGATTTTATCCCGAAAATTCAAATCATACGGTATAACTATGACATCATAATCGGAAAGTAGATGAAATTTTCAAGAAAAGATGTGGAGACCGCTGTTCGATATCTTTGTTCGTTTCGGAGTTATTGCCAAAACAATAATTTTTAATACAAATTGCGCCCTCTAGCAATTTTATTAGAAACTATCGTGTACCATTGGATACGGCAATTGAAGGTACTTCTAAACAAGCTTAAATTTAGTAAAATCGGATAAGTCGTTTAGAAGTTACAGCGATTTTAATGTTTACACTTTCACTTGATAAGAGTGGTAGAAGTTATTGAAAGTGTAAACATTAAAATCGCTGTAACATCTAAACGACTTATCCGCTTTTACTAAATTTAAGCTTGTTTGGAAGTACCTTCAATTGTCGTATCCAATGGTACACGATAGTTTCTAATAAAATTGCTAGAGGGCGCAATTTGTATTAAAAATTATTATTTTGGCGATAACTCTGAAACGAACAAGGATATCGAACTGCGGTATTCACATCTTTTCTTGCAAATTTTATCTACTTTTTATTTATGATGTCATAGTTATACCGTATGATTTGAATTTTCGGGATAAAATCGAAAAAACTGTTATTATTACAAATTTCGCCCTCTAGCTATTTTATTAAACACTATCGTGTACTGTTGGGTACGGCAATTGAAGATACTTACCTTTTCCTTCCAAACAAGCTTAAATTTAGTAAAATCGGATAAGTCGTTTAGAAGTTACAGTGATTTTAATGTTTACACTTTCAATAGCTTCTCCCACTCTTATCAACGTCGGTACGCCAATGAGCCTTAAACCAAAATGATGCAGAATTGTCTAAGCTTTTCGATGATGTAATCAGAGTTATACTTTAATATGGGAATTTTCGGAGAAATTTAGAATTAAAAAAAAAAAATTTAATTGTGCCCTCTTGCGGCGAAATGAGGAACTTAAAAGTAATTTCCAGAATTTTCTCATGACCGCTTTAATCATAATTTTTTTTCCCCAAGTTTCTATGTCTAGTCGTTTCCGAGATATGGCCGGTGGCCACCCTTAATGAAACACCCTGTACGTGCGTGAGTGTACATAAATATTTACTGCAAGCTGAGCTTCTGTACCTACTCAAAATTGGTACTTAAGGTACTGGTGTTTGAATGTTTAAGTATCCATACTTATGTATTAAAAAAGTACGTAAATTTAAAATGTACTTAATTTAAAAAAAAAATGCTACTTATAGTCGACATTTATTAAGTAGTTACAAATATTGGGCACTTAATTCTTGTAGTTGTATAAATTTAAGTATTAACATATAACTTGAGTAATTCTTCATATAATAATATGTAGTATGGTGGTACATTTTCTAACTTGTTTTCGAAAATGCGGGTACCTGATACATAAATACATTTTATCGGTACTTAAAATAGCTATGCCTACAAGGAGACCGACACAACTGGTCCCCCTCGATCAAAGGGAGTAACTATTGAAAAATTATAATTTTACACCCCGAGTGATTCAAAATTCCAACTTTTTGATAATCCACAAACTACATCGTGAATTTTATTTTGTCTTTAATATACAAAAGTATTATTCACAAATATTAACAATAATTATTTACGTCGAGTGGAATTGAGATATAAATTTTAAAATTAACTTTTTTTATAATAACATCGAGAAGGATGTTTGTTTGAAGGTGGTAGACAATGAAGTAATATCGAAAAAATTACCTTGTCGGACTTCCATTGTCTTTATTTTGTTACTCAACACAACGTTTTGGTTAGTTAGTATCTCTAACCCGTTTCAAGTGTAAACTAAATTATAATTCTAAGGCTACTGTCTTAAATACTACTAATGGAGACACAAAAAAACTTCTTCCCGTACGAGTTAAAGAACATCTGAAACATACTCAAAGAGGTGAAACTTCGAGATCAGGTATAGCGGAATATGTATGGACCAACCAACATAATATACAGTGGACAGAAGCCAAGGTTTTGGACACGGAACAGCACTGGACAAAACGAAAATTTAAAGATCCAAGTATAGATATCCCTTTTGGACAAGAAGAGGCTTTCTTGTTCAAAACCAACAGCTCAAACTTCACACTCCAATAAACACGTAGGCGGAGTCATCAAGCTTCATTGCACATGGATAGTATTTAAGACAGTATAGCCTTAGAATTATAATTTAGTTTACACTTGAAAACTAATGAAGCTAAACATTGTAACTGGTCTTGACTTTTGACCAAAACATCGTACCTATAGGTATTTAACATTTTTTATATTCGTTCTGTCCTTGCATGATTTGGATCTAAACCCTTCCAGTGTGCGGCCATAATGAGTTATTATCATGTACACGCAGTATGTCGCTTAAATTATTATTATATTTATTCGGGGTTTGTTTTTATTTTAGACTTTACACATTGTCCAAGACGATTTGGACGAGAAAATTCAATGTAAAGTGTTGGACTGTGATACTATCAGCCAAGTTAAATCAAAAATATTAGATGCTTTATTTAAAAATACCCCGTTTTCATTACGGCCTTCAATACACGAAGTCGATTTAGGTAAGTTGTATTCACTCATGTCGAGTCAGACATTTAAAATATATCCTTTTTATCACTTTTAACAGTCAAAACATTAACCAAAGTCAGTTATAACGAATAAATAACTTACTTAAGAGTAACAAAAATTTGTTATGCCATTGTTTTCAACATGTTGAATTGCTTTTAAAAATAGTAATATTAAAAGCCTTATTAATTTTAGAATGGAGGCATGGAAGGGGTGGTCATCTTACACTGCAAGATGAAGATCTAACTACAAAAACAATAGGGGGTTGGAAGAAACTAAACAACTTAGCTCATTATGGCGTCAAAGAAAGCGCGGTGATGTCCCTAATATCAAGGCAAAACGATAGCTTTAATAATTGCAAACAGCCCTGTCATAACTGTGTAACTGGAATGTATCTGAACAACTCACAAACACCCATAATTCCCCATACAAACGGCGACATAGAGGCACATAACCATCCAAGAGTATTTCATTTAATAAAGCCAATTGAAGATCATCAGTTTCTAAATAACAGAGCTCTTGAACGGACGCATAAAGCTATCCCAGAAATATTTTTGACAAGGTTGTTGTCTACAAAAGGGACAATCCAGAAATTTGTTGACGATTTCTTCCTCACCATTTTAACAGTTAATGACGCTTTACCACCAGCTGTCAAGTGGTTGTTTGACCTTCTTGACGAGGCAGCTAGGAAACATGGCATTCAGGATCCCGAAGTGGTTCATGCTTGGAAATCTAACAGTCTTCCTTTACGATTTTGGGTTAATTTCATTAAAAATCCAGATTTTATTTTTGACATTAATAAGACTAATACCTTGGATTCCTGCTTGTCAGTGATCGCTCAGACTTTTATGGATGCCTGTTCCACCAACGAACATCGTCTTGGAAAAGACTCGCCGTCTAATAAGCTGTTATTTGCAAAGGTAAGTAAATAACATCAAATAAAAAAGGTTTTTTTTAATAAAATTTTCGGAGATCCTATCGTAGATACATTGAGCCTAATGAATAAAAATTAAGCAATTACTTTTTAGTAAAAGCAATTGCTTGAGTAGCAAATGCTATAAGTAAAAGCAATTGCTGTTTTTCTTACACCTCTGTAGCAAATGCTTATTCAACACAAGTTCAGACGTGGCTTATCCACTTGATCAGATTATAGATTTCATGTTCAGTTTGGTGCCTAACTTATAAAAGAGTGTACGTAAATACAACAACGTTGGTCTATTTATTTAGTGCAATAGTAATCTGTTACGTTTTTGTGGAAAATATGAAACTTGTGATATGGCAGATTTCAGTGAAAATGAAGAAAGTGATAGTACTTAGTGATGAAGAAATTAAAGACAAGCAATTGATATTCGTTAACAATTTAAAGGAACATAAATAAATCCCTCTGACCACAACCGTTTAGCTTCCACAACAGCTTCAGCACTTGTAGGAAATTTAATAAAAATATTGGCCTTCTCTAAAACTGCATCCATTACAGAAGTGTATGTCTTATAGACAGTAGTTTGGTGAACACCGAGTTCTTCACCTACAGAATTTTGAAAGCCCGGATCCGACAATTTCCGCAGAAAAACTTTAATCTTATTTAAAGGCGACAGTGCACCCCCTCGCCTTTTACCAGTATCAGTCAGAAAATAATTTGCCAACCACTCAACATTTTCGCAGTCAAATCGATATAACCTTCTGAAATCATCATATCTGCAATTTTGACGTACACTGTAAATTTTTCTTTTTCGGACGTTCATATATTCAACCATAATTGAAGACACAAATTAAGAGCAACGCACGTATATGCCGCGGAGAACTAAAGTTCACTGCTACCAAGCAAATGATGCAGGGGTCGACCTACCTTAAAAAGTTGTAAGTGATTGCTACACTAGAAAAGGCAATTCCTTAATTTATTCATCACATTTTAGGCAAACGATAGCGATTGCTTCTATTTTTTAAGAAAAAGCATCGACTAGAAGCAATTCCTGCACTTTTAAGCGATTGCTGGACGCAAAAGCAATTACTTTAGTTTTAATTCATTGGCTTTCAAGAAATTACTTCGATTTTATAAGAAAAAGCAACCGCTACATTTTTATTCATTAGGCTCATTCGCGACTTTAAAAAAGGACAAGGTTCGTAAATCCGATTGCTGTTTTTTGAATGAATGGACACCGATTACTTGGGAATGGCTGAACCTATTTATTATTTTATTCCGGGTATTGCTACCAATGGCACCAAACATTAAAAATATCAAGAGGAGGGGGTAAGAGGCAGGCCTGTAGCCGAGCATTCCGTCTGCTGTTATAGGTCAAGGCGTGTTTACCCCGGCGTAAATAAAATCTGAATATAGTAGTAGATGCCAACCTATTATTATTGCAAATTAATTCTTTCATCCTCGAATAATAATTCTTTTTCTACAGTAGGTTATTTGTTAATTTAATATTTTCTGTTGTTTTCATCATATTAATCTACTTTCTCTAGGACATTCCAAGATATAGAGATATGGTGTCACAATTCTATTCAGACGTAGCAATGTTGCCAGTTATAACCGACCAGGAGATGGGTTCAGCTATGCAACAACTGTCGGCACAACAAGCTGAGGAATTTGATACTGTAGCAGCTCTTAGAGAATTATACATCTATGTTACAAAATATAGGGAGCCGGTAAGTGATTTGTAAAAAAATATGTAAGGTAGACGTACCTATTATCGACACCTTAAGCTCATATCTGGATGTCTACAACTGACAAAAATAGGGCCAAACTTTAAATAATTGTGTGTCTTAGTTTAGAGATAGTTTAAATATTATATTTTTCGTCTGTTAGGTTAATTTTAAAATATATATTGCAGCTTCTTCCTTAATAATATATTTATGGCAAAAGGTAAATCGCGCCCATTATCGACACTAAATAATTGTATAGGTTCCAAATATCGACTACCAACTAAATCAATTATCGACACAGGGGGATAATGTTCTTAAAAAAGTAAAAAGTTAAGAATCCTAATAAAGTAAGTACCGATATTTTAAGAAAAAACTAATATTTTATTACATTTTCTTACTTTATTATAATAAGCATTATACTGATAAAGGAAATTGAAAAATAAACTAATAATTCATTTTCAAAGCTTAAGAAACAAGTACTAAATGTCCTTAAAAATGTTGAAAGTTAAAAAATGATCATCACAAAAGAAAAATTTAAGTTAATAATAAAATACTTAAATGCCAAAATTGGACCGCTCCTCAACTTCATTCTGATGCCCGAGCATTGGTGAGGTTCTGAGCTATTCTGGCAGATATTTCTGGGTGGCGACGCATAAATCCCTCGTACCAGTGCCTGCCCGGCCTCCGGCACTCCTATTTGTCTGTTAACGGGTGTTCGTCCTGCAACATTGTCAATTATTGTAGTGGGACGTACGTAAAAGACTTTCTGAGGTACCGGACTTGGCTGCATCTACAGCCATTGTAATAGCTTCTTCTGAGTACTGTAATCGCTTTGCCATTTTTCTCCTAGAAAATATTAAAAAACAGGGATGATCCTATTATCGACATAAACAGTACACTTCATCGACATAGCAGCTCCGTCGAATATAGTATCTAAACCTGGTATTAAATGCGGTGTCGATATTAGGTCATTGCCTAGAGAGGTATATTTAATTTTAAAATAAAAATATTATTAAAATATAAGTTAATATTACTTAAAATAAAACATAGTTTTTCTCAGAGTTTCAAAACACCTATTATCGACACTACTGTCGATAATTCGTACCAAGTTCCAAATGAAGGTACATAATATCGACACTCACTTTTTAACAAAATTAACAGAAAAATTGGCTTTTAAGTTGGTAAATTATTAACTTTAAACACCTTCCAATAAATAAAAATAATTTTCATTAAATTTTATTTAAAAATATTCAAATTATATGGCTTAAAAACTTACCTGTTTCTTAACACTGTCAGCAACAGTAGCGCGAGTATTAATGGTTGGATACGAATCACAGGGTTTCGCGCGTGATTTAAAAAAATGGGGTTGGGTGCATACCAAAGGCAATGTTGCCAAATGATCGTAAAAGAACACAAGATTATTTAAAAAGAATATTCGTTTAGGGATTTTTCATAGGAACCCTAATATTTGAATAAAAGTGGTAAAAGTGTCGATATATGGGACACTGTCGATAATAGGTACGTTTACCTTATTACTAACTTTTTTATAGGTTTTATAGAACATGAGGTTTACCCTAGCACTTATTTAAATACTTTTAAATCATTACTAACCATCCAACCAATTACCTAATGCTAATAGAAAAACGTCTTGTACCTATAGCTATAAAATTTGCTGTAATTTTGCCCGACGATTTTAAAACTACGTAAATATTAACATACAAACTAGTTAAATTTGTCATCTCTTTTATGTAACTAACTAAAGCATAGCATATACAAAATGTTTTTTATTGTATAACATGGGTACTCGTTACAATATTATATAATTATTTAACAAGTTATTACAATATTAAACTAAATAGTTCTGGAACTTTTGGTTTAATTGTTACGATTTAAACTTTGCATTAAATCCATTACTTAAGTTCTTTAGACACTATAATACATATCATGAAGCCAATTAGTATATGGTTATATTATAAACAAAGCTGTCCCTTTTAACCCATTAATTAAACAAGCCAGAGTATTATAGTTTTTATTTATTATTAAAAAAAAAGTGTAGAATGTATGTGTATCATATATACTGAGCGAGCAAAAATTATTTGCATCAAAGAGGGCTTGGATTAAAAAACGTAGGGCTTGGTTTACATCACAATGATATGGGGACGATATATCTTAAGAAAATCTAGGCTAAAATTTGGTCAAATTCATATTATGACATGATATGCCAAACTAATAAGTAATAAAATAAGTAGACAAATAGAAATTTATTTTTGTTGTTTACAAAATTAACAAAGTAAGAATATACAGAAGGAAAAAGAAAAATAATTACATAAATTGCAAAATGAGGATTTTCACTACTCCAGATGCGTGTATATTCTAAGAATTTACATAACCGGAGAGGTGGAACCAGGCTTCATCCGAAAAAAATGTCAGGTCATTTCTTTCCAATAAATTTTGGGTAAACCATTGAGAGTTATTCCTGCGTCTTTCAAAATCTGCGATTTGTATTTCTTGGAATACTTGCACTTTATAAGGAAATAAATTTAGCTGCTTCTTAAGAATAGTCCTGCATGTTCCATAAGATCTTCCCACTTTTTGGGACAGGCGTCTTATACAATTTGTTGGCGTATTTTGCATTATTTCACGAACGTTTGCAACAAGTTCTTCTGTTCTTACAGATGGTCTTCCTGCTCCTTTTTTGTGTTGTATAGAACCTGTTTCCCTAAACACAGCCACGGTTCTTTTCAGGCAATGATAAAAATCCCCATCTATAAAAGCAACGTTAGGAAAATGTTCGTGAAAATCGTCCATGCACAAACCCGGATTGTATTGCCACTCACCATTTACTCTAACCCCGTTTCGAAAATACGCTTCGACCATGAATGTTTTGTGCTGTTCCGTAAAGCCCATTGTGTGAATTGTTCAAGAAATTGGAAAAAATAGCGATGAATCAAATTACTTGTAACGACTGTCCAAAGATGACGGAATAACTGATTGTTAGTAATGTAATTGTCAGGTAGTTACTGACATCCAACAGGTATTAAGCTCTACGGCTAAGCATTACGTCCTTAGATGCAAGGGCCTCTTTGATGCAAATAATTTTTGCTCGCACGGTAGAAATGTAGGATTAACTCTGTGAAGAACAAACCTAATTACGTTTTTTGATCAATATTTCGCTACTTCTTCGTTTTATCCAAAAATCGGCCAAATACTCCTCTGTGGAGTACAATTATGTACCTAATGTTTTGCTTTAAAAAAGGTTGGATTAATAAATTAATAAAAGCAGAAAAAAAAATATAGGCAAATGTGTGAAATTAAAATTTTTTAAACATAGAACTGTAGGTAATAGATATCCAAATTTGGCCGTTTTTTGGAGAAAACAAAATATCGATCAAAAACGAAATTGCTAAGGCGTCACTAATTTTGCTCTGTATTACCAAATTTTCAATCAAAGCGCAACACTTTTTATAAACCCAATAATTGTCTTTGTTTTTTTTAGTTGTTAGAAGCACTTTCGACTGACCCTGTATGTTGGCGGCTAAATTTGGCGCAAAAACTGGACAGCGTCGCCTACACACTAGGCGGCGAAGAAACGTCTGGCTGCTGACCACGTGAGTCACCTGATCCGCTGCTGCCTCAACCATTAGCGCCCTGATAGCGCATTTGACACACACCTGCTCTTGTTGACAGTGACAATAGATTTTTTTACTACTTGGGAATGGCAAGATGAAAGTAGTTTTCTTTCGGGTAAATTACACTGATGTTTTAATTCTCAATGTTCGTATAGATCTGATTTATTTTTGAATCTCGTATTTAGGGTTACCGCAATGTGCTCTCTAATTTTTATTTTATTACTTTTGCTTGAGTATAAGTATGTAGGTACGGCCCTAATAGTAACTACGAACTAGGTGCTTTAAGGGCTTATATTTGGTACGAATAAGTTCTCTACTACTGGCCAATAAACAATAAATTGCTGGCTGAAATTTAAAAAATTAAGTACTTATATGACAGACGACATAAAATTATTTAAGGCAAAAAACGTTATGTCCTTCAATATAAATGCAACATGGTCATATTTTGTACATTTTGACGGGTTTGTATTTTGCTTAAGTAAATATATTTGTAAAATTAAAATGTACATACTCGTGTCAAAGATCTATATTTCATACTCTAATTTAAATATAAATAGAAAAATACGAAAGTCTAAATTTATGATGCGGCTCTAGAACTGTTTCCTGTGAATATACATCATTAAGTATAATGTATTGTGGGATGTAAAGAATAACTTCACATCGGATTTTCGTTTCTGTACTGCCAGATGTAAAGAGGCTACTTAAAGCGCCTGTTCCTAGAATGTACCTTACTTCAAGTGGTTTAATTCAGCCTGGCGTTGCTATAAAGAACCTTTGGGCGGATAATTTATTTGTTACAACAGAATTTCAAAAATTGCTGTTGAAATCACACGTGCAATTATTGTTTGAAAAATCAGAACGCGATAAAAAATAATCTGTAAAAATCTCCGTTTGAGGTTTCAAACCAAGGTTAGGGTGGCAAAATTGTAGCGTTAGTACCATAGACAATTTACCTTTAGATAAGCAAACAATAATCACGAAAGTGGCAGATTTATGGCCTCGCGCAGGTAAACAAAGTTAGACACATATTAGACATGCGCACTGCAACATTATCGTTTAACGAATAGGAAAATAGACAGGTCCGGGCTTTAAAATTTAAATTCTTGCCAAAAAATTGGACTTTTTTCTCAATTTTTGATCAAGTTGGGAAAAAAGGTAGTGATTTCTGGCATTTTTAGTAGTAGCAAACCTATCAGATTTTAGGGATAAATTAAGGGTTTGTTTTTAAAATTTGTTTAGAAATGATTCGTCGTCGTGTTTTAAGTTCGAAAAGGAAGAGAACAAGAACAAGTTAATTAAACTAGTCTTATAAAATCGAATATAAAAACAAACATAACCAGCAAAATAACCAATCTACGGTGTTATCGCGTGCCTAACCTCGAGTCAAATATTAGTTGGTATATTACTTGTAAGTATTAATTTTTACAATTTGGCAAAAACTTGGGTACGTGTAGGTAAAACATTTTCAAGCAAAATTTCGTGTTCAGGAATTTGAAAAGTGTTTGCCCGAGAACTTGACCCGTGGAATACTGGCTGTATTAAAAGCTTAATGTCGGGGTGTACAGATTTTAACCAAAAAAATAACCAACCAGCAACTTTGACAGAATTAATTTTTTCACAATTGGACAAAAACTAGAAATCCGTAGATATTAAACACCCACAATAGAGACCTACAAGGAATCCACAGAGAAACCTTAAAACACAACAAAAAGGACGGCCGAGCCGGTTCTGGAGTGTATTTTGAGCATGTTGATAAAGTATAGGACAGGCCGATAACACGAGGTTTGTGCGCGTGCGCGAAGGTGCCCAGAGGGCAGGCAGCTGATGACCGGCGAGTCATGCGCTCGGACGTATTTTTTCACCCATAAAACGTAACTTTTGTTTGCGCAGGAGATAAGCGGTACGTATCTAAAGGTAAATTGTCTATGGTTAGTAGTAATTAATTTACAGCGAATTTAATTCTGTTTTATGTCATACAGAAACGCAAATATCTTACATCGTAGGTGTAAAGTTGGAAACAAATGCTACACCGCTAGAAAATAAGGTACAGAAGCGCACGACCGTTTGACCTCTTGATGAGGTCGAATTGGTGCTTAGGTTTTATTTAATATTTAGATTGTTTTTCAACAAAAGAAAATGGACATTTTGCTAAATTCCTCGTTAATTAAGTGCAATAATTTTACCCAACAATCTCTATTTTAAATATTAGGGTAATATTTTCTTTAATTTCCGTCCAAATTTTCATTCCCGTATGTTTGTTTCTGTGAAGAGCATTGGGGGCTGATTTCTTCAAAATGTTATTGTTTGGGTGAATATTAAGATAAATCTGGCTTAACAGTAGAATACATCATGTAATTCTTAATATTATACCTTTACTTTGAAAAAGCGAAATAACTATGCGTATAAAAAGAATTATTTTGTATTTGTCTTCCGATTTTAATGAAAAAGCTTGCTGAATAAAATAATGATATTGTGAAGTACTCGTCACCAATAAAATAATATCTTTTCGGCAAACTCGTCCTTTGACTTTTCTAATTCTTTTCGTGCCGAAAATTTGACAGAAACCTGATTTGCTAGGTGTTTTAAGGTTGTCAAATTGCGGAGCGAAATTTCTTTCGCTAGGGCGAAGATAGTAGTTATCGATGTAAGTAATTATTTTGTTAACAAAACATTGGCAAGTGTGTGCGTTTGAGCGTGTTGTTATTCTGTGATATGGCGCATGATCAGGTGACTGTAATTTGGATGCGTACTTACCCTCCAGCGGTCACTAGTTTCCTTCCTGAGTGCCTCGCTACGCTGATGGGACGTGACGTGGACAGTGTTTTTGCGCATGCGCAATAATGACGCAATTTATGTAATAGCGCACTTTCGTTCGGTCCGGTTAGCCTAGTTTTTAAGTAGATTATAGACATTGATTGATTCTACGTGTATCAGACTGATGTTCGATTTCAATTTTTAGCTGTATCTTTGAATTCCTAATTTTAAATAGTTTTGCAGTATTAAAAGTAAAAAAAAACTTATCTCGTACAACCCTATAATTTCCTTTAAGAGCAAACACTAGTGATGCATTCGCGTTACTGGTTGTTGATGATTGAGAGATACCTACAGTTTAAAGTTAAAAAAAAATTAATGCTTTGGTCAAATTTGCGCCTATTTTCTTTTCTGTCGTTATTAATTTGTAAATTCGGCCCTTTTCAAAGTAAAACTGTAGGTAATTGGATTCCAAAGATGCCGATTTTTGAATAAAACGAAGAAGTAACAAATCATTACTCAAAAAATGCGGTTCTAGTGTTGGCTCTTAAGAAATAACAAATTTTATTTCCTTATTCAATTAATTAAAATATATTAATGATCCTACGTAGAAGGAAGCCACGGATCCAAGTAAAAAGTAAGTTCTGAGATATTTTTGTTTAAATTGGTTTAAATAATTGAGATTCTTTGTAAAATGTTCTTTTATCTACAACCAGATAATAAAAGGCGCATAATACTTGTGCTAGTAAGAGCATTATGCTATGCATAATACAAGTACAATTATAACTTCTCATAAGACGCCTAGGAATATTGTGAATTCGTAATAATCTAAGAATCCAAATCCGCCATAGCGGATTATGATTTATATAATTAATATGAAAATACATTAGACAGCCATAGTCCAACCCACCGCTGATCTTCCGGCTTTATTATAACATACAAATAAAATTATTTTCAATATAACAGAAAATAGGGTATGGCGAAATATCTCACTCGCATACTCCCGGACTATCTAGTGTCATTCACGTCGCGCCGCAATGTCGCCACTATGGAAATGAGAAATGTCAATATCCCTGAGTATGTTAATTTAAATGTCAAAGTTTCGCTTTGTGTGTTATTGAAATAATAGATTTTGAAAATATTTAAATTTTAATGCGACGGATGTTTGTAGATAAAGCATAGTATTTGACTTGCGTATAATGACTTAATACACTCGGATGATTATATATAACACTCGTTTATTATGGCCTACATTATGCGCTCTTTAAATAATATACAGGGTGTTTCAATAAAAACTCCCAGGCCAATTATTTCGAAAACTAAAAGCGACATGTAAATTCTGTAAACGCCAGGTTTTAGCCTCTATGATTGGCTTCAGAACTGTGTAAAAAATGTGTTTGAATAATACAAGATGTAGGTGGCGCCACGGTGCAAAGACATTTTTCGATGACAGGCACTTTTAAATGTTGTGGTTCTTAAAATAGTATATTAACGTACACGTTTTATAAAGCATCATTTTATAGCACGCGTCCATGTTAAAAAACGAGCCGCTTGCGGCGAGTTTTATAACGGGACAAGTGCTTAAAACTGCTTTATATAACACGTACGTTATACTATTTTTCTAATTTGTAGTTTTTTCAATAAAAACACATATTTAAAAAGAAAATAAATCCTTCAAATTTTGTAAATTTTTATGTCTAAATTTTATGTTGGTAATACTATTTTTTATCATAGTAGCCTCTGGGCAACAAAAATTATTTTGCGAACTGTCATTTTTTCATTTATTGACCCATTTTCACCAGGAGATTCTAAAGTTATTTTAGCGATATGAGATTTGAAATTGGACGGAATACGTTGTGTGATCCTTGTACATTCGGTATATATACAGAGCGTTCGGAAATTCGGGCAATTTTGCTACTTTTTTTCGAATTTCAAAAGACGTGATTTTACGTCACGGCATTGCAATTTACTATAGGGAAGATGGAAAATTCAAATAAAGTTGTAGTTAAAATCGACATTGGAAGGTTAGTAGATTGCATTTTGGATAGGATTTGGCAGAAAATGATAGCTTGAAGCATCTACAAAAGCAAAATAGTTCTCCGTCAATAAAGTTATTATTTAATATGTGTTTTTTAATGAACTAAAACAATACATACAGATTTGTAGATCTAGGCAACCAAACATACATACGTGGGTTCGTGTAGTATTTTGCATATTTGGACTACAAAATATTAGTTATCTAGAATGCTATGCTAAACGGTGAAAAAAAAACATGTCATGTAGGGCCAACCTTTAAATAATAAAATTCGGAGTTCGAAATAGATCTATTTCGAACGCGCTAGCGAGTTCGAAATAGATCTGTTTCGAGACAAAATTAAAAAAAAAGATAATTCATTTTTGATGAAATTATATCCCATTAAAATGTTTGATAAATCCAACATGAACGGAGATATTTGGGGTTAAGTTTTTTTTAAAAATAATTTTAACGAGTATTTTAATTATAAATATTTTTAATATCCTTTAGCAGATTTTAATTAAATTTTGGTATTAATTATTTAATGATTTTTGTTTTCCAGAGATATGCAATAAAATTGTTTTTATTTTTATTTCTGAAAAACCAAGCAAGATAAGAAAACAATTTAACAGACAAGAAAAGGATATTTTTAGTTGGTTATCCGAAAAAATATAAAAATTACCAAAAACTCAGTGGCGTCCTATTTTTTGCCAATATTATTTGTTAAGGCGCCCCCTGAGACGTCACTGGACGTAATAATTTAGCGCTACAAGAGCGTTTTATCACTAAAATTATCATTACCAAAATTAAATTAAAATCTGCCAAAGGATATTAAAAATATTTATAATTAAAATAATCGTTAAAATTATTTAAAAAAAAAACTTAACCCCAAATATCTCCGTTCATGTTGGATTTATCAAAATTTTTTATGGGACATAATTTGACCAAAAATTAATTATCTTTAGGAACGACAACATTTAAAAGTTCCTGTCATCGAAAAATTTCTTTGCACCGTGGCGCCACCTACATCTTGTATTATTAAAACACATTTCTTACACAGTTGTGAAGCCAATCATAGAGGCTAAAAACTGGCGTTTACAGAATTTACATGTTGCTTTTAGTTTTCGAAATAATTAGCCTGGGAGTTTTTATTGAAACACCCTGTACATTATCCAATGTCATTGAAAAGGAAAAAACATATTTTAGACATTTTTATATCACATACGACGTGAATCTAAAATATATAAAAATATAGAGTTTGGCAATATTTTTGTGTAATATTATTTGGCAATAGCCAAAAACATGTCTAACAAGATATGGTTTAAAATTGGTATTTTAAATATGAAAGAGAATAGGAACATATAAATTATATTGGGTTGTATGCGATATAGTTTTTTTAATGGTAACTATTTTCTACTGCTTTATATTATAACTGTAATTAAGGAAAGTGAAATTCCTTACTTAGTAGGTAGGCGAAAGGCCTATTTTAATGGGCAAAGATACTGAAAATGTATCACTTCCAAGAAACATCCAAAATATAAATATAATGTTTCGAATAGGCTTTTAGTTCTTAGTACATTTAGATTGCTGTATGTCTTTAGGAATTACACTTTTTTAAAATACAGTCCTAAAGTAGTTGATCAGATAGTGTCAAGATCTATAGAGTTATTAGGTGACTAGGCCTTTCTCTTTTCTATGTTGGTAAGGAATTATATTTCCATTATTTATTTAATTTTTAGGTATTAAATTTTTAAATGTGGCTCAATTTTGTATTTATTGGTTAAGTAGTTGTAGCCTGTCACCCGATAATATAAATAGTGTTGACACACATAAGGTTTCGTTACTAACACTATTTTTAAAATGAAAATCCAAATGGAAATTTGTTAAATATTCTATTTTGTTTTCTTTTGTAAATATATGAAATGTGCATATAGATTATTAATTATATCGGGTTTATAAAAGTGTTTATAAAGTAAGCATACATTCATCGATATTAGATTGTGTTAGAAAAATTATTTTGAAATTTTACTCATGTACATGTAGTCCGGCCTTCTTAAAATGTAAGATTTATTCGAACCCCCCATACAAACCCCTATATTTTTATTGACATTTGCTGAATTTTAAGATAATTATTCTAAAAAATATAGTACATTTTAACGAGGCCCTTAAATTTTTATAAATATCGATGTCTCAATTTAAAAATATTAATAAAATAAAGAAATGTTAGATAAAATACAGACTGTAAAGCCATTATATTTATTTTGTTTTTGACTTTTTTAAATTAATTTTTGACTTTTAGCCGCTTTGACTTCTCTTTAATATTTTCGGTAATGTGATCGTGAATTAAAGCTTTTTATATAAAATGTATTGTTTAGTGATATTTTTTTACTCTATTAAACATGTATTCCAGATTTAATTTTTGTTTACTTTTACTTATCCCACTGTTTTGGTGTTGTCAAAGTCTGTCAGACGAAAATACGACAAATCTACGTCTCGCCCACGAGCAACACTAGTGACGCCTTTGCCATTTCGTTTTTTGATCAATATTTCGTTACTTCTTAGTTTTATTGAAAAATCGACTAAACTCTCCTATTAAAAGTACAATTAGGTACCTACAGTTTTACATTAAAAAAAGGTTGGATTTGTCTATACTTAGGGTTGGGATTTTGACCGTCAAAACCTTTTGTGGTCAATTGACTAAGCCCCGGTCAAATTCCTCAGTTCCTCCCTTCAGAGGCCAATAAGTCGATTCAAGATGGCGGCAAATGAAGTCATGCCGGAAAAGGCTGTGTGCATTTTCTGTAAATCCGCGGCAGTAAATAAACGAGTGCAGTGTAAAAATTGCAAGAAGTTCTTCCACAATAATTCAAGTCGACTAAGAAATGGTGTGAAAACCAAGTTTTAGTAGAAAACATTCCAAATAAGACGCAGCCAACAGATGATATAGAAACGAAAACTCTACGAGAAAAAGAGGTAGAAATATACTACTTAAAAACCTTAGTTAAGGAACTCAATTCCAAAAATCAACTCTTAAGCATATTATGTGTATCAGACTATAATTAGCTTTCTTAATACATATAACTTATTTAATCAAAAACAGCATGGATATATGAAGGGGCTATCTGTGGAGACTGCAGTATTCCAGTTTCTTAAAGTCGTGATTCAGGCCCTAGAAGACAGGAAGGTGGTGGTAGGCATTTTCCTGGATTTGTCAAAAGCATATGATTGTCTGGATTATAGTATCGTACTGGCTAAATTGCGGAGGTATGGAGTAAGGGGCTGTGCTTTGCGCTGGGTTACATCCTATCTATAGGTATGGTAGATCACAGAAAGTAGAAATAATATCAGAAGCTTAAATGCACCAGTCGAATGTGTTAAATCATGATCGGGGTGTACCTCAGGGAAGTATTATGGGCCCGTTGTTGTTTGTAATATACTTGAATGATCTACCTATTATACTGAACTCGCAGAGCGACATGGTCAACTATGCTGATGACACCAACCTTTTGTGTGGTAGATGAAGATGGGGTGCCTGATTTGGTTCTCATCACAAATCAGTTGCTTGAAAGGTCTGAGGATTGGTTTCTGAAAAATAAATTGATTCTAAACGAGAAAAAATCTAACTATATCTTGTTTAAAATGAAACATTCAAGTAGGTATAGATATTGGCAATCTAACTTTAAACAATAGAAATGTAAATTTAGCACATAATACAACATTTCTAAGAGTCTTTGTGGACGAACATCTGGACTGGACAAGAGAAATTGAGTATGTAAGTACCGGGTGAGTCAGCGATTGCGCGGAGTAGCTTTATGCCTTGAAGATAAAATTTGTCGATAATAAGCTTTTGTATTAAGGTATGGTTGGATATCTGGCACATTTTAAAAATATTTTGAATTATACAGGGTGCGCCCAAAAAGTAGGGTGTCATAAAGTTACATTTTTTTTTAATGGGACACCCTATATTTGAATACATTTATTAATTCTACGTGTTATATCATACATTTTTATTAATGTTTTAATATACGAAAAAGTTATAGTTTTTTAGATAATTCGACCATAATGAAAATTTTGCATTTGCCAGCATCTCGTTATTGTGAAAATGCTTCTTAAATTTTGACCCTAAGCGATTCATAATTTTTATACTTACTAAATAAAGTCAAAAATACATAGGTACGTATTTACTATGAAATATTTGACGTATCATTTAACAGGGTGTTTACTTTCTAGGACCAAAGTCAGAAAACTTCTAATTGAAAAATATTACTTTTTTTAAATGGAACACCCTATATATTTTTCCGTCATCTTATAGCTCGTCATAAACTCTTCCAACTTTTGTGAAGAACGTCCTATCCCTATCTTTAATAGTTTTTTAAATATTTTGATATTTAGAGATTTAATGTCCTCGTTATAGCATCTTTTGTCAATTGATCACAGTAGCCATGGAAAATAAATGAAAAAATAAATATTTTGTTATAACTGTCCCTTTTCCAAATCAGTTTCTTCTTAATAAATGTCCTTGTTCAATACACTTGTCAATCCTTTTGATGATATTTTCCCGGACATTGGATAACATGTCTGGTGTTATTGTTTGAGAGATATCCCTAATCCTATTCTCCATATCCTGCCTTGTCGTAGCTGGTGTGACATACACCCTATCTTTTATGTAGCCCCACAGGAAAAAATCTAACGGGGTAAGATCACAAGACCTTGGTGGCCATGCAACAAAACCTCCGCGGCCAATCCATCTTTGAGGATAGTGCTGATGCAAATATTCTCTTGCTTCACGATAAAAGTGGTGAGGGGCACCATCTTGTTGGAGCCACATATTTTGACGTTCATCATAGTCGACTTCTGCCAATAATCTTGGTAATGTCTGTTGCAAGAAAAGTAAATAATTACGTCCGTTTAAATGTCCATTAAAAAAATATGGCCCTATAATTCTGTTGTGAAGTATACCGCACCACACATTAACCGACCAATGGTTTTGGTGTTGAACTTCTCGGACCCAGTGTGGATTCTCTGTTGTAGAATAATGCATATTGTGTCTATTGACAGCACCATTACTTCTAAATGTAGCCCTCATCTGAATACATTATAAGATTTAAAAAATTTCGGTTTACCTCAATTTGGATACGTAAGTTACACGCCTTTGAAAATCTTCATCGTGAAGTTCCTGGATATAACTCAATATGGTACGGATAATATTTATACTTGCGTGTTGTGCGGTTTGCCGTTGACTGTGACGTATCACTGAGCGAAGCTAATTTACGGCTACTAACTAGGGGATTTTCCTGGACGTGTAACAGTATTTCGAGTTCTTTCTCACCATTTGTAGCTCTTCTATTAACAACTTTACGTTTTGAATGTTCCACACTGGCTGTTAAATCAAACATTTCCATTAAATTTTGAAAACTTCGAGGACTGGGTGTTCGCCGCTCGGGATATTTCATCCTGTATAGTCGCTCAGCAAAAAGACAATTTTTATTTGCTTCGCCCAAAACATAAATCATATCGATTAGTTCATTTTTTGAAAAATTCATTTTGAGTACCAACTTGTAAAATGACTGGACAATAAACTTTACAGTAGAATGGCTTAATTTTTACATTGACCTATTCTTAATGTCATCCAGTGCCATTATTGTCATTTATTTTCTATGGCTACTGTGATCCATTGACAAAAGATGCTATAATAAGGACATTAAATCTCTAAATATCAAAATATGTCAAAAACTATTAAAGATAGGGATAGGACGTTCTTCACAAAAGTTGAAGAGTTTATGACGAGCTATAAGATGACGGAAAAATATAGGGTGTTCCATTTAAAAAAATGTAACTTTATGACACCCTACTTTTTGGGCGCACCCTGTATAAAATAAAATATTTTTAAAATGTGCCAGATATCCAACCATACCTTATTACAAAAGCTCATTATCGACAAATTTTATCTTCAAGGCATAAAGCTACTCCGCGCAATCGTTGACTCACCCGGTACAAGGTTGAACTCTGTTCTGTACACTATAAGGTTTCTTAAGAGGTATCTGGACTTTCATACTTTGAAGCTGGTGTATTTTGCAAATTTTCAGTCAATTTTGCGTTTCGGCATTGTCTTTTGAGGTAGTGGAACTGAAGTAAGTAGAGTTGTTTGTCAGCCAGAAAAGATGCGTGAGGATTGCTCAATTTAAGCTACAATGAGTCTTGTAGAGGTCACTTCAGAAACTTAAATATTTTAACTATGTGGATTGTACATATATGAGCGTTTGGTGTTCTTTTGCAGACATATTGAATATTTCAGCAGGTATAGAAATGATCATGAGAATTATCAGACAAGGACCCTTAATTATAATACTCCCTCACATAGGTTAACACTTTCTGAGAAATTGCCTCATTTCAAATGCATTCATCAGTTCTTCAATAAACTGCCAGAAAATCTGAAGAGGTTAACAAATGTAAAGACTTCAAAAAGGCAGTATGTAAACTAATTACAGAAATAGAGCCTTATGATATCTCGGAGTTCTTGAATCGAAATATCTGATACAGGGATGTAAATGTTGAAATTCGAGAGGTCTTAATATATTTGTATTTTTCTTTTTTCGGTTGTATTGGTTTTAATTTTAATCTGTTAAAAGCAGATCATTGCTGTTAAACGATAAAAATGTTATTTTTTAGATGCATTGTGATAACAATGTCTTTGTCAGAAAGTGGTATCGTGGCTTAAATGTTATTCTTTTAAAATTTTTCTGACTCAATTTCATTCTTTGTATAATAATATCTTTGTATACTGTATACTTTTTATGAAATAAAGAAGGTTATTATTATTAAGGTTATTATTATTAATTGAGGGTACCAAAATTTACATGGGATTTTGCATGGCTCGTATGGCAGTGGTATAGGTAAAAGGTAAAAAAGGTCACAAAGTTGATTCAATAAAAAGTAGTATGAAAGGTCACAAAGTATCGAACAAGTCAATAAACAACAGCAATCGTAAATATAGTTTAGAGCGCTTTTTAGACCCTGATGATCGGTCGGATTGCTTTAACTCTATTGTTTCGTCTGGTAATGACCGATCATCCGTTCTGTTTGACAGCGCTCATATAATACACAATATACAGGGCGATTCATGACGGGGCGTCCGTTAGAACTTTTAGGAAAACGTATAGAAATTTGCCCTACTTAAATAAAATATTGGCGCTTTTCTATCACTTACGAAATATTGAAAGTAGCTGTCAACTTTTATTTTTTTAATAGGACATAATTGTTATTTTACTTCTCTACATATGAGTAGCTATTGTAAATAAAACGTAAGAAGTTAGTCTGTTAAAGTATCATAAGTAATTTTTAAAATATCATCAGTATCTCCAATGTGTTGTTTAGACAAAATGTGTTGGGGATGCAACCAAAACCTTGTTATATTTAAACAAAAGTTGACAGCTACAGTATAACCCGCCTAAACCTAGACATCCCACGTAAAAAGGAGAAGGTGGGGCACAATTCAAAGCGAAATAGCACGTTATTACGATGTCATTTAGCTGTTTGGCAAAAGCAATAAGCTACGCATATGGAGTTCGGAAAAAATAGGGAGCTATAGCAATAGCCAGATAAAGTAATACCTACATACAGCGAGGACGTAAAGTCTGTAATTCATTATTTAGGAAACGCGAATGTTTTTAAAAATCGCTCGGACACGTCGATTTTGTTTTTTTAATACGAATTTTTTTAAATATTTTTTATTATACGGGGTGTCTCCGAAAGCACTCTGCTTGGACCAACTTAAATTTTTTAAATGGGAACCCCCATTTTTTCTTTAATTTTAGGATTCTGTTCATAATTGTGAACATTTTTTTATCTAACATGTCATTATGATTTATCGACAGTTAAAGTTCGAAAATAAATACAACAATTAAATCAGTATCAGCATAACTCGGTGAATAATTTCTTGTCACATTGTTACATTTGGTCAAATTAGACAGTTTTATGCTTCGTGTCAAAATTTCGTAATATTGTGTCATTATTTTCAAGATAGATTATTTTTACTCTAACGTTTTTCTAATTTTTGAAGTTTATTAAGTAATAGTTATTGTGAAATTTCTTTTTAACAAAAATTAAACTTAATGAAGCAGAGGATAGAAATTCTAATGATGATAGGATATGGTGACAGGGTAAGAACCCAACAAGAAGTGTGTCAGTTATTTAATGAAAAATATCATAATCGTCCGCCAATTTCACAATCAGCTGTAAGTAAGATCGAGCATAAATTTCTTCAGCTTGGCCATGTTCAAGATGCTCCAAGAAGTGGTCGGAAAGCATTGAATGACGACAAAAAGATGGACGTATTATTAAGTGTTCAAGAAAATAATACCCATATTAACTCTAGGAATGGCTACAAACTTAAATATTTCGAAAACAACGGTTTTAAAAGTATTGCATGAAAATAAGTACCATCCTTTTAAGATGAAAGTCCTTCAAGAACTTTATGAAGAGGATTTTGACAGGCGGCTTGAATTTTGTGAAATTTTACAAGAAATGTGCATTAGGAATCCCAATTTTGTTAAAAACATTGTTTTTTCTGATGAATCCACATTTTGCTTGAAGGGTGAGGTCAACACACAAAATTATAGGTATTGGTCGGATATAAACCCAAATTGGATGAGGGAGGGACATACTCAGTATAGACAAAAAATAAATGTGTGGGCAGGCATTGTGGGTGATATCGTGATAGGACAGTTTTTTTTAATGATAATCTAAACGGTCACCGATATTTAAGTTTTCTACAAGATTTTTCTCCAGCTCTTTCGACGATTTTTCCTGATGAAGAAAATCCCGATTTACCACATCAGAATATTTGGTTCCAACAAGATGGTGCCCCGCCTCATTATTATTATTCAGCAGAAGTTCGCGCTTATCTTAATACTATTTTTGAAAATAGATGGATTAGAAGAAGGGGAGCTATTGAATGGCCGCCGAGGTCTCCCGACTTAACCCTCCTTGACTTTTTTCTGTGGGGTTACCTTAAAGGAAAAGTTTTTCAAACTAAGCCAATGGACATGGAGGACTTAAAGAATCGAATTGTTCAAGAAATACGATCAATCAGTCCGGAAGTCAATCATTAACCTTTGGGCAACATTTTCAACATTTATTAAAATGTTAAATAATTGTTGTATTTATTTTCGAACTTTAACTGTCGATAAATCATAATGACATGTTAGATAAAAAAAAATGTTCACAATAATTATGCACAGAATCCTAAAATAAAAAAAAAATGGGGGTTCCCATTTAAAAAATTAAAGTTGGTTCAAGCAGAGTGCTTTCGGAGTCTCTTAATAAAAAATAATAAAAAAAATTCGTATTAAAAAAACAAAATGGACGTGTCCGAGCGATTTTTAAAAACATTCAGCGTTTCCTAAATAATGAATTTATTCCAGACTTTACGTCCTCACTGTATAAACATTTCGAAATTTAGCAGTGTTCAGGTTTCTTCTAAAGGGTGTTGAATCTACACACTCAGTATTACGCTGAGGTCAATCCTAAAATGACGAAAGAAATACCATACGCAATAAGAATGTCATTAATTTGTAGTAATGACAATAAAACCTATGCATAGGCGTAGTTAGACGGTCAACACTGGGGGTGCTAAAGTCCAGTGGCGGCTCGCTACATGTTAACGTGGGGGTGCAAAAAGTCCGCCGCAGGCTGAATGCGCAGTAGGCGAAATTTTTTTTAAGACCACGCCCAAATTTGGTTAATAATTTTTAGTAAATATTTTAATGTGATGTTAATAGCAGGTTTAGGTCTTTCAATGTTCTTGACAATCACTTTCTTCTCCAACGGTAACTTGCTAAAAGATTTGTTCAAAAATTTCACGGTGTATTTTATATCCGACGACGCACGTACTCATTGTTTTTTCGTGTTTATTTAACTTTAAACTTTAACTGAATTCAATAAAACCATATTAAACCTTAATAAACAAAAAAAATAGTCAAAATACCGGCTAAAAATTTCCGCGAATTTGAACGACTACGACTGGTTAAATTTAAATTATGAAATTAATGCAGAATTGCAGAACATGACATACACAAGCTATTATGCCGCTCTCATTTTACGAGATTTTTATGATCATAGACCCGCTCTGACAAGTAAACTGGGCGTGAACTACACGGTACACGGAGAGAAATTTTGAACAGAATCCGCAACTACCTAAATATACTTGAATTTGTACCAGAATTCGAATGCTTGAAATATTAATATAAAATTGAAAAGAGTTTTGTATAAAAAATTCATTATACATATAATATAATGTATATTATAAAAATAAGTTAGTTCTAAAATTACCCTATATACCCATTATATTGTAAATTTTTTTTGGGGGTGCTAATTTAGATTTCGGGGGTGCTTAGCACCCCCAAGTACCCCCCTAACTACGCTTATGCCTATCATATAGGATATAGGGTCCCCTTTTGTTTTGTTAGCTATAAGAGACAGAAGTGCTGCAGTATGTCGTGGTTGGTATGGGATAATCCAATGGTTGATGCACATCAGGAATAAGAAAATGGCTAAACTAAGAAAGGGGTGTAGTGCAACCTAAAGAGGTATATTTGGCAAGGCTACCAGTTTCGTAAAACGTAAATCAATGCAGCTTTTATACAAACACTCGTTTTTACGGTGTCAGTTCCGTGACTATCGCCAGCTTCTGCATATAGTAGTCAGTAATAAAGACATATAGTTGCAAGGAAAATTTAATGAGTTTAAAAAAAATGTGTTCCTTCCCCTTAACGTTTAAAATTATAAGGGGTTAATCTGCCTAGTAATCCAAACAGTAGAATGCTTATTCCCCATACGGCCAAAGCACGAAGGTGGGCTGGCACTGCATGACTGATCCTTGGTTAAAATGTAACAGTCTCTTGATTAAAAATATAGTTCTAAATGTTAGGAAAGGAATAATTGGAAACGTTAATATTTCACAGATATTTAACCCTCCTAACCCCTTTCTCTACCCCTGCGAATACCCACATATTAGAAGATTTATACAGGAAGCTGCGTATATGCCGAAAATTATACTACAAGACGACAATCTCCAGACCAGACATATATATTTATCTCTCCTTAAGCAAAATGGAGAAACCCCCAGTGCATTTAAATAATTAACAATACGGTTCTTGTAAAAAATATATGCGGACATCGACATAACAAAATACTTGACCAAAAACAACGAAGTCTAACGTTTAAAATAATCCATCAAGCATACTCCTTTCTTACAAATCTTAAAAAAATAAATAAGGCTTCCTCAGATACATGTCAAAATTGCAACATGAATAGGGATAACTTAATGCACAGATTCTTATGCACGCAGCATTCGCGATTAATCTCAGTTCTACTAATAAAAATGGTCAATCAGATAACGGGAACGCAGAGTAGACTATTCACAATATTAAACTTTACATTTAAAAATACCAACAAAAGACAAAATCACTGCACTCTGTATCTAGTAATAGAAACCATAGAATATATCTTCAACAACGGAGTCAATGGCACCCTAAGCCTGGATCCACATACATCCGTGATACGCATCCGTTCTGTACCACATGATTAATATGAACCAATGAAATTTTAGAGCCCTAAACTTTCATTGGTTCAGATTAATCATGTGGTACATAACGGATGCGTATCACGGATGTTTTTGGAT
Source organism: Polydrusus pterygomalis (assembly GCA_963969555.1). Lineage (NCBI taxonomy): Eukaryota > Metazoa > Arthropoda > Insecta > Coleoptera > Curculionidae > Polydrusus > Polydrusus pterygomalis. The sequence continues at coordinate 30,966,764 of OZ018384.1, read as the reverse complement.
CCGGCCTTAGGCTGGATCCCATTTATTTCATTAACAAATAAGCCATTCATCTAAAACTAAGTACTTACAAGTTAATGCAGAAAAAGTACCTATACTAGCACCAGACTAAATAAGTCATAAAAAAATATAAAAACAAGTTACGTAAAGCAGATTACAAACAAAAAAACTACTAGAATTAAAATGTATCCTCTAAAAATTCGGAAACAGAGTATTATGTCTTATTCAAAAGAATCTTCTTGACCTCCCTCTTAAATTTTTTAATGCATACAATCTCTCTAACCTGCCTATATAGGCAGATGATTAAACATTTTTTTGCCCCTGTATGCAAAAGAATTCTTAATTAAGGTGGAACCCGGTATCAGAAGAGCTGTGGTGTGAGTATTACGGAAAAAATAAGACGAAGCAGAGAGAATTTCCTGGCTAAACTTTTTATGCACGAAACATACGGTTTCTAATATAAAAATACATGGTAATGTTAAGATTTTGTTACTAACAAACAATGGCCTACATGACTCCCTTCGTTTCAAGCCAAACATAAATCGCAGAGCTCTTTTCTGGAGAATAAATACGGTGTTAAATAAATAACCGGAACAAGCACCCCAAAAACACACACCATACTGCAAGTGTGAATCAATTAAAGCGAAGTAGGCAGCCCTCGCAGTTACTATATCCATTTCCCGGGAAAAAAACCCTTAAGGCATAGCAACCTCTAGAAACCTTAGTGGTTAGTTGTAACATGTGGCTCAAACTTCAACCTATCATAAACAAAAAAACCCAGAAATTTATTATAATTTACTCTACCCAGAGCTTGAGAATTTAAAATGACGCCGTCCACTTGACATTTAATGTTAATATTCTTGGTCTTAGATAAGTTGATGGTAAGTAGATTAGCATCACACTAATCCTTCACTCGAACCAAGTCGTTACTGATAACAATCCCCATTTGGCCAGCGTCTCCGGAATGCCACAGCCACAGAATAGTCGCGTCATCCGCAAAAATACCTCATATATCCAGGGTTGCCAGATCATTAATATATATCAGGAAAAGCAAGGGACCAAGGATATATCCCTGTGGGACACCAGTGGCCAAGCGTAAGCTGGAGGAAATGTCGTAATTGAAAATAACTGACTGATGACGATCCGACAAATACGATCTGATCCAGGCCAAGAAAGGTCCCTCGAAAACCATAAACTTCAAGCTTACCGAGCAGTCCACACAGTCAAAGGCTTTGGTCAGATCGCAAAACACCGCAGCGGCAACCTCTCCGTCATTAATTGAAACGTATAGGTCCTTTAGAAAGGAAAAAATGGCATCATCAGTGCTTTTCTGGGCCCTAAATCCAAATTGGGCAACGTTCAATATACCTCTAGCATTCATAAAGCTCGTGATACGTTTCTTGACTAGCCTTTCTACAATCTTTGATAATGTTGGTAGCAGCGAAATTGGTCTAAAGTTAGATGGTGTCGTAGGTCACCCCCTTTAAATAGTGGGATGACTTTAGCAATTTTTAAACAAGGTGAAAAAGTACCCAAAGTGAGCGACCAATTAATAGCCTCTGCCAAGGAGCTTAGAGCTACATTGGGGCGGGAGAACAAGAAATATTTTCAAAGACACATCGTCCCAGTCGACAGCGTTTTTATTTCCAGAAATTTAACATAATAACGTAATACTCTCCTTAAGTGCTCCCTAACGGAGATACAGGGCCCCAAACAGGGACCAACCGATTTACCTTTTCGGCTCTAACTTTTGAACCGACACGTATAATTTTATGAAATTTTAGTATTTTGTGTAGGCCACAGAGACTCATAAAACCGTTCTACATTAGATGTTTTACATTATCAGGGAAGTCAGGAACGGACTTGCCACCACACTCGTTGGGTAAAAATTTTGACAGGTGTCATTTTACAGAGCTGAAATTTGATTTTTTAAATACTTTAGTTATTTTTATTTAATTACTTACTCTCTCTACCCATTTCTCATCATACTCCATCGAGGCAAACGTAGAGTACCTTTTTTTAAATAAAAATAACTAAAGTATTTAAAATATTAGTTTTACATGTCGGTTCAAAAGTTAGAGTCGAAAAGGTAAGTTGCTGGGGGGCCTGGATCTCCGTTAAGGGGCACTTTGGGTGTTTTTTTTATATGACAAAGTAGAGTTATTTTGACCTTCCCTATACGCTCCCGAGAGTTTGCCATATACCTACTTACCGGACACCCTGTATATGCATGTCCTAACCATAATTTAACCAAACTAAGTTTTGTGCATTGCGAAAAAAATTAATAATTTTTATTAGGAGAGCATAAATGCCAGAAGATATTTAACTATGAAAATGAAAAAAATTCAGGAAAGTTTTATAATAATTATGGAAGGCCATATTATTAGACGTATTGCTTATATAGGCTCATATGGTAAACAAAATTATGAATTGTAAAAATCTTTTTCTATAGGTTGACACAAGTAAGTAATTTTGTCATAATATTAATTATTTTTTATTGCAAAAGGAATACTGTCATGTATTATCTAAATAATGTCTGCATGATTACGCATGCGCAGCACACCTACATATTCGACTTTAAATTTGCACCTCGAAAAACTTCTGCTATACTAATACCAGAGAACGGAGATATCGATGCAATTCGTGTTACACGTCATCGTGGGGTGCGTTGATGGAGGACTAGGAGGGTGGTCCTCCATAAATTTAAGTTTTGCTTTGTACTCGAGCACCAACATGTTGTTTAGAGTGTTCATCTCACCAAGACGTGTACTAAAAGAAGAGTAAGTGGCAACGAATTCTTTCTTATACAATGACATGCTCCTTTTACGTCTAAAAAAATGAGTAGACATTAAGTTTTAGTTACTCATTAACATGTATCGCTGATCACGTCGAAAAAAGTGTTGTCATAATATGCTAAGCGCCATATTAGACAACGAATATTGACACCAGCATACTAGCTATAAGCGCCGACTTTTCATTCTTCTGTAATAACAATAATAAAAATATATAAACTACCATTATTTTTCAAAATTAAAAATATATGAAAACAATATTTTAACAGCGCTTATTTCAGATTACATTTGAGGGTCGTCAGCAATGATCTGGTACCCATAGATGAAACAATAATTACAAATGAACCTATTGACTAAATCGTATTCCATTCTGAAATAAATCAACATACAAATTTCGGCCCTCCTTGTTTGTCAAACTTACCCTATTAAAAGTATTAACATGATTTGGAAAATTTAAATGTTTGTCTAAAACCTTATCAAATGTCTGCATTATGGCAACGCAGCAGTAAGAGATCCGCCCCCAAAGATGTGACCGCCACGACATTGGTCTGAGGCAATGATGTCGTTGTTTCATTCATTTCCGAATGTCCACAGAAAATGCAGGGACGTAGCTAGGAATTTTGGCGCCCCGGGCGAATAGTAGTTCTGCGCCCTACCAGACAATCTTAAAACTAAAATTATACATCTATAAATTTTAGTTTAAAAAAATATATTAACAGCAGTGGCGACTCGTGATTTGTAAACTTGGGGGTGTACTAGAAGCCCGCTGCAGGCGAAATGCGCCGCAGTCGAAAATTTTTCAAGACCACGCCCAAATTTGGTCAATAATTTTTAATAAATATTTTTAAAATTTATGATTACCTACTTATTTTATTGAAAATTAAATAAGATAAAAAAAATAAAAAAGGCCAATTTATTTTTCATTAGTGGGTACATTGTTTAAAAGTGCAATAACAGCTTCATTAAAGTTTGGAATAACTGTAATGTATTGTTTCTCAAATATTCCACATTCATAGTCGTTTTGGCACTAAAACTGTTCATTTTTATTAAAATAAGTCTTTACTACCCCAAAATAATAACAAAAATATAAAGGTAAACTCCAAATAATAAATTCATACAGCAATGAACTCAACGGCGCACATTTAATTTGTGCGAGTTTTCCTATTAGAATCGCGCTTTCCCCCACCACACCTGCTAGTACAAGATGCATAGAGAAACAGCAGAAACCCCGCCTACGTAACGCATGTGTGCGACTTATGAATTCCTACGCGCCATACGCTTGCTCTTGACAACCGACTTGGCGAGAGCTATTACACCACGTTTCGTTCGATTGTTTGACGGTACGTTAAAGTAGGAGGGTTCTAACTTATATTACGGTAAGAATATAAAGAAGATGAATTTAAATGAACATTATTTTTTCTTTATGGGGTAATTCTTTATGGATTATGGGGGTGCACGTGCTCCTGTGCTCCTATGGAGAAACCGCCACTGATTAAACAGACTTGAACTTAACATTCGTGAAAAAAATTGCTTGTTCGGACTTGTGTGACTTATGTCGTGGCAACTCACAACCCACGTAGCATAGTGACGCAATCGAATCGCGGCGCCTTTTCTTCAAATATCGGCGTTGCCAAATGTCAAAAGCAATCCAGCCGTAATTGCATAAGTAAATTTTTAAATTCCCGTATTTCTAATGATCATTTTGGCGCCCTGTTAATATGGCGCCCTGTGCGGTCGCCCCCCCCCTTGCTACGTCCCTGATGAAAATGTATCGCGAAATAACATCGATGTTTTCGTTGCATCAAAAATTTTTTTAAATGGAATTAAAATTTCTTAAAATAGTTAATTTGGAGCCCAGTTGTCGCCTTCTAAGGTTGCCGCCCCGGGCAGGGGCCCGGCTTGCCCGCCCCTAGCGCCGGTCCTGCTATAAGGTACCAGATAATTTGTATTTAGAGTTTTAAATGACAAGTGTAGAGAAGACTATACTGTCCTCTGATAAAGAATTAACACATCACAGAACCCAATAGCTAAGGTATTTATAATATAATATTAACGTTGGAGTTATTCGAATATACAAGGTGTTATGGAATTAACTTTGTATTACGGTATTACTTTGCTTTACTATTACTTACTGCATAAAAATATATGTCGCCTTGCTATAATAAGAGAAAACATTGTCTTCAACATTTTTGGCGCTTCGCTACTGGTGGACTATACAGTGTCACCAGTCCGTATCATATGGGATTTTTTTTTATTAATAGCTTTATTCAAAATTTGACTTTGGCATCAAGTTCTGCTTCGATCGAGATGGAAATTAAGCAAAAAAATAGTAGTAATCAGTATGTAATGTTTGATGCAAAGTTTATCTAATTACATCAGTTTTGCCAAAACCGACGTTTCTCATTTTTCTTAAGTTAGTAAACAGAGATACAAAATGAAAATATTAGGAAGCTTTCGTTGAAATTTTACTTAATTAATATTGGATCAAAAAGAATAAATATTAATCGCTCGAAACATTTTATTCAACAAAAATATAGTTTAATATAATTAATTTAATTTAATATTAATTAAGTAAAATTTCAACGAAACTTTCCTAATATTTTCTTTTTGTACATCTGTTTACTAACTTAATAAAAATAAGAAACGTCGGTTTTGGCAAAACTGATGTAATTAGATAAACTTTGCATCAAACATTACATACTATCAATAACAATTTCAGTTTTTGAAGCAAAATAAATAATTGGAAACAAACATTTTACACAAAATTGCATTAAGATTACAAATGAAGTAAAGGCAAATGGTTTTACATCGATGTATAAAAGTTAATCTACGAGGGTTGATCAAAATTTTCAAGAATCTGGCAAAAAATAAAAATTGTATTAGACTGTCAAAATATCATACAGAGGCTAAAAATGCCTAAATAAACAACTTTCTCGAATAAAGTTTTTCGATATTTTGATAAATAAGGGCATTTTCGAACTTATTTTATTAAAAATGTCAAATTTGACAGGTAACGCAAGTCGTGCAGCTGCTTCATACGTCATTTTTGGTTTTTAGGTAAGCAAAAACTAACTGCTTTTTCAATTTTTACCTATACCTAATAATAAAAAAAAATCCCATTTGATGCGAACTTTCTTGCGGACACTGTATTTTGTAAATTGCACCACTTTTGCAAAATAAGACTTAACGCAACCTACATAAAACTTCTTAGTTTTGACAATGCTTTATTTCAGATACATTTTCTTTAAATAAGCGCCATATTAAATGTGTGTTTTTCTACAAAATCAAAATTGGGCTAATAAAATTTGGTCGCATGGCATGTGATGCAAAGTTTATTTGTTTTTGACCCTGTATAAGGTAACTTCATAAAATACGTATTTTTGAAAACGTAGATTGTGTCTGAAAGTAAAAAAATAAAAAAAAAATAAAAAAAAGGGGTTTTAAATTAAATCGTTGAAAATAGATAAACTTTAGGTTACGTTAAGCTAAAATTTATTTTCCACTTAAAACATTTTACTGATGACACTGTGTTCTTTTTTGTCTTAATATTAAGGTGTATTACTTTCAGACACAAATTACGTTTTCAAAAATACTTATTTTATGAAGTTATACAGGGTCAAAAACAAATGAACTTTGCATCACATGCGACCAAATTTTAATAGGCCAATTTTAATTTTGTAGAAAAACACACATTTAATACTTTAAAGAAAATGTATCTGAAATAAAGCATTGTCAAAACTAAGAAGTTTTATGTAGGTGCGTTGAGTATTATTTTGCAACAGTGGTGCAATTTACAAAATATAGGTAAAAAATCAAAATTATCCTATGCAGCTGAAATTTTGCATGTGGGCTAGAAACTGCATTTAATAAAACTTTTTCTAATAACTTTTTTCGATATTTTCAGAAATAACCCCACTTTTGAATAATTTTTTGGAAAAAATTAAAATTTGACAGATAATGCGAATCACATGACTGCTATTTTTTTGCCTAATTTTCATCTCGATCGAAGCAGAACTTGATGCCAAAGTAAAATTTCGAATAAAGATATTAATAAAAAAAATCCCATATGATGCGGACTTTACTGGTGACACTGTATACTAGGCTGGCCCATCTCCATAGGGGTGAAAAAAGTTTTGAAGATTTTTACCGGGCCACCCTGTGAAAATGTTCCTTTATATTAAAAAATAAAACCACCAAAATATTAGGTACCTCTTACATACAAATTTTATTAAATAATCCTCATTTTATTAGCTATTGCGGAGTAGATCGGTATCAGACTATTTTGTTGCCTGTAATTAAAATATTTATTACTAATTTGGTAACTTCTAAAAATAAAAATATTCCTGACCCTTTACAGGTATAATTTATCCAATGTCAGTGTGATGACATTCCAATCATTCCATACGGCGGTAAACGTCGGTCTCTTTGCGACTATTTACCGCCGTATGGAATGTCATCACACTGACTTTGGAATAACAATACTTAGCTGTTTTCTTGGAATTTTTGTGTATTTCCAGCGGCTTTGCCAGTGCCAATAATTTCTTACTTATGTTAGTATGCAACAGACCTCCTTAGAGATAAATTAAGTTTGTCTGTGTATTTTCTTTGTGAAATTAAAAAACCAGTGGCGTAGATATGGGGGGGGGGGTCCAGGGGGTCTGGACCCCCCCCCCCCCGAGATAGTAAGACAATATCACGATAAGTAAGTTAAACAATTACAATCAACATATTCAAAGTCACAAAGGAAAAGGATTGTTGAAAAAAAGAAAATTATCTCCTTTTAATTCCATTAGTGCTTATCAAAATAAAAACGTCAAAACGTTCGCGTTACGTTATATAAGAAATAGGTATATTTTTAAAAAAAAATCTATTCATTTCAAAATAACAGGAAAAACTTTGTTGAATTGATACTTTAAAGCTATACATTTCTGAGAGCTCAAAACAAAATTTTAGGGCGTGGCACCCCAAAAATTTTTCGCCTCCAGAATGAAAAGCTATCTACGCCACTGTAAAAAACAATCGTGATAATGTCTGGGAATCGAAATTTACCGAAAGATAGTATCGTGTACTTAATTGGACATTATACACCTCAAATTATTGGTAATAAAGTAATAAGTTGCCTTCCAATAAACAAGTTTTGCATGTTTTATTCTTTACCATGCGTGAAGTGAAACTAAGTTTACGTGATAGTGCCGCGCTAACTATTAAAGAAGCTTCTATTTTTTGGGACAAAGCTCGCATACCAATACGAAAAGAAAGCCACTGTATTGAAAAACTGGAAAAAACTTCACGCCGAGTGGAGAGCGATACAGAAGTCAGCTAAGAAAAAGAGCGAAAGCGCAAAACAAAAAGAACAAACATTTGTGGAAAAGATGGACGATTTATTTGATATATCCCATGCAAACGCCCTTGAGCTAATAACAATTGAAGAGGACAAACAGTTTTTAATCAGTCAGAAGCAAAAAGGCCGCCCGGGGTTTATGTATGGCATTGACTACCACCTAGCTGCTCGAGAAAAAGTAGGTGAAGAAAAGCACAAAAAAACTGTCGGAGCGATTTCAACGAAGTCGTCAAGAAAAATCTTAACTAATGGAAACCGTGACATTTTCATTCTCGGGAAGCAGTTCTTCCGTTGAAATTGGAAGTAAAATAGAAGGGAAGCTAGAGTCCCCAGAGGAAGTACCGCTAGCCCTAGAAGAGCCTGGTCTATCACAGCCAAAAAAAAGAAAATTTTACGGAACAACTAACATTGTTACACCAAAAATAGTAGCTGCACTTGATGCCCGTAGGATAAGCGATAGAGATGGAGTTCGTATTTTGACCGCAGTAGCAGAAGCACTAGGACATGATGTTCCGTCTCTGTCTATAAGTAGAAGAACTCTTCAACGAAGTAGGCAACGTATGAAAAAAGAAAGGGCTGCAAAATTAAAAGTCACTTTTAAAGGATATGATCTTTTGGCACCAATAATCCATTGGGATGGAAAACTTCTGATATAGGCTCTTCGGTCGTTCCTTTCGTCAGATCCTAGCTTCACTGATGAGCCGTGATAAGGCGAAACCGGTCTGGGGGAGGGAACGACCAAACATTTAATTTATAAATATTGTTTTGTCATACATTTCGCCTTTACAAATACAACATATTTGCAAAATTAGGTAATAATTAATTTTTCATTTTTATCACAATTAACGTTGCAGGCACCACTTCCTGGCATCCGATCAAAATGAAATTTTAGTGGGGATGTTTTTTCATCAAATGGAACCATTTTAAGGGGTGGCAGCTCAATTTTTCCTAGGTTGCATAAAATGGGCCACCCTACTGTATACACATAGTCGTATAAGATTAGTTCACTCTTGGTTATGTAGAGGTGAATATTGGCGTGTAATAAGTCATTTTCATAATACCCTGTATACCAATGTAGAAGTAATTAGCAGTAATTACTTTACCTGCGATATATCTGCCTGTTCTGAGCTTCCTGCTCTTCTAATCTACACATATTCATAATGTATATACATACAACACTTATCCATTACTATAACAAATTTTTTTATGCAGGCTTTTAGCTTTCTGGAGTCCTAAGTCCAATCCCATCGCATCCCATTAAAGCAGATGTAGTATATATAAAAATGGCACCTTGTTGACTAAAAACAAATACAAGCATTAGTAAATTTCTTAATAACACGTTTGCCGTAAACAATTTATATAGAAAAGAAGTTACTTTAAAAATACGTTTCCTTTCTTTCGTCGGACCCTAACCTCGCTGATGAGCCATGATAAAGCGAAACGCGTCCGGCCATAGATCTGACGAAATGAAAGAAAAATACTCTTCTATTTAACCATTGACAAACTTTATGAATATTTTTGGAATACAGGCCATATAGGTATTCTAAATACATGGTCATTGCTATAACTATTCTAGAAAAAGTAATTTTTTTATGCCTCCTATAGCCAGTTACAAATCAATTTAAATACTACATGGTACATGAAACTGTCAGAAACAAATACCTGACATACAGAGGTTAAAAAAGGTGCGTTTTGCAAAAAAAAGTCATTGTTTTCTAGATCTCTGCTAGCTTTACTTCTAAGGACTTAAACAACTCTGTTGTAAGTTTTATCGTAGTTCCGAGTAGAACAAAAGTTAACATCAAGTGAACAAATTACCATGCAAATCCCATGTCTCGAATTTAAAAAAATGCACTGTATAAAAAAACGACATATCGTCACCTCAGAGGTATACTGTTGTATGTCGCATTTTTGTCATTTTTTAGTTATTAGCGCTACAAAGTTGTAAGTCGATTAAACTTTATTTCTGTGGAGGTACAAAGTTGTATCTTAATAAATTCGACGTCGGCAACCAGGATTACAAAATTGTATGCAGGCAATACAACGTTTTTACTGTTGCATAGTGGTATGTGGTACTTACACTTTGGTAACTTCAAAAATATTTATATAAAAAAGTTTGTATTCGTGATTGTCGACCTACAAGATCTGATGCGGCAACAACCAGCAATAAAATGAAACTCCCTGTGCGTTTATCTTTTAACAAATCCATTCAACCCGAACAAACCCGATAATAAAATTCAAGCCATCAAAAGTATATTTAAATGGATGCCAGAAGTTGACCAAACCTATTATAAAACACTATTTCCAAAATAATTTTCCTCTGTCTTTCATTTTATTACATTTAATAGATTTCTAAGGCTTTTCCTACTTTTTTGAAAAATAAATGTTAGTAAGATTATTTTTTGTTGCGTTTATAAAATGCAAAGTTGTATGTTAAATTTAGACAATAAAGTTTTTTATTGAGATAACATAGTTGTATGTTTTTTTTAATACCTGAATTTTAGCACAAAGACTTTTTTTCATAAAGTTTTGAACATGAATCTTAGTACTTTGTACTAAAATCTAGCTAATTTAATTATCTTAAAAAAGTATCTTTAGCACGGCCGGAGTTATTATAGCCAAAATTTTGTTTTTCGTTTTTCTTAAAACTAGGTTCAATGCACTTACAACAGTATAATTCTGAGGTGGCGATATATATAGGTACATACCCTTTATTTGAACCTTTCAAAGCCTCAGCAACTGTTTCGGCCTTCCTTTGCCATCATCAGTGTTGCACGGCCCCTGTGCGGTAAATGGGGGCAACAACAGACAGCTGCTTACTCGTTAGTTGTGAATATTTGGTTACCTAAAACGTAACCAGCTGCCAAGAATATACAAGGTTCTTACAACTTTGACCACTTATAGTATATTCTTAAAATCTTAAAAAGAAATATTTAATAAGTAAAATCTAAAAAAAAAGGATTAAATTATAGTAAAACCTAAAAAGAAAAATGGTTTTGCTCATCAACATTAACTAACAGAAATGTTGGGTAAAACCTTTATAGTAAAACAGTACTTTAAAATATGTAATAAATGTTCACAACAACCTACAAAAAAGTTGTTTTATGAATCAAAATTTTTACTCAGTCCTAAATAAATGTTTACTTAGGTATACTTACTTCAATCTAAAAAAAAAATATACAGTTGTATTAAGCATATGTACTTATAAATAATATACACCCATCACAAACCTAAAAAAGTGATTTTATGCATCAACATTTGGTCCGATCATACAGTAAAATGTTGGATAAAACCTGTTATTCCTGAAAAAAATCTTCCCATGACTTTTGACATACTTTCCATTAAATTTGTATATTTATTTTGTGAATCAATAATTTGTTGCCCTAAAATGGAATAAGATTTTATTACATTTCAACCACTTAAAAAAACTGAGAATTTTTACTTACCTTTTTTAATTAATTATACTTATACCTACTTTACACAGCCTGCAGTTATTTAACTTGGCATCAAAAGCTCGGAAATTTTGATATTTTCAATTTTACTTTTTCAGTTGCACTATATATAAGTACTCACTCATTTATCTTCTTACAAAGGATAACGTGTTAAATACAAGAACCTTATTTTTCCATATGCTCTACTTTACTGTTCAGTACATACGGATATTTAAACTTTAAACCATAAGGTATTGACAGTCAAAGTTAGACTCTTATTTGCAATAAAACGAAATTATCAACCAAAACAATTAAATATGATGAATGAGACACAAACTTTAACAAGTGTAAGTGCATGGTTATTGTTGTTAACACTTCATCTTTTACCTGTACAATAACAGAAAAGGAAAGATAACTATCTTACCTCTTAAATATAAAAGAATTGAATATTGTTAACGTCCTTTATTGTAAGAAGATAAATTAAAAAAAAAGATAACAGCACAAACTCGAACAAATCGCGCACTCGCGAAGGGGATGTTTACTTACAGCATAGATTACAGTCGGGGACGAACGCAACCACCGCCCATGCTTACTGACCTGAAACAACAGAAAAAAATCTATTAATTATGGATATACATTTAAATCAAACAGTTTATTGTAGTGTTATATAGGATATAGTTAATTGGTCAGCAGGGGTAGGGAAAGAAAATGTAAGAAAGGTTGATTGCTGCCATTAAACTATTACAATTTAATAATACGATCCACACTGTATTAGGCATTGAGTTTTCAAGAACAAGTTATAAATTATAAATTTCTTAGGTTTAAAATACATATATACATACAGTGATGGGCTAAAATATGGAACAAATTCATTTAAAAATCAGGTATTCATTTTTTGAAAAAACGCTCGGACACGTCGATTATAATTCTTTCTTCCGGATTTTTTGCCTCAAAAGAAATTAAACCGGGTGTGTCAAAAAGTAGATGTAGCAAAATTTTTTTGTTTTTTAAATAGAACCCCCCTATTTTTACTTATTACCCTAATTCTACGTCAAATTCTGCGCATAATTCATGTAGCATACTCTATCCTTATCTCTAACGGTTTTAGAGAAAAATTACATCATAAAAAAATTCTTTAAAAAAGGGTACATGTAGGTATACCGACTTAAAGGTAAACAGGTAAATTTAAATGAATTGTTACTACGATAGCAAGTCATGTGTCAATCAAAAATTAGTTTAGGTATAATTTTGAAAAACGGTGATCATGGTGCATTTAAATGAAACACAAAGAATCGAAATTTTAATTTTAATTGGATGTGGAGACAAAACAAGAAGTCAAGAAGAAGTTTGTAACTTGTTTAACGCTAAGTATCCAGAACGGCCGATTACAAGATCTACAGTAAGTAAAATTGAGAAGAAATTCAGGGAAACAGGGAATGTAAAGGATCGTCTACGGCCAGGTCGTCCAAAAATTAGTGAAAACTCACAATTGAACATATTGTTAGAGGTTGAAGATAATCCTCATAGTGCATCCACTGAAGTAGCCCTTAATAATGATGTTAGCCGACGATTTGTGTTGCGGGTATTGAAACAAGAAAAGTACCATCCGTACAAAATTAGGTTGCTGCACGAGCTAAACGAAGATGATCCCGACCGCCGACTACAGTTTTGTGAAACTATGATGGAAATTTGCAACTTAAATCTATTTTTCCATCGCAACATATTTTTTAGCGATGAAGCCACGTTTTGTTTGAATGGTTCGGTAAACAGACAAAATTTTCGGTATTGGAGTACAAATAATCCCCGTTGGATGAGAGAACAGCACACGCAATACCCACAAAAAGTAAATGTTTGGGCAGGGATATTAAATGATAGAATTATTGGACCTTTTTTCTTCGATGGAAATATTACAGGAGACCGGTAATTACAATTTCTTCAAAATTAATTAATTCCCACACTAGCAGCGGATTTTCCAAATCCGAATCAGCCTCATCTACCAGAAGCGTCTATTTGGTTTCAGCAGGATGGTGCTCCGCCTCATTTTGCTCGACAAGTACGAGAGTATTTAAATACTGTATTTCCCGAACGATGGATAGGTAGAAAAGAAACCCATAGAATTGCCTGCAAGATCTCCCGATCTTACACCCATGGATTTCTTTCTTTGGGGTTATTTGAAATCAAAAGTGTATAAGGATAAACCACAAAATTTGGAAGACTTAAAATTTAAAATTAGATATGAAATTAGGCAAATTAATGAAAATACTGTAAATAATGTTTTAGAAGGGTTTTTAAGTAGATTAGCATATTGTTAAGAAGTTATCGGTTTGCATTTTCAACACTTAATAAACTAATTTTTTAACCCTTTTTTAAAGATTTTTTTTTATGATTTAATTTTTCTCTAAAACCGTTAGAGATAAGGATAGAGTATGCTACATGAATTATGCGCAGAATTTGACGTAGAATTAGGGTAATAAGTAAAAATAGGGGGGTTCTATTTAAAAAACAAAAAAATTTTGCTACATCTACTTTTTGACACACCCGGTATAATTTCTTTTTGAGGCAAAAAATCCGGAAGAAAGAATTATAATCGACGTGTCCGAGCGTTTTTTCAAAAAATGAATACCTGATTTTTAAATGAATTTGTTTCATATTTTAGCCCATCACTGTATAAAGCGAGAAGGGTAGTCTTGACCGACTAGTTAAACAAAAAAAATGTAATTCTTGGGGTGTCGGTCCTGATGAGGGCTTGTTAAATGAAAATGTTTTTTTAAGCTACGCCATGCAAGCTTTCGATAATGTTTATTATCTTCTTCAGGGCTACAATATGAACAAAAAATCAATTAGTCATAAAAAACTCTAAGGTTTGGAAAACTGATAGGGAGAATTATTTATTTTGATTTTTATAACAGTCAAAAAGGATCACAATTTTCGAAAAAAAAAGGTTTAAAAATCAATTACTTACTGCTAATTAGCATTATGTAGGGCAACCAATACGAGCATGTATACATACTTTTCAATGCTCGTATTGGTTGCCCTACATAATGATAATTGGCAGTCAGTAATTAATTTTTAAACCTTTTTTTCGAAAATTGTGATCCTTGATCCTTTTTGACTGTTATAAAAATCAAAATAAATAATTCTCCCAATCAGTTTTCCAAACCTTACAGTTTTTTATGACTAATTGATTTTTTGTTCATATTGTAGCCCTGAAGAAGATAATAAACATTATCGAAAGCTTGGCGTAGCTTAAAAATGCATTTTCATTTAACAAGCCCTCATCACGACCGATACCCCAAGAATTACATTTTTGTTATATACACATATACAGCCTGTTCAAAATGAAGTCGGCACTATTGCTAACTTTCTTATTATAAGAGATAAGACGACGGTTAAATTAACAAAGAAATAGCATTTTTTCTGCTGATAATTATGGCGATGACGAAAAAAAAATTGAATATCAGGATCACCTGATATTAACAAAAACGTATTTTTCTTTAATGGAATGGGGTATTTTTGCTATAACTGCTTGGTACAGAGTGCAATTCTAATTAAAATTTATCTTTTACTACATATCGCTAAACTCAACAATAACAGAGATATTTACATTTTAATAAAATTTTCAATTTATAACCGCAGGCGGCCGTGCACCATATTAAAGGCCTATCTCGATAACTTATCGACAGGCTGTCATCACAAAAAAAATCGCAGGTAACCATGAAATGTAATTTTTTATTTTTATTATCGTAGGTGGCTATTTACCAGATTAACAAAAAAAAATCCTTTGACAGATCTTTTAATCTGTTGTACTAAGTTCAGTTTTATTTAAATAAAATGTTTTCCCATTTAGAAAAATGCGATCTGCTAGAAACATACATAGTGTGCCAAAAAAATAGCGAACGTGCTTTGGAACGATATCGTGCAGTATTTCCTGAAAGAAATATGCCTGACCGGAGATATTTTTTTTGATATTATACCGAAAATTTCGATCCAATAAAAAAGTTTTTGACAAATCAATGCCAAAAAAGATATTTATTATAAACGAAGATACTGAAATAAATGTGTTGGCGTATTTTGAAGCATTCCGCGAAAACCCTACAAGAGATTGTGTGAAAGATCTTGGACAATGTTTGGGAACTATTCATAACATATTAAAAAAGTACAAGTACGTACCCTACAAGTATAGACCAACACAGACTTTATTGCCAGGTGACCAAGAAAGACGTATGGAATTTTGTCGGTGGCTTATTAATACTGCAAATGAGAATCCAAATATTTTGCGCCTAATTTTGTGGAGTGATGAATCTAATTTCAGCAATAGGGGCATGTTTAATAGAAAAAATCGGCATTACTGGAGTCGCGAAAATCTTATGCGTTACCACCCTGGTAATCCGCAAAGGCGTTTTAGCATACATGTATGGTGTGGTCTTATCGGTTCCAAAATAGTTGGACCTGTATTTTATGAAGGAACCCTGACAGGCGAACGCTATGTACAACTATTAAGAAACACAATGGAGGACTTTTTAGATGCTGTTAATTTAGCAGAACGGCAAGAAATATTTTTTCAGCAAGATGGTGCGCCGCCACATAATACCTATGTTGTTGCCAATCTGCTTGCCGAACTATTTGGACAACGTTGGTTAGTTACACGCGGACCAATTTTATGGCCACCGCGATCACCAGATATTACTCCCCTTGATTTTTATTTTTGGGGGTTTTTGAAAAACGAAATTTACAATAAAAGATATAATAATGTTAATGAACTGCAAGAATCCATTATTAACACTATTAATAATATTGATGGTCGAATCATTTTGAAGGCTACGAGAAAAGTTTTAAAATGTGCCCGAAAGTGTGTAGAAGTAGAAGGGGGTTTGTTCGAGCACTTAATGTAAAGTTATATTATTTTATTTCTATTAATGACAACTAAAATCTATTTTTTTTTAAATTACAACAAAAATTTTATGTAATTTATTATTAGATATACCTACCTAAATAATAAAAAATAAATAAATTATAAATTATAAGTTTATAATCAAAACTACGTATTAATTTTGTTTTTGTGATGGTCGTCTGTCGATAAGTTATCGAGATAGGCCTTAAATATGGTGCACGGCCGCCTGTGGTTATTAATTAAAAATTTTATTAAAATGTAAATATCTCTGAGTTGAGTTTAGCGATATGTAGTAAAAGATAAATTTTAATTAGAATTGCACTCTGTATCAAGCAGTTATAGCAAAAATACCCCATTCCATTAAAGAAAAATACGTTTTTGTTAATATCACGTGATCCTGATATTCAATTTTTTTTTCGTCATCGCCATAATTATCAGCAGAAAAAATGCTACTTCTTTGTTAATTTAACCGTCGTCGTATCTCTTATAATAAGAAAGTTAGCAATAGTGCCGACTTAATTTTGAACAGGCTGTATACATATTTAACCACATGACTTTTAAAGAGGCTTAGAAATTATTTTAGAAAAAAACAATATACTATTGAACATAATAAGGCTAATAGTAATTGCAAAAGTGTTAAACTAAAACGATATGTACAAGGTTTTTAATATTATCTTACCTTATATCATTTCGCAGGTTGCTCTAATCCAGCTTTTGTCCCGAACTTTAAAAAATCTGTTTTAGCTTTTCATGGTAGCACCTAATTGAAGCACCTCAGACAGATACAAAAACAAAATGTCTTTTGTAACAACTTGTCCTCAAAGCGACAATTAAACAGATACAAAAACCAGCCCTGACGCTGATTAAAACTTTTGGTTTAAATTAAAAAGAGAAGAAGCAATGATCAGGCAAAGGAGAATCTAAAAGCAATAGGTAGTCGACATAGCAATCGTGACGTAGTCGTGGACAGGCCAAGGAAGCCTATAGGCAAAAAATAAGGACACCAATAAGGTAGCATTCAATAGTTAGCAGAAAGTGCTTCCTTAAAGGGTACATGTGAAATTTTGCCTTGTACGAATAAGTATATATTTGGAATAAAGGCAGTAAAAAAATACGGCGAATTAAAGCATTTTACATACTTACATATTTCAATACATGATACTTAAGAATCATATGTATAAATACAATGAAGCAGTAGATGGTCGTCGAAAAATACAAACATATGTAGTAGTGGACAGGCCAGGGAAGTTTATGTAAAAAATAAGGACACTCAATAAAGTAACATAGCAAGAGTCATATGATCGTGCATGGACAGGCAAAGAAAGCTTAAGTGAAAAAAAAAGGACAGTTAATAAATAGCATATAATAGTTATGTTATCAGAAAGTGCTTCCTGAAAAAGTTCATGTGCATTGTTGCCTTGTACGAATAAATATATTTTAGGAATAAAGGCAGTAAAATACTATAGAATTGAAGCATTTACCTAAGAATAATATACAGAAGCTTTTAGTAGATCACTAATGGAAAAACACCAAATCGTTATTAGAATAAGAGAATCCCTCTAATGCCTATAGATGTTGAGGTAAGATAAAACAAAATTATACCTGGCAGGTATAATTTTGTTTCATCTTACCTCATCATCTCAACATTATCTGGTCTAGTCAAAGACAATGAAACACTGTATTAAACAAATAGAAGAAATATAAATTTACCCTATAGCCTATAGGAAATATTGTCTTCTTCATTTATTAGTTAAAAATAAAATTAGAGCCCGTTCAATTCAACCTTTCCTGTACGTTAGACTAAGAAAGGTAGGATTGCGTATATGACTAGTTAATGCGTCTTATGCCACCCTGAAAATCGCGCCGCGGTTTTTTAAACGTGTTTTAAATATTGCTGATGTGGAATCTGAAACAAAAGAAAAATTATTTAGATAATTTCCATAAACAGAAGCTTTTATCGAAAAAATATGAATTGATTATTTATTTTAGTTTTATTTATTTTCCCCTTAAAAAAAAAAACACAAAAATGTTCTAACAGTATATCAGAGAATATTAATATTTGATCATTTTTATCAGGGAAAAACTTCTTCTTATTTTCAAAGATGAATTGCTAGTAGCCACAATAATGATTGATGACGGCAAATTAAAAAAAAATTACAGTAGTTTCTTAAAAAAACTAAATTATTAAATTATTAAAACCTAACCCTTAAAGGTACTAATTACGATATTTTTATGTACTTGCCTCCTTATCCATATCCAGTTGCCCGATGACATCTTCTTTCGTCGTGTCCATACACCATACACCATATATTGTCCATATTCTACTCTTCAGAGGTTACGAGAAAATAGGGTCGACGCACCGAGGACAGGTCGTCCTTTTCTGCTCTTCTAAACTACGACGTTGTTTAGGTAAATCCCTCTGAAGAGAAGAATCATCACACGCGCCACGCACTACTGTTTTAAGGATAGAGCATCCGGTATCTGAAAATAAAAACACACGTTAATATTTAATGGAATAAAGTCATTGAAGCATTGTAGCTAAGGTAGATTATGTCGAAAAATAATTTTTCCAAAATGCAATGTTTGTTTTACTGACAAATTCACCTTCACATTAAACAATGAACCAAGTGTTCAAAATTGTAGATATTGGAGTAAATAAAATGAATACAGACTCACAAGAACTTATAATACCTTCAAAAGGTAAATGTTTGGGCGGACATTTTTTTAAAACAAAATTTGCGAAAATAACATTTTTTCGAACTTTTACAAAATCAAATTGCACCTACATTAGAAGAAGTGGCTCCTGAGAATGAAGATATTTGGTTTTAAATAGACGGTTGTCATGTGCACAATGCACAAGAAGTAAGGGAAATATGTCCGAAACGTTTTCGATGAATGCACGATATGATTAAATTACACTATAAATTGTCCTGATCTGTTACCAAAAGACTTTTTCCTGGGGGGTTACATAAAAGTGTTAAGTATTTATAAAAATGTACGTTGACAAAATTTGGATGAACATTCCAATTTCAATGGTATCAATCAACGGCGTATCCAGCTCATGCGTCTGAGGGGGGGGGGGGGTAATCAATCTGCTAGGATCAGGCACGTAGCAAGGATTTCTTCTAAGGGGGGGGGGAGCCATCGGGATCGCGCCAAAGGCGAAAAAAAAAGCGCCGCAGGCGAAAATTTTTTGGGTGCCACGCCCTTTTTTGAATCATGGTGCTTGGTTTTCAAGTGGGAAAAATAAAAAACACAACACAAAATCCTCAAGAAAAGCACAAAAACAAATCCGGTAATAATTTAGGTGAAGAAAATTTAATAGTGTAGGAAATGTTTAATGTGTTGCCTATGTTGACGAAATCAGAGCTCTAATAATATATGGATATTTTGCATAAAATTCATTTTGTTTTTGTAAGCTTTATGAGTATGGTCTCGAGTTTCGGGGGGGCCCGGGCCCCCTGTGCCTCCCACCCTAGCTACGTGTCTGGCTAGGATACTAGATAATAGCAACTTTAAGGAGTAAGGACAAAAATTAAACAACACCTAAGTAATCTTGGGGGGGGGGGGAGGGTAATTACCCCCCCCCTTGTATACGCCGCTGGTATCAATCGACTCTCTTCGAATTAATTTTAATAATGTAAGAACTGAACTTCATGACAGTGTGATCATATTATCGCGGATATTGCTTGGCAGTAAATGACGGAATGTTTCAGCATCTGATTAAACATTAGGTTTAAATTTAAATTTGTTGTTAATTGTTTTATTAGGTATTTTTTTTAAAGTGTTGTTTTTGCACTTGTCTCCAAATGTTGAAATAAATAATGTTTATTAAATTAGTATATCATTATTTTTTCTTGAATGCTGTACCGGGTGGACGAATAAGCGAGGACGTCGGCTTTATCTCGAAAACCATTAATCGTACAACTTTCCAAAAGATTTTTTTATGAGTAAAGTGGTCATTGCTGGAAATTACTTTGAAGTTCCTCATTTCGCCGCAAGGGGGCACAATTAAATTTTTTTTTTTAATTCTAAATTTCTCCGAAAATTCCCATATTAAGGTAAAACTCTGATTACATCATTGGAAAGCTTAGACAATTCTGCATCATTTTGGTTTAAGGCTCATTGGCGTACCGACCTTGATAAGAGTGGAAGAAGCTATTGAAAGTGTAAACATTAAAATCGCTGTAACTTCTAAACGACTTATCCGATTTTACTAAATTTAAGCTTGTTTGGAAGGGGAAAATAAGCACCTTCAATTGTCGTATCCAACGGTACACGATAGTGTTTAATAAAATTGCTAGAGCGCGCAATTTGTAATAATAACAGTTTTTTCGATTTTATCCCGAAAATTCAAATCATACGGTATAACTATGACATCATAATCGAAAAGTAGATGAAATTTGCAAGAAAAGATGTGAAGACCGCAGTTCGATATCTTTGTTTGTTTCAGAGTTATTGCCAAAACAATAATTTTTAACACTTTAATCGAATAAATTATTGTTTTTATAGTTTCATAGGTATGTAGGTTGGATTAGTAATAATAGGTTTTCATTTGTCATTTTCCATGCCTCCCTTTACACTTTATCTAGGTTTAGGACTAGTCAAAATTATGTAAAAGACAAAATTTGGAGCGTGTTTAAAGGCCAACGGGCAATAATAGCAGCATTAAATAATCATGGAAAACTTTTTAACAAAACAATAGAAAGACTTTATAAATGTTAAAAATGACTTTTATTTTGCAAAATACAACTATTTATTCTTCTCTGAAACGAACAAAGATATCGAACTGCGGTCTTCACATATTTTCTTGCAAATTTCATCTACTTTTCGATTATGATGTCATAGTTATACCTATTGTTTTGAATTTTCGGGATAAAATCGAAAAAACTGTTATTATTATAAATTGCGCCCTCTAGCAATTTTATTAGAAACTATCTTGTACCATTGGATACGACAATTGAAGGTACTTTACCTTTTTCTTCCAAACAAGCTTAAATTTAGTAAAATCGGTTAAGTCGTTTAGAAGTTACAGGGATTTTAATGTTTACACTTTCACTTGATAAGAGTGGGAGAAGCTATTGAAAGTGTAAACATTAAAATCGCTGTAACTTCTAAACGACTTATCCGATTTTACTAAATTTAAGCTTGTTTGGAAGAACCTTCAATTGTCGTATCTAATGGTACAAGATAGTTTCTAATAAAATTGCTAGAGGGCGCAATTTGTATTAAAAATTATTGTTTTGGCAATAACTCTGAAACGAACAAAGGTATCGAACTGCGGTCTTCACATCTTTTCTTGCAAATTTCATCTACTTTTCGATTATGATGTCATAGTTATACCTATTGTTTTGAATTTTCGGCAAAAAACTGTTATTATTACAAATTGCGCCCTCTAGCAATTTTATTAAACACTATCGTCTACTGTTGGATACGGCAATTGAAGGTGCTTATTTTTCCCTTCCAAACAAGCTTAAATTTAGTAAAATCGGATAAGCCGTTTAGAAGTTACAGCGATTTTAATGTTTACACTTTCAATAGCTTCTCCCACTCTTATCAAGGTCGGTACGCCAATGAGCCTTAAACCAAAATGATGCAGAATTGTCTAAGCTTTCCAATGATGTAATCAGAGTTATACCTTAATATGGGAATTTTCGGGGAAATTTAGAATTTAAAAAAACAGTTTTTAATTGTGCCCCTTGCGGCGAAATGAGGAACTTAAAAGTAATTTCCAGCAATTTCTCTTGACCACTTTACTCATAAGAAAATCTTTCCGAAAGTTGTACGATTAATGGTTTCCGAGATAAAGCCGACGTCCTCGCTTATTTGACCACCCGGTACAACATGTTGAAACTAATTTAAAAAAACGTCTAGTAACATCTGACATTATCTTAAGTAATTATTACTGGTGGTTTCCTTGAGGTATGTATCAGGGCCGTATTTAATTTTTAAGAATGTTACGACGTGTTTTTTCTAAAGAACTTTTAATTGGTCTAATTATTAAAAAATAATAAAATTTGGTGTACTAGTTCATCATAATTATTATAAAGATCTTCAAAAAAGTTTTATACAGTTTTGAAGTAAAATTAGTAGAGGAGCCAATATTTGAGGGTAGCAAAATTTACATGCGATTTCTCATGGCCAGTCTGGCGGGGCATCACCCGGTATACGCGCATTAAAAAGACGTTTACATCGATAGAGTAGAGTGGGGCAAAAACCCGCACGGGGCAAAAGTCCTATCTACGAATTTTACCCCAGTGTCAAAATTTGGCAACAGGTATACCAGTTTTTATTAGCCTTCCATGTGCCCGAGTTACTGCGAAATGTATGCAAAATTTTGATAATTGTTGTGAAAAATATAAGGTAAGTTACATTTTTTATAGACAGTATCTTATTTTCTTGTTTTAAACTTTAAGTTATTGAAAAAAATCCTCAGCTTAAATGACGGAATAGTATATAGGCAACTTTTAGGTTAGAGGTTAAGTCTCTAAAATGTATCTTGTAGAGTTTCCATTATTGCGGTATATAACAGTGGGAAATATTTTTAAAATTACGGTACCTATGGGGCAAAAGTCCGAATTCAGGATGGAGCAAAATTCCGCAATGCGGACTTTTACCCCATCAGTATAAATTATAAATATATTTCAATGCTTATTTATTTTAGGACATATCAAAGGAAAACAGATACAAAAGCATGCACGGAAGAAATGTTACAAGCAGCAAAAGAAGAATAAGTACATTTATTTCCTAAAAAAGGGTTGCAAAAGAGCTAGGAATAGATGAGTCTACTTTACGAAAACAAGTAAAATCAGAACACGGTGTTAAAAGTTTGGGAAGTTTTAAATGTATTTTCACAGAAGAAATGGAACATCAACTTGTACAGCACTGTCAAGATCTGGACAATCGATTTTACGGCATTACTTTTAAAATACTAAGAAAAATTGCATATAAATATGCAGTTTTAAGTTATAATTAAAAAAACAATAACTAATCATATTATATGACCGGGAACCAGAGCTGTCGCAATTACTCTTAAAAAGTAATTCAATTACAATTACCCATTACTCTCCGAAAAAGGCATCAATTACAATTACCAATTACTAACAGTATGATAAAAATATTAGATTACCAATTACCCACTAAAAGTAATTGATTCCTTGATCAATTACCGCATTCGAATTACTGAGATTAATTCAATTACTTTTATACTAATTCAATTACTTTATAGTAATGGAACTACCCTAAAAGTAATTGAATTACTCTGAATCTATAAATTTTTTCACTTTTTTGGCAAATAAATTACTCTAAGTAATTGAATTACATTTTGGTAATTCAATTACATTTTGATAATTGAATTACATTCTGCTAATTGAATAACATTTTTAAAATTGAATTATATGAGCAATGGAATTACTTTTTTTACATTTTACAAAACAAGAGTTGTTTAGGTAAGGTATTATTTTTTTTTTAATAGCAGTAGGTCCTACTATCACACTTTATTATAGAAAGAAATTTAAAAAATTTCGAAATTTATAGTTAAATTTGATCTTCTAATTTTGATAAGTACCTGCTTACCTTTAACGAATTGACCAATAATAACAAGTGTTTTTTTATATAATATGATTTATTTGTTGAAATAAAACAAAAGTAATATTAGGGACAATAAAAAATAATTGAAAAAAAACTAGGTCGGTACTAATACCTACTACTACCAGTGCTGTGAAAGATACTTCAGAAAAGTAACTAGTTACTTTTTAGATACTTTTGCAAAAATGTATCTAGGTACTTATAAGGAATAGTTACTTTTACCTAAAGGTAACTTAGTTCTTAGTTACTTAGTTAAAGTAACTAGTTATAGCAACTAAGATACTTCCAAAGTAACTAGTTACTTTGATTATTACTACGATACTCTAAAAGTAACTAAGATAATTTTGAAGTAACTAAATACCATAAATTTATCAGGTAGTAATAATATGTAAATGAAATGTGTATAACGAATACGAATTTATTATACTCACAAACTTACAAAATACATTACATCTCTAATTAGGCCTTTATAATGAAACTTTTATGTTATTGAGTAGTTTATCTAAGATTTTAAAATTATCATTGCAAAACAAATTACTGTAAGTATATTAAATATGACTGAACAGGGCACAAACACGTTTTATCAACGTGTTAAGTGTTATTATAAATTTTGAACGAGAAAGAAAATGTTAAAGTAACAAAGAACCTAAATTAATGTAATTTTATTTTAAAATTGTTGAACT
Source organism: Polydrusus pterygomalis (assembly GCA_963969555.1). Classification (NCBI taxonomy): domain Eukaryota; kingdom Metazoa; phylum Arthropoda; class Insecta; order Coleoptera; family Curculionidae; genus Polydrusus; species Polydrusus pterygomalis. Next base: position 30,942,042 of record OZ018384.1, on the reverse strand, counting down.
AAACCTATTAAATAAATATAAATAAAATAACAAAGCTAAATAAACTCGGAGCTTGTAAGGATCCAAAAAAATTTAAAACGTTTTTAAAACGCCCCGTTGGCTTTTAAACGTACCAACCTTTCAAAATTCTCATCTAAGTGGGCATGCCTGCGAGAAGCATTAATGAAAGTGGCATATGAAAGCAAAGGCTCCATGGGAGCTGAAGAAGGCAACGGCGTATTAAATTTGAGAAAAACTTATTAATGTCAGGATATTTTTGTAACATTGTAAGGTCGGTCTCTGGATCCTGCAGAAATTGTGGAACTTGCATTTCTAAAAGTCTGTCGGTTTCGTTGCTTATTGTATCGGTATCTTCATGAAAAAATTCAAAAAAACTTGTATCTAAATTTGTTTTTTTAACCTTTAACATTTTCAAAAAAATTGGATCACATAACAATCCAAACTCCTATACACACTACCTCTATCCTCTATTACTATTAAAAAACTAAACTGTTTTACTTCAAACAACGAACAAGTAGAATAAAATGCTTTCCAAGAAAATTCGCGTTCCAACAACTTTTCTATTTGACGCTCGCGACTCGCGGATATTTTCTTCGTGATTATCTGATAAACGGCCGCCGGCTCGTCCCTTCGTCATCATATCTGATGGACAGTACGTATGCATTATTTCATTTTAAAGTAACTTTAAAAACATCTTAGTTACTTTAAAAGTAACTTAATAACTTTAAAAGCATCTTAGTTAATTTTACCGTAACTTAGTTCCTTTAAAAGCATCTTAGTTACTTTTAAAGTACTTCTGGTTACTTTTTTAAATGTATAGTTACTCCTAAAAAGTAACTAGATACAAGATACTTTTCAAAAGTAACGAAGTTATAGTTACGTTTGGCATAATTAAAAAAGTATCTTAGTTACTAAGTATCTAGTTACTTTAAGAAACTAGATACTAAAAAGTATCTTCTTTATTAAGTTACTCACAGCTCTGACTACTACTAATAGTACTATAATATACAGATAGGTACAAAGAAACGCGAAATTTTACAACAAATACCTACGAAACGTTTGTTTTTTTTATTGGCTTTCAAAATAACGAATTCTTCGAAATGTTTGTCAGATACCTAGAGCATGTCTTCGGGGCTATTAATGATCTTAGCCTTAGCCGCGATCTAACTAAGCAATATTTTTTTCTTTCTAGAGTAAAGAAATTATGAAATTTTTTAAAGGAATTGCATTATTTTGGAGTAATTCAATTACTTTTATTCTAATTAAATTATTTGGGAGTAATTAAATTACTTTTTATGTAATTGAATTATTTGGGAGTAATTCAATTACTTTTTAAAATATTTGAATTACTTTTAAGTAATTCAATTACCTCAGATTTCTTAAAATCAATTACCAATTACAATATCACAATAATTGGAAAATCAATTACAATTACTATTTTCAAAAAGTAATTCAATTACAGTAATTCAATTACTAAAAAGTAATTAATCACGATTTTTCAATTATTTTAATTCAATTACCGACAGCTCTGCCGGAAACAATATATAGACCCTCGAATTAAAGAATGGATTATTCAGTCCAAGGACTGCAAACAGTGGTGGCACGAAGATTGTACGTCATATGAAAAAGTTGGACTTTTTCAATGCGATCTCTGCCTTTAAAGTTTATGCGGATATTTGCCCCACATTAATCGGACTTTTACCCCACATATGGGGCAAAAGTATCATTTTGTATTTTGTCGTATTTTTATTTTTTTATTAGTTAAGGATTCTTTATTTAACTCTAAAATATGTGGTTTTGTATAGCAAATGGAATAGAATAACCCTTTAAGTTATTTACAAATAAAAATATTTTTTTATGGTTTGTTATTTTTATAACCAAATTAACCCTTAAGTGCGTCGTTTTGCCCCACTCTACTCTACTTTTGGTCAAAAATAAATGTTGAAAATTAAGAGAATATGGTTGAAATAATATTCATAAGTATTATACCTAACTACATACATATGTTTATTAACATCTATGCAGTGACCGCCAGAAAGTGTGTAGCATATAGGAAAAATTCTTGTTATTTTTAAATATAGATTAATATTATTTCAAAAAAGTTCTGTATATCCTCAAACCAAAATAATCCCTTCAAATTAGGTGAAAATTTTATAGTAGGTATACTACGAAGAGTCAAAACTTCGAAATTGCCTTTAAAAGTAAAATATCCACATTTTTTATTTTCGAAAAAAATAGTTTAAAAATTTTATTCTACCCAAATATCAAATTTCGCTTACTTTGGACAAAGAATAGGAATTTGGCGTTTTTTGCGAATTATCCTGTATAAAAAGTAGATCGCAATCATATACAGTACGCAAATCATATTAGCTGTAGACTTTATTACAGATAACTATAAATGTTATATTAGAACAGTCAGTTTTACAATATCATGGCCTTAAAAAAATTTAATTATTTTTGTTGCACACATTTTTTGAGAAATCAAAAGTATTTGTTTCAACTGAAATGCTGTGATACATTTTACCTTAAGCTATCTTCCAAATGGGAGGTATATTTATTACTATAAAATGTTTTTTCTTTTGTATTTCGTCGTGAGTTCACAAGAAAAACTGAAAAGTTCACAGTAAAACGATCAATCTATCAAATCTTTTATTCAATACTGTTGCTTGTTCAAAGTAAATTGTTATTTGGGTATGGATAACTTTGAAATTAAAACAATTTTCTTAACAGTTTTTAAAGTGAAAATTGGGAAAGGTATACGTTATACTCTTATTTCAAATTTTCTAGTCTTCCTCGTAGGTATACCATAAAACTTTCTCCGGATTTAAAGGGTATTATTTTCATTAGAAGAAATAAACGCACATAATTTTTAAAATAAAACAACTCAAGAATAATAGTTTGTTTCATATGCTGCACACTTTCTGGCGGTCACTGTATAAATGCATGAAATCAATTAACTATAAAATAATATAGACATATACCTATAAAAAAAACTTACCATATTTAATTTTAGGTGTAGGCCGTACTTTCTTCTTTCTTGAGGTGCTCTGCTTCTAGTCCAGAAACATAAGGCCGCCGAGAAAAGTTCCTGGACAATCAAAATTTTGTATCCACGCCAGATTTCCCCCACAAGCACCGGTTTCCCCCCCCGATGTGCGGCCCACGCCCCGGGCGAAAGGTCTGGGGTGGAAAACTCAGGTCCGAAGCTCCATTGGTTGTTGTTCTTGGAATGGGTTCCCACATGTCCTCGAAAACAACCGGAGGAAGTATCCTACGTGCAAGTGGCGTCCACCCGGTCGACCACGACGCGGTAATTTGGATTTTCGTCTGTAAAAACAAAACTCAGGCTTAGCAAAAAAACAACAAGAATAAGGTTTCTCCATTTGACAGATCCATCCCCAGATGCGTTTCGCTGTATCACAGCTTATCAGTGAGGTTAGAATTTGCCCAAATGAAAAATATATCTCCAAAGGAACTTAAAGATAAGGGGTAGAATGTTAAAAAGAATACGAGTATTGAATATATAATACTTTTCAGTAGTTTATTTAATTTTGCACATTGTAAAAGTAAGTAATAATACTGGTTACCCCGTCCTACTCTATGTTAAAAGTGTTATATTTTTGTGTCATTTTTTGAAAATAAATTTTGAATATTACTTTTGAAATTTTCTCTTTCAAGTATTGAATTTTTGAAAAATTTTCTGTTTGATTTATGTAATATTAATTCCACAAAGTTGTTCGAAATATGACCTTCCAAAAATTATTCTCAGAAACAATTTTTGTGAAAAACCTAATACAGTGTCACCACTAAAGTCCGCATCATATGGAATTTTTTTTTATTAATAGCTTCATTCAAAATTTGAGTTTGACATCAAGTTCTGCTTCGATCGAGATGAAAATTAAGCAAAAAAATAGTAGTCACGTGGTTCGCATTATCTGTCAAATTTTAATTTTTTCCAAAAAATAATTCAAAAGTGGGGTTATTTCTGAAAATATCGAAAAAAGTTATTAGAAAAAGTTTTTTTAAATGCATTTTCTAGCCCACATGCAAAATTTCAGCTGCATAGGATAATTTTGATTTTTTACCTATATTTTGTAAATTGCACCACTTTTGCAAAATAAGACTCAACGCAACCTACATAAAACTTCTTAGTTTTGACAATGTTTATTTCAGATACATTTTCTTTAAAATAGCGCCATATTAAATGTGTGTTTTTCTACAAAATCAAAATTGGGCTATTAAAATTTGGTCGCATGTGATGCAAAGTTTATTTGTTTTTGACCCTGTGTAAGGTAACTTCATAAAATAAGTATTTTTGAAAACGTAGTTTGTGTCTGAAAGTAATACACGTTAATATTAAGACAAAAAAGAACACAGTGTCATCAGTAAAGTGTTCATTAAGTGAAAAATAAATTTTAGGTTAACTTAACGTAAAGTTTATCTATTTTCAACGATTTAATTTAAAACCCCTTTACTTTTTTTTTTTTACTTTCAGACACAAACTACGTTTTCAAAAATACCTATTTTATGAAGTTACCTTATACAGGGTCAAAAACAGATAAACTTTGCATCACATGCGACCAAATTTTAATAGCCCAATTTTGATTTTGTAGAAAAACGCACATTTAATATGGCGCTACTTTAAAGAAAATGTATCTGAAATAAAGTCTTGTCAAAACTGAGAAGTTTTATGTAGGTTGCGTCGAGTCTTATTTTGCAAAAGTGGTGCAATTTACAAAATATAGGTAAAAAATCTAAATTATCTTATGCAGCTGAAAAATTGCATGCGGGCTAGAAACTGCATTTAAAAAAACTTTTTCTAATAACTTTTTTCGATATTTTCAGAAATAACCCCACTTTTGAATTATTTTTTGGAAAAAATTAAAATTTGACAGATAATGCGAATCACGTGACTACTATTTTTTTGCTTAATTTTTCATCTCGATCGAAGCAGAACTTGATGCCAAAGTCAAATTTTGAATAAAGCTATTAATAAAAAAAATCCCATATGATGCGGACTTTACTGGTGACACTGTATTAAAAGAGCTGAAACTGGAACCGGGAAATCGATTTATTTATTGACGAATGGATTACGAAATCTATTGTAGCTATACTCTTTTAAATCTAGTAACCCCCTCTTCAAACAAGACACACAGTTAATGCAGGTTATTACATAACACGAGCGAACAGAGCCACAGTCTGTGGGCTCTTCTTATAGCCCGAGAGGTAGCGTTGCATTTTTGGAGGTCAGGTCGCTTGATTTTGTGCGTATTCGATAGTCTAGCTAGATATAGCTAGCAATCGAAACAAGCGTCAGCTGTCAGAGTCGTGGTGAACCTAGTCGTAAGAGAATGTCAATTATGTAAAAAAAATATCTAAAAATGATTTCAGGTCGCTTAAAGATTTGTACAGCAAATGTTTATATGACAATAAATAAAAAAAAGTCAGCTCCAAAGATAATGGGGGATTATGCGTCAGCTGCTTATACAGGGTCCTGCACCTTGCCGGCACCTTCTATAGCTCACTTATTAGTTAAGTTAAAATGTTGATATTTTGCAGACCTTACCTGTATCTTGGGGCGCATTTTAGGAAAATATTTTTTTTATACAGGGTGTTCCAAAAAAGTGTGACGGCAAACTGATATTTTTTAGTTTTTTAATTTTTTTTTCGCCTATAATACTGAATAGACTAATAAAATTTGAGGGGTACCCAAATAAGTAAGAAAATATATGGCATGTAATCTAAAAAAATATATTCTTAAGCCGTCACACTTTTTTTGGAACACCCTGTATAATTTTTTTTTTCTTAAAATGCGCCCCAAGATACAGGTAAGGTCTGCAAAATATCAACATTTTAACTTAATTAATAAGTGAGCTATAGAAGACGGCGGGTGAGGTGCAGGACCCTGTATATATAAGCAGCTGACGAATAATCCCCCATTATCTTTGGAGCTGACTTTTTTAAAATTTATTGTCATCATCAGAGCTGGGCAAGCTACTGGAAAAAAGTAGCTAGCTACAAGCTACTTAAAATTAAAGTAGTTAAGCTACCGTGTAATCAAGCTACTTTTAAATAAAAGTAGCTTAGCTACTGGTAGCTAAGCTACAAGCTACTTTTTTTAAAGCTACTCTGCGAAGGTTACTTCACTTTATGTCAGTGAATGCAGTTTTGAAAAACTACGTTCTTCGACATTAAAAGAGCTTAGTAATAAAAATATTATAAAGTTTTAATAATGTAGGTACCTACCTGTAACTAAGTATTATTATAAGTAAATATATTATTGAGCATGTTTTCAACAGTGCAGAATATGAGGGGTACATCGTAAAAAACTATTTTTGCCATACTTTTAAACAATTATAGGTAATAGATATTTTTTGATATAATATGACTGACATGACTGTCAAGTTTTATACATTTTTTTAGTAGCTTAAGCTACCGAAAGTAGCTTAAGTAGCTTTTTCGACTAACTAGCTATTTTTAAAAGTAGCTTCATGAATAAACTAAAAAATAATGTAAAAGCTACAGCTACAAGCTACTTGGTTTTAAAAGTAGCTCGAATAAAGCTATTAGCTACCAAAAAAGTAGCTAGCTAGTAGCTACCTACTGCCCAGCTCTGGTCATCATACATTCTCTTAAGACTAGGTTCACCACGACTCTGACAGCTAACGCTTGTTTCGATTGCTAGCTATATCTAGCTAGACTATCGAATACACAAAAAATCAAGCGACCGAAATCACCATCAAAAATGCAACGCTACCTTCCGAGCCTATCGTTCATCAAAAGGCGCACATAACGTCATCTGATGTCAGAAATGTGAATTAAGCACTAAGCTTTAGTTAAAAGTTTACCCGATAAAGAGAAATATCGTTCTGGTTCGACATTTCACCGATAGGGGAACGAATGTTACGTGTAACGTATGTGACTGACATACCTACGTAACATAAGCAAAGCCGTAATAAAAAAATATCAAAAATATTTAATAATTTCGTAGCCAAACCATCCTAGGGGAAGAAATTATATTTATAAAGAAGGACCTTATTAGTAGGTACCTAAAATTATAAAAAGGGCCCCTGTCGCGAGCTATTTTTTGTTCTGAAAGTTAAAAAGGCACCGGTCCCCTAAAAGGGAACAATATTACACGCAATAGGAGTCCTATAAACAAAAAATGCCAAAATAAAATAAATAAAAAGACTTACCTTTCAATGAAGCAGAGCGCACTTTATATTAGGATGCGCGAAATTAAAGTTAGTTTAGTTATTAAGTTTCCCGAACCCGAAATACACTTTACCCCAGTGCGAGCTTAAAAAAGTGGACGCAACGAACCACCCCGGGGTAGGTTTTCCAAACGCGGACAAAACAGCTCCGATCGGTACAAACACTGGAAATAAAGTGAACAAACAATTTCAATAAAAATCGCAGCAAAAAATGTACCTTTTTTTGTTTGATGTAAGGTGTCCAAAATGCGTGACTCATTTTGCCGTATTTTATCTTCAAAATAGTATTGCTTGTTTAGGAAAATTTTTATACGTTGTGATATTGAATATATTATATACAGAGGATTTTTATTTCAAAACGAACCACCCTAAATATCTTCATATTTTAAAAATAATAACGTCATCGTGTAAGTACGTAAAAATTTATTTTTAAATTATAAACCCCCAAAAATGTGCTTTATTTAAACCAGGGATGCACAGACTTATCGGGAACAGGGGCCACTTGGGAAAAATATAAGCCAAGGACGGGCCATTACAAACAATACTTATTAACACACAATATAAGTTTAAGAACCTTCAAAAAAATTCGTTGGCAGGCCTTATAAATATGGCTTTCAAAATTCGTTGGGGGCCGCAAAAATATCGACAGCGGGCCGCCCGCGGTATGTGCATCCCTGATTTAAACTGAAACATATAGCTATACCTTGTCAAAGCTTAAAACTGAATTTAATTTCTCTAAAAAATTGAGATACCTACACGCGAGTGCTGATGATTTAAAAAAAAGTCGAGTACTGCTTTTATAGGTATATTAGTGTCCGACCGAAACAAGATTTTCAGCCGAAACCGAATCTTCGGCCTTGGTCTCAGTTTCGGCCGAAACCGAAACCTAAAAATTTTATTGTTTTACTGAAATTTAATTTATTTTATATAGGACGAGATCGATCTTGGGAACGAATTGAACTATTCCCACTAAAAAAAAAGTCGACAGAAAATATCTATTATTTATATAGGGGAGGGTAGGGAGACTTGATCCCGGGGTAGACTTGATCCCCCTTTTGATTTTCGCGGTCAATTGATTTGTGTTAGTTTCGGTGGTAGCATTGGTTATGTCACATCAGCTGTGAGTAACGAAACAACATTTAACGGCGTTGTAACTGATTTCTTTAATTCTAAGATAACTTTTATTTTTTCTATAGGTGGAACATCTTTTACGGTAACTAATATTTTCTTTTTTTGTTTAGTCTCTATCTATATGAATGAGTGCTTCGGTTCATAGCAGTTTTATGGTTTCTTAGAAGTAGTTTGGTGTAAATTTGAGTGGCGTTCTTCGGGTTAGGTTTTTTTTTGTTGGCCTTTTATAAAAGTAGTGTACTATTGGGAGACATGATCCTGGGATCAAGTCTCCCTAATTGAGTTCGAGTTGAAATACATTTTGGCGTTTTGTGTTAATGTAATGTTATGAATGTAATCCCAGCATTAAAGACTTTGTGTTTATCGAATTTGGCGGAAAAAAAGTAACCGAAGTTGATAAATCCGCCTCCGAGATACTTGTGAATTTTCTTAGAAAGAAAAAAAAAGCACTTTGCGACTTTCCAGCAACTAGAGACGAGGGGCTTGTACCAAGAGACAGTGTGAAAAAAATTCTGCCAGTGCCGTACACCAGACGTGGGTACTACAATTTTAACATAAAATGTCCCAATGTTTCCATCAATTAAACTTTTTCATTGTATAAGAAAAATTTTGTAATAAACATGTTAACTTATTAAAACTATGTTTATTATTTAACCAGTTGTAACTTTCATAAAATGACCAGATGTAAAACAAGTTATTAGCGGAAAATGATTTTAAAATTTTACAGTAGGTAGGTATACATGATCAACTCCCCCGCAACAGGGAACAAGTCTCCCTGAGAGGGGTAGACTTGATCCCCGCTACACCATGCCTGTAAAAAGGTTTTTGCTTGGTAAAGATTAAATATTTTACGGCCGAAAGAGTGCTAAAACTGGCGGCAATGTTGCTAGAGTGAAATGCAGTCCACAGAAATTGAACATGTCTTTTAGGGTTTGAATTATATTCAAAAAACGTAAAAAGGGATCAAGTCTCCCTACTCTCCCCTACAGTGTGACCAGTAAAGTCCGCATCATATGGGATTTTTTTTTAATAGCTTTATTTGAAATTTGACTTTGGCATCAAGTGCTGCGTCGATTGAAATGAAAATTAAGCAAAAAAATAGTACTCACGTGATTCGCATTATCTGTCAAATTTTAATTTTTTCCAAAAAATAATTCAAAAGTGGGGTTATTTCTGAAAATATCGAAAAAAGTTATGAGAAAAAGTTTTTTAAATGCAGTTTCTAGCCCGCATGCAATTTTTCAGCTGCATAAGATAGTTTTGATTTTTTACCCACCACTAAAATTTATTTTCCACTTAATGAACACTTTACTGATTACACTGTGTTCTTTTTTGTCTTAATAATAAGGTGTATTACTTTCAGACACAAACTACGTTTTCAAAAATACTTATTTTATGAAGTTACCTTAATAAACTTTGCATCACATGCGACCAAACTTTAATAGCCCAATTTTGATTTTGTAGAAAAACACACATTTAATATGGCGCTACTTTTGAATTATTTTTTTGGAAAAAATTAAAATTTGACAGATAATGCGAATCACGTGACTACTATTTTTTTGCTTAATTTTCATCTCGATCGAAGCAGAACTTGATGCCAAAGTCAAATTTCGAATAAATAAGCTATTAATAAAAAAAAATCCCATATGATGTGGACTTTACTGGTCAGACTGTAGACAACACTGCCTAGGAACCCACCCAAAGTTAGCCGAACAGTGCGCGAGAATTCACGAACACTGAGTTTCGGCATGGCCAAAACTGTCACCGAAACTAGCCGAAACCAAACCTTCGGTCGGTCTCTAAGGCATATTATAAAAATTAATGTCAAACCAGAATAAAACGCATTTATTTTATTGAATTGCGAGCGCGAAGCAGTGGCGTAGCCAGGGTTTGGGGGCGGGGAAACGAAATTTAATTTTATTCTCAATATTCCTTAGTGTTTTAGCAGTTTACCTGACTGTTGGTTTATAGTTTTTTCAGCGGGCAAACAGAGAGTTAAGTAGCTTAAACCAATAAATTTTAATAAAAGTTTAACTTAATTTTAGAGGTAGGGTGATCCTAGTAACGATTATGTATACAGGGCGTCCGTAAATTACGGAAGGGGAGATTCTATACATATAAAACCATGAAAAAAGTTCATATGTAGGCCCCCTTAAATGTCTTATAAAGGGAGCTATGGCCATCGAAAGGTGACCACCCGACTATAGCTTCTATTTAATTTCTTTGCAACCGCTCAAGGTACCGTTGTGCGCTTATGAACACGGACTAATATTATCGAATGCTATTTTTTTTACATTGAGAGTAAGCGACAAATTTAGCCAGGGGTGTTCCTAAGAAGGAAGGGCCACTTAGTTTATTTATTCCTAATTTTATTATGATTCCGGGGATCTTTTACCCAATAAAGGTATTCTTGGAAAAATAAGAGGGCTACTAGTTTAGGAGAGAAAAATTGTGTATATTATTGTATTGTATACACTATTGGCAAACTCGAATCTAGGGTGCCGATATAAACGCATCAGACGGAGACTATTAGTAGCGTTTAACACGTTAAACAGAGAACACGCCATCCCCTACCTCCCACCTTCCATTCTTTAGAACACGCGGTCGAAGCAGCCACGGGATCAGTCAATACGTCGAATCGAATAAATATTTTTGTATAAAGCAAGCCTTCCTCCTGCGAAGTATTAACTGTTATTTTTATTTTATAGGAGGTATTATTTATTGTATTAATTTTTTGGGATTATCATTATTTTCTTATAGAATACCAGTTTTTATTTCGTTTTTAGATTTAAACATTAACTGTTATACCGCTGTTGCATTGTCAAATGCAACAGCGAAAACCGTGATATAAAAATGAAAACATCGTAAAACTATCGCACGACAAAAAAAATTAGACACTCCTTCCATCGAAGCTCCTTTGTTGCTAAATTTGAATTGGTTTACGTTTACGGGCAAAGGCTCGGTCACACCACACACATATCCCCCCCTTTCAGTAGGAATGTAGGAGTGGTTGGTTGTCTCTTTTTAACTGAAGGCTTTGCCCATATGTGCCTTCTCTCTTGGTTGCGTTAGAGATTTCGCACCCCGGATTCGATTTTGCCAATAGTGTATATATAGCACATTCCTTATAAGGTTTAAGGACCTAGTATGAATTTTTGTTTTTATATCTAGAATCCAGTGGCGCACAGAGGCCTGGAGAAAAAAAATATGAAGGAAAATTGATGTCCTTAAATGTAACCTCAGTACAAAAGGTTTTATCTAGGATCTGGGTTGTTTTTTCCATCTTCGTTATGTGCATTTTCCATTTGACACGTATAAAATAAAAATTACCAAAAGTATTAAAACACTACGAGGAACCTACTGATGACTTGCGCATTGCACTGCATTACTAAAAATTTCAAGGAAGTTGGGCGACCAGATTGCCGACGTCCATTCACACTGCGATACTAGTGCAATTTTCTGGCGATTTGTATAAATTGCTTTCAATCGCAGCCCGATTCACTTTCCATCTGATAAATGAAATAATCGCTCAGCAACCACACTATCGCTTTCAATTTGATTGAAATCGCGCACTAATGGGGCAATCTTTTGGAAATTCGATCAAAAGGGACTAGATTGTCAATCTGGTTGCTCGATAATGGCCTAAATAATGGGACTCATTTAGGCTATTTTTAATTTGGTGTATACGTGTGTCATGGATATGAACATCAATCTTACTTTTGCCAAAACTCAATTAGGCAGCAATGTACGGATTGGAATTCTTCAATTGGTAGCAACTCATTTATGTTAAAAAGGTTACAAAAGCCAACCTGGTATATACAGTGTATATCAAGTAGCAATTTTACATTTTACAGAACTAGACGACCAGTATGTAAACAGTTATTTCGCAGAAAACCACAAAAGCTGTAAAACAAGTTTGCAGTCAAATAAAATAAACACTTTAAATCGCTAAGGTCAAGTTTTTGCAAAACAAATTAACCATGGTGTTCTTAAAAAGTGCTTTACATTCATGTAACAGCTATCTAGCAGATAGCTACTAGATAACTTCCACATTTTCCTTGTCTATAACTTATCCTATATCTAGAAAAAGTGAAACTAGTAGTTTAACTGTTGAAATACTCAAATTCCAAATTTACACCTTTAAAAGAATGTGTAGGTACTCATAGGTGGAAAGTGTCGAGGAAAATAAATCTTTAAATACACAATATATTTTTTTATCACTTACGAAATGAGCTTCGAAATAGGGGGCAAATGTTACAAAAAAACTTTACTGATCAGGACTCTAATTCATTCGTGGACTATTTTGTTAACTCATCTAGAAACACTCTTGACCTCGCCTTGCGCAATAAGTATCAAATTAATAATATTCAAATCTGTGATGCTTCACTTGTTAATGAGGATAAGTATCATAACACTTTGGAATTTGAATTCATCCTGCAATAAGACATACCATCTTCCAATAAACTTAATAACTCAAATCTTGATCTGGATTTTAATAGAGCTAACTGCAATAATATCAGAGCAGATATATCTTCAGTTAACTGCGGTGGCGGCTCGTGGGTCATTTAGCCTTGTAAGGACATATTAATAGCGCCGCAGGCCAAATCGCCGAAGGCGAAAATTTTTTTTGAGTGCCACGCCCATAAAAGTATTTTTTTGCCTATTAAAATTGTAGTTTTGATGTATTTACACTAATTTCTGTCTTCGCGTGAAAAAAGTTAACACTATAATTTTACCTGATAAAAAATCAAAAAATAAAATATGGACCGACCTATACGTACATTTTAAACAGATTTGAACTTAACTTTCAAAATGCCTTTATTTCAAACTAACTTAACAGTTCATTACATGGAAAGTGACAACACCTAGCAAATAATAATAATAACTTAAGGTGGATTATTCTCTCTTAAGTTCCTGCAAAGTGATTAATTAAAATTTGGAATACTTACAAAATATTTTTGGACTGATAACATCGCTAATGCAGATAATCGTTCCTGGCTCATATTTTTTACAACTGACAATTTGTAACACAAGGAACAATAAACCATTTAACACAATACTCGTTAAATAATAACAAACCAACAAATTATCAAACCCGACTGGCACCCGTACGTAAATTAAAAATCCAATAAATGTAAACAATGACAAACTGACAATGAATATTTGAATATACATTATACAACCCTCCTTACCTACTTAAGCCAACAAATTTTCCTAGAAAATAAACTAAGCTAAGAACTGCTCCGCAACGTAACATCCCTTCCCACACGTTTCTGCAAAATTGCAACGTTTGTCGGAACCTCATCGAAACTTGATGAGGCTTATAGCCTTTATAGGGCTCGTATCTTTGTCTTTTCTTTCAGTAGTAGCATGCGTTTGTTTCTCTCTTGCACGCTTGCGCATTAAATTTCTCTGGGAAAGCAGTCAAAAGTGGCCTGTACCCAATATACGAAGAACGTATGATAAGTACAGTTATTTATAGTGCGTGTCTGTGATCATAAACTTTGGTAAAATACGAGGGATATTTTAGAGGTAATAGTAATGGTTCACGAAACAAACGAGGTTTGACTGATTCGATGGCTTTTAAACCTTATTTAAACTTAATAAATATTAAGTTACATGAGAAGAGAATTAGTGAGGGAGGTCATTGACCAAATGACCTTAAGGAAGAGCCGCCACTGGTTAACTGGAATAATAATCTTTGCGGATAGCGGTATTCTACTCCATAATAAAGAGTATTATATCAAAATACATTCTTAAATATTCCAAATGTAAAACTAAATTTCCTCATTGGTTCAGTATGGACACTGTTGACTTATTAGGGAGAAGAACAGGATTCATCGTAAGTGGAAAGTATATAATAGACTTGATTATCTTACCTTCAAGCTTCTAGAGGACGTTCAAAATATTTAATTGGCCTTGATTATCAAAATTATGTGGATCGTGTTGAGGCCTCGATTTTGTCCGATCCGAAACAAATATGGCATTTTATAAAACAAAAACAGGCAAATCTAGTGCTATTACAGCAGTACAAAATAAAATACTAATGAAATGATAACAGACGGAAATTAGATTTGTGATACTTTTTCTTCGTATTTCAGTTCCGTTTTGAACCCTACCAATGCAAATCCTAACTACGCTAGCTCCGACAAGGGTTACTATAAATATATCTCAAATTATTACATACCTATCTCCACTATTAATTAAAAAATCAGAGATCTTCCCGATAAAGCTGCAGGTGTTGATAATATTTCCATTAGATTTCTAAAGGAATAATGTGTGTATGAAATATCCACACCGTTGTATATTATATTTAATAAATCTCTAAATGAGGGTTGTTCTCCTACGATCAGGAAATCGGCTTTGATAGTCCCCGTCTTGAAGTCCGGCAATAAACTTCTTGCGGAAAATTATCGCCCCACTTATATCTAAATTATGTATTATAGCTAAACTTTTTGAATCAATCATATGTAACTACCTATACAGGGTGTCCCAAAAGTAATGGGACACAGAGCAACAGCAGACTTCTTAAGCCGAAATAATGCGATTTACTTAAACTTGCCTTATCCCAAAATTGATAACAACCAAGATACAGGGTGTCAAAGTTTTAATTTTGTTTCCTTTTTTTTGCGATTATTTCTTAACGAAACGACATAGCAGCACAAAATTAAGGATTTTGGGGTTTTTTGAGATGAGGAATTCAAAATTATCCATAGTTTTTGTGTAACCAGTAGAGGGCGCTGCCTACGGTATTACCCACTCATTTTATCTGGCACAACTTTGTTTAGGATTCTTATATCGATTCGACTATTAAAAAAATAAGTTACTTTACTTCTTTTACATTAAAAACGTATAACTTATTGAAGTCGCTAGGAGCAACCATTTTCGAGATAATCGCATTTCATATGTCCTATGCACGTGGTCCAAAAGTACCTAGCGGAAAATCAAGCAACGATGAATTCTAATCTAACTTAAAATTATTGTAAATCAGCTACATTTGCTTAAGGTTGACTATTTTTTTCTAATAAAAATGTTTTTTCGTATACCTACGGAATTACTAATTAATTTTACTCCAATCAAAAATTTTATTTAATACTTAGTTTAATAACATTGAAAAGTAACAAAATGGAAAAAAACTGGTAACGCCGTGATAGCAATTGTTCAAAATGGCCACCATTAACCTTAATACATTTACTTGCGCTCTGCACTCGACCGTTAAAATTATCTTGTGCATAAATAATACAAAGCATATCACGCATTTCCGCATTGGAAAATAAATTATTCCTAAAAAATTTATAATATCTAAGTAGGTATTGTACGAAAAAAATTAATAACTTTGACAGATGATACTTTATGTAACATGTTGTTGCCTTAGAAACGTCGTTGTTTTTAATCAAGGTCAGCTGTGATAAATAATAATACTAATACGAATACACAATTATTTTAAATATTTTAGGATTCTTGCATTAAAAATACCGAATGCGATTATCTCGAAAAGGGTTGCTCCTAGTGACTTCAATAAGTTATACGTTTTTGATGTAAAAGAAGTAAAGTAACTTGTTTTTTTTTAATAGTCTGATCGATTTAGGAGTGGGCCATGCCGTAGGCAGCGCCCTCTACTGGTTACACAAAACCTATGGATAATTTTGAATTGCTTATCTCAAAAAACGCCAAAATCCTTAATTTTGTGCTGCAATGTCGTTTCGTTAAGAAATAATCGCAAAAAAACGAAAACAAAATCAAAACTTTGACACCCTGTATCTTGGTTGTTATCAATTTTGGGGTAAGGCAAGTTTAAGTAAATCGCATTATTTCGGCTTAAGGAGTCTGCTGTTGCTCTGTGTCCCATTACTTTTGGGACATCCTGTATATAGAATATAAACATATTATTAATCCCGAACACGGTTTTATGAAAAAAACGTTCCGTTGAGAGTAACCCGTTTATTTATTCTCAGTACCTGCTGGACAGTATAAACGCGGGTTATCAGGTAGATGCGGTTTATACTGACTTCAGTAAGGCATTTGACAAAATTGACCACAACATTTCGATACATAAACTTGCTGACGTCGGTATTCTTGGGAGTCTGCTTCGATAGCTGTCTTCTTATGTAAGCAACAGAACCCAAGCTGTTAAAATCGGTATGTTTTCATCAGTTCATACTGAGGTCAGTTCTGGAGTGCCTCAAGGGTCTTATGTAGGGCTTCTTTTATTTAATATTTATATAAATGATATTGTCAGCTGCTTTAAATTTTGTTATTTTTTAATGTACGCAGATGACAGTTTTTCATGTGGTCACTAATCACTCAAGTGCCTTGCTCTTTCAACAGGACCTAAATAATCTTTTTTCGTACTGCCAGCGTAACTGATGGTGCCTCTATCTTAGCTTAAAAAAATGCTACACTATTACGTTTTCTAGAAACATAAATAAAATTTTATCAAATTATACTATTAACAATATAGGTACCACTAACAAGAGTCTCTATCGTAAAAGACATAGGTGTTTGTTTTGACTGTAAAATGTTATTCGATTACCAAAGCTAAAAAATCACTTGGTTTTATTTTAAGAACCTGTAGGGGTTTTAAACAAATAGAATCTATATTCGTACATTATACATGTCATAGGTTTATAGTGTACTTTCATTTGGATCGGTAATCTGGAATCCTCAGTTTGATGTATACAGGGTGGTTCAATAAAAACTCCCAGGCCAATTATTTCGAAAACTAAAAGTGACATGTAAATTCTGTAAACGCCAGTTTTTAGCCTCTATGATTGGCTTCACATTACAACTGTGTAAAAAATGTGTTTAAATAATACCTACAAGATGTAGGTGGCGCCACGGTGCAAAGAAATTTTTCGATGACTTTTAAATGTGGTCGCTCTTAAAGATAATTAATTTTTGATCAAATTATGTACCATAAAAATTTTTGACAAATCCAACATGAAAGGAGATATTTGGGGATAAGTTTTTTTTATTAAATAATTTTAACCAGTATTTTAATTATAAATATTTTTAATATCCTTTAGCAGATTTTAATTTAATTTTGGTAATGATAATTTTAGTGATAAAACGATCGTATAGCGCTAAATTATTACGTCCAGTGACGTCTCAGGGGGCGCCTTAACAAATAATATTGGCAAAAAATAAGACATCACTGAGTTTTTGGTAATTTTTATATTTTTTCGGATTAAGCAACAAAAAATATCTTTTTCTTGCTTGTTAAATTGTTTTTTTTATCTTGCTTGGTTTTCGAGAAATAAAAATAAAAACAATTTTATTGAATATCTCTGGAAAACAAAAATCATTAAATAAATAATACGTTGTATTTGTTGTTGTTTAAAAGCATTATAAAATAAAATTAAAACATGTTTTAAATTTTATGAAAGAACTGATGAGAAATTATACAAAATTATTATTGAAAATTAGAATAACAATACCAAAAACTATTTAATGGGGTCGAATGAGGTGTTCAAAATTATTACCGTTTTCATATACACACATAGCAAATCGATATAATAATTCGGTTCTGCAAACTCTCAATAGTGTATTTCGATTAATAGCAAAAATACGTTTTAATTATTTAATGATTTTTGTTTTCCAGAGATATGCAATAAAATTGTTTTTATGTTTATTTCTCGAAAACGATAAAAAACAATTTAACAGACAAGAAAAGGATATTTTTAGTTGCCTAATCCGAAAAAAATATAAAAATTACCAAAAACTCAGTGGCGTCTTATTTTTTGCCAATATTATTTGTTAAGGCACCCCCTGAGACGTCACTGGACGTAATAATTTAGCGCTATACGAGCGTTTATCACTAAAATTATCACCATATCAGTATATTGGTAAAATTGAAAAAGTCCAAGAAAAATTTATAAAATATCTATGTTATAAATTTTATTTAAACTACAACTTTACCTCAATGAAACGGAATTTAAAGTTATTATCACTTGAGGATAAATGCAAATGTACGACATAAAATTTGCCTACAAAATTCTCAACAACATGATCGATTCAACGCTAATTATTAATTTATTAAATTTAAACGTTCCATCCTATACCACGAGAAACAAGCTTTTTCTCCATATACAACGCAGTACAACAAAGTATCATTCTAACTCGCCTCTGAATCGTTGCTGTAAATCGTATATACACTTTCAAATTTGGTTCAACTGGATATCTGTTTTCTTTCCCTGATGGCTCTAACCAGTGCACTCAAAAAGTTTTATTTGGATCATATTGTTTTAGTCAACACTGCTTAATTTTTTGTTTAATATTTAAATTAAAAACATATTTTTATACAGTATGTCCACGGATGGGGTTTACAAGAGGACAAATGGACTAAAAATTAAAAGATACGAAAAAAAGTCACTCTTAACAAACGTTTTTGCTTGTCTAGAAAATACGATTCATCATAAGAAACTTCAATTTTTTTATACAGGGTGGGTAAAAACTGCAAAAATGTTATTTAGCTTAAGAGTAAACATACTTTATTTTGAAACATACGAAAAAAATCCACTCTTAATGAATGTGTTTTCTACACAACAAACCGAAGTAGAACAATTCATTAAAAGGTTCACCTATGTAAAAATTATTTTCCGAAAATTATTCGCTAGCACACCTCTGACTGGTGAACCTAGTTAAAATAATAATAAAATAATAATGACACTTAAGGTGATAGGTACTTGTTGTCAATGTCTTTATTTAATGAACTTATTATTTAAGTAGAAATGCTATCTACTGAACAAAGAGTTTTTATAATACAATGTTATGGGGATGGTCAAGTTTCATACCGCTACGTCATGGAACAATTTATCGAGAAATTTGTACGAATCCCAATGACTAGGATGACAATCTGCAAGGTTATAAAAAAGTTCAAGAGAACTGGTTCGGTTTTGGATTTCAAAAAAAAACAAGAAATACGACCATGATGATGCTGCAACAGTCTTGGTTCTTCAATCTGTTGAAGAAAATCCTATTACGTCCCTTAGAAATCGTGTTACTCAGTTGGAAGTTGTGAAAAAAAGTCAAATTAAGACGATCCTTAAAGCAAATAAATTGTATCCGTATAAACCGCACTTTAATCAAAGATTGGAAGAAGGAGATGACGCGAAACGACTAGATTTTTGCTTGTGGATATGAGACAAAATTTTAAGTGGAAATGTTGATTTTTAGAAATGTATCATGTTTTCTGATGAAAGTACATTTTCTACCAATGGAACCGTTGCAACCCAGCACGTTAGGTACTGGTCTTTAGAAAATCCCAAATTTAGAATTATGACGAGAAGACAATATTTCACAAAAGTAAACGTGTGGTGCGCGATATCCAATATCCATCCATCCATGACATCATAGGGCCATATTTTTTTTTGATAACACGTGCAATAGATTATCATATTTAGAAATGCTGGATACATTTTTCAATGATGAACTCGAAAATCTACCATTAAATTTTCGACAAAATATGTATTTTCAGCAAGATGGTTGTCCAGCCCATTTTGCTCGTGAGGTTAGAGAATGACTTGACCGCAGATTTGGTCCAAGGTGGATTGGCAGGAATGGCCCAGTTTTGTGGCCCCCAAGAAGCCCCGACTTAACCTTGGCGGATATGTTTTTATGGGGCCGTTTAAAACAAATTGTTTTTGCTACCGCAGTACCAAATGATATTGAAGTGCTGAAGGGCAGAATTATCCAGGATGTCCAATCGATAACTCAGGAAGAAATCAAAAATTCTTTCACTTATTTGAGAAAGCAATTAGAAAAATGTGTCGAGTATGCATGGGGGTGGAGTTTTTGAATTATGAAATCGTTATCGTATTCTTTTCATGTTAATAAAAATGTTGTATTATTATTATTATAATTATTACTTTATTAAAACTTATTATTATTATTACTTCAGTAAAAACGTTTATAAAGAGTGGATTTTTTTCGTATCTTTCAAAATAAAGTATGTTTACTCATAAGCAAAGTAACATTTTTGCCGTTTTTACCCACCCTGTATAAAAAAATTGAAGTTTCTTATGATGAATCGTATTTTCTAGACAAGCAAAAACGTTTATTAAGAGTGACTTTTTTTCGTATCTTTCAATTTTTAGTCCATTTATTTTTTCCTCTTGTAAACCCGTGGACATACTGTATACCTTTACTTTTTTGTAATGTAAGGAAAACTGCTATAATGTTAGAACTGTATATATTTTTATTTAGTGAATACTGTTCCTGGGTTCGTCCCGTTTGTATCCCTTAATGTAAAATAAATAAATAAATAAAAGTTATGATAATAAAACAATGGTTTACAGCGTTTTTAAGTATTTTCTTACTTTTAAATTAAATAAAGTGCATTGCTTAAAATTTTCTTAACTTACCAATATAATTACGGATGTATAAAAATGATTCCTGAAATAAAGCAAAGTTACTGAAGAAACAAAATTGACGTTTCAGCCTTCACCAGGTCTAGATGTCTACATAAAGATAACTGGATATTCCTCACTGATCAAATTCTTATAGTATCTCGTCCCAAAAGTCCTTACACAGTAAGTGGCACCTTACTATGAACATAGGAATAACTGTGATAAGTTTACGACATTCATTGCTTCCCTTTTAGCAGTTAAGTTAAGCCTTTGACACTTGCGAACATTACAAACGATTATCTGTACACCCTTTCTATACAGGGTTATGACAAAAAAATGGATTAGCCTTTTATATAGATTACCGTCCACTTAATCAGGAATTGCTTGCTTGCTTTATTGTTTTGGTGGATGCGACTTTTGTCTTGATCAAGAAATCATGTATACATATACCCTTTATTATGTATATATATATATATATAGTAAACTGTATTACAAATTACAACAATAATTGCTGACAATGGATAATGGATGAAAACTGAATTAGACATTTACAATTTTTGGTAATTAGTCCCACATTAAATATTCTTGCATAATCTAACAAGGTTTTGTGCAATTTGCTAAAATAATATACAGTGGGAGACAAAAGTACTGGTGCAGTATCATAGTTCAATATAAATAATAAAGCCAATAAAAATATTTGTTGTTAATTCACAATTTTAATGGAAGAAATGTGTTAACTTAGTAAACTAAACTTGTATCAAATTTAGTTTCTCAAAGAATTTTAAATACTTAAATGGGGAAATATTTGTTAGAATTTATAGCGAAAACTATTTTGGGTCCACTGGTTTTTATCTTATACAGTCTTGGCAACGGGCGACTTCTAATGTAAAAAAATGAATGCAAAATGAACTTGGCACGATCAATCAAGATTCAACATTGCCAAGTGCCAACTTCTGTTCAACCACATGTAGGTGTATCTACGGTGAAATATCTGCTGGCGTTTTGAAACGGTTAATTCGCAAAAACAAAGCGGGACTGCAGCGGAAAACGAAGTTCCAAATATTAAGTACTGACTATTGTCTGAATTTCTGTCGAGCTGATTTCGCCAGCACAAATCTCTTTAACCGAGGGATCAACGTTCAATGAAATCCAATGAATTGTAATAATCATCAACTATCTAGCAAATCGATAAAAAATGTATTTTATAAAAAAGTTGGTTTATTTACCGCTACTACTCTTCAAGAAATTATCCTGTTCTAGTTTTAATATTTTACTTAAGAGCAAACACTAGTGACGCATTGCCATTTCGTTTTTTGATAAATATTTCGTTACTTCTTCGTTTTATTCAAAAATCGGCCAAATACCCATCTTTTGAGTAGTTGTACCTTAAAGTTTGATTGTTAAAATAATAAAGGCAGAAAAAGAAATAGCGCAAATTTAACCAAATTTCGTTACGTTATGCTTTTATTAATTTATCAATTCATTTTTTTTAACTTAACTTAAAACTTTGGGTAAAGTAAGTACAAAGCCCAAAATTTGTCGGTCCTATGATAAATAGTGCAAAAACTAAATAAAAAAATTTAAAATATTTTACTGCTAAAAGTGTCACATATACAGTGTCACCAGTAAAGTCCGCATCATAATGGATTTTTTTTATGACTTTGGCATCAAGTTCTGCTTCGATCGAGATGAAAATTAAGCAAAAAAATAGTAGTCACGTGATTCGCATTATCTGTCAAATTTTAATTTTGTCCTCAAAAGGCTAATTTCTAAAAGTATCGAAAAAAGGTATTAGAAAAAGTTTTTTTAAATGCAGTTTCTAGCCCACATGCATAATTTCAGCTGCATAAAATAATTTTAATTTTTTACCCATATTTTGTAAATTGCACCACTTTTGCAAAATAAGACTCAACGCAACCTACATAAAACTTCTTAGTTTTGACAAGGCTTTATTTCAAATACATTTTCTTTAAAGTAGGCGCTACTATCGCATATTAAATGTGTGTTTTTCTACAAAATCAAAATTGGGCTTAAAATTTGGTCGCATGTGAGTTTATTTGTTTTTGACTCTGTATAAGGTAACTTCATAAAATAAGTATTTTTGAAAACGTAGTTTGTGTCTGAAAGTATACAAATAAAAAATAAAGGGGTTTTAAATTAAATTGTTGAAAATAGATAAACTTTACGTTAAGTTAAACTAAAATTTATTTTTCACTTAAACACACTTTACTAAAGACACTGTGTTCTTTTTTTGTCTTAATATTAAGGTGTATTACTTTCAGACACAAACTACGCTTTCAAGAATACTTATTTTATGAAGTTACCTTATACAGGGTCAAAAACAAATAAACTTTGCATCACATGCGACCAAATTTTAATACCCCAATTTTGATTTTGTAGAAAAACACACATTTAATATTTCGCTAGGTACTTTAAAGAAAATGTATCTGAAATAAAGCATTGTCAAAACTAAGAAGTTTTATGTAGGTTGCGTTGAGTCTTATTTTGCAAAAGTGGTGCAATTTACAAAATATAGGTAAAAAATCAAAATTATCCTATGCAGCTGAAATTTTGCATGTGGGCTAGAAACTGCATTAAAAAAACTTTTTCCAATAACTTTTTTCGATATTTTCAGAAATAACCATACTTTTGAATTATTTTTTGGAAAAAATTAAAATTTGACAGATAATGCGAATCACGTGACTACTATTTTTTTTTGCTTAATTTTCATTTTGATTGAAGCAGAACTTGATGCCAAAGTCAAATTTTGAATAAAGCTATTAATAAAAAACAATTCCATATGATGCGGACTTTACATACTGGTGACACTGTATATAAATATCTTTTAAATGTTGGATTCTTTCTATAGTACTTAATTTGGTGCTAAAATGGCTCTACACTTTTTAATATTACGTTATCTTGGATTATCCGCCTTCGCGCGTCGACTGGACAGCATTTGGCGACCATTTAGTGATGATTTTAAATTTTGGAGACCGTTTATTTATCCCACTGATGTAATTAAACACGCAAATAGAGGTAAATAAGGTTAAGTAAATAAACAGTGTTCACCAACTTATATTCTACACAAAATAACATACCGTGCGAGCAAAAATTATTTGCATCAAAGAGGGCCTTGCATCTAAGGACGTAATGCTTAGCCGTAGAGCTTAATACCTGTTGGGTGTCAGTAACTACCTGAATTAACAATCAATCAGTTATTCCGTCATCTTTGACAGTCGTTACGAGTAATTTGATTCATCGCTTATTTTTCCAATTTCTGGAACAATTTACACAATGGGCTTTACGGAACAGCACAAAACATTCATGGTTGAAGCGTATTTTCGAAACGGGGTTAGAGTAAATGGTGAGTGGCAATACAATCCGGGTTTGTGCATGGACGATTTTCACGAACATTTTCCTAACGTTGCTTTTATTGCTGGGGATTTTTATCATTGCCTGAAAAGATCCGTGGCTGTGTTTAGGGAAACGGGTTCTATACAATACAAAAAAGGAGCAGGAAGACCATCTGTAAGAACAGAAGAACTTGTTGCAAACGTTCGTGAAATAATGCAAAATACGCCAACAAATTGTATAAGACGCCTGTCCCAAGAAGTGGGAAGATCTTATGGAACATGCAGGACTATTCTTACGAAGCAGTTAAATTTATTTCCTTATAAAGTGCAAGTATTCCAAGAAATACAAGCCGCAGATTTTGAAAGACGCAGGAATTACTCTCAATGGTTTACCCAAAATTTATTGGAAAGAAATGATTTATTAGACCTGACATTTTCTTCGGATGAAGCCTGGTTCCACCTCTCCGGTTATGCGAATTCTCAGAATACAACACGCACGTGGAGTAGTGAAAATCTCCATTTTTTTTGTAGAGTCCACATTGCACCCTCAAAAAATTGGTGTCTGGTTAGCTGTTTCCCGAAGAATTTTTAGTCCTATTTTTGTCCATGACAGAGTTACAGCACAGCGGTATAGAGACAATATTTTGAATCCATTTGTGGACCAATAGGTACTTGACGACGAATTACGTTTTGGATATTTTCAACAGGATGCTGCAACCGCCGAAACTACTTATGCAATTTTTTCGACGACAGATTAATCAGTTTTCGATCAGACATTGAGTTCCCACCTAGATCACATTATTTAACGGTTATGGATTACTTCGTTTTTCCTTATTTAAAGAACACTATTTTTAAAACACCAGTTGCAAATTTAGAACAATTACAAGAAAGGATTATCCAAGAATGTGGTAACATTTCTCCAGAGATGCTGGTCAACACTTTCGAAAATATAAAGAGATGTGTGAATTTATGCTTGGAGCATGGCGGTGGCCAATTTCAGCAATTTATGTAATTATTTTGCTTTCTGTATATTCTTACTTTGTTAATTTTGTAAACAACAAAAATAAATTTGTATTTGTCTACTTATTTTATTACTCATTAGTTTGGCATATCATGTCATAATATGAAATTGTCAAAATTTTAACCTAGATTTGGTTAGATATATCGTCCCCATATCATTGTGATCTAAACCAAGCCCGACGTTTTTTAATCCAAGCCCTGTTTGATGCAAATAATTTTTCCTCGCACGGTATATTTGGAAATACAACTACTTCGCTACGTCAGTCATTTCCTTATTCGGAAGAAAGCCATACAAGCATTACATTATTTACCTACATTAAATTGGGTCAGTTTCATATATTTCATGTTATAATTTTTAATGGGTACAATGAATTTTAAACGATAAGCAAATATGATTATTAAAATTAACAATCTTCTTTACTTACTTTTGTCACAAGGAAAACAAATTAGTGGTATCATTACTTTATTTACCATACTACACATACATCAGTCCCTTACCAGACACTTTCAAACTATCAAAGATTATTTGTTTTCACCATTTTACAGAAAATAAAATAAACTATTCATAAATATACTGTGCAAAATTTGCAGGTGGTATTTTAGGCACCTTTATTATGGTTTTTGACATGATGAGGATTTTTTTGATAATTTTGCGTTTATATTGTACGTACTTTCTACACAAACAAGGGTATCTCGCCGCTTTTTGGAGAAAACGAAAAACAAACGAAATATTGATAAAAAAAAATGATACGGCGAATGCTTCACTAAGAGTATTTATATCTAACAATGAATTTAAAGTCTCAATAATGTATTGCAATATGGTACTGTGCCGAATATGTTTGTCCCCATCTGTAAACATCACATGTACTGACTATTTATAGCGATAGGCCCATTTAGTGAAGCCATTCCCTACTGTCATTAAGCACAATATCACACTGCTATCAAGGTAAAACTATACAATTCTATATAGGGATCTGTTAACAAATATATAGATAACATCAATTGTCTAGTTAATGGGTCTCAATTTTGCAAAATAGGGTTGTAGAAATGAACGCCAGTAAAAACTGGTTACGAATTATGTTAACTAAAACTCTGGAAGCGATAGACTTAGACAGGCATAAGCGCATTACTGGCACAGCCAGGAATAGCTTCTGGGAGGAGGGGGGGAAGAGGTTGACAACAAAGAGAACAGAAAAGGACAAAAGAAAACAACATAATTTATTTTAGGGGTATTAGCCCCAAGTCCCCCCTCCTCTTGTGGCTGTGCCACTGAATACACCTGTACAACTTTTTACCAATTTATTTATCGATAACAGAGGCAGATAAATAAAACTTTCACAAAAATCATGAAATATCTATTAAATTTTGGTTGTAAAATGTATCATTTTGTTCCCAGTATGAGTCGCTGAAAGAAACCAATCCGATAGTTTTTTAATAGTTTTACAAAAAGGTTAATATATCTTCGGATGATACAATTTTTGAGACACTATTAAATAGAGGAACATTTAAATCAGTGACGGATCTGGATTACTGAGGCGACAAGAAAATCAACTTTTACCAGAAAGATGATCGTGTGTCAATTCCTGCAAAGCCGGCCCTGACCCTTCTTTAATTTATTTATCGTAGTACCAAATTTCCCATTAAATATACAGCGTGTCTAGAGGAGTTCTAGACATATGGGAATTTTCTTTATTGTTGATTTTACGAAAATAGGTTATTCTTTATAAAAAGTGCTGCTTGATGCGCAAATAATATTGACATATCAAAACTTAAGATATCATGTACAGGGCGGCAAAAAAATATAGAAACACAGAATAACGTTAAGAGGGAAGTACCCTCAATTTTTATTTTAGAACAAATTATTATAAGAAAACTTTACTAAGGACTACAAAACGCGGTCAGATACAATTTTTCGTTGAAATATTTTAATTTACAGGGTACCATCAAAAAATCTCTTGTTAATAAGTCGAAAAATAATAAATGATTTTTGACTAACGTGTCAATATTCGTTACTATAGTATTGCACATAGTTGTTGCGAAATTGTTGCTGGTAAAAATTAAAGAAATAAAATAAAAAATATTTTGCAAAGGCTTTTTGATGGTACCCTGTAAATTAAAATATTTCAACGATAAATTGTATCTGACCGCGTTTTGTAGTCCTTGGTAAAATTTTCTTATAACAATTTGCTCTAAAATAAAATTTGATTGTACTTCCCTCTTAACGTAATTCTGTGTTTCTATATTTTTTTGCCGCACTGTACATGATATATTAAGATTTGATATGTCAATAATATTTGCGCATCAAGCAGAACTTTTTATAAAGAATAACTTTTTTTCGTAAAACCAACAATAAAGAAAATTCCCATGTCTAGAACTTCTCTGGACACGCTGTATATAATTGAATTTTATGTCTTATTGAAAGAATGATCTACCCAACAAATAACATGGTGGAGCTTATGTCTAAATAAGATCATTTTTGGTGTCTAGGATAAACCGAACTAAAACACACTGTTTAGGGCATTTTCTAAATGAAACAACCCAAAAATTGAAAATACGCGGTTGCGTAGTAACATTTCTATAAAAATCGTTTTATTCATGTTACTTAGCAGTCCAACATTTTAATTCAGTCGCCGCCTCAATGCTTTCATCTGTAAATCCGGTACTGACTTAAAACACAGTTACGTAGAATATTAAACATTTAAAACGATAGTTTACCATCTTAAGAACAACAATAAAATATCCCAAATATCTACTCAACCAAACAGTTTTATTAACAAAAACAAATAATAAAATAGATATAACATTCAATCCTGTCTTATTAATACTCAAGGTGTAAAGAGCGCACAGAGGATAATATAATATAAATATGAGCTGTAAAAATATCAGCAAAAACTTTTGTTAAGGGTATTCGGCTACGATTATATTGTATCGGATTTATGCTCGCTGTGCTCGTATTACTATTAATACATTTTTCGTTTTTAGTATTGTTGACTAAATTGCAGCGTAATATGAAACATTTCGTGTACAAATAAAGAATTACCCTATAGTCAGTTTTCAAAAATATTTATAACAACACAACGGACATAAGACTGATACGTACAGAAAAATTGTACTAATTCCCTTGAAATGATCATTTGACACAACAAAAAATAGAAGTTTTGCTGTGGCACCCACTGATTTAGAGAAGCATGGTGGACGATCTAATTAAATAATTACATAATACCTTAAAATATATGACTATATGACAGACGGTAACCAATCATCGTCGAAACTTGCATGTTTTTTTCGTATTGCCTATATTATACCATAGTTGTACTGAAATGATAATAATATGAACTCGCCAAGATGCCCTATTTTCTAAACTGTATACACTTTAAAGTGTTTAGAATGGTATCATCTTTCACCAAATTTCAAACAATGTACTTTAAGTCAAAGGTTTTTGACGGACAGCCGTCTACTTTGCTATTTAAACGATCTTTTAAGTTAACCCTAACATCCTTTAAACTAGTTTAAAAATGACTGAAAATATCTAGAAACTATGTTATTCGCAATACATGAAAATTAGGAAAGTGTGGAAACTCAAAAAAAAGTTTACGTGTTTTCTAATTGAATACGTAGAATCATATTTTTACAGTTCCTGTATTATTTTGCTTGGGATAATTCAAGTTCAGTATTGTGTAAAAATAATTATTCATAAATTTTATGAAAATGGCTGTAATAAAAGCAACTAGCGTTGTAAAATAATATTTAATTTGGTACTAATAGTTAAGGGCTGATGCAGATTCCTTCTTCCTTCACAATTTCATTATTTTGGCGATACAGTACAATTGCGATAATATGAATATGCACTCTTATGAACGACTCAGTAATATGAACATAATATTTTTTACTCTGTAGTATTAACAGTGATTAATAACGGTAATTTGAACAACTTGTTAACTATTGTTTGTTTTTTTTAGGCGCCTTAGCATTTCTTTCTTGATTCATTATAGTATCTTCGTACCTTGTTAAAGTGAACATTAGATTAGTGTAGTGTTTATCTTCAGTGCTAAAGAGTGTTATACCTTGAATCGTACTTAATTTTATGCATTAATCAGTTCAAAATGGTTAAAATAAAAAGAAAAATCAAAATGCCTTTCTCTTTCCGAAAAAGCAAAAATCATAGAGGATGTTAATAAAAGCTGAAGAGATAGAAGATTGGAACAAGGACGCAATTGAAGACTCAAACTTTGAAGAAGGCGTGAATGAGAATGAAGAGGATAAAAATGATCTTGAAATCCAAGACCAGCCAAGTGTTAAAATTAAGCATGGTGAAGCAGTTGAAGCCCTCAGGATAGCAATAGAATGGGCTAAGCAGAATGGCTTAAACATAAAGGAAATCGCGAGTTAAAAAAATGTTCATGAGTAAGCTGTTTTAGCAAGCATTTCTGCTAAAAAAAACACAATCTAAATTAACATCTTATTTTGATATAAAAGATTAGTTAAGTATCTTAAGTTAATTTATTGTATCAATACATACTATGTAGTATACTAGGTACAATAATAATAATAATTTGTTACATAATATGTATTTTTTGTAAACTTCGCTAATATAAACGTTCCGTTAATATGAAGTCCCTAAACTTTCTTGTGTTCACGTTGTACTGTACTTTTCAAAAATTAAAAATTTTTTTTTAAATTTTTGCATTAAGCTTTATAGAGGAGCATACAATTAAAATCTAAACACCTGTTTCATGTTTCTCGTTCATGTTATATGCCAATTGTCAAACAAAATTTGATTTTTAACAACTTAACAAATGTCAAAATGAATCTTTAGGTAATTTATTATGCAGGGATAACTTACTTACTTACGGTGGTTAATCGCTTGAAATTGATAAATATTTCATTAATAAAATTTTCTTTCATATATGTGTCCAATTTTATACCGGTCACTATATAACCTCAAAATTGTATTTTAATCCACGATAGAAATCACTAGAAAATTGCAATGTTGCCAAATGCTGGATGGATAATACCAAGCCTTTCATTTACTAACTGTGGTGAATATTGATTGAATTGGTGAAATTTTTCTTTACATCAGGCGACAGGGGCAAAGATACTAAATTGTATACCAGTACTTTGAAAGTATTTCCAATTTTTTGCAGTAATGGTAAACAATCTAATGTCTCTTACCTGGTCACATGGTGTTTTTCATCATAACGAAAAGAAGAATAAAGCCAGATTTTATTAAAAAAAAACGTACTAAACGATATACTTAATAGCCAAAACAATGAAATTGTGAAGAAATCGGCATTTTATCAGTATTTGATTACCAACATTACTGAAAATTCAAATGTTGGCAACACATATACCTGCGGTAATCTGCAAAGCGTAGTTTTTGATAAGTTAAATTAGTAACAAATGATTAAATTTTTTAAAACTTTACTTGAACCGAAATATTATTTTACTTAAGTAGATTTTTCTTTGGTTTGTTCGGCATCTGATGATTAATTACTATACCAAAGTTTGCATATTTGAATACTCACTGTTTATATATACAGGGTGTCCGGAAATGATGAGAAAAAAATTTGGGGGATAATCCTAGACCGAAAATAAATGCTATCTCTACCTATAACATTTTTTCGAAAATTGATTATTAAAGGTAAATATTTTGACGAAATCTCGTATATGGGGTTTTTTTCGGGATAAGGAATACAAATTTGCCCACCTTTTTTTCGCATTTTGTAGAGGGCGCCAAATAGGAGCCTATACTTTAATTTGAATGGTCCCAACTTTTTTGTCGTGCACTGTATGCGCATTTTGACTGAATATTTTTATATATACAGGGTGTCCCATAACTTATGGGCCGTAGAGTAACTGGATATACTAGACATCAAACTAAGCTGATTAAGTCATATAAGTTTTTTCGGATTGTTACTCATTCTAGAGATACAGGGTGTTGAAAGGAAAAGTTTATTCTCGAAAATAAGCCATAATTTTAAAACCGTTTAATGAATCGAATTGAAAGTTTGCAGTATTATGTTTTTATGAGCAAGACATAAGAATTTGTAGAAATTTTTAAGTTTCACACTAGAGGGCGCTAGTTGCATACACTGGGCTTCATAAATCTATGATTTTTTTTCTTACCTGTGATACTAGGTGTTTTTCAATTAAAGTTTCTTAAAGAAGGGCATTTTCTGAGTCAAAAAGGTGTACTTGATTGATCTTAATATCTTTAACGGGTTTCGAGATATTTCCCTTTAAACATCCCAAAGCATAAGAAAACATAGTACATAATTAAATTAATATTTTAATTATCACAACGCAATAAATTCGAAACAGTGGAACAAAAACAAGAAGCTCACTTTAATAAATGTTGAAAGTGACCACCGTTGACCTCAATACACTTTATTAAACTTTTAACTAAATAAATAATAATATTAATAATAATAATAATAAACTTTTACTTTCAACACCCTGTATCTCTAGAACGAGTAACAATCCGAAAAAACTTATATGACTTAATCTGCTTAGTTTGATGTCTAGTATCTCCAGTTACTCTACGGCCCATAAGTTATGGGACACCCTGTATATATATATTATTTCTAAAACAAACAAGGATAACCTTCTATATTTTGAGGAAGAAAAAAAACTTGCGTCTAACAAAATATACATATATAATTATTTAAAACTGAATATTTAGTGAATCATCCACCATGCCATCGCTAACCTGCCGCATAAATTAAAAAAGTGCATTCCTAACAACAAAATACATACTTCGACTGATCCACCGACCATGTAAGTAAAACAGGCAAAACGCGTTGCCTTTTAATTTTAATGCGCAGTAACAACGCGCGGACACTACTTTTTACACAGTTGACAGTTCAATCGAAATATTTTGTTATGGAAAAATGAAATGCACTTAAGAACTTTTTAAATTTCTACGGCAGAATATATTATGTAAAATCTACAATCAAAATCTAGGTATTCACGTTTGTATAATCTTGTGTTTCATGTTCATTAAAACGGAAAACATAAAAATATATACGGATAAAATCTTCAAAATGAATCGGGTAAACATGAAACATTATCTGTAAAGACTAATCAAGGAAAAGCTCGTAATCTGACCAATCTGACTCGTCAGAGTCCGTAAAAAACGATACCAAGTCTTCTAAATCATCGGCTAGAGATTGCCAAGGAAAGTCTCTCTCGTCTAGAAAATCCCAAAGCATTACCTGGAAAAAAAATTCATTTTAACAAATTATGATTTATAGTATCTAACCTTTTGTAAAAAAATATAGTTAGTAGTTTATCCACAAAAGATTTTGATAAAGTTACAAGATCTATAACAATTTATTATCTAATTCTACAGAAATAGAGAATGCTATTAAACTATTATCTATGGAAAAATAGGGAAATTTTTGCCACCCAACTACTAAATTAATATTTTAATATTTCTACGCTTATTACCACCTGAAGATGCCCTATACCATGTCACTTTATCAGTGATTTGTACAAAAAAAAATTGTGGGAGGTTTGGGGATGTATTCACAAAGCAGTGTTTCAATATTAACATTAATATTTGTTAAGGAAAAATATTCTTGGCTGGCGGACTTATAGTGTGAAAAGGAAGGAACCATTTTGCATTGATCTCATCAGAATGCAACAACCAGTGGCGGCTCCTCAAAGGATGCAGAGAGGCTAAGCCTCCTCAGCATTCTTGCCCTCCTAAATATTCTATTTACTTAAATATTAACAATAACTTTTAAATCGTTTAATTTACAAGGGGCAATTGTAATTTCAATATTATCCCCATATTTAATACGATTTAATATTTTCTTCACAATCTGACAACAGTGCAGGAGGCTGTTTTTGAATTTAACCCATGATTTCCTAAGTGACAAAGGCGGTGTTGGTATTACTCAACGAAATTGTGCCGGAACGCATACCGATTTCTAACTTTTTCAGTAAAATTGGCAACATGTAAAGGCAAACAGCTCCACCAATACCAATAAGGTGTCTATTTCTTCCACGTGCGACCGAAAATGACCGGATCATCCCGAAGACATGTTCGTTTTTTAGTTTTTAAAGCGCGGCTGCGCGTAAAGCGCTTGCTCGCCTCGTGTGATGTTGTGAGTGTCTAGAAATCCCGGGAATTTTGGCATTTTTGTTTTTTGCTAAGTTAAATATTCGAGTTTTCGCCGATTTTGTGAAAATTGCATCGGTTAGATATTTCATTTGTTTTTAGTTATACTTTGGATAATAGGAATAGGGCAGGGGCGGCTCGTCAACAAGTGCGCTCGTGCGCGCGCACTGCCTAAGAAAGTCAAGCACCAAGCAAAAATAAAATTTATACCTATTTAAAAAAATATTTAACTGAAATAAAGAACTTGTATAATATAACAATGGCGAAGGCGAAAGACTTCAAGCGCGACCGCAGCGCGTGGGCAAGCTCACCTCTCGGTCCCGGCTGTCGGCTGTGTCTGTGTGTATTCGTTCGGCGCTCTTATGGATGGATTTTCGTGGGATTTTCCCTGTGCGGATTGATCGGGAATATTCGGTTAATCGCCCGATGAGAAGGCGTCGCCGTGCGCTGTCTGAATACACACTTCAATAATTTAATATAATTGTTTTATGAGTTTTTTGATGCGATTAGATAAGTTTGGAGTTTATTGACGGTGTTGTGGATGTTTTTGTGTTGTTTTTAAATTAATAATGGCTAGTAGTTTGGATTGTGTCACACGAAGTGATATAGTTATGGACCAAAATTCTGTAGAGGACATTATAAATAACTTTTCGACATTCGATTTCCAAAGAAAAATTGAAATAAAAAGGTTAGGAAGGCCTACACCGGATTTAAAATTAAATCAAACTTGTAAAAAGAAAAAAGAAGGTCGATCTTTTATTAGACATTTTAATATTGACATTTACACAAAAAACAAATGAATATGTGGGTGTAATATTAGAAACTCATGTTGCGCTTAAAAACCGACGAATGGAATTTGTATTTAAAGACTAGAAACTTTTAGTGAGGTATGTATAAAGAAATGTTTTTTTTTCAATCTGTATAGGTATCTACTACTATATATCCACTATAAAACTATTAAAATTTTTAAAAAATAAAAAATAAATTTGGTGCTAAAACAAAGAAAATATAAATCCCATAAAAAACTGCGTTTTTTTTTATCTTCTTGGATAAAAAGCACGACGAAAATCAATACAAAGGTAAAAAGGGGCGTGGCACCTCGAAAAATTTTCGCCTGCGGCGCTTTTTTGCCTGCGGCGCACACCCTACGATAAATGTCACGAGCCGCCACTGGAATAGGGCAATCTATAATATAGTGAAAAATGAGTGTGGCCGGCTGTAATTTAGAGTGGAACATTTCCTAACAGACTCAAAAGCGTTTAATTACCTGAATTACGATAACAAACTGTCAAACTGATAGTAAAAAATAAACTCCCACAGCCAGAATTACGAGGTCTAGGCATTACAGGTAAAGAAAAACAAAATCGTCGATTTAAAACAGATCATTAGGTATAATAATTATTATTTAGAGTTTTTATTTTTTCTTAATATAAGTAGGTAGGTACTTTTAAATTAATATTTGAGCAAACAGATACCTATTGTTTTTCAAATTTTGCAGCATAAGATTACTGACATTGTGTATTCAAGAAACTGTTTAAAATCTCTTCTAGAAAAAATTTCCAGTTATCGCAATGATGAAAATTGTTTTAACTCTCTGTTTTATAGTTTTTTTACTGAAAATAGAAGCCATGATGCAAAAAGACGAAAAACGTATAATTTTGAAGATAAGAAACTTCATTATTATAAGCAGCTTTTCAATGATATTTTAGATACTACAAAAGGCCAGATTGAACTAATATTTTCAGATTTGCATGAATTAGGTACAATTTTTTGACTTAATGAATAAAAATATTTTTTTAAGCTTTTTAGAAAATTTCCCAAATAATCTTTTAGATAGTTTATGTCTAATGTACAACTTTATAAAAAAATAGTTTTTAGTTTAACTAATTTTTAACAGTTTTTTTTTATAGTGAATTTTTGATTTTGGGCGTGGCGCTTCATTACTAGAACGTAGCCTCCCCATTTAAATCAGTCACGAGCCGCCACTGGCAACAACCCGAAGCAACTCCACTGATAACACTGCAGTGTTAGTAGTAGTAGTCAGTACGACAATGTCTACTCGGCTCCAGAGGGTCCATTGCTTTTGGCATCTCTGTGTACTTCAATGCAAAATGCAGGTCTTTTCACACTTTAAAGTCCGCTAGCCAAGAATATTTTTCGTTGATATAAATTATACGGACGCGATTACTCCTTACTTATTAATATACAGACTGTCCGCGGATAGGGTTTACAATAGCACAAATGGATGAAAAATTAAATTTTTTGGGAAAAACTCTTTCTTGATAAAAAGTTTTGCTTGTAAAAAAAATGCAATTCACGAAGAAAATTTTTTGATTTTTTATACAGGGTTCCCAAAAATTTCAACAACATGATTTTTCTACAAGAGTAAACTACCTTTATTTTTAATTTTTGACCAAAATGCCAATTAGAAAACTTATTTAGAATAACGCTTGTAATTTAAATCCGAGATTTAAAATAAATCTTCTATTTTTTTAGTTTTTTTAATTTTTACAGGTAAAAGAATTTTTTTTGGATAGCAGTATTAGCGGTCGAAATACATACATCATTATCAACGACAGAGGGGTATCAAAAAGTTTCAAAAACTGATTTTTGGTGTTACCAGAAATATGTATTTTTAATTTCACAAATGAAATGACCCCGGAAATAACACAAAAAAATCTTAAAATAACAACAAATAATAATTTCATAATTTGCTATTCAAACATTCCCCCTCCATATTCAACACATTTTCCAGCTGTAAACGAATGTGGTCAAAACTTCTTCAATGGAAATTGTTTGAACAGCTTCAACAATTCGCTGCTTTAGAAGCTGTGCGTCATTCTCAATTCGACGGGACTACACTAATTGTTTGGGGCGCCCCCAAAGATAGGCATCTGAAATAGTTAAATCGAGACTTCTTGGGGGCCACAGAACTGGACCATTCCGACCAATCCATCTGTGGTCAAATGTATTATTAAGCCATTCCCTCACTTCAATTGCGAAATGCGCAGGGCATCCATCTTGTTGAAAGTACATTTCGTTTCTAAATTGGAGAGGCAATTCTTCTAGGTTGTCAGAAAGGAATGTTTCCAACATTTCAAGGTTACACGTGTTTTCGAAAAAGTATGGGCTAATAGTGCCATAATAAGAAATCGCACACCAGACATTTACTTTTTCGTAATATTGTCTTCTTGCAGGAATTCTAAAACGGGGATTATTTTCGCTCCAGTATCTAATATGCGCAGAAGACACAAATTATTCTAAATAAGTTTTCTAATTGGCATTTTAATCAAAAATGAAAAATAAAGGTCGTTTACTCTTGGAGAAAAATCATGTTTTTGAAGTTTTTGCGAACTCTGTATAAAAATCAAAACTTTCTCTTCGTGAAATGCATTTTTTTACAAGCAAAACTTTTTATCAAGAATGACTTTTTCCCGAAAAATGAAATTTTTCATCCATTTGTGCTATTGTAAACCCTATCCGCGGACAGTCTGTATAACACCTACAGAGTGGGTCCACGGATAGAGTTTAGAAGAGGCACAACTATTTTATTAGTAGGTATAGAAGAAAAAGTCATTCTTTAT
This sequence comes from Polydrusus pterygomalis, assembly GCA_963969555.1. Taxonomy (NCBI): domain Eukaryota; kingdom Metazoa; phylum Arthropoda; class Insecta; order Coleoptera; family Curculionidae; genus Polydrusus; species Polydrusus pterygomalis. The sequence continues at coordinate 30,905,268 of OZ018384.1, read as the reverse complement.
AAAAATGTCTGCTTGTGCTGAAACTACAATTTGGAAGATCGGATTTGCGATTGCTAAACAGGGTTAGTCAAAAATAACATTTTTACTTTTTAGGGGTCTATTAAAATGGAAGGACATCTGCATTGAAAAATGATAGTTCTTGGGCATTAGTGCATTTTGGTTTTATATATTAACTGTTATCTACACAATATAAATACACGATTTATTGGACAATTTTATTTAACTTCCATCGTGTATTTTAAAACAAACTCGTTTAATTTCAGTAGCATTTAGAGTGGCAAAAATTATTTAAAACAAATAAACTACAGGTCGCTACAAACATGCGAATCTTATTTGCTTTTTTGTTTCCTTCACCAACAATTTTGTTAACTATTTTTGTAAAATCATGAGGTTTCTGTATTTAAAAACAAATTTCATTTGACAACTGGGAGCCGACACGAAGCACAAAAATAGCTAAATTCGCAAAACTATAAACAATCTTTGCGTTTCAACGATGTGGTTAAAACATATTGATAAAGGTCCAATCAATTTCTTTGGAAAATAAATGTTATTTAAAAAAGAAAATAATGATAACCAAGACTACTGATTTTATAAAAAAAAAACACTAGGATAAACACGATGTTTGAAGATTGTATAAAATTTAGTATCTCTCATGATGTGACACATGTAACAATGAAATGAAAGAAATCAGAACAATGGCTCTTCAAATCTTTAGATCTACCTTTTAAAAATAGCGGTTTGCGTATACAGTGTGACCAGTAAAGTCCGCATCATATGGGATTTTTTTTTATTAATAGTTTTATTCGAAATTTGACCTTGGCATTAAGTTCTGCTTCGATCGAGATGAAAATTAAGCAAAAAAATAGTAGTTACGTGATTCGCATTATCTGTCAAATTTTAATTTTTTTCAAAAAACAATTCAAAAGTGGAGTTATTTCTAAAAATATCGAAAAAAAGTTATTGGAAAAAGTTTTTTTTAATGCAGTTTCTAGCTCATATGCAAAATTTCAGCTGCATAAGATAATTTTGATTTTTTACCCATATTTTATAAATTGCACCACTTTTGCAAAATAAGACTCAACGCAACCTACATAAAACTTCTTAGTTTTGACAATGCTTTATTTCAGATACATTTTCTTTAAAGTAGCGCTTATGTGTGTTTTTCTACAAAATCAAAATTGGGCTATTAAAATTTGGTCGCATGTGATGCAAAGTTTATTTGTTTTTGACCCTGTATAAGGTAACTTCATAAAATAAGTATTTTTCAAAACGTAGTTTGTGTCTGAAAGTAAAAAAATTAAAAATAAAATAAAGGGGTTTTTTAAATTAAATCGTTAAAAATAGATAAACTTTACGTTAAGTTAAACTAAAATTTATTTTCCACTTAATGAACACTTTACTGACGACACTGTGTTCTTTTTGTCTTAATATTAAGGTGTGTATTACTTTCAGACACAAACTACGTTGTCAAAAATACTTATTTTATAAAATTACCTTATACAGGGTCAGAAACAAATAAACTTTGCATCATATGCGACCAAATTTTAATATCCCAATTTTGATTTTGTAGAAAAGCACACATTTAATATGGCGATGCTTTAAAGAAAATGTGTCTGAAATAAAGCATTGTCAAAACTAAGAAGTTTTATCTACGTTGCGTTGTGTCTTATTTTGCAAAAGTGGTGCAATTTACAAAACATGGGTAAAAAATCAAAATTATCTTATGCAGCTGAAATTTTGCATGTGAGCTAGAAACTGCATTTAAAAAAGCTTTTTTCGATATTTTCAGAAATAACCCCACTTTTGAATATTTTTTTTGGAAAAAATTAAAATTTGACAGATAATGCAAATTACGTAACTACTATTCTGAAGCAGAACTTAATGCTAAAGTTAAATTGCGAATAAAGCTGTTAATAAAAAAAATCCCATATGATGCGGACTTTACTGGTCACACTGTATATCATCTAATTTATTTTAAAGTTTGAAATTTCTATTTTAAATTCTGAAATATCCAGGATGTATAAAAGCAAAAAAGATTTTTTAACTACCTACTTGAAAACAAGGTGTCCTTCAGTGATTGTTGGTTGATTTACTTACCGTGTGTATCGTTCTCACCAACAAAATAAAACAAATAGTGCCGTTTTGTAAAAAAGAAAATATGATGCATATCGCATTTTAAAATAAAGTCTCCGAAGTAAGTTAGAATTTTAACGCGTTTTTTTCCACACTTTTGGCTGTACTTTATTTTTTAGATATATTCTCGATAAAATTGAGGTAGGTTCTTCAACATACATACCGGGAGTTTCTCAAATTCTTGTATAACTTTTCTGTATTTAATATATTAAAATGAAATTTTGAGATTATGCATAAGAGATGAGCCTGCATTTATTGGCATAATTTTCTATTTGGTAGCACTTCCGGTTTGACCGAAAGTGACCTTGACTTTGGTATTTTAAATGGGACATCTTGTATATTTTTACTTATTGGGATTCAGCATAACATTCTACATTACTCAAAACAATTATCGCATATTTTGAAAACCCTGTACAAAATACTTTATTCATAAAATTGGTAAACTAAGATATTTAGTACTAAAAACATTAAATCTTTTTTATACAAATTCAAGCAGATCTGAGTTTTTATGTGGTTCGTTATCATTTATTCTGATGTTCTTCTCTACTGCAAAATGCTATATTTTTTACTTATCAATGGCACGACTATTCGATTAGTTGACCATAGAGTTTCGCACGAAATTATTAATTTGCTGAAATTTGAGATATGAACGAAAACAACAGACGCCTTACTAGACATTTGACAAATACTGAGGAACAAACGGCTGTTATTCTGTCAACTGAGGGATACAATCAAGTCCGTATTGCGCAGATTTTAAATGTTACCCAATCGTCAGTAAGTAGAGTGTTAAGACGGTATAGGGAGACTGATGCATTCTCAAGACGACCTGGTCAAGGCCGTCCTAGGGCCACAACTGCAGCACAGGATCGATTTTTGCGGTTGCAAACTTTAAGAAACCGTACAACTACCGCTAGGAATTTACAAAATGCACTAAGAAGAACTTGCCTACCAAGTTAGGATCAGTGATCAAACGGTTACAAACAGATTGAGAGAATATGAATTAAGGCCAAGACGAGCAGCAACGGGACCACGACTCACCAGGCAACATCGCGTACACAGATTAGCATTCGCCAGAGAACATCTGAACTGGAGAGCAGCTGATTGGGGCACGGTCTTGTTCACCGACGAGTCCAGATTTACACTTTCAACAAATGATCGTCGTGTAAGGGTGTATAGAAGACCAGGAACCCGATTTGTACAATGCCACATTCGTCAGTTGGATGCATACGGTGGAGGAGGCATTATGGTTTGGGGAGGAATAAACTTTCGTGGAGGCACCGACCTCCATATTATACAACACGGTACTTTAAATGGTGAAAGGTACATTACAGATATCCTTCAAGAGTATGTAATTCCTTGTGCCCCATTTGTAGGCGATAATTTCATATTAATGCATGATAATGCCCGTCCACACACGGCCCGCATTGTGACGGGGTTCTTGCGGGATACCAATGTTGATGTCATGGATTGGCCAGCCAGGTCACCCGACCTAAATCCAATTGAACACATGTGGGATGCACTCGGAAGAGCCGTTAGAGGAAGATTAAATCCACCGGAAACTTTGGAACAATTGTCTGAAGCTCTTATAGAGGAATGGAATAGAATTTCCGAACAGTATGTTCAAAATTTGATTTTAAGTATGGGGAGGCGCTGCAGGGCAGTTCTAACGGCTTGAGGGGGTAATACTCGATATTAATTTATGTTTTGTAGTGTAAAATTCGTTATGGCCGGACAGTTATATTAATTTTGTTCTTTGGTTTTAATGCAAATAAAACACTAAAAAATTAAAAGTTGCCTTATTTCGTCAATTTTGTGTAAATTTGGCAACACTTCGTAAAATTCCTTCAAACATATGTCCTTACTCTGTAAAAAATATTTAAATCAAAGTTATTTTTATTTGCTGATTAAATATGGCCATTTAAGAAAATATGCGACAATTGTTTTGAGTAGTGTAAGTAAAATTACACCTCACTTACACTCATAATAATTGGCTTTCTAAGTTTCACAGTTTTCTTGACGTTTAATCCATTTTCCAAATGGAACGATGGTAGTTCACTAGGATATTTAAAACGAGCATTTTTTCCCAACAATTTGATACCATACACTCCTATGCTATTTTAAAATTTACACTGAAAAATTTGCCTTAAGTCCCAATAGCAAATTTAAAAGCGTTATGCATTATGGCCGCCCTGTCTTTTCTAAAGAAATATAAAGGCAAAGGCGGATTTGAAAAACAATGGAATGGTTTTGAAGACCAATAATATGGTTTTAAATTAAAATTGTAATGTCATTTGTTTATTAAACTTACATTGTAAATCAGATAAAATGGTTAGTTTTACTAGAAATAAACAAATTGATATGCTCCTAATTTTTGGAGTGACCAGAAAAATTCTTCTGAAGCCGCAAGATTGTATGTATTGTAGGTATGTTTTATAAACTAATGACATTACAACTTAAAATTAAATCCATATTGCTTTTCGGAACTATTACATTGTTTTTCAAAGCCGCCTTAATATTTCTTTAGAAAAGAGAGGGAGGCAATAATGCATAACGCTTTTAAATTTGCGATTAGGACTTAAGGCAAATTTTTCAGTGTCAATTATAAAATAGCATAGGAGTGTATGGTATCCAATTGTTGAAAAAAAAAATGCTCGTTTTAAATATATCCTAGTGAACTACCATCGTTCCATTCGGAAAAATGGAGTTAACGTCAAGAAAACAAAATTTCATTTTTAAACGCCTGTGAAACTTAAAAAGTCAATTATTATGACATAATTTTAATTTCCATATACTACTACTAGACTATAAATTAACATATATATTACCTAATTTGTAGCAATCTAGATTGGAAATAAATATAAACATAAAAATGTTATACAGGGTTCGGACTCTTGAACAGCTGTAAAATTCCAGGACTTTTCCAGGTTTTCCAGGCAAATATTTCCTATTTTTCCAGGGAAGGGAAAAAAAAACACCCTCAAATTATTAACTAATCTAAAATCTTTTCATATTTTAATGTTATCTTTTAAAATTTTTAATACAACTGCCAATGATTAATAAGTTATAAAAATGAAAGAATTTTTTCTGCCTTCCTAGTTTTTGAACTCAATGTTGAGAGAATTCTCTTCTTCAATGTACAATTTGGTTCGCTGAGGATGAAGGCCTTTGCCTTCGAAACATGTACGAACACAAAAGAATAACCCTGTTTTGAATTTTTTCAATACAACTAGTGGAGCAGACTTTGTGTTTTTTTCACCTTTGAATTTTATATTCACTCCACTGTGAGATGGACTACTTTCACAAAATTAAAAAAATAGTTTAGTATGTTTTATTTTTTCTTACTAGTAGATAGGTATTGAAGTAAAAGTGAACGAAGGAAAAAAGGAAGCAAACTCTCGCACGAAACATAACACTACCTTTGCAATCAAGTACCTACAATCATCTTTGAATTTCGACTAGATGAAAATGTTTTATTATTTTTATCAAAATCATAGAAACAAAATAAATATGGATATAGATATTTTACAGTGATTATATTTCTATGATACATACATTTATACTTCTTTTCTAAGTTTATGTAACCTTACATCGATATTTTTTGATTCATAATTAGCAATATCATTTATTTTAAGTTTTTTCTTTTCCAATTTATTTATTTCTGCCATAACCATTTTTCTTTTTTCCACTTTTCTATTATCTTCGTCATCTCGCTTCTTGCTCTCTTCAATAGCCTGTGTGTATCTAAAATGGGCATTTTTGCAGTACAACTTCATTTTTTTAGTAATTTCGACGCTGGTGGCTCCATTCTTATTAAGTATGGCATCATAAACTTGACGTCGAGCAATTAAAGAAGATTCCATCTGATTTTCAACTAACATATATTTATTAACCGAAAAGCCGCTTTCAACGTCGGCGTTGCCATGAGAAAGACATAATACCATTTTTATTATTGAAAATAAGTCCTTATATTCCAATTTATTTAAAAAAATACTACCATAAAACTTGTCCAGTCTTAAGGGTGAAAGTTTGTAGCTTTCATAAGTAGTTTTAAAAGTATCTATGTTATTTAGAAAAATATTCATTTGACACATTGCATATTCTGCAATTTCAAGATCTATTAAGTTACCATCTGTAAAAATTTCTAACAATTGATTAAATCCCTTTTTTGACAAATCCATGTCGTTGAATAAATTATTGGGATCTAAACAACTAAACATTTTCGTCGCTTTAAATTTCAGTGGGGACCGCTCAATAAGCTTTTTTATTAAAGCACTAATAAAGTAACGACAATCTCTAAGAAAACATAATTTTTCTGACTCGCTAGCTTGGCTTTCTTTGAGAAATTTTTTTGTACGAAACCCCAAATCAATTTGTTTATATGGACAATAAATATTGTTGTCATCAAAATCGATTTTTAATAATTCATTTGTTTTTTTTATTAAATAATCCTTTTTAATTATTCTTTCTAAAAGTGATCTGAAAATCAGGTCTAAATCTTTAAAAAGAAAGGGAACAAGTGGCTCATTAGATTGATACTTTCTTAAAAATATTTCCAAATTTGTGGCTATTAATGAAAAAAACGATAATTTGGGTTTAAGAAGCTTATCCTTTAAGTTGTCTTTAACATTTTGAACAGTGGTAGTCTTTGGAAGCTTGGTGTTTGGATTATCAACATAATGAGTAAGTGATTCCAGTAATGTTATTGCCCTAGATGCGGCAACCGCGCTTTCCACCCATCGCACGCTACAAAATTTTAGAGGAAAGTCATTTGTACTAGTTAGCTCTTTAAAAGAAGCCCTCCTGGCAGGCGAATCTTTAAACAGCCAGTAGATGCCTCTTAAAAATTCATTTATTGTCCACTTAGCTGCTTTGTGGCCCGATTGAAATGCTCCGTGGACAACATGTAATCCACATGATCCCAAATCAATTAAATTTACGTCGTCATCTTCCTTTAAAAGCTTTAGAAATTTCCAATTGACATTCGGACCATCCATAGATACTTGTAGTAATTTTTTCAATTTTAATGGATGTAATCCTATCTTAAATGAGTCTAAGATGTCATTTGCCTTTGATCCATTCATAAAAACTGATTTTAAATATCTAAAAATAAAAGAAATATTTAACTGTGACTACTTCAACTGAAACCGTAACACTGTCTCGATGTTAAGACCTTAATATAATATTTGCGTACCTTGTCTGAACAAGCATTTTATGTTCATCCCAGTATCTAATCACTACATCCATTTGGCCTTTTTGTGATATTCTATTTAGTGACTCATCAAAGCAAGCAACATAAAATGAACATTTAAGTAAAATTTCTTCCAATTCCTCTCGAAAATAAATAGCTAGACCATAGGTTATAACATATGATAATTTTTTGGAAGAGAGTTTCAGTTTTTCAGCAGTACTACAGCCTTTAAACATTAATTTTAGTATTGGCAATGTCTTATTAATGGAGTTGAGTGACATATGGGATTCAACCGAATGTAAAGCCCATAAAATTTCTGCTTCCAGTACATTTTCTGATGTAAAAAAAATTTCATTCGCAGATTTATGCATACTTGGCAGATTATGGTCGTCGTTTATAGAATTAGAAGTGCTTGGTACGCTCTGCTCATCATTCGATTCAGTTTGCGGGTATTTTTTTTTGTCTGAAGTATATTTAGTTAAAACAAGTAACGTGCTTGGTGTTCCTTGTTTCGCAGCAACTTTCTTTAAGTGGACACTACATCTCTGATGGCTCGTAAGAGCAGATCTGCCCATGTTGCTTAAAGAGAAACTCTTTGAGCATAGTTTACAATATGCAGAGAAAGGATCCCCTTTAATTTCTTTAAAAACCTCGGCCCATTCATGGTTTAAATTCGGATTTGTCCAGTCGGGGTTAAAAACAGTTTTTTTCTTACTACACATCTAAAATTTAAAACAAAAATAATATAACAATATCATAAAAATAAAAGTTTAGCACCTACCTGATTAAAATTTAAAACACTTTACAAAAGAGTCAAAACACGTTAAACTTCTACAAACATTTGTATACGATTCGGATTCGAATTGCAAAGAGAATTGACGACCATAATTACGACTTAAGATCTGATGTCTATAATTAAACTTCATTAAAAATAAATATTGAAAGAAAAGGATTAAATATTACCGCACGTCGAGGCTTCCTTCGGATCAATCGAAGGTTGTCGGCGAAAAGTCTTCGCCAATCGCGGCGAGGTAATGGAGAATACGACAATCTGCATGGACAGAAGATTTAATCAACTTTAAAATTAGAAAATTCAATGTCGTGGTACAAACTGCACCGATTGGTTAGAAATCAATTTGGTAAAAATAATATATTAAAGGATTCCAGGTTGCCAAATCAAATTTCCAGGATTTTGGGTACAATTACGAAATTCCATGACTTTTCCAGGTTTTTTATGCCCAGTTTTAAATTCCATGACCTTTCCAGGTTTTCCAGGTTTTCCAGGTTAGTCCGAACCCTGTTATAACACGTCAAAAAATGACAAGTGAGGTGTAATTTTACTTAGAATGTTATGCTGAATCCCAATAAGTAAAAATATACAAGATGTCCCATTTAAAATACCAAAGTCAAGGTCACTTTCGGTCAAACCGGAAGTGCTACCAAATTGAAAATTATGCCAATAAATGCAGACTCATCTCTTATGCATAATCTAAAAATTTCATTTTAATATATATAAATACAGAAAAGTTATAGGGGTGAACGTCTTTTGAGAAACACCCGGTAGTCGATTTCTTTAACTTTGGCCATAACAGTATCTCCATGAGCTATTACCGCAACACTGCCCATCGTTTAGCAATGATGGGGAGATTCCAAAAAAGAAGGCAGAAGCAGATACCATGAGTGGGTATAGTTGACGATATGTCAGTAGGGGAAATAAGACTGTTCGAGCGGTGCTGTGGGCAAAGATTAAAAAACAACCTGTATAGGGATTATGTTAAGATAGAAAATGTCAACTCATCCGAGAAACCTATGAATCTCAAAGTTATCACAAATTAATATATAAAGTATAGCCAATTTTTTTTTTTAAATCCAACGGTGAAGCGAGTAGCTCACTCCAGATTTCTCTGTAAAAATATGAAGGAATCTTTAAAGCGGTGCTGTCAAAAAATCGTGTAATTAGTAATTTCCGGGATGTAAATTTTGTCGACTAATGTAATAACACTTACAATGGAATTTTGATAAATATTTCGTTACCTTTTATCCAAAAATCGGTCAAATACCGATCTATGGGGTAAAATTATTATTCACCTTTCACTTAATGAACACTTTACTGATGAGACTGTGTTTTTTTTTTGTCTTAATATTAAGGTGTATTACTTTCAGACACAAACTAGGTTTTCAAAAATACTTATTTTATGAAGTTACCTTATACAGGGTCAAAAACAAATGAACTTTGCATCGCATGCGACCAAATTTAAATAACCCAATTTTGATTTTGTAGAAAAACACACATTTATATAATATGGCGCTACTTTAAAGAAAATGTATCTGAAATAAAGCATTGTCAAAACTAAAAAGTTTTATGTAGGTTGCGTTGAGTCTTATTTTGCAAAAGTGGTGCAATTTACAAAATATAGGTAAAAAATCAAAATTATCTTATGCAGCTGACATTTTGCATGTAGGCTAGAAACATTAAAAAAACTTTTTCTAATAACTTTTTCTAATAATTTTTTTCAATACTTTCAGAAATAACCCACTTTTGAATTATTTTTTGGAAAAAAATAAAATTTGACAGATAGGTAATGCGAATCACGTGACTACTACTTGAATATTGAAACCTGTGCTAAACCCTTAGATCAAACGTCTACAAAAGTAAAGCTCGTGTATTTCACGAAAATATTTTCCCATATACAGGGTGGCCCAAAAATGTGTTATAACTGAAGATATATTTTTTAAATGGGAGCCGCTGTATTTTTTGGTCCGTATAAGAGCCCTTTATAATTGTTTGTAATTATATTAAATTTGGTTTAGTAGTTTAGAAGTAAATTAAATTAAAAACTTTAGAAACAAGTTTTGCAGCACTGGAAAAAACAATCAAATAAATAATCTAAAAGCATGTTTTTAATTACGGCATTGCTGGAAGAAATGATTTACATATTTTTTTAAAATTTACAACAGTTAATTGACAGCACCGGTTAAAAAAAAATGTTGGTAGCTTAATAGCTACACCTCATGTCACAGTCAGGGCCATGTCACAATCATGCAGGGTATAATGGAAACTAAAACTTACACGTAACTACACAGTTTCTAAGTTCATGATAAAACACCGAACACCAAAAATAACTGTCACACAACCAAAAAGCATTAGTAAGCAAACCTTTTTAGTTATAAAGGTATGCTACTTCCACTTAATATGCCCGTTAGATTCCTATGTTTTTTATAAATAGGAAATGTGGTCATCACAACATCTAAATTTATTATTGTTCGAATCTCTTCGTAAGTTTTTTTTTTACTCTGAAGCTCTTAAATTAAATGCGTAGAAATTCACAACCTTACAAAACGGGGCTTGTTCAAAGATGACGCGCATAATTATACCAAGTAAAACACAACACTGAAAACATGCTGTAACTTTATTACTAAAGATGTAGTGAAATCAGTTATGTTACATCGTATCCTGTATTTTTTAAATTTTATTTGATTTATCTTAAAATTTTACATTATTCATAGCTTACACAAAGTTAATCAAAATATTTCAGGGTTATGTCGTGGCCTCATGGCAACAAAGAGATTTTTAAACAATAATAGTTTTGAGGCATGATCAACAACCTACTACGGGCGGACAGCAATATCTTAACATAGTATAAAACAAAGTCGCTGTGGCGTCTGTCCCCAGCTATATCGTCGCTCGCATTACGTAGGGGCCTATCTCGATTTTTGGCAAAAATGAGTTATACCTATATAAAGTCAGGGAAAGACTGCCTTAACGTTATGACAAACTGGCATATCTCAATACTACATGGTTTTTGTTTTATAGTATTATAGTCAGGCCTATCTTAAATTATCGATAAAAATACTTTTACGTAAATACCAAACTTAAAATTGGCCCCAATTTTTTTTTTGTATGGGTGTTACTGGGCCAATCTCAACATATTCCTTTACGTTATAAAATATTTTAAAGGATGAACTGTACTTTGCAGATAAGCCTTATTAATTTATTTGCTGTCAATGCTGTATCCAAAATAAGCAGCATTGATTTCTTTAAATCGCTCTACTGAATAACTACAAAAACCGAGTTAGGCCCCTACGTAATGCGAGCGACGATATGTGCTTAAATCTTTAAAACTACGCAACGGATTTTGAAGCGGTTTTTTTAAATAGATAGAGTGATTCAAGAGGAAGGTTTTTATGTTTAATATATGCATAATATTGTAGAGAAACACTGATAAATTTAGAGGTTTGTTCGGGGTGTGCATTTATAAATCTTGACGTGATGGTGAACTCGCCTTATTATTATCACAGAGGCGTATAATGCCTGGCATTGCAACGCAGGCCGGGTACACGCTAATTTTTAAATAAAATAATGACAACGCGTCACTGACCCGTGCACGGTTATCGGACTACAATATTGTTGATTCCATCAACTCCAACGTTTGCAATCGTCTGTCTCATGATTTTTAATCAGCGGCAGCGCCTCTTGTATCGTGGCGTTCGTTAATAGCACAAATTCGTACTAAACCAATAGACCTTAAAATAATTTGATAACCTTAGCCTCAAAGCCAAGACACTATTTAGGTATGGAATGAAGATTAATATCGAATATTAATAATCGATTTGCCGGAAAGATTAATAGATTTTATAAATAGTCTTTTGTAAATTTAAACTTTAAATATACATACATACAGGTAAATTTCTGGTAACTATCTATTAAACGCTCACCAAGTCAAAATTTATGATTTTTTTTAGGAAGTATGAATTTTGGGGAGCAGATTACGAATCTAAAAACTATTTTCAACGGGAGCGCATCGTTTTTGAGATATTTCTTCTTAAAGTACCTACCTACATTAGGGTGGAGTGAAGTTATAGGTACGTGTCGAAAAAAAACTTTGTTTTTCAAATCGGAATAGCTGCAAAACCATGCTCCACTACTTAACTAAGTGCTATGCGAAAGATAATTTTTCTAACATTATATTTCGAGGTGCCCCAAGCCTTTTTAAATTAGAAAATTTTCGCGAAAATTGAACACTAATTTTTTTATGCAACTAATGCTTATTTTAAATTATCATTTCTGTTTTAGTTTGTATACTTTTTTTTTGTCAAAAAATTTGTTTTCTTTTTTACTTGATTATTTTATTAAAGGAATATACTAAATAAAAATCACGGTTTTTTTAGAGACCTTTGGGGCACCTCGAAATATAATGTTAGAAAAAGTATCTTTCGCATATCACTTAGTTAAGTAGTTAAGCAGGTTTTTACAGCTATTCCGTTTTGAAAACTAATATTTTTTTTTTCATGATCATCGATTTATTTTTTATTTTAAAAATTCTTGGGGCACCTCAAAACATAATTAAAAAAAAACCATCTTTCGCATAGCTCTTAGTTAAGTCGTGGAGCATGTTTTTGCAGCTATTCCGATTTGAAAAACATTTTTTTTTCGACACGTATAACTTCACTCCACCCTAACCTACATGTTATTAAAAGTTAGGTTTCTGACTCAAAAGTTGCATTTATATAATTTTCTTTCTAATACAAGAATTAATAAAACGGGTCACAGTTTAGTACTTTTCCCCTGATTTTTTTAAAAATAACCAAGATATAACCTTTGGTTCCTCTTCCAACGCAAAAAAATAAGTTTGTCTATAGGTTATTTAAAAAATACATTTTTTGCATATTTTGTCAATTTTATAATAAAATGCATATTTTTCATAAATTATTATTTTAAGAGCATATTTTTATGGATTTATTAAAAAATTTCCCAAAGTATTTATTGGGGGTTTCCAGGGTTTGCAGGTATATTGTTAGGGGTTGTTTATTGTCACTTAATAATACGTTATTATTACCTGCTTAACAAACTATATTTATATCGATTTGTAATACATACTTCTGGGTTAGTTTGTCGAAAGATTTTAGTATTTTCAGTGCGAAACTAGTAATTTCAAATTTGTGTTCCGAATGTCTAAGGTGGCGAAAACGTCTTCGTGGATTAAAAATTTCCCAAAGTTATAGTTTAGTAGAGAAAAAGTCTTCTGTTAAGCTTGTACAAAATTTATTTTTTGTGAAAAGAAGTTCCAAATCGATCAACATTTGAAAACACCGCTGCATAAGTCAAAGCTACAAAAAATTTAATCTGAGCCACTTTAGCAGAGTGTAACAAACGCATTTCAAAATGTTGGAGAAAAATCGAAATCTGAATGCAAGGCTTTGGTTGCAGCAAACATACCTTTAAAAAACTTGCAAAATCTGCAAATTATTTTTTTTGTTTTTTTTTTGCATTTTTTTAAAATGAACATATTTTTTAGAACCCAATGTGTTTCTTTACCTCATTTTACTATAATAAATTAAGAAATATTGCATACCAGTATGATGGAAACTTAAAACTTATTATATAACCAACCATACCTCTGGAAATCATGGTTTCTGAAATATTGACGTTTGAAAACTTAAATTAAAGGTTTAACGATACTCATATTGTTATAACTGATTGGAAATAAGTAAGTAGGCTATGGACGGCCATGATGCTATAATCAGGTGTCTTGTTTCTGTATTTTTAAAACGTCAAAGTTGATCTGTGAAATAATTAACGATTATCAATTAATAGTAATAGCATATTATCAAAATCACAAAATTTAACTGGGCAACTGTAGCTAGAGTTTTTACAAAATCGGCTAATTCTTGACCTAACTTATTTCCGGAAGGTAATAATAAAAATCAGTTGAATATTTTACTATGGTTTTAACAGGATGTATTATTATAGAGCGGTAAGAAATTATTTAGATGCCGTTATTCCAAATAAAGGGATTGGGAGAAGAGGAGCACTCGAATGGCCAGTTAGGTTGCCGGACCTGACCCCTTTGGATTATTTTTTATGGGGATATTTAAAGTCAAAGGTAAATAGACCAGAAAATTTGAATAGCCTGAAAGAAAGACTTTCGCTGGAAATGTCTAACATAACCGAGAATATGCTTCAAAATGTTAAAGAAGAGTTTTATCGTTTAGGATATTGTCAGCAAGTGAATGGCGGGCAATTTCAGCATCTAATTATTTTTGATTAAATAATTAAAAAATTAAATAATTAATAATAAGTCAATAAAATAATTTTTCAACATAAATGCGTATAATTGCACATTTAGCCGTAGTTTTTAGTTCTGATCAACTCTTTTTAATAACAATTTTTGATAATGTCAAAAATAAAGGTACTTTACTCTTGGGAAAAAATTTACATTCTTGGGAAAAATTCACGTTTTTTGACAAACGTCGTATATGACTGGAAAATTTCGATATTTGATGGTTGCATTTTAAGTTTTAGACCATGCAGAGCTTTTTATGAAGAATAACTTTTTTTCGTAAAATTAATAATAAAAAAGTTTTCCATATGGTGCAAACTTACGGAGACATACTGTATAAAATAAAATAAAAATATTTTCTTGTCGTGTTAAGTTTCTATGTTTATTCTAGTTTTTCCTGTATTCTAATATTATTCACATAAATCAGCATTGTTTCAATAAATGTTTTTAAAATAAATTTTCAAATGTCAATATTTCAGAAACCGTGATTTCCAGAGGTATGGTTGGTTTTATAAAAAGTTTTAAGTTTCCATCATAGAATTCAAAATTGATATAATATACAGGGTGTTCCATTTAAAAAAATCATCGATGACGTCATACCTCCTACGTGGGACATCCTGTATAAAAACATTTTACCTTGAAAAATGCGCAAATAAAAACACTAATTGACGTGTCCGGGCGTTTTAAAAAATAGTAAATCCCTGAATTTTAAATGAATTTGTGCAAGACTTTATGGATGCACAGTATGTGCATATTTTGGCTGAATTTAAGTGCATATAATCAATACCCTCTGAAATACGGGTATTGATATAATCCGTCCTTTAGTTATGACGAACTAAAAACAAATGAATAACTGGCCTAAATGCTAGAATATCAAGAAATTAATTTAATACACTCGGTTTATAATATAAATATTTTAACTGAATAACCAATAAAATGTGAGATTTTCTTTGAAATTTCATGATTATCATCATCATCATCATCATCATCATCATCATCATCATCATCATCATCATCATCAACGTGGAAGACGTTTAAATAACATTGTGTAACAAAAAAAAAACACCAATTAATTTGTAATAAGAGAAAAATTGGAAAATTCTGCAGTGGTGACTTAGCCGATTGAATAATAGCAGTTTAAAAAGGAATATCTCGAAAATTCGAAAACTAAGAGTTACCGGAAAAAATCGTTTTCAGTTTGGTCATCTACGCTCCAATATTTATCGTTCTAATGGATTTTACCAATTTTGTAACACGGTAACCCGACGCCGCCGCGACGATTGGGCCAACTCCAACACCTGCCAAACACAACACCATAGCTAGTGTAGGTGTAGGATAAAGTGCCAAACTCTTGCTTATTTAGAAATATGTTAACTTGAGATTACCAGCTTAATCCTTGTGCGCGTGTTAGGTTGTTGAACATGATAATTAGAAGTTGTGAAAAAATAATACCCACCCTAAGAACACTTACTTGAAGAACGTCCATATCAGCCTCAACGTTCCTATTATGCCTGTGTCGTTGACGTGGCGGCGGCCCAACGTCAACTTTTCTTCCGTCGGCCGCCGCGTGCATGTAGAAACACTTGTTTCCAAACGGACATTTACCTTCGCCCTTTTTAAAGTACTTGCAATCTTTGCGTGCCAAAGCTTTTTTGTAGTCTTCGATGAGTTTATCCTTATCTTCCTTTGTGTCTACCCAGTACATGCTTGGACAGACGAAGTCGGAGGTCACTCTGCATTCTGGACACGCCCTAGAAATAGTGTCATCACTACAGATTATTTCGTTAAGTTGGCGTGGTTTTAAAGTTTATGCCACAGTTGCCAACTCTACAAAAAGTATAACGCTAAATATCTCTCAAATCGTTAATGCCGCGACAAACGTAGTCAAGATCACTAAAATCTTTGCAACCATCAGGACCATTTTTGTAGAACAACCCGTTTACGGCAAAACATTAAAATGAAATAGTTTAAAAAAAAATAAAAAACACGCTTTAATAATGAATCAAACTAAAAAGCTGAAAATAAATATAGTTTAAAATAATTCTTGAAATTATTAATATAGGCAGAAAATAATAATGAACGATAAACATAAGTATTATTGTGAAAAAAGCGTGGGGTGCTCGATGTACGAAAAATATAGCACAAAGCGCCCAACGCTTTTTTCACAATAATACTACCTAATGTTTATCGTTCATTATTATTTTCTGCCTATATTAAGAATTTCAAGAATTACTTTAAACTATATTTATTTTCCGCTTTTTAGTTTGATTAATTTAAAGCGTGTTTTTTAGTTTTTTTTAACTGTATTTATTTTTCATTTTTTAGTTTGAGTTATTGTTAAGTTTTTTTTTTTTTTTTTCTTAGTAGAGATAGTCATAGAGGGGTCCGGAGTAGAGATGGAATACTGTCACTAATTTAACAATGACTATGAAATGGCTAGATTTAAAGCTGTGGATCCATTTTTTTTAAATGGCTAGATTCAAAGCATTGGATCCATAAACCCGCTCGGCCAACGGACCAACTGATAGCGAAATAATGTACCAACACTATTAAGCCGAGTGCTCGAGCCGGAAAGTAGGTAGATAGTACGCATGCGCATACGGTGAGCTCTATCTCTCTCATGCTCATACAGAGGATCTGTAAGCAAATTATTTAATTCCGGCGATCCTGATCAGGATAATGAGATAAACTTATCAAATTATTGTATTGTCACCGGTTCTTGATAAGTCTACAAAATTTAAATTAAATCTGACCGTTTAAAGTGGGTCAAAATCGGGTTTAAAGAAGTCGGTTACAAACAAACATACAGGTGAAGCTAATAAAAGCGTGTTAAAAAAGGCAATCATAGAGGTTTGTAAATGCGCTGTCTAATAATAAGTTAGAAGGATAAAAATACAAAAATACAGGGTATCCGGTAGGTACATGGCATACTCTCTGGAGCGTATAGGGGAGGTCAAAACAACTCTACTTGCTAGACACTATTAGACATGCGCACTGCAATATTATCGTTTGACGAATGGGAAAACAGACAGGTCCGGGATTTAAAATTTAAATTCTTGCCAAAGGACTTTCTTCTCAACTTTTGATCAAGTTGGGAAAAAAGGTAGTGATTTCTGGCATTTTTAGTAGCAGCAAACCTATCAGATTTTAAGGATAGAAAATTGTTTTTAAGGTTTTGTTTTTAAAATTTGTTTAAAAATGTTTCGTCGTCGTGTTTTTCGTTCGAAAAGGAAGAGAACAAGAACAAGTGAATTAAACTAGTCTTATAAAATCGAATATAAAAACAAACATAACCAGCAAAATAACCAATCTACGCTGTTATCGCGTACCTAACCTTAAGTCAAATATTAGTTGGTATATAACGTGTTTTGATTTTTACAATTTGGCAAAAACTTGGGTACGTGTAAAACATTTTCAAGCAAAATTTCTTGTTCAAGAATTTGAAAAGTGTTTGCTCAAAAACTTGACCCGTGGAATACTGGCTTTATTAAAAGCTTAATGTTGCTTGGACATAATTAATTTTCTCACAATCAGACACAATTCACTAAACTACACAAAAACTAGAAATCCATAAATATTAAACACCCACAATCGCTAAGAAAACTACAAGGAATCCACAGAGAAACCTTAAAACAAAACAACAAAAATGGCGGCCGAGCTGGTTCTGGAGTGTATTTTGAGCATGTCGCAAAAGTAGGACAGGCCGATAACACGAGGTTTGTGCGCATGCCCGAAGGTGCCCAGAGGGAAGACAGCTGACCCGCGAGTCATGCGCTCGGACGTATTTTTTCACCCATAAAACGTAACTTTTGTTTGCGCAGGAGATAAGCTGCACGTATCTAAACGTAAAATTGTCTATGGTTTTACATCGTCAGGTCAGGAACGGACTTGCCACCGCACTCGTTGGATCAAAATTTTAACAGGTGTCATTTTACAGAGCTAAAAACGAATTTTTTAAATACTTTGATTATTTTTATTTAAAAAAGGTACTCTACATTTGTCTCGATGGAATTAGCGGTTTAAGCATTGATTCGAAATTTATTTAATATTCAAGTTTATTAACATAACACAATAACTAATCAAATAACTTTAAGATTAATACTACCCACTAAAATAATTAAATAAATTATTACATCCCATTAATGCTCACATGCATCTAACTTATGGACAATCACTCGGTAATTGTGTGGAGGCAAGAAGAGTTTATTCTGATACATTTCTAAATCGGCGTTTACCGCATCGAAAAACTTTTGAAAGGGTCAATCGTAGCTTAAGAGAAACAGGTGAAAGTTAAATTATGAATCACTTAAACGCAAGAATGTTAAAAATGTAAAAGCTTTGCTTCTAATTTACTTGAGCAGATTTTCGAAATGGGCGCCCTGCACCTCTATACATTTTCTTATCCGACGGATGTTTTCTTGTTGTACTCTAAACAACATTCCAGGGTTATCTCGAATTTCGCTGCAATGGTATGTTATTCTTTCTATCAGGTCTTCCCTGGTGTCGAATATACAAGCCTCTAGAAATTTCCCCCACAAAAAAATCCAATGGAGTCATGTCGGGCGACAGAAATGGCTAGATTATGTTTCCCCCACTCCATTGTATCGTCTTATCTCGCTCATCGCCAACCTGGTGTCACGCCTTCGTTTCGATTCAATCTTCTACCTAATATTACTAGGAATGGGCGGACCACGCATATCGCAACGCATTATTGTTGTAGGATTAACGAGTTTCGAGGTATTTAGTAATGAACCTTTAGAACGCAAACTTAATAAAAAATAAAATAAATAAATACCTTTGTTCAAACAATTCATCATCACTATACGTTATCACAATACTCAGGAGACAGTGTCGCAGTTCAAAAAGAGAGCCGACTTATACAAACCAGAGAAAAACCATGTTTTTCAACTTTTGCCTCTGAATTTTTAGAAGGAGGACGATAATATAACCTACCGGGTGTTTCTCAAAATACGTTCACCCCTATAATTTTTTTATATTTATAGATATTAAAATGAAATTTTGAGATTATGCATAAGAGATGACTCTGCCTTTATTGGCATAATTTGGTACCACTTCCGGTTTGACCGGAAGTGACCTTGACTTTGATATTTTAAATGTGCCAATAAATGCAGACTCATCTCTTATGCATAATCTCAAAATTTCATTTAAATATCTATAAATACAGAAAAGTTATAGGGGTGAACGTCTTTTGAGAAACACCCGGTATATTTTTCATGCAGAGAAAAATACCTGTGAGTTAAATAAATACAGTCAACGATTTTTATTAAAAATATAAAGCACACAAATGCTTATAACATTTCATCGGTAAATGTAGATATTTTAGTTCTACATAAATATAGTGTGTTAAAAACTGCTACCACCATTCCTTGCGTAGAACTCTCAATTTCAGAGGAAACAATTTATGGTTCTCATTAGGAAAGGTCTGCTATAAGGATAAATCGAGTAGAAATTAGGCAATGTTATAGGTGGTTTGGGGTACGTGCAATTGAAAATTTCCAAAAGACAAGATCAATGACGCAATCAACGTTTTTTAAAACCATTAAATACCAACCTAATAATCTTGTTCTCGAACTGACGAGCTTGTCGCCATTTTCGAATACAAGTCAAGCAGAAGCAATGATTGCAGTTGGGCAAAATGCCAAAGCGCTGTTCGCCGTTCGCCTTTTCCATTATGATTTCAAAACAAACGCCGCATGACTTCTCTTTCGACCGCTGAATGGCAAAAGAGAGTTCCATGTTCTTTTCATGTTGTTTAATGCATTCCTGAAACAAATAAAGTAGATGACGTTGCAGGCGGATCTAACCCAATTGCTTTTACTTCCATACTATTAGATAAAATTGTAAAGTGACTGTCTGAGGGAGTAAAAACTCCTCCAAAAAACCTTTTGACGTTTTGGGAACTTTTGCCCCTCGGGGTAGAAATGGAGGAGGTAAGTTTCCAACGCAACCGCTAGAGAAAAAGATAAAAGTAAAAAAAAATTAGGCAAATTCTTCCCTTGGAAAAATAAACATGTGTTTGGGCATTTACAAAAATTTTGCCTTTAGTGGGGTGGCAAACACGTATTTATTTTTTTTAACGTCAGCCAACAAAGGGATGAAATGGGGGTTATAAAAAATATTTTATTGACGGAATTTCTTGACATATTTCAATCAATTCTAGCTCTAAGGGCCCAGTTCTCAAGGTCAATCATATATAAAAGGGACCTTATAAATGGCTTGAATGCAACTTCCGGAACCTTGCAATTATTAAAAAAAATAGTATCTAATTTTGAAAGGGCTGTTCAGGAAGGCATGGACGAATAGTATGCAGGTGTTTTTTTTAAATTAATGAACAAAAACTTAAAAAAAGCAGTTTTTTGAAACTACTAAAATTGCCACAATTTACTTGAAAATCCTTGAAAGCAAACACGTCGATTTTTAGAACTGAAGTAAAAACAACAATTTTTACTGGTAACAGGATATTTTCTAGCCTATCTAGAAGAATTCCAGAGAATATGTGTGTTTTCACAGCAAAGCGGTCGTAATTGCAGAAAACACGAAAGTAAACAATATACAGGGTGTTTTAATAAAAACTCCCAGGCCAATTATTTCGAAAACTAAAAGTGACATGTAAATTCTGTCAACTCCAGTTCTTAGCCTCTATGATTGGCTTCACAACTGTGTAAAAAATGTGTTTGAATAATACAAGATGTAGGTGGCGCCACGGTGCAAAGAATTTTTTCGATGACAGGACCTTTTAAATGTTGTGGTTCTTAAAGATAATTAATTTTTGATCAAATTATGTCCCATAAAAATTTTTGATAAATCCAACATAAACAGAGATATTTGGGGTTAAGTTTTTTTTAAAATAATTTTTAATATGCTTTAGCAGATTTTAATTTAATTTTGGTAATTATAATTATTACGTCCAGTGACGTCTCAGGGGCGTATTAACAAATAATATTGGCAAAAAATAAGACGCCACTGAGTTTTTGGTAATTTTTATATTTCTTTCGGATTAAGCAACTAAAAATATCCTTTTCTTGTCTGTTAAATTGTTTTCATATCTTGCTTCGTTTTCGAGAAATAATTACTTTTGGTATTGTTCTAATTTTCATTAATAATTTTGTATAGTTAATTCTCATCAGTTCTTTCATAAAATTTAAAATATCTTTTAATTTTATTTTATTTTAACTTGCTTTTAAACAATAAAAAATACAGCGTATTAATTATTTTTGTTTTCCAGAGATTGTAATAAAATTGTTTTTATTTTTATTTCTCGAAAACGAAGCAAGATATGAAAACAATTTAACAGACAAGAAAATGATATTTTTAGTTGCTTAATCCGAAAAAAATATAAAAATTACCAAAAACTCAGTGGCGTCTTATTTTTTGCCAATATTATTTGTTAAGGCGCCCCCTGAGACGTCACTGGACGTAATAATTTAGCGCTACACGAGCGTTTTATCACTAAAATTATCATTACCAAAATTAAATTAAAATCTGCTAAAGGATATTAAAAATATTTATAATTAAAATACTCTTTAAAATTATTTAAAAAAAAACTTAACCCCAAATATCTTCGTTCATATTGGATTTATCAAAAAAATTTTATGGGACATAATTTGATCCAAAATTAATTATCTTTAACAACATTTAAAAGTTCCTGTCATCGAAAAAATTCTTTGCACCGTGGCGCCACCTACATCTTGTATTATTCAAACACATGTTTTACACAGTTGTGAAGCCAATCATAGAGGCTAAAAACTGGCGTTTACAGAATTTACATGTCACTTTTAGCTTTCGAAATAATTGGCCTGAGAGTTTTTATTGAAACACCCTGTATACTATGACCGACTGACTAACACCTGCCGTGCTCTACCAGTTCCAGAATATGTCTGTCTTTCTTCTTTTTTTGCCAAAGCATAAAAATAACTACTCTGATCAACACAGCACCGCAGTGTGCGCCTGCGAATCGTCAATAGTTAGGCAAATCGAATTGACAGTTAAAAGCTAGAATATGGCGTCGTTAATCCCACCTTAAGGTGTTTATAAACGCAAAGTCCATGGTCCATGGGAAAGGTTCTGTGAGTGTTATTAACGATCTGTGATGAAATACACTGCACGTGCATTAATTATGGAATAGGTAAAAAAGTACTCATATTTTAAACATCCATATCTCCATCGAAATTATATCAATCCACTCAATTTTTGGTTTATTAGGTACGCCGTCCCTTGGACTTAGCATAATGTGTTTGACCTTACTTTATGTCTTTTTTATACAGGATGATGGCTCAGATACCAAGCCGTGTAAAATGTGTTGTGATTTTAAAATTAATGAGCCTAATGAATAAAAATTAAGCAATTACTTGAAGCAATTACTTTTTAGTAAAAGCAATTGCTTGACTAGCAAATGCTATAAGTAAAAGCAATCGCTAGTTCTGGATATGAATAAAATTTTGAAGCAATTGCTGTTTTTCTTACACATATGTAGCAAATGCTTATTCAACACAAGTTCAGACGTGGCTTATCCACTTGTTCAGATTATAGATTTCACGTTCAGTTTGGTGCCTAATTTGCAAAAGAGTTCACGTACATACAACAACGTTGGTATATTTATTTAGTACAATAGTAATTTGTTACGTTTTTGTGGAAAATAGGAAACTTATATTTGTGATATGGCAGATTTCAGTGAAAATGAGGAAAGTGATAGTAGTGATCAAGAAATTAAAGACAAGCAATTGATATTCGTTTAAAAATTGAAGGAACATAAATAAATCTCTCTGACTACAACCGTTTAGCTTCCACAACAGCTTCAGCGCTTGTAGGAAATTTAATAAAAATATTGGCCTTCTCCAAAACTGCATCCATTACAGAAGTAGTTTGGTGAAAACAGAGTTCTTCACCTACAGAATTTTAAAAGCCTGGATTCGACAATTTCCGCAGAAAGACTTTAATCTTATTTAAAGGCGACAGTGCACCCCCTCGCCTTTTACCAGTATCAGTCAAAAAATAATTTGCCAACCACTCAACATTTTCGCAGTCAAATCGATATAACTTTCTGAAATCATCATATCTGCAATTTTTATGTACACTGTAGATTTTTCTTTTACGGACGTTCATATATTCAGCCGTAATTGAAGACACAAATTAAGAGCAACACACGTGTATGGCGCAGAGAACTTAAGTTGACTGCTACCAAGCGAATGATGCAGGGGTCGACCTACCTTAAAAAGTTGAAAGCGATCGCTACACTAGAAAAAGCAATTCCTTAATTTATTCATCACATTAAGCAAACGATAGCAATTGCTTCTATTTTAAAGAAAAAGCATTAACTAGAAGCAATTCCTGCACTTTTAAGCGATTGCTGGACGCAAAAGCAATTACTTTAGTTTTTATTCATTGGCTTTCAAGAAATTACTTCTATTTTATAAGAAAAAGCGATCGCTACATTTTTATACATTGGGCTCATTGTCAAAAAAAAAGTTTTTTTTTTAATAGATGGATATTTTATATTTGAATGTAGTTTTTAATTTCGATTCACTTTTTTTATAACAATTTTTGATATCGTCAAAAATCAAGATATTATTATGTACTTTATTTTTGAGCAAAATTCATATTGTGACAAACCTCGTATACGGCTGCAAAAATTTGATACCTGATTATTGGCTTTGGACTATGTTGAACATTTTATGAATAACTTTTTTTCTTGAAATTAATAATAAAAAAGTTCCAACTTAAGTAGACAATACATACGGTATAAAGTTAAAAATTAATAATAATAATAATAATAATAATAATAATAATTGTTTTTATTGTGGAAAATAGTAAAATACAATAAATCATTAAGGCAAAAAGATATATAAAAAAGAGTTATACAATTTTCCCACAAGGGCAGAGTTCGCACTCATCTGTCTAAACAGTGAGCAGCGCTTTTACACTCAAATTTGTAGTGCGTATTATAAAGGGAAAAAATGGATGTTCAGTTTCGACTTGAAAACGGTTAAAAATACTTATAATAGCGTTTGCGATTTATCACTCCGAGAGGGCTCTGGGACGTCATAGATCTGCCGTAACACCGAAGCGGATATGTGTGTTACTGCGCAGGCGCTGCTCCTCTCTCCCTAAAGATCGATAAAGAGCAATCGCTAACGGATTCAGAGCAGGGACGTAGCCAGAATGTTTTTGCTACCAGGGCGTTGGCCTTCATAGCCAGGGACGTAACTAGATAGCTATGGGGGTGGGCTGATATATTACTAGCCCCCCCCCCCACAAATATGTACCACTGGTGGTATTTACCTTTGTCAGAAACAAGAGCGTTTCCGTACCGTGACACACAAATGGAAAGGGGAGGAGCTGTTATTGGGTTAATAACTTATTATGAATCGCACGGCAGTATTTTTAATTTGTTAAAGTTTTTTTTCTGTTGAAACGATCAAAAGAAAATATGTCCCGACTATTAGTGGAGATGTCTAGATTGTCCGGTATTTTGACTTCGCGTTCGGTATAAGAAAATGATAAATACCGGACAAAATTTGCGTCGTCACTCTCCAGGATTTTTTTGTGGAACACCACATTTCCTCTTCCATTTCTCAATACAAAGTACGAAATCGAACAAAACCAGAAATACAGTGTGACCAGTATGGGATTTTTTTTTATTCGAAATTTGACTTTGGCATCAAGTTCTGCTTCTTTCGAGATAAAAATTAAGCAAAATAATAGTAGTCACGTGATTCGCATTATCTGTCAAATTTTGATTTTTTCCAAAAAATAATTCAAAAGTGGGGTTATTTCTGAAAATATCGATAAAAGTTATTACAAAAATGCAGTTTCTAGCCCACATGCAAAATTTCAGCTGCATAAAATAATTTCGATTTTTTTTTACCAACCACTAAAATTTATTTTCCACTTAATGAACACTTTACTGATGACATTGTGTTCTTTTTTGTCTTAATATTAAGGTGTATTACTTTCAGACACAAACCACATTTTCAAAAATACTTATTTTATGAAGTTACCTTATACAGGGTTAAAAACAAATAAACTTTGCATCACATGCGACCAAATTTGAATAGCCCAATTTTGATTTTGTAGAAAAACACACATTTAATATGGCGCACTTTAAAGAAAATGTATCTGAAATAAAGCATTGTCAAAACTAAGAAGTTTTATGTAGGTTGCATTGAGTTTGCAAAAGTGGTGCAATTTACAAAACATGGTTAAAAAATAAAAATTATCTTATGCAGCTAAAATTTTGCTTGTGCATTTAAAAAACTTTTTCTAATAACTTTTTCCGATACTTTCAGAAATAACCCCACTTTTTAATTATTTTTTGAAAAAAATTTAAATTTATTTGTTTTTATTCTTTTGCTTAATTTTTATCTCGATCCAAGCAGAACTTGATGCCAAAGTCAAATTTCGAATAAAGATATTAATAAAAAAAACCCATATGATGCGGACTTTACTGGTCACACTGTATATGTTTCGTGTCAAAATCGTTACTTTCATAATATTTTATTAATATTGTCATATAAAGTGCAGATATGTCACTCTAATAAAAATAAAAATATATTTAAGCAACCCACTATTGTCCGCGCAAAGTTTCAAAACAGAATACGTTTATGAAAATGCTTCTGCAATTATATCTGGTGTTCTTTGTTACTTTCATCTAAAAAATGTAAACATATTTAATAATAGTAAGAAAAGTAATTAAAGTTAAATAATTACTAAAAAAAATTATTACATCGACAGAAACAAGAATAAAACTTAATTACGTCTGTATGCGCGGTAATCACCGTCTGCCAAATTCACTGTTGTATCTAATTAACTAGTGGACAAAGAAATATTTTTCATTCACATGTTCAATATCTCTTCGGCTGCACGTGCATTCAAGAAATCTATTTTTCTTTCATTTTTTTTTTCTCCAAAGCTTTAATTATCTAAGTATCATAAAAACAAGGGAAAATAAAAAACGATTTAAAAAAAATAAATATTAATGTTCCTTGTGGCGAGGACAGACACCTAATTAGCAAATTGGAAATACTGTCAATTGCAATATTTTCTGTTTGAAAAAAAGGTCTAGATATTGAAATCAGATTTCTAAAAAGAACTTACTTAAGTAAAATTAGGGAAATTAATGTGTAACACCCACACGGTTTCTCTATATATATATAGATATAGGTTTTGATGACTGCACAGTAAAAAATGTAAAATATTACTCTACTATTTAACACGAGCAGTGATAAAAAATCCTTTTGGGGACCAATTCTCTTCTATAAAATGAATCAGTCAGTCCAGCGGCGCACCCAGGATTTTATGTTAGGGGGGGCCCGCCAACCAGTGCTGGAAGCAAATTTTTTAATAAACTTTTAACTTACGCATTTTTCTAAATCTTTGTAGCTTTTTTAACAGGTATACTCTTGCAGGGAAGATCGCAATAGCCTAGTCATGGGAGTCGTTAAACGGTTTCTTAGGGGGGGGCGTTGGCGGCTTGTGACTTGTTAACTTGGGGGTGTACTAAAAGCCTGCTGTAGGCGAAATGCGCCGCAGGCGAAATATTTTTAAGACCACGCCCAAATTTGGTCAATAATTATTATAGTAAATATTTTAAAAATTTATGATTACCTTCTTATTCTATTGAAAATGAAATAAGATAAAAAATAGAAAGGCTAATTTATTTTTCATTAGTGGGTACATTGTTTAAAAGTAAAGTTCATTCATCTGTTTTTATTTGCAGCAAACTTATCAATAACAATAAAGTTCCTAGATTTACACTTTGTGGTATGTATAATTCGAGAGTTTAGGTCTTCCCTTAATTTTAATTTCAATTTTTTGCTCAATACTTAATGAGCTAAAATTGTTTCTCAAACATTCATAGTCGTTTTGGCATTAAAACTGTTTATTTTTATTAAAATAAGTCTTTACTACCCCAAAATAATAACAAAAATATAAAGGAAAACTCGAAATAATAAATTCTTAAATTCAATCAAACCATATTAAACCTCAATAAGTCAACTTTTGTCAATAAGTCAACTTCCAGGAGGAGGGGTGGGGGCAAATGCCCCACCTGGCCCCCCTCAAACGAGGCCCGTGAGGTAAATCTAAGAAAATTGACTTTTTAAAATACTTATCCACTTTCATAATTTTTATTTCATTGGGGGTTTTGGGGGGGGCCAAGGCCGCCTTGGCCCCCCCCTGGGTGCGCCACTGAGTCAGTCACTTTACAATTTTATATAATTATAGTTCATTATGTACAGGGTGAATCAACCATAGGGTAAAGTTCATTATCTCATTTGTTTTTGTAGCGTTTTAATTTGTTTTAGGAATGTTCATGTGCAAGCAAATTGACATTAAAAATATCATATCGGTAGACATACCGTGCGAGCAAAAATTATTTGCATCAAAGAGGGCCTTGCATCTAAGGACGTAATGCTTACCCGTAGAGCTTAATACCTGTTGGGTGTCAGTAACTACCTGAATTAACAATCAATCAGTTATTCCGTCATCTTTGACAGTCGTTACAAGTAACTTGATTCATCGCTAATTTTTCCTATTTCTTGAACAATTCACACAATGGGCTTTACGGAACAGCACAAAACATTCATGGTTGAAGCGTATTTTCGAAACGGGGTTAGAGTAAATGGTGAGTGGCAATACAATCCGTGTTTGTGCATGGACAATTTTCACGAACATTTTCCTAACGTTACTTTTATTGCTGGGGATTTTTATCATTGCTTGAAAAGAACCGTGGCTGTGTTTATGGAAACAGGTTCTATACAACACAAAAAGGAGCAGGAAGACCATCTGTAAGAACAGAAGAACTTGTTGCAAACGTTCGTGAAATAATGCAAAATAAGCCCGCAAATTGTATAAGACACCTGTGAGGTGGGAAGATCTTATGGAACATGCAGGACTATTCTTAAGAAGCAGCTAAATTTATTTCCTTATAAAGTGCAAGTTTTCCAAGAAATACAAGCCGCAGATTTTGAAAGACGCAGGAATTACTCTCAATGGTTTACCCAAAATTTATTGGAAATAAATGATTTATTAGACCTGACATTTTTTCCGGATGAAGCCTGGTTCCACCTCTTCGGTTATGTGAATTCTCAGAATACACGCATGTGGAGTAGTGAAAATCCCCATTTTTTTGTAAAGTCCACATTGCACCCTCAAAAAATTGGTGTCTGGTTAGCTGTTTCCCGAAGAATTGTTGGTCCTATTTTTTTCCATGACACAGTTACAGCACAGCGGTATAGAGACAATATTCTGAATCCATTTGTGGAGCAATTACTTGACGATGAACTACGTTTTGGATATTTTCAACAGGACGGTGCAACCGCACATACAGCCGCCGAAACTATTAACTACTTACGCAATTTTTTAGACGACAGATTAATCAGTTTTCGATCAGACATTGAATTCCCACCTAGATCACCTTGTTTATCGGTTATTAATTACTTTGTTTTTCCTCATTTAAAGAATACTATTTTTAAAACACCAGTTGCAAATTTAGAACAATTACAAGAAAGGATTATCCAAGAATGTGGTAACATTTCTCCAGAGATGCTGGTCAACACTTTCGAAAATATGAAGATACGTGTGAATTTATGCTTGGAGCATGGCGGTGGCCAATTTCAGCAATTTTATGTAATTTTTTTATTCTTTCTGTATATTCTTACTTTGTTAATTTTGTAAACAACAAAAATAAATTTGTATTTGTCTACTCATTTTATTACTCATTAGTTTGGCATATCATGTCAAAATATGAATTTGACAACATTTTAACCTAGATTTGGTTACCTATCTCGTCCCCATATCATTGTGATCTAAACCAAGCCCTACGTTTTTTAATCCAAGCCCTCTTTGATGCAAATAATTTTTGCTCGCACGGAACAAATGAAATAAACTTCTTTGTACAGGATGAGTGTAACATTGAGTGAAGTTCATTATCTCATTTGTTTCGGGAATTACCAAAAACGTTTAAAAGAGGGAGTTTTTAGAAAATGTTAAGGTGCACCGTTTGAAATTATTTTTGAATATACAAAAAGCGTGGCGAAAATAATAAGTTTTTTTTTTTTAAATGAAACACCCTATTTTTTAATTTATTTTTAGATTCTACATCTTTTTTGTTAATAATGTTATATACCTTAACCTAGTAGTTGTTCTAATATTTTAATTTTTTTTTAATATTTGTTTTTAACAAGACTTTTTAATTATAATTTTACCTTCAATTTTAAACTATGCCTTGTCAATGAGAGTAGGTATGTTCCTGTGATAATAAAGCTGTATTTGACTTTGACTTTGACCTAACGTTTTTTGGTAATTTCCAAAACAAATGAGATAATGAACTTAATTCAATGTTTGACTCACCCTGTACAAAGAAATTTATTTAATTTGTATGTCTACCGATATTCTTAATGTCAATTTGCTTGCACATGAACATTCCTAAAACAAATTAAAACGTTACAAAAAATTAATGAATACCTGCTGATGCTTTTTTCTTTCCTCTTCACTGTACGGATGTAAAACAAATCTCGCACACATATCACAGAAATCACCATGCACGTTGGTGCACGTAGCCAAGTTCACGCAGATACCATCTTTCGTAGTGTAGGGGCACAGCTTACGGGTAGATACCTTATCTGCTGTAATTTCTGGGCTCAATACCTGAGCGTAGCTCTTCGGTTTGCTTCTGGGTACAAATTCCGGAGCGTCGGCCCAATTTCGGTTATTTACTTTTAATAAAGGAGCGTGTGCTCCTGCGTTACTATCACTTTCAATGTCTATTTCAGTTTCATTACCCCGCAACTCTCTAAAAAGTTATGAGGAAATTAAAAATTATACTAACGATAAGGTCCGAATATCACCACCAGTAGGGCTGGGCGATATTGAAATTCCAATATGGATAATATCGATATATCGATAAAACATAAAAATATTATATTATAAATACAGTGTCACCAGTAAAGTCCGCATCATATGGGATTTTTTTTATTCATCGCTTTATTTAAAATTTGACTTTGGCATCAATTTAAGTTTTTACCTATATTTTGTAAATTGAACCACTTTTGCAAAATAGGACTCAACGCAACCTACATAAAACTTATCAGGTTTGACAAGGCTTTATTTCAGATACATTTTCTTTAAAGTAGCGCCATATTAAATGTGTGTTTTTCTACAAAAAACGTTATTATGGCATAGCTTAATAATAAATTATAATATAGGGGTTTTAAATTAAATCGTTGAAAATAGATAAACTTTACGTTGTTACACTAAAATTTATTTTCCACTTAAAAAACACTTTACTGAAGACACTGTGTTCTTTTTTGTCTTAATATTAAGGTGTATTACTTTCAGACACAAACTACGTTTTCAAAAATACTTATTTTATGAAGTTTATACAGGGTCAAAAACAAATAAACTTTGCATCACATGCGACCAAATTGTAATAGCCCAATTTTGATTTTGTAGAAAAACACACATTTAATATGGCGCTACTTTAAAGAAAATGTATCTGAAATAAAGCATTGTCAAAACTAAAAAGTTTTATGTAGGTTGCGTTGAGTCTTATTTTGCAAAAGTGGTGCAATTTACAAAATATAGGTAAAAAATCAAAATTATCTTATGCAGCTGACATTTGCATGTGGGCTAGAAACTGCATTTAAAAAAACTTTTTCTAATAACTTTTTTCGATATTTTCAAAAATAACCCCACTTTTGAATTATTTTTTGGAAAAAATTAAAATTTGACAGATAATGCGAATCACGTGACTACTATTTATTTGCTTAATTTTCATCTCGATCGAAGCAGAACTTGATGCCAAAGTCAAATTTTGAATAAAGCTATCAATAAAAAAAAATCCCATAAGATGCGGACTTTACTGGTGACACTGTATATCAATATTTTCTTATGTGCCCTGTAAAACTCCGCACCTTCATTTCAAGGGGAGACTCTAATTATGAAAACATGAAGAAAAAAAAAAATTAAATATTGGTCCTTAAATGTGTTATAAGGACGATATTGAAATTTCAATCGAATATCGATATAGTCGATAAATACCGATATTTTATTTTTTAAATATCGTTTATCGATATATCGAATTTTTGCCCAGCCCTAACCACCAGTAACCACGGTTAACAGCGACAAATGACAGATCAACCATAAAAATCTGATTATATTCGGGACGAAAACTCACCATGTTCGTTAAAAGCATAACCCACAACCACCTTAAAAAGAAGCCATGAAGTGACACCGGGCAACGCCGCATCAGCTGGGAGTTGCGGATCCACAAGCTATTATTCCTGCAAGCTATGTTGTTTGGTCTCCCTACTATCAGGCGTATACTGACATTATCGACAGAGTTCAAAATAAGTTTTTACGGGCTGCAGCCTTTAAGATGGGGGTTAATTTTCTGAACTACCATAGGGCTGATATTATGCAGCGTATAAATTTGGTTACATTGGAACAAAGAAGAACGTTTTTGGGTGCATGTTTTGTGTTTAAAGTGTTAACTGGCTTGTGTGACTGCGATGGTTCGCTCTCGAGAATTGGTTTGAACGTTCCTAATCGAAACCTAAGAAATTATACCCTTTTCCATTTGGGTTTTCATAGAACTAACTATGGCTTAAATACACCTTTGGATAGAACTCTGCGTACTCTTAGAGCCGTTTCACACACGACTGATGGTCAGTGCTGATGATCAGTCCTGATGAGATCGGGCCATTACTTTAAATTGCTCCTTCATATGCAGAACGTACCATCAGTCCACCGCTCCAAAACGCACGGGCATCGGTCGAGCCCGTGCGTGTCCGTATCATTCGGATTACTTGGAGCCGTTATTTTAAAGCTAGCGTTTCACATGCATGCGTGCCGTCAGTTGCGTATTTGGTACTGTGCTGCCATTTAGTTTTTGCTTCATTGTAAGTCCGGTAAAATGGCAAATGGCCGCTCAAAATATCGGTTTGATACCGAAATATTAATTAGCGCCATAGAGCAGCGAAAACTACTCTGAGATACATCGTCAGAAGATTACAAAAATCACAATTTAAAAGATAACGCATGGGCCGAGGTAGCTGACATATTAATAGAGAAGTTTGTTGAAATGGAAACTCATTTTCCAGTTTTCTATGCTAAGTATTATTTATTGAAATAATTATATTTTTTCTTTTTAAATTAGGTAGTATGTTTAGTAGAAATACAAAAATTGTAAAATGGGGTATCCCGTATGTTTAATAAATAATAAAAAAAAAAAAATATATTATGACGCTCGGCAACGGGCGAGTTTTTTATTCTGTCAAAGGGTAAAATCCATTTCAATAAAATCATTGTAAGCCAATTCATTACCTTTTAAAAAAACCTTTACCTTCATATCAATATCCACTGAAACCTGTTTAACAATATTTATACAGTCATTGGTCAAACCTAAACTATAAAAATATATTTTTGAGTCGCTTACAATTTTTACTTTCCAAAATTCAGAAGTATTAATTTTTTGTGAATAATTACTGAGATCGTTAAAACTTTTTATAAAATCTGATTGCTCGAAAGCTTTAAGTTGAGAGGTACGCTCTTGTTGTTCCTCGTTTCTCTCCGCTGGACTTTTTCTATGAATGAGAACAGTTTTTGACAAGTAAGTAGGCAAATTGGGATAAAAGCACGGAACAGCTGTTAAATTTAGTCTGACTTTAGTTGGAATTTTTTTGTGGTGCCACCCGGCAAAATATCACTAGGGACAAAATGCTTAGCACAAACTACATAATACAGTGTGGGCGACCAATTAGCTCTTGGAATGGCTTTTAGCCATAGAATTTTCAGATTTTCATCTTTTGGGAAGTGAAAAACTGATACGCTCTCTTCACCTGCTTTTAAAACACTTTTATAGTTACGAGTTACACCTAGGAATACAGCAGGGGCTTGGCATGTTGATAAATAAACAAACTAAAAGAAAAAAAATAGTACTTACCTAAGTACCTAGGTATCTAGAGGTATTCTACCTACTTACGAACTATCTCTACTAGTGATATTTTTAAACTAATTCACAGATACCTTCAAGCTAAATAAATACTTCAATATTAAATAAATTAACTGCAGCCACAAAACAATAAAGTTTATCCCAAAGAGCTAACTACAATAAAAAAACACAACTTTTAAATTAAAACAAATAAAATTCTGCCGCCATTATAAAACCCGTAAACAAACCGCCCTGGGCCGGCCAGGTAGTTGGATTTTTCACTTTATTAATGCTATTACAGCAAACGAGCATCAAAAATTGTTACTAATATTTTGTAGAGGTTCTTAGCAATCATGTCACTTAAATTTTCTATTAGCTATCAATCGAAACCCGGATAAAAAATAAAAATTAATACGAAAAACCGCAAAATTAACACCTACTTCGCGCGTAAATTACATACTAAACCATGGCTAACCTCAAAAAGTCACGAGACACATGGATCTTCAAGCAGTGTTGTCGATGTTTCTGTTTCACGGCTTCTTTCAAGGTGGTTGTGCATAACCTCTAATTTTTAAAAGTTCATGACAGATTGATAATTTATAAAAATACTAAATACACTTACTTAAAATTTGTTTAAGATTGGTTCTCTGAGAAACTTAATAAATTATTGGACAACAGTCAAACATTTTGAAAACAAATTCGCAAATATGACACTATCAGATATTTATTTTGCGTTTCGTTTTTCGGGTATGATCATCAGGTATGTATTTTTAAATATGGACCTGATATGCACCACTTTATGAAAACATTATAAAATAATAAAAATTAACTAATGTTTATTACTTGTTATCTGAGCTGGTGTCGTTTTCCATCTCAGGTGTTGGTTCTGAGTCTAAATTAAAATTATCTTCTTGGTTGGGTTGTGAGGAGGTAGATGGCAAATTTCCGCTAGAAAAAATAAAAAATAATTTCAAAATAACTATTGGGTACAGTAAAAATGCACCGAAGCAAAATCAAAGATCTGGCTAGAAAAAATATTTCATATATTTGGTTTTTGACCTATGTATTCTAAACTGTTAATAGATACCTATATGTCTACAGGAAAAAAATTGGATTCAGATGATAAGTAGGGTGTATACCCTACCTAGCTGGCCAATTTATGATGTAATTTAATCCTATTGTGCGTTCATCGAAAACGTTTTGGACAAATATATTTCTTCTAATTTCCAGTGATTTTAAATTGAGTTCGGCAGTAAGAAATATTTTTATAAAAAAAATTGGTCGCAGGAAAACCATACTGATGAGTTTTGGCCGGGATAATATATTATATAGAAATAGTAGTTTTTTCAAAGACAAAGTTTTTAAAATTGAAAAAAGTTTTACATCACTGGTCATGAGTGGGTTCCTCTCCCTTAATAACCCCCTCCCCGGTTTGAAATCACAGGGCATATCAAACTGTATACAGGGTGTTCCTTAATGACGTGCTAATGTTTTAGGGTGTTTTTGGGGGCATATCAAACTGTATAAAGGGTGTTCCTTAATGACGTGCTAATGTTTTAGGGTGTGATTCCTCAAGTCATTTTATGAAGACACGTTCATATAAACATATGTCCTAAACAGCTTAAATTTTTTGCTACAGGTGAATTTTTTTTAATGCGTTTTTTGTAATATGTATCTTTGAAAGCACTTTAGATATTATTTTTAATTTTGGCATGTGTAAACATGTCCTAATATTTTTTTATAAAAAAAGTGGTACGCCACTGACATTTTTCGATGTGGATATTATTTCTGATTAGCCTGGTCAATTCTACATAAAAACGGTCTCCTGAGTTTTTCTCCTCAGGCACACCGTTCTTAATTAAAATAATTATATTAAATTAGCTACATTTTGCAGTATTAACGAATAATTTTTGATCACATAAATCTAGTTATCTTGGAATGGTGACGTTCTTAAAAACATAATTTTCATAAAAATTAGCATATAATGAGCTTTTTCACTAAATTTTGACTTTTACCCTATCGCATAGAAAAAGAAATTTTCTACGGTTTCAGTTTTTAAAAGTTTGAATTATTTACTGAGAAAATAAATAAACAAGATAGGCTCTTTATTAAAAACACGGGAATAAAATCACTGACGATGACGTCACATCTGCCTCGACCCATGGGTTCCAGGTCGAAAGCCGCGTCTACCTGAATATTGGGCGGATTGTTTTCTATTTCTAAGATGTTCTTGTTTATTTAGTTTATCAAAACAAAGATAGCAATAAAATCCGTCGAGACTGACAAATAAAAGAATTGCGCCGATAATGGAATGATGTAATAAGGTTTAGAACTCATGTTTTTAAACTTTCTGCTTTCGCGGCGTCTTTGTAATTGTCTCTGCTATAATTCTATGTAAGTTGTTCAGTGCATTTTATCAAATCAAAATACTTTGCTGGCGCTGTGAACCATGTTGCTGGCCACGTAAGTTAACCATGAAATGTGTCATGGATGCCACTCATAAATGAGACTTCGTGAACTTCTGCTTTCACTACTGACACATGTAAATTCATAAGTGTCTTGTTTTCCAACTTCTATCACAGAATGCTTTACTTCACAGACGTCAACAATTTCCACAAATTATGCATAATAAAGAAAAACTATTATTGTTAAAAAAAAAATATTACCAATCTATGGAAGGTTCACTGTCACTTTCCACATTGTTACCATTGTTATTTCTTAAGCTCGTATCATTATCGTGTAAAAAGCGACATCGATCTTGGTAGATGCATTTGCCTAACTTATGGAAGTAGCATGGTCTTTGGTTTGCAGGAACAGGCAGCTGGCCCAAGAAAAAATCGGTTCCTGTTAAGAAAGCTATTGGTTCAACTTCAGACCTTCCTTTGTGAAGGTATTGGCAAGCTGATCCGGTGGGACATTGTCTGTCAACGTAGTATCTGAAAATAATGAATAAATGGGTAGAGTGAGAGTAGGTTTTCTTTTCTGGACAATTATAGTTACATTCAGCTTTATGTATGGATAGATAGATAAATACTTATAAAGATTACAACACATAAAAAAATCTGATAGGTACATCTTAACATAGTATAAAACAGTCGCTGTTGCCCGTCTGTCCCTATTCATATGTGCTTAAATCTTTAAAACTACGCAACGGATTTTGAAGCGGTTTTTTTTTAATAGATAGAGTGATTCAAGGGGAAGGTTTTTATGTATAACTAGCGACCCGCCACGGCTTCGCACGGGTGCAATTTCAGAAAGTGGCATGCCGGGTACTAATATATCGGGTTTGTATTTATATCTGCGGGTTGCAACGCATGCCGGATACACGCTAGTACCTATATAAAAAAATGGCATCCATCCACCTATTTTTCAAGTTTCTTATCAGGGGGGAGAGACAAGAGTCTAATGAGATAGATGTTCTAGAGATAGTTTTAGCGCTTATGAACATTTTAAACCTGGGTTGATAGGTGGTACTACACATTCTAGTTCTGATAATAAATTACAAACACATATTTATATACCTATCTTTTTGGTTAGGTGTGCCAAGGTAACTAATTGGACTATATATTTGGGGACTACATGGACAAGTTTATATTATGTGGGAATTAATAATAAAATTTCAAGTGGTTATGTGAAAGCCGAGGGGTAAACCACCCCTGGAAATCAGTGTACAAATTAAAGGAAATCCATGGAAATATCTGTGAATACTTGGAAATACAAGGGAATATTTGTCAAAACATGGAAATATATGGGAGTACTTGGAAATATATGGGAATATATGGGAATACTTGGAAATATATGGGAATACTTGGGTATACATGATAGGCTAGTAAAACTAAGGGGATTATATGGGGTAACCTAAAACAAATTTGGGACAAGCTGAAATTTCTAGGGTATCTTTATTCAATCTTAAACATTGTCCCCGTGAAAATCCCGCAAAATCCCATGAGCCGTATTAGCCCAAATTGGACTTAAAGGCGAAAATTTTCCATATTTTTTGTTTAATTGCCCATATCTTGACAACGCGCAATTTTAGGTAAAAACACTTGATACATAAATTATTGCCAAATAACTCGCCAACAAACTGTTAGTTTATTTATTTAAATCGGTTTAAAAATGACAAAGTTAGTAGCTTTTAAACTTGGGGCTCTTAAGGGTCAGAGCTTATTTGCAATGTGAATTAAACATTTGGATAATATTTAAATTAAGTCTATCGTTGATAGCAATATAATACCCATGTATAAACTGCCGTAAAATATAGGTTATAAATTAGAAATGTTGTTGTGTCACGGGGTGATTCGGCAACATGGCAATCCCCTTCTTCTTCTGGTAGCAGTACTGGAACATGATCGAATTAGCACTTATGTTTATAAGGTCAGAGAGATAGGGCGACATGAATTTGCAGTTATATTGCTACAAAGAAATGCTGCCTTATTTTCACTCTGCTGGTCATATGCCGTACGCTAAATCTCTCCATCTTTATTTACAGAACATTTTAAATGTACAGGAAAAGATGTCTAACCGTGAACGAAGTACTTTTTTTACGGATGGTGCGTTTACAATGAAAAGAACAGACAAGGTATGGTGCGGAACATGGTCAGACATGATTATTGAGCAAGAATTGATGCGTTCGATAAAAACTGTTGGAGGTCTTACTCATGGCAGGGGGTTTACTGAAAATTTATTTGTCAGATGGATATCTTCTATGCCCCAGTGTTCTATAATAAGCGATAGTTTTAAAAAATTTGCAAATGTCTTACCAACTTTTTCGGAGCAACATAAAGAATTGAGAGATTCCAGGATAGATCGGGACAATGCAGATTTAAAAAAGCTGGTTGAATGGTTTTCAGAGCACTCCCTATGATGATAATAAAGTGAAACTGACTGCATTGTCTTCTGGTTTAGTAGCACCAAAAGAAATTAATTGTCATGTGGCCTACAAAGTCGGACACGAAGTAATGTCTAGACATGTAGGGAAGACATTCTCGGAATTAAAGTTAAAAAGAAACGATCGTGTTTAACAATCGCATATTCCAATAAAGCAATCAAGGTCGCAAATACGCTTTCTGTGGTCAATCCAATACAGCTCTTTAGCCGAATAATCTGCGTAGCTAAAACACCTAATGATAGCAGGGAATGTTTCAAGTACGAACTATCACATTACCCAACTAGCATTTTTGATGAGATATCCTTTAGGAAAAATACAAAGTCGTCACTTCTAACTTATTTTGATAGTAAATTAAATCCAGGTCATTGTTTGCCCGATGGTAAAAAGGTGTTTGTTATTGACGGGGGATTTCTCTTAAGGAAAGTGGTTTGGAATACGCCTGCTCTTTATATTAAAGACTTTTTTGTTCAGTATGTCAGTTATGTTCTGACTTTAACAATTCTTGCATAATTGTTTTTGATGGATATTCAAGCGATAATTTAAATATTAAGTTTACGGAGCATCAACGTAGAGCTAAAAATATAAACACGCAAGAAATAAATGTTGATCCTGAAAATATGGTTAAGGTCAGTCAGGCTAGTTTTTTAGCGGTATCATCAAACAAGGTTAAGCTTATTAGTTTATTGCAAAAACACTTTGTTAATACTGGCATTGTCGTCAAACTTGCAGATTCCGATGCAGATTACATGATAGCAGTAACTGCAGCTAAGCAGGCAGAGGATACTCAACAAGCCAGTGTTATTGTTGTGGGACAAGACACCGATTTAGCAGTACTTATCGAGCACTGCAAGACACAAAACCTGTTTATGATGAGTCCTGGTATTGCTGGAAAAATGGACAAAATAACAAATATTCATGTATTACAGTCTAAGCTAAATCCTTTAATATTCAAAAATATATTATTGGTTCATGCCATGTCAGGTTGCGACACAACATCAGCTTTCTATAATAAAGGTAAAAAAAGCGCACTGGCCGTCTTGGCAAACAACAATAATCTTTCAGAAGAACTTTTGCAGTTTAAAAATTGTTCAGTAAATTTATCCCACTTTTTTAACTCGGGAGAAAAATGCATACTCAAATGGTACGGCAATCAAAGAAGCCAAAGTTTAAATGAATATAGATATATAAAATACAATCAGGTAATATCGCGCCAAAACGTTTTTAGAAACTTTGAACTTTCCATTTTACCTCCTACTACTGAAGCTGCGGAACTTCATATTAAAAGAGTATATTTACAGGTGCAATCATGGTTAGGTAAGGATATGAATGCTCAAGAATGGGGTTGGGTGGAAAGAGATGGCGTTCTCGAACCACATAGAAATAGTAAAAACATTGCGCCTGAAAACATTTAAAAATTTTTATTTTGTGGATGTAAGTCAGGTTGCTCTAAATCCTGCAACTGTAAGAAATTTAACCTGAAATGTTCTGCAAGCTGTACTTTTTGCCTAGGACAGTATTGCAATAATGCTGTATCTTTGGTTGAAAGTGATGAAACTTTTGCATAGATATAAGATTTTGTTTGTTAAAAAACCATACTTCTATATTCATTTAAAAAATATATTACCTTTTTGAGTAGAGCAAAATAGTATTTATCCCATGTCCCCTTTAAAAACAATTTTTTAAAAGAAACAGGGCAAAGGGGTTCGTTTCCTCTTTTTTATTAGTGACACTGTAATGAAACATGATCGTTTTTATCATTGATTTTTTCCCAAATTGGCACTTTATGAGTCTAAATCGGCAATAAACCAGAAAAAAATTATTAAGCGTAAAAAGTTAAATATTTAAAAGCCCATATCTTTTTTGTTTATGTAGCGATTTTAAAAATTAAAAAACAGATTTGTTGGGTAATCTATGTACAATTTTTCTTATATCTTATTAAATTAAAAAAAAACGTGCTTGATTTCATGATATTTTTACATAAGGGAAAAATTTGTCAAATTTTCGAGTAAACGGGTCATTTGGGCGAGTACGGCCCATGGGATTTTGCGGGATTTTTACAGGGATTACGCCCACTATCAAATAAAGATATCCTGAAATTTTCAGCTTGTCCCAAATTTGTTTTGGATCAGACCCCTAGATTTACTAGCCTATGAGGAAATAATTGGAAATACATAATATGGAAATACTTGGGAATACGAGGAAACGACGCGAAAAAGTGGTCTTAAAAAAAATTGAAAAAATTATAGGCGTATTCCTTCTAGGGCGGAGATTTCGGGAAAAATAAGCAAAAAATTCCGCTGTCAAAATTTTACACCTTTCAATGTCAAATTTTTTTAAAAATTTTTTTTTCCGCGTCTTCTCGAAAAGATAAATGAGAAAAAAAAGTTTCGTGAAAATCGTATGTACCGTTGGAGCGTTCACTTTCGCAACAGGATTTGTCAAAATTTTCTTTTCGCTCTAGCTTCCTTATAGTTTATCCGATTTTGACGGAATTTGGTATGATGTCTACGGTAGTGGTATACTACGAAACGTATATCTCAGATCTGTCAAAATGTCAAATTTGGGAATTTTCGATATCTGTCAAAAAAAATAGCGGGTCGTATAGACAGTGACCCAAGGAATTCGGGAAAAATACGCAAAAAATTCTGTCAAATTTTGACAGCTGTCAAGTATAAAACAAAAAAGGGATATTGACGAAACAAAATATGGGGTCGTATAGTATTCGATGCGGAGACCTTGGGAAAAATAAGCAAAAAATTCTCCTGTCAAATTTTGACAGCTGTCGAGTATAAAAAAAAGTGCGATATTGACGAAACAAAATATATGGTCGTATAGTATTCTACGCGGAGACTTCGGGAAAAATACGGAAAAATTCTCCTGTCAAAATTTGACACCTGTCAATATGTCAAATTGATTTAAAAAAAAATTATATTAATGAAAAAACCATATGGTCGTATGTATCTTGACGGTAGAAAGTTGAAAAAAATACGCAAAAAATTTTCCTGTCCAAATTTGACAGCTGTCAATATGTCAGAATTATTAGAATAAACGAATATAATGAAATAAACATTATGTCGTATAGATATTATCGCTAAGATTTGTGAAAAAATATTAAAAAAATTCTACCTGTCAAATTAAAGTTTTGACAGATTTTTTAAAAAAATTATTAAAATTAAGACAAATTTTGGTCGTTTTCTCATTTTTTGCGAATAACTCCGTTATTGTAAATTTGAGAGAAAAATGTTATATAACTAAATTTATAGAACGTTTAAATACGCGTCTTTTTTATTTGAAAACTTTTTGTCTAAGTACATTGTATTTTTAATAAAACGCATTTAGACCCCAGCTTATGTTCGTCATTGACGGGTGGTAATGTATGTATATGTAAAGATAATAATAATTGGTTGGTTAAAGGAGTACCAAAAAAATAGTTAGGGTTTTATAAATTTCCTGTAGAAAATTTCTTTATAAAGAAAAGTGTGG
The DNA here is from genome assembly GCA_963969555.1 of Polydrusus pterygomalis. Lineage (NCBI taxonomy): Eukaryota > Metazoa > Arthropoda > Insecta > Coleoptera > Curculionidae > Polydrusus > Polydrusus pterygomalis. The sequence goes on along the minus strand of OZ018384.1, from coordinate 30,863,566 downwards.
TAATAAAAAGAATCGATTAGTTATTTCTGTTGTGGGTCGCACGTTCCCTTACGGTATGATAGTCGAATTGCGACGCTATCCCATACTGGTACTCTTATAGGAATACTTAGAAATACAAGGAAATATTTGACGTCTCCTAATTCTTGGGGAAGCGGTCGGAAGACAGTATTTTCAATTATACGAAAATTATTACAAAATAAGTTTCTCTCGATATTAACATCCATTAATATTGGATCTTTCCCCTACTGTTTCTTTATTGTAGCCTTGAAAAAAAAAAAAATTCCGAAAGCTCGGCGTTTGTAAAAAGGAGTTTTACTTCAGCCCTAGACCGCTTCCCCAAGAATTAGGAGTCGTTTTATTCAACTAGTCGGTCGGGACTACACTGCACATACAGGGTGTTCCGATGATCATGTTACAAAATTCTAGGGTAGATAAAACACACGAAAATAAGAAAAAAAGTTCATGTGAACATGGGTCCGGAAACGCTTCTTCAGGGAGCTAGGGCCCTTCGAAGATGACCTTCAAAAACTACTTTTCGTTTTATAGTTTCGGTACTACTGCAGCTATCGCAACCAATTTTGGGACATGAAATCTAGTTCGTAGGTTCATCAATTTGAGCCTTCCGGATTTTGTCACCTTTAACCAGGGGCGTACAAACCAAGGGGGTATTTGAGTAATAACGTAATAATTGGTTTAAGACCAATAATTTATTATTGATTGGATTTAGCCATTTTCGGAGGAAACTGTGACAGATAGCGATTTTTACTAAGAGTACCTTTTTTATGTAAAAGGCATTGGAGAATCATAATCAGATATAAAAATGGTAAGAAATTAAAGCCTAAGAGGAGTAGGGTCAAATTTACTCAAATACCCCCTTGGTTTGTACGCCCCTGGTTAAAGGTGACAAAATCCGGAAGGCTCAAATTGATGAACCTACGAACTAGATTTCATGTCCCAAAATTGGTTGCGATAGCTGCAGTAGTACCGAAGCTATAAAACGAAAAGTAGTTTTTGAAGGTCATCTTCGAAGGGCCCTAGCTCCCTGAAGAAGCGTTTCCGGACCCATGTTCACATGAACTTTTTTTCTTATTTTCGTGTGTTTTATCTACCCTAGAATTTTGTAACATGATCATCGGAACACCCTGTATATTAATATAATATATTTATTTATTTATTTCAGCAATATAATGCAAGTAGAAATAATACAATTCAATTTAAAAAATAGAAAAACTATGACACAGAAAGAAGCTCTAAGTCTCTTATAGTTCAGGCGCTATCGAAGGCGAATACCTTGTTGACACACCCTGTAGGTATATAGTATACATACCTACTTAGACGTTGTTAATACTTTTTGAGTATTTTTTAACAATAAGGAATAAATAAATACAAAATATTAGATTCTTCTATTACTATTATTTACATAACTAAATCTGGTGTATCTGTATAAAGTTTTGTCTCAAAGTGTAGATAATCGAGAATCAGAATTGATTTCTCAGTTACCCTTTTCGGTCAATCAGATATAAAAAGACATTCTATTTAGATTTTCCTACAACCAACCTTTACAAGAATAATTGTCCATTATATGGTACTATTTAATAGGTCGGCAAGTAATATTGATGTAAGTACCACAACAGTACACACAGTATATTCACAGAATGCATGAAGGGTAGATTGATATCATCATTTATGCACGAGTTTAAAAGTTTGATTAGATAAATCAGTAGGTACATTCTAAAGTGTTTTTAAAGTGACTTTAGGGGAATAATGTCTGAATATAAAATATCTTTAGTAAGTTTGTTCGGGTTTGTTCTTTGTTTGGCAGGCCTAATTGTATAGTGATGCTTACACTTACCCCTACATAAGTACTCTCAATCTGTCTGTACCGAGGTTGGCAATTTCTGATATTTTAAAATTCTTTTACTAGAATGTTGAACTATGATGCCACATTTTGCTATTTGATTTGTAATCTGGCCTCAAAAAACACCAGCATAATTTTTAGCATGGCGAAGTCATTTAGTATCACAGAAAATCACAACAATTAATTTTCATAACTTTTTTAAGTGGAACAAACTCCCAAACTGGGCAACGTTGCTAGAATATACACTTTCTTGATTCTGTAAACTGGGTGTTGGATATTCATAGGTACCTACCTATATAAATTTTAGGCTAATTAGTAATTTTTGCTGCACTTTGCCAAAATTCATGATTTTTTTAGGAATGATGTATTTTGGGACATATCACAAATCTTAAATTCCGTTTTAGGCAGAAACACCTAATTTTTGTGCAGTTTTGTAGAAATTAGAATTTTATTTTTCTGGTGCGATTTAAAAAAAAAATTAGTAAAGAGAAAAATAATCAATACAGATTGGTCCTTCTTGTCCTTTTTCTCCTTTTTGAAATATATTATTAATCAAAAATATTTAAATCAACTCAATAAAATATTTTTGTGACGTAAGGGTGCGAAGGTCCAGAAATGAATTGCCCCAAATTTCCTGAGAAAATCGTCAACTTTGTCATGCTGCTATAACAGAAAATTACCCATTTCAGATTATGATCATTAAAAAAATATCAATACCTACCTACCTACATATATATTTACAATAGGTAGGTATTGTGTATTGTCCTAGTTGAACTTTCCATAAAAAAATGTAATTAGGTATCCTAAAGCAACAACTGGTAGGTCACATCTAGCTGTGATTAAAATAAATAATCGAATAATAATAAATATTATATAGACAAAAAGTCCTAAAAAATAGTAAATTTATTTGGACATACTATGGTGGGTATGCACCTACTCTAAAAATAATATCATGGACATAGGTACCTACTGGAAAACATTATACCAAAATTTATGACAAATAATAGAAGGTAATTCTAATGTTTATTTTATATACTAATACAGGTAAAAGCAAGGTAAAGGTACTTACTGGAGGCAATATTTCCTGTAATTATTTGATGTACTAGCCGCCATGTTGACAAAATTACAAGAATCAGTTAAAAGTAATAACAAGACATTCTCTCTCAAAAATCTAAGCACCGATTAATGTTTTTAAATTATATAACCAAAAATGGATAAGCTAATCAATATTTTGAACCACTTCCATTAAAAATGCAGTGTCTAACAGCTGCACCCTCGCATGCACTCTTCTTTACTTCATCCTTCATCAAAAGTCAAAAGCCACAACCAAAAAAAAACGGGATCGCGATTATAAATCCGATCACCGAATACCGAACCGCCACAACTACAAGGAGAACGTTCGAAGTGACGCTGGAAGCACAGAGGAAAAATAGGTAGCTACAATGTATCTGACCGACAAGGATCTTTGTAAATTTTTCCAGAATTATCTGTACCTATGCACAAATATTTTCTTACTTAGTATTGATCACAACCAAAGATTTTTTCAAGCAGTACAAATGTTTAACTTTTTACTCGATCCCTCATCAATCCGTCCTTTTTTTCCATTTCAATGCTCCATAGCCAGATTTACATATTATTTATCAATAATTACTACTTGTATTGTAACATGCATTTTATTTAACGAGTATCGCATACTATTCAAAATTCTAAACAAGTGGAACAACGCAGGTAGTTGTTGCGACTTTGCTGGATTAGTCCAACGGTACGCAATTTACGTTATAGTTGCTATTTTGGGTGACTTTTGTGAAAAATCTTATTTATAGCATTAAACAAGCATGGTGCATGCATGTGCATTGTATAATATACAAAAACGTGGACCAAATAAGGAATAAGAGATGTATACGTTCTAGATGTATGTCTGGGAGTCAAGGGATGGGCAAAAAACATCGATGTTCTTCATCTTCAACAGCAATATGTATTTAACATCTATGTTTTAGTTTCGATGGTTTTATGATACCATCGATGTTTATTGTAAACATCGTAACATAAAAATAAGTGGCACATAAAGACAAGATATAATATGCTCAATCAGGGAGTGTACCTACCTATTATTTGCAATTATAATTCCCCAGTCAGGAAGTATTCTTATTCGTATTTCGTATTGTAGGTACCGTAAAATTGGGTGAATAGGATCAATTTTCCACTTTGACAGCTTGTAACTTGAAAACTATCTGCCTGAATAAATTTCTCAATAGCTTAAAACATGAGTTAAGGTTGGTCAGTGGCGGATTTACAAATTTGCCGCTAGTAGGCTATTCAATTTTTGCCGCCCCTACCAGTGACGGCTCGTAAAGTGTTCGGGAAAAAAAAGCCCGCTGCAGGCGAAATGCGCCGCAGGCGAAGAACTTTAAGACCACGCCCAAATTTGGTCAATCATTTTTAGTAAATATTTTAAAAATTTATGATTACCTACCTATACTTATTTTATTGAAAATGAAATTTCTTTCTGCAAAGCCAGTAAAGTTCCAACTACTTTTTTTATCGCCATTAACAGATACGGCCAACAATAAAGTTTATTTAAAAAAATACTAATATCCGTCAACCATGAATAAAGATTGTACCATTTATTTCTGTAAGATAAAAAAAAATTTGGGCCAAATTTGCCGCCCTAGGCTCCAGCCTACCCCAGTAAACACGACATGAAAGCTCCGGAGGTGGACAGAAGGCGCATTGCCGAAACGTCGGTGTCGGGCCGCCAGCTACAATATCGGCGGCGTGGAGGTAGGGCATGACCGCTCGGCCGCCGGGCGGCTTAATAGCTACATAACGGACCTGGTTGTGCTAGACATACGCTACTTTTTACTACTGAGCCGCGGGCTGAACAGATGTTAGCGCGCGGCATCTCGACGAGACCGCGGACGGTCGCTGGCAATTCATTTAAATACCAGCGAGGGACCGCGCATGGTTAGAGGGAAGTATTACCATTAAAACTCACCCGTAAAGTAGAAAACAACAGTTTTATTGTTTAACAAACCCTGCAAATATAAGGCGTTATTCTGATTCATTTACACATAACTTTTTATTATTTTTGTTTTGCGACTCATCCGCCCGCCTTCCCTGTCGGAAGCATTTTTATCCAGTTTCTAATGGACAGAACAATACCTGAATTTGTTGCATTGGACGTTATTGGATTTCTTCGTACGCAGCACCTAAAAACCATTTGGTTTGGTTAAGTTTATATACTATAAAATACTGCATACAAAGAATAGCCAAGCATGCACTATTTTTTTTGTTTTAACACTTTCAACTTTACATATTATGAGAGTAACAGAGGTATAAAAAGATTTACAATAAAATTATATAGGTATATGAAACTTAAACTCACTTATAGTTTTGTTATCTGGTACTGAATCATCTGTCTGAGGGGTGTCTTTTTATCTTGGAAATCAGTAAGTTCGTCTAATGATGAATCCTGTATTCTGCCTACAGGCACTGAATTTTTTTGAGAAATGTAGCTTTTATAATAATAAAGGAACGCCTCGTGCTCGTGGAAAAATAATTTTAACGTTCTGTCTACCGTCATTCACCTGTCAAGTGTCAGTTCTTTCGCAGAAGCAGAACGGCGCGAATTTCAAAAATACGCGGCTGGCTTGCGATTAGCCGTGGCCAAACAAGTAAAACGAGGAACGTAGTAGTCAGCTACCCGCGCGCGGGTGGTACACAGCACGTCGACTCTTTTGTCACAACCGGCCGAGATATCTTCTAACCGTGTCCGATTCGAAAGATAAGGTCCGTTTCTCATGTGCTGCGCTACTATCTTACCACCATCGGGTGGCAGACTATTAGCCGTGGTAGTAGAGTTGTTAAGAAAAGAACCGAACAGGTTCTTTAGAACAGGTTAGAGATAGCCTGTTCAGTGAACTGTTCTTTGTAAAAGAAGTGAACCGGTTCTTTAGATAGACTTATGACAGATGATTGCGGTCGAGTGATGTTAAAGAGCAGGGAAATTGCTGCGGGAGTTCAGCAGTCCTGACCCGGGAACCTGTTCTATTGTCACAAAAAAGAGGTAAAGAGGTAAAAGGTCACTATAGTAGTAAAAAAACGCTTTTTGTTAATCAGCTTCTAAAAAAAAAAAAAAAAAAAGGTCGCCACTTCCGTAAAGAAAGTAAAATCACAGAACACCGCTGCGTCCGCGTGTATGCTCTCACTGCTCTCTGTTCCCTGTTCCCTGTTCCCTGTTCCCTGTTCCCTGTTCCCTGTTCCCTGTTCCCTGTTCCCTGTTCCCTGTTCCCTGTTCCCTGTTCCCTGTTCTCTGTTCTCTGTTCCCTGTTCTCTGTTCTCTGTTTTCCCTGTTCTCTGTTCTCTGTTCCCTGTTCCCTGTTCCCTGTTCCCTGTTCCCTGTTCCCTGTTCCCTGTTCTCTGTTCTCTGTTCTGCTCCAAAAAAGAACAAACAAAGAACAGCCTGTTCTTTTTATTCTCAAACGACGACCCGCAAGCCATCTTTCATAAATCACCAATCACTCATAAAAAGAACCGGCTGTTCTTTCTTAGAAGGAAACAGGAATGCAGCGGTGTTTTCCGTGTTCCGTGTTGTTAGTTTACGGAACTGGCGACCTTTTTTTTTTTTTTTTTGTTTAGAAAGTGATTAACAAAAACGTGGTTTTTACTACTTTCCCGACCTTTCACATTCTTTTTTTTAAGTCATCAGTGGACGACAATAATTTATAATCAAAAGAACAGGTCAACAGGTTTACGGAACAGGTTCCCGAGTGAGAACCGAACTGTTCGAACCTGTTCAGCAATTTACCTGTTCTTTAACATCACTACGTGGTAGTTCGACACATGGAAGGTAACGCGATAGCCAGAAGCGGCCAGTAATCGGCAACAAGAGCCGTCGATTTCCCGTCAGTGCCGGAAGGCGGCCGAACTTTTACCGCCAGCTTTGGTTTACTGGGACTCAGCCTATTGGTAAATCCAGCACTGAGGTTGGTACTTTTAATTGGTGCAAGTTTTTATACAGGGTGTACCCTGTTGAATATATATATTCTTTTGTACACAAATCCTATTCACCCCGCAGGCGGTTTCAATAGGATCATTGATTGATTTATTGACTGTATCGCATTTAAACAACCGCGGGGTGTATAGAATTTTGCACACAAATTTATCTTAAGTAATATAAATGAGTACTAAAAATAATATTACCTAAATTTTATAAGTGCTGCAAAGTTGTAGAGATATGAAGTTTGTAAGACAAAAGCAAATAAGATAATATGACAACAGTTTAACCGCTAAATTTGACATTTTAGGTCATGGTATTCAGCCTGCGATGTGGCTAAGTTATTTTAAGTGTAATGTCATAAAAATTACTTTTAACAACCGTTACTTAAAATCTGTACATTGAAATGACTTACACTTTAAAATTACAATTATTACAGATTTTTAAAATTTGAAGGTAACTTTCAATCCTAATCACCCCGCTGATCCTATTCACCCCATTTTACGGTAATGCTCCAAAACATCGATGTTTTCCGAAAATCATAGATGTTTTTTGAGGCAATCATCGATTTTTTTTCACCTTATATTCTTCTTCGTAAAATCAATTAATTGAACATATATAGGTTCGATTCGCTAAATAGGTAGGTATATTTTTTGCAAATTACTGCAGATGCCTACTTATTATGTCTGGATAATCGAGCATGCAATATGCATATTATAGCAAGTTGGAAACATTGTACAAATCACATATATAGCACTGCGTATTTCACATAGATGGCGCTATAAGGATTTCATATCAACATAGTTTGCAAGGGAACCTATTATATAGGGACTATAATAGGGTGTTATAAAAATTACTGTATTATATTTTAGGGATCCTTACCCAACCTTTTTGACGGCCGAACAAAAAAAGAAAAACAGTAATGAGTTAAATATACTTAATAAAAGGAATTTTCGTAACACATGCACCAGCACCAATGATGCTATATGATTCTCAAAACATAGGAGGCTTATAGTTAGACTTATATAACTTATTTTCCAATGATTCGCTATTAAAATGAACTACCCCTTTCTTTTAACATTTAACTTAATAAACTTTATGTTTAGAGAATGATATTGTTATGTTTCAAAGGTGTCTAAATTCGACGCTAGATGCGTAGCATCCTCTAAGCTATTCACGCCCTTTACTCTGCTTTTGTGGATACACACTTTTGACACTCTATCCTTTATTTATTTCATCGGTTAGTCGAATCGTAGGATTTGTTTACTGATGAGCCATAATATATACGACGAAAGGCGTTCTCAGTCGGAATTTGGACGTCCTTTCTACGTCCTTCGTTCCTAAAATGAATTTTACCTGCGTACTTATACATACGTCCGGAGACTTTGGTGCAAAGTACGTCCATAATAGTTGGACGTATTTCTACTATCTGGCAATGGCTTATGAGGCATGAACGATGTGGCGGTCAGGGCCGGCTTACTTACCACAACTTTACCGGTCACGCTGTATATATATGGACATCATAAACAATTTTAAAAATTCCTTTATAATATCTTAATAAAACAATACAAATACACCTACTACTACTGTTGTTTTCTTGGTTTTCTTGTGCTAGTGTCTTTCGACACTTTTACACACTTATTGTACTGAAATGAATAAGACAAATGTGCCCTAGGATGGACGTTAGTGGTGTTTACTGATTTGTATTTTGGAGATTAAAAAATAATTTTTTCCTAAGAAAAAACTAGATTTTAATTTTTCCAAAATTTTTTGGTTTTAAAAAATTGACCAAGTTTTTTACGTTTGGCCAATTTTAGTTGTTGATTTAAAAATCAAACAACTTGTCGTACATTCAAGCTTGGCTTGAAGTTTTTTGATGTTTTTTGTGTCGTTATTGGGTAATAGGAGCATTTATGCTCCTGTGACGTATTTTGAGCAAGTTTGGGGCGGGATTTATGGGGAATGAATTTTGGATTAGCTGGTTTGGGTGGAACTGCTTTTTCCTAAAGAACTCAGTATGTCTTTTGTTTAAAAATTCTCTGATAGTTTCTACTTTAAGGTCGCGGTGTATCGCCGCTCCCCTGATGTAGTGGGGGGCATTGGTGATTGCCCTGAGAATTTTATTTTGAAAAACTTGAAGACGATGCCTGCGAGTTTTAGGAGCTTGGCCCCATGCTATACTTGCATATAGCACGGCGGGGCGCACTACTTGTTTGTAGAGTAGTGTCTTATTTTTTAGTGACAGTTTGCTTTTTCTGCACAGGAGTGGGTATAGGTGGCCGAAAGCTTGCTTTCCAAGGTTGATTTTTTTGTCAAAATGGGGGGCCCATGTGAGCTTTCTGTCAAGGGTGACGCCAAGGTATGTTAGGGTGTCACTCCACGGTATTATGGTATTGTCAAGTTCGAGGTTTTCGATGTTTATGTTATTTATTCTCTTGTTGGAAATGAGAATGGCTTGTGTTTTTTCAGCGTTTACTTTTATTTTCCATTTTTGAAAATAGTCAACAAGAGTATTTAGCTGATTTTGTAAACATCTTTGGATGAGTGGTAGATTTTTATGAGTACAAGTCATCGCTGTATCATCAGCGAATATGTACGGCTGTATGAACGGTGTTGTTGGCATGTCCGCAGTATACAGGATGTATGTAACTGGGGCCATTGGGGAACCTTGGGGAACGCCTGCTTCGATAGCACGTACGTCTGACAAAATACCGTTTACACGGGTTTGAAATTTTCTATCTTGGAGATAGGATATTATGAATTTTATGAAATTTATGTTTATGTGAGAAACATGATGAAGTTTGTATGCGAGGCCGTCGTGCCAAACTTTGTCGAAAGCTTTCGATATGCCTGTGGAGGCCTGGCGCTGGAGACCATCGGTGGCTGTGTCAACAAGTCTAGCAAGCTGGTCTATTTTACAATTTTCTAAACAAAAACGGTTTTGTCAGAAAGACAGCGTATCGACGTCTTGATATTGTTAGGATGTGGAGAAAAAATGAGAAGTGAAAGTGAAGTGTGCACTTTATTTAATGCCAAATATCCGGATAAACAAATTACGCAGGGCACTGTTAGTAAACTATTCCACAATTTTGGTGAACATGGCACAGTAAAGGACTTGCCTAGGAATGGACGGCCACGTATTTCAGGCGACGATGCAAATATGGATATTGCATGATCTCTGCAGGATAATCCGCATGTTTCATTGGCCCAAAATCATGATACTATTGGAGAGGTACTATTGGAACATTTATGAAAGCAGAAAAATACCACCCTTATAAAGTATATCTTGTCCAAGAGCTTTTGAAAGATGACTATGACAGGCGTTTGCAATTTTGCGAAGAAATAATGAGACGGTGTTGTCTTGTCATATATGGTAGACTATACTTAGGACCGCTTAGGGCGGAACGAACTCTACCTCAAGTTTGGTGCGTTTCCGTTTTTTGTTAGAATTCCTTTTGGCTTGATAATGTTGTTTGATTTGCCTTTAATAAAATAAATACAACCAGTTTATAGAAAACGGTATTTTATTTAACAGGTGTGACGAGAATAATAGGTTTCCACGGAACATATTATTTTCGAATGAAGCCACATTCTATTTAAACCGGGTGATTAACAGACATAATTTATCGTTTCAATAATGAATAGACTGGTCTAATAATGCATTTAATAAAAAATAATTATAATTTTATGTGGAATTTAAAAATGTAAAAATATACTGGGTGTTATATTTAAAAATATAAAATTCGTTCGAATTCCAGACAAACTAAAAAGCTGGCAACAACGCCAATATCGTCATTCGGTGCGTTAGATCCTCTTACACAACTGTACCAAATTTGGTTTAAATCGGCCAGTAAATTGTGATGTTATTAAGCCGTTTCCAGACTTTATACACACACTATATATCCTATAGTTATCGGAAAAAATCTTGCATTCTAATTTAATGCACCTAACATAATAAATTTTTGGTTTAAAAACTGGCTAATATTACTTCGCCACTTAGCAATTTCTGTTCTATTAAATAACTTAACATAAGAACGTCCGTCACGAATAAAATTCGACTCACAACTAAACGGTCAATACGCGCGCCCGTCTAACTATGCGGGATGACTCAAACCCGGTTTATTCCAGAGATACCTGTGGTATGCCATCATGGGAAGTATGCCATCAAGGGCGATCTTCCCCTATGTCATTGTGTTGTTATGATAAAATTAGTATAAAAACCCTAAATAAAAAATATAAAAAAGCTCGAGTAATTTCCAAAACATAAGCATTCCAGTGTAGTTCAACTTTGTTAGAATTATTTCTATTTCAATTAAAACGGACTTCATTACCCATAATATAATTAAATGTTTAATTAAACGAGAAGGTTCATGCGGTGCAAAAACATTTAACGCAACTGTTACTACTTGGGTAATTTCTAACTCTGACAATTATTTCGACAAATTTTCTGAAAATCTAGATTGGGCTTCATTTTATTAGGCTAAGCCCTTAATAAAATTTCACGCATTTCCACAAAATTACTGCCGAATTGCTATTTCGGTATTTCGCCTTAAGGCATACAACGCAAAAGCCGATCCCTTATTTATATCCACAACAGTACCAAAAAAACTCAATATTTATTATATAGAATGTTTTGACTGCTTTTTTATGGTTATTGAAAAATCAAAACAATTTTCTTTGTATACGATCTATGATTTGATTTTTCTAAAATTAATAGAATCTATACTATTACTTTAGAAGTATAGCATTTAACGAAACTGTTTTATATCACATTTATTAGTTTTCTTTAAAGGCACAGTTCTTAAGGTTATGTAAAAAAAGACCTATAAATGGCTTGAATGCAGGGGTAACTTCTGGAACCTTGCAATTATTAAAAAAAAATAATTACTATCTTGAAAGGGACGAAGAATATGCCGGCTTTTTTAAATAAATGCACAGAAACATTAAAGTAAGCAGTTTTTTGAAACCACTAAAATTGCCACAATTAACCTTAAAATCCTTAAAAGTAAACACGTCGATTTTCAGAACTGAAGTAAAAACAACAAATTTTGTTGGTAACACGATATTTTCTAGTCAATCTAGATGTCATCTATCCTAAGAATTCTAGGGAATATGTGTTTATTTTAACAGGAAAGGTTCCGTAATTGCACAAAACATGAAAGTAAACAAAACTATGACCGGCTGGCTAACATCTGCCTTGCCCTACAAGCTCCAGCATATATGTCTATCATTCTTCTTCGTATGCCAAAAGCGTAAAAATAACTAGTACTCTGATCAACACAGCACTGCAGTGCGAATGCGAATCGTCAATAGTTAGGTAAATCGAATTGACAGTTAAAAGCTAGAAGATGGCGGCGTTATTCCCACCTTAAGTTTTTAAATTGTATTCAATCGATCAAAACATTTTCGTTCACGAAACCACAAGTTTTGACTCAAGGAAGACCGCAGGCTAGGCCATTCATGGAATGTGATCAGTAGCGGCTCGGGACATTTTAGTGAGGAGTATGACATTTACGGGGAAAAAGCGCGAAGGCGAAAAACATTTTGGACCATGCACGCTTAAATATTGCTAAATTTAGTCAATATTTTATAGTATATGGATATTGTAGAGAATGGGTTGTCCATTAGAAAAAACCAATCGTATTCATAACTTCTAAATTATAAAACGTTACAAAAAAAAACAACAACTAAACCGCGTCACCGCGATATGGCTGCCGGGGCTCGTGCATGCGCAACTATACTGAGAAAATCTCTTTTTATCACTTGCGAAAATTTAGGTAACCACAGTTAAAATGTTTATGAGGAGCTTTATCAGGAGAATACAGTTTGCTGTGGTAATAAAACTACCTACTTTGTAAAGAATAATTCTATTATGTCTATAAAATACTTTGCTAATGTAACAATAAATTCTGCAAAGCCAGAAATGTTTTTTTAATTGCAATAGAAATGCTTAGCTGTCTCTGTAGAGATCTATTTTGCTAAAATAATTATTTCTGCTATACGAATGAATTTTTTTTGTAGTAAAAAACGTCTCTCCTTCTACAATAAAATTATGTATTTATAATTATTATATTATAAAGACGGGTAAATAGTTAAATTAAATTGCTATAGGTTCTCAGATTTTGCCTGGATATTTTTATCAGATGATGGTTACACTGAAAAAGAAAATATTGATTAAATAATTACAATAGGGGTATTCAAAAAATTCTTGAAATTAAAGCCTGGGTGAGAACCAAGCCAAGGTAAGAATAGCAATTTCTCGATGTTTGTCTCCAATGATTGAGATTTTAAATTTTTATTAACATCAGGTAAGTGTTTCGCTCTTTCATAATAAATATACAGGGTGTCCGGAAATGACGATAAAAAATTTTAAGGTATGATTCTACATAAAAAGATATGAAAAAAAGTTCATATTAACATAGGTCCGGAAATGCTTCCAGAGGGAGCTACAGGCCCTTGAAGATGGTGTCATAAAAGTGGTTTTTATTTAATTTATTAGGATCTACTTACAATACAGAAATTAACTTCTACGTATAAGTTAGAGTGATTGGAGGTCAATCTTTGAAAATATCAGGTGACCCATAATTGCAATCAGTGGCGTGGTAACAAAGGGGTGGTTAGTTATTTAGGGTTATATTTTTTCGCCGAGTATTTTTGCTATCTTTTAAATAAATTATGATTCTTTGAACATTTTTACGTAAAAAAGATTCCCCTGGTATAAAGTCGTATAGTCGACCGTTTTCGAGATAAACGGACTTTAATGCTTAGATTTTTTTTTTTGAATAATAATTTTATTTATAAAAATACCAACAAATCAATAACAAAATAATAAACAACGCTGTCCCTAAATTTTTAAATCCTTTTCAATGTTTTTGGCAATGGGTGTAAAAGAATAACTACATTTTAAAATAGTATTCAAGCATCTTCTTATTTTTATTACATAGCCTGTTTACTGTATTTACGCACTGCAGTCTTCCTTTTAAGTCCGTTTATCTCGAAAACGGTCGACTATACGACTTTATACCAAGAGAACCTTTTTAACGTAAAAATGTTCAAAGAATCATAATTTATTTAAAAGATAGCGAAAATACACTCGGCGAAGAAATATAATCCTAAATAACTAACCACCCCTTTGTTACCACGCCACTGGTTGCAATTATGGGTCACCTGATATTTTCAAAGAGTGACCTCCAATCACTCTAACTTATACGTAGAAGTTAATTCCTGTATTGTAAGTAGATCCTAATAAATTAAATATAAACCACTTTTACGACATCATCTTCAAGGGCCTGTAGCTCCCTCTGGAAGCATTTTCGGACCTATGTTAATATGAACTTTTTTCATATCTTTTTATGTAGAATCATCCCTTAAAATTTTTCATCGTCATTTCCGGACACCCTGTATACATATTTGTGGTTTTATTCTGCAGGTTGGTGCATGTGCAATTCGCAGCCCGAAATTAAGAAATGGGACAATTTAAAAAAAATAATTGCCAAGATGAACACCATAGGATCATTGCCATATGGGCACGAGCTCAAGCCTAATGTTGGTGGCATTTTCTTGGTATGGTATACACGGGGTGGATCGCCCCCTCCCCCCCTAGTTTTCATATAAGACATTTAAGGTTCTACATTCATATGAACTTTTTTTCATGTTTTTATGTAGAATATTTCCTTGAAATATACGTACGGAATTTATTGACGCCCAGTATATGGAGAATATACTTTTTCATGACCTAGGGACACTCTAAAATGTCGATGGGTGATAGTATCTCAATTTGTTTGTGATTACAACACTATTCCCTCTTGCTGGGAAAGCTTTCCGTTAGAGCGAAACCACAAACATCAATGGTATCAAATCGTCTATCATTCCTTTAAAAACCATAATAGGATTTAGTAGCTTTGACTCGGTTTATAGTATTACCGTACGATGTTATTAGGACTTAGGAAGGATTTATTTTATTCTTATTTAAAACTTTGTGTTTTATTGCCTTTCGTAATTAAATAAAAGCAGAAATAAAAACAAGAAAATTAATCTCTTAACAAAAATGATGGAGTAATAATTTTTATAAAAAATAATATAAATGCTACAATTGCGACTTAAAAACCATCAAAATCAAAGGTAAGTATTACAAATATTACTTTTGAAGTCGACAGCATAAGTTTTGGCATTAATTGTTTGTACAGACCTCCCTCCACACATGTTCAATATTTTTTAGAAGACCTTGAAACATATTTTGTAGATAATCCAGCAAATCAAATTGACATTATTATAGGAGCCATAAATATAAATATTTGTAGTCACCTCGATAACACTACCAATTCGTATATATCTATATTAGGTCATCTTGGATTTTTCTCCGCCAGTAATAGTCCAACGCGAGTTACAAATGAATCAGCATCATGCTTAGATCATATATTTGTTAGAAAAAAATTAAAAACGAATTTCGTTCAATTCGAATCATTTATTCTTGATTCAGCTATCACAGACCATTATCCTATAATGCTTAACATCACTAAAGAAAATGTAAAACCACAAACAACTTCAAAAGGTACAACTTACACAAGTTATAAAACCGATTATGAGAAAATTAGACATTTGTTTCAAAATCAAGTTTGGCAAACTGTTCTCGAATCAGACGATGCCGAAATTGCATGCGAAAAATTTTACGAGATAATTCTAAATATTTTGAGGGAATCTACAATTGAGAATACAGTTAAAGTACGGCAATACGATAAAATAAAACCTTGGATCACAAACGGTGTTATTAGTTCTATCAAACATAGAGATCAATTAAAAAAGCGCTTACTTTTAAATTTCAACAACGCTGACAACACAGTCTATAAAGAATATCGAAATAATCTTAATAAAATAATTGAAAAATGTAAATATAACTACTACAAAGTACAAATAGACAACAATACTCATAATATTAAAAATATTTATAAAATAATATCAGAAGCAACGGACCAAAAAATATCCAAAAACAATAATAAAATTCAAATAAAAAGGAATGACGTAATTATACCCAATGATAAAGACATGGTATATTTCTGCAACAATTATTTTGTAAATATAGGTCTTCAAATGCATGAAAAAATAAACCCCCCCCCCCCAACACTGAGCCCAATACAATCCATAACAATATATCATCTATGTTCTTAAAACCAGTCAACGAAAACGAAATTATCAAACATATAAACATATAAAAAATACTTGTGCCCCTGGACCAGATGGGGTCAATACGAAGATAATAAAATCATACCATAAATACATCATAAAACCTCTTATTCACATCATAAATTTAATTTTTAAAACAGGTAAAGTTCCGAACAAATTTAAAATGTCAACTGTTACTCCCATTTATAAATCGGGTGATAAAAACAATGTAGGTAACTATCGACCAATTAGTATAATAAATAATTTTGCAAACATTTTTGAAAAGTGAGTTAAAGATAGACTAATCAATTTTCTCGAAATTAATAATATTCTTTCAAAAAATCAATACGGATTTATGAACGGATCCAGCACTGAAACCGCTACATATGAATTAACTAGTCAGATAACACACAAATTAGACAATAACAAGAAATGCCTTGCCGTATTCCTTGACCTAGCAAAAGCGTTCGATACAGTGCGGCATCATTTACTACTTGATACGTTGCGCAATTATGGAGTAAGAGGCATTGTATTAAATGTCTTAGAGCCTAAAAGATCGACAACAAGTAGTAAAAATAGCTGATACCCAGAGTGATCCTCTGGGCATTAAAATTGGAATAACGCAAGGAACCGTACTAGGACCAATTCTTTTCATAACATACATAAATTCCTTAACAAAAATAAATATCAATAATGGCAACGTCATATCTTACGCAGATGACACAGCGGTCATTTTTGAAGGTGAAACGGGGGAGGAGGTTAAAAATAATGCTATTCAAGGAATTAGTACAATAAAACAATGGCTAGATCATTTTAAATTAACACTGAATGCATCAAAAACCAACTATATAGCTTTTTCTCTTACCTTACATAATCGTCCAAATTTTAATAAAATAAAAATTATTATAGCATCACTGAGGAAAACCCGCCAACTAAATTACTTAGTTGATTTTTTTTTAGTTGTAGCTACTAAAAATGTCCGCAGACTTAGTTACCATAATACCGCAAAGCTATTTACAGGGACTAACAAATATATTTTTTGCCCTCCACTTACAATTACTAATCGATTTAGTAGGCTGTACGCCGAAAATTTATTTGGTAGACTTGCGGTACAAATACATCCTTTGTTGTGATAACTAACAAGGGCGTAAGATTTTGTTATACTTGTGACAACTAAAAAATATATATATTTTAAATAATGCCTTAAGTTGTCGTAACTAAAAATATGGTAGTCATTACTAAATATTTAGTTAATTTACCCTATCGCGCACGTGATCATTGGTCATCCACGCGGTAACAATCATTTCGTCTCCGTGCTTCGATACGTGTGCATGGTTCAGGTGAATCAGGTGCTTCTTGCCGCGGTGTGTGTGTGTGTGTGTATCTATTAGTGTTATTTATTTATTATAGTTTATAGTGATGTATGAGGGCTTCAAACCCATCTAGATGCATTTGAAGGTAAGGTTGTGTTGTGTTATAGGATTTATCCATGTTATTTATTTATAATAAAAATTTTAAAAAGTGAAAAAATTATTTTTTGTGATTTAAGTTGAAGAGAAAACAAACTTTTTGTTTTAGGGAAGTAATTACCTACCTCAACTAGAAATCCTTAAAATAATTCAATCTATCTGAAAAGAAATTTCATCTACAAGCTATCACAGAAGGCTTCACGAGTGAGATCAGTTATTGTAATCATCCCTCGAGAATTTAAAGTTATGATTTATGTATCATTTATGGATTGAAATATTTTTAATTATTCTTATATTAATAACCATAAATCTGTATGTAGCATCGTGGGATAGTTGAATTTAAATATTTTGACGTGTAAATATATTGAATAAGTTACTCCCAGAAACAAAGACAAAATTTGATCAACTAGTTAAATAGCCAAGTTAAAGTGTTTTATTTGGTATCTACTGTTGCACATACCTTCAGTTTCCTTAGGCCGTATAAAAGGGCTTTTTAACATCAGCTCAACTGAACCTTTACTGGTACTTAAAGGTTTTTTATAAAAATCACATTGCAGTTAAATTAAATATTGTTTCTGTTTGAAACTGGCAGCAATATATCTTAGACGAAAAGGTTCAACATCAATAAAATGGTTTTATTGGTGGTTACAGAAAAGCTCCAGCAAATTACGCTTTGCTACTTAGAGTTTTTTCTGCTGTATACCGAGCTTTTCGGTTGCGATACACACATGCAATTACAGTGGATTTTATCTACAAGTTGTATGTGCAGCCGTAACAAATATTTTTCTAATGCAGCATAGAACTCTTGTTAAATAGGGGACAGCGAAATGCTTTTTGCTGTGGTGACTAGAGTAAGCTTTTCGTTGCTGCCAGTTCCAAACAAAAAACCGTGTTTGACGACAATGTGATTTTTATGGGAAGGTTCAAGTTAAAGGTTCACTTGAGCTACTGTTAAGATGCCCTTATATAATAAGGCCTTAGGGGACTAAAGGTGCGTGCAATCGTTGCCAAATAAAAAAAAACTTTGTGGTTACTTTTTAACTAATATTTTTATTTGTATTCACTAAACACCCAATTTGGGTTAACTACATAATTTAGTTACTATTATATAATTTATTAGTAACGTTAACATCTACGCTTAGTTCCTACAACTAAATGATATAATAGCTTTAACAAACCACCTACTTGTAACGACTATATATATTGGCTGTGCTAACTCAGTTTTTTTAGTAACTGTAACTAAAACCATTTAGTAAACCCAACAACATAAGTTCGTTATCTACTAAATCCTATAGTTGTAGCTACTAAACTATTCCAGCAAACTTGATTTAGTTGTTATAAGTCATCCACCTTGCTGTCCCCTATTTTAATGAAAAATTTTGCTGTGGTAACTAAATTTTTAGTAATGGCTACAAATTATTTTCCTCAGTATAGATGATGCTATTCATGAAGTAGAAACCACAAATTATTTAGGCATCACTATTGATAAACACCTTAAGTGGAACAACATGTCTTAAACCTAACGAAAAATATAAGGAAATTAATCTACAAATTTTACATCCTAAGGGAAATTCTTGGAAAAAAATAGTTACTGTCCATATATAAAGCGCTTGTAGAATCTTTAATAAATTATGGCATAATTGCATGGGGGTGGCCTGTACAAAAATTCGCTAAAACCATTAAATGTTGTTCAAAATTATATATTAAAAATAATTAATAAAAAAAAAACGCTACTCGACCCAATTACTTTACAATGAAGATACTTTAAATGTACGATCCCTATACATATTAGCAGTCTCAATATTCACTCACAAAAAACCCGAACTAAAAAAACCTATTAATCATAGATATACAACACGAAGCAAAACTGAAAAACACCTCAGAATACCTCACAGTAATACAAATATTAATTTACGCTTCTTTAGCTACCTAGCTCCAAAACTATATAACATATTACCCGTAGAAATTAGAAATATCAACAATATTAAAAAATTCAGGAAGTGTTGTAAAACATTTATATATACAGACAATCATAAATTCACTGACTTATTCTAAATTCTTAATTTTCTTTTCTCTGACATATAGCTGTTTATAAATATTTTTTTGTTTATGCACACTAATAGTGCAATTATTTTAGGTTAAGTGTATTTACATAATAAACTAGTTCCTAAAAAAAAATCAAAATGTAACTAATAATTTAAATATAGAATATTTTTTTATTTTGCGCATACAGGGATTAAGTTCTCTAGGTGCAAATGTAAAACACTACAGAAAATGTTAACTTTGTATTAGATTAGGTACTTTTAGTACAAAAATACAGTGTTATAATTTATAACCCAGTATGTAATATATTTCTATTCTATTTAAATTCTTAGCAAATTTTAAATAAAGATAAATTGATGAAAAGTACCACTATTATAGTGTGAAAAGCTCTTGAATCGAGATGGTGTACCTCAAAAACGGTGTGGAGCTGTCACGAGGCACTATCCGAACTAAGTCTAAACAACAAAATAACTATAATATGGATACCGGGACACATGGGTCTGGAGGGTAATGAAGCTGCCGACAACCTCGCCAAGAGAGGTGCATCAGCTCTAAAATTCACAGGACCCGAGCCGGTAATAAGTATATCTCATGCTACGGCCAGAAGGGCAATACCAGCTGAAGCAAAAAGCAAATGGGAAAGACACTGGTTGAATTTACCAGGTCTAACACACTCAAAAGGATTTATAAACAACCACATAAACCAACAGTTAACTGACAAACTACTAGAGCTCAACATGTCATGCCTTAAAGCACTAGTGGGATTGTACACCGGCCACTGCAGACAGCGACACCACATGTATAAAATTGGAATGGCCCCAACTGATGAATGCCGGCTTTGCATGGAAGATGCAGAAACAGCAGAACACGTAATGTACGCCTGCCCCGCAGCAGGAAGAATCAGATTCGCCCTATTTGGCGAGATGACTCTGCTGCCGGATGACATGAAAAATGTCTCCCCTAATACCCTCATTACCTTAATTAAAAGGCTGGACTTATTGGGGGAAATATAAATAAGGTGTGAGCCACAATAGACCGCATGGTCGCGGTGGAGGGTTGGCTGTAACCCACTCACTTTCAACCTAACCTAGTGTAAAAAGTGTAAGCATTGGAGTTGCTTCGGGTCGTGGCATTCTGATGAGTTCCTGACAAGGACGAAACAGCTGTCAATGTCTGCTCGGCCCCGGGAAGTCCATTGTTTTTGGCATCTCTGTGTACTTCAATGCAAAATGCATCGGGTCTTTTCATACTTTAAAGTCCGCTAGCCAAGAATATTTTTTGTTGATGAAAATAATAAAATTTAGTGTGCGACTCCTCCATATAACCCTTCGAAAAAGTCTAATACAGTTTTGATGTAAAATTAATAGGGGAGCTAATATAAGGGTAGCAAAATTTACATCGGATTTCCCATTCCCATGCACACAATGAGTTTTTAACATTTTCTTTAAAACAATAACGTTATTATAAAACTGCTATGGAAAGCGCATCTGTGTGTAGTGACTATTTAAGGTAATTTTAGTTTTAAAGGTGACAATATATTATTATATTAGTCTCTATTATAATACACCCACAACATTTATGTAGGTGTTTAATTCAGACGTCACACGTTAATTTATTTAAATACGATTGTGATTATGAATTTCAACTTTGTTACATGACACACTAATCATCATCATCATCATCATAATCATCATCTTTATTTGTCCTTATAAATTACCCATAGGGTGTAGAACATGTCAAATTCAATAAATACATATAAGAATGGTAAAATGTTAAAAATATAAAAACACAATACACAGTACAGCATACACAATATTACATAGAATATAAGGGTAAAATGGAATGATAGTGATGAAAGTGTATCAAACACCTTCAGTACATCCAGAAAAAAAAGAATTAAACAAATTGAAACGAAACATATAATGTTAGTATTTTACCTAGCTTAATGTATCCTGAAAAAATTCCTCCACTGCATAGTAGGCCTTTTCGACGAGAAGTATTTTAAGTTTAAGTTTAAATTTATGTAAAGAAAGCTGGCGCAATCTTCCTGGAAGTTTATTAAAGATTTTAATAATTGAACAGTGAACATTTTTTTGAATGTATGAAAGATGAGTTCTATTGTAGACCAAATCAGCCCTATTCCTGGTATCATGGGAATGTGATCTTGTTTGGTCAGAAAATAACTCCTCGTAATGCTTTACAAAAATCGCCGCCTCCAAAATGTAAGTAGAAACGACTGTAAGAATACCAAGGTCTCTAAAAAGTTGCCTACAAGACTCCCGTCGTCCCAAGCCAAGCATGTTTCTGACACACCGCTTCTGCACAATCAGAACCCTACCAATCTCAGAGCCGTTTCCCCAGAGCACGATCCCATATCTAATCCTGGAATGTATGTGAGCGTGATAAGCAATCAGAGAGGCTTCGAAGCACACGTTGCGTGCAAGCACTCTCAGGGCATATGCATATTTAGCCAGTGTTGAGGACAGTCCGTCTATATGTTGCCTCCAATCCAAGCGAGAGTCCAAGCAGATTCCCAGGAACGACGCCGATCCCACTGTCGAAACAGTCTGATTTTGACTCGTGAAAGTTAGCGGTTCATTGTTAAGTTTGTAGGAAAATTTGATTAATTGAGTTTTATTTATGTTCAATGTTAAGTTATTGGCAGTAAACCAATTTTCCAAAGAGTTTAGAGTATCAAAAATTGTGGTATTTGGGTCTATACTTTTGTCCAATGAAAAGATTACTGCAGTGTCATCAGCAAATTGAACCAAAGAGTGATTGATTACGTGTGGAAGTTCATTTGTGTATATTATAAAAGAGAGGTCCCAGTAGAGACCCTTGGGGTACTCCCCTTTTTATAGTTTCTCGATTTGATCGCATCTTCCTACCAGAGGAGTCAAAGTCTTCTATGCATTGTTGTCTATCTGTAAGATATGACCGCATCAGAGTCAACGCCCCTAATGCCAAAACACTCAAGCTTGGACAAGAGCACCCCATGATCTACACTGTCAAACGCCTTAGATAGGTCGAGACACATTGCTATAGTCTCATTGTTTTTATTTAAAGAATCCAGTATTTTGACAAGTGCCTGGTATAGAGCACGGACTGTTGATTTGTTTTTCCGAAATCCATTCTGTACATCAGAGAATGCATTGTTGTTCTCTCTCTTGACTAATCGTTCATATATTACTTTTTCGTATATTTTACTGAAATTGTTTAGAAGTGCTACGGGCCTATATATATAGTTTTTAATGTCGTTTTTTTCACCTTTTTGTAGATAGGCTTAATTTGGTATATTTTTAGTTTTGAAGGAAATATGCCTGAACTCATTGAAAGGTTAATTAGATATGAAAGAACTGGTGAAAGTTCGTCTGCAGCATATTTGATTAAAGAAATAGGAATTTCATCTGCACCTGTAGATTTTTTGTGTTTGAGACCTTTTATGATTTGAATTATTTCTTGTGAGTTATTTGGATTCATAAAAATAGTTTTGTTCGATTTTTGTACATATTTTAAAGCAATTTGTTCATTCACACCAAGATCAGGACATGGGTTTATATAATAATTATTCATTTCATTTAGTGTTTCCTCTCACTATTTCTGGCCTGCAAAAATACCGTGTATAGATCCAAACAGGTTGGATCTATTCACGGGCCCACTATAATGTGTTTTAATGAAAATATTCTTTCATACCTTCCGACTTAAAGTCCTTTTTTTAATGAACCTTAAGAAAGTTTTATTATAAAATCAAACGTTGGGATATATATAATGGAAACATTTTGTTGCCTGCCTTCATTCCCACTATACTTTTCCTAATATAATAATAATAATGTTGATGCATATGATTCCCAACTTCTTTACACAATACAACTTTTCTGTACATGACACACATATCTTTGTATCTTTTCATTATAAAATCGATTACGATTTTCATCTTTGATACAATATTTCTGCACATGAAATGCATATATTTTTTTATTTTTCAGCATAAATTTGAATATTCCTAACGTTTTTATATTAAACACCTTTTATACAGAGTGGCCTGTTTACTTCGAGCCCAAATCTATTTTTTAGAAAAAATATCTTTGACAGATGTTGTTCGTCCTATAATAGTCTTTCATTTTTTAATACTGTTACAATTATTGTCCATAGGAGCATTTGTGAAAGGTGGTAGAAAAGATAGTGAGGTTCTTTATGGAGGATTTCAGCTTTTGACCACATGATATGATGGTCATGTATCCAGGCATGGTCAGCTGCACCTGACTATTCCGTCTCTTCATTTAGCGTATTGTTTCTGTGCTCTTTAATCTTTGTTTTAAGTAGTCTTAGTATCTTACATATATAAGATAGGGTGTACTCGCAGGAGATCCGATAGACACAATTTTTTCTCTCTTTTCGGCTTGTTGGTTTTGTCTTTATTAGATGCATGGCTTCTTAGTGTGTTTCTTGAGTTGTGTGTGTCATTTGTCAAGCAGTAAAGTAAAGGTAAGATGACATTGTACGCTTTAAGGGTTATTTTAGGCGACTTAAAACAGTAAAAAATTGTTTTTTAAGAAAACAAAAATTCGTTTATTTGGCTAACATACATTGAAAAAGAAAGCTCTAACCTGTCTGTTGTTATATAAAACGGTACCTGATATAACACCACGTGCAAAATATTTCCGTGCCACGGTGCTGCATTAAAAACTTTTAAGAGCTATGTCATAACATGACTAGATGGCGATGGCTGTCAAAAAAATCCTGATGTGCCGTTTACCCACCTACGTCGTTTTGTAAACCTTTTCCCTACTTATCACAATATGTAATTATTTAAATAATTTACAGAGTAAACCTACCATTACAAAGTTGTCTTTTTAACGGCTTAAGATTTATCGGAATTTACGGAATTTAGATTAAGAATATTCACGCTAAAGCCAGAGCTTAGGTTCACCAGACAATGGATAATATTAAGAGGGTAAACTCGATCCATTATATTTTTAATTAGGTATTACGGAATCTGGAAATAATGGATTTTGGGGGCGCATATTTTAAAAATTTGGCTCGAATGTTATTCCTAGAGATGTTGAATGTAGATCAAGTTTGTTTACTATGTACGGGAAGGAAAGGAGGAATTTCCCTTTCGAACACTTATTTTATTACCGTTTTTTAATTTTTTAACTTTGTCTTCGTCCAAGTGTACAAAATGTTCTTGTCCCTTTCATTGTTTTAATATACAGGGTTAGTTGAAATAACCGGAACGGCTAATTTTCTTCAAAACTACCAAGACTAAATCAATAAATTTTGGTACAGGTGGATAACTTAAAAAACTGAATTGAAAATTGACAATTGCGACGTTGCCAGATTTTTAGTTTTTTCTGTAACTCAACATTACCATTTCCTGATAGTATCAAATGTTTATCTCAAATAGTTATATGGGAAAAAAAGTTAATTAGTTACAACTCTAACTCTAAAAAAGTCCAATCTATTTCCATTTAAAAACGTTTCAAATAATGTGAAAAGGAAGGTTGGTAGACATAATGTACCTAATAGTATCGATAACGATAATCAACTAACAACTACTAACAATAATAGCTAGTAAAAATTACCTACATATTATCGGTTTCATAATCAAATTAATGTAGTGTACTATAATATAATATATAATATGTAAATACTTTTTACTAGCTATGTTATTGTTAGTAGTTGTTTGTTGTTATTATCTTTATCGATACTATTAGGTACATTATGTCTACCAACCTTCCTTTTAACATTATTTGAAACGTTTTTAAATGGAAATAGATTGGATTTTTTTAGAGTTAGAGTTGTAACTAATTATTTTTTTTCCCATACAACTATTTGAGATAAAAATTTGATACTATCAGGAAATGGTAATGTTGATGGGAGGAATCGAATTCAATAAAAAAAAAAGTAGTGTTACATTTGAAAAAAAAACATTCTTTGAGTTACAGAAAAAACTAAAAATTGGCAACGTCGCAATTGTCAATTTTCAATTCAATCTTTTAAGTTATCCACCTGTACCAAAATTCATAGATTTAGCCTTGGTAGTTTTAAAGAAAATTAGCCGTTCCCGTTATTTCAACTAACCCTGTATATATTTTTACATTTCTTCATGTAAGTGGCACTTGGGACCTTCAGTGATGATGATGGTACTTTCTAGTACCGAAACATGTATACCCCAATAAACTGACTTATAATATACTAGCGTGTATCCGGCATGCGTTGCAACCCGCTGGTATAAATACAAACCCGAACCCGATATATTAGTACCCGGCATGCCACTTTCTGAAATTGCACCCGTGCGAAGCCGGGGCGGGTCGCTATTATACATAAAAACCTTCCCCTTGAATCACTCTATCTATTAAAAAAAACCGCTTCAAAATCCGTTGCGTAGTTTTAAGGATTTAAGCATATATAGCTGGTAGGGGACGGACAGACAGCGACAGCGACTTTGTTTTATACTACAGTGTCCGCAAGAAAGTCCGCATCAAATGGGATTTTTTTTTATTATTAGGTATAGGTAAAAATTGATAAAGCAGTTCGTTTTTGCTTACCTAAAAACCAAAAATGACGGATACTGAAGCAGCTGCACGACTTGCGTTACGTGTCAAATTTGACATGTTTAATAAAATTGGTTCAAAAATGCCCTTACTTATAAAAATATTGAAAAACTTTATTCGAGAAAGTTGTTTATTTAGGCATATTTAGCCTTTCTACGAAATTTTGACAGTCTAATACAATTTTTATTCTTTGCCAGATTCTTGAAAATTTTGATCAACCCTCGTAGATTAACTTTTATACATCGATGTAAAACCATTTGTAATCTTAATGCAATTTTGTCTAAAATTTTTGTTTCCAATTATTTATTTTGCTTCAAAAACTGAAATTGTTATTGATCAGTATGTAATGTTTGATGCAAAGGTTATCTAATTACATGAGTTTTGTCAAAACCGACGTTTCTCATTTTTCCTAAGTTAGTAAACAGATGTACAAAAAGAAAATATTAGGAAGCTTTCGTTAAAATTTTACTTAATTAATATTGGATCAAAAAGAATAAATATTAATCGCTCGAAACATTTTATTCAACAAAAATATAGTTTAATATAATTAATTTAATTTAATAATAATAATAATTAAGTAAAATTTCAACGAAAGCTTCCTAATATTTTTTTTATACATCTGTTTACTAACTTAAGAAAAATAAGAAACGTCGGTTTTGACAAAACTGATGTAATTAGATAAACTTTGCATCAAACATTACATACTGATCAATAACAATTTCAGTTTTTGAAGCAAAATAAATAATTGGAAACAAAAATTATACACAAAATTGCATTAAGATTACAAATAAAGTAAAGGCAAATGGTTTTACATCGATGTATAAAAGTTAATCTACGAGGGTTGATCAAAATTTTCAAGAATCTGGCAAAAAATAAAAATTGTATTAGACTATCAAAATTTCTTACAGAGGCTAAAAATGCCTAAATAAACAACTTTCTCGAATAAAGTTTTTCGATATTTTAATAAGTAAGGGCATTTTTGAAAATATTTTATTAAAAATGTCAAATTTGGCAGGTAACGCAAGTCGTGCAGCTGCTTCAGAATACGTCATTTTTGGTTTTTAGGTAAGCAAAAACTAACTACTTTTTCAATTTTTACCTATACCTAATAATAAAAAAAAATCCCATTTGATGCGGACTTTCTTGCGGACACTGTATGTTAAGATTTGTGGAGATAACGGTGAGTTTTTTTCCCCATAACTACTGGTTTGTTGGGATGAAAATTATATTTTTTCGAGTATCGTAGTCACGCCCAAGTTGTGTACTTAAGCTATGAGAATCTTCCTGTAGTGATAATAATATGTTTATTTTTCTCCTCAGGTATACCAGGACGACCACTATTTTTAAAAGTAGGTACGGGAAGTTTTCCACTTAATTGCTACCGAATACACTATCGATTGGCTTATAGCCGGGCGATTTCGGTATTTTTCATCGAACATATCACGGACTTCTTTCTCCAGGGGGGCGGTCTGGCTCGGTCGGCTGGTCGGCGATCGCCGAGGCCCCGCTTTTATTATTCCCTCTTTGATGCTTATATACTAGCGGTCATCGGTCTGCAACGGTCAAGCAGCGCGGTGCCGTACCTCAGAAGAGGCCCCCAGCCCACATCGTTTACAGTAAAGCTACTAAAATTTCCGTTAAAACGCAGCACTTTCCTGGTAGTATTTTACTTCAGCATTTTCGTCACCGGAGAAAGTGCTAAAGAAGAATCAAGAGAGATTTCAACTGTTCAACACAATAAGCGGATATATTTCAAAGTTGTAGATTGCACCAGGATGAGTATTGAAGAAAGATTTGTTCCAAACAAAAATGTTTTGAAAGATTGTTCCTGGCTAGATCCAAAAAAATTCAAAGAAATAAGAAAGCTTGACAAGTTTCCTGAAGAAGTCCTTTGCACTATTTCCAATCTCTGTAAAGTCGAAAGAAGTATGTTGTTAAAAGAACTAAAACAGTTTGCAGCTCAATACAAGAGTTTCGTCAATACCAAAGAAACAGCCAAGGAGAAGAAAGAAAGAAACGAAGACAAATCTGAAGATGAGAATTTAACGGGATCTTCTTCTGAATCTGAAGAAAAGCAAGCATATAAGATTTGCCAAGACGATGACAAGTCGTACTTAGTGTTTGCCATGTGCGTTTAGTGAAATTTATGAACTCTCTCAATCCGGACTGTTTTTAAATTTGTACATGGCATACAAATATGCATTAACAATACCTTGTACGCAGGTTACGTGTGAGATAGTGTTCTCGAAACTTAAAATAGTTCAAGATAGATTGAGATCAACACTTGGGCAAGACATGTTGTCCAACCTTCTACTTATGAACATAGAACGTGATTTGTTTCACGACACCAACAAGAATGAGGTGATAGATAACATTTCACAGACAAGCTCGGAATTGACGAGGGCACTTTCAATCTGATTTTCTTTTTCATGGGCCTGAAGCCTGAACAATATCAGGTATTCCGCCATGCATTGTTTTTTAAACTATATGTTTATCGTCATCTTAACATAGTATAAAACAAAGTCGCTGTCGCTGTCTGTCCGTCCCTACCTATACAGGGTGTTAATTAATGTCATGCATATATTTCAGGGGATGATAGTACTCGTCAAAATAAGAAAAAAATGTAAATATATGGATGGTCCAAAACGCGTTATTTTCGTTATACAGGGTGGCAAAGTTTCAATTTTTTTTCTCGTATTTTGCGTTTTCTCTCTTATATTCTGCAATAATTGTTTCAAATTTGGAACATTACCCCTTTTTTAAAATCTCTACAATAAAGTATTAAAATTGCCGGTCGCAGTATACAGGGTGTTACATTTTCTTGAATCGGCTACAATTTTATCTTTCAGAACTTTTTTTTTTGGCTCCCTGTATGAATTCCGGTATGAAATTTGAACTCTCTGTTCCTTTGTTTAGCGTTCTGATCTCTTGCACTATTCTCGTATCTGTGACCGTTTTCAATTTATTGATAAAAATGTCCATCGATGGAAATTAAGTGTAGGCGAAATAACGCAATAATAAATATGAGAAAAAAAAGAGTGTCTGTCAGTCCATGAGGCGAAGACTTGATTCGTGCATTTTAGCAAGAGGCGGACAGTTTCAACAGTTTTTATAATTTTGTTTTATTTTTATTTGATTCACTAATAAATAATTTTTGTCACACAGCTTTTTACTGCGTTATTTCGCCTACACTTAATTTCCATCGATGGCTATTTTTGCAAATAAATCGAAAACGTTCACAGATACGAGAATAGTGCAAGAGACCAGAACGCTAAACAAAGGAACAGAGAGTTTACATTTCATACCGGAATTCATATAGGGAGCCAAAAAAAAAAAAGTTCTGAAAGATAAAATTGTAGCCGATTCAAGAAAATGTAACACCCTGTATACTGCGACCGACAATTTTGATACTTTATTGTAGAGATTTAAAAAAATGGTTGATGTTCCAAATTTGAAACAATTATCGCAGAATATAAGAGAGAAAACGCAAAATACGAGAAAAAAAATTGAAACTTTGCCACCCTGTATAACGAAAATAACGCGTTTTAGACCATGCATATATTTACATTTTTTTCTTATTTTGACGAGTACTATCACCCCCTGAAATATCTGCATGACATTAATTACCACCCTGTATATGCTTAAATCTTTAAAACTGCGCAACGGATTTTGAAGCGTTTTTTTTTTTAATAGATAGAGTGATTCAAGGGGAAGGTTTTTATGTATAACTAGCGACCCGCCACGGCTTCGCACGGGTGCAATTTCAGAAAGTGGCATGCCGGGTACTAATATATCGGGTTTGTTCGGGTTTGTATTTATACCAGCGGGTTGCAACGCATGCCGGATACACGCTAGTTTTTTAATAAAACACTTTCATTTTTGGGGTTTGACTCAGGCGTTTTGAGTTTATTACTTCCTAGTTCATTTAGCCCACACATTATTATTCATAAACAAATGAAATTGAATTGAAAGGTATGATAAAGCAAAGCAATAGCCTCCCTTAGAGTGACTTATTAATTTGCACGTCATAGTATTAGAGCTGGTAAACTACAAAGAACTTTTCACCAACATTTTAATACTTTTAAGCTAATTTTAAGTGCCAAAATTGGGGCCCCGCAAACAGTTTAAGCCGAGGGCCCCCAACTGAGCCAGACACCCCCTGATTGACTTCTGCTTTTATCTCCACAACCCAACATCATAATCGAAATTTCTATGCGTCCATCTTCAGAAACGGCGCATTTTGGATGTAATAATGTCGGACTATGCTTTGTAGTCGCCTGGGTTGTGTAGCTTAAAAGGTTTGAAAATAAAGGTTTAATTAGTTAAGCGTCTTTATTGACTTAAGGCTGTGCTCTACTTCATAACTAAGATAGAGTTAACTTTTCCTTGAAACAAAGCGTTTCGACAGAAGACAACGACATTTGACATTAACAGCTGATCTGGTTTCATCGTTAAAGTTCCCAGATCAGCGGTGGGCCATAGCAAGCTTAAACGTCAGGTTGTGCCATATTATTTTCTTCCGATTTTGGTGTTTTTTTAATGTTTCTGTGGCTGTTTTTTGTCTAGTGTGTATTTTAAACATTTTACTTTTGGATTTTATTTATTTCAGAGAGAGATTTTCTTGGTGTTTATTATTTAAATTTAACAGTGAGTACAAACACTTTGGTTAACTCATTTATTATCAAATCAATAAAACGCCTAGTTAAACCATTTACTAATCGTTATATACAGGATGTCTCATAACTAAGGGGAAAATACCAACAGCAATTTTCATTAAATATGTTTCGTGAAGGTGTTTATTAACTTATTGAAATATCCAGATTTATGAAGTACAACTTTTTTACATATAAAAGATCCCTAATTTATAATTTGAGGTAAAGCAGACAAAAAATATATGCGGGAATTTATCAAACCCATATTGTGTAGCTAGTGTTTTTTAGGAGATATCTTAAAATTTATTATGAAATCCTCCTTCTTGCCCTCAAAACATAGCTACACCAAATTTAATTCATATCCGCTTAACATCAAATCATCGCCAATTTTTTAAAGTAAATACTTACTTGGATCACCCTGTATCTCTTTAACCTTATAAGAAATGAAATTAAATAACATATTTTCAAGTCCACTATCTCCTGTTGTTGTATAGCCCCTTAGTTACGGGACACCCTATATATTTCCATATATAAAATTCCCACAAAAGTAACAATACAAAAAGGGTTCGCAATATGATGTTTTAATTAGACGTGCACCACAAAGCTTACACCTCGCCAAAAAGTATTACTTTTTTCTCGTATAATGAACACATAAATCGTTAATGACCCGAAAGAGATGGCCAACCTATTTGTAAGCGAATTTCAGTCAGCGCCGGTAAAACACAGCACCAAACCCAGAACCATACAACAAGGGGCAATACATAGTAGAATAACCGGTATCAAAATATCAGAAAACAGGATTAAGAAAGCGATAAATAATCTAAAACCGGACAGTAGTCCTGGACCCGACAACATCCACCCCTACTTCCTAAAAAACACACCCTGCATACTTAAGTACGTCACACAAGCCTGATGCAGAAATCCCTAGAAGAGGGAAAAGTCCCTGAAGATTGGAAAAAATCTATCATCATACCTATCTACAAAAAGGGTGACAAGTTCGATGCAAAAAACTACCGCCAAATTAGTCTAACCTCCATAATCAGGAAACTCATGGAAAAACTTATTGCTGTGCTGAGGACTTAACAACATACTTTCTAGCAAACAACATAATACCACCAAACCAACACGGATTTCTACCGGGACGCTCCACAACTTCCAACCTACTACAATGCTTGAACAATTGGACAAATTCAATAGATAACAGCG
The DNA here is from genome assembly GCA_963969555.1 of Polydrusus pterygomalis. Taxonomy (NCBI): domain Eukaryota; kingdom Metazoa; phylum Arthropoda; class Insecta; order Coleoptera; family Curculionidae; genus Polydrusus; species Polydrusus pterygomalis. The sequence continues at coordinate 30,831,626 of OZ018384.1, read as the reverse complement.
AGCCCATAGATATTATTTACCTGGATTTCAAAAGTGCCTTCGATCTGGTCCCCCACGACAAACTAATCGAGAAATTGGAACACTATGGCGTGCGTGGTATGCTTCTCAGTTGGATAAAAGATTTTCTCACCAATAGAAGAGCCAGCGTAAGGATAGAAGGTGAGACATCAGAAAGCTTCGAAGTCCTAGCAGGAGTTCCCCAGGGTTCTGTCCTGGCTCCCATACTCTTTAATTTGTACACATGCGATCTACCAAAGGACCTGGAATCCCCTACATTAATGTTCGCCGACGACACAAAAATATACAACAACCCAGGTAGACATTATGACACGCTTACCAGAATTGAGGAGTGGTGCACAAAATGGAACTTACAGTTAAACGTAAGCAAATGTAAAGTCCTCAATGTGGGCTCAAACAATCCAGCCAGAACATACCTCATAAATGGCGAACAAATAAAATCGGCAGAATACCATAAAGACTTAGGAGTCACAATCGCAAAAGACCTTAAGTGGGCAATACACGTGGGAAACATAATCAAAAAAGCAAATTCAATAACGTACATGGTGTCCCGAATCTTCAGAAACCTCTCCCCACAATTACTAGAACGGATATACAAAACTTACATAAGACCAATTCTAGACTATGCAGCTCCGGTATGGAACCCATACTTTGCCAAGGACATCCATGCCCTAGAACAAACACAACGCCGAATAACAAAACTAGCTCCAACCTTGAAACACCTACCTAGCTTACGAGGAAAGAATGAAAAAACTAAACCTAACCTCCCTCCAACACAGAAGACTACGTGGAGACCACATTGAAACGTACAAAATCCTACATGGCCATTATACCACAAACATCAACTTCTTCTCTGTAAACAGAGACCAACGGTTACGAGGACATAACTACAAACTCACAAGAGATCGCTTCAGGAAACTTTGCCGACAGCACTTCCTATGCAACAGAATTAACAGAGAATGGAATGATCTGCCCAGGGAAGTAGTAAACGCTCGCTCAACAAACCGACTCCTTGAAAACAAACATACAAGTGCCAATTTAAAGACAGTAGTGGTTTGAACGGCTTAGCCGCCTAAACCTAATCTAATAATAATAATAATAAATACCTATTTTTGTTTTTTATAATTAACTACTAAAAGAAATAAATGTTGTTTTTTTTTTCCTTAAGTTTTATAATGTTTTCACGTACTTATTTTGGTGGGTACGGGTCTGTCAATATTTTATTTTATAAATAATGAAATTAGTATCTACGCTATATCTATATAAATAATAAATACTTCCTTACAAAATTTAACAGATGGCGACGGCGATGGCAAAATAACTTAGTCCGGTTCTGTTTCTGTAGCCAACCGCTTAACGTAAAATATACCAGACTTCAACAGGGTGCCATTAATGATAGGTGATGAGGCGAGTTCTTAGATTAATTTGACTTTAGCAAGGATTTTTAACAACTTTATGTAATAGAAAAAGCAAAGCAATTATTAATTATGACATAAAAATATAATCTTACAACCTAACAAAATAAACGAAAATAAGTGGTTAACCAAAACGTTGATTCAGAGAGTTTCTTTTAAAGAAGAATTGTCGTCTTAAGACCTACTTCAGGAAGAATGGTTTATTCCAAGTAAGTGAGAAGAAACAATTATTACTTTATAGTTAACTCAAACCGAAAGATAATTAAACAATTTATTTATAAACACATTGTAGGTAGGTATACTTTTCCTACTTTGTTTTTTACCTCAAAAATATGTTTGAAATCGTTTTTACAAATTTTCCTAAAATCTGTTGCAAAACAAAAAACAAATCAGTAACATAGTGTCCGCAAGAAAGTCCGCATCAAATGGATTTTTTTTTTATTATTAGGTATAGGTAAAAATTGAAAAGGCAGTTAGTTTTTGCTTACCTAAAAACCAAAAATGACGTATACTGAAGCAGCTGCACGACTTGCGTTACCTGTCAAATTTGACATTTTTGATAAAATAGGTTCAAAAATGCCCTTATTTAACAAAATATCGAAACACTTTATTCGAAAAAGTTGTTTATTTAGGCATTTTTAGTCTTTGTACGAAATTTTGACAGTCTAATACAATTTTTATTTTTTGCCAGGTTCTTGAAAATTTTGATCAACCCTCGTAGATTAACTTTTATACATCGATGTAAAACCATTTGCCTTTACTTCATTTGTAATCTTAATGCAATTTTGTGTAAAATTTTTGTTTCCTATTATTTGTTTTGCTTCAAAAACTGAAATTGTTATTGATCAGTATGTAATGTTTGATTCAAAGTTTATCTAATTACATGAGTTTTGCCAAAACCGACGTTTCTTATTTTTCTTAAGTTAGTAAACAGATGTACAAAAAGAAAATATTAGGAAGCTTTCGTTGAAATTTTACTTAATTAATATTGGATTAAAAAGAATAAATATTAATCGCTTGAAACATTTTATTCAACAAAAATATAGTTTAATATAATTAATTTAATTTATTTATTTTTTATATATATTTATTTTATTACCTAATAATTATTAGGTATAGGCACACTGAAATTCGTTAAAAAGCCGCGGCGCCCATTTCGTTCGTGGCGCCTTAGGCTATGGCCTATTTGGCCTAGTGGTTAATCCGGCCCTGGTTTTACTATTGACAAAGATTATAAAAGATCAACAAAATATATATACAATATATCATTTTTTTTGTTTCTTTTAACATAAAATAGATTACAAAATTCCTTGCCTACCAGAGCACATATGGCACGTGCTTATATTGTGAGGGTGAAATTTTTCATATCAAATAAATCATGAACAAGGCTAGCTTATAGCTATAAAAGTGAAGCAAGTAAAGCCTTGTTTGGGATCGAATTGTGTGCAATTTAATCGAATTATGCCAAAGTAATCCATATTTAAGTAAAATTACCCTGACCCTATTAATGGGATCAGTGTTATTTTTCTAGGTTTGTCAGAAATGCCTTGTCATATCATTGTAAATATTTTCGAAAATTGGCCATATATATAATATGTGATCAAAATTTAGAAAGATTATTGAAAAAATCATCTTTTAACAAACGACTTTTGCCTCTGGGCTACTTGCATTTATTAAATTAGTACAATCATTATCCTTTCTTCAAAACTGTAAAACATGTTGCAACTGTTAAAAAATAAAACATCTAGTTACATTTGATAACATTGTAATAATTAATACTGTATGTATCAGGTAGGTACCTATGCCGTATTTAATTTTTAAGAATTCTACGAAGGGTTCTTCTAAATAAGTTTTAATTTAAAAAAAAGTTGACAACTGTTAAGTCTCCTTGACATTTGTTCAAACTTTATGAGCACGTACCCTCTTCTAATCTGTTCTTATTTTTACCAATTAACCCTTATTATTTTACATTTCTTAGTGAAGTTATTTATTATTTTGTTAAAGCATGAATATGTTGATATCTTTGGTTTGATGGTAGCTTAAAATAATTTGTAATTCAATAGGCCATGTAGGGTATACCGAAGCAAGTTGGCACACTTTTAAATATTTATTTTTTATTTAGTACTACAGTCAATTGAACTGAAATACAAAATATACAGAACAGATTTGCATAATTTCCCTACACTTTGGGGTAGTTACAGTGTCTATAGAAAAAGTTAAACAATTACAATTTTTTAAAAAACATTAGTGTAAGTGTGCCAACCCAACATACCCCAACTTGGCGACAGGTTGGCACACTATTTCGGGTTAGTAAGCATATGTAAGTTATATAGAGACAAACCAGTATTTTTATAGTTTTTAACGTTACTAAAACCATACAAAATTAAATAGAATAAAAAACGTCGAAAGGCTAAAACAGAAAGTAGAATAAAGCTTACCTTTATTTAAAGACAAGTCAGAATCATCCGAGTCACAATTTGAACACACGTATTGCAGCTCTTTGATTGTGCATGAATCGTCAGATCACATATGGCGTGCTACACATTGAACCTATTTTTCCCCTGGTTTAATTGTTAAGAAAATGTATTAAAAAATATTTAATTGTTGCTTTTTGCTAGATAAAACATGCTACTATTACTACTGTTACTGGTATTGAACACAAACAAATACAACTAACAAGTGTTCAACACCTGACTTTGGGCGCGCGACGTTTTACATGGTTGCCGTTTACACATGCACACCAATCGCAGATATAAGCGTCAACTTGCCACTGTAGCCAACTAGTCCCGGTCTCCCCTACCGAAACCTACAATAAAAACTGTTAATTAAATTTCAGCGCCCAAAAGATATCACGTAAAAGTCGGGTATAAAGTAAGTTTAAGAACGCCTTCAGGAAAATTAAATTATGTAGGCACAGAGCCCTATGAAATCAAGCCCGAAATATTTCAAAGTCAAACTTTAAATACCACCCATTTAACCCTTACCTTAAAATTTATTTGTCTCCAAGCACTGTTCCCGAATTCCCTTCTAATCATTATGAAGTACCTTGGTTTTAAGTAGACATAACATTTAGAAATACTCTATAGCTGTCAAGTTGCTGCAAGGCGTTTTCTTGTACCATTTGTATTTATATGCTTTAATTAAGGTGCCGCCATCGCTGTTGGGGAATTTTAAACTCGTGACATGCATTAAGGTATACTATTTGCTCAAAATCCTCTAAAACTATCTAATAACTAATCTATTTTAAGATATACAGGGTGTTCATTTGAAAACTTCCCACCACGGATTTATCGAAAACCACTGATTAAATGAAAAAACGCCGAGACACGTCAAAAGATTTGCCAAAGGGGACAACTTTTTAACTAAAAACTACTTCACCCCCTTTTACCCTCTGCCCCCCGGGGGCATTTTTGTATCGAGCGTCCAGTAAGCCGCATTCGTGATGCTCGACCTCGGCACGTATCGAGCGTTCGGTACCACGACAACAGTCGGACTACCGATTAGGCTGAAATCTTGGATTTTTTGGTTTTTGAATTTAAAAAAAAATGCTTTGGGTAACAACGAACAAACCGGTTGCCAATATACCTTTTAGACGGAATTTGTTCCTCTAGTTATCGCCTTCTTATAATCCTCTACTTATAAGAAAAAAGCTAAAAAAAAAATACGCTTATCAGTCAAAAGTTGACAGTTGTCATATGGTAGCGTGACAATCGACGATAGACAGACCTCGGTTAATGCGAAATTACCCGAATGCGGTGTACTGGACGCTCGATACAAAAATGCCCCCCGGGGTCATCCCCTTAAAAATTTTAAATGACAAGGGGTATCAAGTAATAGCTTGTTTGAAAGGTCTTTCAAAGTGCTTTATTTTGACGTTTGAGTTTTTAAAATCGGTCGATTCGTTTTCGAGAAAATTAGAAAAATCTTTATTTATCTTAGTTTCTTCAGATAGAAAAAAAAACACTCAAAAATATCACTTTTTATTTCAATAAGTGTTCAAAATGTTGCCCGTTATTGGCCAAACAATGATATAGGCCATGTTCAAATTCCTGACGGACATTTTCAAAAACATGTTGTGGGAGATCATGGCAGCTTTCGATGATGCGTTGACGAAGTTCTTCCAAACTTTCAGGTTGGGGAGTGAACACAATAGACTTCAAATGGCCCCATAGAAAAAAGTCTAATGGCGTCAAGTCAGGAAATCTAGCAGGCCATTCTATAGGCCCTCTTCGCTCTATCCATTTATCTGGAAATTCGTCGTCTAGCCATTGCCGAACCAGAAGAACATAGTGAGGAGGAGCGCCGTCTTGCTGGAAATATATTTCAGCCTCATCAAGTATAGGGTTTCCATCGTCTTCGATTTGGTTTTCAATGGTTTCAGTAATAAGCGGATTGATGGTATTTTCCAACATATCTAAATAAATGTCTCCATTTAAATTCCCATTAATAAACAATGGCCCAATCACTTTGTTTCCTAAAATGCCTGCCTATACATTAATTTTTTGGGGGTACTGAGTATGCCCTTCTACAAAAGCATGAGGATTTTCATTGCTCCAATACCTGCAATTATGCTTATTAACAAATCCATTTAGATAAAATGTGCATTCATCACTGAAGCAGATATTCTTTACATAAATGGTATTATCATTAATCGCTGCAGTCATTTGTTCACAAAACTCAGCTCGCCTATCGAAATCATCTTCGGTTAACTCTTGCAATATTTTCATTTTGAATGGATGAAATTTATGCAATTTAGTAACTGTGTGTACAGAGCCTAATGAAATACCAGTCGCATCATCAATTTTGCGTAATGAAGTTTTAGGATTTATGCCAAAATGACCCAAAACTTCAACTTGAGCGGCTTCATCCAAAACTTTACGATAATTACGTTTTTTATTTGCAACAGATCCAGTTTGAGTAAATTTAGTAACAAGGTCCAAAACATACCTATGCGAAGTTATCTTTTCCGGATGTCTGGCGATAAATGTGACGGCAGTTTGCCGAGCACATTGATTTTGGGCACCATAAATTAGAATCATTTCCAATCTTTCGGCTAGTGTGTAAACCATTTTGGAAGTAAAATCTGAATCAATTAATTAATTTTCACTATCCCAAGATTGTCACAAAGGTAACTGACAGCAAATTAAATTCTTTCTTTTCCTTAGCAACTATAAAAAACTGAACAGGTATAAGAATAAATACATGTTATCTGTGTTGATAAAAAGAAGGCGGAAAAAATTTCGAGTTGTTATTTGGTTGCTGCCACATCTCATCTTCCGAATTGCTGTTTATGTTGGTTTTTGAACACTTATTGAAATAAAAAGTAATATTTTCGTGTGTTTTTTTTTTCTATCTGAACAAATTAAGATACATAAAGATTTTTCTAATTTTCTCGAAAACGAATCGACCGATTTTAAAAAATCAAACGTCAAAATAAAGCACTTTGAAAGACCTTTCAAACAAGCTATTACTTGACACCCCTTGTCATTTAAAATGTTTAAGGGGATGACCCCGGGGGGCAGAGGTTAAAAGGGGGTGAAGTAGTTTTTGGTTAAAAAGTTGTCCCCTTTGGCAAATCTTTTGACGTGTCTCGGCGTTTTTTCTTTTAATCAGTGGTTTTCGATAAATCCGCGGTGGGAAGTTCTCAAATGAACACCCTGTATATACTGCTGTCAAGCTCGAACTAAGCTTTTAATGTAAATAAATTAATGCAAAATGGACTTGGCGCGAGTTAAAAATGAATCGATCAAAATTCAACGTTGCCAAGTCCCAAATTCTGTTTGAGGTTCGAGTGCGCGATTCACGCTTCGCTCTCGTTGCAGCCCTTTCCCCGCCCCTCCCATAGCAGCAAATACATTCGAACTGAATTTTTCAAGCAAGCGTACGGTGAAATATCTGCTGGTGTTTTAAGATAGTTTATATTATAATATTATATACAGGGTGTCCGGGAAAATGTGGGAAATCTCCCGGATATGAAAAAAACACGTGAAAAGAATACTACAAGTTCATATAAACTCCTTTCGTATCGGCCTCCTCTTCTGAGCTCCCATGGAATTAAGTTTTTGACAGTGGCGGCTCGTGACTAGCGAGTCAGGGGGGCGCTGGCTTTAAATAAAAAAAATTTAAAATGTCTAATATTTTCAAAAGTACGTGTCTGTTTTTTCTAACTTTCTCGTTGTGAATTTTAATTTCATCAGCATAAGCACTACTTAAAATATTAGTTTGTCCTAACATCTCAAACTTACCACATCATGACGATGTTTTGCTCTAATTTCATGTTTTTTTATTTTCTCTGAAAGAGGTTTTAAGTCCTGCACCCCATTTATAGTCCAATTATCATCCCCGTCAAAAAGAAGACACACGAAACAAAAAAAAAATGTTTGTCCTCACAACCGCATATCCAGGATTTTTTATTATATATTTCTTTGTCAAACTTACGCGTAAACTGTGCCTTACTTTTACATTTTGATTGCACTTGTACTATGTTCAATTTCTAGTGGCCGCCCTGCATTTTTTAAATCAATTTTTTCACTTAAGCTCAGAGAACTAAACACAAGCTTCTGTAAATCACCGACCTTTATATTACACGACATTTCCTAACAACAACAACGTAACTAATAAATCAAATCAAAACAAATAAACAAAACGTTAGCGCCTAGCGGCATCGACAGGTCGCTTCGCCAGAGTACATAATATATTGATTATTCTACCGTGGCATCGCGAACAGCTGTTGTTGGGCGCGGAAAATTGGAGCTCATCGTGGCCGCTCGTTGTGCGATGTGTAGGTGACGTCACGCCTCTGTCGTCATGACAACTCATCGAGAAGCCGCGTTGAATCGGGACGGATAATCGGTCGCCCGCCCGCGCTTAGTATAAAAAACACTAAGAGCGCGCAACTCGCTTGTCTATGAGTATAACCTGCCCGTTGGAATAGGGCTATGTTTGGTTTGAATTATTTTAATGGATTGCTTACATAGATTGCTTTATTGGTTTTTTAAGTAAAGTATTTTTGGATTCTGTGTGAAATAATTGCAGGGAGGGCGGCGCCCCAGAGCCCTTCATTAACGAGCCGCCACTGGTTTTTGACACATAATTATTAAACCAACAGGTATATTTCAATATTTTTTTCATATGATTTATACCAGGTAAGACCCTTCAAATTACTATCCCAGAAAGTGTTGCGAATTACTTACAGCTGCAGGGACGGACTAGCTGTGACACTAATGTGCCCATTTTTTGTACGCCCTGTATGATAAAAACTTTGGACAACGTTTTTTTACATATCTTTAACTATTGATTAAAAATTAAATACCCTTCATTCATGTCGCTAATCCTAACCGTTTTCCGAAAAACGTCATTTTATTGCGATCATGTATTAATATTAAGCAGTTAAAAGTAAACATTTTTAATTTATAGGAACAAAGATGTATTTTTTATTAAAATACGCTAAATATACATGATGTAAATATGTTAAAAATGACGTTTTTCCGAAAACGGTTAGGATTAGCGACATTAATTAAGAGTACTTAATTTTTAGTCAATAGTTAAAGGTATGTACAAAACGTTGTCCAAAGTTTTTATCATACAGGGCGTAAAAAAAATTGGCACACTAGTGTCACAGCTAGTCCGTCCCTGAAGCTGTGAGTAATTCGCAACACTTTCTGGGATAGTAATTTGAAGGGTCTTACCTGGTATCATATAAAAAAAAATTGAAATATACCTGTTGGTTTAATAATTATGTGTCAAAAACTTAATTCCATGGGAGCTCTTTGGGAGCCCATATCTCCGAAGAGGAGGCCGATACGAAAGAAGTTTATATGAACTTGTAGTATTCTTTTCACGTGTTTTTTTCATATCCGGGAGATTTCCCACATTTTCCCGGACACTCTGTATATTTATTTATTTATTATATGGTATGCGAAGGCTGAATTTTGTTATTAACGGCATTGGTGGCTCCGTGGTTAACGCAGCAGTCACTGACGTGAGTTTGTGGGTTCGTATGCCACTGTCGGAAAACTGGTTCCAGCCCGGTGGATTTTAGTGGTGTAAGTCTTGACGTGGGTCCAGCGTCGAGCAAAAATTAGGAAAGGGTGGAAAATGTATCATCTCCTAATCCCACCCCATTCACACCGGTAACCAAGCCGGATAAGATCGGATATCTCGTGGGGTGCGGAGGAAGGAACACACTCCCCAATCGGTAGGTCATTTATGCGCGAAACCCAGGGTTGATAGCCCTTGGGAACAGTGACGTAACAAAAACTGAATGGCCCCCTCACGCAAACGTTTTCAGGGGCTCCCTCTCTATCAGTGGCGGCTGGTTAATGAAGGGCTCTGGGGCGCCGCCCTCCCTGCAATTATTTCAAACAGAATCCAAAAATACTTTACTTAAAAAACCAATAACGCAATGTATGTAAGCAATCAATTAAAATAATTCAAACCAAACGTAGCTCTATTCTAACGGGCAGGCTATACTCATAGACGAGCGAGTTGCGCGTTGTACTAAGCGCGGGCGGTGGCGGGCGACCGATTATCCGTCCCGATTCAACGCGCCTTCTCGATGGGTTGTCATGACGACGGAGGCCTGACGTCACCTACACATCGCACAACGAGCGGCCACGGAGAGCTCCAATTTTCCGCGCCCACTGTTCGCGAATCGCGATGCGACCTGTCGTCTGTCGATGCCGCTGACTCGCTGACCTTTTGTTTATTTGTTTTGAGTTATTTATTAGTTGTTATAAAATTGGAAAATTTCGTCTAATATGAAGGTCAGTGATTTACAGAAGGTTGTGTTTAGTTCTCTGAGCTTAAGTGAAAAACTTGATTTAAAAAATGCAGGGCGGCCACTACCAATATTGAACATTGTACAAGTGCAATCAAAATGTAAAAGTAAGGCACAGTTTACGCGTAAGTTTGACAAAGAAATATATAATAAAATATTCTGGATATGTGGTTGTGAGGACAAAAATTCTTTTTTGTTTCGTGTGTCTTCTTTTTAGCGGAGATGATAATTGGACTAAAAATGGGGTGCAGGACTTAAAACATCTTTCAGAGAAAATAAAAACATGAAAATAGTGCAAAACATCGTTATAATGTGGTAAGTTTTGAGATGTTAGGACAAACTAATATTTTAACTTGTTTAAGTAGTGCTTATGCTGATGAAATTAAAATTCACAACGAGAAAGTTAGAAAAACAGACACGTACTTTCGAAAATAATAGACATTTTAATTTTTTTTTAATTTAAAGCCAGCGCCCCCCTCACTCACTAGTCACGAGCCGCCACTGCTCTCTATAACGAATAGAAAATGATAATTCTTATTTTCATTACTATTAGGTTCAGGTTTATGAATTTTTATTCGTTAATCGTGTAGGTAATAATTTAATTAGACTTAAACCCACATTATGTGTTAAGTACCTACTATTAAAACAGCAAACAATTCGAATTTATTTTATAATCCTAGGTAGACTGGTAGACATAACATAGGTAGTTATTAAGTCATTATACGTAATATTCCAGCAAACATGATGCAAAATCAAACTTTTAAAACACCACTTATAATGTTGCTTACCATGTGTGGTAGTAACGGGGGTAGCAGTGATCGAGCCTCATAGAATCCAAAAGACAGAAAACAGTAAAGCACATGAACACTCAACAAGTCAGCAGAAACATTATGTCACTAAGTACTATACAAGGTATTATACAAAACGGCCAGATCGTAGAGAGTTTTTTTTTTGTAAAAACGTTTATAATTCGTCGATATTTAATGTTTTAACAAACTCGCGTTCGATACTGATTAAGGATAAATCCGAAAGGCCTTGTGGTCCCTTGGTGTTAAGTAAATGGGTTTTTACTATTTTAAGTTTGGAAAAAGATCGTTCCGCTGATGCCACACTAACTGGTAAAGTTAGATATACCATCACTGCACTAGGTACATCTGGAAAATTTGAAGGACACACTGATTTTTTATTAGTAAATGATCCGCAAGTTCATACACTGTTTTAAATTTTAAAATACTATCTCCATGCAAGTCCCTTTCTGAGGCTTAGAATTTGACTAGGAAAGTCAATGGACAAGTCTTTATGGTATGTTGTTTATAAATTCCGCGCTTTCACGTATAATTCTTCTTCACTCGAAGTTAAATTCTCAGGATATAAACAAATAAAATTAATTATGAAATGAAATACTTTTAAGTGAGCAAAGCTGGCAGCACATTTTGAGGGGCTTTTATTGTCTTTATTTTGTTACTTAACACAACGTTTCGGTTAGTATTTCTAACTAAAAGTGTAAACTATTTACAATTTACACTATATTGTCTACCACCTTTAAACAATAACGTTATATGCCTAAAAATTGTGAATTTCTAAAAGTAATCGAAAATCGAGGTTAAGCATAATCTAAAATCAGAATCGCGTGGGAAGTTAAAGAACAGGTTTCCTAATAAAATCGTGGCAAGCCGAAGGAAAAACTTATTTTCTGATTGATGACATTTACGCGCCATTTTTCTCACGTATGTCTGGTGTTCCTGAAAATACAAGTTTTGGCATATCTTATTAGGAACGTAAAAAGCTATTTATATAAAATATCTTTAGGAATAAATTTATTGAATGATATTTACCAAGAGAAGATTATATTATGGGTTTGAACAGAAAATAGTATATATTATACGACAACACAAGGTGTACACCTTCATAATGTCTACAATATGCTTTATTAGTTCCTTTAATTTAAAATTTTTTTTTAAAATTTTTTAAATAAGCCTCGACACCTAGACAGGTTTTCTTCTTCCCCACTTTATTTGGTTGGTTCACAACCCTTCATTATGTTTTAATCGCTCTGTGGTTTTGCCATTATCAAATATTTCATGTTTCTTCTACACTTCAATTTAATCCATAAAGCTCCATTAAGGTTCTAAATTTCAGTTTCTCTTTTGCTAACACCATCAGCATAGATTTAAAACTTTCTGTCTCCTGAGGATGAACGTTTCTACGTTCGAAACATGTAGAGACCCTTAAAACTTGGAAATTTTTTTCCATTAAACTTGTGGAGAAAGACTTTGTGTTTTTTTTTGCCCTTTTTTTAAGGTAGGTCGACCCCTGCATCATTTGCTTGATAGCAGTCAACTTTAGTTCTCCGCGGCATACACGTGCGTTGCTCTTAATTTGTGTCTTCAATTATGGCTGAATATATGAACGTCCGTAAAAGAAAAATCTACAGTGTACGTAAAAATTGCAGATATTGTGATGATTTCAGAAAGTTATATCGATTTGACTGCAAAAATGTTGAGTGGTTGGCAAATTATTTTTTGACTGATACTGCTAAAAGGCGAGGGGGTGCACTGTCGCCTGTAAATAAGATTAAAGTCTTTCTGCGGAAATTGTCAGATCCGGGCTTTTAAAATTCTGTAGATAAAGAACTCGGTGTTCACCAAACTACTGGATGTAAGACATACACTTCTGTAATGGATGCAGTTTTGGAGAAGGCCAATATTTTTATTAAGCATTTGTTACAGAGAATGAAGAGCTGTAAGAAAAACAGCGATTGCTTCAAAATTTTATTCATATCCAGATCTAGCAATTGCCTTTACTTATAGCATTTGCTAGTCAAGCAATTGCTTTTACTAAAAAGTAATTTATTCAAGTAATTGCTTTATTTTTATTCATTAGGGGCTCATTGTAAATTAAGGGACGTCCAGTGAGCACGAATCCAACCACTAGTTGCTTGCTTAATTCGGGATTTTTCCTCTTCGTTCGCTGCGAGGACCATTCCTGAGGGGACCTACGGCTTAACGTCGACTCCGAACTACGACCCTCAGTCATCAGAAGCACCCCGCAATCCCGATCTTATCCGGTCTGATGGTTACCGGCGTGAATGGGGTGGTATTGGAGGATGATAAATTTTTTACTGTTAACTAATTTTTGCTCGACGGTGGAGTCACGTCAAGACTTATACCACTAAAATCAACAGGTCTTGTTGCAGTTTTCCGGTCGCGGATTTCGAACCCACAAACTCTCGTCCTAGCGTTCTCAGTGACTGCCGCGTTAACCATACGGAGCCACAGAAGCAGCCAATTGGCCTTAGTTAAGTTGGATAGGTAACTATTTTGGGGCCTAATATAAAAATAATCTGAATACACGAACAAACCTGAAGTAATTGTATATTTTGATGTTGAAATTCTCGCACCAACTTCGGCCATACAACTTATTCAATTTTATATTAGTAATATACAGTTTGGAATCTCTTTTATATTAGTAATATACAGTTTGGAAACAAAACCTGAAAATTTAGAGGAACTTAGGCAATGACGAGATTCGCCAAATAACCTCGTACATGGTACCTACACAATGTCAAGAATGAATTTTACTTTAGATTAGGGGTTTGTCAAGAAAATTTTTACAATAAAACAAATTGAGTCTACATTACCGAAATGCAAAAGTAAATAGTGGGTCGTATTTTGTTTTTTTATGCCCTTTCCAACGAGCTATCACAGAACACTTAGACAGTGGCGGCTGGTTAATGAAGGGCTCTGGGGCGCCGCCCTCCCTGTAATTATTTCAAACAGAATCCAAAAATACTTTACTTAAAAACCAATAACGCAATGTATGTAAGCAATCAATTAAAATAATTCAAACCAAACGTAGCCCTATTCTAACGGGCAGGCTATACTCATAGACAAGCGAGTTGCGCGCTCTCAAGGTTGTACTAAGCGCGGGCGGTGGCGGGCGACCGATTATCCGTCCCGATTTAACGCGCCTTCTCGATGGGTTGTCATGACGACGGAGGCCTGACGTCACCTACACATCGTACAACGAGCGGCCACGGAGAGCTCCAATTTTCCGCGCCCACTGTTCGCGAATCGCGATGCGACCTTTCGTCTGTCGATGCCGCTGACTCGCTGACGTTTTGTTTATTTGTTTTGAGTTATTTATTAGTTATTATAAAATTGGAAAATTTCGTCTATAATGAAGGTCAGTGATTTACAGAAGGTTGTGTTTAGTTCTCTGCGCTTAAGTGAAAAACTTGATTTAAAAAATGGAGGGCGGCCACTACCAATATTGAACATTGTACAAGTGCAATCAAAATGTAAAAGAAAGGCACAGTTTACGCGTAAGTTTAACAAAGAAATATATAATAAAATATTCTGGATATGTGGTTGTGAGGACAAAAATTCTTTTTTGTTTCGTGTGTCTTCTTTTTGGCGGGGATGATAATTGGACTAAAAATTGGGTGCAGGACTTAAAACATCTTTCAGAGAAAATAAAAAACATGAAAATAGTGCAAAACATCGTTATTATGTGGTAAGTTTTGAGATGTTAGGACAAACTAATATTTTAACTTGTTTAAGTAGTGCTTATGCTGATGAAATTAAAATTCACAACGAGAAAGTTAGAAAAAACAGACACGTACTTTCGAAAATAATAGACATTTTAATTTTTTTAAATTTAAAGCCAGCGCCCACCTCACTCACTAGTCACGAGCCGCCACTGCACTTAGAAATGTTTAGATGAAGCGCATTTTCGCGATACCATTCAGACAGCTCATCCAAATCACCCTTAAGTCTTTGGCGTCTTGAATATTTCTTAAAACTCGGTATAATTTTAGGTCCAGTGGCGGCTCGTTAATGAAGGGTTCTGTGGCGCCGCCCTCCCTGCAATTATTTCAAACAGAATCCAAAAATACTTTACTTAAAAAACCAATAAAACAATGTATGCAAGCAATCCATTAAAATAATTTAAACCAAACATAGCCCTATTCCAACGGGCAGGTTATACTCATAGACAAGCGAGTTGCGCGCTCTCAAAGTTATACTAAGCGCGGGCGACGGATTATTCGTCCCGATTCAACGCGACTTCTCGATGAGTTGCCATGACGACGGAGGCGTGACGTCCCCTACACATCGCACAACGTGCGGCCACGGATGAGCTCCAATTTTTCGCGCCCAACAGCTGTTCGCGAATCGCGATGCCACGGTAAAATAATCGATATATTATGTACTCTGACGAGGCGACCTGTTATTTGTTTTGATTTGATTTATTAGTTACGTTATAAAGTTGGAAAATTTCGTATATGAAGGTCAGTGATTTACAGAAGCTTGTGTTTAGTTCTCTGAGCTTAAGGTGGGAGTATCAACATGCTTGCCAACCTATAACCTATTTTGCGTAGATTTATTTATTTTTCTAGCTTTTACACAAAATTTAAATAAAATCAATATCGACTGCATATTCTATGGGTAATAATTGACATATTAAATAAATATTAATGAATTTTATAAATTATTTTAGAATTGTAGGGCGAAAAATATCGGGTAAGATTTTTTTTTAACATTATTATGTCATTGTTGTTTCAATATACAATTCTCCCAAAATTAGCAATGAAATAAATTGATATTTTTGTAATATATCAGATACTACCTAAATAATGTACCGACGATATTGATTTTCTTTAAATGTTAGTTATTAAAATAATAAACTCAAAAAATCAACGCGAAATAGGTTATAGGTTGGCAATAGATTGAATGAAGTTGATAATTCCACCTTAAGTGATTTAAAAATGCAGGGCGCCCACTACCAATATTGAACATAGTACAAGTGCAATCAAAATGTAAAAGTAAGGCACAGTTTACGCGTAAGTTGCACAAAGAAATATATAATAAAAATCCTGGATAATATGCGGTTGTGAGGACAAAATTTTTTTTTTGTTTCGTGTGTCTTCTTTTTGACAGGGATGATAATTGGACTATAAATGGGGTGGAGGACTTAAAACATCTTTCAGAGAAAATAAAAAAACATGAAAATAGCGCAAAGCATCGTCATAATGTGGTAAGTTTTGAGATGTTAGGACAAACTAATATTTTAACTTGTTTAAGTAGTGCTTATGCTGATGAAATTAAAATTCACACGAGAAAGTTAGAAAAAACAGACACGTACTTTCGAAAACAATAGACATTTTAATTTTTTTTTATTTAAAGCCAGCGCCCCCCCTGACTCGCTAGTCACGAGCCGCCACTGTTTAGGGCGTCTGCAAACCGCAGATGAAGGGAGGTAAGGTTGATGTCATTAGTAAACAAATGAAATAGTAGGGGACCGGAATGGGAGCCCCTGATGTTACTATGAATTGATTTGACAAGTAGTTGTTAATTTTGACACATTGATATCTGTCTGTTAGTAAACTCTCCAACCATCTCAATATAAGGCCCTTAACCCCCATAAGCTTTAATTTTTCTGTTCTGTGATCACAATATAAACCTTTATATTTGAAAACAAAATTAGGAGCGGTTTTTACCCCCAAAAGAGGGATACATTTCATGAATACACGAAAAAAGTATAGCAAACTAAAAATAAACGCAGCCGTAGTTCTGTATTTTTTCAGCAAATAAAGAGGCTTTCTAATACTGAATTTATTCCAGTTAAAAAATTCCATCTTGTATATGCTTTGTAAAAATATTTGATCAGGGGTTTTAAGATTTCTTAAATTTTTCGTTTTGCAAAACCATTCCTATGCGTTACCTATACATATTACGATATCTAGGAATAATACGTTTATTTCGATACACATAAAATAGCATAAACCAGGATTGACCAAGTTAATTTATTGAAATTATTGTTTATTGTCAGTTCATTACTGCTAATCAATATGGGTAATTCCCTTGGCGGTATTCAGCTAAATTGTTTCAACTAAAACCAATAACATTAAAACATTTTTTTAGAAATGATGAATTTTGGGGCGTAGATTGCGAATCTAAAAACGATTTTTAACGAGAACGCTTCGTTTTGAGCTATTTCTTCTTAAAGTATCTACATGTTATTAAAAGTTAGGTTTCTGATTCAAAAATTGCTTTTATCTCCTTTTTTTTCTAATACAAGAATTAATAAAAAATAAATAAAATGGGTTATGATACAGTTTGGTCCTTTTTCCCCTGATTTTTGCTAAAAATAACCAAAATATAACCCTTGGTTCCTCCTCCAACGAAAAAAAATAATTTTGCATAATAGGTTATGAAGTAAAAACAAATGAATAACTGACCTAAATGCCAGAATATAAAGGAATTACTAGGTTTTTAATATAAATATTTTAACTGAATATCCAATAAAATGTTCCTTTTTCTTTGAAATTTTATCATCATCATCATCATCATCTCATCATTATCATCAAAGACGTTTAAATAACATTGTGTAACAAACAAAACACGGATTAATTTGTAATAATGGAAAATTCTGCAGTGATGACATAGCCTATTGAAAAATAGCACTTTAATATCTTAAAAACTAAGCGTTTCTAGAAAAAATCGTTTTCAGATTCGTAATCTACGCCACAAAATTTACCAATCCTAAAGAAATAGTCAATTTTGGAGCGGTGAGCTTATGATAATGGATTTTAGTAAATTATGTTACGGACGAATTGTCCAGCAGTTTAGTTCCATAATATACTCTACTAGGTAAGGAAGCTAAACAAATAAAAAATTATAATTATCTTTATTAGCTTTTAAGGTAAGGCGTGACGTTTATCACCCTTCAAATTGTTCAAGGGAAATGATACAGTAAAATTTAATGTACTCAGCCAGTGAAACGAATGGTTAATTACTTTAAGTAAATTTGATTTTAAGTGAGTTTAGTCTGTTTACTACCTACAACTTTACGAAACATTATTTCTAAAACGTTGGAATTTTGTTTTCGTCGAGTAATAATACCATGGGACAAAAGTTAAAATGTATTTTGTTATTTTCTTTTTATTTCTTGTTAAAACATATCTAGGGATTAGAAGCAGTTAATTTATTTAACAAAGAACCCCGCACTTCTCTTATGGAAAATGGCCCTCGGTTAAATTTTCTAAATTTTTAGTATGTTGTAGAGAATGCCATTCTGTTCAAAAGTATCCATGGCCACAACAAAATCTGCCGACCAGTTTTTGAGATACAGGGTGTCCAAGTTACAAAATATTAATTTACACTACATTATATTTTCGTAGTTTATAATATTAATTTGTTTTGTTTTTCTAGATTTTTGTTGACCCTGTCGTAAATAGAATAGAATACTATAAAAATAGTCTAATTATCTTATTATACCGGGAGAGTAACGAAAATTATTTAATATTTTTTGTTAAAGTATTGTATTTTTGGCATTAAATTAAATGTTAACAAAGTAATACTCTAGATGACATCATAACCTTGGAGCAAGCTATCATAATTTATATTTTTTATATTTATACAGGGTAACTAAAAAAAGTTAATATATTTTTTATTAGTTTTTAAAGAACTTTTGTAGATATTTCTTTAGGTACTACTTATCGCTTATCGTATGATTCAAAATATATATAATTATCAAGGTTATAAAGGGTGTTTCCGATGGTAAGCGTTAGAGAAAAAAACATAAAAATGTATGTGTTGATAAATCACCCGGTATATTAAAAATGGATCGGTTAAATTTAGTTACTTTTTAATATTTTTTTGCTGAAAGTATCTTACTTACATTTTTACTATTGATTTTCCTTTTCCTATGACCAGTTCTGAAGATTTACAGTGTCGAACAGACCCAAAATTTAAAAAAAAGCATATAAAATACCCTTTTCTTTCAATAAAATTTGTTTTGTAAGTTCATCTTCTGGTTAAAAATAAACATATTTAATGCTATACAGGGTGTTTCAAATAATTAAGGTATTCTAACACTATTACACAAATAAAAACTAAATATAAATAATATAGACAAGCAAAGTGTCAATACAAAAGAATTAATTTTATCCACAAATAATAAGTAGGCCATATTCTTCAATAGGTAAATACAAAATAAATTTTTAAAAAAGTAACATATAAATGCTAACTTGCAATAGCCCATAGAATGGTCTATCAAAATTGTATTACTTTGTATGCAGCAATTATGTTTTCTTAACAACTTCATTATTGGTGCCTGTGGATAAGATTAATTCTTTGTATTGAGACTTTGCTTGTTTATACTATTTATATATATTTCTTATTAGGATAATACAGTGTTATAATACCTTAATTATTCGAAACACCCGGTATAGCATTAAATATATTTATTTTTAACCATAAGATTTTATTAAAATAAAAAAATAAATGTTATTTTATACGCTTTTTTTTGGGTTTGTTCGACGCTGTATATCCAGAACTGGTCATAGAAAAAGGGAAATTAATACCAAACATGTAAGCAAAAAACATTGAAAAATAACGAAATTTAACCGATCCAATGTTAATGTACTGGGGATTTATAAATACATGCATTTTTCTGTTATTTTTCTATCGCTAATCATCGGAAACGCCCTGTATAACCTTGATAATTATATACAGGATGTCCCAAAAGTAATGGGATATTAAGTAATACTCCTTAAGGCGAAATAATGCGATTTATTTAAACTTGCCTTATCCCAAAATTGGTAACAACCAAGATACAGGGTGTCAAAATTTTAATTTTGTTTTCGTTTTTTTGCGATTATTTCTTAATAAAATGACATAGCAGCACAAAATGAAGGGTTTTGGGGTGTTTTGGGGTGAGAAATTCAAAATTATTCATAGTTTTTGTGTAACCAGTAGAGGGCGCCGCCTGCAGTACGGCCCACTCCTTTTAGCTGGCATAACTTTGTTTAGGCTTCTTATATCGATCCGACTATTAAAAAAATAAGTTACTTTATTTCTTTTACATCAAAAACGTAAAACTCATTGAAGTCGCTAGGAGCCACCATTTCGAGATAATCGCATTTTATATGTCCAATGCAACTAAGTACGTGGTCCAAAAACCACGGAAAATCGAACGGTGAATTTCTAACTTAAAATTATTGTAAGTCAGCTACATTTGCTAAGTGTCAAAGTTAATGTAAATACTTAAGGATGACTATTTTTTTTCTAATAAAAACGGTTTTTCGTATACGGAATTACTAATTTTATTCTAATCAAAATTTTATTATCTTTGACAGATGATACTTTGTGTAACATATTGTTGCCTTAGAAACGTCGTTGTATTTAGTCAAGGCCAGCTGTGATAAATATTACTAATACGAATACACAATTATTTTAAATATTTTAGCATTCTTGCATTAAAAACATCGAATGCGATTATCTCGAAAATGGTTGCTCCTAGCGACTTCAATAAGTTATACGTTTTTGATGTAAAAGAAGTAAAGTAACCTATTTTTTTAATAGTCGGATCAATATAAGAAGCCCAAACAAAGTTATGCCAGCTTAAAAGAGTGGGCCATGTCGTAGGCAGCGCCCTCTTCTGGTTACACAAAAACTATGAATACTTTTAAATTTCTCACCCCAAAACCCTTAATTTTGTGCTGCTATCTCGTTTCATTAAGAAATAATCGCAAAAAAACGAAAACAAAATTAAAACTTTGACACCCTGTATCTTGGTTGTTATCAATTTTGGGATGAGGCAAGTTTAAATAAATCACATTATTTCGCCTTAAGGAGTATGCTGCTGCTCTGTGTCCCATTACTTTTGGGACACCTTGTATATTTGGAATCATACGATAAGCGACAAGTAGTATCTACATAAAGAAATATCTACAATATTTCTTTGAAAACTATAATAAAAAAAAAATTAACTTTTTTGAGTCACCCTGTTTGAATATAAAAAATATAAATTCTGATAGCTTGCTTCAAGCTAATGTCATCTAGAGTGTTAGAACAACTATATTATAGCTGCCCTAGCACAAAAAGGGGGGTGATCAGAATACGACCACCTAACTGTATTCCACGCTGATTTATGATAAATAAATAATAAATGGATTCTGGTTGTAAGGAAACAAACAATAAAACAACATTATATGTAATAACTAAATCTATTGTATCTAGAATATTTCTATAAACATATATTCAATCAAGCATTCCAAAATCCCTACTGATTAAACTTATTATAATTAACAAATTGGTTTAAGCCAAATAACGACGTTTTTAAACACGAACATTTGATCGAAAAACCGCACTTTTTAAACAATAAGTTTTTTAACGGGATAACGACTGTCAGTTTAACACAATAATTATAGAGTTCTTTTCGTAAAACACAGTAACGAGTCCACAATCGTAACAAGAACAAATGGTATGCATTTTTTGTGTAAGAAAAAAAGTCTAAATAAGGCCATTTATTTGGGCACTAAACTAAATCATTTAAATGGTTCGTTTCTAAATCAACTTCTTTGAATGCGCTTCATTTAATCTTCTGGCGACATTTAAGAACCAGCCTGAACTTATATAAATGTATTTTAGGATGACGATTGGATGTTTAAACTTTTAAACTTCCATGCATCGCTCACACAACTTTAATAAGAAAGGAATAATCTTACTTCTCTCGGCTAATTTTGAGTTCCTTTCATCAACAAATTTACAACACAAATGCTGACTTGTTCAAATTTACAGCACAAGGTAGTTCGTAGAAAATTCAACCAAATTCCACCACAAAACAGCAAAGGTACAATATTAGTTTTTCTTCTCACTATTTGCTTAAATTGGGAGCTTGCCGTCTACTATGGCATACGAGTCTTGTCTTTTTTCTCTTACGTCTGTCAAACTTTGTCAACGTCAAAAAAATACTTTTGGGGTTCGCAGAGCTCTCGATGCGAATTCAACGGGATTTCTTCAGCGGAGCGCCTGCGACCAAGGGTCGGCTCGCGGCGGTCATTCGTCTAGAGGTAAAGAGGGAATAAAGGGGGGAAAAACTGCTAAGGTTGAGATTAAATAACACTGCGGCTTATGCGTGAGAGAAAAGGGAGATTCTTGAGGTTATTTTTAGGGAAGGTTGAACGTTGGGAAATACTGTTAAAAAATGCATGAAATATGATGTTTGAAAGTACCAGGGTTGAGATAAAAGTTCTTAAAATATTAGGTTGAATTATAATTATACAGGGTGCCCAAGATAAGGAGGGCCTCTATGGGGATCTCAGTTATGGTAAGAGCTACAACTTTGATTAAATGGGGAAAAAGTTGCGCAATCAGAGGACTAATAATATGGCATAAAAAAAGTTTTAGTAATATTTGTAAGTTTTGAGATATTAAATAAAAACTGATATTTTGGATTTTTGATTTTATTTTTCTTTGGCGTTATTATTAAAGTTAGAGCAAAACTGACAAAACTCTCTCACAGCAACTTGTTATGAACTTAAAGATTACATCGCCATTTTTTTTTACGACGTTTCGTTTCCAAGCAAACACCATCAACTTCATTTTTTCTAATACGGCCCTGATTTCTTATTGTCAAATTTTGAGAGCATTTTTTATTCTTAATTCAATGATGTACCAGACAATGTTGTTTAATTACGTTTCGAGCCTTTTTAACCATCTTTATGAAATTTTCAGGGTCCGGACCTGGATCCTAGAGTGTTGCATATGCTTTTTCAGCTTTTTTAATTAAACCTTACGATACTGTTTAAAAAAAAATAAAAACCTTGCTGGGTTTATTTTCTTTTTGAAACAACACAAATCTACGCTGTTGCAAACTAAGTATTGTTCTTTTCCCAAATTAGCGAAGTAGGCATTGGAAAAAAAAATGAGTAGGTATGGTGTCAGACAATTTGGCATTACTTCAGTTGAACTAAATATGGCAGGTTATTATTCAAATGAAGAAAAATTTGATATGTTATCATGTTTTATTTTAAGCGGAGAAAATTGTAATGTAGCGGAGCGGATGTATTTGGACAAATATCCGGAAAGGAGACAACCAGCTAAACGGACTTACAGTAAGTTAGTAACTAACCTTAAAGAACACGGTGCATTTAAAAAACCCATGCTCTCCCGAAAAAAAAATAGTAACCAGGAAAAGGTTTTCAGCGTATTATTAGCTGTTACTGAAAACCCTGGAGTATCAACTAGAGAAATTGATGAAAATGTAGGCGTAGCGAAATCAACTGCTCAATTTATTTTAAACAAACAAAAATTTCACCCATATAAATACAGAATTTGTCAAGGACTGAGACCAGGTGATGCAGAAAGACGTCGATCATTCTGCGAATGGTACACCAGAAAATGCCACGAAAACATAAATTTTCCTTACCAGATAATTTGGTCTGATGAAAGCATGGTAAATCGAAACGGGATCTTTAACAGAAAAAATGTACATTACTGGTCTAAGGAAAATCCACGTGTATTCAAAGAATCAAGACACCAATACCGTTTCGGATTTAATATGTGGGCTGGAATTTTGGGAACAAGAATAATAGGACCTTTTTTCTATCAACATAATTTAACATCTGAGCATTACCTGAATTTACTCCAAAATGACTTAGAGGAGGCTCTGGATAATTTACCTCTGGCAGAACAACGCAACACTTGGTTCCAGCAGGATGGTGCACCTGCACATAATTCAAGGGTAGTTAGAGAGTACATTTCAGCAAGATTTCCAGAAAAAAGTATCAGCACTTATTCTGTAACACCCTGGCCGGCGCGTTCCCCAGATTTAACCCCGCTTGATTTTTTCCTTTGGGGATATATCGAGAATTGTGTTTATAAGCAGAATTTTGAAACAGAAGAAGAGCTTAGACAACTAGTGCTTGCAGCCTTTCACAGCGTAACGCCACGAATGTTAACTAATGTCCTAAATAATACAGTTTTAAGATCCTATTTATGTTTGGAGAACGACGGAAATCACTTTGAACACCTTTTGGAAAATTAATTTTTAATGAGTTAATGTTAGTTTTATTTCAATTAATTAAAGTTTAATTATTATGGGTTCGGAATCAGTATTTTACAATGTTAAATAAATAATTAAAAATCTATTATGTAAATTTATTATTTTTTTTTAAATTCATAATGAAACTAAAAAGATTACGTTAATACCTTCTACATCCATCATTTTCATTTTTTTAATTAAAAAAGCTGAAAAAGCATATGCAACACTCTAGGATCCAGGTCCGGACCCTGAAAATTTCATAAAGATGGTTAAAAAGGCTCGAAACGTAATTAAACAACATTGTCTGGTACATCATTGAATTAAGAATAAAAAATGCTCTCAAAATTTGACAATAAGAAATCAGGGCCGTATTAGAAAAAATGAAGTTGATGGTGTTTGCTTGCAAACGAAACGTCGTATAAAAAAAATTGCGATGTAATCTTTAAGTTCATAACAAGTTGCTGTGAGAGAGTTTTGTCAGTTTTGCTCTAACTTTAATAATAACGCCAAAGAAAAATAAAATCAAAAATCCAAAATATCAGTTTTTATTTAATATCTCAAAACTTACAAATATTACTAAAACTTTTTTTATGCCATATTATTAGTCCTCTGATTGCGCAACTTTTTCCCCATTTAATCAAAGTTGTAGCTCTTACCATAACCGAGATCCCCATAGAGGCCCTCCTTATCTTGGGCACCCTGTATTCTTTGTTGTAAATAATTTTTGCAACATAGAGTATTACTTTGTCCACATTTAATTTAATGCCGAAAATACAATTATTTAACAACAAATAATAAATGATTTTCGTCACTCACCCGGTATATTATAAAAATTTTAAACTACTTTTATAGTATTTTATCCTATCTACACAGGGTCAACAAAAATCTAGAAAAACAAAACAAATTAATAATATAAAATACGAAAATATAAGGTTATGAAAATTCATATTTTGCAATTTGGACACCCTGTATCTCAAAAACTGGTCGGTATATTTTGTTGCGGCCACGGATACTTTTCATCAGAATGACATTCTCTACAACATACTAAAAATTTAGGGAATTTAACCGAGGGCCATGTTCCATAAGAGCAGCGGCGCACCCAGGATTTTATGTTAGGGGGGGCCCACCAACCAGTGCTGGAAGCAAATTTTTTAATAAACTTTTAAGTTACGCATTTTTCTAGAACTTTGGAGCTTTTTTAACAGGTACTCTTGCAGGGAAGATCGCAATAGCCTAGTCATGGGAGTCGTTAAACGGTTTCTTAGGGGGGGGGGGGCATTGGCGGCTTGTGACTTGTTAACTTGGGGGTGTACTAAAAGCCTGCCGTAGGCGAAATGCGCCGCAGGCGAAATTTTTTTAAGACCACGCCCAAATTTGGTCAATATTTATTATAGTAAATATTTTAAAAATTTATTATTATACCTTCTTATTCTATTGAAAATGAAATAAGATAAAAAATAAAAAGGCTAATTTATTTTTCATTAGTGGGTACATTGTTTAAAAGTAAAGTACATTCATCTGTTTTTATTTGCAGCAAACTTATCAATAACAATAAAGTCCCTAGATTTACACTTTGTGGTATGTATCAAGTTAATTTCGAGAGTTTAGGTCTTCCCTTAATTTTAATTTTAATTTTTTGCTCAATACTTAATGAGCTAAAATTGTTTCTCAAACATTCATAGTCGTTTTGGCATTAAAACTGTTTATTTTTATTAAAATAAGTCTTTACTACCCCAAAATAATAACAAAAATATAAAAGAAAACTCAAAATAATAAATTCATACATTCAATCAAACCATATTAAACCTCAATAAGTCAACTTTTGTCAATAAGTCAACTTCCAGAGACCGAGGCCCGTGAGGTAAATCTAAGAAAATTGACTTTTTAAAATACTTATCCACTTTCATAATTTTTCATTTCATTGGGGGTTTTGGGGGGGGCCAAGGCCCCCTTGCCCCCCCCCCCCTGGGTGCGCCACTGCATAAGAGAAGTGCGGGGTTCTTTAGGTCGCAAGCAAGCTCAATCATAAATTATGACCATTAATGACAGAAATTACTATTTTTTATTAAAATTTAAATTTAAATATTTTTTTTAATGCGGTGTAGACCTAAAAACAGTGGCAATGTGGATCTTGAAAACAAATTAAAGATTACTCCTTCTCCTTTTAAAATAAGCTGATGCTAAATTAAAATTCCAGTCATTTATTTATTCTAAAACCGCTCCTGATGGCCAACGAAATTAGAGAAACGGGTAGGGGAACGATGGGGGATATCAACCGTCGGTTAATATCGACTCTACCGTTAATTCCACTAAAAGTATGAATATTATCCTAAAGCAGGAACCATTAAGAAAGAACAAAACAAGTACAAAGAATTTTTAGAAATTTGTTGATCTTAAATATTTTTTGAATTACGAATGAAATATTGGACAAACTCCATTTTTTAACCACGTATTCTATATCTCAAACAGTGATTTATTCCATTAAAATTCCAGAAACATCTGTTCATAAGTAATAATAATAAGTTGTAATAACAACATCTAAAAATGTAATTGTTAAATATAATTATAATTAAAATACAAGGTAAGTCAAAATAATACTTAAAATGTTAATATTCAATAAAAAAAAATATATGTATAAAATTATTCAATTATTATTTCTTTTAATAAAATAATCTAATGAATAATATCGTTTAGATATCTTTTATAAATAATTTTGAAAAGAATAATTAATCATAAAATTTTATTGTTTAAATACTTTTTAGTTTAAAATTTAGCTTCCCCTTTTTTAAGTATTTTCTTAGTTATCATTTTAAAACGTTTTATATTTAAAAATTTTAATTCTTGGGGTATTTCGTTGTAAAATTTCATACCTTGATAATAAATATAGTTCTGACCTGCCCTAGTGTGTATTAAAGTTAAATCAATATTGAAAACGGTTCTAGTTAAATGATCATGTACGTCACGTCTGTAATTAAATTTTATATTTGAATGTTTATTTTTTGATATAATTTGGTGAACAAAAACAATATTTTGCATTAAGTGAATATCCGTAATTGACATACATAAAATTTTTGTATAAAAGTTTAGTTGAATATTGTGTATCCAAGCAATATATATTTTTAATTGCTTTATTTTGGAAAACTTGTAATGGGTTAAGCAAATTTTAAAAAGTTGATCCCCATATTAAAGTTAAAGATTGTAAATGAGAGTGAATAATAGCAAAATAAATAGGACGTAACATATAATTTGGAGTCAAAAAACTGAGTTTTTTTAAAATCCCCACTGGTGCAACTATTTTCTGTTTAATATATTTAATAGCTTCGTCTATTATCAACCGCAAAAATTTTATTTTATTTGATTGTTTTAAATGCTTGACTTTTAATTTTAAATCACTTCTGTATAAATTGGGTTTCTTTCCTATACATAAAAAAGAGGATTTTTCCAAATTTAATGTTAATTTATGACTACCTACACATCCATAGTTCAATGATTTTTATATCATGATCAGGGCCGTTTCTGGCCTGTTGGCCGCCCTTGTGCGACATATGAACTGGCTGCCCTTTAAATCAAATCAGTTACTATTTTACAATTACCTACCTGAAATTATGGCGCAAAGCAATTGTCAGAAAAATAAGTCTTTAATAGGTGTCTATTTTTAATATTTTTCTTTTATTCATACTAACCTACAGAGGGGCTCAGCAATTTGGCTTTCAATGACGATAAGGGCCAAGCCACTAATCCTTTCTTGGGACATAATTGACCGCAAGTAATTTTTAATTAATATTAACTTTGAAAAACTACGTTCAATAGATGCAACAGTAACCGGCAGAGTAATAAAAATTCTCAGCGCAACACAAAGATTTGGAAATTATGAGATTAATTCTTTTTCAGCTATGAATTTTAGCGTATCTACAATTATTATATTGTACGTTTTATTGGAAAAATTTCCTGGTCGAGCTCTGAGCGATCAATATCTTTGCTTGTGGGACTTCCTTGCTATTGAAGCGCTATATCGAAATCTTTGCAGGATTTTAACAATTTCTCGTCATTCATGGCATTAGCTTCAAAGAAGTTCGACAAAAACCCAAAAGTTTCAGAACACTTCTTAAGTGAAACGAATCTCTCCTTAATTGATTCTATCGCAATAACCAAAGAACAAGTAACCGGTGCCCATAAAGGGTTTCCTCCCTGGCAAAATAAATATCCAAAATCGAAAAATAAAAATTCACATTGAAACTCTGTTTGACCTCGACGATGGGGTCATCTTTTAATTCGTAATCAAAATGTCTGGGTACTCTTTTTCGGCGCCGGAAAAGTTATTTGTAACAGCATTTGAAACCGGACATCGGCGGCAAATTTAAATAGGGTGCGTTCTTTTGCCCTGTGAGTATTTGTGCCCCCACCTACCCTACTACCAAATTAATAAGACCTATAGTTAAATTCACATAAAGTTTTAATGCCAAATGTCAAGACTTGTCATTGTCTAGTTACTTTAGATTTCACCAACTTACTAAATTTCTTATACAGCTGAGATTGGTCAGTGTTTTTTCTTTTTCTTTTCTGGAATTGTTCGGCCAACTCTTTTTATTTCTATCTCTTTTTAATCGTATGAAATAATACAAGATAGACATACGTTGTGTGCAGTACAATTATACTAATTAAATTTAGCCATTAGAAATTTATATTATATGAGTTGCTGCAGTATTTGACAAGTATGACAGAACTGAAATGTCACGGCATTAAAAGTTTATGGGAATTCAACTATACCTACATAATTATTCAAATAATATCAATTAGTTTTAATTTTTTAAGTAAACCTAAGACAAAATGTAATTGACGTGGGTTGCAGGTCGGCCACCTCCGTTGAGAATTCTTTTTATTTTTCCGATACTTATCTATCTATAAAAAGAAATCTCTAATTAACACAAAGCGCGGCTGCCTCATTCTTGACAGCTACTGCATAATTTTTTTTTGAAAACTGAATTTACCATTCTTATTTGACCCTTCATATTTATGAAAACTCCTAGAATTTTTTTTTTACGTCTAACATTTTTTTCTGTGAAACTGCAGGCGGCTTTCGCCGCCCTATAACTTTGGCCGCCCTTGTGCGGAGGCACTCCCAGCACACCACTCAGAAACGGCCCTGATCATGATTTATAAAATTTTGCATAATTTCATATGAATCAGCGATGTATAAAATAGTTTTATCATCAGCAAACAATCTAATTTTTCCTTTCAGTTTTAATTTAAATATAGAATTAATATAAATAAGGAAAAATAAAGGGGCCAAAAACGAACCTTGCGGACACCGCAATTAATATTAAGAAATTTGCTATATTTATTTTTGATACGAACTGTTTGTTTCCGCTGATTCAAATAGTTTTTAAACAAGTCAAAAACATGATGCCGGAACAACTTTTCCTCAGGGAGATCGAAATATTTTTTTGATAGTCTCTTACATGCAAAAACAAATGTGTCCAACGGCAAACAATTTTACAAAAATTAAAAAAATTATTTTATGAAATGTTTATATAATTTGTATGCAAAACAAATGATTGAAAATTAATTGGAAATTATGTAATTATTTTTATTAGAACTGTAGGAAGAACATTAATATTACCGTAGTCTTTGAGTAAGCTCATTTCAAATTAATGTTTGCAACAAGTTCAAAATCAAAAGAAAAACTGAAAGCGACATCGTGGAAAAGCATTAAAAAATAATCAGAAAAGAGCTCGGTAAGCAGGATACAAATTCTATGAATTTAACAACAAGGGACATTGCATAAGAAACAACATTTAATATGCTCGTCGAAAATTTTTGCCAGCTTTACCAAAGTCAACATTAGAAGTCCACGATGCTTCACAGAAAATGCAGCCCACGACCAATAGGCAAGACTTTATCTTACTGAACCTGACAATGTGGTAATTTCTTCATGTATTGCGAATTTAAAATTTTTAAGCGATTTCAAAATTATTAATTAATTAATTATTAATAAATAATAATTAATTAATGGTTTCTTAAATGGTCATTATATTCCATTAGTATTTTATTTATTGAAAACTCTAAAAATGTTAACATGAATTTTTCGGAACTAGAAGTTGTAGTAGATGTTGCGATGATAATTCATAACGCGATAAATAGCATTTGGAAGAATATTAAAATTACAGGCTGCAGATTCCTGCAGACCTTTTAGGGACATATTTGACAAATGAATCAAAGTTTCCACCGCACATTTGGACAAATGCATCTGCAGACCTTAATAAAACTACCAACAATGGCGAATCCTTTTATTTCATTTCAACAACTCAATGTACCAAATACATCCATCTACCGTGCGAGCAAAAATTATTTGCATCAAAGAGGGCTTGGATTAAAAAACGTAGGGCTTGGTTTAGATCACAATGATATGGGGACCGTATATCTAACCAAATCTAGGTTCAAATTTTGTCAAATTCATATTATGGCATGACATATATGCCAAACTAATGAGTAATAAAATAAGAAGACAAAAACAAATTTATTTTTGTTGTTTACAAAATTAACAAAGTAAGAATATACAGAAAGAAAAAGAAAAATAATTACATAAATTGCTGAAATTGGGCTCCAAGCATAAATTCACACGTCTCTTCATATTTTCGAAAGTGTTGACCAGCATCTCTTACCACATTCTTGGATAATCCCTTCTTGGAATTGTTCTAAATTTGCAACTTTCTTAAGAATAGTCCTGCATGTTCCATAAGATTGTCCCACTTCTTGGGACAGGCGTCTTATACAATTTGTTGGCGTATTTTGCATTATTTCACGAACGTTTGCAACACGATCTTCTGTTCTTACAGATGGTCTTCCTGTTCCTTTTTTGTGTTGCATAGAACCTGTTTCCCTAAACACAGCCACGGTTCTTTTCAGATAATGATAAAAATCCCTTGCACAAAAAGCAACGTTAGGAAAATGTTCGTGTAAATCGTTTATGCACAAACCCGGATTGTATTGCCACTCACCATTTACTCTAACCCCGTTTCGAAAATATGCTTCAACCATGAATGTTTTGTAATATTCCGTAAAGCCCATTGTGTGAATTGTTCAAGAAATTGGAAAAATTAGCGATGAATCAAATTACTTTTAACGACTGGCAAAGATGACGGAATAACTGATTGATTGTTAATTCAGGTAGTTACTGACACTCAACAGGTATTAAGCTCTACGGCTAAGCATTACGTCCTTAGATGCAATGCCCTCTTTGATGCAAATAATTTTTGCTCGCACGGTATACTAACTTTTGTTGACGAACCTAGCAATGTTCAAACTGAAATTTACATAAAATGCAATAGTATTAGCGCACCTAATAGATTTGAAAATATAGCGACAAAGAAAAAGCATGATCTTATTGCTAATAAGTTAAGAGCATCTCAAAGTAGCACTATCACACTAGAATATGTTAAAATCACATTATTATGCCCAAAATAATAATCAAAGATGTCATGAGTATGTATGTAAATATGTATGTATTTATTTATGTATTATTATGTATATTGTAAATTTTCTTAATAATAAACATCTTATAACATTGATTTAATCTGGCCTATGAGCCAAAATGGAACTTAAAATGACGGGATCCCTCTTAACTTTATGCCGATTTGGGTTATTTTTTTCCGGTTACCTCTTCAATGTGCCGATATGGGAATAGAACACCAATTCTCCGCACCCTACTCCGGGGCCATCGGCCAAATAGTTTGCTCGTAATTTTCCTAAATCCTTAAGAGGTCGATATTCCCCCATTTTCCCCTAACAGAATAAGTAGGCGTAGAGTGCCAGCAAGTGTCGCTGAATATCGAGGATAATTAGAATAACACAGTGAATTTCGAATGAAGGAGAATGAATGGGAGGAAGAGCTAAAACATGTGCTAAAGAGCCACAATAAATTATTGAGTACAATACAAAAAGCCGGCGGGGTAAATTATACTGCAATAATAAAAAGCTCAAAAGGAGAGTATAGAATAAATGGAGGCAAATTCATTATTTAGCTTTTTTTCAATTTATCAAAAGCACATTGCATTGTACGGTAAAAAGGATAAAACTAAAAAAGGTTAAAGCACTTATAATAGGTGTACAAAATTTACGGCATGATAGTGTACTGGAGCTATCGGGTATTGTATAATGATGAGATAGAGAATGTGTATAAAACGCATATTTACTTGAGCACTAGATCTATATAATAACAGTCTCTAATTATAATCTCATCTAATTGTAACTTATTGTATCTAATTGTCTATGTATACAAATCAGTCGATATAAATACTAAATCTAACTTGAACTTAACCTTAAACTCTAGTAAGTAATATTATTGTTATAGCTTATGTTTAATAACACAATATCATCCGGTATGGGTTATACCCTTAATCAATGACAATATGTGATCTATAACAATAATAATATTAAACATTAAATACAGGGTGTTATTTAAGTATGTCGCCAAACTTCAAGGGGTGCTTCTTTAAGTGATTTTAAAAAGAAAAGTTCATATAAACATGGGTTATTTTAAAATCTATCCGAAAAAATTCAAAAGAGGACTTTCGTGTAATTTTAATTGCTTAATAGTTTGGTAAGTAGTTTACATTTTTTACTCTTATTGTCCCGGGGACATGCTATAAAGTGGTTTTTATTTTTTTTCTCGAAAATAAAGCAAGATAAAAACTCAGGAGATAGAATAGTTGTATTTGTAGCTGCCTAATTCGAAAAAAATACATAATTTTAAAAAAAGTCAATGGCGCGCAATTTTTTTGTCAAAAATATTAGTTGGACTCTCTTCCGGGACGCCACTGGACTTAGTAATTTTAATCTAATTGAGGCTAAATTATCCTTTTGTTATTACAAACAGAATTGCCAATGTTCAACAAAATCGAATAAAAGATTATTGAGATATTTACGAACATCCGATTTTTCTTTAAAAGTTTGACACCCTGTATCGTAAAAACTATGCATTTTCGAAACCATGTTTATATGAACTTTTCTTCTTAAAATCGCTAAAAGAGGCACCCCTTGGAGTTTGGCCAGATACTTAAATAACACCCTTTATAACAATTTACAAGATTTAGGTAAAATAGGGTGAAAACCTTATTTTTACCCTACAATAGTAAAGAAAACTACTTGTATTATTAAACATCACATTTGTGATTCTAGGCCCTGGATGAGGTTACCTCCTATATCACAAATGGACCTAATTTTTAATTTCTTGACTAAATTTTTATTTTGTTTGTTATTTATCTGTAGGTATTTATAAAAATATTTTTTATTAGAAAATTTAGTTATTTAATACAGGGAGGTTAATTCCATCACATCTTTAAAGAAATCAAAAAATAAGCCAACTTGTGGACTTAATAGGGTTCCGTGTTTTGTTGTCAAAGACTGCGCCGCTCCTCTTCTTACACCGCTGTCATTTATTTTCAATTTATCAGTAAATACTAATACCTTTCCAGATGTATGAAAGGAGGCCAGGATCACCCCGGTTCTTAAAAAAGGAAATGCCAGTAAAATATCAAATTACAGATCAATCTCAATTTTGTCTCCATTTGCCAAGGTCTTCGAGATGTCTGTCTGCGAATGCATCTTCAGCCAAATAAAATCGCTAATATCGCCCACTCAACATGGCTTCTTTAATGCCCCTAGTACAGCAATCAATCTCGCATGCTTCACCCAATACGTTGGACAGGTTATGGATAGCCGAAAACAAGTAAACACCATTTACACTGATTTTTCGAAGGCCCTCGACAGAGTTGACCATTCCATTTTGTTACATAAACTCTTAAGTAGGTTTCAACTAACATCTTATTTTATTGCTCGAGTAGAAAGTTTAATCTTACGGAAGATTTAAAAAACATTTAAAAAAGCCTTAGAAAACATACAATGATTATGATGCAGCTACTATACTGGTTTTGGACTCAGCAGCAGAACATGCAACAGCATCGGTGAGAAACAGATCCTTAGAAATTATAAGCAAATCTGAAATCATACTCTAGAAGAAGGTGATGATGAAAGACGTTTAGATTTCTTTTTAGATATTGGGGAATACAAATAGAATCGTATCATCGCAAAATTTGTCGCTTTTGAACGCAACACAATCCTAATTTTACACTCACTATAGGCAGTCAAAAATACCGTGCGAGCAAAAATTATTTGCATCAAAGAGGGCCTTGCATCTAAGGATGTAATGCTTAGCCGTAGAGCTCAATACCTGTTGGGTGTCAGTAACTACCTGAATTAACAATCAATCAGTTATTCCGTCATCTTTGACAGTCGTTACAAGTAATTTGATTCATCGCTAATTTTTCCAATTTCTTGAACAATTCACACAATGGGCTTTACGGAACAGCACAAAACATCCATGGTTGAGGCGTATTTTCGAAACGGGGTTATAGTAAATGGTGAGTGACAAACAATCCGGGTTTGTGCATGGACATGGACGATTTTCACGAACATTTTCCTAACGTTGCTTTTATTGCTGGGGATTTTTATAATTTCCTGAAAAGAACCGTGGCTGTGTTTAGGGAAACAGGTTCTATACAACACAAAAAAGGAGCAGGAAGACGGAAGACCATCTGTAAGAACAGAAGAACTTATTGCAAACGTTCGTGAAATAATGCAAAATACGCCAACAAATTGTATAAGACGCCTGTCCCAAGAAGTGGGAAGATCTTATGGAACATGCAGGACTATTCTTAAGAAGAAGCTAAATTTATTTCCTTATAAATTGCAAGTATTATAATTTTGTAAACAAAAAAAAATAAATTTGTATTTGTCTACTTATTTTATTACTCATTAGTTTGGCATATCATGTCATAATATAAATTTAACAAAATTTTAACCTAGATTTGGTTAGATATAGCGTCCCCATATCATTGTGATCTAAACCAAGCCCTACGTTTTTTAATCCAAGCCCTCTTTGATGCAAATAATTTTTGCTCGCACGGTATAAGAAAGTGAATGTGTGGTGAGCTATTACAATATTTAGGGCCATATTTCTTTCAGGAAAACCTTAATCAAAATTCTTACCGGCAAATACATCGGCACGCCATAGAACATCAAATATAATTTATTTAGGAATTTTTGCAATTCATGGAAACTAGGAAAGAGGGTAAAGCTATGTTTAATGTGAACCCTTAAATTGACACAATTTTTGTAGGTAATAGGTAAAACTTATTTTTGGAAAGCCAGCGTGATCCTACTAAAGTAATGATTTATAATCATTTAATTACTTAAATTCGATATTTGACAAATTAACTTCATGCCACAAAAATAATACCTAAACATTCGAATATATTCAAGCTAAATTTTATTTCCCCATTTTTCGAAACTTTATGCAACTTACATAATTTTAAATAATCGAAATCTCCATTCTATTGTCCTCTAATGTAATAGTACAATTTGAAAAATTGTTTATATTCTATTTTAAATTTTACATAAATTTCCATTTGTGATCAACCTTGGAAACTGCCATTTCATCTAAATTTGTATGGTAAATATTTTTGTTTGCGTAGTGATTTTTACAAATTTAAAAGGTTTAAACTTTCAAACGCCTTTATTAAATGGAATAGCATTACAGGTTGTTTTTAAAGTATATTTAAAACGTGGGGTAGTTAATTTCCATTAAAAGAAAAACAAAATTTTATATAGATTTATTACAGGGGTGGTTCGTACCTTGGAAAAAAGATGAATCAAATGTCTAGGGGAAATAATTGAATACCTTTTGCCACGCTCAAAATATTTTTACGAAATCTCGTATATGGGGTACAAATTTGCCCACCGTTTTTTCGCATTTTGTAGGGGCGTCCCAACTTTTTGTCCCACACTGTATGACCATTTTGATTAAATATTTTTATTCTCCTAACCTTTTGACATAAAAAAGGTATACTACTTTTGTTTCGATAAATCTAACCGTTTTCGAGAAAAACGCTAAAATAACATTGCTTGCATGTGATGATTACGAAATCATTTAAATTTATTTTCAACCATAAACATAGCATAGCAAAGGAAGGAATATTCCATGGAGTTCGTCGACATTTTTTAAGAAGAATTAATTTATGCATTGAAGAGGAAGGACGTCACTTTGAACCCTTGATTTGAATGTTTAATTTATTGTATTTTAAAACTGCAAATAAAATTTAACTTTAACAACCCCAACTCCATTAATAATCAATTTTTGAAAAAATGTTGTAGGAAGAGATAGCATTTATTTTCGGTCTAGAATTATCTCCTAAATTTTTTGCTCATCATTTCCGGACACCCTGTTATAATACCCTCTATTTTCTGGTATAATTTTGTATACGCTTCAATATCAACCGATATTAACAAGGTACCAATAATTAGTTTTCAGAACGTTGCTTGGTATTGGAACGTTGTTTTGACAAGGTATCCATTGTGTACGTCCATTTCAAGTGCTTGTATTATTATTTCGATATCCGATAAATAAAGCAGTTCTCCAGTTCCTATTACAAATTAAACTATAAAGTCTAATTTTAAGTTTATTCTAATAATTTTTACACGATTATTGAAAAACTAGTTCTGTTTCCTTAAAAATTTTATTCTACTGGCGATTGTTCCATTTTATACATTTTTAGTATAGTATTAATAGTACATTTAGTATTGAGGTTTGTATTTTTTATCGTGATTATAAACTAAGTCACGTGACACAAACATACTAAATTTTATATGAGAGTGTTGTAAAATTTAGTGCTGGCCACAATAGGACTGTTATTATTACGACGCATACTTTTAATAAAAAAGCGCTTCAAATAACATGATAGTCAAAATAATAAAGTTGTAAAAACATTGATACTTACGTTATGCTCCTAAAGGATTTTATTTTTTAATTGGGAATTAATGCAAGTTATTTTGATGTAATTTAAATATATTTTACTATACTAATATTAGCACTAACGCTATCTTCATTAACCACCAAACATTGTTATACCCAACATATTGCATGTAAAAGGCAAACTAATATGAGCTTCATAGCATAATATGAAGACTACACAGGAAAAACAGCTTGTATGATTAAAACTGAGGAAAACACATTTTAAGATTAAAAATATTTTGTTGTACCTAGTTAGATTACACAAGATTGTATATTAAAATATATTTATTATTTAAGTAAAAAATACTTCTTTAAGGAAAAATTATAGAAAGCTAAAAAAACAGTGGAATAACCAGCTATATCCAAAATAAAAAGCTTCGTAAAAAGTATTAGATACAAACAACTATTAGATTTTATAAAGTAATAAAAGCAGAATAGAAAATCGATGTCGAACGTCCTCTAGCGATAAATTTAGGAACATAAACGTAAATTCCAGCAATTCCGTATTTTATATACAGTGAGTTATTAATAACTTTATTCGAAATTTGACTCTGGCATCAAGTTCTGCTTCGATTTAGATGAAAATTAAGCAAAAAAATAGTAGTCATGTGATTCGCATTATCTGTCAAATTTTAATTTTTTCCAAAAAATAATTCAAAAGTGGGGTTATTTCTGAAAGTATCGAAAAAAGTTGTCAGAAAAAGTTTACATGCAGTTTCTAGCCCACATGCAAAATTTTAGGTGCATAAGATAATTTTGATTTTTTACCTATGTTTTGTAAATTGCACCACTTTTGCAAATTAAGACTAAACGCAACCTACTTAAAACTTCTTAGTTTTGACAATGCTTTATTTCAGATACATTTTCTTTAAAGTAGCGCCATATTAAATGTGTGTTTTTTTTACAAAATCAAAATTAGACTATTAAAATTTGATCGCATGTGATGCAAAGTTTATTTGTTTTTGACCCTGTATAAGGTAACTTTATAAAATAAGTATTTTTGAAAACGTATATAGTTTGTGTTTGAAAGTAATACAGCTTAATATTAAGACAAAAAAGAACAGTGTCATCAGTAAAGTGTTCATTAAGTGGAAAATAAATTTTTAGTGGTGGGTAAAAATCAAAATTATCTTATGCAGCTGAAATTTTGCATATGGGCTAGAAACTGCATTTAAAAAAACTTTTTTTAATAACTTTCTACGATATTTTCAGAAATAACCCCACTTTTGAATTATTTTTTGGAAAAAATTAAAATTTGACAGATAATGCGAATCACATGACTACTATTTTTTTGCTTAATTTTCATCTCGATCGAAGCAGAACTTAATGCCAAAGTCAAATTTCGAATAAAGCTATTAATAAAAAAAATCCCATATAATGCGAAATTTACTGGTCACACTGCATATATATTAGATTTCAAAAATATTAGGCAAAATTTATTATTTATAAGTTACCGACAAACTTTTATTAGGAACCTTTTTAAATTTTAAACCTTTAAAAGCAGTGGATTTTATTGATTATTAACAATTTATTTTCGGGTCCTGTGCCTGTGGCGAAATACCTTAAAAATAGTTTTTAATATAAATCAGCCCCAATTATATACACATTATTTATAGATACATAGGCTGGAAAACTTGCTTTATATTTGAATATGAAGAAATCGTTTATAATGGAGAAAAATAATTATTAAGTTCACACATGGACACAAGCACAGAATATACAGCTACCCAATATACCTCACGAATACGACATCGTTAAAAGAACAATACGTTTTTTCGTGTAATTAGGTTATACTTGTAAAGTTGTATGCCCGACTGGACTTTTACCGTACATAATTCCCAAAGAGATCTTAGTTTTAAAAAGAATGGGGCACAAAGTCTCTGTCTTAGAGATAATATCTTTCTATTTTATGTAAACCATAACTTTTGATTTTAATTTCTATTAATATTATGACTTACATTTTCTAAAATACCCATCACAACTTCACTACTTATGATTGACATATTCTTGTTACGATCCAATTTTACTCCATATGACACACATTTTTTACTTTACAAATTATTTCTTGCTTATGTGCAAATTACCAATTGTCAATATATTACTACATTATAGTTTAAGTTATGGTCGATTTTGTTACAAAATTTTTTATTTTAAAACTTTGTAACAAATGGCTCCTGAGATATGGGCGGCGTCCATTTTTATTTGGCCAACCGGTACTACTTAAATTACTGTAGAAAATAACATTGTTATCTTATTTTTCATAAAAATGTGACATATCTGGTTTTATCCGTGTAGTATTTATGTGCAAAGACAAGAACTACTAAATGTCAAGTCACGGTAATATATCGTGTGTATAAAGAGTTTAATTAAATGGATGGCCTTGTTACCGCATTTACTATAACCGTTAAGCAGTTTTATAAGGGTCATTTTAAGCGACAATATTATAATATTTAGCATTCCCAGACTATTAAAAGACAACTTTCTTGTTATGTAAAGAAGCTGGACATGTACGGTTTTCTTTCAAATAGGTATACAGTATCAAATCTACTGCAACCTACCAATTAATGGACAAAAACAATTACCTATATAATGTGTAGCGATATACAATAAACATGGGTAGACATTAAAAAAGTATTAGAAAAAATACCACTCAAGTCACTGCTAATAAATGAGACTAGTGTGAAATATAATTAGAATAGAATAGAATAGAATAGAAAAATTTATATTTCAAATTACGTTAATCAATACAAATGTACAAACAAACATAAATGCAATGGCGTCAACAAAAAAAAATCTAAGTTTAAATACCTAAATGCAATTCCTGATCCTTTTCTCTCTTTTTACATCTCCAAAAAAATCACTAATGCTGTATGGCTCCAAATTTATAAGCAATTTCTTCAATCTTACTCTAAACAATTTCTCTGAGGGTGCATTTTTAATATCATTATTTAGTTTATTATAATTGAAATGAATAAGACCATTGAATAGAATGAAAATTGAGGTAAATACGCTCATCCAACGAAAATGTATTAGCATTAGGTATTTACATAATGAAAATACATGGTGTCTTCCGATTATTGGATGACATAGGAAATACAAAGGAAACAAGTTTGTTACTTCCCCTAGCTGTAAGGTTAACGGGCTCTGTGACACGACCGAGTTCCTCTCTGATTTGGCCACCCGGTACTTTAACTATTTTTGATCTATCAACAATTACATATTATTAAAATAAAACAGCTTACTTTGAAATAAATATAATTTAAAAAAACTAGTCAGTCTATAACTACATTGTTAGATTAGATTAGAAACATGTTTATATTTTATTTCAAATCTGTCATTATTTTTTTATTAGTAGGTACCCATGCGTTTCACAGTGCATTTGCAAAATGCCAGATCTCGTAAGTATAAGACGATAGATTATCATAAAACGGTTTCTATTTATAAAATGCTGTAACATAAAAACAAAATATAAAGGCCCTGATCTCAGGGAATATAACAAGAAAATAATTCTATGAAACAGTAACTGACTCCACTTCAAGCTCTTCTGCATGATGCCATTTTGCAAACCAAGCGCAGCGTAATCCGATTGGAATATCTACAAAAATTGTCCGCACGATATTTACAAATACGCTGGAAGTTCGAACTAAATATATGTATAAAATATCGATATTGGGATTATCTATTAAAATTTGAAAAATTGCTGAATAAATATTCTAGAAATTGTTTAGATGCGGGCGAGATTTGTTAAAGTAAAATATTTATACAGAAAAAGAAAAGCACGAAGTCTTTCTCCACAATCTTTATTAATCGAAAAACTAGGCGAACCTAGTATCACATCGACATGTTTCGAGTGTAGAAACACTCATCATCAGGAAACAAAGTGAAAATTAAAATGCTGATGTTTTTAGCAAGAGAAAATAATGGTGAGATTGAGCCGTAATGGAGCTTTTAATGGTGTACAAGAGATGTAAAATTGAAAAATCAGAAGGTCAAAAATCAAGACTC
This sequence comes from Polydrusus pterygomalis, assembly GCA_963969555.1. Lineage (NCBI taxonomy): Eukaryota > Metazoa > Arthropoda > Insecta > Coleoptera > Curculionidae > Polydrusus > Polydrusus pterygomalis. Next base: position 30,790,732 of record OZ018384.1, on the reverse strand, counting down.
CAGCATACTGAAGAGTCGAGGGTTAAGTGTAGAAGCACACTGTCGTGCAGAAAAAGATAGGGTAGTAAAAATTAGGGAGTTTTGAAAAACATATCTGTTAAAAGTATTAATAAATTACTGAAACATCCTGAGTATTATTGAGCCCAGTCAGAAACATTTGAAAATGTTGGGGTGAGATGTAAAGAAAAGAAGAGAAAAAGAAAAAATTGTTTTTTGGTCAAAGCATCTTTTATTGTAAAAGTAAAAACAGTTGGGGTACCAGGCTTTTTACGGCCCAGTTACCGCCCAGTTAAAAAGCCTGGTACCCCAACCGTTTTTACTTTTACAATAAAAGATGCTTTGACCAAAAAACAATTTTTTCTTTTTCTCTTCTTTTCTTTACATCTCACCCCAACATTTTCAAATGTTTCTGACTGGGCTCAATAAAACTCAGGATGTTTCAGTAATTTATTAATACTTTTAACAGATATGTTTTTCAAAACTCCCTAATTTTTACTACCCTATCTTTTTCTGCACGACAGTGTGCTTCTACACTTAACCCTCGACTCTTCAGTATGCTGGAGTCTTGATTTTTGACCTTCTGATTTTTCAATTTTACATCTCTTGTACACCATTAAAAGCTCCATTACGGCTCAATCTCACCATTATTTTCTCTTGCTAAAAACATCAGCATTTTAATTTTCACTTTGTTTCCTGATGATGAGTGTTTCTACACTCGAAACATGTCGATGTGATACTAGGTTCGCCTAGTTTTTCGATTAATAAAGATTGTGGAGAAAGACTTCGTGCTTTTCTTTTTCTGTATCATTTAACTCCACTTTGAGTATGGACTACTTCTTCAAAAATAAAATATTTATGATACGGGTGTCTTAACTAAACTATGAAAATGCTTGATATCGTCATATCTCTAATTTGTGACAAACTCTATCAATATTTTTTTTTTATAAAAATGACCACAACTTAAAATTTAATGTAGTAATATATTGACAATTTATTAACAATAATTCGTAAAGTAAAAAATGTGTGTCATATGGAGTAGAATTGGATCGTAACAAGAATATGTCAATCATAAATCGTGAAGTTGTAATGGGTATTTTAGAAAATATATGTCATAATATTAATACAAATTACATTCAAAAGCTATGGTTTACATTGAATAGAAAGATATTATCTCTAAGACAGAGACTTTGTGCCCCATTCTTTTTAAAACTAAGATCTCACTGGGAATTATGTTCGGTTTTTATACTTTAGAAGTCCAGTTGGGCTAAGCAACTTTACAAGTACAACCAAATTATACGAAAAAACTTATTGTTCTTTTAACAATGTCTTATTCGTGAGGTATATTGGGTTTGTTCGGGTTTGTTAATTATTTTTCTCCATTATAAACGATTTCTTCATATTTAAGTATAAAGCAAGTTTTTCAGCTTATGTAGGTATCTATAAATAATGTGTATAATTGTGGCTAATTTATATTAAAAACTGTTTTTAAGGTATTTCGCCACAGGCATAGGAAAGGAAAATAAATTGTTAATAATCAATAAAATCCACTACTTTTAAAGGTTAAAATAAAACAAGGATCCTAATAAATGTTTGTCGGTGACTTATAAATAATAAATTTTGCCTTATATTTTTGAAATCTAATAAATCTATTTAAAATACGACTTTAAAGTTTATAGACCGGTATTTCAGTTTTTTTTTAAATATGGTTTTAGCAGAAATAAATATTACACTACTAAAAGATTAGGTGTGAGATAAAACCAATTATTCTTAAAATTAATGAAACTAGAGGCTTTTACATTGTGTATATTTAAACACAGTGACTTTTATTAACTAAAATTATATATTTTCCATTATTTTGGCGAATCATGTTTTTAATATTATCTATTATAGCCAACATTTTGACATGCATTTCTCTAAGCCCCTGCTTAAACCATACAAGCATTATACAGGTATAAAGATTCTAAGCAGGTTATTCCGTATAAGTATTTGCATCGCGCTTTAATATCCATTTCGTCTGTTCTTTATTCAACCCACATCGCGGCCGAATATTTGAAAGTCAGTAGCTGAGCTAATGGAAAACATTGAAAAAACTAAAGAATATAAAATTACAAAACATGTACCAGGAAAATGAAATAAATAAACATTACATGTTCGGTAAACTTTTATTTTTCTATCATAATCCATTTTCTTAGTAAATTTGTAAAATCACATCTGTATACAAACTTTTTTTTAAATTTCATATATAATTATTTTCATTTACATTGGAACAAAGGATAGTTTCTCATGTGAATTCACAATTTATACAAACGACAAGGGATGGGTATAATACAAGGAAGGATGTATTAAATTGAGATACCCAATGTAAATTTACATTTTTTTGTCTCAGCATGTTCAATAAAACTAAAGTAGGTAGAAAGTGAACATATAAAATATGTTTGTTATTTTAAAATTATGGAACCTTTTTATATTCAGGAAAGTAAAATTGTCTCCTAAATACTGATGCAATTATTTGACACAAGTATATAAGTTAATGTATTAAAATCGATTACTATACCGTTCGAGCAAAAATTATTTGCATCAAAGAGGGCTTGGATAAAAAAACGTAGAGCTTGGTTTAGATCACAATGATATGGGGACGATATATCTAACCAAACTAATGAGTAATAAAATAACTAGACAAATACAAATTTATCTTTGTTGTTTACAAAATTATCAAAGTAAGAATATACAGAAATAAAAAGAAAAAAATTTATATAAATTTCTGAAATTGGCCACCGCCATGCTCCAAGCATAAATTCACACGTCTCTTCATATTTTCGAAAGTGTTGACCAGCATTTTGACCGTATTTTGCATTATTTCACGAGCGTTTGCAACAAGTTCTTCTGTTCTTACAGATGGTCTTCCTGCTCCTTTTTTGTGTTGTATAGAACCTGTTTCCCTAAACACAGTCGCGGTTCTTTTCAGGCAATGATAAAAATCCCCAGCAATAAAAGCAACGTTAGGAAAATGTTCGTGAAAATCGTCCATGCACAAACCCGGACTATATTGCCACTCACCATTTACTCTAACCCCGTTTCGAAAATACGCTTTAACCATAAATGTTTTGTGCTGTTCCGTAAAGCCCATTGTGTGAAATTGGAAAAATTAGCTGTAACGACTGTCAAAGATGACGGAATAACTGACTGATTGTTAATTCAGGTAGTTACTGACACCCAACAGGTATTAAGCTCTACGGTTAAGCATTACGTCCTTAGATGCAAGGCCCTCTTTGATGCAAATAATTTTTGCTCGCACGGTATATATATTTTTATTAGAATTTATTAAATTTTGCAATTATTTATTAGAAATGAGCAGAACAAAATTTTATTCTTGAGTAAAATTTGTAAGGCAATTATATACATATATAGAAACATAGAACCTTTACACCAGATTTCTTTGATCCTTAAAAGGGCAAAATCGATATGATACATATTTGAAATCCGTCTTAAAGTCACAAAATAAACATTACGCCAGATTACGTGTCATTTCTTACCCACCGTATTACCTTCATCCGTCGGCTTATCTGACAGGCATTTTTAAAATTATAAAAATCTGGTGGCTTTGCAAAAAATATTGGTTGGTTATTAGAACATAAAAAGTAGACTGATGTATTTTATCAAAAGATCCTAAAAACTGCAAGGCTACCATATTATTACACGTTTTTATTCTTTCCACAAACCCATGTCGTTTTTATTTGATTAAAGGCAAATTCTTGTAAAAATATGGGGCAAACTCTGTGTCAAGATTTTTTTTTAATTAGTTGGTGCTTAGTTTCCATACCATTTTTGTCTTGTGTGTTTAACAATGTTATCAGTTTCTGCTAACAAAAATTTTGCAAAAATTTGGAAAAAAACAAAATTAAATTTGCGTCCGTGGAATTTTTGTGTTAGCTAAACCATTTTGATAACTGGAGAAGGGATAACTCAAAACCACTTAGCCGATTTAACCCAAACTTTTTGTACGTTCGTAAATTTAGGTTTCTTATGTTAGAAATAATTTTGCCTGAGGTGACAATATGTAGTTTGTGCATTTTATATTTAACTAGCGTGTACCCGGCCTGCGTTGCAGCCCGGCATTATACGACGTGAGATAATAAGGCGAACAAACCTCAAACTCAACCATTTGCCGGCCCGTCCACAATTCACATCCATGCATAAAACATTGTCTGTCTTCGTCTATTCCGGCTTCGGTGCTTCGGATCGATCGTTGAACGGGCCGGGGACCGGTTAGGTTGGGTCGTTCGTTCTCCCTACTCTAATTTATCAGTGTTTATCAGTGTTTCTCTATAATATTATGCATGTATTATACATAAAAACCTTCCTCTTGAATCACTCTATCTATTAAAAAAAACCGCTTTAAAATCCGTTGCGTAGTTTTAAAGATTTAAGCACATATAGGGACAGGACGGGCGATAGCGACTTTGTTTTATACTATGTTAAGATAAATGCTACAGTTTCATAGAAAAAAATGGTCATCTATATTTATTTTTCTGTTAATCAGTCAAGCCTTCGGCTTTGCTCAAGGTAACGCAATATGATCTATCTTATCATCAACTAATAAATGCGTCGTTTTTATTTAGCCACAGCCTCGCCTGGGGTGACAATATCTCTCTGTATAGTTATGATTAAAAAAATAAGTTTTTAGTATCTAAAGATAAAATGTTTGAAACCCAAACCTCACTTTTTATAAAATAAAAACGTTATTATATCGATATCGCGTCTATGTTAAAATTTGTAAATTTTGAATACATTTCAGTGCGCCGCTGCTTTTCCTGCTGCCTCCTGGATTCTGAATGAATGAATTCAGGTCAAACAAGGAGAAGACGAGGTCCCGCTTCCATCTTTAGTTAATAGCAGGGGCGGACTAAATCCCTAATGTATTATAACTTTAGGAAAAAGAATTTAAAACAAATATCACCTAACTAGAAATATGTAATTATAATTTTATCTACAACCATTTAATAATAGGTGCATAATACTTCTGATAATAAGAGCATTATGCTATCCATAATACAACAAGTGTAATTATCATAAAACAACAAGTGTAATTATTATATTTCCCATATGAACTCAACTTTTTTTCAGGCACTGTATAAATGGATGGTTTTACATAAAGTATAGTATTTGACTCGCGTCTAATGAACCATAATACACTCGGATGATTTACAACACTCGCCTTTGGCTCGTGCCGTAAACTTCATCCTCGTTTTATTATGGCCTACATTATACGCTCGTTAAATAATATACTATTATTGCTAATAAATATAACTGAAAAATGTTAATCGGTGTGCAAACAAAGTTTTTAAAATTTGAAAAGGTTTTACATCTCCACGAGGTGCGGAGGAGGGGGGATTTATAAATTCTATCCAAGACCGTGTCATTCAAGCCAGAAACTATGAAAAGGTCATCTTAAAAAGAAATGTGGAAAATGTGTACAGAAAATGCAATTTCTCTGGAGAAACGATAGAACATACTACGGCGGGATGTGGTGGTATAGCACCAAACGCTTATCTGGGAAGGCATATTTAGGTTGCCAGGATCATCCACAAAGAACTGGTTCATAAATTAGGCCTAAAAGAAAACCTCCTACCATACTAATAATACACCCATTCTTGAATCTACTAAATATCTGTTATACTGGGATAGGCCAATGATAACGGATAGCATAGTAGACCACAAACGTCCAGATATTTTTCTAATCAAAGAGAATACTGAGAAAGCTTTTATTATCAATATAGGTTAACTAACACAGGCAACCTATCTAAAACCAAATTGGAGAAAATCACCAAGTACTTAAATTTGGCGATAGAGATCTAAAATACATGGAAGCTAGACAAAATAGACCTAATTCGGATCATAATATCGGTGACGAAAAACTTCAAGCCCAGCTTGGAAAAATTAGGCCTTTCAGCTTATTTATACCAACAGTAGGGAACTTGACAAAAATTTTAAATGGTAAAAAAATTCTATAAATCATAAGTATATATTGTCATAAAACATATGGCAGCAAAAAAAACAACATATTTCGTCCCAAAAGACCGCTAGAAAGATTTAAAACTGTCCCAAAATTCAAATTATCCCAAGCGGGTAAAAACGGGTCGTGACGTCACGAAGTATTATTTGTCATGATGACATCCACGAAATAGGTTATAGATTGGCAATAAATTGAAAGACGTTGAGAATTCCACCTTAAAACAACAATACAATAACAATAACACACGGCAATCCAAATGCAAACTCGGTAGCTCGGCCACCGGTCAGGATGACGGATGACGGAAAAGTCATACTTCGTGACGTCATCGGGCTTGGCGCGCTTAAAAGGTCGTTTGAAATGCTTTTGACACGCGCGAAACTTTAAAGAATTTTTACCAAGTTATTACTGATTTTTAAGGAGTAATAATTGGGGAATATTTTTTTTAGGCCTAACTAAATCATATTATTGAAAAAAAAAAATTGGAAAGTTCCCTATTTCAGAAAAGGTCGTTTTCCAAACAGTACAGGTTAAGATGAATTTCTTTTCTATACTGTAAAAATAACAGTAATAATAATAATAATAAAAATAATAATAATAATAATAATAATAATAATGATAATAACAATAATAACAATAATAACAAAAGTAATAGTCCATTTAAAAGAGGAAATATATTTTCGATTCCTCAGAAAGCCATCGGTGCCTCCCAGTCTTCCAGAATATGCTGATAGAGATTTAAGTGTTGAATTTAACCTATTTATAGGTATAACCATTCACGGTTTTCTTTATAAATTTTCCCAATCGATAAGTAATCACTTATTCGACTAAGTCCCACTCTGGACTTCACCCCAACACTAACTGACGAAAGTTTGTGAATGAAAATGCAACAGCTAGTCGTTCAATATGAACCGGCACAACGTTTTCGTTTCGTCGTCGACGTCGTTCACCCCGAAAAGCCAGTCACCGATTTGGTATTTTGTGGACCTAAATCTAGCCTCAGGGCTTTTAATATTCAGTAATATTTTTGAATAGTGTCACAACTGAGATTTGTGACTGAGACTTTTTAGATAGTCTCGGGGATCCTACTATAATTGATTGAAACTTTGCCAACAGTAAAATGAAAAAGTTCCTTTTTGAAAACAAAATAAATATTTATTATAAATAAACAACGAAATGACATAATTTAGAATTTGTAACATGATTAAATCATACTTATATTATTATACTAGGGGTCAGCATTTGGATAGCCGTTATACAGGGCGATAAACAATTTAATAAAGGAAATGTTGGAAACGAAATTTGATTGCTTAAATAAAATTACTACAAATTTTGTTTCATGACAATATAATAACTTTGCTGTTTTATTACCTTTTAATATATTTGCTCACAAACTATTCCTTTCTATCATATTTTATTTTTTTTTTGATTTTGTTTGCATATACCGTGCGAGCAAAAATTATTTGCATCAAAGAGGGCTTGGATTAAAAAACGTAGGGCTTGGTTTAGATCACAATGATATGGGGACGATATATCTAACCAAATCTAGGTGTAAATTTTGTCAAATTCATATTATGACATGATATGCCAAACTTTTATTCATTAGAATAAATATACAGCGTGATCAAATAAGGACTATATCTCAAAAACTATTTGTTACCATTCTGGGGTAAAAAATTACTAATAAATTCGCTTAAAGGAATTTATCTGAATATTTTGATTGTTTTAAACTTTCAAAACTATAAATTAGGCCAACTAGATTCCAAATATTCATTTTGAATTATCATTTGAAAAAAGAATACAGGGATGTAGAATTTTAAAATTTTGTTGCAAATCCTTTTCACAAAACCAATTACAACAAATTGAAGATCCTCCTTTAAAAATTTATACTAAAGGCATATAAGTAGTAATACCGTGCGATAAAAAAATATTTGCATCAAAGAGGGCCTTGCATCTAAGGACGTAATGCTTAGCCGTAGAGCTTAATACCTATTGGGTGTCAGTAACTACCTGAATTAACAATCAATCAGTTATTCCGTCATTTTGGACAGTCGTTACAAGTAATTTTGATTCATCGCTAATTTTTCCAATTTCTTGAATAATTCACACAATGGGCTTTACGGAACAGCACAAAACATTCATGGTTGAAGCGTATTTTCGAATCGGGGTTAGAGTAAATGGTGAGTGGCAATACAATCCGGGTTTGTGCATGGATGATTTTCACGAACATTTTCCTAACGTTGCTTTTATTGCTGGGGATTTTTATCATTGCCTGAAAAGAACCGTGGCTGTGTTTAGGGAAACAGGTTCTATATAACACAAACAAGGAGCAGGAAAACCATCTGTAAGAACAGAACAATTTGTTGCAAACGTTCGTAAAATAATGCAAAATACGCCAACAAATTGACGACAGATTGATCAGTTTTCGATCAGACATTGAATTCCGACCTATAGATCACCTTGTTTAACGGTTATGGATTACTTCGTTTTTCATCATTTAAAGAACACCATTTTTAAAACACCAGTTGCAAATTTAGAACAATTACAAGAAAGGATTATCCAAAAATGTGGTACAGAGATGCTGGTCAACACTTTCGAAAATATGAAGAGACGTGAGAATTTATGCTTGGAGCATGGTGGCCAATTTCAGCAATTTATGTAATTATTTTTCTTTTTCTTTTTGTATATTCTTACTTTGTTAATTTTGTAAACAACAAAAATTAATTTGTATTTGTCTAGTTATTTTATTACTCATTAGTTTGGCATATCATGTCATAATATGAATTTGAAAAAATTTTAACCTAGATTTGGTTAGATATATGGTCCCCATATCATTGTGATCTAAACCAAGCCCTACGTTTTTTAATCCAAGCCCTCTTTAATGCAAATAATTTTGCTTGCACGGTATTATTAGTGACCCAAGGGCATACTTAATAAGATATATGAGTAGTTAACCAAGAAAAAAATAAATACCTTCATTTCATACGTTTCCTCACTATTTTAAACACTTTATGATTAGCGTCAAAGTCGTTTAAAACATCTTATATATTAGACATTTTTATATCATAATAATTAAGTATTTAAACTCTTAACACGGCTCACACGCGGATAATTTCTAAGAAAACACGTGACAAAAACACTTCATTGAAACTGAAACAGTGAATGTTTTTTTTATGAAAATCAGTTTTCCCAATCAGGCGCGTACGCAGGATTTTCGTCGGTTTTTTTATAAGCAAAATTAACATGTATTAAGTTGTATGTATTACATACAGGGTGTCCGAAATTAGTGCGGACGGTATTACGATCTCGAAAACTATAATAGATTGAACGACCTTTCAATGGGAAAGTTTTACACAATTATGTTTGCAGTTTATTGGTGCTTGCGAATCGATTCTGGTTCTATTGATTTTTGATATATTTTCAATAAATTAAAATGTTACATTTCCTTAGATCGGTTGTAACTACCGTGCGAGCAAACATTATTTGCATCAAAAAGGGCCTTGCATCTAAGGACGTAATGCTTAGCCGTAGAGCTTAATACCTGTTGGATGTCAGTAACTACCTGAATTTACAATCAATCAGTTATTCCGTCATCTTTGACGGTCGTTACAAGTAATTTGATTCATCGCTAATTTTTCCAATTTCTTGAACAATTCACGCAATGGGCTTTACGGAACAGCACAAAACATTCATGGTTGAAGCGTATTTTCGAAACGGGGTTGGAGTAAATGGTGAGTGGCAATACAATCCGGGTTTGTCCATGGACGATTTTCACGAACATTTTCCTAACGTTGCTTTTATTGCTGGGGATTTTTGTCACTGCTTGAAAAAAACCGTGGCTGTGTTTAAGGAAACAGGTTCTATCCAACACAAAAAAGGAGCAGGAAGACCATCTGTAAGAACAGAAAAACTTGTTGCAAAGGTGCGTGAAATAATGCAAAATACGCCAACAAATTGTATAAGACGCCTGTCCCAAGAAGTGGGAAGATCTTACGGAACATGCAGGACTATTCTTAAGAAGCAGCTAAATTTATTTTCTTATAAAGTGCAAGTATTCCAAGAAATACAAGCCGCAGATTTCAAAAGACGCAGGTATTACTCTCAATGGTTTACCCAAAATTTATTGGAAAGAAATGATTTATTATTAGACCTGACATTTTTTTCGGATGAAGCCTGGTTCCTGGTTCCACCTCTCCGGTTATCTGAATTCTCAGAATACACGCATGTGGAGTAGTGAAAATCCCCATTTTTTTGTCCACATTGCACCCTCAAAAAATTGGTGTCTGGTTAGCTGTTTCCCGAAGAAGAATTGTTGGTCCTATTTTTTTCCATGACACAGTTACAGCATAGCGGCATAGAGACAATATATTTTAATCTATTTGTGGAGCAATTACCTACTTGACGACGAACTACGTTTTGGATATTTTCAACAGGACGGTGCAACCGCCCATATAGCCGCCGAAACTATTAACTGCTTACGCAATTTTTTCGACGACAGATTGATCAGTTTTCGATCAGCCATTGAATTCCCACCTATATCACCTTATTTAACGGTTAGGGATTACTTCATTTTTCCTCATTTAAAGAACACTATTTTTAAAACACCAGTTGCAAATTTAGAACAATTTCAAGAAAGGATTATCCAAGAATGTGGTAACATTTCTCCAAAGATGCTGGTCGACACTTTCGAAAATATGAAGAGACGTGTGAATTTATGCTTGGAGCATGGCGGTGGCCAATTTCAGCAATTTATGTAATTATTTTTCTTTTTCTTTCTGTATATTTTTTCTTTGTTAATTTTGTAAACAACAAAAATAAATATGTATTGTCTACTTATTTTATTACTCATTAGTTTGGCATATCATGTCATAATATGAATTTGACAAAATTTTAACCTAGATTTGGTTAGATATATCGTCCCCATATCATTGTGATCTAAACCAAGCCCTACGTTTTTTAATCCAAGCCCTCTTTGATGCAAATAATTTTTGCTCGCACGGTATATGTTATTTCCCAATAGTTTTTAAATCTGTAAACACATTTTTATAGCAATTTTTTACATAAAATATGCCTATTTGGTAATATTTTAGTTGCACCATTTTGGTTTCCTGGAAACATCATCAATTTTCTTTTTTCTTATGCCGCCTATGCGCCTCTTCCCACTATAGGTTATAAATATCCTTAAAAATAAATCACACCTGCTTTCGCGGTTAGTAAGTAAAATAAAATTAAAATTAAGTTATAAGGCTTTGCAAAACCTATCAAATGGTTTAGTTGATTTACCATAAAGCTAGCGACGCTTTAAGCGTTTCGGAGTTTATTCATGCAAATTTAATCTAGAGAACATTCGTGTAATGATAAACATAATCCTTATTATGCCAGAACGGTTATTTTGTCAAGTATGAAAACTAAAGGGAACTGATGCATGGCGCAAAATCTTAAAATATAAAATTAAAGTTGCGAGAAAATCTAAAAATATTATATTTTTTACTGTTAAAACACTTTAGTTCTTTATGGAAAAGTAAAACAGATATTAGGCTTGAAATAATAAACCCCATCTTGTGTGGGCACCTGCACAACCACCTTGAAGGAAGCCTTGAAACAGAAACATCGACAACACTGCTTGAAGATCCATGTGTCACGTGACTTTTTTGAGGTTAGCCATTGTTTAGTATGTAATTTACGCGCGAACTAGATGTAGGTGTCGTATTAATTTGTATTTTTATCCGGTTCTCGATTGATATCTAATAGAAAATTTAAGTGACATGATTGCTAAGAACCTCTACAAAATATTGATGAAAATTTTTGGTGCGGGTTTGCTCTAATAGCATTAATAAAGTGAAAAATCCAACAGCCTGGCCGGCCTGGCGGTTTGTTTACGGGTCTTATAAAAGGAGGCAGAATTTTATTCGTTTTAATTTAAAAGTTGTGTTTTTGTATTCTAGTTAGGTCTTTGGGATAAACTTTATTGTTTTGTGGCTACAGTTAATTTAGTAAATATTGAAGTGTTTATTTAACTTGAAGGTATATGTGAATTAGTTTAAAAATATCACTAGTAGAGATAGTTCATAAGTAGGTAGGATACCTCTAGATACCTAGGTACTTAGGTAAGTACTATTTTTTTCTTTTAGTTTGTTTATTTATCAGCATGCTGTATTCCTGGGTGTAACTCTAACTATAAAAGTGTTTTAAAAGCGGGTGAAGAGAGTGTAATATATTTTTATAGTTTAGATTTGACCAATGACTGTATAAATATTGTTGATCAGATTTCAGTGGACATTGATATATGAAGGTAAAGGTTTTTTTAAAAGGTAATGAATTGGCTTACAATGATTTGAAATGGATTTTACCCTTTGAAATGAATCTAAGCAGGTGGTCTCAGCTTGAAAACGTATTGTCTCGGTACCAATTCATACATTGTGAAAGTAACGAAGTTACCCAGATAGTAGGTGACTTTCTTAAGGCAAGCGTAGATTTCTTAAACAAAGCCTTAAGCTTACTAAATTTTCAGACTTCAGAAGTCGATAGTCAATCCTGTAATTTAAACGCAGAAGATAATAATTTGTATAATAGAATATTACTTTTAATCGATCAAATAAATCTACTCGTAGTGAAACAAAAACAGCTTCTCAACGCAATATTACTATTATTTAATAACTAGGTAAGTTGCTCTTGTCATCCAAAACTAATTATTACTTTTTAGTAAATTTTATAATATCAATATAGTGGCAACAGAGCCAAAAAAACACAAAAAATATCAGAAAGAATAAAAAAAACTCGCCCGTTGCCGCGCGTCATAATAATAATAGCTTGTGGATCCGCAACTCCCAGCTGATGAGGCGTTGCCCGATGTCACTTCATGGCTTCTTTTCAAGGTGGTTGTGGCACGCGTCTAACAAGGTCGAAAAAATGTTTTTGACATATTGTATCAATAAACATGAAATTCCTGCGATGCAAAGCCTTCAGATGCGTCCGATGCTTTTACAACTTTATTTACATTTTGTACCAAGTTTAATAACGTTTTCGCATAAATGGATCGTAACTGTACATTTAGATTTATATATGTACTAGCATCTATCCGCGGCTTCGCTTCCCGCTTGTTGTAAATTCGATATTAAAACAAAGCAGAGGATTATTACTTACATATAGGTACAAACTACCCATTCATTAGAACCTTTAATCTTGCAAACAAACCCGGACAAACCCGAACACACCCATATTATTTCTTTTTACATTTGTTGGTACTTTCTCACAAAATTGGATTAGCGCAAGATGAAGAATGTAAGCGGTTCTGTTTGTTCATGAAAATAATATCAAGAATATAGATTCATCGTCATTATTAAAAAAATTATCTAGGTATTTCATTACAGATCGTTAATAAATCTCACAGAACTTTCCATGGACTTTGCGTTTATATATCTTAGAATTATAGACAGTTATAAATAGGTACCACTCACAAAATAGTCTACACCCCTTTTTTCAACCCGTAAGTGAATTTTAAAAGAATGACGAAACACGTATATTATTATTGTATTAAAGGACCTATATATATATATAAATTTGCTTAAAATTCAGGTGCTTGGACATGTCGAATATTATTTTTAATTGCGAATTTTTTGACATAAGATATGAGTATACAGGTTGTCTCAAGAAGATCATATACCGTCAACATTAAATTGTTTAAATATAACACCTTGTATATTATATTATTTTTAAATTCTACGATACTGAACACTTTTTGTATAACATACCATATATCTCCAAAATCAACGGTTATACCTATTGACATTTTAATATTTTTCTCAAAAAATGCTGAGATCCGTGGATTTTTAGTTTTAATTGCACATTTCTTTATTATTATTGTAACCTGTTACCTAAATTAATTTATTTTGACACAGACATTTACTTCTTGTCGAAAACTCTTCAAATTGTGTAGATCTATCTAACTTCAAGTAATTCTGTAAAAATGGCGCGGTTAAGTGAAAAAGGTAGGATAGAGGCACTAATGATGCTTGGCTATGGAGATAGGATGCGAACCCAAACAGAAGTGTGTGAGTTATTTAACAATAAGTACCCAAAGCGAGCACCAATATCTCAATTTGTTGTTAGTAACATTGTAAAAAAATATAGGGATTTGGGGCATGTTAGTTAGAGACAATTATATCCAAGGTCGACCTAGGATTTCAGAAGATGTTTAGTTAAATGTCCTCTTAGCTGTCCAAGAAAACCACCATAGTGTTACTCGCGGTATTGCCACGGAAAATAATATTTGTCAAGCACCGTATTGAATTATTTACACAAAAATAAATGGCATCCCTATAGGGTACAGTTGGTTCATGAACTTAATGAAGATGACCCGGATAAAAGAACAGAATTTTGCAAAATAATGATGAACAGATACATTGAAGATCCTCAAATTTTAAAAATAATTCTGATGAAGCAACGTTTACTCTAAATGGGCATGTCAATCGCCAAAACTGTCGATATTGGGCTAAGGAAAATCTGCACTGGATCATGGAGTCCCACACACAATACCTGCAAAAAGTGAATGGTTGGGCTGGAATTGTTGATAACTGGATTTTATCTTTTTTGATGGTACCTACGGTAAATGGCGAACTGTATCTAGAATTTTTAGAATTTGAGTTAATACCGGCACTTGCTGTACTCTATCCAAATCCACATGAGTCAGACATTCCCAATAATAACTTATGGTACCAGCAAGACGGAGCACCAGCCCATTACACACGCCCGGTGCGTGAGTACTTGGATACAGTCTTTCCTGGCAAGTGGATTGGTCGACGGGGTCCAATAGAATCGCCGGCAAGGTCACCAGATTTGACCCCCCTAGATTTTCTTCTGTGGGGCTATTTAAAATCTTAAGTATACTTTAACAGACCTAACAATATTCATGAACTTACAGCTCGAATAAGGCATGAGGTTAGATTAATAGAGCCCCAGCAGCGGCGCACCCAGGATTTTATGTTAGGGGGGCCCGCCAACCAGTGCTGGAAGCAAATTTTTTAATAAACTTTTAAGTTACGCATTTTTCTAGAACTTTGGAGCTTTTTTAACAGGTACTCTTGCAGGGAAGATCGCAATAGCCTAGTCATGGGAGTCGTTAAACGGTTTCTTAGGGGGGAGGAGGGCATTGGCGGCTTGTGACTTGTTAACTTGGGGGTGTACTAAAAGCCTGCTGTAGGCAAAATGCGCCGCAGGCGAAATTTTTTTAAGACCACGCCCAAATTTGGTCAATAATTATTATAGTAAATATTTTAAAATTTATGATTACCTTCTTATTCTATTGAAAATGAAATAAGATAAAAAATAAAAAGGCTAATTTATTTTTCATTAGTGGGTACATTGTTTAAAAGTAAAGTTCATTCATCTGTTTTTATTTGCAGCAAACTTATCAATAACAATAAAGTCCATAGATTTACACTTTGTGGTATGTATCAAGTTAATTTCGAGAGTTTAGGTCTTCCCTTAATTTTAATTTCAATTTTTTGCTCAATACTTAATGAGCTAAAATTGTTTCTCAAACATTCATAGTCGTATTGGCATTAAAACTGTTTATTTTTATTAAAATAAGTCTTTACTACTCCAAAATAATAACAAAAATATAAACGAAAACTCGAAATAATAAATTCATACATTCAATCAAACCACATTAAACCTCAATAAGTCAACTTTTGTCAATAAGTCAACTTCCAGGAGGAGGGGGGGGCAAATGCCCCACCTGGCCCCCCTTAAACGAGGCCCGTGAGGTAAATCTAAGAAAATTGACTTTTTAAAATACTTATCCACTTTCATAATTTTTCATTTCATTGGGAGTTTTAGGGGGCCAAGGCCCCCTTGCCCCCCCCCCTGGGTGCGCCACTGAGCCCTAGGTAATCCATAACGTTTTGAAAGAATTCAAAGATCGACTTGCATATTGCCAGGAAGTTGGTGGCGGTCAATTTTAACATTTTTTATTAAAATAAAATTTAATATAGTCTATGTAAATATTTTAGACTAAATAGATGTAAAGAGTTCATTTTTAATTGTAGTTTTCGTACCAGAAAAAATGTCAATAGATATATCGAAAACCGTTGATTTTGGAGATATGGTATGTTTTACCAGAAGTGTTCAGAATATATCGTAGAATTTCAAAATAATATAATATACAGGGTGTTCTATTTAGAAAAATCAATGTTGACGGTATATGTTCTTCTTGAGACAACCTGTATACACATTTCTTATATCAAAAAATTCGTAATTAAAAATAATAATCGACATGTCCAAGCGTTTTTCCAGGAAATAATCACCTGAATTTTAAACGAATTTATTCCAACCTTTTTGAGCTCACTGTATACCAATAATTATTACACCTTCACCAGTTTTAGTTTTTGAGATACAGAAATTCCTATAAAAATTTCAACCCCCGTTTTTACCCCCTTAGGGGTTGATTTTCAATAAATCCCTTTTTAGTGAATGCTTACGCCATAAGGAGAAAACATCCTTTAAATTTCATGATTCTAAAATTGGGGGTTTAGGCGGGTCGTTTTTATTATTTAAGTTCTATTATGTTTAATCTACCAGCATGTTAGTAGCAGAGTGTTTTGTTTGCTTTCTCACTATATGTTTTAAGCTTTAGGCCTTTGCTTACGTCGTGTTAGTTTCACACCTGCTTCCGAAGGAAAGCTAAAAAAGATATAAAAAGTTTTCCCAAGTCAGAAACGAGGAGTGGGCGGACACGAATACCCTTAGGCATTAAGACAAGACCAGCAGGGGTTTATTGTTTATCCTGTTTATGTCAAACTTTGAACGATTTGCTCAATTGAGCAAACAACTGGAGATAAGATGGTATAGATATTAAATTTTTTTTATTATGTTATGAAATTTTTTAGTTTTATCGGCGTAAAAACAATCTATGATATTTTCACTTGTAATACCACTAGAAGTCAAATTATATCCAGAAATATTTTTGAGCACATGAATATTTTGAAAACTTTTGCGAGCCGGAGGCGAGGAAAAATTTTCTTAAAATATTCGTGTGCGAGAATAGTAGATTCTGTAACGAGGTTGGAATGAAAATTCGATCCGACTGGAAGATTCCGAACGTGAGCGTAGCGAGCGTGAGGAACCACGAGTATCGAATTTTCATTCTAACCGAGTAGCAGACTATATTTTCTCCACGACCATCCAGTTCCATATCTGATTCATCCGATTTTTCACTCATTTTTTGACTTGCACTAAAATTTGTCTAAAAATAATTATTACAACGCGGCCATTTTTATCTGACACTGACAGTTTCGAAATTCATGGCAACCTATGTCGTTTATATCAATTACAGAATATTCATTCCGTATCTTGTTATGGAATGAAAATACACGCAAAACGCATAAGAAGCAAGTGTTTCAGAATAAATATTCCAACTCAAGAGCGAGAATTTTTACATTCTATTATCAAAAATGATTTTGGAATTATTGCATTCAGTAATGGTCGTGGAGAAAAACTTTTAAGGTATAATTTGATTTCAAATGGTATTTGGTACGAAAATTTCACAACAAAATGAGTTTATAATAGATATTTGTTATTAATTAGTTATACGTCAATAAATATAGAATGCTTTGAAACTACTTTAAATGCCAAATTTTGAAAAAAATATGTCAGTTGTAGTTGTGCCTATACAGGGTCACCCAAAAGTAATGGGACACAGAGCAACAGCAGACTCCTTAAGGCGAAATATTGCGATTTATTTAAAGTTGCCTTATCCCAAAATTGATAACAACTAATCAGGGTGTCAAAGTTTTCATTTTGTTTTCGTTTTTTGCGATTATTTTTTACCGAAACGACAAAGCAGCACAAAATTAAGGGTTTTGAGGTGAGGAATTCAAAATTTTCCATAGTTTTTGCGTAACCAGTAGAGGGCGCTGCCTATGGCATGGCCCACTCTTTTTAGCTGGCATAACTTTGTTTAGACTTCTTATATCAATCCGACTATTAAAAAAATAAGTTACTTACTTCCTTTCCATCACAAACGTATAACTTATTGAAGTCGCTAGGAGCAACCATTTTCGAGATAATCGCATTTGATATTTTTAATGCAAGAATGCTAAAATATTTAAAATAATTATGTATTCGTATTAGTATTATTTATCACAGCTGGCCTTGATATAACGACGTTATTAAGGCAACAACATGGTACACAAGGTATCATCTGTCAAAGTTAATAACATTTATTATTAGAATAGAATCAGTAATTCCGTAGGTATACGAAAAAGCGTTTTTATTAGAAAAAAATAGTCAACATTACATTAACTTTGACACTTAGCAAATGTAGCTGATTTACAATAATTTTAAGTTAAAAATTCACCGTTGCTCGATTTTCCGTTGTTTTTGGACCACGTACTTAGTTGCATTGGACATATAAAATGCGATTATCTCGAAAATGGTTGCTCCTAGCGACTTCAATGATTTATACGTTTTTGAGTAAGAAGTCAAGTAACTTATTTTTTTAATAGTAGGATTGATATACGAAGCCTAAACAAAGGTATGCCAGCTAAAAGGAGTGGGCCATGCCGTAGGCAGCGCCCTCTACTGGTCACACAAAAACTATGGATAATTTTAAATTCCTCACCTCAAAAACCCTAAAACCCTTAATTTTGTGCTGCTATGTCGTTTCGTTAAGAAATAATCGCAAAAAAACGAAAACATAATTAAAACTTTGACACCCTGTATCTTGGTTGTTATCAATTTTGGGATAAGGCAAGTTTAAATAAATCGCATTATTTCGCCTTAAGGAGTCTGCTGTTGCTCTGTGTCCCATTACTTTTGGGACACCCTGTATAGGTAAGTAACCGCAGCACAAGACCGCAGTCATTTAACATTTAGTGTTGGTTTATGAAGTGCAGATAAGGATGGCAAGATGAATCGCTTTGGTCAAAATAATATGGAAGAAGTTAGGCAAGAAATTGAATTAGAAGTAAAACTATCATTAATTGATACTTTACAGTGCCTAATTATTATGAATGGATTACATTTTTAGTTATCAATTTTAGTAACATGAAAACACCAATTCTAGGTTTCATATGATTCATATTGTTTCGTAATATTGGGTTTAGTAGTTGGTTGAAAATAATTTTTTAGAAATAAATCTGCCTGGTTAAACTTTTTTCTACCAATTTTAGTACCACAAAAACAACACCTTCAGATTTAATATATCTTATATTCTTATCTTATATTTAGTTTAGTTCACTAAAGTGGTAAAGAATTATATATTAGAAATCTTTCCTTGCTATATTTGCCAAAACAAACCGAGCGATTTTAAAGCATGAAAATACATCGCCTACTTATTATTGTTTTATCTAGTTTTGAGGATATGAAATGTCAACAATTAAAAGTCATTCGTAAGATCTGCATCTTGCTGATAGTTGTTCGTCGAGGTATTTAATTTAATATTCTGAAATTACTCGTTTTAAAAAATACAAGATTTGCATTTTGTGCAGAAAAATATCCGACGTTAAAACCCATCACCGTACTAGTTTTTTTTTGGAAGATCTCATTGCCGAATGCGGTAGTGAATTAGAGGAAGATAATTTGTTCTCGATTATCCAGCAATAGCTTTTAGAAAAATCAACAAAATACAGATTATTACGTGGACAAGAAGTTAACAAAATTGTGTCCAAATATTACCTATATTATTTAAAACACAGAATTTGTCCATCGGATTATTTGCCATTGAAAAGGGTAGAGGTAGAAAGAGAATTTAAGGTACATTTACAGTTTGTAACTAAAAATTATGTATCTCAAAAATAAATTATTTTGTCTTGTTTAGGCGTTTTTATTCCTTTAATATTAACTTTACATTAATTAAAGAAACTTAAAATTAAGTATAGAAAGTTTGACAAAACGTACTGGTTGATTGTTGACGGTTGACATTTTATAAAGTTCCGTGTTGTCACTTTATATTATGTCCAAAAATGTCCACTGTAGTACCCTCCAGGGTACCCCAGAAAGGGAAAATTTCCGTAAAAAATACAAAGGTTGCCATGGCAACGTTATGAAATTATTGTATTTCATTGGATGAATATTGATGGCGTGAAATTTTCAATAGTATACCTTTATACACAACTCATCGTTAACAAGGTACTGACAATTAAAAAATAGTACAATAAAGTACACGTTTTATAAAGCATTATATTATAGCAAGGGTCCATGTTAAAAAACGAGCCGCTTGCGGCGAGTTTTTTAAGGGGACAAGTGCTATAATGGCTTTATAAAACATGTGCTTTATACTACTTTTTCTATTTTGTCGTTTTTTTAAATAAATAAACACATATTTAAAAAGAAAACAAACCCTTCAAAATTTATAAATTTTTATGTCCAAAATTTATGTTGGTAACACTATTACAATTTTTTTATCAAGCTTGCCATGAAAATAAATAAATTTTAAATTGTGTCAGTCAAATTGCCATGAAATTTGTGTTTTAAATTTTCATTTATATTAAGAAAATAATATGGAGCAAGATAATTTAAGTTTAACTCCCCCCGAGTTAAGGGATATTGCACATAAATCTATCAATCAACTTTTACCAGAAAAATCCCGGAAAATGTATGAAAAGGACTATGAGACGTTCACAAGTTGGTGTAATACAAAGGGCGTTTGTAAGATTTCTGAAAATGTTTTACTAGCTTATTTCGAGGAAGAAAGTAAAACCAAAATGTCATCGACCCTGTGGTCCTTAAACTCAAAATTAAGAGCTTGTATTAATATTGACAATAACATAGATATAAAGGATTTTGCTAGACTGCAATTATTGTTAAAAAAAATCTGTGGTCTACAAACCCAAAAAGTCTCTTGTATTAGACTTAGATGATATTAAGTTTATAAATGGGGCTGATAATAGCAGTTATTTAGGATTAAAAGTAATTAGTATTTACATTACATATCTATATGCATTTTGTTTTTATCAATTTCACAGGTTTTATAAAAATTATTTTTTTCCATTAAAGTTATTCTATCGTATGAACAGCTGGTAGACAGCTATCCAAATACAATAGTAGTAACTATGTAAATTCTAGGTTGCTTTACTTATGGGGTATAATGGAGCATGCCGGAGAGAAGAACTGACAAATATGGATGTAAAAGACATTCACTTTAAGGTTGCTTCTATTACAGTACACATTCCCAAAACTAAAACACGTGTACCAAGAATGTTTTTTATAAATAGATCAATTATGGATTAATTTGATTAGACATTATTTTGATTTACGTCCTAAAAATCTTACAACATCAAGATTTTTTCTTATACGTATAGAAATGGGCATTGCATAAACTCACCTGTAGGTCTAAATACAATGGGAAAAGCTCCTAGCCTTATTGCAAAATACCTGTGCAAACCAAATCCAGGATGTTTTACTGGCCACTGTTTTAGACGGTCTAGTGTCACCGAGCTGGCCAACAAGGGAAGCGATTTGGTTGCCATTAAAAGGCACGGGGGATGGAAGTCTTCACCCGTGGCTGAAGGCTAATATTGAAGGTTCTCTAAAAGCAAAAATGGATGCAGCGCAGAGACTCTCTTCTAGTTCAACGCCTTCATTAATAGATAATATTGATAATACTGTTACACCCTTACCTGGAACATCAAGATCGACAATTGAAGGTGTAGAAACTGCTTTTCAACCAAGCCTTATTAAAAATGGATTGGATTCTGGGGTCAGCTATCACAAAGTTTCGCATACTATGTCTTTAAAAAATACTCAAACTATGCCAGAATTTAAGGTTAACGCGTCCGACACAAATACAGTGACATTAAATGTTTATAACAACTGCACTATAAACAATTCCTAATTAACATTATATAGTTGGAATTTGTATTTTTGAGTTTATTATTGATATTTTTTGCAAAATAGTTCTCCGTCAATATAGTAACTTACGTTACAAGACCGGAAAGTAGTGTTTTTCAGGTCGAGACAAGCATTTCCAGAGCGAGCCATAGACGAGTCCTGGAAGCTTGGAGAGACCTGGAAAACACTAATTTTCGGTTGCGTGACGTACAATATTTTTTTTAAGATCGACACTTCGATATATTTTATAATCTACGCGAAACAAGTTTAACATAAAGAACAAAATTAAAAATCAACGAACTGTCACTCGACAATACATCGAAATGTTGTTGTCATAATAACGAAATCAAGGTATCTTGTATTATCAAAGAGCGATTGGAAAAACAAAAAACAGGGTGACAGTGACATTAGAGACCGGAAAAGTGACATTAGAGTCCGGACAAGATTTTTCCGGTCTCTAATGTCACTTTTCCGGTCTTGCGATCGGAAAAACGTTATTTTCTAGACGAAAAATTGTCCAGAAAGTGTAAATTTTCTGGTCGGTTTTAAAAAAAAAGTTATTATATAATATGTGTTTTTTAATGAACTAAAACAATACATACAGATTTGTAGATCTAGGCAACCAAACATACATACGTGGGTTCGTGTAGTATTTTGCACATTTGGACTAAAAAATATTAGTTATCTAGAATGCTATGCTAAATGGTGAAAAAAAAACATGTCATAAAATTCGGAGTTCGAAATAGATATATTTCGAACTCGCTAGCGCGTTCGAAATAGATCTGTTTCGAGACAAAATTAGAAAAATATATTTTTACACTTTGCAACAGCCCATTTATGGTGCAACTTGAAAAAAACAGCTTGCACATTCCTATCTGTTAAACTTAAACAAAAATACAAAGCGGTGGTTTTAGAATGTTTTTCTGGTTTATGCTATAACTAAAGGGCGGATTATATGCACTCATGTTCGGCCAAAATATGGGCATATATATGCCTTATTTACCTTTAAAATATGCAGTTATTTGCATTTTTTTACTAAATATGCATACTGGCAATATTTCTTAATATATTATAGTAAAATGAGGTAAAGAAACACATTGGGTTCTAAAAAATATGTTTGTTTATTTTTAAAAAAATGCAAAAATAAACAAGGAAACATAAAAGTAAACAAATTTTTTAACTTAAAATTGTATAAAAGGCATTTATTACTAAATATTTTTCAAAATTTTCAACTAAAAAGGATTATCTTCTATTAGATATATTTATACAAAGAGAAGCTTTTTTCAACGTCTACTGATGTAATCGAACAATACTGCAACAAGTGCAACTTAGGGAGCAAAATATAAGCCCAAGATACAACTTCGTTGGATGGTTTACCCTCAGAAATGCTTTTTATTGCAGTTACGTATTTAAATCAATCATACTTTTTTACAGTTACATCCAATTCTTTCCTTACTTGACCTCCTACTTTACTGGGAATGTTGTTACATTTAGCGGAAAAAGTTTCAACAATACTAATTGACTCTCTTAAGCTACACTTGCACTTTTTAACAACTCTTTACTTTGCAAGACACAATACGAATCGTCATCTTAATCCAAAATTAGTTCTTTAATGGCTTCGAAATGCTCTGCGTAAAATATAGCTTAATCCATGTTCCCTACCGGGTAATTATAGGTTCTGGAGGTAATCTCACTCTTGGTAATCTCTCCTTATACAACTGCTACTCTAAGAGGTGTTTTAGAGACACTTTTACATTTGAAATTAATTTATTTACCAAATGTTTATTTACCAGAAGTAGGTAGGTAGGTATGTACACCCTATTTCTACTAAACATATTATTCTTGCTTTTTCAATAATACTTAAATGAGGCATTTTTAAATCAAATAAGATAATGACAATACTTTGACAGATATCATGATAACAATTACCACGTTATAAAGGTAATAAAGGTAAAAAAGTTGTATTAACAGTGTCACAGTTTAGTGTACGAAATTATCGAAATAGATATATTTCGAACTCGCTAGCGCGTTCGAAATAGATCTGTTTCGAGACAAAATTAGAAAAATATATTTTTACACTTTGCAACAGCCCATTTATGGTGCAACTTGAAAAAAACAGCTTGCACATTCCTATCTGTTAAACTTAAACAAAAATACAAAGCGGTGGTTTTAGAATGTTTTTCTGGTTTATGCTATAACTAAAGGGCGGATTATATGCACTCATGTTCGGCCAAAATATGGGCATATATATGCCTTATTTACCTTTAAAATATGCAGTTATTTGCATTTTTTTACTAAATATGCATACTGGCAATATTTCTTAATATATTATAGTAAAATGAGGTAAAGAAACACATTGGGTTCTAAAAAATATGTTTGTTTATTTTTAAAAAAATGCAAAAATAAACAAGGAAACATAAAAGTAAACAAATTTTTTAACTTAAAATTGTATAAAAGGCATTTATTACTAAATATTTTTCAAAATTTTCAACTAAAAAGGATTATCTTCTATTAGATATATTTATACAAAGAGAAGCTTTTTTCAACGTCTACTGATGTAATCGAACAATACTGCAACAAGTGCAACTTAGGGAGCAAAATATAAGCCCAAGATACAACTTCGTTGGATGGTTTACCCTCAGAAATGCTTTTTATTGCAGTTACGTATTTAAATCAATCATACTTTTTTACAGTTACATCCAATTCTTTCCTTACTTGACCTCCTACTTTACTGGGAATGTTGTTACATTTAGCGGAAAAAGTTTCAACAATACTAATTGACTCTCTTAAGCTACACTTGCACTTTTTAACAACTCTTTACTTTGCAAGACACAATACGAATCGTCATCTTAATCCAAAATTAGTTCTTTAATGGCTTCGAAATGCTCTGCGTAAAATATAGCTTAATCCATGTTCCCTACCGGGTAATTATAGGTTCTGGAGGTAATCTCACTCTTGGTAATCTCTCCTTATACAACTGCTACTCTAAGAGGTGTTTTAGAGACACTTTTACATTTGAAATTAATTTATTTACCAAATGTTTATTTACCAGAAGTAGGTAGGTAGGTATGTACACCCTATTTCTACTAAACATATTATTCTTGCTTTTTCAATAATACTTAAATGAGGCATTTTTAAATCAAATAAGATAATGACAATACTTTGACAGATATCATGATAACAATTACCACGTTATAAAGGTAATAAAGGTAAAAAAGTTGTATTAACAGTGTCACAGTTTAGTGTACGAAATTATCTGTCGTCAACTGTACGGTAAACGGTTTCCAAGCTACAGCCGGCGTCCCTTTTTAGTTGTACACTCCCTACTACCCTACTATAATGCTGGTCTATTACATTTTTATGCTTTAAACATAATGAAGCCCTAAAATAATTTGTAAAACCCCGATATCATAACAAAACAAGCACATTTAGTCTAACAGGGCCTTATCGCCGTCTATAAACATGTACATACATAAAATATTACAGCCCACAAGGTGTCCCGTTCTATTATCGCGCAAACGGTCGTTATAAATGTTATGTATGTTTCGGTAGAAATTTTAAATGGACAAGGTGATTGTTGAAATGAGATATAATTGTAACGAAAAATAAAATATAGCTCTCTAATATCTTTAAGGATTGATGTAACGAAACAATTAACAGAAATTGAATCAGGGAAAGAGGTCAAATAAATTCACCCTTAATGGTCACTGTTTTCTAACGAAGTGGCGGAAGTGCCCATATAAAATAAATAAATAGTCTTTATTAGGCAAGGCACAGCCAATGGCTGCTTAGGCCCAACCTGAAAATATCTTTTACAGTACAATCTAACACTAAATGTTAGAAATTCAATAGAAACTATCCTAATTTACAAATAAAACGTACAATTTTATGCCTAAACCAGTCTGATTTGGCGAGACAAAAAGACACTGGGCTATAAATATGGTATGATTTATTTTATTTTTTAATTATTCCAATAAAAATCCCAAAAACATTTATTTATTAGGGATTCTCTACTGATTACAACATCTAAAATAATATAATTGGTAAATATAACTAATTAAAATACAAGGTAAGTCAATAAAAATAAATATTTAAAACTAAAATAATACTTAAAATGTTAATATTCAATAAAAAAAAAATATTTAAATATGTATAAAATAATATCGTTTTTAGATACCGTGCGAGTAAAAATTATTTGCATCAAAGAGGGCTTGGATTTAAAAAAGTAGAGCTTGGTTTAGATCACAATGATATGGGGACGATAAATATATCTAACCAAATCTAGGTTAAAATTTTGTCAAATTCATATTATGACATGATATGCCAAACTAATGAGTAATAAAATAAGTAGACAAATACAAGTTTATTTTTGTTGTTTACAAAATTAACAAAGTAAGAATATACAGAAAGAAAAAGAATAATAATTACATAAATTGCTGAAATTGACCAGGCTACATCCGAAAAAAATGTCAGGTCCAATAAATCATTTCTTTCCAATAAATTTTGGGTAAACCATTGAGAGTAATTCCTGCGTCTTTCAAAATCTGCGGCTTGTATTTCTTGGAATACTTGCACTTTATTAGGAAATAAATTTAGCTGCTTCTTAAGAATTGTCCTGCATGTTCCATAAGATCTTCCCACTTCTTGGGACAGGCGTCTTATACAATTTGTTGGCGTATTTTGCATTATTTCACGAACGTTTGCAACAAGTTCTTCTGTTCTTACAGATGGTCTTCCTGCTCTTTTTTGTGTTGTATAGAACCTGTTTCCCTAAACACAGCCACGGTTATTTTCAGGCATTGATAAAAATTCCCAGCATTAAAAGCAACGTTAGGAAAATCGTCCATGCACAAATCCGGATTGTATTGCCACTAACCATTTACTCTAACCCCGTTTCGAAAATAAGATTCATCCATGAATGTTTTGTGCTGTTCCGTAAAGCCCATTGTGTAAATTGTTCAAGAAATTGGAAAAATTAGCGATGCATCAAATTACTTGTAATGACTGTCAAAGATGACAGAATAACTGATTAGTTAAGTCAGGTAGTTACTGACACCCAACAGGTATTAAGCTCTACGGCTAAGCATTACGTCCTTAGATGCAAGGCCCTCTTTGATGCATTGCTCGCACGGTATAATTTTTAAATAATTTTGAAAAGAATAATTAATTATAAAAGAAGTGCATGTTTAAAATTTAGCTTCCCCTTTTTTAGGTATTTTCTTAATTATCATAATTTTAGTTGAATATTGTCTATTCAAGGAATATATATTTTTAATTGCTTTATTTTGTAATGCTTGTAAAGGGTTAAGCAAATTTTGAAAAGTCGATACCCATATTAAAGTTAAATATTGTAAATGAGAGTAAATAATAGCAAAATAAATAGGACGTAACATATAATTTGGAGTCAAAAAACTAAGTTTTTTAAAAATCCCCACTGATGCAACTATTTTCTGTTTAATATGATATGTTCTCTTTTCCTGACATTGGGCGAAAACCGCATATACGCGTTTTGTAGGACTTGAATTCTATGTGCGTCCTGCTGACTTAAACACGGTCCATAGATCGTGTCACAATGTCAGGTATTCCGTTAATTTGAGTTTAACCTGCGTGTTAAGAACATATTTAAATTTATACAAGGATTTGAGTCTGCCATAAGGTCGGCTTGACAAGCCATCCACATGCTTCGTAAATGTAAGGTTATTATCAAATACAACACCACGATTTCGAGAAGTTGACTGAAATGGGATCACAACATTATTTAAGACTAATTTGTCATTAACATTCACCTTTGCACACTGACGATCACTACCAAGAAGCATAGCTGTTGTTTTACTGTGATTAAGTATTAAGGCATTTTCCTTCGACCATAAACTTAGGCTGTTCATATCAGTATTTATACGCTGCACAGATATAAGTTCGCAGTAATGGTCAAATGTTTTAGCGGCTTATCTATCAATCGCTGTTGTTATACTAATGTTTTTAAATACTGTTAAAACTGCTACTTTATAACTAATCTATACTAAATTTTATATAAAATTGTAAAGTGACTGACTATTAAAATTACTCAAATTAACAGAAATAATTTACGCCTTTTAACAAAAAGTTTTATTTATTATAGCTCTAAAAAGAGACAAAACACAATGTCATGATTGCCATTCTACAAGATCCAAATTTTATTATCGTAAAATATTTTACATATATGTTATATGAGCCCGTAATAAACTACAGCCTACATATGTATTTTCTAATTTAAAAAATATCCCTCGTTCTGTTTTCTATATCATGGATCTAAACGTCATCCTGTAAGATAGTAAAACCACTGTTCAGGGGTGAATCTTATATAGGAGAGGCGAAGCACAAGGTTATTGATTACATTTTGACTATCCTTTAACCTTTATGTCCTAAGACCGAGTCCCCATGGGCGTAAATTTGACAGTGTACCTATTATATAAAAGGTAATTTGTTCATTAACCGCTATTTTGAAAATGCCGCCTAATCGACCAATAACGTGACACTTACGCTGTCACGGATCTAATCAACGACGAGCTCTAAGAGATGAAAACCGATCGCATAAAAGCCATCTATAACTTTACAAAACCATTTAATATCAGCTGCGATTGTGATATATGGAGAAAAGGAACACATCCGACATTAAACAAATGCTTCGTCTGGCACACTGATGGATCAAAAACGGCCAACGGTGTAAGCGCAGGTATATTTGAGGAAAGATCCAAAATGGATATAAACATCCCCCTGGAAAATTACGCCACAGTATACCAAGCAGAAGTTCATACCGTGCGAGCAAAAATTATTTGCATCAAAGAGGGCCTTGCATCAAAGGACGTAATGCTTAGCCGTAGAGCTTAATACCTGTTGGGTGTCAGTAACTACCTGAATTAACAATCAATCAGTTGTTTCGTCATCTTTGAGAGTCGTTACAAGTAATTTGATTCATCGCTAATTTTTCCAATTTCTTGAACAATTCACACAATGGGCTTTACGGAACAGCACAAAACATTCATAGCGTATTTTCGAAACGGGGTTAGAGTAAATTGTGAGTGGCAATACAATCCGGGTTTGTGCATGGACGATTTTCACGAACATTTTCCCAACGTTATTGCTTTTATTGCTGAATATTTTTATCATTGCCTGAAAAGAACCCTGGCTGTGTTTAGGGAAACAGGTTCTATACTACACAAAACAGGAGCAGAAAGACCATCTGTAAGAACAGAAGAACTTGTTGCAAACGTTCGTGAAATAATGCAAAATACGCCAACAAATTGTATAAGACGCCTGTCCCAAGAAGTGGGAAGATCTTATGGAACATGCAGGACTATTCTTAAGAAACAGCTAAATTTATTTCCTTATAAAGTGCAAGTATTTCAAAAAATACAAGCCGCAGATTTTAAAAGACGCAGGAATTACTCTCAATGGTTTACCCAACATTTATTGGAACTAATGATTTATTAGACCTGTCTGCTTCCACCTCTCCGGTTATGTGAATTCTCAGAATACACGCATGTGGAGTAGTGAAAATCCCCATTTTTTTGTAGAGTCCACATTGCACCCTCAAAAAATTGGTGTCTGGTAAGCTGTTTTTTTTTTATTTATTTATTTTACGTCGGCCTTTTTCCTCAACGAGGCCAATCACCGACGCCAGGGAATTTGTCACACACTATCTGGTAATTTTGCCGAATCCCTCTTTGTAGAGGGTAGGGTTCTGTAACGTGCCAACATCCATGACACCGGGCCCACAGTTTAACGTCTCTTCCGAAAACCGAATTCCAAATTTAACATCGACGTTGCCGGCACCGGGAATGACCGCTGCGCTGACCACTAGACCACAACGCCGATAATGGTTAGCTGTTTCCCGAAGAAGCATTGTTGGTCCTATTTTTTCCATGACACAGTTACAGCACAGCGGTATAGAGACAATATTTTGAATCCATTTGTGGAGCAATTACTTGACGGCGAACTACGTTTTGGATATTTTCAACAGGACGGTGCAACCGCCCATACAGCCGCCGAAACTATTAACTACTTACGCAATATTTTCGACGACAGATTGATCAGTTTTCGATCAGACATTGAATTTCCACCTAGATCACCTTGTTTAACGGTTATGGATAACTCCAGATATGCTGGTCAACACTTTCGAAAATATGAAGAGACGTGTGAATTTATGCTTGGAGCATGGCGGTGGCCAATTTCAGCAATTTATGTAATTATTTTTCTTTTTCTTTCTGTACATTCTTACTTTGTTAATTTTGTAAACAACAAAAATAAATCTGTATTTGTCTACTTATTTTATTACTCATAAGTTTGGATATCATGTCATATTATGAATCTGACAAAATTTTAACATAGATTTGGTTAGAAGTATCGTCCCCATATCATTGTGATCTAAACCAAGCCCCACGTTTTTTAATCCAAGCCCTCTTTGATGCAAATAATTTTTGCTCGCACGGTACAATACACGCCTTTAACCAACCCACCAACTAACCCAAGGAAACTTGAAATGACGCTATTGCCTACTAAAAATAAAATACCCAACACTGTTACTAAAAGTCCCTAATAACATTAACGGATGGAAGGATAGAGAGAAATAATTTCCCCTATCCCCATTCTCCTAATCGTCAAATATGTTATCTATTGAGAATTATGACTTTAGTAAGCCTATTATTTCTAATAATATACAGTAAATTAATTTTAAGACGTCGACTCAGACGCCTACGTTACACACAACTATATATTTTTTCTTTGGCATCAAAAATTTATTATAATAAGCACAAAATTTTTTCATTAATAAAACTAGGTACGTTTTAACTTACTAAATGAGGGGATCAAGGATGGTAGAGTAAAGGGTAGATTTTGTTTAAGTAGATTTTTAAATGTTCATGGGCATGGGGGTCAGGAGATACAGGGTGTTATGGATTTAAACCTGTAAATACTGGTATAAAACACGTCCTAAAAGAAATGTAATGTAGTTTTACATAGATACATATTATCTATCACTACAGGAAGATTCTCGTAGCTTAAGTACACAACTTTAAAGGCGAGGTTAAAAGACAAAACGACAGATACTGGACACAGGAAAATCCTCATTGGTTCATCAATCACACCCAGTATAATAAAAAAGTTAATGTTTGGGCTGGCATTTTTGAAAATAGAGTAATCGGACCATTTTTCTTTGATGAGAGCCTCACTATAGAAAGATATTTTAATTTCCTTCGAAATGATCAGGTTTCACCTCGTGCCACTTTATTTCCAGATGATGATGATGATGATTATCCTGATTTATCAAGTTTAACCTTATGTTTTCAACAGGATGGTGCTCATCTAAGGGAGTATATACTTTAATACAATTTTTCCGGGGCCGTGGTGGATAAGTAAACGGGGGAAAATAGAGTAGCCACCAAGGTCGCCCGATCTTAACCCACTAGACTTTTTTTGTGGGGCTACGTCAAAAATTTAGTTTATAAATCTAAACCCAACTCGATAAACTCGCTTAAGGAGTTCATTCGACGAATAATACGACAAATTATTTGACAAAATGTGATTTTTTTAAAATTAATAGCTCTATTCAAAATTTGACTTTGACATCAAGTTCTGCTTCAATCAAGATGAAAATTAAGCAAAAAAAAATAGTAGTCATGTGATTCGTATTATCTGTCAAATTTTAATTTTTTCCAAACAATAATTCAAAAGTGGGGTTATTTCTGAAAATATCGAAAAAAGTTATTAAAAAAGTTTTTTTAAATGCAGTTTCTAGTCCAAGTGCAAAATTTCAGCTGCATAAGATAATTTAGATTTTTTACCTATATTTTGAAAATTGCAACACTTTTGCAAAATAAGACTCAACGCAACCTACCTACATAAAACTTCTCAGTTTTGACAAGGCTTTATTTCAGATACATTTTCTTTAAAGTGGCGCCATATTAAATGTGTGTTCTTCTACAAAATGAAAATTGGGCTATTAAAATTTGGTCGCATATGGTGCAAAGTTTATTTGTTTTTGACCATCTTATAAGGTAACTTCATAAAATAAGTATTTTTCCGCCTGAAAGTAAAAAGATAAAAAATAAAGTAAAAGAATTTTAAATTAAATCGTTGAAAATAGATAAACTTTACATTAAGTTAAACTAAAATTTATTTTCCTCTTAAAAAACACTTTACTGAAGACACTGTGTTCTTTTTTGTCTTAATATTAAGGTGTATTACTTTCAGACACAAACTACGTTTTCAAAAACACTTATTTTATGAAGTTACCTTATACAGGGTCAAAAATAAATAAACTTTGCATCACATGCGACCAAATTTTAATAGCCCAATTTTGATTTTGTAGAAAAACACACATTTAATATGGCGCTACTTTAAAGAAAATGTATCTGAAATAAAGCCTTGTCAAAAATGAGAAGTTTTATGTAGGATGCGTTAAGTCTTATTTTGCAAAAGTGGTGCAATTTACAAAATATAGATAAAAATCAAAATTATCTTATGCAGCTGAAATTTTGCGTGTGGCCTAGAAACTGCATTTAAAAAAACTTTTTTTAATAACTTTTTTCGATATTTTCAGAAATAACCCCACTTCTGAATTATTTTTTGGAAAAAATTAAAATTTTACAGATATTGCGAATCACGTGACTACTATTTTTTGCTTAATTTTCATCTCGATCGAAGCAGAACCTTATGCCAAAGTCAAATTTCGAATAAAGCAATTAATAAAAAAAAATCCCATATGATGCGGACTTTACTGGTGACACTGTATATAAAAAACTGATCCGTTTCTTTATCATAACGCTGTATTAAGTAATTTTCATAACACTCTGTATAATGTATACAACGATCATTATTTGAATAAATTGTTAAACACCAAATCTAGAAATTACTTAAATTTAAACAAACTAATGGCGTTGGGTACTATTTTGAACTTGAATAAAATCTGCAAAATATGTTTTGATGTGATAGAAGGGGGTAAAATACATAGTCTGTTATGGTATTTACATTTACCTCACGTTTCAGTATTTATTTATCGTATGAATCATGAGGTGCATATTAACTATACTACGTACCATTATTTCCACAAAGAAAAGCTTTGTGGGATGTCAAGCTAATAACAAATTACATGTTATATCGCAAGCAACTATAAAAATTTATTATGGTAAAACATAAATCAATCACAAACACTTTTAGAAGAGGACATGGTAAATGACGGAGATGTTTCTCCTTATTTTAATGCTAAACACAAAATCTCGAGTAGAAAATCGTAGGACACTTTACAAATGGATGTTAATAAACGATGATAAAGGATAAATAATTTGGACGTTAATTAAATTTACAATGAAAAAGGCGACAGCAAGCTTTTAATTTATTGCAATTAACAACTAATTAACAAAGCGGATTTGTTCAGGCATCTTTTAACTATTAGAATTGATAGTTGAAGCATATTAAACTAAAATAATAATGAAAGGAAGAAACTGCTGAACCTACCTAGACATTTTATCAGCTTTAAACTAGAGTGTTTTATATCATTTTTTTCCCGAAATGTTTTACATCTTTACTTCAACCTTATACATTTTTTTGGATTATGCAAAGACTCCGAGGCATAAGTATTTGTAGAATTATACCGTTGATCTTTTGACTGCAATAAACCCTCATTATCACTTTGACCATAAAATAAATAATGAAATCCCAAATTTTAAAACCTTTTCGAGCAGAGCCGGACCAGGTACAAATTCAATTTATACCTATAATATATGGTACCTACCTAAAACTAAAAATACCTATCTATTTATTTTAAATTATAAAAATAAATCATGTGGTGTAGGTACATTTTCAAGCCGACCCTGATCCCATTTAATCCCCTTTGAAGAGGTGTATACAATAGGGTTTAATCAGGTAGTTTATTTTTGGCAGTAAGAGTCAACGGTATAATTCTGCAAATACTATACAGTCAAGGCCGTCCCATGTAACGCTATAAATATATAATTTTTAATCTTTCTCCTGTACAATGTATCAAAATACCGCCAAACCATTTCCAGGTAGGTATTAGAATGGCAGAATTTTAAAGAGGTGAAAATTTGACGCAAAGCATATGCTAATTAACAAGAATTTATTAGTCATAAATGTGATGTTATGAAATTATTGATATTGAATGAATAAATATTTATTTGCCCATGTTTACAAAACAAACAATGTGGGTGTAGAACAATGTCGGAATTGACAGTACTATACTTAGTTATCATACGTTTTTAGTTTTAGTTTACAGGATAACATTGATGATAAGAATAACATAAAAGTATACGTATATCTATATATATATATATATATAAATGAATGTTTGTCTGTCTGTCTGTCTGTCTGTATGTCTGTATGTCCCGTATGCGTTCCTATACCATTTATCCGATTACGATGAAAATTTGGTGAGTTGTTGTGTGCAGGCCGAGGAACATTATAGGATAAAAAAAGTGGCATTTTGACATTGACAGCTGTCAAAATTTGACAGGAGTGATTTCAACTTCTTTTAATTGAAATATTTCATTTGGCAATATTGTAGCTACCATCCCAAACAAGAAAAAAATGAAAAAAAATTTGACACTTACCTGTCAAAATTTGACAGCTGTCACATAAAATCACGTGTAACTTTCTTATTTGAAAAGATAACAAATTTTTGATATCGGATTAATTTAAGTACTAACCTGGGTGAAAAAATTGCCATTAAAAATTTGACATTAACAGCTGTTAAAATTTGACAGGAGTGATTTCAACTTCTTTTAATTGAAATATTTCATTTGGCAATATTGTAGCTACCATCCCGGACAAGAAAAAAATGAAAAAAAATTTTTACACTTATCTGTCAAAATTTGACAGATCAAGTATAAATTGTTTTTTTTTATTCTTGCAGCTACGATCTTGGACAAAAAAAAATGCAAAAAAATTTTTTAACATAAATAAAAAAAGTATATGTCAATCTGTCAAAATTTGACAGCTGTCACATAAAATCACGTGTAACTTTCTTATTTGAAGAGATAACAAAATTTGACAGCTCAGGTATAAAATTTCGTTATTTAGGTACAGAAAATTTCTTTAATTTCGTTTTCTTAAGCGACAATCATGGATACCAGAAAAACGAAATGGATTTGTGAAAAAATTACACAATGTTTTAAAGCAATCTTTGGTTGTGAAAAAATTATACATATTTAATAAGACGATCTTGGGTTATGAAAAAACTATACTAATGTGAAAAAGTACAGATACCCGAACAGTGCCGTGCCCGAAGGGTTCGGCACAATATTATTGTCTGAAATACATCATGGATTGCGGATAAATTGACACATACCCAAACAGTGCCGTGCCCAAAGAATTCGGTATAATAGTATTGTCACAAGTGTACAACGATCTTAGGTTGTAAAAAAAATGACACACACCCGAACAGTGTCGTGTATATAAAAATGAATGTTTTTCTGTCTGGCTGTATGTCCCGTATACGTTCCTATACCATTCATCCGATTGCGATGAAACCTTGGTGAGTTGTTGTGTGCAGGCCGAGGAAGGTTTCAGCATTAAAAAAGTGGCATTGTAACAACGCATGCCGGGTACTAATATATAGAATAATTCGGGTTTGTCCGGGTTTGTTCGGGTTTGTATCTATAAATCTGTAAAGTATTACTTGACGTGATCGTGATGGTGAACTCGCCTTATTATGGCATCTCAGAGAAAGCGACCATACCAAGACGTATACCGGTAGGTATACCGGGGCGAATGCCAGGCATTGCAACGCATGCTGGGTACACGCTAGTAATATATAAAATAACTTTAAAGTACTTAACAATACTTTAGCAGACTAAAAATTGAATAGCGAAATATAAGAGACAAATGACAAAGATATACAAAACGGAAAATAAAGACACAATTTAAAAACGCAAAAATGGTAGCTACAGGTTTAAAGCCTAGCGTTGATCTGCTTAAAATAATAAAAAAAATCGTTACTTTACTTACATTTTATTAAAAAAGCAATTACATGGACATAGGCATTAAAATTAACGGCATGACAATAAATAATTTGAGGTACGCTGACGATACGGTTATTTTAGCTGAAACACATAAAGACCTACAGACGCTAATTAATAGAATGGTCACAGTGAGCGAAGATTATGGACTATCACTGAACATAAGCAAAACAAAATATATGCTGATAACAAAAACAACTCAGGACATTCATAAAATATATGTGAAGAATCAACCTATTGAATGTGTAAGAGAATAGAAATTCCTAGGCACAACAATTAATGAAAACAATGACAGCTCCCAAGAAATACGAATCAGAATCGAACAAGCCAGAAACACATTTACAAGAATGAAGAGTCTTTACTGCTGCCGAGATCTAGACCTTGAATTAAAAATACGACTGATGAGATGCTATGTGCTGCCTGCACTATATTATGGGATGGAGTCGTGGACACTGAGGGTGGCTGATATGATGAGGCTAGAGGCATTTGAGATGTGGATATACCGGAGAATACTGAGAATTGCATGGGTGGAGAGAGTATCCAACGTTGAAGTAATGAGGCGTATGCACAAAGAGAGAGAAGTAATTTCAACAATTAAGAGAAGAAAACTACTGTATATGGGACATGTCATGAGAGGAGAAAAATATAAAATGTTGCAAATCATTATGCAGGGAAAAATCCAAGGAAAAAGATCTATTAGGAAGGAGACGAAACTTATGGCTGAAGAATCTTAGGGAATGGTTTGGATGTAATAACAATGAACAATTTATATAATGTAAATGAAATGAAATATTTAAAAACTGTATTTTAAATTTGGATTCTTTAAAAATCCACATTTGCATAGAACTAAACCAAAAAACACACTATTATTAATATTGTTTTAATTTCTGTATGGACATCAAGCGTTCGTGGGACTATGAAAATAGTTGTTTGCCAAAATTTTTACATATTTATTAATCTGTATGCTGCAAGCTCCAAAGTACACATAACAACATGGCGTCGGCTCTATCGTTTGGATTAAATTCCATTTTGATACTGAAATAAAGGAATAATTGGTTATGAAATATCCCAGGACCAAATAGAATGCAGAGGCCACCCGGCAGGGTGCCGTATATCTACTGTAGGTACTTGCTGTTAACTTTCAACTTACCCAAATACTA
This sequence comes from Polydrusus pterygomalis, assembly GCA_963969555.1. Classification (NCBI taxonomy): domain Eukaryota; kingdom Metazoa; phylum Arthropoda; class Insecta; order Coleoptera; family Curculionidae; genus Polydrusus; species Polydrusus pterygomalis. The sequence continues at coordinate 30,753,725 of OZ018384.1, read as the reverse complement.
AATATTATGAAATAATCAAGACACAAACACAAAAAAAATTATGTAATAATCTAAGCTAAATGTTAATGCCGCCATGTCGGAGCTAACGTGTAAATAGTGGTTTCGTGAAGTTTCGTCACATATTCGAGTACGCGGAGTTGACTCCGACTCTTCACGAACGATTACCTTGCCTGGTAATGTAGTAAAACATACTATATACTTCGTCTGAGTAAAATTTAATGGAGATATTGCTAAATCCACTAAAAAATTTGGTGACCAGATATTCCATTAAGATTAAATATTATTCCGAGTTGTATCTAATAGATCGATAGAAGAAACTATTTAGCAAGAAACTTTTCTAGTTATCAATATGCTATTTTGTTAAATTAAACAAAATAATACTAAACCTAAATAGACTTCTATAGCAAAATGATTTTAGTTGTTACAAAAACCCTAATAGGCTAAGGTTACACGTTTTTTTGGTACTTTAACTAAATAATTTGCCATTCTTACTAATTTCTTCTCAGCAAAGAAATTTAGTAAACTAATTTTCTCAGTGTATTGTGGATTGTGGGTGTTTAATATTTATGGATTTCTAGTTTTTGTGTAGTTTAGTGAATTGCGTTTGTGCCTTTAGTGACTCGGATACAATGACTAGTGAAGACCATTGTATGGTTTTATTATGCCCATTTTGCAGTGCGCATGCTTGTTCCTGTGTGGTTTTGTTTACATGCGCAAGGTAATACATTTGCCACTTTCGTGATTATTGTTTGCTTATCTAAAGGTAAAATGTCTATGGCGATATCACATGTCATAATTTTCTTATCCATTAAAGTAGTCAGGCACGTTTCTACTTTAAACAATTGTTGTTATTACTACGAATTATTTTTTCCAGCTAACCTCTGGATTATAAAAACGTATTTATCTTAGTGCCACAGCAGCCTTAAACGAGCTTGTGATATATTTACCCCACGCACTAAAGGGCTTCAGCTTCGAGTGGGCGGCAAGTATTAGAAGTCATTTAAATTTTAAATGGTAAATTTTTCATATGGTATAATTTTTATTTTATAAAATTATCAGCAAGAAAACTGGCAGATTTCTTTTTTGCGACAAAAGATCAAGGAAAAGTTACCCAAATAAGCAACGCCTTCACAATATGAGTCAAGTATTTGTCAACAGTTGTTTCTTGGTTACGCCGTAAATTCAAATAATAAGTCAGATTTACAGTAATAGGGAACTTTCCAATTTTTTTTCTTCAATAATATGATTTAGTTAGGCCTAAAAAAATATTCCCCAATTATTACTTCTCAATCAGTAATAACTTGATAAAAATTCTTTAAAGTTTCGCGCGTGTCAAAAGTATTTCAAACGACCTTTTAAGCGCGCCAAGCCCGATGACGTCACGAAGTATGACTTTTTTTTATGAGTTTGCATTTGAATTGCCGTGTGTTATTGTTATTGTATTGTTGTTTTAACGTGCAATTCTCAACGTCGTTCAATTTATTGTCAACCTATAACCTATTTCGTGGATGTCATCATGACAAATGATACTTCGTGACGTCACGACCCGTTTTTACCCGCTTGGGATAATTTGAATTTTGGGACAGTTTTAAATCTTTCTAGCAGTCTTTTGGGACGAAATATGTTGTTTTTTTTTGCTGCCATATGTTTTATACCATACTATATGTATATACTTATGATTTATAGAATTTTTTCACCATTTAAAATTTTTGTCAAGTTCCCTATTATTGTAGGTTATTTTTCATCAACATTTATCGTTATTTTATTATTTTGAACTCTACAGTAAAATTATTACAGCTAAATTTTATAGTGAAATATAAGTCGATCGTTTCGTTTATCAGAAAGGGACTAAGTAATTGAGATTTTCGGCAATTTTACAATTTACTAGAGTGCGTTGCAAAGCCACTTTTTTTATGCAGAAACCTTAGCTGGGCGGGCAAGCGCACAACAATTCCCCAATGTGTCGTCGCAATCGAATGAATGGCATAGCATGAAACCAGTGGCGGGTCTATGGGCTATAGGGGCCCTCCCCCCCCCCATGTGTTTCCGGAAAATAATATTTTAAACAGCTAAATTTGTTCAATTTAATTTTAGACCATTGAAGCCTAAGGATTACCCTTTTTATTTTCTAGCTAACAACTGTAGCCAAGGGGGAGGCAACGGAGGGTCCTGCCCCCCCCTCTAAAATCCAGAAATAGTTACAATTGTCTTGTAAAATAACTTTATTATTTACCAGAGGAAAAAACATTCATCATCAGTTAAGAGCAGTAACCCCTTTTACCACAATGAAAATTGCCGAACGTTTTGCTGGTCAAACGAAAATAAATAATAAAAATTTGTATTTAGAAAATAAATTCTACTTTAAATACCCGATCCAGAAAAGTAAATGACGATCGAAAATATTCCCAAAATTTTTTTTAGAATTATTTTTTATTTTTAGTAATTTTGTAATATCTTAAACAATTCTTTATTGGTCAAAAGCAAAATTACTTTCCCGACCAGTGAAAGTGAATTTAAGCGTGCAAAGTGGATTTACGCGCCCAACGTTTTTGAGAAAAAAGTAAGGCCGATATTGAAAAATGGCTTTAAGAAAAATTGTTTGGTACAACATTCTACACCCGGGAAAATCATTTTACTTTTGACCAATAAAGAATTGTTTAAGATATTACAAAATTACTAAAAAGAAAAAACATTTCTAAAAAAAATTTTCGGAATATTTTCTATCGTCATTTACTTTTCTGGATGGGGTATTTAAAGTAGAATTTATTTTCTAAATACCAATTTTTATTTTTTCTTTTCGTTTGACCAGCAAAACGTTCGGCAATTTTCATTGTGGTAAAAGGGGTTACTTCCTCTTAAGTTAATTTTCCAAAATTAGCAACTTCTTTAATGAAGTAAGGAAACTAAGCTATGTTTGGTGACCCTTTTTAAGTATAATAATTGTTAGTATAGTATGACCCTGCAGTTATTAACTAACTTGCATTGTAGCAGAAAGCGCCAAAGTATGGTTTATAATTTATTGTGTATAAAAGTTTACTTAGTAAATTTAAATGTTTGGAGTTTGTCGAATGGATTTGCATTTAGTGGAATAGATATTTAGGACTTTAATTAAAATTCTGGAAAGTAAATGGAAAATCTAACTAATTAATTAACAGGTATTCATTAGTAGGTAGAAAAGGAATAGAATAAAGATAATATAACCTAACACTTAAACGTATTTTAAAGTTCTGCCCATTACTAATGTAGTGTAGTCCAGCCGAGGGGCCCACATTGACGGCCCCTTCAAAATTTGCTGCCAGCTTAGCTTTTCACAGGTATTTAATTTCATAATTAATTTTATTTTTTTATATCCTGAGAAACTTCGTTAAGCGAAGAAGAATTATAAGTGAAAGCTCGGAATTTATAAACGATATACCATAAAGACTTGTCCATTGACTTTCCTAGTCAAACTTTAAGTTTCAGAAAGGGACTTGGAGATAGTATGTCAAAATTAAAAACAGTGTATAAATTTTCGGATTATTTTTTAATAAAAAATCAGTGTGTTCTTCAAATTTTCCAGATGTATCTAGTGCAGTGATCTTATTTTCAACTTTACCAGTTAGTGTGGCATCAGCGGAACGATCTTTTTCCAAACTTAAAATAGTGAAAACCTATTTACGTAATACCATGTTACAACAACGCCTTTCGAATTTATCCTTAATCAGTATCGAACACGAGTTTGTTAAAACATTAATTATCGACGAAATTATAAACGATTTTGCAAAAAAAAACTCTTGACGATCTGGTTGTTTTGTATAATACCTTGTATAGTACTTGACATAATGTTTGTGCAGACTTGTTGAGTGTTCATGTTTTTAATGTTTTCTGTCTTTTGGATTCTATGAGGCTCGATCGCTGCTACCCCCGTTACTACCATACATGGTAAGCAACATTATAAGTGGGGTTTTAAAATTTTGATTTTGCATCATGTTTGCTGGAATTTTGCGTATAATGTATAAATAACTACCTATGTTTTGTCTATCAGTCTACCTAGGATTATAAAATAAATTTGAATTATTTGCTGTTTTAGTAGTAGGTACTTAACACATCATGTGGGTTTAAGCCTAATTAAATTATTACACGGTTAACGAATTCAAAAATTCATAAACCTGAACATGACAGTTTAGTTTCATTATAAATTGGGATATTTTCAATAATTTCAATCCTACATTACCTATATATTGTTAAATTGTATAATCCCTACAAAATGGTTTTTATTCAGTCTCATTTTCGGCTAATTTATTACAAGTCAATAATATAATATGAACATAGGTGTACTAAGGTTTGTTCAGCATTGTGGGATTATCTTTAGCATTTTTTATTTTAAACATTTTAGTAATTATTTTATTTGTGATCATTTTAGCGATATCTAAAATGTTTAGCACTTTGCACTTACAACTTTGTTGCTCGCGGTAACCACCCAGGAAATGGGCCCTTTAAGTCGCTATTATAGTTCATTAAATTATTTAGATCTATTAGCCTCCGAGTTAATGTTTTTGCTTTTTTTTTGGTTTTATATGCCATATGATACTTTCGCGAAAATAGTTATATTAAAGCTGCATCACATTGGAACAGAAATATTTTTTTCTTTATACATTGGCCGACAATTCAAAAAATATAACTACAATCCAAGACTAAGTTTGCTTGTAACTTTTGCTTGTCATTTTAAATCACCAACTATCAATTTCGGGAGGTTTTATGTTAAAAACCCTTTAGTAAGTAAAGCTGTTATTTTATAAAAAAAATACATGCAATTTTATTCAACGCTAAAAAATTTACAGCTTAGAACAACAAAATCCCCGTATAAAAAACAAAGATTGCTTTCACAAATAATAAAATAATATTTTTCATATTCTTTTTTCATACTTAAGCGTAGTATAAATACGAAATCATCTTCGATAAAATAATAAAAATATATCCATATATCATTCATAAACATTTTTTCCTTGCGCCGCACATTCATAAAGCCTTCCACTATCACGCGCCTGGATACGTATATATTACGAAGCGCCGTCCTCATTCAGAAATTCCTTCATTTATAAAATTATATAGCAACGCCCGTAGAAAACTTATATATTATAGTAAGTCTTAAAATATTTGAATTATGGATATACAAAATCTGATTAATTATTTTTTAATCTTTTGATCAATGATATTTTTTTAAAACTGCATCAATATTACTATTAAATACTTTTATTAAATTATTTATTAAACGAATAACCTATTATTGAAACAAATTTATTAAAGGCGTAAATAATGCACCGTGTTGTACAATATTAACATTTTAACATCAAAACGTTTGGTTAAACGTTTATTTAGAATAATGTTTGAAACAGCGCATGTGAGAAGCGCAACAGCTTTTGATTGGCTTCGCACTGATTCTGTCTATTACAATTTAACAAGAAATACGGGATGATTTACATTTTGAATTGCATTAACGATTTGTGATTTCTTTACTGAAGTTTGAAACTTTTCCGGCAATAAAAAGATGTTTAAAAGGTGTAAATATCAAAGGGTCTAGAAACTAGGGATGGAAGGACGAACTCTATAAAGTACGGGAAATATCAGGTTAAGCTTTTGGGGACTTTGTGGACAAACCTCCATCGTCATAGCACTTTTCGGAGGTGGTTGTTTTTAAGAGACCCGGATCTTAAAGGGGAAAAGGCGCGGATCCTGGAGCAGGCTCGCCAGCGCAAAACCGGCTACATCGCTCTGCCCCATTCCGATTTTCTGCGAATTAGTCTTGCGCCAAATCCCCTCACAAACACCAGTGCTTGAGCAGCCCACGAAATATATTCCTGTGTACGTATTGTAAAGCGCTCATACGTTTTCTGACTCTTCTAGAGAATGACAGCACTGCTAGCATCTTGCTTCGTTTGAGTACTTTTCGCTCTGAAAGTCGCACAAGAGCAACTTTATCAAAGTTTTTTTTTACTTTTTTAAAATTCACTTTCAGTTCAGTTTAAAATTTTTTTTGAATTTTAAAATTATTTTTCGCATTTTAAACTAGTATGAAATTTTAATTGCACTTCTTGAGCCTCTCGCACCAAAATAGCTGATCGCACCGCACATTGCACTCTACATTAAGAAGAAACCGAACATGGTAAGTCTGCACTTTTAGTGTTGAAAAGTTTTTGAAAACTTTTAAAACTTTTAATTAGTTGCTTGTTGCGCAAAATTTTCCCGCCTTGGTCAATTATTGATATTCGCTTAAAGCCTGAGATAGTTTAAAATTATTTTATAACTTGATATATAATAACAAATGGATTGTTCTTGAGAAGGGCAAAACTTGTTTGTTTTCATACGACTGGTCAGTTTAGAAAATTGTTTTAATTTATAGTGAAGCTTGAATGAAGTCGTTAATAATTAAAATTTGAAATTTAAAAACACTTTAAACTTTATTTAACGGTTTTCTGGTCGGTATCTGGTTTCCATATAATATTATTGAAAGGTAGTTAAGTATTATTTTATAATTCCATTAATATAAATTAACAACAAAAGTGTATTAGATAGATAGACATAGACATTTATCTGTTTCATAAGGAAGCCAGTAAGGCATATAAAACGTGTCAAGAACACTATAATCAAAATATATATAGTTTAAAAAAACTTTACAGATTTATTTATTATTAGTTTAAGGAAAGTATATTTTTTAATGGTTCATTTATTGTCCATAAACTTATATTTAAATATGATAATACTTATAAATATTAATAACAACAATAATAATTACTTAATATTAAAAATAAAAAGTGATTGATATAAATTATTTAGGAAAAAATGATATTTCTGAAGTTTACAAATTTTTATTAACATGTCATAAAAATTAACCTTTTTCCTGGCAACGACTGCGGAGAAAATTATAATAGGACTGTTTATAAAATAAAAATATAGGTTCTTTATACATTGAGGATATAATTTTTATATATTGAATGTTGTGAATGATATAAATGATCATTTATGGTCAATGTTAAATTCTGAATTATTTAGCTATTTTGTTCTTTTGTAATTTGAATTTAGGATATTATTATGTTGGATGCCTACATATTTTTTATTTATTTTAGTGATGACCTTTATAAAAGTCGTTATTTTTAAATTAAAGCAAAAATAAGGAAAATCCATCTTGGTCATAATATATATTCTATCTATCAGTTTATATTTATGACAACCAATATATTATACAATTAAGCAGCAGTAGGTATATAATCGTCAACTTATTCCATAGTATAAATTAATTAGCAAATACAGAAAAATGTAGGATAAATGATTTAATAAATATTCTAAAAACATATTTAAAAATTAGGTTAGTGAGCATGTAAAACAATTTTCCCAAATAGACTAAACTTATATGAATATTATTTATTTGGGTAAAGCTGACTTAGTGCAATAAACTTTGCTGCATATAAAATTGTTGTAATATCATGAAAGCAATTAATATTTTATAAATATGCCCGACATTTCCATGATTAATTTTATTTATATTGGGAAATCCTCATGTATTCATAGTTATAAATATAAAAATAAATTAGTTATTTGTTCAAAATTATTGTTTAAATTTAGCTTTTTTTGCAATAAAAATTATAGCATTACAAAAGTAAAAAAAGTATAATTAATATAAAATAGGTTTTCCGGGGCTAAAATTTGAATTTCGGCTTGCGATTTTTTGCTGTGGTGTGTCTAGCTTTTTGTTGTCATTAACTAGTTGTTTTTATAGAGTTTCTTTTTCATATATAATAATAATATATAGTTCATACATGTACAAAGTTATTTAAAAAAATAAGTACGGTCAAAGGATTGGGGAAATTAGGCAATAAAAAAGAAAGCCCACTTTCTCGATTAACCGAAATGTTCACTATCTTGCCTGAAAGTAATATGTTGGTCAAGAATGTAATTTTAAAGCACCCTATATTAAACTATTTAAATGGTAAATGTCTTATTTTAGAAGAGCAGAAATGACCCACATATTGTTATAATTAAATAATACATTAAGGATAGTCATATTATTACAACAGTTTATTTTTGTACTGATTAAACATCAGTATATGACCTATCACTTCTTATATAGTACATCACTTATTATGCCACGACTCACAACTTATTATTGTCTTTTCATTGTACAGCCATATATGATCTACATTTCATTATAACTAATACATTATAGATCATGATATTACTTAGAGTTAGATGCTTATTACTGTTCTCATTATGTTTTGTATATGACATACATATTCTTCTAACTAATACATCACCACAAATTAGGACGCAACTTACAACCTAACTTTGTTCTCAGTACTTGACTATTATTGCAAATACTAAATCATTGAGCATAACATGACCCATAACTTATTATTATTTTCATCATATAACAGTATATGACTTTACACTTATTATAACTACGACATCACTAAATAAAATACGACTCTTAGCGTATTATTGTTTCCATTATAAAAGATTATATGACTTACCAGTTATTATTAGTTAAGATATTCTTTACTTTTTCAAATTATATTTTATTAAATTTTTATTCTCAAGGAACTACACAGTTTATAATTGAAAAAATGGTGGAAAAAAACTGTCTATTAATCCAATCATAATTATTAAATTAAAGGAAAATGCTAACATCCAAAAAATATTTTGAAAAATTAATAATAAATTTCTAAATAATTTTATGTGGCAAATGTTTTTAAATGGTATCGACTGTAATAAATAAGACACGTATTATACTATTATCCAACTAAAATTTATTATATTTATACATATTGATATTATAATTTTATGGTCATTTAAATTGCTGTTATATTTAAATTTTTTTGCTGCATACAAATATTTAATATGTTATTTACCATACCTAATATAAATAAACCGAATCTAAAAAGCTCGTAAGCGACCTCTGGTAACAAGTGTATTTTAATAGTGATTTTTGAGTAGACTTTTAAAATGGCATACGACACACTTCTAGATTTAAATAAATTGAAACGAGAATTGAAGTTGCGAAATTTCTTTTACCATTGAATAAATATATTTAATAATGTAAATTTAGTTCAAAATTCGAATTTCACTTTTAAAATATGTCGCCCTATAAGTAACGGATCGTTTAAAGAAAATTTTTAACAAACCACGATTAATAGAATACAGGACAAAATGCTGTTAAATCATAGTTCCTCCTAAATCAAAAATAAGATAACGATATTTATTATCTTACAGCAAATGTCACATTAGAACTGCCAAATATAAAAAGTTCAAAAAAAGACAGTTAGCATTTATTTAATAGCATGGTGACTTATGTGGGAAGGAAATAATATGATCTCAAATAAAGAAAATTATTATCTGATTTTTATCGTCACTGATTTAGACTGAGGGTCACACCTTTGACTTTGGTTATTTAATTGCTTCGCCAAGAATCTCTTCTCTAAATGATACTATACAAAATATTTGCCTTTCTTAGTAAATAATTGTTAGGATATCTCTTGTTAAAATATTTTTTTATTTCCAAAACAGAACGTGGATTTTTATTTATTTTGAATCGTTGAGGCCTTTACTTGATGGAAATTCATTATAACTCAATGAAAGACAATTTATTTTGTCAAATTTCCACTTTTATTTGAGAAACTTTTTCTATACACGACGCGTTTCGCTACATTATAGCTTCTTCGGGTGTATGGTGCTAACTAATTTTATTTCAGTACAATAACAAAATGGTCTGGATACTTAATTACTCAATTCAGGTATACACATTACAAGCTTAATTATTTAATTATATTTTCTTGAATTTTCTTAGACCATTTTTTTATTGTACTGAAATAAAATTAGTTATCACCATACACCCGAAGAAGCCACAATGTAGCGAAACCCGTCGTGTAAAGAAAAAGTTTTTCAAATAAAAGTGGAAATTTGACAAAATAAATTGTCTTTCATTGAGTTCTATTTATTTATTTATTTAGAATCTATGGAATAGAAATTATTTGTTCAAATTTAGATTGCCTTGTAAGTATCGTTGGTTTTCAAGTTTATGAACAATCGAGGGCACTATAGTTTGGTTAAGCATTATCTCCCAGTATTCCGTTGTCAGCCGTAATTCTCTCAGTCATGGTTTGACAAAACTAAATTCCTCTGTCCGGACCATTGTCGCCATGTTGTTGCAAAGTTTTCATTTTGTAAGAACAATTTGACAAATTTTGTAAAAGACAGTTTTAAAATATTTTCTAAAAATTTTGGTAACATTTCGTTCTTAAATATCATTAGTTTTGGTATCGCTAAAAACCATTTTGATTAGCTTTCAGAGAGGTGTTACAAGTAGGTAAGGTAGTGACATTTAAGTTTCTATAGTGGATGAGGGAGGGTACTGCTTCAGGGGTAGGTAAGGGTGGTCCGCAAAAACCTCCTTTTTATTCCCCCCTTTCCCCTTTTTAAAAAAATGGAATTTTTCGTTTTTGAATATTTCCTTTAGTGTAGGAAAGCATTGTTAATTTTCAAAGAGTCATCCTGTATGTTGTGTATAAACAAAATAATATTAAAGTAGTGAATTATTATAAAGTATCCTTATTTTGGGTTCTAAATTAATTATAAACTCGCACTGCGATTCGAAAATAGAGTTACCTTCTCTTACTGTTGCAGTTTGCAAAACTTTTAAATACATACTATACCATTAAACTCCGTGTGCGCCATTATCCATCTCGCGGACCATTAATTTTTTGCTGATGCAGTTCATAAAATAAATATAACATTTTATCCTTTGAGTCAGTTCGGTTCTAAATTTTTCGATCAGCTTTGTGCAGGTGCATTTTGCCATGCAAGCGAATCTGTTTCAAATTTTTATTATAAAACTCTTAAATTGGGTAATTATGCAAAATTAAATATCGTAATTCCAATTTTTAGATGACACATGTAATATTTCGGTATTGATGAAGCTTTATATCGATTTTCTTTTGGGTCATTGACAATATTGAAGATGGTTTTAGTTTTGAAGCAAACGTTCTGCTGGTAACTTTAATTTTATCGAAAAAATTGATAAAAACATTTAATTTTGGAGCTAAAAACTAGTATAGTGTTCAGTGTATTTAAATACGTTGTGTAAATGACTGCAATAGGACTTCCTTTCAATTTGCACCCCCTTTTGTGGGACTAACAAGTTAACCTTAGCATCGGTTATAATAAAATTTAATCGTATTGAAAATACCTTTAAGTTTAGCCATCGTTTGTAAAAGTCGGTAAAGGGAACTCCAAGTGACAGAATTTAAAATTCTTTGAATTGTTATACTTCACACTGTCGTTGTCATGGTAATTAAAGTAAAAATGTATAAATAATTTTTTTATTGGGTATTAAACAGAGATTTTATGTGGCTCATTTTAGACTTACATTGTATATGATATTTATGGAAAAATTACGAACTTTTAGTTACATGAGAGCAGTGAAGTTAGGAATTTACAAATATTTATAATCAGATTCTTTTGACCGAATTTGTTAATCATTTTTTTACTCGTTCGAGATATTGATAACGCTGTATAAGGGAACAAATCTTTAACAACATGTTAATTACATGAGATCTTTATGTACTGCGGGCCCATGCACTACGCTGTTTTATGACATTATGAGGCTTAAATTTGCTATTCTAAAAAGTTTTATACGTTTATTTTTCTATATTTTTATGTATATTTATGCAAGGCCAATTTAAATTGCAACTCTTTAATTATCTAAAAAAAAACCTGCCCTATTTTTTCCTTATATGTAATCCCCTTTTTTAGTGGTCTTCATTCCCTGTGTGTCTTAAAATAAAGTCGCCCTGATAGACACCAGTGGCGTGAAGCATGTATCCCTGTTTATATGTTTTAAATAATACTGTTCCTTTTTTTACTATGCGACTGGCTGCATGGCTAATTAGCCAAATGCCAATTAAACAAAAAAAAGTTTTAAATTATTGACAACCAGTCTTCTTTACCTGATTTATTAAGGTTCTATTTCGAAATATGCTTAAGTTAAAACTATTAAAATAATAAATTTAGATTTTAGCAAAATTTCATTTAATTTATTAAAATACCATTACTCATTTGTGGTCTTTCTAATTCTGAAGTATTTAGTCCAGACTAAATTATTAATTATTTTTGTTCATTTCTGTATTGCAAGAAGAGCTGATTATAACTCTAAAAGCTGTGCTGTAAATACGTTTCGCGTGACAGTTTCCATTGAAATGAAAATATTATACCAGAGTTTCCCAGAAGAGAAACTTAACAGCAATTGAAATTAAAGAAAGTTTTAGCTCTGTAGAATATAAAACAGAATTCCACGGAAAACGCCTACTCGGAAAAAAATCAGTAAAGTTTCGTGTACTTTGAGTTTGTGGAGCATGAAAGATCCAACCATTTTATTATTCTGATAACTGACAGGTCTTGGATGAGTTCGTCGAGTATGTGCAACGTTTGCAAAAACATATTTTTATAAGAACTTTTTTTTATACAATTCTTAATAATAGACAACAACACTTTTTGAATGACTTGGCGTCTATTTGTGAAAATGTTGTTCGTCAAATAGGTCAATTTTGGAAGAAAAATCGTAAACACCTGGTTTCTGATGAGACCACTTATCATCTTGAAATTGATATAGAGTCCAGATATGAGGTAGTGAACCTTTATAGCATATAAGTCAAATGTACGAAAATTACTTTATTATTTCTAAATAAACAAATATATCTATCACTCACTAAAAGTTAAGAAATTAGTATAATCTAAGGCTTCGAGAGGTCCAATTTCAGTTGGGAAGTTTAGTGTGGAAAATACTTTTTGCTTTGTCTGACATTCGAAATCATTACTTAGCTAAATTAGCTGGTAAATTTGAGGGTCCTTTTAAAGTACGTATGAAAGTGCGATATTTTGTGTATAATCTCGAGGACATAAATGGAAAGTCAAATGGTAATTGGCATGTCCAAGATCTGGCCATGGAAAATCCCATATCAATTTCGATTTTAAATTTTATCTATCCTAATAATTTTACATGAAACTTATATTGGACTGTTTTGACGGTCCTTGCATGATGGACACACTAAATTTTCTTATTTTCTGATAAGCCATTTAAAAGTTATTAAGGAAAAACTCTTCTTCTAACTTCGTTAAATTCTTAAAAATTAAAACAAACAGTAATATTTATGATTATGTTAAATGATAATAGACGTTTAAACATGTTTTATAACTTTGATTAAGTGAAAAATGAAAAATAATTCTCGCAGAGTATCCGAAAGGTTCTCTGCGATGTTTCATGACAGACCCAAGCAAAACAACATTCCTGAATACTATTCGGGTTTGTTTTTAATAAATGCAACTGCCTAGAGCAAAATAATGATGTATTTGATGGTAGAGCACAAGAAAATAATGCACATTTAAAACTTTTACACCATGTAGAAAAAAAAATTGGAATTAGCACCAGGCTTCTCGGCAAAACTGTAGGAAAACATCACTCCATAGTACTGAGCAAATTACATAAGTATAAATATCATCCATATAAGTATTAAAAACATCAGGAATTAAAGGACGGTGATGAAATAAGAAGAGCAAACTTTTAATTAAGAGTTGGAAAGTCTCACGCAATGTTTGTTTTACCGACGAATGGACCTTTCACATTAAACAATGAAACAAATGTTCAAAATTGCAGATATTGGAGTACAGAAAATGAACATAGATTTGTATAAACAAGGTTGTATGAGCAGCAGTGTTGGATACTGCCACCCAAGTCAATCAAGGCTATTTCTGGTTTAGAAACGATCTCACCATATAACATGTCTGTGGTATTACAGCTTTTTGTGCTTGGGTATGTACATTTTCTCGTAGCTGCGCTAGATTTTTACTGAATGAGTGCGGGGTGATTCCTGTTGTTGAAATAATGAATGGAAGAATGTATACTTGTTTTTGTTTCCAGACTCTTTCAATTTCTATAGCTAGTTCCTGATATTTTCTTTTCTTTTCCGTGTATTTTTTAATTACATTTTGATCGGATGGTACTGCGATATCTATAAGGTATGTTATATTCTTAGTTTTATCTTGAAAGGTGATATCGGGTCTATTGTGGATTACTGTTTTATCTGTTTGTATAGTATGGTCCCAATATAGCTTAGCATATTTATTCTCAATTATGGTTTGTGGGGAGTAATTGTAATATGGTTGTGTGTCCTGGTGCAGTTGGTAGTGTGATGATATTGCTTGATGAATAATTTTTGCCATCGTGTTATGCCTATTTGTGTATTCAATACCGGCCATTAGCTTAAATCCTGATGTTATAATAATATGGTCTATTGTTTCAGGAACAAGGTGACATTTTCTGCAATTCGTGATCGTGTTATCTTTTAGAATATATTTTTTGTAGTTATTTGTTGCTATGGCTTGATCCTGTATTGCCAGAACAAAACCTTCTGTCTCTGGGTATAGTTGGCCATTTTGTAGAAGCATATTGCTAAGTTTTTGATTTATCTTCTCTTGGTTAACTATATTGTAATGTCGCCCATGTAGTGGCTTTAATGACCATATTATCTTCTTTCCTTCAGTTTGCTCCTGTATTGGGGGTTCTTCGTGCTTTGATAGGTTTAATGGGGTGTAATTTTTATCTATTTGTACTATAATTATAATTATTATTATTATTAAAACCCTTAAAAGGAAAATGTTTGGGTGGGCATACTTCATATTTGGACATTGGATCATTGGACTTTTTTTTTGAAACTAAATTAAAGACAAGAAAATTTTTTGAAATTTTTACAAAACCATATTGGACCTGCATCCTGAGAATGAAGATATTTGGTTTGAAAAGGACGGTTGTCCTACCTACAATGCACGAGAAGTAAAGAAATATGTTCAATGCACAATAGGATTACACCATAAATTAGCTAGCTATGTAGGTATCCTGATCGTTCACCAAACTACTTTTTCTTGTGGACTCACAATAAAAATGTTATTTATAAAAATCTGGTTTATCAAAATTCGAAAAATTAAAGGTGGCAATTTTAGGAATATGTAACTTAATAATGTGAAAACTGAATTTTATGACTGTTCAGGATATTGCTTGGCAATAAACAGGGGATTGATTAAAAAACATTAAGTTTTCATTAAATGAGTTTGTGTCTTAATAGGTATTTTTTTAAAGTATTGTTTTTCCACTTTTCTCGAGATCAAGTTCTCATTATTTTGTTTTAAGTGGTTGCACGTATTAAATTTGTATGATTATTATTTTTTTAATACTTTAAAATATGTCGAAACTAATAAAAAAATCAAACGTCTAGTAACATTTGACATTGACATTGAGGTATGTATCAGAGTCGTATTTCATTTCTCGAAGTGGTTACAAATAACCAAAAAAATTAATGTAACTCTATTCAAAACAAATTTCAGCTAACCTTACTGGTTGATTGCTAGACAAATTCGATGTTAAGGCGATTTGACATATTTGTGTATTTAAAGCATCCGGTTTTGGGCCGGTTAACCTAAGGCCTAGTCCAACGCTGTCTGCATTGAATGTTAATTTGTATTTACACTTTCCTTACTTGACCCCCAACCTCAGCAAAGTGTTCCTAAACAAATCTGTGTCAGACACTGTGCATGAATGCAGAGTGAAAGCTCTGATGTGAGTTGTGATGACCAAGGCCTAACCTAAAAGCATTGGAAAACAAGGCCGCCCAACTATGTCCGATCAACGAACCGAAACAAATTTGCTTTAATGCGGTTCAGCTAACACACAACACACGTAAAAAGCTTTGTTTGCTAGCGTTTTAAAAGTAAACAATAAAAAAAGTTTTATATAGAAAAATAATATTTTGAGAACCTGGTCAAATACCGGGTGTCCCACTAAGAATGGCTCTCGGCCGTATCTCAGAAAGGGTTTGTCGTATGGCTTCAGAAATTTTTTTTTTAATAAAAGTGGCCATGAGAAATTGCTGGAAATAATTTTTAAGTTTCTCAGTCGAGCGCTAGAGGGCGTAACCTTAACGGTAAATCAGTAAAAATCTAAAACTTCAAAAGTTCCCTATTTAAGGTGTTTTAAAAGTACCATTTTCGTATACTTTGAGGCTTTCTGAACAAAATTCATTCATGAAACGTCTTTGTCAGTTTTAAAATAAAGTGGTGAGGGAAGGTTAAATATTATTTTACACAAATGCTCATAACGCCGGGTTAGCTCAACAGAATTCAGTAAACTTAATATTGTTAAAAAGAGTTTACCATACTATATATTACACAATATAAACCATGACAATATGATTTTTAAAGTAGGCGCTAAAGGGAGCTATCCTACAACTTAACAAACATTGCGCATTTTTTCAAAAGTTTTAAATACAATAGTATATTTAATTTTACCTCATTACAAAGATAAATAAAAGCCAAAAAAACTGGCGAAAACCCCAACTTGATATCTTTTTTCAAACCGGAGATATTAACAAGAACAAAAATAAACACGGAAAAATATGATTATATTTAAGTTTCAACGGTAAAGGTTTTTCAAAAGTCAAAAGCCTTGGAAAAACAAAATACGATTTAAAATTACATGCTTTTTATATTATTATGACGTCAAAATTTTCATCGTGACCACAGTATTGGCCGTTGTGTTTATTGTTGTGCCGTTGTATTAATTTTTGAAAATGCGTTTTTTACTTGAAGAAGCGGTGGACACTCAGACCAAGTGCTTGGTCTGAGGGTGGACATCATCGCGGTGTATTTTGAATGTTTGAGCAATGCAAGTATTGCTGCAAGTTATATCGCTGCAGTTTATGCGATGCGATACCCCTCAAAGGCGCCGCTACGAGATTAAAATGTTTAATCGTTTAGCCCAACGTTTTCGTACTACGGGAAGTTTTCGTCTCCCTGTATATCGCAGGCGAAGTCGAGGTCGAACCGAAGAGAATATAGTAAACATTTTGACATATGTGGCATTTAATCCACGAATTAGTATTACGGTAATTGTCGAAGAATTGAGAGTTACTCGCACTACTGTAAATAGAATGTTGCTAGAAGAAAGGTAAGTAATAAACTATCACCTTTCAAATAATTTAGAAAAATGCCAATATAGCTTTATACTAGTAGCTCTTAAGTCAAAATTTGCACATTTTGCAGCATCTGTTTGTCAATTTCTTGACGAGACATTTCCTGCGAGGTGAATAGGAAGAGGGAGTATATTTCCATGGCTTGCGAGGTATAGGTTAGAATATACAAATTCTAATGAATGCGGTATTTCCTATTATAGATCACCTGACCTAACATGTCTAGATTTTTATCTATGGAGGAGGTTGAAAGACTTTGTCTTTATCACCAGGCCTACTACAAGGAAAAAAATGATTCAAAGAATAATGGACAACAGCCGCAGTATTTCTGTGGCAGAGTTGGAAACTGCTGTATTGTCAACCAGGGATAGGTTGGAATCGTGTATTAAACATAATGAACGAAAATTTGAACATTTAGGGCGACACTGAGTATTCGGTATACCTTTTGACGTAATAATAATTTGACCTAAAAGCATGTAATTTTAAATCGTATTTTGTTTTTTCAATGCCTATTTGACTTTTGAAAAACCTTAACCGTTGAAACGTAAATATAATCATATTTTTCCGTGTTTATTTTTGTTCTTGTTAATATCTCCGGTTTGAAAAAAGACATCAAGTTGGGGTTTTCGCCAGCTTTTTAGGCTTTTACTTATCTTTGTAATGAGGTAAAATTAAATATTTTTTTTTTTTTTGAAAACTTTTATTAACAAAATATTCATAGATAAATTACATTGAAAAAAAATCTTTTAAACAGTGCTCGAAATACTGGTATCAAAGATATTAAGGCAAAAACTAATTTACAGACAACAGTATACAATTACTTAAAGATTAAATATTTAATGCATTTGACAAATATTTTTTCAACAACCTATTAAACTTTCCGTTAGAGTTAACCATTCTAATATTTTGAGGTAGTTTATTAAACATCTTTGCCGCTTGTTGAATAGGATTATATAACCCTTTATTTGTCCTAATTAATTCTAGATTAATGCTATTATAAGCCCTAGTGTAATGATTATGTACATTTTCGTTAAAAACTATATTAGAATTTGACTTTTGAAATTTATTTATTACTTTATATATAAATTTAGCCTGTTCCAGCTCCTGTATTTTTTTTAACTTCATGACACCCAACTCTCTGTATAGGACCTCCGTATGTGTTAATCGGTCGTAGCCGAATAAAGTTTTTAGTACCTTATTTTGTAATATCTGTACTTTTTCAAATTCTGTAACTCCGCAGGTGCCCCACACAGGAATCAAGTATCTGAAGCAAGACAAAAAGTAGGCATTATAAATGTTCATTTTGCTTTTAAATGTCAAGTAATTTCTACATCTATATACAGCTCCGATCATGGGTATAATTTTATTAGTTATTTTATTTATATGTTCTTTCCAGTTAAGATTTTCATCTAAAACCAGCCCAAGATACTTTATTTGTGTCACTCTCTCTACAATAACATTATTTATCTTGATTACAGGTTCCTGAATAACTTTATTTTTTTGTTTAAATAACATAATTTTTGTTTTTGATATATTAATCCTTAGCTTATTATGCAATAACCAGTTAGAATAATGTTGAAGATCTGCATTCACACAATTTTCAAGGCGCATCTCATCCTCGTCACAGTAAACTAACACCGTATCATCCGCAAATGTAAAATACCGAGCTTTAAGACCTGATCTTTTAAGACTTAGTACATATAACGAGTATAGCAAAGGCCCAAGAACTGAGCCCTGCGGTACTCCACACTCGCTTGACTCACAACTGCTAGCTACATCTCCCATCCTGACATACTGCTGCCTACCCGACAGATACGTCTCCATAAGCCTATACATAACACCCCTGAAACCCATACCACCCAATTTCCTCAACAAAACATCCACACTAACAACATCAAATGCCTTCTTTAAGTCTATAAATACTGCTACAACAACCTTTCTATTATCTAGCTCTGTGGATATTTGGTTAACGAGATCCATAGTCGCGCCCAGCGTATTACTGTTTTTAATAAAGCCGTACTGGTATTCATCTGGTTTAATATACTTATCAACAAAGCTCACCATTCTTTTTTTTATTATTTTTTCAATTATCTTAGAGAATACGCTTATAACAGTTATTGGTCTGTAGTTACCCATAGTCTCCCTTGAACCTGATTTAAATATAGGAGTAACTTTGCTTTCCTTAAGTTCGTCAGGAAATATGCCCGTAGATAATATTTTATTAATTAGTTTAGTCAACACCGGAACAAGATGTTCTGCCAAATTACATACATCATATACCGAGATTTGATCATGACCTGGGGCCGAACTTCGTTTTAAATCTTTAACAATCTCTGTCACCTCTTGTTCCGTTGTTAACTCCACATATACACTATTCTGACACTGAATTTCATTAAACCCGAGACTATCCTGGACATTTTGCGCTAAATTTTTCACTTCTAAGTCAATTTCTTCAACAATATTTTTACCTACACTAGTAAAGTGTTTATTTAGTTCGTTAACAATTTTGATTGGATCATCCACTGTCTTATTATTACCTACAGTCAGAGATTGAATACTAGTAATGTGTTTTTTATTTCTCACCAACTCGTTTATAATTTTCCATTGTTTTTTATGGTCAGTACCGGCTTGACTCCATTTATTTCTGAAATGTTGATTCTTTAAAGTTTTTATTTTATTGTTTACTTTATTTTTTATTTTTCGAAATTCGCTTGCCAGGTTATCGTTATTAATGTTATCACGCATCCTTTTATACATTTTGTCGCGTTCTTTTATTAGATTAAGCAATTCTTGTGTTATCCAGGTATTATTTTCACGACATTTTATTACCCGTTCATATTCTGACTCATATTTACATAACTGGATTACATCTATAAGTTCTTGAAATGTGTTGATGCTGTCAATATGCGCTCTTTGGTGAAATAGTTTTTTAAATTTTTTATGATCAACTGCATTTGATTTATAAGTTACTGTAGGTTTATATACTTTAGTTTTTTCTTCGATGTTTAAGATAAGTTTTTTATGGTCCGACAAGGGGTTATATTCGACTCTAACTGCACATTTGTCCTTATAGTTTTGATCGGTCATTACGTGATCAATGATTTTATTAGAGTCTGCGGTTATTCTGGTAGCACTTTCTATATTAATAGTATTTTTAAGAAAGAAATTATTCTGAGTTAGAAGTTGTATATAGTTTTTTACTTCACTATTATTACGTTCCAGTAAATCAAGGTTAAAGTCACCAACAATTACATGATTTTTTGGGTGATTTGTTATTATATTTTCCATATATTCTGTCATTTCTCCATATGGGAATGAGGGCGGTCTATACACACTATTGTATTTAAAACTTTTGAAAAAATGCGCAATGTTTGTTAAGTTGTAAGATAGCTCCCTCTAGCGCCTACTTTAAAAATCATATTGTCATGGTTTATATTGTGTAATATATAGTATGGTAAACTCTTTTTAACAATATTAAGTTTACTGAATTCTGTTGAGCTAACCCGGAGTTATGAACATTTGTTTAAAATAATATTTAACCTTCCCCCACCACTTTATTTTAAAACTGACAAAGACGTTTCATGAATGAATTTTGTTCAGAAAGCCTCAAAGTATACGAAAATGGTACTTTCAATACACCTTAAATACGCAACTTTTGAAAATACTGAGTTTTACTGATTTACCGTTAAGGTTACGCCCTCTAGCGCTCGACTGAGAAACTTAAAAATTATTTCCAGCAATTTCTCATGGCCACTTTAACTAAAATAAAAATGTCCGCAAGCCATACGTCTAACCCTTTCTGAGATACGGCCGAGAGTCATTCTTAGTGGGACACCCTGTACAACCTAAAAAGTATAAAATAATATTACTTGAATTATTATAAATATTTCCTTACTTATTAGATAATTAAGTATTTTATCCAACACATGACAGTTATGACTATCATTATCAATGTCATTTTAGACAAGTAAACTATCAAATAACTCACGTTCATATTTACAGTAGTATTATATTTATTTATACTACAATTACAAGCAGAATTCACATAGATATTGAAATTAAAGGAAAACGCTAACGGTTTATTCGAATTTGAAGTCATTGTAAAATTCGTTGTTTTATTGGAACCAGACGCTCCCATATCTACAAGCACCGCTAATCCCCATTATCAAAGCCACTTTCATCAACAAGTACTCGTCGTCGGGAGCTTCGTTCAAAAACTTCTCTATTTCAGGTCGTTCTAATGGCTTGGACTTCTTGGGTTTGTATCCCTGTGATCCAAATCTGCGAAAGCCCACCGATTACACTGTTTCGCTGCCAGACTTTGGAAGGGGCTTTTCTATGCTCATTCCGGGTAGGGAAGAGTGGGAAGGCAATCAAGTAACAATGGAGGCGGATCACTCGATCTTCACAGACGGTTCAAAAATGGACGTCGGGGTGGGAGCTGGCATCTTCTCCGAGAGCATGCCAATACAGAGGTCATACAGACTCCCTGACTACTGCAGCATTTTCCAGGCAGAAATTTTTGCAGTGGATAAAGCAGTCAGTACCCTGCGGGATCACCCTGGCTTGAGAGGACCTGCGTCTATAGCTATCTATATAGAGAGTCAAGCAGCAATAAAGGCAATTTGCTCCAGCAGCACTAAGTCAAAATTAGTAAGGCGCTGTCGCAACAATCTCTGCACACTTGGTGCTCAACATCGAATCACCTTGTGTTGGGTTCCTGGACACAGCAACATATATGGCAACGAGACTGCTGATGCGCTCGCCAGGGAGGGCGCAAGCATGTCTGTCGAACTAGCAGAGAATACTGTGGCTAGACCACTGGGATCAGTCAAAGAAGAGATAGATCGAGCAGCTAAACAACTTGCGCAAAGCAGATGGACAGGACTTACAACTTGTAGCATCTCCAGGCAATTGTGGCCCCTACTTGATAACAGGAAAACCGCAGCGCTATTACAGCACAGTCTGAAGGACCTAAGAAACATCACTGCCGTAAGCACCGGACATTGCTTGTTCGGTAGACACGCTGAACGTATGCGAATACCAACTAACGACTTCTGCAGAAGTTGCAGAGATGAGGAAGAGGAGGAAAGTATTCAGCATTTCTTGTGTGAATGCCCCGGCCTCGCGAGAAGAAGGTTCAATGCACTGGGTGAACCATTTTTTAATGATCTGAAGGAAGTGAGCAGCCTGCAACTGGGTCGACTTACTAAGTTTATTAACAGCAGTGGCTATTTTGAATGAGCTGTCAAGATTCTTCTACGATCGTGTTAACCATCAGGAAGCTGATGCAATAGGTTCCGCGGAACATATGTGGTATCACAACGGTCCTATAGGACTACGTGTGACTGTTTGGTCAATTCCAGAGGTCTGCCACTCTAACCTAACCTAACCTAACCTATCCCTGTGATTTGCTTTTTAAAAAGCTCGTTAGTTTGCTATATTTTGAAATATCGATTTTTTTATAAAGGTGAATAGTCGAGCGAAGCATCGAGTATTTGGTCCATAGCGACGATGGGGCTAATTGTTTTTGCAAATATAAAAAATAAGCCAATAGAACATTTTCATCGATACCTTTTATATTCC
Source organism: Polydrusus pterygomalis (assembly GCA_963969555.1). Lineage (NCBI taxonomy): Eukaryota > Metazoa > Arthropoda > Insecta > Coleoptera > Curculionidae > Polydrusus > Polydrusus pterygomalis. Next base: position 30,731,097 of record OZ018384.1, on the reverse strand, counting down.
GTGAATTCATCCAAGACTGAAACATTTTGAACTCCTTGTCGTAAGCATCTCCGGACTTTTCTGGCAAAATCTGCATCGTTGCTTCTTCCGCTTCCGTAAGGATATCCTCAGGAACGTAATTTTCATCGGGTTCCTCCATTTTCTATAGTTTTTTTTTCTTCAAAAAAGCTTCCCTTTTCTGCAGGGAAAACTGACAGCTTCCCTTTTCTGCAGGGAAAACTGACAAGTGTCAAAATTTATTTAAACATTTGGTAACAATGTACATGCCCGTGGCAACCAAAGAATCAACCAACATTGACCAAAATGTAAAAAAGTCACTGTCAAGTCATTCTGACATTTATAGGCTACTGAGACGCAAGTAGCTTTGATTATTTTTATTTTGATTCTTTTGAATATTAATTATTATCTCATAAAAAAACGATTTCTTCCACTTGTTGGATAAAACATTGTATGCCACTCGTGTGTTATGTGTCCTAAGTCACTTGAGAATTTATACTACCCGGCCTGACGGCCTCGTGGTATAAATCTTTCTCGCGTGACTTTTTTTCAACATAACACACTAGTACCACAAATAACTATTATGGTGGATCTTAAATTTAAGATCAGAGCAATATCTAATATGTTTTATAGTTTGTCGTTTATAACATTTTTCTGTATCTGTAACCACAAGGGTGATTTTAATTTAGTTTTGTGTGAAAATTGGAATATTTCATAACTTAGAAACGGTGTGGCCATACCTCATATACCTTTCCATTAAATCTTTAAAATACTGTAATGTGCAAGCATATGCTGATGACACTCAGATTTATTTTTGTTCTGATTTTAGCTTATAAATGACGACTTACAAACTTTAACTAGTCTGGCGTCTGATCACAATTTAAAATTAAACCCCACCTAAGAATAGGTTATGTTATTTGGCAATAAAAATAAAGTGGCTTATCTTAGGGATAATGTCATTTCTGAAATAAAAGAAATTGGGCTTACTGTGGTTGATTCTACAAGAAATTTGGTATTAGTTTTAGATAGTGAATTAGGATTTCAAGATTTTTTATAAAAATTATTTCAGATATCTTATCTCTTATAAATTGTATACCATGCGAGCCAAAATTATTGCATATTCCGTCACCTTTGACAGTCGTTACAAGTAATTTGATTCATCGCTAATTTTTCCAATTTCTTAAACAATTCACACAATGGGCTTTGAGGAACAGCACAAAACATTCATGGTTGAAGCGTATTTTCGAAACAAGGTTAGAGTAAATTGTGAGTGGCAATACAATCCGGGTTTGTGCATGGACGATTTTCACGAACATTTTCCTAACGTTGCTTTTATTACTGGGGATTTTTATCATTGCCTGAAAAGAACCGTGGCTGTGTTTAGGGAAACAGGTTCTATACAACAGAAAAAAGGAGCAGGAAGAACATCTGCAAGAACAGAAAAACTTGTTGCAAACGTTCGTGAAATAATGCAAAATACGCCAACAAATTATATAAGACGCCTGTCCCAAGAAGTGGGAAGATCTTATGGAACATGCAAGACTATTCTAAAGAAGCAGCTAAATTTATTTCCTTATAAAGTGCAAGTATTCCAAGAAATACAAGCCGCAGGAATTACTCTCAATGGTTTACCCAAAATTTATTGGAAAGAAATGATTTATTAGACCTGACATTTTTTTCGGATGAAGCCTGGTTCCACCTCTCCGGTTATGTGAATTCTCAGAATACACGCATGTGAAGTAGTGAAAATCCCCATTTTTTTGTAGAGTCCACATTGCACCCTCAAAAAATTGGTGTCTGGTTGGCTGTTTCCCGAAGAAGAATTGTTAGTCCTATTTTTTTCCATGACACAGTTACAGCACAGCGGTATAGAGACAATATTTTGAATCCATTTGTGGAGCAATTACTTGACGACGAACTACGTTTTGGATATTTTCAACAGGACGATGCAACCGCCCAAACAGCCGCCGAAACTATTAACTACTTACGCAATTTTTTCGAAGACAGATTGATCAGTTTTTGATCAGACATTGAATTCCAACCTAGATCACCTTGTTTAACGGTTATGGATTACTTCGTTTTTCCTCATTTAAAGAACACTATTTTTAAAACACCAGTTGCAAATTTAGAACAATTACAAGAAAGGATTATCCAAGAATGTGGTAACATTTCTCCATAGATGCTGGTCAACACTTTCGAAAATATGAAGAGATGTGTGCTTGGAGCATGGCGGTGGCCAATTTCAGCAATTTATGTAATTATTTTTCTTTCTGTATATTCTTACTTTGTTAATTTTGTAAACAACAAAAATAAATTTGTATTTGTCTACTTATTTTATTACTCATTAGTTTGGCATATCATGTCATAATATGAATTTGACAAAATTTTAACCTAGATTTGGTTAGATATATCGTCCCCATATCATTGTGATCTAAACCAAGCCCCACGTTTTTTAATCCAAGCCCTCTTTGATGCAAATAATTTTTGCTCGCACGGTATTAACATGTATTTGTAATAAAAATGAAAGCCTATATATTGTAACTAAGACAAAAGCGATGTGCTTTCTCAGATTTGTTTTTTTTTTTCTCAAATGGATGGGTTCGCTCAACAAGTTTTCAGATTAGAAGGCCGTGTTGGAAAACGCATTTGCATTCTAATGGAAAAGGGAAAAGGTCGAAGAAGAGCTCGGGTTTACGAAATAAATTTAAAAGGAAAATGATTATATAGGCGGGAATAATCATATAACGTAGAACGTCTGAAAAAAATACTTTGTAATTTTACTGGTTAAAGTTTTACTACTATTGAAAGGAAACATCATTTTTATTTTTTTGAATTATTTATTTAGACTGTGGAAATGCCCAAAAAATTAACTAAATATTAAAACTCAAGGATGAACTCATGAACTAATAGCGCGATCACCCAACGCGATATTGAGTGTATAGTATTTGCAGAATTATACCGTTGACTCTTACTGCCAAAAATAAACTACCTGATTAAACCCTATTGTATACACCTCTTCAAAGGGGATTAAATGGGATCAGGGTCGGCTTGAAAATGTACCTACACCACATGATTTATTTTTATAATTTAAAATAAATAGATAGGTATTTTTAGTTTTAGGTAGGTACCTATAATAAATGTAAAATAATGATAACAATTAATGATAATTGAAAATAATATAATTTAAAAGCGAGTTTAAATGTATAACTATAAGGATAACAAGTACAATAAAAATTAATTAAATTCTAAAAAACTATTGATAATATATTCAAAATTTAACTCTGTCTCACTATCACTATCTTTATCTAAGCCTAAGCTTATAATTAAGGGTTGAATATTTGTAATCATACAATTGTAAGAATTTTCCACCTTAAGTACATGCTGTACACAGTTTTTCCAGTTGTCTGCAGAAATTTTTCTTTCTTTGTTTTTAATTAATTCTACTACAGATGCATTTAATGTAGGAGAAATATTATTTCTCCTAATATTGGATTTTAATTGGTGCCATATTAGCTCAATAGGATTGAATATACAATATAGTATGGAGGAAGACGCAACACTGTATGTCCATTTTCTGCTGCAAGTTTGTCACACTCGTATTCCTTATTTATTTTAAAAGCTTTTAATACTTTTAGCAGTTCTCGTTTTTTGTAAGTTTCTTCAAAATATAAATAATTTTCAATCATAAAATTTTAAATTTCTGCTTTTGTATTATTAGAATTGGGAATGATTTTTGCTTGCCGACTATGATAACTAGCATTGTCCATTACAATGATGCTATTTTCACGTATATTTTTAAGAAGTTTATGTTTAAACCAATCTTCAAAAAGTTGTGCGTCGGTATCTTGATGGTAATCTAAAGAAGAATCTGCTTTTTCTTTTTTAGCTGAAAGCAACAGACAATTTGGAACAACCCCGTTTTCTGAACCAGCATGTAATATTGTGATCCTTTTGCCTTTATTTGATGGTGCCTTGGTTTGACATTTTTTGGAAGAATCATCCCAACCTTTTCTTGGAGTGTCATGGGTATCGAACCATGTTTCGTCAAAGTAAATAATTGGACGATTTTCTTCTCTAAATTGTTTAACAGCTGTTAAATATTTGAGTCTCCATTCCCGTAAACGTTGAGATTCCATTAATGTTTGTATTTTATTAATGCATCGGTATTTAAAACCCATTTTTCGCAATATTTTCCCTGAAAGGCAACAAGAGATATTTGTTTCGTCTTTAATCAGCCGCTCTTTGAGGGAAATCAAAGTGGGTACAGTTTGTGCCTCATACATTTGGTAAATCTTTCTTTTTAATAAATCCATGTCATTTTCGTCAATGCTTCTAAATGTGCCAGAATCACTCCGATTTTTTCTAGGATTAACAGGTTTAAGTACTATGTCTCTTACCGAAGATAAAGGAGTTTTTGTCAAAGTAGACGTCTCTGCTAAAGCATCCATCGAATTAAAATTTCTACTCAACAAAGATTGATACACATTTTTAATTATTAGTTTGGCATCGGTAGATAAATGCTTTCTTTTAAAAATGACACTTGAGGATGCCCTCCTATCAGCACAATTCCAAGGACGCCACATTCTGCCACTAATAAGCCTAACTAAAAATTACTCGCCGGAAAACCACTAAAGACTAAAATTATTAAAAATCAGTTTGTATTTAAATATGAATCAGGCATAGGTATAAATTGAATTTGTACCTGATCCGGCTCTGCTCGAAAAGGTTTTAAAATTTGGGATTTCATTATTTATTTTATGGTCAAAGGGATAATGAGGATTTATTGCAGTCAAAAGATCAACGGTATAATTCTACAAATACTATACCCAGGTCTGGTTGAATATATCATATTGTCAGCTCTAGTTTTTTTGCACGATAAATATTTGTAAAGTTTTTAAAATTGTAACACACAGAAAAGTTTTGCACTACACGTAAAATTCAAAGGCGAATTTCTTACTCACTCGGCAAATAAAGTCCACAAAACTTAGAAAATTAAATTATTTAAACTTTAAATACATTGATTTGTAACTTATAATGTTGTTTACACTAAAAGGCAAGTCTCAAATTATTCAATATTGTATGATATAACTTATTATTAATAATTTTTTCAATAATGATACTGTAAATTTCCTATTTTCTTTTTCTTCTCTGTTTCTTGCGTTGTGTATCAGCGACTACACATCGTGTATCTTAAATTTCCAATATATTGATGTCTTTTAATGCTGTAAAAACATTCATTACATCTCTGTATTATTTTTGTACGCTAAAAAATATTTTTTCTCCGATTAACAGCAAATATTAATTTTGCAGACACATATCAATCAGCAAAGTTTTACTTTTCCTGCCTAGGCAGCAAAATGATTATTCTCAATGGGAATAAAACATTTGACATTTTTTAACAAAAAAAAACATTTATTAACAATTACATAATACTTTTAAAAAGAATTTAAAAATCATATTTATTTGTTATTAACATTGATAGTAAAATTACTACAATTTTAAATAAATAGGCTACCTTTTCTTTCCTTAGATATTGTTTTCTTTACATTCACTATATTACCAATTTGATTCGCCTCATAAGTAGTTCCAACATTTGTGCAAAATTTTTTCACAAATACGGGTTTTACTTGCTATTGAATCCTCGATGTACCCCTCTGCCATAGTTGAGGAAGTCCTCAACAAACCCGAACAAACCCGCCATGTCTTTTCAACATTGTTATGTCACCTCCTGAATTTACAAGTAAAGTGGCAAAACTTCTGCGGAGGCAGTGTCCCGTATATTTTTTAGCATTCGGCAACTTTAAATAGACAGCTATTTCTTGAGGCATTTTACCAAATTTATGGATACCAACAAATTGCTTTCCGGATTTACCTTTTACATATTTAAAAAAAATCTTGGGTCTTTTAATTCAGCAGGCCGAATAGCTATACATTTTCTAGCAACGTCTAAATATTCCATTATTTTGAAGGACTTCGAATTCTTCGTCTTGGTGGTTAATAGGGATACCAATAGTTTATTGTTCATATTTTCAATATTTTCTAACTTTAAATTCAATAGTTCGTCGCAGCGACATGCACCCGCCATTCCAAAAATCAATACAACCTAAAAGAATGGATTATAAGTATTTTCACTTTATCGTATAAATATCTTATTTAAAACTTACTTTTGCTAATAAATATTCATCATCTGGAGCATCCAGTATAAATTTTGTAATATATTGTTTTTCGAAAACTCGGGACTTCATTGCCTGGTAGCCTTCGGATGTCCTTTTTTAAATACGCCCGCAACTTATGTCGTCCCCATATTTATTTATTTATTTATTTATTTATTTGTTTACAGACTCTACAGTAAATCCAATTACAGAGTAGGATAGTTAACAGAGAGAATAAAAAAAACATATCATTGTGATCTAAACCAAGGCCCACGTTTTTTAATCCAAGCCCTCTTTGATGCAAATAATTTTTGCTCGCACGGTAAATCATAGGCTCCCAGGGCAGTATTTTCCGTAAACAACTCTTATTTGTGTGGGTGGGACCTTTAAATTTATTTATTTGTTTATTAATTATTAAATATCAGTTGAAAATAATTGCGAATTCTCCCTTTTCCCAAAAATGTTTGCCAAAATTGGCTCAAATAGTAAAAATGGTTCAAATTTATATTCTTATAAAATAGGGATTAAAATCATATGAGAATAATACAAATCATGCATGTTAATTTTATAATTTTTATGAAGTTTTTAAAATAAATAAGCCACAGGTAAAAAAATTAAGAGTAATCAGAAAAGTAATTAGAAATAAATGTATAGTCGGGAACCAGCAAAAGATTAAGATTAAAGCAATTTATTATTTCAATTTTTTTAAATGTTTAAAAGCCATTGCTATACAAAGAAAAGTATTTACTAAACACAAAAAAAAATTTAAGTCGCAAACTATAACGATTTCATTTTCAAAAAAATTTCTATTTATTATTTTTAGAAAAGAATTTATTTCAGAGTGCTTGAATTTTAAAAATAAAAATCGTAAATCTAAAAATCATTTGGGATTAGGTTTCTGATGGTTTTGAACTCTTGAACTGATCTCCGAATCTATATAAATACTGAATCTGTTGAAACTTTTTAAATATTTTTATCTAAATTTAAAACGTACAGATTATAATTCAAATTATAATTTACAACAATATCGAAACACAGAAGTAAAGGAATGATGAAAGAGTTTTGGGCTTCCATTGTCACAGAAGTAAATGTTTGTTTAAAGGTGGTAGACAATGAAGTTATTTCAAAAAAATTACATTGTCGGACTTCTATTGCCTTTATTTTGTTTCTTAACACAACGTTTCGGTTAACTAATGTCTCTAACCGTTTTCAAGTGTAAACTAAATTATAATTCTAAGGCTACTGTCTTAAATAATATCCATGTGCAATGAAGCTTGATGACTCCGCCTACGTGCTTATTGGAGTGTGAAGTTTGAGCAGTTGGTTTTGGACAAGAAGAGGCTTCTAGATATTGGGAATATCTAGACTTGGTTTACTAAATATATGGATATTTCGATTCATGAAAGCTGCTTCTTTGAATTTTCGTTTTCTCCAGTGCTGTTCGGAGTCTAAAACCTTGGCTTCTGACCACTGTATATTATGTTGGTTGGTCCATACATGTTCCGCTATACCTGATCTCGAAGTTTCACCTTTTTGAGTATGTTTCAGGTGTTCTTTAACTCGTACGGGAAGAGGTATTTTTGTTTCTCCAATGTACGATTCGCCACACTCGCAAGGGATTTGATGGATACAATTTTTTGTGTTTTTATTACAAGGGGTTTTACTTTTGTAAGAAAGCTTCTAAGCATATTTCCGGATTTGAAGTCTGTTTTGCTATTATAGTTTTTAGTTATCCTTCGAATCTATTCAGAAATACCCTTGATATAAGGTATTGTATATATGTATTATGTATAACTTAATATGCACTTTAAAAATAGTTAATAAAAAACTAGGGCTGACATTTAAAAAAAGATATCGATATCGTCAAATCTCTAATTTGGGACACACTGTATCAATATTTTTTTTCTATAAAAAAGGTCATAATTTAAAATATTAAAACCAGTGTCCAAGCATTTTTCCGAAAAAAAAACACTGCACTGGATATACTGAATTTATTCCAACCCACACTGTATAGTCATAGTCATAGTCATAGTCATAGTCATAAACATTTTTTTATTCAATAAAGCCAATGGCATAGAACATTGTTAAAACATACAAAGAATAATTTAAAAGAACAATAAAGACAAAAATCATAGTAACAGTATTTAAATTACACATGATTTTAAAATAGGTATACTTAAGTAACTCACAGAAATACATTTAAAAAAATATAAATTATTTTACATAGACCTTAAGTAAAGCAAAGTAGTGGCAAGATATTTAAAGTATACACAACACACAAAAAAAAACTCGAAACAGCGCACAAAACAGACAATATTAAATTGTGCAGTGTACAGATATCACAGCAGAACACTGAGAAAAAAAATCTCTATAATATATAACATTTTTAAGAAATTTCAAAATCGGAATTCAAGCTGATGTAATCCCAAGACTTAATCTAACCGGATCGTCAAAGAAGTCACCAACAGAGTAATAAGACTTTTTAATCAGATACTTGGATATAATATTCCTAACCTGGCTACGGGGCAATATTCGTACACTTACTGGAAAACTGTTATATATTTTGATGACAGAATAGGTCACATTTTTTTGTATATAGGTAAAATTACATTTATCGGGCAATATGTCAGACTTATGTCTGGTTAAATATACATGCGCATTGCTAGCATCGTTACATAACAAATCTTTATTATTGTAGACAAACATAAATGAGTCCAGTATATACATACTTATCAGTGTCAGTATATTCTTACCAGCAAACACCTCCCTACAACTATCTCGTTGTCTCATTCCAAATATAGCCCTTATACACTTTTTTTGTAAAATTAGGATTCTCTCTATATCAGTGGAATTACCCCAAAAAATAAGACCATACCTTATTCTAGATTGAATAAAGGCATGATATGCTGTTAATGCAGCGTCCATACTAACATTCCTAGCTATAATTCTAAGAGCGTAGCAATACCTAGACACACTCGTCGCTACGTCCTCTACATGCGCCTTCCAGTCAAGCCTCCTATCAATTTTAACACCCAAAAATGAGATGTGCTCTGTTGATTGAATTTCGGTATTTTTATAGTGAAAGGCAAGAGCATTATTCGTTCTATTGCCAAAAACAATACACTGTGTCTTTGCCACATTCAGAAGAAGGTCATGAGCTGAAAAGTACCTATCGAGAACGCCGCAGACCCTCTGTACCTCAGTCAGCATCACATCCGAGTCCTCTCCACTAAAAATAAGGGTGGTATCATCAGCATAAAGAACTGTGTATTTACCTGTTACATCAGAAAGTTCATTGGTATACAAAATATAGAGTAGAGGACCCAATATGGAGCCCTGAGGCACTCCCTTAGTAACTCTAACCCTATCCGAGGCAATAGGTCTACCATAACTGTCATTATCAATCACTTGCTGAGTTCGATTATTTAAATACGATTGAATTAACTTTAGAGCATGCCCTCTGATGCCATAATTTTCTATTTTTGAACACAATGTTTGGTGATTTACACTGTCAAATGCCTTTGACAGGTCCAAACACATAGCCATAGTGAGTTTCTTGTTATTGAGTGAGTCAAGTATATCAGAAATTGCTTGATATATAGCCCGTATGGTAGACTTCCCCTTCCTAAAGCCATTTTGATTATTGGAAATTATTGCGTGTTTCTCCAAAAAGTCCGTGATACGATTGTAAATAGTTTTTTCAAAGATTTTACCTATGTTAGAAAGAAGAGATATAGGTCTGTAATTTTTTTCATCATCAAGGGGGCCCTTTTTGTGTATAGCCTTTACGTGTGCGTTTTTTAATAGATCAGGGTAAGTACCCTTCTTAAAGCAAAGATTAATAATATAAGATAGAGGCTCAGAAACGAAGCCAGAAACCTCTTTTAAGATGCTAACGGGTATGTTATCATCACCAACTGATTTTTTATTTTTTAAGCTACTAATTACATTAAAAATTTCAAGCGGGGTCGTTGGTCTAAGATACACAGACTGCATACAGCTGACAGACCGAAAATCATCCTTCTGACCCGAGCACACATCCGGACATGAATTTACAAAAAAATTGTTTAAATTATTGACAGTTTTGAATGGGTCTTTGTACTTATTTTGAAAATTTTCTAGAACTGTTTTGTTGTTATTGTTATTAGTGATATTCTTTACCAGTTGCCAAGTGGCCTTCACCTTGTTTTCCGAATTACTTAAAAAATTTATGTTTGATATTTTCTTGGCCTCCTTGATAACTTGTTTTAAAATTTTACAATACTTATTAAAAACATCATTTGTTATAATTCCTTTAATTTTCTTAAAATAAAGTACACGCTTATGTCTACAGGAGGTTTTTATACCTGTTGTGATCCAGTGGTTATTCTTTGTCTGAGAGCATTTTTTAACAATAAAAATTCTATTAAAATAATTGTGAATTAAATTCAAAAATATCGAATACGCAAAATGTTGCTATATGCGTGTCTTTATTGTTAGCTCGATTATAAACATTTTAGGTCACTAATTGATTTTGTTTTGTTGACATAATAACGGAAACTGTGATACTAATCAAGCATATAAAACTGTACATTAATAGTGGGACAAAATTTAAGTATTTACTCTTTGATCCCTTTCAAAGTAATAAATATAATAAAATTATCCACATTCGCAATTAAATATACCAAATGAGACGGGCTATTTGTTTTGTTTTTCTGTAAAAATTGTCACTGATATTCTACATTTTACTAAATAACTAGCATTTACCGAACAGAGATTTACTTTTATTTTTCATAATTACAAATAATTTACCTTGGATACTACATAACAAAAAAAAGACATTAAAACTTTTTTCAGATATTCGAAATAATAGTCTATAGTCTATAGATAGTTTTTAACAACATCTTAAAAATAAAAATTACCTTCTTTTTATTTTTATTTTAAAGCCTTTGAAATTAAATATGCCCTGATGAAAATAAAAGGATAATCTGTTTACAAAAAGTTTTTTTTAATTGAATTAAAGATGATGTCTTACCTACAACAGGAAATTTAGCCTTCGATTACTTATCGTATGTAATGTTTATTAATAGGAAAAGTTGTCTAAAAGTTACAGTTTACAAGCTACTCGTATAACGCAATGGTCTGGTACCTATAGATGGCACATTTTATTTATAATAGTATATTAACGTACACGTTTTATAAAGCATCATTTTATAGCACGCGTCCATGTTAAAAAACGAGCCGCTTGCGGCTAGTTTTATAACGGAACAAGTGCTTAAAGCTGCTTTATATAACACGTACGTTATACTATTTTTTCTAATTTGTAGTTTTTTCAATAAAAAACACATATTTAAAAAGAAAATAAATCCTTCAAATTTTGTTAATTCTTATGTTGGTAATACTATTTTTTATCATAGTAGCCTCTGGACAATAAAAATTATTTTGCGAACTGTCATTTTTTTATTTATTGACCCACGAGATTCTAAAGTTATTTTAGCGATATGAGATTTCAAATTGGACGGAATAAGTTGTCTGATCCTTGTACATTCGGTACATATACAGAGCGTTCGGAAATTCGGGGCGATTTTGCTACTTTTTTTCGAATTTCAAAAGACGTGATTTTACGTCACGGCATTGCAATTTAGTATAGGGAAGATGGAAAATTCAAATAAAGTTGAAGTTAAAATCGACATTGGAAGGTTAGTAGATTGAATTTTGGATAGGATTTGGCAGAAAATGATAGCTTGAAGCATCTACAAAAGATTGATTTATGGATTTATGCAACCAACATACATGACTGTTATCCACACAGAATAAAAAAGTAGGTTATCAAACTATTTTTCCTCTGCGAAAAATGGGGTTTCTCGTAAATCACAAAGGCCGCGCAAGTCAATGAAATAAAACATGTCATGTAGAGCCAACCTTGTGTTGACAACATAGCTTGTAGGAAAGGCTCACCTATGAAAAGTAACAACAGAATTATTATTTTCCGAATTCTCGCATCCTTGACACTTACGATGAATCTTAATTAGTATTCAAAAATATCACAAAACACTAAAAACACAGCAATTATAACACAAAATCGATAAATTAAAGAAAATTTCAGACCGCTGTCAAAGTAGTGTACTTGGAATAATTAGATTTGTGATTTATTTTGTAATTCTAATTCTATTAAAACATTTTTTCGATGCATCGCAAACATCGATATTTTTCCGCGATACATTTTCTGTCGACATCCCGAAACGAAAATGAATGAAACAACGTCATCATGGCCTCAGACCAATGTCGTGGTGGTCACACCTTTGGGGGCGAAACTTTTACTGCTGCGTTGCCATACTGCAGACTTTTTATAAGGTTGTAGACAAAGATTTAAATTTCCCACATCATGTTATTTCTTTTAACAGCGTAAGTTTGGCAAACACAGTGAAGGGGCGACATTTTTATGTTGATTTACTTCAGAATGAAATACGATTTTGTCAATAGATTCATTTGTTATTGTTTCATCTATAGATATCAGATCATTGCTATGACCCTTTAAAAATTGAAATATTGAAAATTTCATTTTAATTAATGTATAGGCAAATATGCCTACACTATTTAAAATTGCTGTATTTGAAGGAATTTATTCAAATATAATAAAATTTGTGGATAATTTCAAGTATAAAAATTTCCAAATGCAGACATTTTATATTTTAATAAAAAGGAAAAAAAATTACGTGTGCTTTAGAAATTACTAATCCAACAAAGCTGTATCAACTTTATTTTATACAACCGCCTTTTTATAGAATTAAAAAGTAAATGTTTATTTTTGAACAAAAAGTTAACGTGTAATTTTTTTTAGCATAATAAAAGGAAATCGCATGCAAACTGAATAATACAGATATAAATATTTTTGTTGATGATGAAAAATTAGAAATTATATTATATATATATTTGAGAGTAATTTTAGATTCTAAATTAAAATTTAAATTACATTTTGAAAATCTTGTATCTAAAATTGAAAAAAAAAAAATTAATTATTTAAAAAGAATTAGTAAAAATTTAAGTTTATTTTCACGAAAAACAATTTATAACACTCTAATTAATTTGATCTAATGTTTTATATTGTTCAACTATTTTATATACAGAAAATGATTGGGTATTTTTAAGACTCCAAGTTTTGCAAAATGAAGCTATACGTATAATTTTAAATGTGGATAAATATACGAAAATAAATTTAATGTTAGAGAAACTTCAGTGGTTAAATGTTAAAGATTTAATATTTCGTTTGATTTGTACTTTAATTTTAAAATACAACATAACTTACTGCCTTCTCATTTAAAAGATTTTATAACTCAAAATTTTGAAAATCATAACTATTCAACCAGGTATAAAATAGATTTTTGTCTAGGTAGGGTATCAACATTTGACATATAAATCGGTTTTCCATAAAGGATTAAGTGAATATAACAACTTGAATATTTCAATTAAAGCACAGAGCTCTTTGAAAAATTTAAAAAAATTATTAACAGATTATTTATTTAATAAATAAAATAGTGACTGATAAATTTTATTTTAATACTTCAAAAACGATATTGTTAAATTAGATTAAATATTTTATAAAACTTGTTAAATTGTATCACATTGCTAAATAAATCTTGTTACTACTCATCATGAAAATTTGATATTTTTTTAAGAAAATCAATAAAATATCTTGGTAGCTCATGTTCTATTTTATATATTAGAACTAAATTCGCCCTTCTGATGCTCTGTTCGACAGACAGCCAATTTAAGCTATGTAACATGGTTCTTACTGGGGTATACCTATTGCATTTGAGAATAATTCGCATAATCTTATTTTGCTGAATCTGCAGTCTACATATATTTTTCCTGAGTACACGATATTAATAAGGAAAAACAGTAGGTAATTAAATTAAAGTGGGGCAAAATAATTGTGTTATAAACAAGTGTTTTGGCCCACTGGGACAAACAATTTGAAATGCGACAGAAGGAACCAATATTTTTCCTAATTTTCTACAAAGATAATCCACCTGATTAGCAAAAGCAAGCTAAGGATCTAAGAAAAACTTCCAAATATTTTATTTTCGACACAAAGGTAATTTCAGATTCATTTATGTTAAGGGGTAATCCTGGTTCAGCATATTTCCTACAATTTACGTTTGAACCTATTTTCATACATTTTGTTTTTGATGTGTTATTTTGACAAAGCCAGTCATACATTATTTTAAGTTCCCCGTTCAAAATATCAGTTATTTCTCTAAAATTATTTCCTGATACACAAATAAGGGTATTATCAGCAAATAAATTAACAAACGATTTTTTTAGGGCTAAAACATAATATTAAAACTGAACACATCAAAGACAAAATGTATAGTAATAGGTTTAAAAGTAAATTGTAAGAAATATGTTGAATCAGGATTAGCCCTTAGGTAACATAAATTAATCTGAAATTACCTTTGTATCGGAAATAAAATATTTGGGAGTTTTTTTAGATCCTCAGTTTACTTTTGCTAATCAGGTGGATTATCTTTGTAAAAAATAAGGAAAAAAGATTGGTTTCTTCTGTCGCATTTAAAATTATTTGTCCCAGTGGACCAGAACACTTATTTATAACACAATTATTGTGCCCAACTTTAATTACTGTTGTTCCTTATTAATATCTTGTACTCAGGAAAATATATGTAGACTGCAGATTCAGCAAAATAAGATTATGCGAATTATTCTCAAATGCAATAGCTATAGCCCAGTAAGAAGCATGTTACACAGCTTGAATTGGCTGTCTGTCGAATAGAGCATCAGAAGGGCGAATTTAGTTCTAATATATAAAATAGAACATGAGCATTGAGCAGTTACCAAGATATTTTGATGCTTTTCTTAAGACAAGATCAAATTTTCACGATTATAACATTTGCTCTAGGCACCACTACAACATTGAGACGGTTAAGACTACCTCTTTACAAAACGCGTTGTTTTTTTATGACCTCCCGGAGAGTATTAAAAATGCAAATAGTTTGGGTGATTTTACTAGAAAAGTATTTCATTATCTAAGGGACGCATAGATTAGGATTTATATTTTTGTAAATACTATTTTGTAATTTTTTTCTTAGCAATAACTAGCCAAGTGCTAAATAAAGATTATTATTATTATTAGTTCTTAAAAAAACTTAGATATACGTTTAGGTAGTCTAAAATAAACAAGGCAGCCAATATTTGACTACATGAAATTTTGCCGCATAAATGCCGCAAACAAAAATATTATAAAAGGCAATGTAGAACATGCGACAAATAAAAGAAATTACATAATATGGCTTCAATTTGATTCAAACGTAACTCCTAACAAGCTGACAGAAAAACAAACGATGGACACTTTTTTCTTCTTAAAAAAAAAATATATTTCAAAAATTAGGTTAAAGTTAAGTAAAAAATTTACTTGCTTTGATTGCTTTTTATTAGGAAGTAAAATTAGCTAAATTAAAAATAATTTGCAACCGTTGGCGTATCCTATACATTCCCTTACAGATTTTAAAAACCAATTATTAAAATATTTTATCAAAGTCCTGTGTTTTCTTCCAACTTGTTCGGTATCACGTTTTCAGGCATATATTTTTATCCTCCTGCAAATTTATCTTTTAAAATTATTTTTCGAATACCAAACTATAAGTATATGATTTACAGATGTTTGATAAGCTATGCGATAGAATTTTTTGTATCACTGTGACCCCTAAAATGTTAATTTGACTTTTTATATCTTCGGTTTGCTGGGTAATAGTTTCCAGTATTTCATGTCAAAGGGTCTCTGGGGAAATGGGTTGTGAGAGACGCCAGTTTTCTACTTGTCAGCTACATATTCACAACAGTATACGTACATTTTTTTAAATGTTTTTGAAGGAAAATAAGAACTTAAAGTATAAAAAGTACCTAAAAGCTTCAAAAATTTAAACACATAATATAAATCATGTAAATTTACTGCGTACTTAAATAAAACTCAAGAATTTGTTTTAATTAGTGGGGTGATTTAATATTCAGGAAAATACTTCGTACCAGACGCCTGCCTAATTGCCTAATTAAAAAGTGGCAACGAAAACTAAAATCCTAAGTGACGAATAACGCGAGGGCGCGGGCGGTTAAAATGAACAGAAAAACGGGAAAATATTAAACCACCAACTTGCAACAGTTTTTCTATTTAAAACGGTTAGAGACATATACCGGGTATGCCGCTAAGGTCAGCCAGCGGATGTATCTCAAAAAGTAATGTTCGGTAAATTTATAGATAAACCGGCAAAAAGGAAATTAATTTTACAGTTGTACGATTGCCTCTAGAGGGCGTAACTGACGGAAGAAAATACAAAATTCAAATTATTTGAAAAATAGCCCCATTAAGGTACCTACTGTTTTGATCAATCAAGATATTCTACGACAGTCAAGCTGCATTAAAAGCTCTTGAATCGAGATGTTGTACCTCAAAAAACGGTGTGGAGCTGTCACGAAACACTATCCGAACTAAGTTTGAACAACAAAATAACCTTAATATGGATACCGGGACACATGGGTCTGGAGGGCAATGAAGCTGCCGACAAGCTCGCCAAGAGAGGTGCAGCACTAAAATTCACAGAACCCGAGCCGGTAATAAGTATATCTCATGCTACGGCCAGAAAAACAATACTAGCTGAAGCAAAAAGCAAATGGGAAAGACACTGGTTAAATTTACCAGGTCTAACACACTCAAAAGCATTTATGAACAACCACATAATAATGTGCCAACAGTTAACTGACAAACTACTAGTGCTCAACAGGCCATGCCTTAAAGCACTAGTAGGATTGTACACCGGCAACTGCAGACTGCGACACCATATGTATAAAATTGGAATAGCCCCAACTGATGAGTGCCGGCTTTGCATGGAAGATGCAGAAACAGCAGAACACGTAATGTGCGCTTGCCCCGCAGCAGGAATAATCAGATTTGCCCTATTTGGCGAGGTGACTATGCTGCCGGATGACATGAAAAATGTCTCCCTTAATACCCTTATTAACTTGATCAAAAAGTTAGACCTATTGGGGGAAATATAAATAAGGTGTGGGCCACAATAGACCGCATGGTCGCAGTGGAGGGTTAGCTGTAACCCACTCACTTTTAACCTAACCTAACCTACTGTTTTGGTATCGAGAATGAAAAGCTTATCCGTCCTTGGTGATCTTTTTTTGTATCTCAAATATTAAGGGTGGAAGAAGCTGGTAAATAAGTTAATACTAAAAGTACTGTATCTTTCACATCTGTTATGCAATTTTAATAAATTCGAGCTCCTTCGATAGAGAATTTCCTGTTTAATAAAAAAACAATTTTGTTGATCGTCGCTAATTCGCATTTTGCTTTACAGAGGGAGCTATGAATATGTTACTGTGAAAGTCCGAAATCCGATGAATGTCGAGATACACCAGTGAATGTCAACTTGGCGTATGTCCGAAATATTGGTCAAATATCATTATTTCTAGCTTACACCGGCGAATGTCAACAGTGGCGGATTCAGAAAAAATTGACAGGGGGGGCACTTACTTGTTATCTTGGGGTGCACGAAAAGCCCGCTGTGGACAAAACGCGCCGCAGGCGAAAATTTTTTAAGACCACGCCCAAATTTGGTCAATAATTTTTAGTAAATATTTTTAAAATGTATGATTACCTACTTATTTTATTGAAAATGAAATAAGATAAAAAAAATAAAAAAAGGCCAATTTATTTTTCATAAGCGGGTACATTGTTTAAAAGTAAAGTTCAATCTTCTGGTTTTATTTCCAGCAAAATTATCAATAACAATAAAGTCCCTAGATCTACACTTTGTGATCTGTGTCAAGTTAATTTCGGGTTTAGGTCTTCCCTCAATTTTAATTTCAATTTTTTGCTCAATACTTAATGAGCTAAAATTGTTTCTCAAATATTCCACATTCATAGCCGTTTTGGCATGTTTATTTTTATTAAAATAAGTCCTTACTACCCCAAAATAATATACTTTCTTTGTAAACAAAACCACAGATTACAGTTTTCTGTAACAAAACACAAATTCTAAAATCCTAAAATGTATGCTTTTTATCTAACGTGCATTTACGCCATCTTTTCGCTAATTATCAAACCACGTTGAAAACCTGATTTTTAATATCCATTTCTAAAGGCTGTAAAGTTTTGGCATCAAAAAATATTTGGTTGTTACAGTACAATGCTTTGTCACTGTGTTTGAAATTATGGGTGTTGCGCTTAGGTTGGTTCGTGCGAAATTATTATAACAGGGGGGGGGGGCACGTGCCCCTGTGCCCCCCCTCTAAATCCGCCACTGAATGTCAACATTCATCATGTACGCATGGTGTATGTTGAAAAAAAAAATTTTTTTAATTAAAACAAAAATAGAACTCTATAAGTTTTTTCTGTATTAAAAGATGGGAACAATTTTTCAATACATAACAACAACATAAAGCTAGCTTTGAACTTATATTAATATATAAAATATATTAATGAACATTTTATTTTTTAAACAGAAAAGAAAAAAAAATAATGAAAATGAATTACGGTCTTATTTATTGCAAAAACTTAAACTACTATGACACTTCGAATTGCATAAAGACTCCTTGCTTTTACAGCTATATTCAGCCGTGGAACACTTCTTTTTGCAGTAACAACACGCCTTGCCCTCCACCTTTTGAATTAGCAGAAGCTGCTTCCTTTAGCGACATTTCTTGAGTTGAAACTTCATCCATAGAAAGTAATTTTTCTTTAAAAATTGCGAATTGATTACGGGTAAAAAGTTGCTTCAAGGTACCATTTTTGTTTGCTAATTTATAAAAGTCTGAATTCTCTATTCTGACAACTACCAATTAGGGTATGTAACTTATCAAAAAACTGATCATTTTTCACCGTAGTACGACAGTTAAAGTTCGAAAATAAATACAACAATTAATTATTTATCATTTTAATAAATATTGAAAATGTTGCCCAAAGGTTAATTGGCAGTAACCTAGACGATCGAAAAATTCTTTCTGCACATTTCTGACAACTTCCGGACTGATTGACTTAAACAATTCGATTCTTTAAGTCCTCCATGTCCATTGGCTTAGTTTGAAAAACTTTACCTTTAAGGTAAACCCACAGAAAAAAGTCGAGGGGGGTTAAGTCGGGAGACCTCCGCGGCCATTCAATAGCTCCCCTCCTTGCAATCTATCTATTTTCAAAAATAGTATTAAGATAAGCGCGAACTTTTGAAAATGGATGGATTGGAAGAAGGGGAGCTATTGAATGGCCGCCGAGGTCTCCCGACTTAACCCCCCTTGACTTTTTTCTGTGGGGTTACCTTAAAGGTAAAGTTTTCCAAACTAAGCCAATGGACATGGAGGACTTTAAGAATCGAATTGTTTAAGAAATACGGACAATCAGTCCGGAAGTTGTCAGAAATGTGCAGAAAGAATTTTTCGATCGTCTAGGTTACTGCCAATTAACCTTTGGGCAACATTTTCAACATTTATTAAAATGATAAATAATTAATTGTTTTATTTATTTTCGAACTTTAACTGTCGATAAATCATAATGACATGTTAGAAAAAATGTTCAAATTATGCACAGAATCCTAAAATTAAAAAAAAAATGGGGGTTCCCATTTAAAAAATTAAAGTTGGTCCAAGCAGAGTGCTTTCGGAAACACCCTGTATAATAAAAAATATTGAAAAAAATGCGTATTAAAAAAACAAAATCGACGTGTCCGAGCGATTTTTAAAAACATTCAGCGTTCCCTAAATAATGAATTTATTCCAGACTTTACGTCCTCACTGTATAAGTTTTAGTTTTTCTTAATTTTCTTAAAAAAAGTAAATGGAACGGTATACTTTTTGTATAATATTTTTAAAAAGCATAAAGCATAAAGATCTACATTTTGGCAAAACCGCGTTTTGATACCTCTATTCGTTTTTGAGTTTTTCCAAGTAACCTAATTTTTTTTCACAGATGAATTAATGTTAGCTATTTAAAACGATTTTTATGCCTACAATCTTAATTAAGAAGGCTTTGAAATTAAATTAATCAAGATCATAATAGACGGCAATGCAAACGTAAATAGTGGTTCGTATTCCCTTTTTATGCCCTTTTCAACGAGCTCATACACACCTTTACACCTGAAAAAAAAAATTTGGGGGCGGTTTCTACCCCCTAAAAGAGGGGCAAATTTCATGAAGAGACGAACAAAGAGGCTTTCTAATATTGAATTTAGTTCAGTTAAAAATTCCACCCTGTACAATACCATTTTGTTTAGTATTTTAAAATCATTTATTTACTAACTATTCAATGACGTATTTGTTTATGTGTTGTTAAGTGACAATTTTAGTTTTCCTGGTATTTGATTTGACAAATTGGCTATACCTATTTCCTTTTTATTTTCTATTAATATCAATAATTTATTCTTGCGAGTTTACTTTATAAATACTTAAACTCACGTTCAATTGTGTGCCTGTTGTTAATTTAATAATTACATTTTTTAAATATTTGTAGTTAGGCCCTGTCTTGGGCAGAACAATGAAGAGAGCAAAAGAAAATTAGAGAGTTTTAACAGACTTTCTCAAAATCATTAGGTATAAGTAGTGAATTGAGGGAAAGAAAAATCTTAAGTTTCAATAAATTTTGTCGGAGACATGTAAAATTAGTGAAATGAGTAGGAAAGAAAAAAAATTCGTTTTCATAAAAGTCAAAGCACTTTTAGCTTGAAGTAAAATCCTGTTGGGGTACCAGGCTTGTTACGACCCAGTTACCCCGGCAGGAGTCAAATTATACATCACATTCCGTGCAAAATTAATAAATTTAAAAGATTTTAAAAAACAATTTTAATTTTACTAGAACATCTTAGAAAAAGTAACTTTTTCTTTGTTAAAGAAGTTCAACTGCAAGCGCAAGCAGCACGTGTCAGAAGGGAAATCTCTCTTCTGACTATTTATATTTTACACCTCGTGTACACCATTGAAAGCTCCATTACGGCTCAATCCCACTTATTATTTTCTCTCTTGCTAACAACATCAGCATTGTACTATTTACTTTGGTTTCCTGATGATAAATGTTTCTACACTCGAAACATGTCGAATTATTAAGAATTATTCTAGGTTCGCCTAGTTATTCTAATAAACTTGTGGAGAAATACTTTGTGCTTTTCTTTTTTCTATACAAATAGAATTTAGTTATTTTTATTATAAATTAATTATTTTATTTTAACTTGGTTACGATCAAGAGATAGGTACAAGATCATGTTTAAATAATTAAATTACTCTAACAGATTTTATCGCGCTGAAGAGAACGTAATAAATATAACTTACAAAGAGGGTATCAGCAGTTGAACAAGAATATTCAACACATCCCCACTATCATAAAGCTTAAAATAAAATCTATAATTAAATCAACTCAGTTTATTTATTCATCCTTAATAGATATCTCACAGAATGAAATAGGGTATAATGTCAGCATAGGCAGCACAGAATTTACATAAGGTTTCACTTTAGTTGAAGTAAGCAATTAAACTAAATAGAATTACTGAGACGTATGGAAATTAAAAGTAAGGGTGATCCTTTAAGAACGAATAATACTTCTTAAAAAAGGTTTTCACTCCTTTTATTTAATCTGTTTGGGCTGCAGCTTGCAATTGAATGAAATGTGCGTGGGGGTTCCAACTTGGGGCTCTTCGTATAGGGGGAGTATATAATATGTTCCTGGTATGTTGTGTTGGAGCTGGTGGGATTGTTGTATGAATTAGTTTTGGTGTGTATTCGCCTTTGTGAAGTATTGTTCTGTGGATTCTGGGATGAAATCTTGGATTGGGTGAATATGTAAGTTTCTATGTATTGTTGTGTTTCTGATGAACCAAGGGGCATTGAACATCATTCTTAATATTTTATTTTGGAAAATTTGGACTTTGTCTTTACCCACGTTGCAGACTGTTGCCCAGGTGGGTGAGGTGTAGAGCAGGGCAGGTCTTATACACACGTTGTAGATTGTTGATTGGTTTTTGAGACCGAGTTGATCTATACCGTTTATTAGTGGATAGTATATGTGAAGTAGCTGGTCTCTCCATAGGAGTTTTCTGTCGAAGACCGAGATATTTTTCTTGGTTGTTTCACTGTAGCTGGGTGTTGCTGAGCGTGATGTCTCGGTCTAGTGTTTTTCTGGATTTAGTAAATATAATTACTTGGGTTTTTGTAGGATTTGGTTGAAATTTTCATTTTCACATCCAAGTGTCTACTTTATCAAGGTGTGTTTGAAGTCCTGCTAGAATCTTGTCTAAGTTTTTTTTTAAAGACCGACCAGAAAATATAAACTTTCGGGACAATTTTTCGTCCAGAAAATAACGGTTTTGTCGATCAAGACGGGAAAATGGACGTGAGGGACGGGCAAACGATTTTTCCGGTCCCTGTTTTTTGTTTTTCCAATCGCTCTTTGATAATACAATCTACCTTTTCATTTCACATTTCGATGTATTGTCGAGTGACAGTTCGTTGATTTTTAATTTGTTGCTTATGTCAAACTTGTTTTGCGAGTGCGCAAATTTAAAAATATGAATTCAGATTTTGAATTATCCGACACGGAAAATGAGATTCCAGAAGAAATTTTGGAAGCAGCAAGGAAAGCGACTTACGATATATTGCCAGTAAAATCAAAAGCTCGTTACGAGAAGTCATACGACGCATTTAAAAATTGGTGTCGAGAAAAAAAGTGAAAAATGTAAAAGAAGAAGTCCGCCTACGGCTCGCCCTGGAAATGCTTGTCTAGACCTGAAAAACACTACTTTCCGGTCTTGTAACGTAAATACCTATTGGCGGTGGGTTGCTATGGTGCTGTCGTCGGCAAATAAGAATATTTCGTTTATTGGATGTTATAGTGTAGAGGTGTCGTAATAGTGGTACTTACTACTTAATTGCCTGCATTCACTGGCAACGTACTGTTTGATAAGAATGATTGGATTGTTTTGATAAGATAGCTGGGGTATCCTGCTCTTATCATTTTTAGGGTTAAAGTATCGTGCTACATTTTGTCGAAGACTTTGGATGTGTCTTTCAGGATGGCGCCTGTATGTCTGTTCCTATTTAAACCTTGGATGAGTTTAGTTGCCATTCTAGTGGTTTGGTGTGTTGTTGAATGTTCAGCTCTGAATCCAAATTGGGTGTCTAGTGGTATGTTGAGTTCTTGTCTTTTTGGGCGAAGCAGCATTTATGAAGTTTTGTATAGTTAGTTGGCTGATTGGAATGCCCTGATCTGGTATTTGCGGCATTTTTAAGAACATTTCTACTGTTTCTTTGATGTTTTGTCCTTGGTTATGTGTTGGGTTTTCGCTGAACTATTTGGCTGATGACTCTACAAAAAATGGGCTACCTCATATTGTTAGAACCTTGATTCTTTTATGTTAAGCTTTCCATAATGTAAAAAAAGCGCTGTCTTAAAGACTTTTTGCAAACAAAAAATGTTTGACCTGTCAATAAGTTAATTCCTTTCTCTTTGTTAAATAATTTTTTTCTAGATTTATTCCAATGTGATTTTTAAACATAACATAATCGTTTAATGCTTGCATGATAAATTTAACATCAGCTAGCGTTTAGCGATTGTACTCAAAATTTTAAACTTTATTCGGGACTAATGAAGGCACCGTACATGTATGAGTAACGTAAGCAAACATAATTGGCAGAACAAAAGCGAAAATGATGCAAACGATTGAGCTATTACCTGAATTTTATTTAAACGTGATACTTTATATGCCTCTGTAAGAGAAAAGAGTATTGTTAACGATACATACTTTCATAAAAAAATGGGTAAAAATACCAGTTGCTTCCATTAATTTTTATTATGGATTAAAAGAATCGGAATTAAAATTAAATAAAGTCCATCGCCTAAAATAATCTTTCCCATCACATTTTAAAAACCAATTGGTAAAATATTTCATCTCAAACCTGTGTTTTCTTATTAGTTCATCAGTTTCTTCGATCTCAAGTTTGATACCGTGCGAGCAAAAATTATTTGTATCAAAGAGGGCCTTGCATCTAAGGACGTAATGCTTAGCTATAGAGCTTAAAACCTGTTGGGTGTCAGTAACTACCCGAATTAACAATCAATCAGTTATTCTGTCATCTTTGACAGTTGTTACAAGTAATTTGATTCATCGCTAATTTTTCCAATTTCTTGAACAATTCACACAATGGGCTTTACGGAATAGCACAAAACATTCATGGTTAAAGCGTATTTTCGAAACGGGGTTAAAGTAAATGGTGAGTGGCAATACAATCCGGGTTTGTGCATGGACGATTTTCATAAACATTTTCTTAACGTTGCTTTTATTGCTGGGGATTTTTATCATTGCCTGAATAGAACCGTGGCTGTGTTTAGGGAAACAGGTTCTATACAATACAAAAAAGGAGCAGGAAGACCATCTGTAAGAACAGAAGAATGAAATATGAAGAGACGTGTGCATTTATGCTTGGAGCATGGCGGTCGCCAATTTCAGCAGTTTATGTAATTATTTTTCTTTTTCTTTCTGTATATTCTTACTTTGTTAATTTTGTAAACAACAAAAATAAATTTTTATTTGTCTACTTATTTTATTACTCATTAGTTTGGCATATCATGTCATAATATGAATTTGACAAAATTTTAACCTAGATTTGGTTAGATATATCGTCCCCATATCATTGTGATCTAAACCAAGCCCCACGTTTTTTAATCCAAGCCCTCTTTGATGCAAATAATTTTTGCACGCACGGTATAATAAAATTTAGACAAATCTTAATTGTTTGATTCATTAACTTAGTGATCATTGACAGCGAGAAGACGCGCACGTTGCTTCCAAACAAGGTTTAAAATTCTAAATACATTTACTAAACCCTAATCATGTGATCCGGTCATTTTTAAGATAAACATTTTTCAATTCCCTTTTAGTTAAAAGTTTATTTAATAATAATTTAAAATTATTTACTTACCACACATTTTTCTCGTAATACTATAAGTTTAGTATAGTTGAAAATAAGTCGAACCCGTAAACAAGACGTGATCTGAACGCTTTGCTTTTTAAAAACATTTTTCCCCGTTGATATTCTGTTCTAATATAGCTAAAGGATTTTCTCTTTGAGCCATTCCAAACACTGCCAAGAAAAAAAAATTGAAATTTGTATTTACTGTACCGTTTGAGCTTTCGATTAAATTTATTTAAAGCAATCTTTTTCTGTTTCTTATTCTGATAATATATTAAAGATTTAATTTAAAAATAATAAAGTTTATTTTAAAATAAAAAAATATATACAGTGTTATGATAAAGAAAAGGCTCAGCCTTTTATATCGAAAGAAGAACATATATTCTTTTCAAATTAATTTTTTTAGAAAAAATATTATACAAGGTGGGTGATTAAATAATCGGTTCCAGCTCTTGCCACTCTATTTCCAGATGATAATGATCCTGATTTACCAAGTTTAACCTTATAATTTCAACGGGATGATGCTTCCCCGCAATATGCTACTCATATAAGGGAGTACTTAAATACAATGTTATCTGGGCAGTGGATAGGTAGACGGGTGTCAATAGAGTGGCCACCCAGATTGCCCGATCTTAATCCAATGGACTTTTTCTTGTGGGGTTACATTAAAAATATATTTTAAAAATCTAAACCTAACTCGATAGATACGCTTAAGGAGTCCATTCAACAAGTAGTACAAGAAATTTCCCCACAAATAGTACAAAATGTTTCATTCCACTTCCCTTGGTATCTTTTTTCCATTTTTGCAATTTCTTGATGGAATCGTTCTCCATGTTCATCACTAACGTCGCCACAATTTTCGGGAAAGTATTCTAAGTGGGAGTGTAAGAAATGTATTTGATGGACATATTGCATCCCATACTTTCATAAGCTTTTAATAGTTTGTTTACAATCTCTGGATAATTGTCTGCTCTTTTATTTCCTAAGAATTGGTTTACAACCATTCTAAAGGCTTCCCATGCCTCTTTTTCTTCTCCCTCAAGCACAGCGTCAAATTCAGAATTCCTGAGAAGTTTGCTTAATCTGGGGTCCCACAAAAATCCCCTCCTTAATTTTGGCTTCACTTGTTCTGAGAAATTTTTATATAAGATAACTAAAGGCAGCACCATCTCTATCCAGAGCTTTAACAAAGTTTTTAATTAAGCCAAGTTTGATATGTAATGGCGAAAGTAAAATGTTATTTGAAGGAACTAAAAGCATGTTCAAAATGTTTTTCACTCCCGGTTCAAAAGATTGCCTTTGTGGCCTTTTATAGTGGTTCATTTACAGAGAAAACAACAGTATTTTGTATATCCCAACTGCATATCAAGTAAAATAGCTACTACCTTCAAATCTGCACAAATTTGCCATTCATATTTCTTATATTGCAATGTTTCCAGCAATAGCTTCATATTGGTGTATGTTTCTTTCATGTGAGCGGCGTAACCAATTGAAACTGAGCGAAGTATGTTGCCATTATGTAGCAATACCTCTTTCAGACTTAGTTTTGATGAGTCTATAAAAAGTCGCCCCTCATGATGGATGTGTTCTATACTTCATGCTTTCACGCGACCATCAATATCATGACAAGCTACTGAGTCATTTTCCATTTTAAAAAATGGCATAAGGGACTCCTGACGACTTCTATAAACAGAAACTTTTATCCTATCATCAAGTAAGTTCCACTGTTGCAACCTAGATCCTAACAACTCCGCCTTTTGTTTTGGCAAATCCAAGTCCCTGATGAGGTCACTCAGCTCAGTTTGTGTTATTTTGTGTGGCTTCTTGCTGCCAGAAGATTCGGAAAGGAATTTGGATCATTAGAAGTTGAGGGCTCTTCGCTTAGAACATTTAATTCTTCTTCCAAATCAAGACTCTATTTCTTGGGGGGAACCGGAACAGACAACACGTCACTATGAAACACAGGGCGAATAGCAGACAGTATATTTAAATATTTCAAATTATTATCCTTATTCTTTATCGTAATACCTTTACTAATTGGAGGTGTGAGACACAAGTAACAATCAGTTGTATGGTCTTGTAGTTCCCTCCAAATCATAGGTACAGCAAATGGCCTCGATCGACTTCTTCCATTTAGCCAATCTCGAGACAGTTGGCACATATATTGCAGCATTGCATTGCATTGCAGCCCATTTTTTTAAATCTTGATCACCAACTTTACATCCAAAATAAAGGAGTTATATTTCTTTTTTGGCTCTTAAAGGTAACATCTCCATAAATATAACAAAAATTGCTTGGCTTATTAACACATTCGCGTGGCATATTGATATAGTTTAATAGAATAGATAGGATACTAAACGATACGAAGGTTCGAATAAGAGTGAACCAGGAACAGTAAACTAACTAATGTATTTACTAGATTTTACTACCGGTAGACGGGGAAAACCCATTTATAATATGTCTAGACAGGCCTACTTAGTGATAAATGTTGATTACCATTATACAATCTAAGTACTACCTGTATCATGAAGACCAGACCTCGGCAAATATTATTTCGACCGTCGGATTTATGACGAGCAGGTCAAAATCTATAAGATTGAGCTATTTTTATTACCGACCTTATTTGTTGTTGACTAGTGTATTTTATGTTTTTATATAACCAAACAGTTTCAAATGTATATTTTTCACATTTACATTGTCGCTTCCTACACATACACATATTTTAACAGCACAGTAAATAAACATGAAAATTCATTAAAGTAAAATTGTATTTTTATAAAAGAATTTTTAATTATTTTTGATTTTTACAGTATAAAATTAAAAAGCGACATTTTTATATTCTTCGGTAATTTTTATCGGTGTGCCACTAACACGTTTTAAGGGCAAAGGGCTATAAAAAGTAATTGAATGTCACACAAATTGGCTTCCGAAAATTTGGCAACAGCTGCGTATTATATAAAAAACATAACCTTCCGAAATTTTTAATTTAATACACAACAATAGCAAGGGGACGTGGGCAACAATACATATACCGGGTGTTCGTTTTAATTGTTTTTACAGCTGTTTTCCGAGGCTATTCATATTTACATAGATATTCCAAACTTCATATTGTAAGAGATCAATGTACGTTATAAAGGTAAGTTAATATATTAACTAAATAATACAGAAAATGCATAAGAATGTATTCTTAAAGAAAATATAACATAGCGAATTATTTGGGAAAAAAATTCTGGAGCCCATTCAATTAACTTTTTATTACTAATGTAATTTAATTTCTGTCTACGTTTCGGCAGTTTGGTTAATACCTTCGTCAGGGATGCAAAATATAAAAGGACAATTTGTAATTTTAATTGTTTTTTGAATATTGGCATTAACAAACAGAACACGGAAAAATCAATACACTTAAAAATTAAACACAAACACACTGTATATAATAATATAGATTAAAAGAACTTATGACATACAAATATGTAATTTATGCTACATCAAATTTATATTTTATGAGTCAAAACTATACAGGGTGATTCATTAAGGGTAACTACCGGCCATATCTCGGAAACTACTAAGCATAGAAACTTGAGAAAAAAAAATTATGATTAAAGCGGTCATGAGAAAATTCTGGAAATTATTTTTAAGTTCCTAATTTCGCCGCAAGAGGGCACAATTAAATTTTTTTTTTTAATTCCAAATTTTTCCGAAAATTCCCATATTAAGGTATAACTCTGATTACATCATCGAAAAGCTTAGACAACTCTGCATCATTTTGGTTTAAGGCTCGTTGGCGTATCGACCTTGATAAGAGTGGGGAAAGTTATTGAATGTGTAAACATTAAAATCGCTGTAACTTTTAAACGACTTATCCGATTTTACTAAATTAAAGCTTGTTTGGAAGGGAAACGTAAGTATCTTCAATTGCCGTATCCAACAGTATACGATAGTGTTTAAGAAAATTGCTAGAGGGCGCAATTTGTAATAATAACAGTTTTTTCGATTTTATCCCGAAAATTCAAATCATACAGTATAATTATGACACCATAATCGGAAAGTAGATGAAATTTGCAAGAAAAGATGTGAAGACCGCAGTTCGATATCCTTGTTCGTTTCAGAGTTATCGCCAAAATAATAATTATTAATACAAATAGCGCCCTCTAGCAATTTTATTAGAAACTATCGAGTACCATTGGGTACAACAATTGAAGGTACTTACCTTTCTCTTCCAAACAAGCTAAAATTTAGTAAAATCGGATAAGTCGTTTAGAATTTACAGCGATTTTAATGATTGCACTTTCACTTGATAAGAGTGGGAGAAGCTATTGAAAGTGTAAACATTAAAATCGCTGTAACTTCTAAACGGCTTATCCGATTTTACTAAATTTCAGCTTGTTTAAAAGAGAAAGGTAGGTACCTTCAATTGTTGTATCCCATTGTACACGATAGTTTCTAATAAAATTGAGAGCGCTATTTGTATTAATAATTATTATTTTGGCGATAACTCTGAAACGAACAAGGATATCGAACTGCGGTCTTCACATCTTTTCTTGCAAATTTCATCTACTTTCCGATTATGGTGTCATATTTATACCGTATGATTTGAATTTTCGGAATAAAATCGAAAAAACTGTTATTATTACAAATTGCGCCCTCTAGCAATTTTATTAAACACTATCGTGTACTGTTGGATACGGCAGTTGAAGATACTTACCTTTCCCTTCCAAACAAGCTTAAATTTAGTAAAATCGGATAAGTCGTTTAGAAGTTACAGCGATTTTAATATTTACACATTCAATAGCTTCCAACACTCTCATCAAGGTCGGTACGCCAACGAGCCTTAAACCAAAATGATGCAGAATTGTCTAAACTTTTCGATGATGTAATCACTGTAATCAGAGTTATACCCTAATATGGGAATTTTCGGAGAAATTTAGAATTTAAAAAAAAAAAATTTAATTGTGCCCTCTTGCGGCGAAATTAGGAACTTAAAAATAATTTCCAGAATTTTCGCATAACCGCTTTAATAATAATTTTTTTTTTCAAGTTTCTATGCTTAGTAGTTTCCGAGATATGGCCGGTAGTCACCCTTAATGAATCACCCTGTATAAAAGAAATATTCCAAAGTACTAAAACTTTCCGACATTTTTAAGATTAATCTTAACTTTAATAAAAATCGGAAAAATTAGGAACATTCTTTTCGAGGAAATTTGATTCTGTATTTTGTTTTGTGTAAACGTATTCAATCATTGGCTGTCAGTAGTGATTCGATTTTCTTATATCAATAACGTTATATAATTGCCATTTAGAACTCGGTCATGTCTTTAAAGATTGAGAGAGTTTATTCTTAAAAGTTTTAAATCAATACAAATATGATTTAATAAATTTTATTTTCAATGTTCTTCCTTTTTTCTTTGCAGAAATTTTCATTTAGTTCTAGTAAACAATATGTTTAACATGGCAGGTCAAAAAAATAGTATATTGTATTAGCAGTCTTGAAATTGGTGTTGTACACTATAATTTTTTCTACAATTGCAGAAAATATAAAACGTTAGTACGTGTTATAATTTAGCACTTGACATCACGTCAGCAGAAAGTAAAAAATACCATATCATCTATACAAGCATTCGTTGCTATGGGAAAATCTATTTCGGTTTTGAGCTTTTCGTGTCTTTTTTTTTTACTTTTCATAGCCATGGAACTTCTACATATGTATACTTGCAGATATATAGATTAGTACTAGAAAAATGTTATTCCCATATATTTAAGTACATAATACCGGTACTTACAACAGTTCTGTGTTCTTAGTTTTATATTGAATAGTAGTTACCTACTAACAATCCTAAACCATAGAACAAAAACGAAAATTGGAACAGTTTTAATTTTATTGAGGATTTAACGATTTTCTTTAATTCATTAAAAACCCAATACAAATCAAGCAAATGTAATAAGCAACATTTATATTTAGACTAAGCATGAAAATTCTTAAGCTATTTAAAATGCATGTATAATAATCCGTCCATGACGAGTGAAAATTATATTTAAATATATCAGTAAAATTTAAGAATTTTTAAGTATTTTAAAAGTAAACATAGTTAACACTATTAATAAAAAAAAGTTTGAGGACATACTGAAAAATTTGTATTTTACCAATGATTATTGGTAAGAGACTGAAAAATATATATGAGGGATCCCTGTTTATTAGTCTACAAGACTGGCTTCTCATACGAAGTAGAAAGAGTTGTGGTGTTATATTTTTTTATCATAATATTCGTAACCTAATTCAGCTCATGATTCCAATATGATATGCTCGGACCCGATTTCTATAATAAACCGAAGTCAATTTGTATAATTTAAAATACACAGTTTACAACGTCTATTTATAGGCAGCAAAAACAATTCGTAACTAACAATAGAATTTAAAGCTTATCTATACCATCAAATAAATGCCACATTGATAAATTCTAAATAAAAACGAAACTGTATTCCCACGCGTAATCATCCACCCTTCACCAGGAAATGTGTGGGTGCATTTTGTGGAAGTATAATCATAATTTCATTTATCTTTTGTTTAAAAATTGTTAATTTTTATTGTCGGTTATATTTTCTGCTCAAAAAAATTACCTTGTCGGACTTCCAATGTCTTTATTTTGTTACTTAACACAACGTTTCGGTTAGTTAGTATCTCTAACCGTTTTCAAGTGTAAACTAAATTATAATTCTAAGGCTACTGTCTTAAATACTATCTATGTGCAATGAAGCTTGATGACTCCGCCTGCGTGCTAATTGGAGTGTGAAGTTTGCGCTGTTGGTTGTAGACAAAAAGAGGTTTCCAGATATTGGGGATATCTATACTTGGTTTACTAAATATATTGGTATTTTGATTCATGAAAGCTGCGTCTTCGAATTTTCGTTTTTTCCAGTGCTGTTCCGGATCCAAAACCTTGGCTTCTGACCACTGTATTTTATGTTGGTTGGTCCAAACATGTTCCGCTATACCTGATATCGACGTTTCACCTCTTTAAGTATGTTACAAATGTTCTTTAACTCGTACGGGAAGAGGTCTTTTTGTTTCTCCAATGTACGATTCGCCACACTCGCAAGGGATTTGATAGTTACAATTTTTTGTGTTTTCATTACGGGGGGGGGGGGGTTACTTTTATAAGAAAGCTTCTAAGCGTATTTCCGGATTTGAAGACTATTTTGATATTATAGTTTTTGGTTATTCTTCTAATCTTTTCAGAAATCCCCTTGACGTAACGTATTGTAAGAAATGCTTGCTCCTCTTTCGTTTCTATATATATTAGTTTTTACTTCGCGATTTTTAAGTTTTGAGATGGTATTAGTTATAAAGGTTTCAGGGTAACCATTCTGTTTTAAACCTTTTTTGATGTTTGAAATGTCAATATTAAGGTCTTCCGGATTGTTGCAAACGTTAGATGCTCTGTGATAAAGAGTTGCTGCTTTATGGAGTTTGAATGATTCGATCCGTGATTATAATGAGATGGCGCTAGAGTAGTGAAAATCGTGTGCCGCTCGATCCGACAAAATATTTAATTTTTTTACAGTGGAAGTGTCTTATACGGTAATTAAAGCCTGAATTATCCAACAACACACCCGGTCTCGCGTTTAGAGTGCAAGGTTTTCCACTTTTGAAGCCTTTTCTTCACCAAATTTCCAACAGAACCAAACAGCAACAATGGTGCTGTTAAGGAATGACATTGATGACATCCGAAAAATTGTGGCAGATCAAATTAGTGCAACTATTCTAAGTGATCAATTTCAAAATCGCTTAATCGACTCCCTATTAAAGAAAATCGACAGTAAATTTTCCGAAAAATTTAAAAAAATTGAAGGTGATATTAACACCCTGCATGGGGAAATCAAGGCTCTCAAGGACGAAAACCGGGATCTTAGTAGGCGTCTACACTCAGGAGCAGTATTCCCGCGCTTGTAATGTTCGCATATTTGGTTTGAAGTCCACAACGGACGAGAACTTGGTGAACATACTGACAGACCTATTTCATATTAAAATGAACCTAAATATTGGACCCTCTGATATTAAAAATTGCCACCGTATCTCTACAAAAAGTGTAACTGATAAGCCACCGGCCGTCTTGGTTCAGTTTCGCGACATCAACACGCGCATGATGTTGTTAAAGAATCGAAAAATTCTAAAAAAGAGTGGCGTGGTAATTAGGGAGGATTTAACTCAGTCGCGTCTAAGTATATATAAAAGTGCCGTCAATAAATTTTCGGTAAAAGATGTTTGGTCCCTACACGGAAACATATACGTAAAATGCGGGGGTGTCGTGCACCGTGTTAACGATGTGGAGGCTCTAAACAAAGTTAAGTGAACTAAAATATATTATATTGCCATTACCTAATTACTAACGCAAAGGTAATGAACTTTCTTTGGAGATTGGGTTGATATAAGAATATTATTTTTCCTTTTTAATTTTTATTGAATTTATTTTCTCTTTGGCTGAAATGTGTAACTAAATTATATAAATATAATAATTAATATTACTATAAAAAATATTGATTCCAAGATTATAATTTGCATGTAGGATAAATTGTTTAGGACTATCTCATTAGGTCATGTTAGTGTAACCCGCTTAAAGAGACAATTGC
Source organism: Polydrusus pterygomalis (assembly GCA_963969555.1). NCBI lineage: Eukaryota > Metazoa > Arthropoda > Insecta > Coleoptera > Curculionidae > Polydrusus > Polydrusus pterygomalis. Next base: position 30,697,384 of record OZ018384.1, on the reverse strand, counting down.
ATTCGTTTGGGATTAAATACGGAATTTTTTTATAAGGACATGGGTATTGGGTATATTATAAACACGTTGCTAAGGAAAAAAAAAACACAAATAAACATAAAACTCCATTCTATGTAGGATACTTATTTTTGTTAACAAATTTAATTCTTCTTTCTATTTTTTCTAAAACGAAAATTTCTATACACAGCATGTATATTTTCTTTTGTAGTTATTTTGAATCTAATAACCTGAAGATTGGTTCTATTAACTCCTATTTTTTATTATTTTTTGTGGGCTTGTTATACAAAATATTTATATTGTTTTAGTCGCTGATTGAGTCGGATGTGCGGTGCATATTTCCTCCTTTTCATTCCCCTTCTTTGCTACTGTTATAAAGCAGTAAATTATCTCTCTTTTCCGTTGTTTATAATTATAACCCTTTTATTTGTTTGCCTTTTATCCTTCCTTAATCCCTCTCTATATTAATGTGATAATGAATCTACTGGTCGGTCATGTGAATGTAAGATCATTATTAGCGAATTTCGACTCCTTTGTAAGTCATGTAGAGGCAAAGAAATATGATATTATTGGAGTGACGGAGACTTGGTTACAACCTGGATCTGATGCTGCTGTAAGTATCGACACTTATAATTTTTTTAGTCAAAACCGTATAAATAAACGTGGTGGTGGGGTTGGTGTCTATGTTAAGAGTCATATTGTCACCGAAACACTAATCTCTACATCTTTTGATTACATTGAATGTCTATGGATAAAACTTAGGCTACAGAGTGACAATGTTGTTATAGCAATTATATACCGTCCGCCAAACTCAAACACTGCACAGTTTTTAAATTATTTAGAGGACATGCTATCAAATTTATACACTGAATATGAGAATATTATATGTTTGGGTGATTTTAACATAAACATGATTAACTCAGAGGCCAGCCAAAGCGCGCAGCTAGAGAATGTGTTTTCTCCATTTAATATGTCACAAATTATTAGGGAACCAACTCATGTATCTCTACTTTCCATGTCTCTTATAGATCTAATATTTACAAATATTAAAAATATAATGGATTCAGGGGTAATTGATTCTAATATCGCCGATCATTTTGTAACGTTCGTAAAGGTTGGATCAGGGGAGGTAAGTGATTCGTCGGTGGACTTTTTCTATAGATCTATAAAGCGTATAAATTTAAACCAATTTCAAGCAGATTTGGAACGATTTGATTGGCATAATATGTTATATATGCGTAATATAGACGAAAAGTTGAATTTTTTGAATTCTGCCATTTTAAGTCTCTTTGACGCACATGCTCCTCTTAAACATTTTCATAAAAATAAAAACTACAGCTATGCTCCGTGGATTACAGAAAACATTAAACTAATGCAAAAATTAAGAAATAAAGCTTTAAAAAAATTCAAAGATACAAAAAACCCTGCGCATTATGAATCTTACAAACAGCTTAGAAACTACACGACATTTGCCATTAGATCCGAAAAAAAGGCATATCTACGTAATACATTTCAACACTCTAACGATCGCGAAAAATGGCAGGAATTAAAAAAATTAAACCTAATAAAAAAAAAAAACTTTAATCTACCATCTAATCTTATCAACCCAAATACTATAAATAATTTTTTCGTTAACTCTGCTTCTAACTCCATTCCAAAACCTGAGATTTTAGATTTTTATAACAATAATGTTCTGGAAAACATCGATGAGCCCTTTAATTTCAGATTGTCAACCGAAAATGAAATATTACAAATTATAGAAAGTATACGATCTAAGGCTGTTGGTAATGATAAAATCAATATAACAATGATTCTTCTCTGCTGTCCTTTTATAATACCTTTTCTTACACACATTATTAATGATTGCATTCTTAATTCCTACTTTTCTGTTCACTGGAAAAAAGCTCAGATAATCCCCCTTCCTAAAATAAATAATCCAACTGAATATGCACACTTGCGCTGCATAAGTATATTGCCCACTTTATCTAAAATACTAGAAAAAATAATGGAAAACCAAATTAGGCTTTTCCTTAACCAATATAATATTTTACCAAAACAACAGTCAGGCTTTAGGGCAAATCACAGCTGTGAAACTGCTCTGGCCCATATAACTGATGACATCCTTAGGGCATCTGATGATAACAAAGTAAGTATACTTATATCGCTTGATTTTAGCAAAGCATTCGATTTGCTCAATCACCGGATTCTTTACTCTATCCTTCATTATTTGGGTTTCAGCGATGGTGCCCGAAACTTTATACTCTCCTTTTTATCTGATCGTACCCAGCAAGTGGTTTACAATGGAGAGCATTCTGATCCTTTGAATGTAAATGTTGGCGTGCCACAGGGAAGCGTTTTGGGCCCGCTCTTATATATGATATATACATCCTGTTTCTATAAATATCTTAAATATTCTAATTCTCACTTTTATGCGGATGACACTCAGCTATATTTCTCCTTTTTAGAGCAACAAGCAGCAGAGGCACAAAACTGTATAAACTCTGACTTACAACGATTTTATGAAGTAGCTTCGGATCATTTGCTTAAACTTAATCCCAACAAGTCAACCGTAATAATTTTTGGTAACCAAGCCCAGACCGACTTTGTTAAAAATAATGTTGAAATTAAACTTAACAATGACACTCTACCTTATTCCGACACCTGCAAAAGCCTGGGTCTAATACTTGATTGTAAACTTCGTTTTAAGGAACATGTTACATCGAAACTAAGAGCTGCCTACGGAGCTTTAAAATTGATTTTTAGTAAAAGACATTACCTTTCTAAGGGGGTCAGAAAGCTCCTATGCGATGCTCTCGTTCTGTCTCAATTTAACCACTGCATTGGCGTATATTATCCTTGTCTTGATGCGACGGATCGATACCGGATTCAGAAAGTTTAAAACTCATGTCTCAGATTTATACATGGCATAAGACGAAGAAACCATATAACACCGTTTCTTGTTGCATCTAAATGGCTTAACATGTTTAACAGGTATAGATTGCATATGTCACTATTTAGCTTTAAGATTATAACGCATAAAACACCACCTTACTTGTATGAAAAAATATATTTTAGAGCTGATGCTCACAATGGGAATCTGCGCAGACGTTGTTTACTATCTGTACCACCACACCGAAAAAAGATATTTGAAAGATCGTTTTCTTTTAATATTGCTTATTTACTCAATTCACTGAATAATATTAACTTTGGTTTATCCAACCCAGCGTTTAAAAGATCAGTAAAAAACCATTATCTCCGCACGCAGTAGTTCCCACAATGAACGTCACCAGTCCATGTGGATTATGAGTCACATTATTTTTCTGCTCCCCTACCTCCTGCTCCCCCTCCTTTTTCCTCTTATAAAATCAGTAATATATTTTTACAGCACCAAAATATTATATGTACTACATAAATTTAAGGCTTGAACAGTATCCAGATCCTTGGACTGGATGTCTGCCCCACTAAGGCCTATTGTTCTACTCTCTTAACAAAATACTAACCCTTTATGTAATTTACATTAGAGTAAACAATAAATGTATTATTATTATTATTATTATTAATATCTGGAAGCCTCTTCTTGTCCAAAACCAATAGCTCAAACTGCACACTCCAATAAGCACGTAGGCGGAGTCATCAAGCTTCATTGCACATGGATAGTATTTAAGACAGTAGCCTTAGAAGTCCCACAAAGTAATTTTTTGATATTACTTCATTGTATTCCATCTTCAAACAAACAATTTTTCTGCTGTTTAAAAAGTAAAGGCAAGAATTGTTCCCAACTAGATACAAGATTAAATGTAAGAAATAAATGGACGATGGACGTCCAAGTTTAATATGTTTCACAGAATTCTACAGTTTCTTTGATATCCGAAGTTATTGCTGCCAATGCTATTTCCTTTAGTTCTTTCAAGGAACGATCGTGAAAAACCGAATCCATCTCATGAATGTTCTTAATTTGATCCGCTCATACTGCTTTTATTCTCATCGTGTGACATCCTTAGTTAGCAGGTCTTTGGCGGTAAAGTAGTAGGGAAGTACGTCTGTATCAACGCGATTCGTTCCTTCCACGCCACTTGCCCATGGAATGTTGTATAATTAACAAGGGACTTTTAGTAGGGATAAGTCTTGTATTGTCATTATCAGGGAATTTTTTTCTTGTAACATGAAGTGTATTGAATAGGGTTAGTTCTAAACTCATATTCCGTCATGTTATCTTTAAATAACTGTTATTTATTGCCATTGAAATAATAAATATAGTTTAAAAAAACTAAAAAACACGCTTTGATAAATAATTAATCAAACTAAAAAGCGGAAAATAAATATAGTTTAAAATAATTCTTGAAATTGTTAATATTGGCTGAAAATAATAATAACGATAAACATTAGTATTATTGTGAAAAAAGCGTGGGGTGCTTGATATACGAAAAATATAGCACAAAGCGACCCACACTTTTTTCACAATAATACTAATGTTTATCGTTCATTATTATTTTCTGCCTATATTAAGAATTTCAAGAATTATTTTAAACTATATTTATTTTTCGCTTTTTAGTTTGATTAATTATTAAAGCGTGTTTTTTAGTTTTTTAAACTATATTTATTTTTAATTTTTTAATTTGAGTTAGGTATTGTTAAAAAATTTTTTTTTGAGTAGATTAAGCTAGATTAGTAGATTATTGTATTGTCAGCGGTTCTTGATAAGTCTACAAAATTTAAATTAAATCTGACCGCTTAAAGTGGGTCAAAATCGGGTTCAAAGAAGTCGGTTACAAACAAACATACATACAAACCCGAACAAACGACAAAAATTTTCAAAATTAAAAAAAAAAATTGCCAAAATTTTATTTTGACGGGTAGAATTCTTTTTTAACTTTTCTCTATTCTTAGCGACAATATCTATACAACCCCACGTTTGTTTCATTACTATCGGTTATTGTAATATGGGCCTTTTCACTAAATTTTGATTTTGGTAGTAGTGTATAAAGGAACAAAAAATAAAATTTTCTGTGTTTTTACTTTTCTATACTTTTAAGCCGTAACTGAGAAAATAAATAAATAAAAAAACTCCTTGAATAAAAACACGGACTTAAACATACCCACGTCATCGCGCCGGAAGATTGATGCACAGAGGAATGATAGGAATAGCCGAGTCGCTGGCTTAAAATATCAAGAATTCACAAAATCAGCAGCTTGACAGTGTTGCCGATACTCTCAAAAATCATATATTATAGTACCAGTGTAATGGTAATTGACTAGCAATTAGTAATTATAATATACCAGTTTTCCATTCAATAGCTGCGGAATGAATTATTTTACCAGTATTATGTTTATATTTATTTAAAGTATCCAAATAAAGTTCTAAGAAGAAAGTATATTATTAGGATTATAAAACTTTCTACATATGGCAACAGCGGCTTAATTTGCCCATGGCAGTTCGACAGATCAGCATTTACGCGTGTGCGAGGTTAAACACATGCGCTCTAGCAAGCTTTAAACATATCTACGTCATGAGTCGCGCCTGTTTTGAGATTTTCAAATTGGTTGAATTTTACCCGGTTTTTACTGTGCTGAAACAAATTAATGTTATGATCTAGCAATAATTTTATTGATGAAAAACACTTATTATAGCACCGACTGAACAATTCAAATGCCAAATGTATCAAATTTAAGAATAGTGAAAAGGCCCATTCTGACATATTGACAAGTGTCAAATTTTGAAATGAGAATTTTTTGCGTCCGCTTTCCACCGTCAATATACATACGACCTTATAGCTTTTTCATTAATAACTATCATTTTTTTAAACGATTTGACATATTGACAGCTGTCAAATTTTGACAAGAACATTTTTTGTTTATTTTTCCCGCATAGCGAATACTATACGACCCCATAATTTGTTTCGTCAAAATCGCTTCTTCGTTTTATACCTGACAGCTGTCAAAATTTGACAGGAGAATTTTTTGCGTGTAGATTATTGTATTGTCAGCGGTTCTTGATAAGTCTACAAAATTTAAATTAAATCTGACCGTTTAAAGTGGGTCAAAATCGCGTTCAAAGAAGTCGGTTACGGACAAACAAACATACAGGTGAAGCTTATACAAGCTTGTTAAAAATTATCAGCAATACTTAAACTTTTTAAAATTCTCTATGCAGAATCGTAGAGGTTTATATTAAATTTAATGTAATTCCAAGCCCTTTTTGACCATAGAAATTAATGTTAAATTAATTTATTATTGATATGCACTTATAGCTCTAAATCGTATTTATAAAAAAATACCAAATACTGAATAAGCGGCCAATTAAAAGAACATACTTTGATTGTATAGGAGGATGATCCATCCATATTTCCTTATTTATGCACGATAATAAAGAACAACTTACATATTAAAAGTTGAGCTCCAGTAAATGTGTTACCACACAAAACCATACGTGATATTACGTCTAAAATAATATATTCACACCCACACATCTGTTAAAATTATAATACTAAAGGGAACTTCACAGACCTGTGCTTATAATTAAATGCCCAAGTGATTGTCTTCCATTATTTATCGTCGTCCTTAAACCTTGTAAGTATAGTATTTCAGATTTCGGAATTAATAACTTCGACACAGACTAAAACAAACGTTTCAAAAAAATATACTGGCGGTATTGGGAACAGTCTTCTTTTTTAAGTCGGGTAAACTTTTTAGTAAAATTGCTGTCGACAGTCTCTCGCATGTAGTAAAACCAGGTACGTGCTCAGGGAATTTGGGAGTAACGGATTTGGCTCTCTCTTGTCATGATTGAGGGTAAATTATACAGTGTCACCAGTAAAGTCCGCCTCATATGGCATTTTTTTTTAATTAATAGCTTTATTCAAAATTTGACTTTGGCATTAAGTTTTGCTTCGATCGAGATGAAAATTAAGCAAAAAAATAGTAATCACGTGATTCGCATTATTTGACAAATTTTAATTTTTTCCAAAAAATAATTCAAGAGTGGGGTTATTTCTGAAAATATCAAAAAAAGTTATTAGAATAGCTGCATAAGATAATTTTGATTTTTTACCTATATTTTGTAAATTGCACCACTTTTGCAAAATAAAACTCAGCGCAACCTACATAAAACTTCTTAGTTTTGACCATGCTTTATTTCAGATACATTTTCTTTAAAGTAGCGCCATATTAAATGTGTGTTTTTCTACAAAATCAAAATTGGGCTATTAAAATTTGGTCGCATGTGATGCAAAGTTTGTTTTTGACCCTGTATAAGGTACCTTCATAAAATAAGTATTTTTGAAAACGTAGTTTGTGTCTGAAAGTATTACACGTTAACGCTATTATGACATAGCTTAATAATAAATTATTTTATAGGGGTTTTAAATTAAATCGTTGAAAATAGATAAACTTTACGTTGTTAAACTAAAATTCATTTTCCACTTAAAAAAAAATGTACTGAAGACACTGTGTTCTTTTTTGTCTTAATATTAAGGTGTATTACTTTCAGACACAAACTACGTTTTCAAAAATACTAATTTTATAAAGTTACCTTATACAGGGTCAAAAAGCAAATAAACTTTGCAGCACATGCGACCAAATTTTAATAGCCCAATTTTGATTTTGTAGAAAAACACACATTTAAAATGGCGCTACTTTAAAGAAAATGTATCTGAAATAAAGCCTTGTCAAAACTGAGAAGTTTTATGTAGGTTGCGTTAAGTCTTATTTTGCAAAAGTGGTGCTACAAAATATAGGTAAAAAATCAAAATTAATTTATGCAGCTGAAATTTTGCATGTGGGCTAGAAACTACATTTAAAAAAACTTTTTCTAATAACTTCTTTTGATATTTTTAGAAATAACCCCACTTTTGAATTATTTTTTTGGAAAAAATTAAAATTTGACAGATAATGCGAATCACGTGACTACTATTCTTTTTGCTTAATTTTCATCTCGATCGAAGCAGAACTTGACGCCAAAGTCAAATTTCGAATAAAGTTATAATTAAAAAAAAATACCATATGATGCGGACTTTACTGGTGACACTGTATAATATAACGAACCAAGTAACGAATCGTTCTTAAAATTTGGTCATTTTTTTTAATGGACAAACTCTATTTATCTAAAATATTTTTGATGATACAGTGTTGCCACTTTTACTAAAAATTAGTAGCAACTTTGATATTTTAAATAGAACACCCTATATTTTATTTCATTTTCAAACCCCCAATTAATTTTCTGACTTCTTTAATATTATCCTATATCTATCTCTTACCATTTCTAAAATAAAAAATTAAATTCCAATTTTTTTTTATGGAAAATATGGATATTTTTCAACTGTGAAATATTAAGACCCTGAAATATGATAAACAGTTAAATAATACCGTGGCAGCTTTATGCGCAAATCTTAGTTGAGAGATTTGGGATTGGTGGTTTAGAAATACAGTTAATTTGGTTAATTGAAAAGGTGACCATACGCATATTTTTTAAATGTAACACCCTGTCTATTATCACCGATTTGACAAGCCAGAAACATTGACTTTTTATTTTTATATTATATCATATCTATAACTAACTAGTCAAGTTTTTGACTTATAAGCGATTATTTCCAAAATTTTCTCGACAATTTAATTTTTTTGGTTTGACATAAAAGTTATGGAACTATTGTTATTGTTTTGTATTGGATACAAGGTCTACGAGACTGTTCTAAATAATACAGGTCCGTATTTAAAAATACATACCTGGTGATGGTATCCAAAAGACGAAATGTCATCATCAATATCGAATAGCGACATGTTATAGAAATAAAAAACGGCAATGAAAATGCAAAATTAACTTTTCGCTATTTCTGTTAAAATAAAGCTTGGAAATCGTTAACAAAAGTACAATAAATACGATTTTATAATGTGTTCCATCCAACAATTTTTGATTGCGCTAATGAACTTTAATTGAGATAATGGAAACTTCTTTTATTTACAACGAGTTTTTAGTAAATCGATCGGAATTAAAATTTTGTTGCAAAATGAAATATAGCGTCTAAAGTTACACTTACCTATATGTTATAAAAGTTTTTAGGAAGGTCCTTTATAGTCAATTATTTCAATACTGCATTCAAAACTCTATTATACCGGACAGTCAGTGTGGTTTTAGGAAACATATTAGTACATCCATAGCGTTGGTTGAGGTGACTGATGATATAATGACGGCTATTGATTGGAAATTAAATAGTATTCTGATTCGTTTAGATTTTTCAAAAGCTTTTGATACCTCTAATCATGAACTTTTATTTGCTTAACTAAAATATGATGGCTTCTTATTACATCCTTCTCTTAATCTTATCAAATCATATTTTACTAACCGTTGTCAAAAAATTCCCTATAACAATAACTTCTCAGATATAGTTCAAATTCTTTCAGGCGTACCACAAGGATCTATCCTTGGACCGCTTCTTTTTATAATTTACACATCTGATATTTTAAAATCTTTACAGCATTGCAAAGTTCAGGCTTACGCAGATGACACACAGATCTACTTTCACTTTAATCTTGATGATTATCTAACCGCGTCAAATTTAATTAACGAAGATTCAAATATAGGTACTTAAACAGCTTTCTTTACAACATAACCTAAAATTAAATCCTTTAAAATCGTTTTTAATGCTTTTTGGTAACAAAAATAATGTAGCTTTCTTAAATGAAAAAATTAATAAAACTCTTGATGGTATTAAGCTTCCCAGTGTTAAGTCAATAAAATAATTGGGCATACACTGTTAAAAGAAAATAATCAAATTTAACTTTTTTTTTATGTCCCAGAAAGTCCACTCCCGTTTTTTTGTCAATTTAACTAAAACCGCTTCAGTCAATCAGTAACTCATAAAATATGTTATTACTATTTTGACATTAATCTGATTTTATTGTGCAGTAAAAATTACAACTTAATTAGTTAATTTGACACATTTTTTATGTTAGTATTAACTTATTTTAAAATTTTAACTAAAAAAGATATCGATAATGATTATAAACTTTATCAAAGTTACTAGTATTTGATTCATTTGAACCGTAAAAGAATTGCATGTTAATTTTAGTTAGCTGTTATGTTAAAACGACTTCCAGAAAAGTTAGTTCTTAAAATCTGATTTTTACTAAACGCAAAAGAGTTAAAATAACTATACATTTTAAGTTAAATTTGATTTATTTTAATTGATTATAAATTTTTTTGATTCTCGCGTCCAGGATTTCTAACAGTGTAATTATTGATACAGAACTAAGATTCAAGGAGCATATTAAAAAGTTATTACAGAAGTCCTATCTGACTTTAAAAATATTGTATAGTAACCGTCATTTCCTCAATTATAGTTTGCGTAAAATGCTCTGCGAGTCTCTTGTTTTATCTAGCTTTAACTATTGCGATTTTATATATGGACCGTGTTTAGATATTTTGGATAGGAATAGAATACAGAAAGTTCAGAATACATGTTCACGTCTTATTTTTGGTCTGAGAAAATTCGATCATGTTTCACACACCTTTAAAGACCTTGGATGGCTTAAAATGCACAATCGCAGAACTCTACATTTGGGATTTTTTTTTCATAAAATCTTGAACAACCCTGCTTTACCTCTATCTATAAAAAAATAAGTTCAAATTTCGGGATAACATACATTGACGTAATATAAGATTTTCAAATAAAATTACTCTTCCTCATCACCAGAGTGCTATGTTTCAGAGATCGTTTACTTACAACTGTATTAAGTTATATAACAATTTACCTGACGAGCTTATTTTACTTAACTACAATAAATTTAAATTACTCTACAAAAAATATTTACTTAATCTCCAGAATATTTAAATGAATTATCCAATGATTGTTTTTTATTCTAAATGTTTTTACCATAGCACTGATTTTTAGTTTGGGTGTAGTGATTTAGTTTTGTCTTTTTGAAGTGAAAACTTCTTTAGGCGCATTTAGCACTTTTTGTGGGCACTGAATTAAACTGAGCCGTCACGCGTCACACTCGGCTGTGTAACGCTCGAATTCAACTGCTATGTTCAATCCGAACTGACCCTGACCCGAATGAACGTTATATGCAAGAGCATGCCGCAAACAGTGTGCGTTGTATAGACACTCGTCTGCGTCTCAGGTATGTTCTGGCATTTTTTAAATTATATATTTACGTAGCGTGAAGTAAGGTTTACCGTAATTGCTTATTCCGTGGACCTAATTTATTATGATTTCTGACTTCTGTTGAAGATGTAAAAATTCAAGGGTTGTTCAATTTTAGGAAATATATTTTTTCGTATGCAGTAAAATTATCCCGTATTCCAAGTTTATGTTATTTTTATGATTGCTTACGAACCTAACCTAAAAGAAACAAAATTGAAAAATTGTATTTGATATTGTTAATTTCACCTTGTTGAAGTTTTCACTTCTGTCGTGTGGTCTTAAGCACACACACTTTTTTTTAATATATTTTGGTGTATTTGGGTGTGGTAACGCTTAGTGTTGACTATATTTGTATTTTTATATATTTAAAACTTTTGGGCTGATCGGGGTTCAGTAGAGTAGCCTCTTTGGCTAGACTGCGCCTCGCATTTGCTTTACAAATTTTTTATGTACTATTTTGTAAATTAACTATTGTTTGTTGTAATAAAAGGCATTTATTATTATTATTATTTAAGAAATGATATAATGTCCGCGAAAATAATTAAAGAAAGAAAATATTGTGGCATATCGGACAAGTGTATAACTATTTTTTATATTGGAATACACAGGGATCCAAGTTCAATGGATACCCTGGGGCGGGTAGACCACGACGGCCGTTTCGTCCTTGTTAGGACTCGACGGGCAGCCATAACCCAAGCAATTCCAAGAACGACGGAAAAATCTCTGGTCTGCAAAATGGCAGATGTTTTCGGTGAAAACGCAAATAGCGTTCCTTATACTGGATTGTGATGCACTTCGTAGTTTATTTAATTGTCTACCTTTCGTTATTACCAGTGTAACTATCTTTTATATTGGAGTTGGTTCCGTGGGATGGCGCTAAGGTTTATTGAGGGCCGCCTTGATTCTACAAGTAGGCTTTTAGTACATTTTTCCGTCGTTCTTGGAATTGCTTGGGTTATGGCTGCTCGTCGAGTCCTAACAAGGACGAAACGGCCGTCGTGGTCTACCCGCCCCAGGGTATCCATTGAACTTGGATCCCTGTGTATTCCAATATAAAAAATAGTTATACACTTGTCCGATATGCCACAATATTTTCTTTCTTTAATTATTATTATTATTATTAATAATTTAATATTTAGCTTGGCGTATCATTTTTCTTCGTAATAGAAGAATAACAACAGAATAATCGTCTGGGACAACTCGAGACAAATTATTTGTTTCAAGAATTTCTGAGCGCACTGTTAGTAATTCTTGGCCAAAAGCATTTGCCGTAGATATAGTTTTTACAGCATTTTAACTAGAGCGGATTTTTTAGTAGGGTCGCGGGGACCCTTACAAGGGAAGCTATCAAAGCTGTTAAAGCCATAAATATCAGTGCGCTGTATATGCATACTGCCTTGCAACCGTTAAATGTGGCCGGAAATTAAAAACTGTTCCTAAAAGGCAATAAGCTTGGCTACGGCATCACGGAGTTATGGGTTAAATTGCTGGGATTAAAAAAAATACGGCAAATACAGTTTACTTAATATGTTCGATTTTAAATTAATAATGGACTGTTTGAAGGCACAGATGAGGACAAAGCATATATACAGGGTGATTCAATAAAAACTCCCAGGCCAATTATTTTGAAAACTAAAAGTGATATGTAAATTCTGTAAACGCCAGTTTTTAGCCTCTATGATTGGCTTCACAACTGTGTAAAAAATGTGTTTGAATACTACAAAATGTAGGTGGCACCACGGTGCAAAGAATTTTTTCGATGACAGGAACTTTTAAATGTTGTGATTCTTAAAGATAATTAATTTCTTATCAAATTATGTCCCATAAAAATTTTGATAAATCCAACATGAACGGAGATATTTGGGGTTAAGTTTTTTTTTTAAATAATTTTAACGAGTTTTTTTAATATCCTTTAGCAGATTTTAGTTTAATTTTGGTAATAATAATTTTAGTGATAAAACGCTCGTGTAGCGCTAAATTACCTATTACGTCCAGTGACGTCTCAGGGGGCGCCTTAACAAATAATATTGGCAAAAAATAAGACGCCACGACACACAATGATTTTTGTTTTCCAGAGATATGCAATAAAATTGTTTTTCTAATTTTGACATATAAAGTGACACTTTTTAAAACTGATTGACATTATGGAACGTCTTACTTTTTGTAACTAGTTGCATAAAGTAAAATTTTATGCAATTGGTGACGAAAAATGTATTTCAAAATTAGTGACAAAAAGAATTATTCTATTTATTAAACTGTTATAATACAAGTTAAAAACATAAATTATAAATTAATTAATTATTATAAATATTGATAACACAATTATTGCAATTATTCAAATTAATTCCCGACGACATATTTTTTTCATTGCTCGAACTTGCTGTTATTTGGAAAGCGACGCACATTGCATTAGATGTTTCACCAAATATTTCTTGTGCTATAAGTTTTTTATTATTCATGGAATTTTCAACATATCCCTCCGCAACAGAACTAGATTTCCAACCTCCGTGCCTCTTTAATTTTAAAAGATCAGCGCCACTGTCTGCTAGGAAAGTGGCAGAGCTTCTTCTGAAGCAGTGGCCAGTATATAGAACAGGATTTGAAAGACCAAGAAATTGTGCAATAACTTTTGGCAGACTGCTAAATGTGTTAATTCCCACAGGATTTCTGGTACATTTTCCATTCGCATATTTTACAAAAAATCTGTTGTGTTTAAGAATCTGGGGACGCAACTTAATATATTTTCTTAATATTTCAACAAGATTCGTATTTTCAATGTCTCCAGTGGTAATTGCACACTGCCGTATAACTTTTGTTTTTGAAGGTGGGATATCAACACGAAAATGGCTTCCTTCGTCTATAACATTTTCAACTGGAAGAAAAGTTAATTCTGCTTTTCTGCATGCTCCTGCCATTCCAATTATCATTGCAACCTTAGCCATTAAGTATTCTTTGTCATCAGCTTCCAATAAAAATTTGGCAAAATCTTTTTTAATAAAAACTTTTGACTTTTTAGCACTGTACCCGTCCGCTTGCCTTTTAATATATGCTACCAAATTTGTATATTTTTTAATATCAATATTCCTTTTCAGATTTAGTTCAGACCTTAACATTGAGTAAAGTGTCCATAATGTGGAAACTTTTAGATCTTTCTTACCCTCGAAATATGCAAGTAAAACTTTCTCATTAACATGTTTAATTTTCTTCTCATCACACCACGTAACAAATTTTTCGTATGCCAAATCATAAACTGCCTTTGACTTTTTGGGAATTACTGATAATAGAGCATTACCTGCTGCCTCTTCAATATCGCTTGGTAGCTCTTCAGAACTTGAATGACTCATTTTTAAAAAATAAAACTAAAAATATATCAATCTCGCTAAAAACCTTCCGTCTAGACTTTTTTACAAAATGTCAAACTGACAACTAACATGAAGTAACAGCAACAATAGCTATTTATGCCATCAGTTATATGTCAAAATTAGAAAAACTAAATTTATGTTTTCCAAATTTTTATCAATTATATTAAATTTTATTTTTTTATTACTTTCTTCAAAATTAGAAAAAATCTTGTATGCAATACGTTACGAAATGAAATTTTGTGTAACTTGTGAGTTTTTGCGAAAATCTCACGCGTTACACAAAATTAGGCATTTCGTAACTGATGGCATAAATAGCTATTTTATTTTTATTTCTCGAAAACGAAGCAAGATATGAAAACAATTTACCAGACAAGAAAAGAATATTTTCAGTTGCTTAATCCGACAAAATATAAAAATTTCCAAAAACAGAGTGGCGTCTTATTTTTGCCAATATTATTTGTTAAGGTTCCCCCTGAGACGTCACTGGACATAATAATTTAGCGCTACACGAGCGTTTTATCACTAAAAATATTATTACTAAAATTAAATTAAAATCTGCTAAGGGATATTAAAAATATTTATAATTAAAATACTCGTTAAAATTATGAAAAAAAACTTAACCCCAAATATATCCGTTCATGTTGGATTTATCAAAATTTTTTATGGAATATAATTTGATCAAAAATTAATTATCTTTAAGAACCATAACATTTAAAAGTTCCTGTCATCGAAAAAATTATTTGCACCGTGGCGCCACCTACATCTTGTATTATTCAAATACATTTTTTACACAGTTGTAAAGCCAATTATAGAGGCTAAAAACTGGCGTTTACAGAATTTACATGTCACTTTTAGTTTTCGAAATAATTGGCCTGGAAGTTTTTATTGAAACACCCGGTATATTGGCATTTCACAAAACCAAATCGCACGAGCCTAAGAAAGGAGTTTAAAAATAAATATAAAAGCAGACTTACAAATCTTTTTAATTCTTACCTAAATGCTGGTAACCTTACACCTACTTACCGACTTACGCGCAGGCGGCTGACAAAATTCCGATTTCACCACCCACTTGAAAGAATTTAGTTAAAACGAAAGGTGGAAGAAAGAAGTAAGATATATGTGATTTGTGCAAAACACAACAGACCTTTATGAGAAAATACTTCCAAGAATCGAGTGGAAAAATTCTACAAAAAATGGTAGCAGCAGACGCTAGATACACACACATATACACACTCAACCTATAGCAAAATGGATTACATAACATGATCCGCGTGCCACCAAGTCAACAGCTTGCTTGTAACTTGGCAAAAATAGTTGCATGGTAGATACCCTACTGTACTTCAAAATCCACAACACAGATAGGGAAATGTCACTGAATTGGTTATAAGGAAGGCAGCTACACGCTAAGGAAGAAGAATTATTTAATTTCTACCCAAGACCATGTCATTCGAACTACAGACTATGAAAAGGTCATCTTGAAAACGAATGTGGAAGATATGTGAAGAAAATGTATTTTCCCTGGAGAAACCATAGAACACATTAAGGCAGGTTGTGGTGCTATGGCACCCAACGCTTATCTAGAAAGACTTAATCAGGTGACAAAGATCGTCCACAAATTGGTAAAGTTAGAAATAACATCACTGCACTAGATACATCTGGAAAATTTGAAGAAACGCACTGATTTTTTATTAATAAATGATCCGCAACTTCATACACTGTTTTTAATTTTGAAATACTATCTCCAAGTCCCTTTCTGAGGCTTAAAATTTGACTAGGAAAGTCAATGAACAAGTCTTATGGTATATCGTTTGTAAATTTCGCGCTTTCACTTATAATTATTCTTCACTTAACGAAGTGAAATTCTCAGGATATAAAAAAATAAAATTAATTATGAAATTAATTTTTTGTTGGAATGAAAGGCAAAGCTGGCAGCAAGTTTTGAAGGGGCCGTCAATGTGGGCCTCCCCGGCTGGTTGCCCCCCCCCCCGCGGTGCGGGGTCTGCGAGGGTATTTGTTACACCACTGCCAATGGGAACCTCTCAATTATTAATGTTCTATTTATTATTTTATAATTTATTTACCACAAACATCATACAATCCGTGTTCATTTTACGAAACCTGTCTAGCGAACATTAAAGACCATGTAATGAATACCCATAAGAGAATCTCTATTTACATTAATAACTTATTATTTGATTTTTTAATGCTTTATACTAGAGGCCTAAAAGAAAATCTCCCACCATACTATCAATACTCATCAGAACCAGTTGTTGAATCTTCTCAATATCTTACTTCAACTTAGAAATATTATGCCTTTCAAACTTTTTGTACCAACAAATTCAGAAAAGCTTCATTCTTCAAATTTGCCACATAGTAAGATAGTTTTGAAACAGCACATACTGCAAAAAAATATCAGCAATGGATAGCAATAAATACTAATATCACAACTAATTTACACGTTAATATTATTGGTCGGTATTGTTTTGTATTATTTTGACTATAAGTACAGATAATCCAACTTTTTCTGTCATTTTAATTTGAAAATGATGGTTACCGCTGGTGCCACAAAAATTATGCAAGTTCATGTAAAATTGTAACAGTAAATATACCCAGTCACAGTAAATTTAGTTGCCAAATAGACACTCCATTTGCAATTATCAATGCCTAACATTGCCTTGTTCAAAAACAGAAATGTTGAAATTTTGTAAAAAACTCACACGCAGTTAAATAAATATTAATTCAAATATAAGTTTTTTTAAGTTGAAAATTGTTTATAGAAAAGGTGAAACTTTTCAGACTATTAAAAGTAACGTATTCTTTAAAGTTTATGAAGTTTTTCGCAACGAAACCGAAGTTTTTCTTTTAACATATTGTGCAAATCTGAAAACCTTTTACATATATTTCCTTTTATATTTACACGAAGGAGTAGTAATACTTTGCCAAAAACAAACTTCTTT
The DNA here is from genome assembly GCA_963969555.1 of Polydrusus pterygomalis. Lineage (NCBI taxonomy): Eukaryota > Metazoa > Arthropoda > Insecta > Coleoptera > Curculionidae > Polydrusus > Polydrusus pterygomalis. The sequence continues at coordinate 30,679,930 of OZ018384.1, read as the reverse complement.
CTCTTGAATTTAAAAAGTAGAGCGATTTAGAAGTATTAGGGTTTTTTTTGGTATAAACAAATAGTATCTACTTTTGAGAATATTAACTTTTTAAAACCTTTTTTTTACTTTACTTTTTCTAAGTTGTTGAATCTACCATTTCAAGTTTCTCAGTTAACCTTAGTTTAAAAAGGTATCTTTTCCTAGATGTGTTTTGTTTCATGTATTTATTTTTTGTTTTCAGATGCTCGTTAGTTTAATTATATACGGGGGTGTCGTGTCTCTGGTCCACGGCTTGCCGGGTGCAAAAGGATATAGAAGTCCTGGGGAAGTAGCCAAAAATGGCGTCCAACCAGAACCTACATGCGAGGAACTCAAGGCAATGTGGAGGTAAGAAATCATTATCATTTTGATTCTCTTTGTCAAAATATTTCTTAGTTTTTATACAGTGTCACCAGTAAAGTCCGCATCATATGGAATTTTTTTTTATTAATAGCTTTATTCGAAATTTGACTTTGGCATCAAGTTCTGCTTCAATCGAGATGAAAATTAAGCAAAAAATAGTAGTCACGTGATTCGCATTATCTGCCAAATTTTAATTTTTTCCAAAAAATAATTCAAAAGTGGGGTTATCTCTAAAAATATAGAAAAAAGTTATAAGAAAAAGTTTTTTTTAATGCAGTTTCTAGCCTACATGCAAAATTTTAGGTGTAAAAGATAATTTTGATTTTTACCCACCATTAAAATTTATTTTCCACTTAATGAACAGTTTACTGACGACACTGTTCTTTTTTGTCTTAATATTAAGGTATTACTTTCAGACACAAAGTACGTTTTCAAAAATACTTATTTTATGAAGTTACCATATACAGGGTCAAAAACAAATAAACTTTGCATCAGACGCGACCAAATTTTAAAAGCCCAATTTTGATTTTGTAGAAAAACACACATTTAATATGGCGCTAATTTAAAGAAAATGTATCTGAAATAAAGCATTGTTAAAACTAAAAAGTTTTATGTAGGTTGCGTTGAGTCTTATTTTACAAAAGTGGTGCAATTTACAAAATATAGGTAAAAATCAAAATTATCTTATGCACCTAAAGTTTTGTATGTGGGCTAGAAACTGCATTTAAAAAAACTTTTTCTAATAACTTTTTTTGATACTTTCAGAAATAACCCCACTTTTGAATTATTTTTTGGAAAAAATTAAAATTTGACAGATAATGCGAATCACGTGACTACTATTTTTTTGCTTAATTTTCATCTCGATCGAAGCAGAACTTGATGCCAAAGTCAAATTTCGAATTAAGTTATTAATAAAAAAAAAATCCCATATGATGCGGACTTTACTGGTCACACTGTAATTTAAAAAGGAAAATTTCAACCTGAAGAAGGATGGATCGTGAGTCACGAATATACTTCTATAACAAAATTAGAAAAATTAAATATAAATTTATATAAAGCGTCGAGCTTTTATTTACGTAGAAATAGATAAAATTAAAATAAATTGTTTAAAAAAATTTACTTTCATTTATGTACACTTCAGTTATAATATTTATTTCATGTTCGATTAGTACCGTAGGCTTCGGTTGAACAGAGCAAGAATATTTTACTTTACCAATATTAAAAAAGATTTTAAGACGATTACCAAATTATCTTATTTAGACTATACCGGGTGGACCAATAAGAATATCTCAGAAACCGTTTTTCACAAAGTTTTGAAATAAAAATTTTAATACCAAGAGAAATTGCTGGAAATTATTTTCAAATTTCCAAATTTAATGCTAGAGGGCGTTTTTTTATCGATAATATATCAAATTTCTTTTTTTTAATCTATTTTGTATCTAAATAAATATTAATAGGTAGGTATATGGCAATTAAAATCTTTGAAAAAAATTGAAAAATCTGACGATTGTGCATATAGGACCCCTCTAGCGGCGACGAATGTAACAAAATATAGTGGTACAAAATTTTTCATGTTACTAGAGAATAAGCTCCTTTAAACGAGACCAAGTTTGTCAAATTTGGTTAAGGCAAACCGCAGTTTGTTGTTATAAGTATTTCTTGCAAAAGAAGTTCCCCCTCCTCTTCTGAGTATATTTTGCGAGTTACAGCCAAATTTTTTAAATTAAAGTTGTACCGTCTATTTCAAAAAATAAAACACTTAATTTTTGAGAAAACTCTATTTGGCATGTTATTGATAAAACCCCTATAATCTTTTTAGTTTAGATTGAACACCCACTAGCGGTAACTTAAGAACTTAAAAATATTTTCCAGCAATTGATCTTGGTAGATTCTGTAAAAAAACTTTATTTCAAAATTTCGATACAAACGGTTCCTAAAATATGACCGGTGTCTATTCTTATTAGGTCACTTAGTATAAGTAGTATTTGAAATTATTTAATTCGACAATATAAACCATAAAGTAATTATACAAAACCAGATGATTTGGGAATGCATAGCACCTTACAGGAAAAAAAGTAATTGAAATTAACAACTCTCTCATTCGAAGTATCAGCTTCGTCTTGAGTATCCCAGCAAGCTGATCCATTTGCAATTTCTTTGAACTGTTTGTTGACACAAACGATTGTTTATTACCGTGGTTATGCCTATGGTTGCAAAAATTATCGCGGCAATTTATCTATCAAACATTATCCTGAAAAAAATTCACTCATAATTTAAAAAAAAAACCATGTAAATATTAAATTTTTAATGATAATAATAATAAAAATAATATACATTTATTGTTATAATCCATTCTTTTACATTGTTACAATTATTGTGTAGGAAATATTGCAAATTGAGTGGACAACAATAGGCCTTGGTACGGCAGCCATCTAGATTAAATCCAGATACTGTTCAGGCCCTAATTTATATTGAATTATTAAATATCTAACTAAAACTAGTAAAATAATTTAAATTTGAGAAGCGCTAATAGTTTAATTAATATTATATAAGAGAAATATTGCTTGTTCAAAGGGAAAAGGCATGGGAGGGGGAAGAGAAGGGGTGTGAACTGATAATATGATATCAATGCAGAAAATAAAGCCATCCACTACTGTGATTGTAGTAGGCGTTTTTTCACTTTGTTTTTGAATGATAATGTAGACTTATCTGTATTAAAACAATTAATGGCGTTAACGGTAAAGGCGATGTTATACGTAAAGGACTTTTTAAAACTTTCTTTGCGATGGCGGGGAATTGTAAGAAGATGCTTTCTGCGCAGAGCCAAGTTATGAACATCTGTTCGAAACGTAATTTTATTATATAAGTAAAGGGGTAGTTTAGATTTAAGTAATTTAAAATAAAATGTAGTAATGTGTAATTTAAATCTGTTATACATACTAAGCCATCCTGACATAGCCAGGTAAGGGGTAATATGATTTCTTCGTTTAACACCATAAATTAGTCTCAAACACGAATTCTGAACTTTTTGAATCCGAGAACGGTCCGCAGCATCCAAGCAAGGCATGTAAACTCCACCACAGTAGTCAAACTGTGACAATACCAAAGAATCACATAAGAGTTTCCGGGTTTCTTGGGAGAGACAATGTCGGTTACCATATCGATGTCCTCAAATCAATACCACGTAAGTCAAAAACTGTCATTTTTCAGGAGAGACAAAAAACTTCGTAGTTATACTAAAAATGATAAATTAACAGAGGAAAACAGCTAAATGAATACGTCTATGTCCTATACAAATGTCTAAAATGGGATGTTTAGAAAAAGTTGCTAATATTTTAAGTTTTAATGAAAGTAAAGGAGTTGAATTTCGGACTTACGAGGTATTGATTTGAGAAAATCGAATATTAATTTAAATTATGAAAACTTTAAATTAATTTTTTTATACATTTAAGAATTTAGTTTTACTTCCACAGTCTTTGACAAAAATATTGTATTATTACGCTAATAAAATTCAACAAAACATCACCACTATTGTATTCAAGCCGAAAATAACCTAACAAGATGACGACTTGCGAGTTATTGAATTGACATTTATGGGTTTTGAGTTACGTGGTATTGATTTCGCGCCATTTCCGAGGTAACGGATTTTTGTAGTTCTAATACTTTTTAACAGATGACGCCTATATGTCTAAGCAAGAATAAGGCGTCAAAATCTTAAAATGGCCAATTTCGGAATTACGAGGTATTGATTTGAGACCATCGATATATAAGCTTGAGGTTACCATAAGCAATTCTCAATTTGGCAGTAACGTGCTCTTTAAAACGCAAATTGGAATCAAGCAATAGTCCCAAGCTCTTACATGTATTAGAGAAGGGTAAAGTTACGTTATTCAATTTTAGATTCATATTACTTTTAAGTAGGCTAACTTGATTTTCGTTTCCAAATAAAAGAACTGACGATTTGCCAGGATTAAGTTTAAGATGATAATCCCCAGCTAGTTCATAGAAAGTACTTAAATCCGTGTTAATAAGATCCTCCGCTACATGTAAGTCTTGTTCTTGAAATGAGTAATATAATTGAGCATCGTCAGCGTAAACGTGATAGCCGCAATGCCGGAGGTAACTAAAAAATTTTGAAGTATAGATGATGTACAACAGAGGTCCCAGGATACTACCCTGTGGAACTCCCAATCGAACATCTAAGAAAGTTGAGTGCTGTTGATTATACACAACCTGCTGGGTCCGTCCTGACAATAACGAGTTTAAAAAATTACTGGCGTTTTCCGAAAAACCAACATAATGAAGTATTGCCAGAAGGATCTCATGGTTTAGCATATCAAAAGCCTTACTAAAATCTAGCAACACCAACGCATATACCTTATTTTTATCGGTTGCTCTGAGAATATCATCGGTCAGGTCCATCAAGGCACTTTCACAGCTATAGCCGGGCCTAAACCCTGATTGTTTAACGGGTAAAGTATTATTTTGATTCAAAAAATTTACCATTTGTGTGTTCATGATCCTCTCGAGCACCTTTGACAGCGTGGGAAGAATGCTAATTGAACGAAGGTGGTTAAGCTCAGTTGGGTTATTTATTTTTGCCAGGGGAATAACCTGGGCCCGTTTCCACAATGCCGGAAAATGAGAATTTAAAATACAATCATTTATGATGTGAGTAATATAAGAAATAATATAAGGACAACAGAGTTGGATCAAAGTAATGTTAATGTTGTCGTTTTCAGCTGCTTTAGTTTTTATATTCTTTATTATATTAAATATTTCGTTATCAGTAGTTAAAGTGAAATTTAAAGGATCAGCTGTATTTATCGTGTTGTTATTATAAAATATCAGAAGTTCTCGCTTTGGAGCAATGCCGTGATCCACAAGGTTGACAAAAAAGTTATTTATTTCGTCAACACTGCCTAAATGATCAGTTAAAATGGATTTTTTATTTTTTATAATATTAAGTTTTTTTAGTTCACCCCACTTTTCCCTAGCACTACAGTTGTGAAATTTTGTTCTTAGATAAACCTTTTTTTCTGATCTTATTGCAGCTGTCGTATAGTTACGCAATTGTTTATAATAATCGTAGTGTGCGGGAAGTTTCGTTTGCTTATATTTTTTTAACGCTTTATTTCTCAATTTTTGTAAAAGCTTTATATTTTCTGTTATCCAGGGCAAATATTTAAAATTACAATTTTTGCGAAATTGTTTTAAAGGTGCATGCTTATCAAACAGCCCCAAAATGTTCTCATTTAAAAAGGTAAGCTTATCATCAATATTTTGCATATAAAAAATATTATTTAGGGGTAACTGCTCTAAGTCTCTTTGAAACTCGTCAATATTAATACTCTAATCTAAAAAATGATCTGCTGTGTTAGAGTCGTGCACCCCGACCTCTGCAATTTCCTGGATATTGGAAAAAATTAAATCTAATAGAGAAATTGATTGTGCAGAAACTCGTGTAGGTTACTTTATAAGTTGGTTCATATTAAAGGTAGAGAATATTGCCTCTAATTGAGAGCATAGACTTGTATTTAAATTAAGCATATTAATGTTAAAATCACCAAAACATATGATGTTGTCGTATGTCGAATATAGGTTGGATAGGTTTATTTATTAAAGTTGCATTTCGATCATCTCATCTCTTGCGGGTTTGAAAGAAATGGTATCTGCCTTCCACACAGTTTTTAATAGGGCCTTCTTATACTCATCACCATTTCTTTTTCTCATATTAGCTACCCAATCCTTTATTAAGACAACGAAATGTTCTTCTGAAAATATTTCCGAAACGTGTCATAATTAATTATTTTTTGATTGATATGTTTGTTATTTGGTCACTTCGAACAAAATATTATAACAATGTGATACCAGCTACTTTTTTGTGACAATGACGGAACATTTTCATCTATACACGGGGTGTCGCTAATTTGGTTCATGAAATTATCCCACGAATATAACTAACAACTCCTCCATTGTAGGCTGTTTCCCTCATTTTTGGGAAACCAAAACACCCGCAATGTTGGACCGGTTGGATAATTACCTTTACAACCGACTACATAACATCGATACAGCATTTTAAAACTATTTCAAACCTATTTGAACCGGAAAACACTACATTTTTCACTTAATACACGAAAATTAAACCAAAGTAAGGGACGCCATTTTAGAACACGCTAAACAGACTACAGCTATTGCAACGTTGCCAGATCGCGCAGAAGCATTTCGCATATCTACCATGCGATTACTAACAATAATTATTAGTTACCATGCCATACTGGCCGTCATTAAGATGGCAAACACCTCTGCTTGAAATACTATTGCGCGCCGTCCTAGTGGGTAGCTCTCTCGGGTGTCAGTCTTTTCAATGTATACTCCGGCTCCTGAGGATTCCGTTCCGGCCATGCGCGACCCATTGGTGTAGCATACCAGGGCATCCTCTGGAAATAGAACCTCTTTTCTCTCCCATTGTTCCTTGGTAGGGATCGTGAGGGAGTACTTCCTGTTCAACCTTAACGGGTCCTCTGTCAGGGTAGCTGCGAGGTTCAGTATCGGAACCTCTGCTTCCGCTAGTCGGGCTATCCTCGTAAGTCCTACATCTCCAATACCTTTCCAACAGTCAGTGCATCTCATTCTCATATAGGCCGCCATTGTCTCCCTCTGTATCCAGAGTGGGAGCCCAGGCAGCCCAAGCAGGATTTCAAGTGCAGCTGTAGGAGTCGTCCTCATGGCTCCGGTTATACCGAGGCCAGCCAATCTCTGCACTTTCGAAAGTTTTGCTCTAGCAGTGGTTTTTTCCTCCGCGGGCCACTAAACTATCGAGCCATAAGCGACTCTCGGTCTAATGACCGCTGTGAAGAGCCAGTGCATAATACGGGGGTTAAGACCCCAACTGGCTCCCACCGCTCGTCTAAGCTGAAAGAAGGTCGTCGTAGACTTTTTCACTACGTGGTCCACGTGCGCCGTCCATGTGAGCTTATTATCTAAAATAATTCCTAGGTATTTAACTTTCTGCACCAAGTCTAGGGATTTTCCGTAAAGCTGTGGCGCTCTAAACTCGTCTATTTTCTTCCTTTTTGTAAGGAGAATCATCTCAGTCTTTCCTGGGTTGACAGAAAGTCCGTTCTCTCTACACCACCTTTCTACTATTCTGCAGGCCAGTTGCATTATGTCGCACACCACGTTCAGATGTCTTCCCGTAACCAGTACGAGGCCATCGTCCGCATATGCTTGTGCGTAGAAGCCGGCTTCGGCGAGCCTGACCATGAGACCGTCCATCACTAGGCACCGTATATAACTAAGTTAACATAATTATAAACTTAAGCATATAAAGAAAACCTATTTCAAAGTAAATCAGAAAATATGGATGATCTCACCATGTTGCCATGATCGCCTGTTAATGGACGGAGAGCAAGGCCAACTAGATTAAACAGAGAAATAATGATGCCAAAACGTAATATGACTACGGAGCGTGACGTCACTACCAAATTTCTTTAGAGCACTGTGTCCTTATTTATAGGAGTTGTTGATATAACGCGTGCAATCAAAATTATGGGTAAAGTCAAATTAATCTAAGAACTCGCTGTATCACTTGTCATGCATGGCACCCTGTTAACCATATTTTGCGTTCAGCGGTTGGCTACAGAAACAGAACCGGACTAAGTTATTTTACCTTCGTCTTTGCCGTACTGTGCTGGATTTACTGAATTTATTTCAAATTACAAACTCTGTATTCTGTTTTTCTATAATTGATATGAAAATACTGTTACTGTGCCTAATTGGCTTTATTTTATCTTAATGGATTCTGAATTCTGGATTTATTATTCAAGATTATTAAATAACAAATATTGGCCTAACTTGGCTGCAAACTTTTCTAAAAATACTTATTTATTGTATACAGGATTTTTAATTTTCAGAAGAAATATTTTTAATAAGGTAGGATCTGAAAAAATAATATTGACGTGTTCGAGCGTTATTTTAATTCAGGAAATTTTGTCTTCCTTTTTTTCTTTTATTACTCGCTACACAGTGCCTGGCGTGAAATATCTGGGCTAAATAAACTTTTCTTAAAATTAAACGCACAATTTAAATTCTAACATTTTATCATAATTAAGACAAATTTACGGAAACTCTTGTGCGCCCGGACAGATTTTAAAAATCACATCTCACTCTCTGTATTTAACTTGATTTGATGGTGCATTTAAAATGTTTTCAGAAGGCGACAAATCTACTACTTGTTGCTCGAAAGGAAGTTCCACTTATTCTAGTTATCTTTTTGTAAAACCTGTCATGGAGTCAGATTTGTTTGATAAATTACTTTATCTGGCTGTTAAAAATTATGTCCTGGGATGTTTTGCCGAGATCAGGAGCGTTGTAGCATTTTAAAATTCGAAGAAAAATACGTTTGCAATGGATTATATATTATTTTTACGGAATCATTTTGTATATTTTTACAATTTTACATTCTACAATCAATGACTAACGAAAAATGTCGAGAATTGATTGTAGAATGTAAAAATATACAACGTTTCATTAAAAAGTTGATACCGTAGCATTTTTATCATAATATCATTTTTCTAAAAAAAAAATTTCAAAAAAATTAATTTGACGGGTCCGAGCGGTCCACCGGTATTTTAACTTGTTAACCGGTATTTCAATCTGACACTAGAGAGTTTTCGTTGTATTGGCAAATTCAAACGGTTAACCATAACGAATACGAATACGAAGCCGCTATTTGACAGATCGTAAAAATAGTTTTCGTTCAATTCGCTTAACGTTAACGTTAAGTCGAATTCGACAGTAAACATAACAAATATAATATAACCTATCTTTAATGGGTTGTGTTCATATTTTCATATACGTTTTGTGCTTTATATTTTGCTTGGTTTTAATTTCCTAGTACCCAAAATTCTAAAACATCATGATAGACGAAAGGTTGCTTTTATTGGACTCATCCAGTGATTCGGATTTGGATGATGCCCTTCTCTTGGAGGTGCTTGATAGCCAGGACATTCAGTATCGAGCACAGATGTATGGAAATTTCAATTTAGGAAACTATAATAATGCTGAATGCAACCTTTATTTCCGATTTGAAAAAAATCACTTAAGAAGACTGGCTGAAGCATTTAGGATTCCTAATAATGTAATAACAGAAAGCAACCATAATGTTTCTGGCGTGTCTTTACACATGCGTTCCGGTTTCGCTATGGCTTTGTCTTCCGTCCGTTAGCTCCCGCCACTTATTCGTAACGATAACGATAAATTACAGCTCAAATGTCAAAGTTGTCAAATAGCGGCTATCGGAATCGCTTTTAAAAGACAACGAAAACTGTCTACTGAGCCTTGTTACAAACGTATAATTTTAAAAGTCTAAATCAATGAAATCATGACCCTGTAAACTGATTCATCGCATTTTAATTGAAACAGCCGGTATGATGTTTCCGCCTTAGAAAGCGTAACCACAACTGTGTTTTTTTATACGAATATTGAAGCTAAAGCTGCCCGTTTAATTAAAAATGTTTTCATTTATAAGCGTTCATCATATTTTTTATTATTACTTTTTTAGCATGTGCTTGAAATATTTTTAAATTTTTTAAATTTATTTTAAATGTCAGAAGTCGCTAGCAAACCTGTATTCTAAAAGATAGTTTAATGTTTTTTTTTGCATTTATACGCATTGTAATAGGTGGGAAATTTTAGATCATCTGATCAATAAATGTGAAAGAGATATCGCAATATTACCTAGGTATACACCTACATCCATGTGTGGTAATTAACACTTAACAATTTTAAACATTTAACCTAAAGTATAAGGAAATACATAAAAAAAACAACAATACTAATCACTTTATCTGGCATAGTAGTAGTAATTGAGGGGAGGTTCCGAAAACCTGGCAAGTAGACCAACCGCGATCCTTTTTGCCTACCCCAGAGTCTTCCCCCAATCACGCTAACCACCTTGGCCCCCGCCAAAGCGTCCCGACCTCTTTATGAAGTTGAGTATGTCGCTCCAGGCCAGGGCCGTGATTTCTTCCTTCTGGAGAGCCGCTGATCCCAGGACCTGGTGCCTGAGTCTTCCCAGGGCCTCGCAGGTACCCAGAAAATGCAGTGGGGTCTCTTCCTCCTCCAGGCATCCGGCACAGATTGGGTCGTCTTCGACACCAATCAGTGATAGGTGCTTCCTTAGCTTGCAGTGTCCTGTCAGTATCTCAATCAAGGGATTTAGGACACATCGTCTTCTATTTAGAATCCAATCTAGCTTAGCCTTGCTCGGCCAAGCTATAAAGTCCTTAGCTTGTCTGCACCCTTGGATCGTCCGCTATTGCTCCTTAGAGCGGCGTTCAGCCCACTCGTTGAGTGGCATAAGCATACAACAAAGTTTTCCAGGATGATTTTAATGACGCTGTTATTTCCCGTTGGCCTTTAAACACGCTTCAAATTTTGTCTTTTATATAATACATTTTACTAATTTTACCTACATACCTATGGAACTATAAAAACAAGAATTTCTTCGATAAAAGTGTTAAACATTATTGTTTTGACAATAACTCTGAAACGAACGAGAATATCGAACTGCGGTCTTCACATTTTTTCTTGCAAATTTAATCTTCTTTCCAATAATGATGTCACAGTTATATAATTTATCCAATGTCAGTGTGATGACATTCCAATCATTCCATACGGCGGTAAACGTCGGTCTCTTTGAGACTGTGCGTAGTACAAACCCGCCAATAGTAGAAATAATATAGTTGGTTTATTTATGCCAACTTTTTCAGTCATTTTTACTTCAGACTAATGGTGGGCGGTGGTGTTTCAAACGCGATGCCAGGTAGGTTACCGGTTACTGTCCAAACGCTTGGTTGTTAGAAAAAGTTTACTCTAAATAACGTTCTATCAATTCAGCAACCTCGCAACTTCACATTCATTATTTAAAAATAGTAAGCGATACTCGTTAAATAAAATGCATTTTGTCCCAGAATGGCGGATACAATATATTGGCGTTTTGCAAAGTAGTAGAGTAATTATTATTAATAAATAAATGTATTATGCATTTGGGGGAAATAATTACGGATTATTTTCTATTAAAGCAGTTGCTTGGGCTATTAGAATTATTAGGAAATAAGCATATTTTTTGGAGGATTGTGCAAGGTATTTTCAACAAAATATGTAAATCTGGAAAAGGACAACATTATCAGGGATTAAATTTGGAATTGAAAGGTTTTTGGTTACGAAGTAAATTAAATTGTTTGGTACTTTGTAACTCTGACCTGTATCGCAATGATTTAGCCAGATCATGTAAAGTGGAAATTAGGGATCATGCTTTGGAACAGAACAGGTTTTTTTTTAATTAGATTTTTACTTGGAACAGGTATGGGTCAATAGGTTTTCCTGTTCCGGTGAAACAGTTTAAGCCGAAGCAGTCAGAGCGGAGCAGCAACAGTGTAGCAAACTGCGATCCCAATCTCGTTTAGTTAGTTCCAGCTGTTTCGCCAAAAAAATAACACTGTTATTATACTCTGTTGCGTTTTGTTTCCTCCGGCTGTGCTTTTGCTATTGCGCGGTGCGGTGTTGTCGATGTTTAATATGTTACAGAAAAGACAGCAAAAAATCAAAACTAAACGTTATTATTGAAAAAAATTGTATTATACAAAAATCAAAAATATATGCAATAAAAACTCTTCTGGTAACGTGATACTATGGTGGTCCAAGTCAATGCTGGCGCCGTGTTTTTGGCCGATGGTCCCAGCTGCTGCTGCTATACTTTGAAAGCAAGCACAGAAAAGAAAGCAAATCTTTTAATTCTACTGTTATACAACCGGCAACCTGGCGCGGAATAGCGAACAGAACAGGCGACCGTCCGCAACAGGCGACCGTCCGCAACAGGATAATAGCGCGAAACAATATAGAATTATTTACCGGCGTTTTGGAACAGTTTGGAACTGAAGCAGTTTTCTTGCAACAGATACTTTTTAAAATTAAAACAGGTTGTACCTGTTTTTTAAAAAAACCCTGTTCAAACCATCCCTAGCGGACAATTGGACAAGTGGGCAGGAATTGACAACTTTAATTTTGTTGAGTCGAAAATAATATAACTTTTGGGTTTCTGGTGAGTTTTAATTCCACACCAACCCTCCCACCTCGTGCCTGCGCCACTGGCCCAAAAGGGTTCGACTCCTAAAGCTACAAACTAAACCTTTATTGGGTCACCTAATGTTTGTCAGTCTAAAACTTTTTGCATCTAGAACAACAAAACCTAAAACCCTAAAATTTATTATGTGGGATTGGCTTATATTTAGGTCTGGTAAATAAATAATAATATGTGTTATCCATTCAGTTTTTTTTTATAGTTTTCAAAATATTTCTATTTTGCTTTGTCGTTTTAAATAATCCTTTATAGCTTTTCAAAATGAATAAAATCAGTTTTTTTAAATATTCGCGACTTTCCCTTCTTCCCTTAGAAGTAAAAATGCAGGTAAACGAATTAGATCGTTCCTTTCCCGAATTGTTTAAATAACAAAAAAAGTGGTCAGAAATCACATCTTCGGAATTTAATAGGAATATTTTCTATCTACGTTTTTCTTGTGTATATTGAGAAATGTACACTTTTATTACATTTTTTCTGATTTGGTGTTTTGGCCCTACCTGTTTCAACTCTCACCCGCCGCCACTGGGTATAACCTAAAATAAGACGTAGTGCACGGTGCACGCATGCTTTTATGCGGATCGCATTCCAACTTTGTTGCTTGTGCTGAAATAGTCATCATATTATATAACATCACTCGCAAGTGTACGGCAGGGATGGCTGATCCATACAATTTTGCAGATCAGTCCGGAACTGATCCCAAAGTAGTAAGTCCAGGTCTGGGGATCAGTTCCAGTATCGAGCAACCACCCCTAGTATACGGTAAACACTTGAGTAAACGACATAAGAACGCAGCGCGCCTATGTGGGTTGCAGGAGATAAAACGCGAAAAGAAACGGAGTGTAGTGGTATAGAGAATTGAGAACCAGTGAGGGAAGTACGGAAGGCTGGTTTTCGACTGTTATGCAACTACTTCCAAAGCTTAATGTGCCCTTTGCCAGAAATCGCGGTTGGTTCCCAGGTCATATTTTATTTTACGTGCATATTCAGTATGAGACAAATTTTTATATTCCGTACTCCATCTAGTGTTCTTGCTCAATCGTATGCCTGTCCGCCCACCCTACGAGAATATGTATGCAGGGTCGTTTTATGTATGGAAACGATCGATTATTTGCTAAAGTAAGATAGCTAGCGAAGAATGTTCAATACAAAACTTTTAGGGTTTTTAAAAATCTATTACACTGCACATAAACTAAGTATACAGGATCAGTCAAAAAGCCATGAAAGAACAAAGTTACTTTATTTTAAATGGAACCCCCTCCCCTGTATATTATTTAATATTTCAATTATTTACAAGATTCTAAAAAAAAATGTGAATCACACCACATACCCAATCTTAACCGTTTTCGAGATATCGAGTTTCGAATATAATTTTCAAATAAATCTAATAACAATAATAAAAAAGACAAACTAAGTTGAAATCCTATTTTATAAGGTGCTTAAAGTGTCCACCGTTTACCTCCTGGCAGTAATAAATTCGGTGAACAAAATTTTGTAGCGAATCTAAAAGGATATTGGGAGCAATACTGGAAATTTCATGCATTATTCTTTGTTGCAAATCTTTGATATTTTGTGGCCTATTTTTGTAGACTAAATTTTTGATATGGCCCCACAGGAAAAAGTCAAGAGGGGTCATATCAGGGGACCTAGCAGGCCATTCAATTGCACCTCTGCGCCCAGTTTCCTCTAGATATTCCCTTACCATCCGTCCAAAATGTGGTGGAGCCCCATCTTGTTGAAACCATATTATTTGTTCAGACGATAAATTGGGATTTTTATGGTTCGGGAATAATCGTCTGAGCTGTGGAACAATATTCTCTTGTAAAAGTAATAAATATCATTCAGAGTTCAAATTTCCATGTATAAATTAGGGTCCTATGACGTTTCCTCCAATAATGCCACACCAAACATTGGTTTTTTGTGGTCGTTGGATATGAACTTGTTCCATCCAATGTGGATTTTGGTCTGACCAATATTTAAAGTTGTGTCTATTTACGTGTCCGTTTAAACAAAACGTTGATTCATCAGAAAATAAAATGTGGTCGACAAAGTTGACATTTTGATTTAATTTATCCATAATGATTTCGCAAAACTGAATTCTGCGATCAAAATCCTCAATTCTTGTAACAAATAAATTTTATATGGTTTGAATTTTTCTCTTTTGGTAATTTTTTGAATGGAATATCGACTCATATTATGATTTAAAGCCCGCTGTTGCGTCGAATTTATTGGATTTTCTACCACATCTAAGATGAAATTTAAAAAATTTTCTTCATTAGTAACACATACCGGTCTTCCACTTTTTGGTCGATCTTTCACACCTCCAGTTTCATGAAAACGCTGCAATGTTTTGGAAACAGTTGATTTAGTTTAGGTTCCCGATCTGGATGCAATTCATTAAAAATATTCACCACTTGGGTAAAACTTCGTGTTCTATCGCCGTACCCTATCATCATTAAAATTTCAATGCGCTCGGTATCACTTAAACGTGCCATTTTTACGCGAAAATTGTTCACAAATTGTAAATGTAAGTATTTTTCGCATATCTGTTGTCAAGTTGACAAAACAACATTGTTATGGAGATAAATATTTTCTAAGGTAACTTGATGGACTAGAAAATTAATGAATGTAATAATTTATTTGAAAACGATATTCGAAACTCGATATCTCGAAAACAGTTAAGATTCGGTATGTGGTGTGCTTAATATTTTTTTTTAGAATCTTGTAAATAATTGAAATATTGAATAATATACAGGGAGTTCCATTTAAAATAAAGTTACTTTGTTCTTCCATGGCTTTTTGACTGTTCCTGTATACTACCTGTATGTTTATGTGCAGTGTAATAGATTTTTAAAAACCCTAAAAGTTTTCTATTTAACATTATTCGCTATAGCTATCTTACTTTAGCAAATAATCGACCGTTTCCATACATAAAAGCCACCCTGTATAGTATGAATGAATAGGTGCTTTTAATTATTTTAATTTATTTCGCTTGAAATTTTAAGAAAATGTTTATTGCAGGTTTTCAAAAAGACAATCGAGAGCGGCAGAGTTAACAAACGAACTCCCCATGTACCCGGACCCCTTCGCAGAAAATATTTGGCAACCCTTCTACGCCACCTCGAGAAGCATTGGAGGGTAAGTAAATACGTTTTATTGATTGGAAAAAGTTAAACGAAACGTTGATTTTTTTCCCTGAAATTAACTAAGTTTAATTAAGCGTTATTGGGTTTTCTTCGGGATGTTTTACTTTGAAAGCTATTTCTTAATATTAAGACAAACTTACTGCCAGCTATTGACTTCTTTTCTTTAACTACGGTTTATTAAAGTTTTTTTTTCGTTATTTGGGTAACAACGATTTGTTCTTGATGGCGAAGCTTAAATTACATTTTTTATATTGGAAAATAAATCTACTTGATCCAATAGGGTTTTTGGGAAGCCAATATGGGGCAACTGCAATAACTTTCAATTTTATAGAAGATAAAATATTGTTAATTTACACCTTAAATAGATACCCTGGAATCCTAGAAGATAAAGAGTACCGCCGTCGGCGGCTAATTAACTTTATGCTAATCGTTTTCGTACCGTGCGAGCAAAAATTATTTGCATCAAATAGGGCCTTGCATCTAAGGACGTAATGCTTAGTCGTAGAGCTTAATACCTGTTGGGTGTCAGTAACTACATGAATTAACAATCAATCAGTTATTCCGTCATATTTGACAGTCGTTACAAGTAATTTGATTCATCGCTAATTTTTTCAATTTCTTAAACAATTCACACAATGGGCTTTACGAAACAGCACAAAACATTCATGGTTAAAGCGTATTTTCGAAACAGGGTTAGAGTAAATGGTGAGTGGCAATACAATCCGGGTTTGTGCATGGATTTTCACAAACATTTTCCTAACGTTTCTTTTATTGCTGGGGATTTTTATCATTGCCTGAAAAGAACCGTGGCTGTGTTTAGGGAAACAGGTTCTATACAACACAAAAAAGGAGCAGAAGACCATCTGTAAGAACAGAAGAACTTGTTGCAAACGTTCGTGAAATAATGCAAAATACGCCAACAAAATTGTTTAAGACGCCTGTAACAAGAAGTGGAAAGATCTTATGGAACATGCAGGACTATTCTTAAGAAGCAGCTAAATGTATAATAGTTACAATAGTTATTTTGCACATGTTACATACACTATTTTTTATACGATATTTTTTTTATTTAACAAAAAAGTTTAAAATCGATCTGTATTACCTCTCCTTTGTGTGCAAAAAATTGTAATTCAAATTTGACAATGGATCATAGATAACTTTGACTTCAACATAATAAAATTATGGCGCCCTGTCAACGTGAATTCTATTTTGATAGGGTATCGACGGTGTGCAACATACAATACACATACTATAAACAAATTGTTCGTTTTCTAGGTAATTTACTTTATTGCACTAGGGCAAAGAGTACTTTATTGCATAGTGTGCAATAAAGACTTACTTTTGTCATTAGAAATTCATACACAAAATGACATTTTTTGAACGATCGTAGAAAAAAAAATTGTATTTGTCTACTTATTTTATTACTCATTAGTTTGGCATATCATGTCATAATATGAATTTGACAAAATTTTAACCTAGATTTGGTTAGATATATCGTCCCCATATCATTGTGATCTAACCCAAGCCCTACGTTTTTTAATCCAAGCCCTCTTTGATGCAAATAATTTTTGCTCGTACGGTATAAACTTCTCGTGTGATGAACATTTCTGAATCTTTTGGTATGTTGTGCGACTTGTCTAAAGGTTGATCGCAAGGTACATATTATTAAATACCCTTTGCAGTGACAATTGCTTGGAGAGATTCGAAAGAGTATATCACAGAATGCTGTTTTTGCAGATTCTTTTAAATTTAGCTTAAGCGCGGTGTCAATTATTTATCCAACTGCATTTTGCCTTTTAAAATTACTTTAAAACTCTGATCTTACATGATCTTGCTTGGAGATTTTGCATTTGCAATTTTAGGAGAATCTTACTTGCTATTGCTTCATTTATCAAAACATTTACAGAAGTCCTGCATAAATTCGATAAAAAATTGGGGATGCACTTTTCGGAAAAATGCTTGAACACGGAAAGTTTGTGAACTATTTAATATAAAATATCAAGACATTCAGATATCTCAGTCCAAGGTAAGCAGAATCGAGAAGAGATTTAGAGAAACGGGTCAGGTACGATATCTTCCTAGGTCCGGTCGGCCTTCAATTTCAAAAGATAAAAAATTAAATATCTATCTATCCATTGAAGAGAATTCACATAAACCCACTCAACAAGAGCTAGTATTGGATAACAAAATTGGAAAATCATCTGTAAAAAGAATTTTAAAAACAGAGAAAAATCATCCATATAAAATAAAATTAATCCACGAGCTTAACGAAGATGATCCAGATCGTCGGTTACAGTTTTGCGAAACTCTAATGAATATTTGCAATAATGATCATTTTTTTCACGTAGGATTAGATTGTCTGACGAGTCGACTATCTGTCTGAGTGGGGTGATGAACAGACAAAACTGTCGCTACTGGTCTTCAACTAATCCACACTGGGCTGTTGAAGCTCATACCCAGTATAAATAGTCTGTTAATGTTTGGGCGGGTATTGTGGGCGACAGAGACATAGGACCGTATTTCTTCGATGGTACGCTAACAGGTGAACGTTACTTGGTGTTTTTAAGAAATTAATTGATCTCCGCCTTATGCCGTTTGTTTCCAAATGCGAACAACCCCAATAGTCCTGAAAATTTTGTTTGGTTTCAACACTTTTCCACATTTTAGTAGGGCAGTGCGCGAATATTTACATGACGTATTTCCGGGTTGTTGGATAGGGCGAAGGGGGCAAATAGAGTGGCCTGCTAGGTCGCCGGACCTAACTTCAATGGGGCTATCTTAAACATAAAGTGTATACGAACAAACCCAACAGTATCGAAGAATTAAAAAATAACATCAGATATGATTGATATAAAATACAATATAACTTACTGCCTTCTCATTTAAAAGATTTTATAACTCAAAATTTGGAAAATCATAATTATTCAACCAGGTATAATAAAGATTTTTGTCTAGGTTGGGTATTAAAACATTTGACATATAAATCGGTTTTCCATAAAGGATTAAGTGAATATAATAACTTGAATATTTCAATTAAATCACAGAGCTCTTTGAAAAATTTAAAAAAATCTATAAAAAATTATTTATTTAAAAAACAAAATAGTGACTGATAAAAAAAATGTTAATACCTCAAAAATGATATTGTTAAATTAGTTTAAATATTTTATAAAACTTGTTAAATTGTAGCACATTTGTTTAGTACCACCTATACCTGCCACTATCACCTACCTACCTAGGAAAAAGTCAAGATGACAATGACGGTGACAGTCAAAAAAGAAACAACAACCTCCTCTCGTTTTAAACTCAGATTGTAAATATTAAAGTTAATAAAAACGTTCGTCAGATTAGAATTATACGCGTCACCTTATTCTACAGTCCATTACACAATACTCCATTACTGTACCTTTAAAATCCCTTTTTAATAAAGCAGAAAGTTACAGAATACAACAGGTAGGTAATCAACATTCAGGAGCAAATCCTATTTTGAGTCCTTTGTTTGACTTAGCCGATATTTGGCCAATAACTTAACATATTCTTGTTACATTACATAAACAAACATGGATAATACGAAGGATCCTGCTATACTAATAACGGATAAATGTAAAACATACGCTACGGACAACACTACCACACATGTTAGCGTTTAAATACCGCAAATTACGCAATAAAATATACATATAGCGTCAGATCAAGTTATCAGGAAAGTCACAGTACAGCTACATATTAAAGATTTAAAATATTGTAAGGTTTATAGAATTTGCCTAATTGTAAAGATTTGTTACCGAAATAAGTTAAAGACAAAGAGCTCATAAACTATAGACCCAAGGTTTCATTCATAAAACGCCTGAAAAGCCGATGCGTTATTGTTTGAAATGTTATTGAAACTCTGTAATGGGTGAAAGAGAGAACTCCATCGGTTTGTTTCTAAATGGCAACTTGGCAACACTGTATAACGCTTAACGTTTGGCATCGGACTCACATAGGAATGGGCACGTCGAACGAAAACATCCATGACAACATCGAAAGTGGACATCTATGTTCGAAAAACATCAAATAAATAGCATCGATGACCATTGACATCGGTTATTCTCGAAAAATATGGATGTTTTCAAAAAGGTTAACAAATAATGGGGCACTATAATACGAATAAGAGACCGATGCATTACAATTGCTAATATAAATACACTACCTGACCGAGGCATTACAGTTGCCAATACGAATACACTCACAATTTTGTATTCATGTGGAACTACATACACCACATTTCGAAGTTTTGAAATTTATTTCGATGTTGCGATGACAATAAACATTTAAGAAATTATAAACTTATCAATGCTAAATACAGGGTGTTTGGGGAGAAAAGGGCAATATTTTGGGAACGTGTTCAGACTGTGAAAATATGAGAAATAAACCCATATGTTTTAGTTAATGAATATCGACGTCGTTTTCCAAATCGAAGAGTTCCTAATAGAAGAGTTTTTCAAAAAGTATTTGCAAGTGCTCAGGAAACTAGAATGTTTCCAAGCGTGAGAATTGTTTCTGAAAGAGTGATGAGAAGATGTGAAAAATGAAGAAAATAAATATATATATTGTCGCAGAGAACTCAGGTATAAGTACGAAACGGGTTGCAAATGAACTTCATATACCATCACATCTAGCCGTATGGGAGTCACTTAGAAAAAACGGTTTAAAACTTTTTCACGTTCAACCCGTTCAACATCTTCT
The DNA here is from genome assembly GCA_963969555.1 of Polydrusus pterygomalis. Taxonomy (NCBI): domain Eukaryota; kingdom Metazoa; phylum Arthropoda; class Insecta; order Coleoptera; family Curculionidae; genus Polydrusus; species Polydrusus pterygomalis. The sequence continues at coordinate 30,659,533 of OZ018384.1, read as the reverse complement.
AGATGGTGATCCTGCTTTAAGGGTACAATTTTATAAATGGATCCATCAAAATCGAAGTCTGCACAAATACATTTTATTTAGCGATGAAGCTCAGTTCACTCGTGATGGAATTAATAATATCCACAACGAACATCGATCGGTGGTCAGATGAAAACCCTCAGGCTACATTTGAACGAAACTTTCAACATCGATTTAGTATTAATGTCTGGTGTGGAATGCTCAACGACCAGTTGTTTGGTCCATTCGAAATGGATGGGCGTCTTACTGGAGAAGGATATTTACAGTTCTTGGAAGACCATTTAAAACATACTTTGGATGATGTTCCGTTAAATATTCGACAACGAATGTACTTCTAACATGATGGCGCCCCACCTCATTTTAGTCTCCGTGTGCGAAATTGATTGAATTATCGTTCTCCTAATCGCTGGATTGGCAGAGGTGGTCAGCATTTGGCCACCGAGGTCACTTAAACCCGCTTGATTATTGCCTTTGGGGATGGATTAAATCGCTAGTATATAAAACACGAGTGGAAACGAAAAAAACACTCCACGATCGAATTTTCAATGCTTCGGCTTTTATAAAAAAAACAATCCCCACTCAATCCAACGTGCTATCCGAGCGATTAACAAACGTGCCGAAAAATGTATTGAAGTTGGTGGAGGGGTTTTTGAAAATATTCTTTAAGTTAGTTTGTACTGCAGTACCTGCAATTATTCGCTTTAAAAATAAAAATTAACTTACAAAAACTTTAAAACCTATTATATAGGTTTATTTCTCTTATTTTCACCCTCTGAACACATTCTCAAAATATTGCCCTTTTCTCCCCAAACACCCTGTATATCGATGTGGGGATGAAATCGTCGATGTTTGAAACCATCCATGTTTTTTGCCTATCCTTAAATTCGCAGACATAAATATTAAAATATAACCATAGTTCTTGCCGATAAAAAGATTCTTTCTTATTCATTTGGTCCACTCTTTTGCCTAATACACATGCAAAACACACAAGAATGTCCCAAACTAGCCACTATAACGTAACCATTCATTTAAAATTTCGAATAGTAAGTGAGAACTAAAAAAAATACATGTTTACAGAGTGACCGATACGATTACAATCGAAATAATTTCTAATAATATGCTCTTGACGTTTTGCAAAGTAGTAGAATAATAGGGAAATAATTTCGGATTACTCTTTTATTAAAGCAGTTGCTAGAGCTATTGAAGTTGCCAAATTGCCATGTTTTTTGGGGGATTAGGCAAGGTATTTTCGATAAATATGTAAATCTGTCTATAGCGTAATGAAATAAAAAAAAAAAAAATGACGGAATGATGAGCGATCGAGTAAAAATGTAAACAATTGAGTCTCTACCACACGTCTGTGGTTAAAGATATAAGTATAATTGTTCTTGTCTCGTGTGATAGAATGTAAAGATAATTTGTATTTGTTAATGAATTTATATTTTTTAACTTAAACATATCCTCCCAGTTCAAGACGGCTTCAGCAACAATATCAGGTGATATCGGCAGAGTTTCACGTTTCACACCGATAAAGCCCGCTTCGATCTTTCCGCTTTCCCAAGAATTTTATTAAAAAATTTAGAAGGAATTATTTATAGATAGCCAGTTTTCTTTAACTTTTATTCGCACTTATTTGAGATCTCGTTTAACGAGAGGTTGTAGGTGTAGGTAGCTTAATTTTTAACAAAGTGATGTATCGAAAAAGTCAATAGATTTTACGTAGGTAAGGCCTCTTCTTCAAAAGATCGAAAAATTTTATAAAGAAAAGTTGCTCAGAATTCAAAATCATGGGAGCGTACCAATTTTAATAACAATCATCCTACGTTGATTTTAAATTTATTCTAGTAAATGTATTATATCATAAAGGTAGAAATTTTTTTTCTAATTGAGGTTAAAAAGAAATGCAAAAAAAATAATGTGGTTAATAAATTCGGTACGCTTGCATGATTCAGAATTCTGAGCAACTTTTCTTATTAAAATTTTTCGACATTTTGGGAAGAATAGGCACTTTAACTACACAGAAAATAAAAATAAAGCTTCGGTCAAGGACTGCTTGATGTATTAAGAATCAAAATATGGTAAATGGTATTACCTAACCAAGCAGTCCTAGACCCCAAATGGTCACATTTAATCTCGACATTTTTTCTTATTTACCCCCATAAATCGGCTTAGCCTGGATACACTATACAGGGTGTCCGGAAATGACGATGAAAAAAAAAGTTCATATTAACATAGGTCCGGAAATGCTTCCAGAGTAAGCTACAGGCCCTTGAAGATGGTGTCATAAAAGTGGTTTTTATTTAATTTATTAGGATCTACTTACAATACAGGAATTAACTTCTATGTATAAGTTAGAGTGATTGGAGGTCACTCTTTAAAAAAATATCAGGTGACCCATAATTGCAACCAGTGGCGTGGGGACAAAGGGGTGGTTAGGTATTTAGGGTTATATTTTTTCGCCGAGTGTAGTTTCGCTATCTTTTAATTAAATTATGATTCTTTGAACATTTTTACGTAAAAAAGGTTCCCTTGGTATAAAGTCGTATAGTCTACCGTTTTCGATATAAACGGACTTTAATGCTCAGATTTTTTTTTTGAATAATAATTTTATTAATAAAAATACCAACAAATCAATAACAAAATAATAAACAACGCTGTCCCTAACTTTTTAAATCCTTTTCAATGTTATTATAAATTTTATAATAAGTGTTGAAAATGATTTCCGTTCATTTCCATGCATCCTCGAACTCGTTTTCTCATAGATCTAACTTTTCTAAAAATACCAGGTTTATTTCTTATCACTTTACAACAAGCAAACACCCGCTGCTTTAATTCTTCAACGCTGCGAACTGGTACTTCATATACTAAGGATTTAGGTAACCCCATAAAAAAAAATCTGAACATTAAAGTCCGTTTATCTCGAAAACAGTCGACCATACGACTTTATACTAAGGGAACCTTTTTTACGTAAAAATGTTTAAAGAATCATACTTTATTTAAAAGATAGCGAAAATACACTCGGCGAAAAAATATAACCCTAAATAATTAACCACCCCTTTGTTCCCACGCCACTGGTTGCAATTATGGGTCACCTGATATTTTCAAAGAGTGACCTCCAATCACTCTAACTTATACGTAGAAGTTAATTCCTGTATTGTAAGTAGATCCTAATAAATTAAATAAAACCCACTTTTATGGCACCATCTTCAAGGGCCTGTAGCTGCCTCTGGAAGCATTTCCGTACCTATGTTAATATGAACTTTTTTTCATATCTTTTTATGTAGAATCATACCTTAAAATTTTTCATCGTCATTTCCGGACACCCTGTATACCAGTTCACAAGGTTTTTCATTTGATATCATACTTGCATTTTTTATTTTCATTCACCCAGCCAAAATAAAAATTATCAATAAATTAAGGTCCCTGATAGTCATAAGCTTATTTATAATACGGTCCCAAATAGCTATATAAGTAAATATTGAATTATCTATTTAAAAATTCTTATCCCGTATCGCTTTATATTTTAGGTGTTCCTGTTGTTTTATTTAAAACGTTATTAGTAGTCAAAGGAAAGTAACATAATAACCACACTGATATTTTAAGGTCCCTAATTATTACATAAGCTAATACCGTGCAAGCAAAAATTATTTGCATCAAAGAGGGCTTGGATTAAAAAACGTGGGGCTTGGTTTAGATCACAATGATATGGGGACGATATATCTAACCAAATCTAGGTTAAAATTTTGACAAATTCATATTATGACATGATATGCCACACAACTAATGAGTAATAAAATAAGTAGACAAATACAAATGATCCACTTATTGCAAAAATTTTAAACATTATAAACAATCTGTATTCAAAAAATGTCCAAATAGTATTTCTATGGGTTAAAGGACACACAGGATTAAAAGGCAATGAAGAAGTTGACAGGGCGGCAAAACAAGCAGCGGAAGATGGAATAATTATGAGGGGGAATTCCCGCAAGCGATCTGTTCCCGTTTATAAAAACAAGATTAAGAACAACATGGCAGAATATTTACCACAATTATACACTAAACAATAAAAATAACTATACATCCATAAACCGTAATCTCCCAACTAAACCCATAATAAAAAGGTTACAACTATCAAGACACTGCTTTACCTCATATTTTAGATATGTTACTGGCCATGCCAACATTAATAAACACCTACACAAACTAAAATTTAGTGAAACTCCCGTATGCAGCTGCGACAATCAATCTTTAGATGATCTAGACCACAAAATGTTTGGTTGCGGCCTTAACAGAAATGCAACCAAATTTCTTTACTCAGAACTGGCTCAACATAGTATACTGCCCCCAAATTGTACCTCATTCATGGTCAACGCCAATATAAATCCAACGATAGAGTAAAAATATAAAATATCTGAAACTGACCGACTTTAAAATATAATAAATCTAAAACTCCTTATCCTCCATAATTATCCTAATTTAACCATATTTGTTTTCCCATTTTTAGTGGCCTTCACTTTCCTATGTATAAATTCAAGTCACCCTGATAGGCCCCAGTGGCATGAAACGAGTGTCCCTGTGCACATCCCTATGTTACATACCTATATCCCTATCATTAAATTGTAAAAAACTATTTAATCTATCATTTATTTAATTAATATACTCTGCGGTGGCTAAATGAGCTATGCTCAAGGCCAAAAAAAAATTATTTTTGTTGTTTACAAAATTAACAAAGTAAGAATATACAGAAAGAAAAAGAAAAATAATTACATAAATTGCTGAAATTGGTCACCGCCATGCTTTAAGCATTTTGCCTCAAATTTTGGGTAAACCATTGAGAGTAATTCCTGCGTCTTTCAAAATCTGTGGCATTACTTGCACTTTATAAGAAAATAAATTTAGCTGCTTCTTAAAAATAGTCCTGCATGTTCCATAAGACCTTCCCACTTCTTGGGTCAGGCGTCTTATACAATTTGTTGGCGTATTTTGCATTATTTCACAACAAGTTCTTCTGTTCTTACAAATGGTCTTCCTGCTCCTTTTTTTCTTGTATAGAACATGTTTCCCTAAACACAGCCACGGTTCTTTTTAGGCAATGATAAAAATCCCCAGTAATAAAAGCAACGTTAGGAAAATGTTCGTGAAAATCGTCCATGCACAAACCCGGATTGTATTGCCACTCACCATTTCCTCTAACCCCGTTTCGAAAATACGCTTCAACCATGAATGTTTTGTGCTGTTCCGTAAAGCCCATTGTGCGAATTGTTCAAGAAATTGGAAAAATTAGCGATGAATCAAATTACTTGTAACGACTGTCAAAGATGACGGAATAACTGATTGATTGTTAATTCAGGTAGTTACTGACACCCAACAGGTATTAAGCTCTGCGGCTAAGCATTACGTCCTTAGATGCAAGGCCCTCTTTGATGTAAATAATTTTTGCTCGCACGGTATATAATAAGGTCCCCCCAATAGTTTATATAAATAAATATTGAATTATTTATTAAAAAATTCTCTTCCCGTAACACAATTTTTTCGGTGCTTCTGTTGTTTTATTTAAAACATTCTTAGTAGTCAAAGTAAGATAACGCAATAAGCACGCTGATATTCGAAGGTATCTAACAGTTAGTTCTCCAATAGTTATATAAATAAATATTTAATTATTTATTTAAAAATTCTTATCCCGTATCGATCTTTTTTTTTATTTCGCTGTTGTTTTATTTAAAACGTTATTAGTAGTCAAAGTAAAGTAACGTTGATTCTGCAAGGTCGTAAGGGGGCGAAGTAAAGTAACGTATTAAGCAGACTGATATTGTGCAAGGTTTCCTTTTAGTTCTATAAGCTAATATAAAATAAGGTTCCCAGTAAGTAAATGCCGAAGATCTGACGAATAGGTTGCATTTCGACCTGATTTGACTGATTGTGCTGACCCTATTACCCAATAGATCGACCTTCTTCCGGTGTTCCGCTGTTTCTGCATCTTCCATACAGAACAGGCATTTACTTTGCTCTAGTCCAATTTTATTCATATCGTTTGGCAATCTGCATTGGCCGGTATACAATCCCACTAGGGCTTTAAGATACGATATTTTGAACTCTAGTAGTTTGTCAGTTAACTGTTGATTTATATGGCTGCTTATACCCAAATGCCTTTGAGCGTGTTGACCTCTTGGCTGTAGCACTAGATATATTTACTGTCGGCTCGGGTAGTATGAATTTTAACGCTGCTCCTATCTTAGCAAGCGTGTCAGCAAGCCACTATAAGTCCAAAATTTTATCGGTGACATATCGCTTTCATATACTTAGAGCAGCGAGTTGTGCAAAGTCAGCGGAAACAAATCCATGAAATGTTATTCTCCAATTTCAAAAATACGAACCACTGAGAATGTTTTCGATCAGTGTAAAAAGAACTGACATTAGTTTTGCGTTCAGCAATACAAAATACCTCTAAAATTAACTACTCTAACTCAGAAAATAAATTAAACCTTAAAATTAGCAGGACTGTGGTATTATTACAGAAATAACAAACATATTATTCTAGCCCACCGCCTTCTTTGCGCTGAAATGGAATTCCCTTTTAAGTGAGCTAATATGATTATGAATTGAAGGCATTGTTTTCAGCATTGTTTCACCCACTAACATTTAACCATGAAAGGATTAAACTATTTACTAAATTACGTAACATAATTGGGACGTGCCGCAGGCGTTCAAGTTGAAAGTGTTGACAAATGTAATAGGCAAAGTTACAAGTAAAATCTACCAAGGGGTTGTTATAAAAGTAACATATCTGTTGTGGAATCTTTGATCGTAAATATTAGATATATGATACAAATAGACGATGTGCTCAAAATACAATGATACACCGATAAGGGTGTATGATTATATTTATTTAGACTATTAATAGCCAAATTTAACTACATATTATATTTCCGAAATGGTTCTAAAGAAGTTAAAATTAAAGATTTTGCACATTAGTATAATACAGCTTTGCTATAGAAAATATTTTTCTAACCACCTCAAAAATCCTATACAGTAAGGTTGCATTTCATCTAACACAGTTAGATATTAAAATGCAGATTTAGATTGCAAAGTACTACTAGAAATTGAAAGTCAATCATCTCAATAGAATGTCACTACCTGCAGACCGGTTTCGAACTCTCTTGTTCTCGTCAGTACAGGGTAGGGTAGGTGTTCATACCATCGATCAGACAACTTTCGTACTAAAAACTACCATAAACCATATACAGGGAATATCGCAAATATCTCCTTAATCGTACAACATACCGTACAACATTGCTATGAGATATTAGGATATTGCCAAATAGTCCACGGGGGCCATTTCGAACATCTGCTAAAGCCGAATGCTTTGTTTCACTAGTTTAAATATAATTTTCAAACCTATTTTTTGAATTTTGTTTAAAGTAATTTTTTACACCTTGTATTATATTTGCCATCATACTATGTTACATGGAATCTGTGTAGAATTTCCCGTAAAATACAAAAATGTTAAAAAAATTGTGGTGTTTTATTTGAAAAAATAAAGTTGTCGTGTCCCAAGCTTTTGTGGGACAACCTGTAGAGAAACAAATATTTTTGAAATGTGTAAAAAATAAAAATAAAATCGACGTGTCCGAGCGTTTTTATGACAATGCATTGATTAAGGAGATATTTGCGATATTCCATTCTTTTGAGACACCCTGTATAGACAGGCTACTTATCAAGTAGTGGTAACATGGTGTACTAAGAGATGGCACTAAATGCTATATACAACCAACAAAGGTTAATAGAGTTTTGAGTACAAAAATAGTCTGATCGATGGTATGAACACCTACCCTATACTACTAACGCTTCCAGTCCCTGAGAAGGGGGGTCAAGTGAGCCCTCATTTTAGAAGTCGTTTAATTCTCTTTCCAATAATAACCTAATTTATTATATTTCACTTAAGGAGGATACTCCTTTTAATTTAATATTGTAATTTTAATTTTTTAAATTAACATCTATCCCTCCCAAAAGGTTAAACCACGAAGGCTATTAATATTCTTTAAATGTGCCCCTTCAAAATAAAATTGAAGTATCTCTACGCTTTTTAATATTATTTACTGGAAGCGAGATATGTGGGAAGTTTTGAAATTAACACCCAATATAGTTCTTTAAACAATAATAAACAAATTATATTTTAAATACCACGAATAAAAAAATGTATGTTTTAAAAATATTTTACTTTTTTAATAGTTGTGTTTACACGATATAGACCAGGGCTGAAGCCTTTGAAAATGGTAAAAAGTAAAAAAAAAATAATAGTAGGAGGAAACCCATTGGAAAAGGAAGAGAATATAAGAAAAATGAAAGGAAAAATAATTTACGGGCGATCCGAGGTCGGGAAGTGAAAGGGGGTGAGTTTTAAAGGGTAGAAAACGATTTATCTCGATTTCCGGAAAAACTACTAGTCCTATGGGAAAACGTTAAATGGCAAAGTTGTAGGTAATAGAAAGATCTACAACTTTTGTATTTACACTTTTTTCACACAACTTCAAAATTTATGTGAAAAATTCAAATAACCAAGTTTTTGGTTTTTTATTTTTATCTTTTACAAAAAAATTTTTTTCACGAAATTTAGTGAAAACTTACCTTTTCATGTCCCAAACACACTGTAATTTTTTTGATTTAAAATATTTATTTTTTCACCTTATTTTGACTTTAATCGAAAAAGCACTCTAATTTTCAATCGAAAATTCTCACGTCAAAATATCTGCTTTTTTAAAAAAGTCGTTTAAATCTCTACTTTCTGATGGTGTAAAAAAATACATTACTATGGTAAATGTGATGAAATCCCCTTTAAATCCTACATTTAATCATATTTAGAACAACACTATTTTCGCATGTTTTTTGCGATCTTTATGTTTTATGGATTTGTAATTTTTTTGATTATCAATGTAACATGGAATCTTACGTTTTTCGAGTAATTAAAGTATAAATTTTAATAAATAGCTCAAAATTGTACATAATGATTAAAAAAAATTTCGGATTCGAGTTTTTTTCGTTTCTTTGCATTTTTCGTGAACATTTACCATAGTAATGTATATTTTTTTTTACCCCATCTGAAAGTAGAGATTTCAATGAACAAAAAGGCCACCGACTTTTTTAAAAAAAGCAGATATTTTGACGTGAGAATTTTCGATTGAAAATTAGAGTGCTTTTTCGATATTAAGGCAAAATAAGGTGAAAAAATAAATATTTTAAATCAAAATTACAGTGTGTTTGGGATATAAAAAGATAAGTTTTTACCAAATTTCGTGAAAAAAAAAAAATTTTTTATTGTAAAAGATAACAATAAAAAACCAAAAACTTGGTTATTTGAATTTTTCACATACATTTTGAGGTTATGTGAAAAAAGTGTAAATACAAGTAGATCGTTTTATTACCTACAACTTTGCCATTTAACGTTTTTCCATTGGACTTGTAGTTTTGTCGGAAATCCAGATAAATCGTTTTCTACCCTTAAAAACTCACTCCCTTCCACTTCCCGACCTCGGATCGCCCGTAAATTATTTTTCCTTTTATTTTTGTTATATTCTCTTCCTTTTTCAATGGGTTTCAATCCTACTATTATTTTTTTTGGTTCAAAAATTATCGACCCTGGTCTAATATTATTAAGCTTTATTAAGAGTCTGCCATCTCTTTTACTCACGACATGCATTTATACCATTTATTCGATTTGGCCTATTCATACTATTACAAATTATAGTATATTTTGAAAACGAAAGGCAAATCTGCTACACGACAAACAGAGTGTAAGGATAGGTCTTTCTATATTTTTAAATTGAAGTAAATCGTATGAGCAGTTTCGAAGAAATCCGGAAAGCAAAAATTGAATTATTTTCCATGCGATGATGCACCCTTAAAGGAAATAATTTAATGGGGGCAATAAAAAGCATTTAAAAATAATATTTTATTTTATTCTCTTCTAGAAATGTCAAAAATATAATAATTTTCTAATCTTTTTGCTTAAATGTTTTTGGTAAAACGTTATTAATGGATATATTACTATTTAATACAATAGCTTATTTTCACAGATATATATCAACAAATGCATTAAAGGCTACATGAATAAAATACATTGAAATGCTTTTAAAAAGCAATTTTACTAACACAGACGAAGAGCTATTAAATACTAGGTATATTAATCATTACGGGATAATTACAGTTTATATACGAGCACAAACCCTATACGCAAAGGGCGCAGCCAAGGGTACACCCCTCCTTCAAGCCACCCTCATCTAGCAAAAAATTATAGAAAATGATATTCTATTAAAAGCGATAAAATAAAAAATGTTTTTGAAACAATTGTTTGCATAATGCTCTATTTGCATAGTAACGTTAATTAGGTTATGTTAAAATATACAGGGTTGCCCAGAAGTGCGGAATAAAATTAATATAGCCTTAACCTGTAACTTTTGGGGAAAACGCTCGGACACGTGTTTTTTTATAGACATTTGTCAAAGATAGGACGACATTGATCTTTTTTTAAATGGAAACATACCCCAGTACCCCACAAATAGTTATTTTTGTATTAAGTGCGCAAAATAGGTGTTTTTTTAATGGCACATGAGATTGTAAATTTTTACCGAGACCGTTAGGTCGAGGTTAAAAATTCAATCAAATGTGCCATAAAAACACTTTTGCGCACGAAATAAAAACAAAATTTTTTCTACAACTGTTTGTTGTTAACTATTTTTTATCGTGTTTAGAAAAAAAATCTAAAATCATAATTCATTTAAGTTCTTACACCCGTTCCCATTACTATGGAAACCTAAAATTGTTTAAATTTTATTGATTGTCAAATCTATCGTTTTTCGTGTCAAAAGTTTATAGTTGTTTGCTCAAGTTTGATACTATTTAAATGTATAAAAGTGATAGTGAGACGCCTCACGAAATTACGGATGCGGCAGAAATCGTTATATCAAATCTTTTGCCCGTGAAATCAAGAATCAAATATGAGAAAGTGTACACTCAGTTTCGCGAATGGTGCAATATAAAGAAAGTAAAAACAGTAACAGAAAATGTTTTGCTCTGTTATTTGGAGGAAAAGTCGAAAATTTTAAATGCACCTACACTATGGAATACCTATTCGATGCCTAAAAGTACCCTAAATATAAAGGAAAATATCTGGTCTGCAGCGGTTTACTAAATTGGTTTCATTTTTAAAGAGCAAATCCATTGGATATAGAGGAAAGAAGTCTAAAGTATTAACAAAGGAGGATGTAGCAAGATTTATAAAGGAATCCGATGATGAAATACATTTACTTATGAAGATATACAACATTTACAAGCAAATATTTAAGTAATTTAAATGCTCATTTAACTATTTTATTGTAGGTTGCTTTAATCTTCGGGATAAGTGGCGCTTGCCGTCGCGAAGAATTAACCAAGATGACCATTGATAACATTGAATATGTTGAAAGTTGGAACTATATTAATTGTAAAAATACCAGATACCAAAAACCTACTGTGAACAAACCTTTACTATATCCAATTTGGAATATATCGATATCTACAGAAGGTATAAATCTCTGCGACCGTCCCATACTTCAAGTAACCGATTATTTCTAAAATATGCTGAAGTCAATAAAATAGGAGAAATATCAAGTCTTATTGCAAAATGGCTCGGCAAAGAAATGTTTAAAAGTTATACAGGCCACTGTTTCAGAAGAAGTTCTGCGACGCTACTAGCTAATGCAGGGGGCGACCTGATTTCTATCAAACGTCACGGAGGATGGAAATCTAGTTCAGTGGCGGAGGGTTACATAGAAGATAGTTTGGTGAACAAAGTTGAGATTTCCAATAAAATTTTAGAAAGTTCTTTCAATAAAATCTTAGAAAGTTCATCTGCAGTAAATGTATCGCACAAAATATCTAATAGTTCGTGCGTTTCCGACCAACAATGTGTAACATCGCCCACTGGAATTAATATAGGGAACAATTGCTCTAACTTCACCGTTAATTACTATTCTAATAAAGATTGTTAATTTAATTCACTTTAATAATAAATTTTTTTATAAAAAATGTTTTGGAAATAAATTTTTGCATTTTTATATAAAAACATCAATCAGCTGAGCTTGCCGTGAAAAAATGTCATTTTTTTACGGTGAAAAAATGACATTTTTTTACGGTGAAAAAATGACATTTTTTTACGGTGAAAAAAAGCGACGTTTTGTGCATCCATAGTAACCAAAAAAAGTCGTATTTTTTTGACAGTTGTAGAAAAACACTTTTTGCATGTAATTTTATTGTGATATATTTATAATATGATAATTTTAGCCTTATAATGTCTCACTGACATACACTTGAAAAGTTTTATAAAACATTTTAAATAATCTTCGACACCTTTTTTTAGGAAGGTTTTTTCTTTTTCCCCAGTTTATTTGGTTGGTTTAGACCCCCTTTAATAACGTTTTTAACATACTCAGTATGGTTTAACCTTTATCAATTTTCTTCATAATATGTCTCTTCTACACATCAATTTTTTTATTCCATAAAAGCTCCATTAAGGTTCTACACCATTTTCTCTTCTGCTAAAACCATCAGCACTAAATAAATTTTCTGTCTCCTGATGATGAACGTTTCTACGTTCGAAACATGTGGAGACCCCTAGAGTATTTTTATTCTATTAAATTTTGCGGAGGAAGACTTTAGGTTTTTTCTTTCTGTTACATTAAAACTTTTTTACGCATAGAAAAAAATACACATTCGTTCTTTGAAAATATGCAAATAATGTATGTAATATTCCCATTGACTATTATTCCGTATGAAATAAAGAACCCCGCACTTCTCCTATGAAAAATGGCCCTCGGTTAAATTTTCTAAATTTTTAGTATGTTGTAGAGAATGCCATTCTGATCAAAAGTGTTCATGGACACAATAATATCTGCCGACCAGTTTTTGAGATACAGGGTGTCCAAGTTGCAAAATATGAATTCTCAATACATTGTTAAATCATTGTATTTTGGGCATTAAATTAAATGTTTACCAAGTAATACTGTAGATGACATTAGCTTAGAGCAAGCTATCAGAATTTATATTATTTATATTTATACAGGGTAACTCAAAAAAGTTAATATTTTTTTTATTAGTTTTGAAAGAAATTTTGTAGATATTTTTTATGTACTACTTGTCGCTTATCGTATGCTTTCAAATATGATTATCAAGGTTATACAGGATGTTTCCGATGATAAGCGATAGAAAAATGACATAAAAATGCATGTATATATAAATCACCCGGTATATTTCAAATGGATCGGTTAAATTTCGTTATTTTTTAATATTTTTTGCTTAAAGTGTCTTACTTACATTTTGGCTTTCTGGAGATATACAGCGTCGAACAGACTCAAAACTCAAAAAATAAGGAAATAAAATAACAATTTTTTTTTTAATTTCAATAAAATTTGTTATGTAAGTTTATTTTATGGATAAAAATAAATATATTTAATGCTATACAGGGTGTTTCAAATAATTAGGGTATTCTAACACTGTATTGCAAATAAGAAATATATATAAAAACTATGAACAATTTATTATATCGAAATTATTTTATCCAAAAATATTAAGTAGGCCCCTAATTAATCGAAACACCCTGTATAGCATTAAATATATTTATTTTTGACAATAAAATGAACTTACGTAACAAATTTTATTGCAATTAAAAAAAAAACGTAATTTTTTTGCTTATTTTTTGAGTTTTGAGTCTGTTCGACGCTGTATATCTCCAGAACTGGTCATAGGAAAAAGAAAATCAATAGCAAACATGTAAGTAAGACACTTCAAGCAAAAAAATATTAAAAAATAACGAAATTTAACCGATTTATTTTTAGTATACCGGGTGATTTATAAATACATGCATTTTTATGTTATTTTTCTATCGCTTATCATCGGAAATACCCTGTATAACCTTGATAATTATATATATTTAAAGGCATACAATAAGCGACAATAGTACATAAAGAAATATCTACAAAATTTCTTTCAAAACTATAAAAAAAAAAATATTAACTTTTTTGACTTACCCTGTATAAATATAAATAATATAAATTCTGATAGCTTGCTTCAAGCTAATGTCATCTACAGTATTACTTTGTAAAAATTTAATTTAATGCCCAAAATACAATGATTTAACAAAAAATATTAAATAATTTTCGTCACTCACCCGGTAGGTGTATATTAAAAATTTTTTAACTATTTTTATAGTAGTCTATCCTATCTACGACAGGGCTATGAAAAATCAGAAAAACAAAACGAATTTATATTATAAACTAGGAAAATATAATGTATTGAGAATTCATATTTTGCAACTTGGTATCTCAAAAACTGGTCGGCAGATATTGTTGTGGCCATGAACACTTTTGATCAGAATGGCATTCTCTACAACATACTAAAAATTTAGAAAATTTAACCGAGGGCCATTTTCCATAAGAGAAGTGCGGGGTTCATTTTTGTATCCTCGTCGCCAACTATTCCGTATTAAATAAATTTGTATTTCGGTATGTAAAATTCGGGTTCCTAACTTGAGGAAAATAAAAACCTATATTTTACTAAATAACTTTATTCTCGATCGAATACCAGAATCAGAATGCCCGTGAACCGTGCTATATAAAAACCCAGAAATTTGTTAGATAGTTTTTTATCTACACATCTCTAAGGTTATAGTATATCTACCTTTAGTTAACCACCGGTTCACTAACCTTCAGATATAACAACTATGTTATATCACCTTTATTACACTCTTACTTATAATAGTGTTTCTTAGTTTTTTAAATTATAAATTTTATTCTTTTTCCTTACAGAAGACGATTGCCAGTCGCGTTTGGAAAAATTGCATACGGTCCAACAAGAAGTAAAATTAATCCTGAACACTTAATGCCATATCTTCAATACGGAACTCAACTTACACAGCCCAGAAGGCGGCCAACAACGTCATTTAGGTTACCAGGAGGAGGTCACATGATAGCTGGGTATCCGCCACAGACTGGATCATTTAATCATCTTAAGGTAACTAGACTGACTTTTTACTCAAAAAAATTACCTTGTCGGACTTCCATTGTCTTTATTTTGTTACTTAACACAACGTTTCGGTTAGCTAACCGTTTTCAAGTGTAAACTAAATTATAATTCTAAGGCTACTGTCTTAAATACTATCCATGTGCAATAAAGCTTGATGACTCCGCCTACGTGCTTATTGGAGTGTGAAGTTTGAGCTGTTGGATTTGGACAAGAAGAGGCTTCCAGATATTGGGGATATCTATACTTGGTTTACTGAATATATGTGTATTTTGATTCATGAAAGCTGCTTCCTTGAATTTTCGTTTTTTCCAGTGCTGTTCCGTGTCCAAAACCTAGGCTTCTGACCACTGTATATTATGTTTGTTAGTCCATACATGTTCTGCTATACCTGATCTCGAAGTTTCACCTCTTTGAGTATGTTACAGATGTTCTTAACTCGTGCGGGAAGAGGTCTTTTTGTTTCTTCAATGTACGTTTCGCCACACTCGCAAGGGATTTGATAGATACAATTTTTTGTGTTTTCATTACTGGGGGTTTTACTTTTGTAAGAAAGCTTCTAAGCATATTTCCGGATTTAAAGACTGTTTTGATATTATAGTTTTTGGTTTCTCTTCTAATCTTTTCAGAAATCCCCTTGACATAAGGTATTGTAAGAAATGTTTGCTCCTCTCTAGCTTCTGTATTAGTTTTTACTTCGCGATTTTTAAGTTTTGAGATGGTATTAGTTACAAAAGTTTCAGGGTAACCATTTTGTTTTAAATCTATTTTGATGTTTGAAATTTCAATATTAAGGTCTTCCGGATTGTTGCAAACGTTAGATGCTCTGTGATAAAGAGTTTGAATTATGCCCTGTTTTATGGAGTTTGAATGATTCGATCAGTGATTAAGGTATTGCCCGGTGTGAGTGGGTTTCCTGTATACTGAAGTTTTTATGTTATCAGCACTTCGTTTGACGAGAACATCGAGAAAAGGTAGAGTGGAATGTTTTTCTGTTTCCATGGTACATTTAATGGATTGTCTTATACTATTAATATGTTCCAAAAACCGTATCAGCTCTTCGTTGCTGTCTGTCCAGATAATAAAGGTATCATTAACATATCTAAGCCAAAGTTTAGGTTTAATCTTGGCAGTGTTAATAGCGTGTGACTCGAACCATTCCATGTACAGGTTAGCCACCACCGGAGAAAGAGATGAACCCATTGGAAGACCGTCATCATGGGCATAGAACCTATCTTTAACTTGAAAGTAGGAACTACGTAGACAGCACTCCAATAGTTCCATCAGTCCATCCAGCGGCAAACTAGTGCGTTCTGAAAGGGCTGGGTCGTCTTGTAACTTTTGTTTGATGATATGCAGTGATTCCCCTATTGGGACGTTGGTATATAAGCTTTCTACATCGAAACTGACAAATGTGTCTTGTGGTTCTAAATTGACGGTTTTCAGAATATTTACAAAATGATTAGAGTTCTGAACAAAAGAAAATGACTTACCCTGTAACGGTTTAATTATCTCAAGAAGAAATTTTGATAATGCGCTTGTAGGAAAATCCCTGGAGCTGGTGATTGGTCTTAGTGGCATGTTGTTCTTATGGATTTTAGGAAGACCGTAGAGATGAGGAGGTTTGCTATGGTGCGGTGTTAGTTTTGTTCGGAGGGCATCTGGAATGTAGGCTGAGTATTTCTTTAGCGTTCGGTATATCCTTTCCTCAATCGTTGCTGTTGGTTCCTTGGCTAGTATCCTATATTCTCCTTTGGTCAATACTTCTTCAATCTTTTGGTCATATGTTTCGATGTCCATAATCACAGTGGCATTTCCTTTGTCAGCTGGAGTGTGGCGAATCGTACATTGGAGAAACAAAAAGACCTCTTCCCGTACGAGTTAAAGAACATCCGAAACATACTCAAAGAGGTGAAACTTCGAGATCAGGTATAGCAGAACATGTATGGACTAACCAACATAATATACAGTGGTCAGAAGCCAAGGTTTTGGACACGGAACAGCACTGGAAAAAACGAAAATTCAAGGAAGCAGCTTTCATGAATCAAAATACACATATATTCAGTAAACCAAATATAGATATCCCCAATATCTGGAAGCCTCTTCTTGTCCAAAACCAACAGCTCAAACTTCACACTCCAATAAGCACGTAGGCGGAGTCATCAAGCTTCATTGCACATGGCATGGATAGTATTTAAGACAGTAGCCTTAGAATTATAATTTAGTTTACACTTGAAAACGGTTAAAGATACTAACTAACCGAAACGTTGTGTTAAGTAACAAAATAAAGAGAATGGAAGTCCGACAAGGTAATTTGTTTGATATTACTTCATTGTCTACCACCTTCAAACTGACTTTTTACTGTTTTGAAATGGGTTTAAAATAAACCATTAAAACGTTTTCGTTACCTACTATTCACCACTCTTAAAATAAATGATAATGTGTGACGTCATTAAAAAGGGAATTTTTACTTATATTCTCCCTAGCAGAAAAATTATCGGGAATTAATTCTGCTGCGTGGGAGATTCGGTAAGAAAATTTCATAAATTGGAGTTTTTTCTTATTGTAATTTTTTTGTTAAAATGCTACAAAAACATGTTTCCGGCGGCTTTAGTTAATTATAACTAATTAGAGTTTTAAAAATAAAGTTTATTTTAGCCGTTAGTAACTCATTTTTATTTCTATAATGTGAGAAACATTAAATAACAAATTTGTTTTTTGAAATCCAATGTCTTTATAGTTTTAAATTCAAATGAAACTTTAAAAAACATATTTCCGATGAGTTTAGTTTAATATAACGCACTGTATTTTAACAATAGAAGTTGATTTTACTCGTTAGTAACTAAGGTTTATTAATAAAATTTCAGGAACATTAAGAACAGTAATTTGTTTTCAACCATAAATCTGAAATTACATGTCTACATAGTTTTAAATGAAACTTTAAAAAAACATATTTCCGATGAGTTTAGTTAAATTTTTGATGTGTCTCTTTTAGCCCCGGTGTTCGATATGTAAAGCAAATTGGTTAGTATCAATAAAAAATATAGGTTAGCAACAAAATGTATTTTGATTTTATTCTGAGTGGCTTTTGCCAATAGATATAAAGCACTTCATTTTTGACAGAAAAATGATTACTTATTAATTTCATCAAGTTAATAGGAACTAACAAAATTAACGCAATAATCTCCCGTTGCTATAAGCAACGTAAACAAAAAGGAGCCTTCTAATTGGTTGAAAATAAATTTATGTAATTTTCTATGAAATTTAAGCACCGAGTGCAGCATGGCTTGTTGTTTAAAATTAAAAAGTTCCGTTTTCCGTTTAAACTGGAAGTGGTGCGAAAGTTTAATTAGGCCGAAAATGACAATTTACACGCTTATTAATTTATATTTAAATTTTGACATTAAGAATTACGGAAAAAGTTGGAAAGAGAGGGGGGGTAATACTTTTTGTGTCATCCAGTATAGTGAGATATATAAAACATAATAACTATACTCCCCGGCAAAAAATTCCACGATCCTACAAATTTTTGGTATATTCCATGTTTAATAATTTTTTTATTTTAAATCCGATTTCCAATTTGAGATTATTTTATATTGTTTTAGTAATTAACATTTTTTGCGCAGGTGATGTTGTACAGGGGTAAATTAAAGTGCTATTTTTGATCATAATTTCAAAATATCTGGACCCTTAAGAAAACTTAAGATAATTTAAAAACCCTTTTTAATACGCTTTTATTAGCTTCACCTGTATGTTTGTTTGTTTGTTTGTCCGTAACCGACTTCTTTGAACCCGATTTTGACCCACTTTAAACGGCCAGATTTAATTTAAATTTTGTAGACTTATCAAGAACTGCTGACAATACAGCTGTCAGGTATAAAACGAAGAAGCGATTTTGACGAAACAAATTATGTAGTATAGTATTCGATGCGAAGACTTCGGGAAAAATAAGCAAAAAATGCTCCTGTCAAAATTTGACAGCTGTCAATATATCAAATCGTTTAAAAAAATGATATTAATTAAAAAACTATAAGGTCGTATGTGTATTGACGGTGGAAAGTTGAAAAAATACGCAAAAAATTCTCTTGACAAAATTTGACACCTGTCAATACGTCATAGTAATTTACGTTACAAGACCGGAAAGTAGAGTTTTTCAGGTCGAGACAAATATTTTATAATCTACGCGAAACAAGTTTGACATAAAGAACAAAATTAAAAATCAACGAACTGTCACTCGACAATACATCGAAATGTTGTTGTCATAATAACGAAATCAAGGTATCTTGTATTAACAAAGAGCGATTGGAAAAACAAAAAACAGGGTGACAGTGACATTAGACACCGGAAAAGTGACATTAGAGTCCGGAAAAGATTTTTCCGGTCTCTAATGTCACTTTTCCGGTCCTGCGATCGGAAAAACTTTATTTTCTAGACGAAAAATTGTCCAGAAAGTGTAAATTTTCTGGTCGGTTTTAAAAAAAAATTATTACAATAACCTATAGTAATGAAGCAAACGTGGGGTCGTATAGATATTGTCGCTAAGAATAGAGAAAAATAAAAAAAATTCTACGTACAATATTTTTTTTAAGACCGACACTTCGATATATTTTATAATCTACGCGAAACAAGTTTGACATAAAGAACAAAATTAAAAATCAACGAACTCTCACTCGACAATACATCGAAATGTTGTTGTCATAATAACGAAATCAAGGTATCTTGTATTACCAAAGAGCGATTGGAAAAACAAATAACAGGGTGACAGTGACATTAGAGACCGGAAAAGTGACATTAGAGTCCGGAAAAGATTTTTCCGGTCTCTAATGTCACTTTTCCGGTCCTGCGATCGGAAAAACGTTATTTTCTAGACGAAAAATTGTCCAGAAAGTGTAAATTTTCTGGTCGGTTTAAAAAAAAAATTATTACAATAACCTATAGTAATGAAACAAACGTGGGGTCGTATAGATATTGTCGCTAAGAATAGAGAAAAATAAAAAAAAAATCTACCCGTCAAAATAAAAATTTTACAAATTTTTTTTTAAAATTTTGAAAATTTTTGTCGTTTGTTCGTGTTTGTATGTATGTTTGTTTTTAACCGACTTCTTTAAACTCGATTTTGACCCACTTTAAACGGTCAGATTTAATTTAAATTTTGTGGACTTATCAAGAACCGCTGACAATACAATAATCTACTAATCTAGCTTCATCTACTCAAAAAAATTTTTTCTTAATAACTCCAACTAAAAAATAAAAAATAAATATAGTTTAAAAAAACTAAAAAACACGCTTTAATAATTAATCAAACTAAAAAGCGGAAAATAATTATAGTTTAAAATAATTCTTGAAATTCTTAATATAGGCAGAAAATAATAATTAACGATAAACATTAGTATTATTGTGAAAAAAGCGTGGGTCGCTTTGTGCTATATTTTTCGTATATCGAGCACCCCACGCTTTTTCACAATAATACTAATGTGTATCGTTCATTATTATTTTCTGTCTATATTAAGAATTTCAATAATTATTTTAAACTATATTTATTTTCCGCTATTTAGTTTGATTAATTATTAAAGTGTTTTTTAGTTTTTTTAAACTATATTTATTTATCTCATTTCTTGTAATAGCTTTTTTATTAAGAAAATAAAACCCAATAAATCTTACAACAATTAATTTTTTTAATAGCTTGTATGTCCACCTCTCACCTCTCACGACGGCTCGCAGTCTTCTTGACATTGAACTAATAAGGTTCCTTATTTTTTCTTGAGGAATAGCCTGATATTCCTCGGTCAGTGCCAACCATAGCTCTTGTAGCGTTTGCGGTGACACAGGACAAACCCGAACAGCTCCTTTAAGTTTACCCCAGAAATATTCAATGAGGTTGGGATCCGGGCTACATTCTAGCTATTCCAATCTTCGCAATTCACCTTCATTCAGATATATTTTGACTACATCTGCAACATAGGGACTAGCATTATCATGCACCAAAGGACTAAATGGAAGGACCATTTCTTGGAGGATATTTGCAATACCTATAACGGTGGGCATTTAGAGTTCCATTTTACACAAACACAAAATTGGTATTAACGTACTTCGCTAGAAATGCCCGCCCAAATCATGACGGAACCGATATTCGTTTCAATATGGTACAGTCAGGGTGTTTTGAAATTTTGATTAAAAACAGTATTTTAATTTACCCCTGTAGAACATCACATATGCAAAAAATTTGATTATTAAAATAATAAGGTTGTCGAGTTTTGTGCGGGGGAATTTTTATTTTTTAAATATTTTTAATGGGAGCACACTGGCACCAATGTGCAGGTATCACCTTAAGGAAAGAGTAGGAAACTATCAGAGAAATTTTCCAGCTAAGTTATTTTTATAAAGATTAACTCATCCCGTTCTTAGGTTTAAAGTGGTTCACCGCGCCAAATTAAGTAAATGATAATGGAAAATTTTCTCTGCTTTCCACAAACAGTAACCCTAAATAAGAAAAATAGCAAAACATAAGCCAACGCAAATTTTTAACCCGGGTTGAAAAAATAATTACGGCTGCGTTTATAGTTTCCGGAAATTAAACTAGTTTATGATTTACCGCGAAATATAATTAAATTGCACTGCATTTTTATCATAATACCCAAGGGAGACTATGAACGTATAAGTTCTTTAAAATTAAGGAAGTTTAATTTATCTTATGAGAAACAACTCAGACGCATCCGCTTGCAGGACAAACGCAACGAGCTAATCAATCAATCTCGACCAGGGCCATGTAGTAATTCTTATATTATTTAAATTTAGTATAAACCCTGGAGAACAAGGTGAAGAGTTTTAAGGAAAATAACTTGCTATTTTCTGTTTTAATTATACAGGGTGAGTTTTTTAAAGTGTTACAAGGCGATATCTCGAAAACGGTATAAAATACTTTCTTGAAATTTTAGTGAAGGAATGGGGAGATGGGGAGACATATTTCTGATGTCTACCCCCCTTTTCCCATTTTAAGGGGTGAGGGGTAACTTTGGCATTTTAAATGAGATAATGTACTTTTTTTTGATAAATACGAATCTGCGTAAAAAACTACGTACGAATACAAAAAATGTTTTTATTGGCTCCCCTAGTTAAGAAATTATGATTTATTAGGTTATAAAATTCAAAAAATATTTAACAATTTAATTTTAACTTATTTATGATCTGTCATGCTTTAGAAGATGTTCGAAATCTCTCCTTTCAACTTCCAAACACATTGTCACTCTTTTTCTGAATGAATATCGTACCCGTTATAACATTTCAGGTCAACGCGTATTCGGTCTTTCATATCATCTAAAGTTCTAGGTGTAGCCGCCATCACTTTGTCTTTTATAAAACCCCATAGAAAAAGTCAAGGGTTATCAAATCCGGGGACCTACCAGGCCAGTTTACCGAACTAGCTCGACCAATCCACCTGTTTTCAAACAATTCATTCAACTCATTACGGGCCTGTATCGCATAATGCGGTGGAGCTCCGTCCTGTTGAAAACACATGTCAGGAGTTATGTTTTGGTTTAATAATTGGAGTGGTTGGTTCCTTAAAAAATATGTATACATTTCTCCATTTAAGTGCCCTTCGAAGAAATGCGGGCCAATAACTCTATCCCCGATTTTACCATACCATACATTAATTGACCAAGGATGTTGATTTGGCAGAGTTCTCATCCAGTGGGGATTTTTTAGGACGCCCAATAGTGCATATTGTGTCTATTTACCTTTAAAAAACAAACAACAAAATAAACATAAATTTAATTTCTACTGACACGGGTTAACTTAAAATCCTACCTGGCCACAATTATGGAAAGTAGCTTCGTCGGAAAAAACAACATTCTTGAGGAACCTGTTATTTCCTTGCATTTGTCTCGTAACCCAATTGCAAAATATTACTCGATTTTCAAAGTCTAGCCCATATAGCTTGGTGGAGTGTAACATGGTATGGATGAAATTTGTACAAGTGCAATATGGTAATAACTGATTTCTGACTTATTCCAGCATCTCTAGCAAGCCGCCTGGAACCTACATGCGGGTCAATAGCTACTATTCCTAAAACTTCAACTGCCCTATTTTTAATCGTTTTAGTTCGCTTTCGAACTCATGGTTTAATCTTCAGGCTGCCGTTTGTACGACTTCTGGATTCCAACCTTTTTAAATGGCATGTGAGATTTCGGATTATTAGGAAACCTCTCCGCCACACTAATGCAGCTTGTCTGTAGTTTTTTTTGCCCTCCCCCAAAATTATTAACATATCAATTTGCACACTAAAATTCTCTTCCATGTTTAATTAACTAAACTGAGAAATAAACGTTAAACCGTAAAAAATATCAACTGACATTAGTTAAAACAACGCATTTCCATGGAAACGAGTAATAATTTTAACATAAGTGAACTTGGTTTATTGGTATTTATTTTTTTTTTATCAAAATTAAATAAATAAGTTGAAGTTAAATGGTAAATTATTTTAAATAAATCATAATTTTATAGCCAGAGGAGCAAATCAAAACAATTTTTGTATACGTACGTAGTTTTTTACGTAGATTCGTATTTACCAAAAAAAATAAATTATCTCATTTAAAATTTCAAAGTTATCCCCCACCCCTCAAAATGGGGAAAGGGGGTAGACATCAAAAATATGTTTAAATATGTCCCCCCATTTCCCTATTCCCTCAAAAAAATTTCAAGAAAATATTTAAAACCGTTTTTGAGATATCGCCTAAAGCATTATGATAAAGAACCGGATTAGCCTTTTATATAGAATACCGCCCCCACTTAATCAAGAATCGCTCGCACACATCGAATTTATTTCTTTGAAATGCCGTTTTTTTCGAAAAAAGATATTATACAGGGTGGATCATAAAAATGATACGTGTATTCATTTTAATTTTTTTAAAAAAACATATTGTATATTTTTATATTTTTGTCATTCTACAATCAAGTAGAGACATTTTTTATAAATAATTTCCTATACCTATCCTCAACCGTTTAAGAAATATTGACACTGTAATGCTGGTATATATGCACCATTGATATGTTTCTCGACTTAGCAAGATTCTAAACTCAAGTTCAAGTCACAATCTTTAAGGCATTGACAATGACATCTTACCATTTAACTTAAAACTACTACTTAAAACGAAATAATAAGTATATACGGAACTATTTTTCGTTTAAATAGAATATTTTCGTAAATTGAATATGTAACTTGAGACGCCTTGACGCCATAAATTAGAAACACGTGACTAGAATTTCAAAAAACTTTCTTGAATCTATTTGTAAACGATAGAAACTTGCTCATAAGTAGAAATTTTTATTTTAATAAAATATTCACTATTCTTATACCAAATTTCCAATTCGATAAACAAAGTACCACGCAACAAAGGCGGCAGGTGAAAACGCACTTTGCTACCAAAAAGTTGGTTAGAAAAAAATAATTTAAAAGATTTAACTAGGGGAAAGTGGGGCAGGTTCGGCCTCTTAGTAGTAGTGGTAACATATTTTATTTAGCAAAAAGCTACAATTAAATATTTTTTAATACATTTTTTAACACATTTTTATAGATTTATTTTTAAATTTTAAAACGCAACCTTCTTTTAACAAACACAGACAGAAAAGTTAAACATTTTGTAAATTGTATCATATATTACGTATTATTTTGTTTTTTAATTAAATGATTTTAAAGTTTTTTTAAACAGTTTTAATAATTTTTGATATTTAATAGAATTTTCCAAATTATTATATTCTATCAAACCTTTATAAAAAAATAGATTTAAGAGCTAATGTTTTAGACACTCTATACACATAAAAATGTTGATTAGTTCTTGTTTTATAATTATGAAGGTCATAATTAAAAGAACAAATTTTTTTTAAACAATCAGGCAATAAATTATTTTTAATTTTATGTATAAAGATACATACTTAATAAAAAATTAAATTTTTGACATTCAACCAATCTAAATTTTTCAACATAAAATTAATTATTGTATATTTGTCACAATTTAAAATAATCCGCATTGCCTTATTTTGTAAAATTTGTAATTTATTAAATATTTCCTCACTATAGCACAATATAAAAAGGAAGAATATATAATAATATATTAATATATTTTTATGCGATGAAACTATTAAACGGTGAAAATATCGTAAAAGAGTATCGTAAATTTAACAATATCGTTGTTATTTTTAGGAATTAATTAAAACCGAAAGAGCTCGTGAACTTCAGCAACAACGACTTGCGGAAGAATCAGCAGCGCGAGCAGCTGCGATAAAAGAAATGGGACGAAATCAACCTGGGTAAGTTTGTGTATTGCATGTCTGTAAGTAATAAAATTATATACACAATTTGGCTAATCGAATATCTTGTTTTATACCGTCTGTGTTTGTAACTAGAAATAAATTCCATAAATCCAGTTTAGTTTTTTTTTGGAAAAATGTAAGTAATTGGCAATTTTCTTAACAAGCTTGATATAAATGTGTCTAATAAAACTAACAACTCTTTAGGTAAATTTACCAAAAACAATAAAACTGAAAGCGATAAAAACAAAAAATCAGGAGTCTATAAATTAAAATGCAAAGATTGTCCTAAAACATACATTGGCCAAACGGGTAGACATTTTGACAAAAGAATACAAGAACATTGTAACAGTTTTCTAAAAAATAAAACAGACTCAAACTATGCTAACCATTTACTTGATTATCAACATAATATCGATCCTTCCTTTAAAATCTTACATACAGAAAACAAAGGCTTGAAACTAAATTTGTTAGAATCTATGAAAATAAATAAACTTAAAAATAGGGACCTGTTACTTAATGATCAACTAGATTTAAATAATTCACATTTGTTAAATTTATTCTGTTGACCATAATATACTTAAGATTTTATAAGTTACCCATATTGTACCGAATTTAACTTAATTTTTAAACCCTCTGTTGGATTTTCACGCTATTGTAACCCTTCCACTGTTTTATTTACATCTTCAATAATTTAATTTTATTGCACCCCAGTTTTTAATTTTCACCTTTATTAAATTATTGTCATCTGACGAAGCTACAGTGTTAGCAAAACATGTAATTTTTCTAGTTAATATATAACTTATAATATAACTATATAACTTTGATTTACTGTATCCCATAATACCAAATTAGAGGTATGACGAAATCTATCATTTTTTTTTATATGGCAACCTTGGTTTTTATTGACTATTATTAAAGTTATACTTAAATACCAAATACTAAATTTCAAATTTTTATTCCTTCTCAATTATAATATCTCTCGAAGTAATTAGAAATGTTTAAACGAGTTGTACTAAATAGTAAATGGACAACATTTTGACATTTTGAGCATGTATTGACGAAAAAGTATTAAAAATGGATAGAAGGTATTTTATTTTTCAATTAAATTAATTTTTGTTTGTTTAATCTTAAATTATGAAATCTTATAAATGGCAGGAATAAAAATCAAAATTTTAAAATCAATAAAAAACTAGGGTTGCAATTTTAAAAAAATTATCGATGTATCGATATTTATTTTCATAAAAAATACCACAACTTAAGATGTTAATCGACGAACAAACCCGTGTCCAGGCATTTTTCAAAAAAAAAACTGTTGGGTTTACTGAATTTGTAACAAGTTCCAAACTCACAATGTATATCCCATGTAGGCTTTGCAAAAAAGGACGTTAGAATACAATTATCATACTTAAAATGTTTAGTGTTTACTAGTGATTGCATAAAAAAAAACTTTAATACAATAACTCAAAGTCTACAAAAGTCAGTATGCTCGTTTAAAATGTGATACACTTTATTTCATGAGAATGTGTTAAATATTTACTTAACGTAAATAGGTAGTTATTTATTTTACGCCGATAGATAATATTTGTGTTTAAAAAAAACTGAAATAAATCTACATGGTCAGTTAATAATTACCATAGAAAACATCGGTAAGAATTGACTACTCCCAATTAGTTTAACTTTACTTTTCCACTAATAATAGACAAAAAAGGGTTTCTTGGCAGCTAAAGAATCATATGGATACGGATACGTTACCTAACCAGTGGCGCCAATCAGAAAATTCATGTTAGAAGGGACCCAAATTATTATTATTTTATAAAATATTAAATTAATAATGCCAAAGGTTCTATAAAAATTTTTATGAACATTAGTAAAAAGTAGATACTGAAATCTGTATAGGTATAGGTATAAACTGGAACACAAGTACAGCATGCCAAATAGAGCCCTGCACGATCCGGAATTTTACGGCCCGACCCGGCCCGGCCCGGCAACCAAGACATTGACGCGGCCCGAAGAAATTATTAACTAAGAGCAAAAAAGCCTGGTCGGCCCGAAACGCCCGGTTGGCTCGAAAAACCCAGCCGGCTGGAAAGGTAATTGAACAAATTTACCTTGACATTTATGAAATCTAAACAATAAACTAAACGTCACAAGTTTTTAATTAATAATTAAATTTGTCCAAGTTCTACCACAAAATACCTTGTCAAAGTGTCAAATTTCAAAATCTCTAGCCTACAAGTAATTTGTATGAATAAGTATAAAAAATTATTTTTCTAAACTAAACGTTACAGAAAATTTGGCATTTACAATCTATTGTACAGTTGACGACATATAAATTCGTACACTCCATCCATACATAACTCAATTACAATAAAATTGGGTAAAACGATATTCTCACCTTGCTGCCTATACCTGGATAGAACACCAGCAATATACATAGCTGTAAATTATTGTATGTACGATTTTTTACCATAAGTAATAATGGTTATTTCTAAATATTTTTGTGTTTAAATTACAGCCGCGAAATAAGAAAATTATATAATAAAACCAGGAAAACTACAAAATTATAAAGCCAAAAAGGGTAAATTTATTAACAAACAATAAAACAAAATACTAATATTTAATTGCTGCGCCATTGGATTCTAACACTAATCGTAATCTTCTTGGCATTGACAAAATAATACTTCTGGTGTAATTCGCTGTTAGCCCTTCCCAAATTTCTTCTAATTTAAATAACTCTATCATTCCGTGGTTTAAAATTTATTTTGTACATTTTTTTTACCATCAATCCCCAAACATTTTCAATTGGATTTAATTCAGGACTTCTTGAGCACCAAGGCAGACATGTTACGTTGTTTTATCTAAACCAGTTTCATATATTTCTTGCGGTATGCACAGGGCAGTTATCCTGCTGAAATATAAAGTTATTTCCTTCAAAAACTATCGCGGCAGAAGGTAGAAAAACATTTTCCAGAATCTGAAGATATATCGCTCACCGGCGACAATAGTGGCACATCTCAAAAAAATACAAAACACATTAAAACACGTGAAACAATTTAAAATTTGATAAAGTTTCATCCATCAATACTGGCCTAAAATAAGTTCAGATAGTCTCTTCGAGATGGCGCTTGTGCCCCAACGGAATACCGCGTGCCGAGCCCCTTAAGCTGCATCAACACTGGCATATTTTCAGTTCAGTGTGCCGTTGACTGTGCTTAGTTATGCTTCGTTATGTTTGAGCAAGACACATCTAAGAAATTGCAATGATTTGTTTCTGCATTAGTGGCACATTTAGAGTTGTGCCACTATAACTTTTGTGTTTTCGGCTATTTTAGTTAAATTTAGTAAAAAGTCCAAGTAATTAATGCAAGACGTTCAAGGACATCCCTCCCTACTTTTCCAGATTTTGAACTGAAGAAAGCTTACGATAATCCTATACCTATTGCTAAAAAAAAATATGATTACTTCATGTTTTTGTTAAGAACAGAAGCTATTAAGAATTGTCACAGCTATTTTTATAACAGTTTAACTTTAAATAAAAATAGATTAGACGTCAAATAAGCTAAATTTCCAAAAAATGTAGTTGTATTTTTAACGTATATAACGTTATAACAGCATTTTTTAATAAAGCAAGAGTATTTCCTATATTTTTGTTTTATTTAAAAATAACTTAACAGTTTTGATTACACTTTTCATAAGTTTTCATCAAAATCGTGTCACTTGATTTCAACAATAGTGGTTACAAATATCACCTTTTTTAAAAACAAAAAGTAACTTATACAGTACCCAATAATTTAGCACATAAAAACCCACCAATAATCACAGTCAAGTTCATATTGATAAAATGCTTGGTGTTACATTGGATAGTGATTTAAATTGGGGGCCCCACATTCGATCATTGCGGGGCAGGCTATCCTCTTCTATTTTCGTAATAAGAAAGCTTAAACCATTAATTGGACTGGATTCTGTTATGACTGTTTATTACTCACTTTTTCATGCCCACGTTACATATGGAATACAACTGTGGGGTAACTCTGCGGATTCGCATATTGTGTTTAAATTGCAAAAGAGGGCTGTTCGAACAATTGTGGGTGCAGGGCATCGAGACCACTGCAAACCTCATTTTATACGTCTGGGAATATTGACATTACCGTCTCTATTTATCTTGCATCAGCTGATTGAAATACACAGTAACATAGATTACTTCAAGCTAAATTCTAACTTTCATAACTACAGCACTAGATCGGCAGTCCTGATTAGAAAACCCAAATATAGACTAGAAAAATCAATAAAGAACTCACCAAAAATTGATCTCTTTAATGCTCTGCCAGATTCAATCAAAGGCCTTCAGCCAAAAAAATTTAAATATACCATGAAAAACATTCTTAGTAAATCTGCTTTTTATTCTATCAAGGAATATTTGGAAAATATAAATTCATCATGCGAAAATATTGACATAGTACGTTGAAACATTGCTGTTTTTTTTTTTTAAATTAATTGTTTTTTAAAATTGTTTGTTCATGAGAAGTATTGTTGCTATTACCTTATTGTATTGTGATATTTATAATCTAGTAGCATATAGACTTTGATTATTAATGCACTGACCTGCTACAATTGTATTTTTAACATGTACAAAACGTAGTCAAATAAAATTTATGATTATGATTATGATTATGATATTGAAATGACATTACAACATGAAAAATTAAAATAACGCAAACTTTAAATGCAGTTTTCTCCATAATGTCAATTTTGAGTTGTGCCACTATTGTCGCCGGTGAGCGAATATTACTGTCTAGTATTCCACCAATATTTCAGCATACACCTGCACCGTCAACACTTATCCATGCCCACACATTAACGGAGAAACGTCCACTGGTTTACTTTTTTGAGTATACTTCTCATCATAGCGGGAAATCGGTGGTCTATATACTCAAATCCTTCCATTATTTGTAGACTGAAAAGTTTTCTCATCGAAAAAGATAACATTTTGCCAAAAAAAGGCATTTTCTGGTAAATATTGCATAGCAAATCCAATTCTTTGTTCCTTATCACTATTTTTTTAAAACGGTGTGGATGCAGCTGCTCGATTTCTTAATTCGGAACGTTGTCTTACTCGGCGTTGCGCACTTCTAGATGAAGCATGGAATCCTGTTATGGGCATAGCGGCGGATACTGCAGTTTCAAGTGGATTTTCCTTAAATACTCCACCAAATTTTGGTCTTCTTAATTTAATGATTTTCTATTTTCTATTTAAGCCAGACCCAACAGACCATTCAAGTGTTTGATGATAGCGCAATTTTTTTAGAATTCTTTGAACAGTACTTCTAGCTATTTTTCCATAAGACCACCCTATTTCTACTAAACATATTATTATTCTTGCTTTTTCAATAATACTTAAATAAGGAATTCTTAAATCAATTAAGATAATGACAATACTCTGACAGATATCATGATAACAATTAACACGTTACAAAGGTAATAAAGGTTAAAAAGTTGCATTTATAGTGTCACAGTTTAGTGTACGAAATTATCTGTCGTCAACTGTACATGTCTGCACTAAATGGCAACCTTGTATATTTAAAAAAAACTTAATCCTATTGATTTGCATGTTTTACTATCCAATTAAAACAAGGTTCTCTTTACTGTATATTATATAAATTAATACATTAAATTTACAATTTTACCTTGAATGAATACGATAGTAAAATTCATGGCAACATTCCATTATTAAATTCCGCTATGCACTTGTTGCACTATTACTTCTACCTCTAATTATATTTTTGCTCTTCCATTCATGAAATAGCATTGTGTAGCATAATCCACAATATAGTATTGTTGGATACATAAAAGTACAAATTTACTACGATGTATTATTTAATGGATGGTTTATAAACTTTTGCGTAACATTACTATTCTATATAGAGATTATTAAGGGAAAGTATTTATTTAACTGTATAAATATTTCTAACATATTACTAATTCCCGCATAAGGGCGTAACGTATGGGATAAAAATGTTAAAATGCTACTTGTTTGTGTTACAAAACGCAAATTATTTAAAAATAAATATTAGAGAATAAATAAATAAATAAGTTTAGATTTTATACTCTTATTGTCCCAGGGACATGCAATAAAGTGGTTTTTATTTTTTTTTTCTCGAAAACAAAGCAAGATATAAAAAAAAAACTCAGAAGATAAAATAGTTGTGTTTGTAGTTGCTTAATTCGAAAAAAATACATAATTTTAAAAAAAGTCAGTGGCGCGTAATTTTTTTGTCAAGAATATTAGTTGGACTGTCTCCGGGACGCCATTGGACTTAATAATTTTAATCTAATTGAGGCTAAATTATCCTCTTGTTATTACAAATAGTATTGCCAAATTTCAACAAAATCGAATAAAAAAGTATTAAGATATTTACGAACATCCGATTTTTTTTTAAAAGTTTGACACCCTGTATCGTAAAGACTATGCATTCTCGAACCCATGTTTATATGAACTTTTATTTTTTAAATCACTTAAAGAA
Source organism: Polydrusus pterygomalis (assembly GCA_963969555.1). NCBI lineage: Eukaryota > Metazoa > Arthropoda > Insecta > Coleoptera > Curculionidae > Polydrusus > Polydrusus pterygomalis. The sequence continues at coordinate 30,627,638 of OZ018384.1, read as the reverse complement.
GCCCCCCTTGTAGTTTGGTCACATACTTAAATAACACCTTGTATATTCATTTTGCATATTCCGCCCTTTACTAATGTGCGAATCAGGCAGTTTATTTATCTATTTTTTTTGTAAAAATACATTTTCTTACGTCTTTTTTTGTAAATTTATTTTTCTTCCTCAGGTCCTAATTTATTTAAAACTGTTCCTTCAGCTTGTCACAATATTTCTCCGGTATTTTCGAGCCCCTATTTATTATTTTACGGAAGGAAATGAAGGCCTAATTTTTTAAAATTTCATCTCAGATAAATATCATGTGAAGTCGAAATTACCAATAGTTTGTGGAGCTTCTTTCTTTCTGCAATTGAATTGGATCGTTTTTTTTTCAATTTCAGAACACATACGCTTTGCCTACTATTTTAAAAGTATTATCCAGACGGCTGCAGATCGTGAAAATTAATTACCCCGTAAATTACTGGCTAACCAGTTTTTATTAAAAGGGCGTGACGTACGGTATTTCAATTTAATGGAAAAATTTATTATCAATTCCTGAGAACCAATTTTAGCTGCCTCTAACGAAGCTAGCTTTGCCGGCATTACACGAAAAAATAAAAATTCAGCAGGAAGGCCGGAATTAAAAGTGAATGGCATAACTTACAATGCGCGATATATTATAAAAAAGCGCTGGATTTACAGTGTAAAAAAAGACCCTTTGTTAAATGTTTTTGTATAAAAATTTAAAATAAAATTATGGAATAATTTTAGTAGGTATGTAGAAAATCATGTATTTATATAATCTCAAAGTGTTTAAGTTTGTAATAAACCCTTGCAAATAAAAATAAAAAATCGTATCATATTCCTACTTTATTTTCTATTTTGAGAGAAAGAGTTTGACTCACTATATTGTTTTTCAGACCCTAGTAATAAAAATATCATTTTGTGTAGTTAAGCTGCACCCGCTATTAATTTATCAGCAGTGCGGCAGATTCAAACAAATACGACACTTTTAAAATCCAACAAGCTAGCGAAGAGCCAAAGACATAAATAAACCGTTACTTGTTGCTGAATACAATTATCTAAAGGGATAGACGTTTTATAGAGATGACGCGAAATGGGCTACAATTTACAGGTCATGGCACATAATTAAAGGAAATTTATTTGTCAGCCACCCTAATCTAAATAGGCATTGTTAAAAGAAATTATTGCATTGTTATTCTTCAACTCGTTTCATACATTTACGTCAACCAAATTTTGGTCAGCGAAATTAGGGAATTTTCAAGTTATCCCGAGGGTATCCCAAGTCTCGTCAACGCGGGCAAGGACGCGGATACAAGCACATATTAAATCCTGTAAAAACAATTGAAGCTCATTTTACATTAGTGTAATTGGCCACCGCATAATTCACACGTCTCTTCATATTTTCGAAAGTGATGACCAGCATCTCTGGAGAAATGTTACCACATTTTTCTTGTAATTGTTCTAAATTTGCAACTGGTGTTTTTAAAATAGTGTTTAAATGAGGAAAAACGAGGTAATCCATAACCGTTAAACAAGATCTAGGTGGGAATTCAATGTCTGATCGAAAACTGATCAATCTGTCGTCGAAAAAATTGCGTAAGTAGTTAATAGTTTCGGCGGCTGTATGGGCGGTTACACCGTTCTGTTGAAAATATCCAAAACATAGTTCGTCGTCAAGTAATTGCTCCACAAATGGATTCAAAATATTGTCTCTATACCGTGTAACTGTGTCATGAAAAAAATACGACCAACAATTCTTCTTTGGGAAGCCGCTAACCACACACCAATTTTTTGAGGGTGCAATGTGGACTCTAGAAAAAAATGGGGATTTTCGCTACTCCACATGCGTGTATTCTGAGAATTCACATAACCGGAGAGGTGGAACCAGGCTTCATCCGAAAAAAATGTCAGGTCTAATAAATAATTTCTTTCCAATACATTTTGGGTAAACCATTGAGACTAATTCCTGCGTCTTTCAAAATCTGGGGCTTGCATTTCTTGGAATACTTGCACTTTATAAGAAAATAAATTTAGCTGATTCTTAAGAATAGTCCTTGCATGTTCCATAAGATCTTCCCTTTTCTTGGGACAGGCGTCTTATGCAATTTGTTGGCGTATTTTGCATTATTTCACGAACGTTTGCAACAAGTTCTTCTGTTCTTACAGATGGTCTTAATGCTCCTTTTTCGTGTTGTATAGAACCTGTTTCCCTAAACACAGCCACGGTCCTTTTCAGCCAATGATAAAAATCCCCAGCAATAAAAGCAACGTTAGGAAAATGTTCGTAACAATCGTCCATGCACAAACCCGGATTGTTTTGCCACTCACCATTTACTCTAACCCCGTTTCAAAAATACGCGTCAACCATGAATGTTTTGTGCTGTTCCGTAAAGCCCATTGTGTGAATTGTTCAAGAAATTGGAAAAATTAGCGATGAATCAAATTACTTGTAACGACTGTCAAAGATGACGAAATAACTGATTGATTGTTAATTCAGGTCGTTACTGACACCCAACAGGTATTAATCTCTACGGCTAAGCATTACGTCCTTAGATGCAAGGCCCTCTTTGATGCAAATAATTTTTGCTCGCACGGTAGAATTTCTTAACGCGGGGGAAGCCAGTACAGCATTGTTAATATTTTTCCGTATTATAAATTTTATTTTACGTTTACACTAAATAAGGGACAAATGGACTGCGCCATTTTTGATTTATCGTGCGGACAGATAGAAGGACGGACGGACACTCTGACATCGCCTATTACAGGGTTTTCTTTTTTTACAAAACCGAAAAAATGTTGTTAATCACGTTAACTTTAAGAACTAAATAGTTTATGTGGGTATAAATTATGATCTAATCAATATCATCATATATATCATAATAATAAAATAATGATATTTCCCAACCACATAGAATTCGACTATTTGTGCTAATTAAAGGGGGTGATATGTAAACTAGTGCTCTTTCCTAATCTTACGTCATAAAATAACACGGTTTTAAACATGTTGCTCATCGTATCTAATAAAATTGAACAATATTAATAAATGTGTATCGTTCCGCTAAAAGTTATACTTATCGTTTAGAAATTGTGAATCATACCTTATAAAATTATAGTTTAAATGAAATAATTTTCGTTTATCATGTGTAACACAGTTACAATCCAGTCCTATTTAATTACATACAGGGTGGCCCATTTGTGTGACAAAGTAATATATCGGCTCTACTATTAGAGTTATCCAAAAAAGGTGTTTACAAAAGTTGTGAGGTTAAATCAAATACATGTTATAAAATTATTTTTATTTATACAGGGTGGTCTAGAAAAGTAGGACAGCAAAAATATATTTTTTTTAAATGGGACACCCTACATATTTTAGCATTTTTGTCTTTCCTACAAAATTGTTTATATGACATCATATTTATTTTTTCATTTTTTTGCAACGTTGCCAAGTTGTCAAATTTTGGAAAAAACATGATAGTATAAAATTATCTATATTTCTCAATTAGAAAATCTAAAATTAAAAATTTCTTATAAAGTCTTAAGTATAGTGATGGAAAAACTGTTTTAAATCATAAAGTAATCAAAATTTTGTACAGAGCGTTTTCTGTTAACATCCAAATATAAAGAATTTAAAAATTCAATAACTCTCTTTAATCAAATGAAACACCCTATATTTTTTAGGCTTGTCCCATAGAAATGTTAAGTCTCCTTTATTCTTGTTAAGTCATCCCTATACCTATTTTTACTAGTTTTAGTTTTGTCAATATTTCGATTTTTATTTAAAATTTCGTAAAATAACTATGTTTTTATGTTGTACAAACAAAAAATAAAGACCTTTATTATTATTATTATTATTATTATTAATATTATTATTATTATTATTATTATTATTATTATTATTATTATTATTATTATTATTATTATTATTATTATTATTATTATTATTATTATTATTATTATTATTATTATTATTATTATTATTATTATCATTTTAATTTTCCTAGTTAGCCATGAACAGCAAAATCAAAACAAAATGTAATTGAAACTCTTTATGTCAAATTGGGAATAAAATATTTATACCAAAACTTTTTATATAGTTCTATATTAGAGTTTCTAACCGTAAGTTTTAACATTTTAAAAATGAATTTTTCAAATACTGAAATGGTTGATATGATTTACATTCTTGGAGCAAATGACAAAAATGCATTGTTTGCAACAAGACATTATCAAGAAAAATATCCAGAAAGGCGACAACCCAATAAACGAGCTTTCGAAAAATTGATGGAAAGGTTTGACAGAATAGGAAGTGTGGCATATAATAAAAATAATAAAAGAAAAACTGTTGGTACGGAAGAAAATGAGCTAAATGTTTTATTGAATTTAACTGAAGATCCCCATATTGGTCAACGACTTTTGGCAAAACAAACTGATATTGCGAGATCATCCGTACAAAGGATAATAAGGGCCCATTGCACCCATACCATGTGCAGTTGTTGCAAGAACTTCATGATGATGATTTTAATAAAAGAGTAGTTTTTTGTAAGTGGATTCGAAATAAAATGAGAGAACAATGGACTTTTTCTAAGATGTGCTTTTTTGTGATGAAGCAACTTTTCACAAAAATGGAAATGTAAATAGATATAAATTTTACTGTTATGCGACTACTAATCCCCATTTTGTTAGATTGCATTCTCAAAATAGGTGGTCCTTAAATGTATGGGGAGGGGTGGTAGGGGGGGACTATGTAATTGGACCACATTTTTTAGAAGGTAGAATGACAGGTGACGTATATTTAGACTTCTTACAAAATTACTTGCCACAATTAATTCCCATGTTTCACATGCCATTAGGGAACGGATGTGGTTTCTTCACGATAGAGTATGAAGCACCCGTTCACTCTACGAGGCCAATTAATGATCATTTGAATGAGACTTGCGGTGAACGATGGATAGGAAGACGCGGACCAGTTTTATGGTCACCCAGGTCACCAGATCTAACAAAAAAGGATTTTAGTATTTAGAGTTACGTGAAAGATACAGTTTATAAAATTTCTCCTTCAACAGTTAGTAGATGATATGATATAAAAAACATAAATAGAAACTGTTTTCAAAATATTACACTCGAAATGTGTAGAAACTTAAATTAATCGTTTCATAGATGTATTGAAATATGTTTAGAAGTAAATGGAGGCCACTTTGAACATTTGTACATACATAGATAATTATAATTAAAGGTGAAATATAGTTCTGGTTTTGCTTTAAAGCTTAATCAAATTATGTATTGTTTTTTGGGTTAATTTAAGTTATAAATAAATAAATGCAGAACTATTGTTTTAAATTTAATTTAATCTGACATTTAAGGTTTCAATTATATTTTGTTTTGATTTTGCTGGTCATGGCTAACTAGAAAAATTAAAATCATAGTTCTTTTACCAAATTTTAAATAAAAATCGAAATATTGACAAAACTAGTAAAGATAGGTATAGGGATGACTTAACAAGAATAAAGGAGACTTAACATATCTATGGGGCGAGCCTAAAAAATATAGGGTGTTTCATTTGATTAAAGAGAGTTATTAAATTTTTAAATTCTTTATATTTGGATGTCAACAGAAAATGCTCTGTACAAAACTTTTATTACTTTATGATTTGAAACAGTCTTTCCATCACTATACTTAAGAGTTTATTTTTTTATTTTTATTATTTTTTATTTTAGATTTTCTAATTGAGAAATATATATAGATAATTTTATACTATCATGTTTTTTCCAAAATTTTAGGAATTTTCCATTTTTCTTGGCAACGTTGCAAAAAAATGAAAAATAAATATGGTGTCATATAAACAATTTTGTTGGAAAGACAAAAATGCAAAAATATATAGGGTGTCTCATTTAACAAAATTTATATTTTTGTTGTCCTACTTTTCTGGACCACCCTGTATAAATAAAAATAAATTTAAAACATGTATTTGTTTATACCTTACAACTTTTGTAAAAACCTTTTTTGGATAACTCTAATAGTAGAGCAGATATATTACTTTGTCACACAAATGGGCCACCCTGTATAATATGGTGTCATATTGTAAGTATTTTAAAGCATTTAAATTTCGCAAGCTTTAATTATTTCTTGCAAAAAAAAATCATGTGGAGAAAACTTACTGCCACCGAATTTCTTTAAATTGGTACAATACGATTGACTTTAATTTAGAAATATTAAAAGACCGTAATGTCAGGTCTAGAGTTTTAGACTTATAGAAGGTAAATTTCGAAAAACATTTTTTCTTCGTGCATTTTATAAAACAGAAAGTTTATTGAGAGACAGGAAGCTCGAGTAATTTAAGTAAATTTTAATGTGCAAGTGTAAATCAAAGCCATTAAGGAAATGGTAAATACCATTCCCTGGTAATTCAAAGGTTAGTAGATAGTTACTAGACGTGTTTCTATAAATGTAGTAGTTATTATATTCCTTTTGTTACTTAATAAAAACCCTGCACATTCAAATTTTAACGTTTAAATATTCAAGTTTTTTTACATTGTGGTTTAATAATAAGTTTTTATTAGAAGCTGTATGTCAACACAAAAAGGTTTGCTCTGAATTTAATATTTGTCATTCTGCTTGAGGTTATAAAGCTATAATTAGGTTATTATTACTGACTCAGTTAAAAATGCAAAGGATTAACCCAACAGATTCATGCTTGAAAAAATTGTGTATTAAAATTATGTTTCATTAATCAAGTTAAAAGGTCTTCCCGAGACATTACTTCCATAGTATAAATTTGTAAATTTAAATATTTTGACTTCCGGGTAGAAATATTGTCCTGAGAGAAAGGTAGATTACTAAACGCAACGTAAAAAATAAATAAATAAAATTAAATCGTATTCCATTTTAAAGTAAATCAACACACACACCCCCACTTTGTTTGTCAATGTGAGAAGTCTGCAGTATGGCAACAAAGCAGTAAGAAATTCGCCCTCAAAGATATTGTGACCTCGTCGACATTGGTCTGAGGCCATAATGACGCTGTTTTATTCATTTCCGTTTAGGAATCTTCACAGACAATGTATCACGGAAAAACATCGATGTTTGCAATGAATCGAAAAAAACTTATAATAGAATTAGAATTACAAAACAAATCACAAATCTAATTATTCTAAGCTCACACCTTAACTGAAACCAAAGGTAAAAGGTATAACCAAGATCGAGAGGCAACGACAAAATAATTATTTTAAGAATAAAATTAAGGCCTGATACATCGATACATCGACAAATATTCCTGCTTATTTTAAGCCGGACACTATTAAAATAATAAAAAATAAAAATATGTATCATAAAAAATACAAAAAATTCAACAGTGTAGAACACTACACTTTTCCCGGTTAAGGACTCTTTCTAAACAACTAATTAGGAGAGATTATACCGATTTTGTGAATGGTATGGAGGTCGAAATTTTAAACAATAATAAAAAATTTTGGAATTACGTTTCATCTAAGAAAAAAACACAAACTTCCATACCCAGTACAGTTCGTTATGGAGACCGGGTCGCTGGAACTGGACAAGATATATGTAACAGCTTCGCGGACTTTTTCAAAAGCGTATATATTCCAACCACAATATCGTCTTGCCCAGTTTCTTTGTGCCCAGGTCCTACTGTTAAATTAACAATAATATAATTTTGGACCTTATTAATCAATTGGAGCTAAAAAAAGGTGCAGGACCTGATCAAATACCACCTATTTTTATAAAATCCTGCAAGGAGAACTTGGTTTATCCACTTCGAATTATATATGAGTCGTCGTTAAAAACAGGAATATTTCCAGAAAAATGGAAAATATCTCATATAACTCCTATATTTAAAAGTGGCCCAAAAGACGACGTTACGAACTATAGACCAATAAGTAAAATTTGCATCTTTGCCAAAATATTAGAAAAAATAGTCTATAACGATATTATGTCAACTGTCAAAACCATCATTATTAATCAACAACACGGCTTCTTTCCTGGCAGGTCTCTAGAAACAAATTTAATGTGTTACTCTCAAAATATTTGCAGCTTAATAGATCGTGGCATTCAGGTAGACTCTGTATACACCGACTTCAGTAAGGCTTTTGACAAGATTAACCATAAGCGGTTGATTGAGAGACTTGCTGAGGTTGGTGTCTGCCAGCGTCTGCTCAGGTGGATATGGTCCTATATCTCAAAGCGTTCCCAGATTGTTTCTGTAAACGGTTTCCAGTCCGAGACCTTCTCGGTCAGCTCGGGGGTTCCTCAGGGTAGTCATCTGGGTCCCTTGTTTTTCATAATTTATATTAACGATATTGCAAAGTGCTTTCATCACACAATGTTCTTACTATATGCAGATGACCTAAAAATATATCGCCCCATAAGGGGGCTGGATGACTGTCTGAAAATACAAGCGGACCTCAACCGACTGTCCGAGTACTGTGATAGGAATAGTATTTTCTTAAACGTAACAAAGTGCTGTTTTATAACATTCACTAAAAATATTTATACTTGGGAATACTCATATAGCATAAATAATTCAAATTTAAAGAAGGTAAATCAAATAAAGGATTTAGGAGTCATTCTGGACACCAAATGGTTATTTCAAGAACACTTTAATAAAATCTTTACCGAGTCAAACAAAATGCTGGGCTTCATTACTAGAATCTGTAAAGACTTTCGAAATCCCAAAACAGTGATCTCACTATATTTTGCTTTTGTTCATAGTAAGCTCTCTTTTGCCTCTGTCATCTGGAATCCTCAATACGTCACACATGTTAATAGGCTGGAAGCAGTACAAAACAGGTTTCTCAAAACCATTGCATTTAAAGCGCATTGCACAATAGATCTTGTAAAAGAAAAAAATAAATTTATTCCTCTGTCTGACCGCAGAAAAATTTCTGACATATCGTTTCTATATAAAATAATTAACTCGAATTTCAGCGTCCCAGAACTATTATCAGCACTAAGCTTTAACATTCCCACCAGAGAATTAAGACATACAACCTTATTTAATTTACCTTACAGACGAACTAACCTGGGTTTAAATATACCATTGGATAGACTGCAAAAAACTTTTAATTCATACTGCCATGAATTTGACATTTTCAGTGCAACCTTGCAGAGTTTTAAAAGACTTTTAAAAGGACATTTTATACAACAAGTGTTTGGATAGCCGTAGGTAGAGTTAGTTAGGTTAAGTACCTATTGCTATGTTAATCAGTAAAATGTTTTCCGCATAAACTGTTTGTTGTATATAGTGGATGCTTTTTTGGAACTTCTAGTTCTGTCTGCATCCCAAATGTAATAATAAATAAATAAATAAATAAATAAATAAATATCAAATGACCTGGATGAATCGTTTAAAAACGATGTAGGTATCGCATTAAAATTTAAAAAAAAATTCTTTTATAAAAATATTAGAAATGGGCCTATAATTGTACTTTACTGTAAAAATAAAATAATAATAAATATTATTCTAACTTTTAAAAGATGATATTTTATAGTGTCCGCGAAAATATTAAAAGAAAAAGAAAATAAAGTGGCATATCGGACAAGTGGGTAACTATTTTTTATATTGGAATACACAGGGATCCAAGTTCAATGGATACCCTGGGGCGGGTAGACCACGACGGCCGTTTCGTCCTTATTAGGACTCGACGGGCAGCCATAACCCAAGCAATTCCAAGAATGACGGAAAAATGCACTAAAAGCCTCCTTGCAAAACCAAGGCGGTCATCAGTGCACCGTAGCGCCATCCCACGGAATTCACTCCAATATAAAAGATAGTTACACTGGTATAATCGAAAGGTAGACAACTAAATAAACCACGAAGTGCAACCACAATCCAGTATAGGGAACGCTATTTGCGTTTTCACCGAAAACATCTGAAATTTTGCAGACAAGAAAACAGATCAACGCTGGCACCTACCAGAATGCGCGCAATCCGTTTGAGTTTTAAGCCATAAAAATGTTTAAAAGATGATAATATAGTGTCCGCGAAAATATTAAAAGAAAAAGAAAATATAGTGGCATATCGGACAAGTGGGTAACTATTTTTTATATTGGAATACACAGGGATCCAAGTTCAATGGATACCCTGGGGCGGGTTGACCACGACGGCCGTTTCGTCCTTATTAGGACTCGACGGGCAGCCATAACCCAAGCAATTCCAAGGATGACGGAAAAATGCACTAAAAGCCTCCTTGCAAAACCAAGGCGGTCATCAGTGCAACGTAGCGCCATCCCACGGAATTCACTCCAATATAAAAGATAGTTACACTGGTATAATCAAAAGGTAGACAACTAAATAAACGTCGTGGTCCACCCGCCCCATGGTATCCATTGAACTTGGATCCCTGTGTATTCCAATATAAAAAAATAGTTACCCACTTGTCCGATATGCCACTATATTTTCTTTTTCTTTTATTATTCTAACTGTTTTTTAAAAGCAATGGTTTTCTTAAAAAAATGTAATTGTCATTTATCGGCTTTCCCAATTAATTTTCCACATTATCTTATGTTCATGGTAAGCATATTTTGTCTATAATTACATAACTACCAAATTCCAACCTTTTTAATAAAAGAACGAGACCAGAGATCTAAAACATGTAAAACCGTAACCGATGCCAATGCCCTTAAGATTAAAGTTGAAAGTTATGTGGACAAATGGGCTAAAGTTTAAAATGTTATAAACCTTTTAAAATGCAATCCTTTGAAAACAAAAATACACATGCACTTTTCTATTTATCTTTGACAGTACACTTTTATTGTTGACCTTTTTTTTTGTTAACTTGCTTCACTGTACAACTTTGTTAAACATGACAGGTTGAATCAATTAATTAAACTCAGCATGGATTTAAACTTGATAATCCAGTACAAGCTAAAGTGTAAACGCGACAAGGCAGACAGATAGAAACACATAAAACACAACAATTATGTTCATGTGTTTACGTAAACGAGCATATTGTGACAGCTAATAGCTTCTGATGATTTATTTAAACACGTCAAAGATGGTGTTATCGGGTGGCGTTAAAAGGATTTTTTGTGGATAGGTTTCACCTGTAACAGTTTTAGAATGCTTACGTCATAAAAATAAAATGAATGTATTTCTATCCATACTAAACTTTATCTCTAATATAAAACTTGATGATATCTGAATGAAATATTGACTGTTAATAGCCTTATTACCAAACGTATCACCTAATGGATCATTTTTAGGAAACTCTAAAAAGTTCATATCATCATATAATGGCAAATGGTTATAACACAGCTTTTACAATGGTAGGTCCAAAATCTTATGGTTGGTTATAACACGGGACATTGCAAAAGCAATTAACGATGATTCCTAGACAGATGTAATATATTTAGACTTAACTAAAGCATTTGACTTCACCCTCAGAAACTGTCAAATTGTGATTTCTCTGATTCACGAGCTGCTTAGCTTAAAATATGTTTAATTAACAGAAAATAATGTACTGAAATTTATTACTCTAAATATACTGCTATTTCTGGCGTCCCCCAAGGTTCTGTATTAGGACAGTTACTGTTTCAGTTTTTTATTAACGATAATGAGTTTCAACCTACTGTTAATCGTTTAAAGTATGCGATCATTGTTAAATTATACAGGGTGTCCCAGAAAAAAGTGCCATAATTTTAACCACGTATTTAGCGCATCAAAACGAACAACTTTTGTTAAATACAATTTTTTGAAAATTCACATTTTTGTTCGATAATTGTAACCCCTAAAATATCCCCAACGGAGCTGTCTAATGATAAAAGAAATACTTAAATAAAATCTAATGCAAACTTTTTCATACATGATTCACAAATATTACACTTTTTTTTTGCTACGAGTCAAGTGACTAACTCGTCCGACAATTATTTTTATTTTTAGTTGTGTGCATCTCGATTGATAGCGTGCGGTTCGGATTTATTTTGCTTTTGAAAATGCCGATTTTTACCAATTCTGAATACACTACGGTGAAGCCCGTGGAAATTCGGTGGTTGCACGTAGGATTTATACAGAACGTTTTCCAAATCGAGCCACGCCAAATAGACGCATATTTGTTCGTGTAATTCAAGGCCTTCGGGATAACGGATCCTTTCAAGGGGCAGTTCATAACCGAGGCAGACAACGGACTATTCGTGTTGCAAATGTAGAAAATGCAATTCTGAAAAATGTAGATTGGCCTTATAGCATAATATATCAAAAACATCAGTTTGGAGAATTTTAAAAGAACAACAGTTACACCCCTATCACGTACAAAAAGTACAGTTTTTGCAGTCTCAGGACTATCAACGTAGACAGCATTTTTGCAACTGGTTCGTAGAAAAAATAAGGCAAAACCCAAACTTTTTACGTTTTGTATTAAGCACAGATGAAGCAGGATTTACCAGAGAAGGTGTGTTTAATATGCGCAATACCCAAATCTGGGCGGATGAAAATCCTCATGCTACTAGGCCTCGAAGTTTTCAAGAAAAGTTTTCTCTTAATGTATGTGCTGGCATAGTAGATTGCCAGTTAATCGGACCTTATTTTATGCCCGATCGATTAAATGGTCAAAGATGTCTAAATTTTTTAAACGATAACCTCTACAATTAACTCGAAGATGTTCCGCTGAAAATACGTCAAAACATATGGTACCTTCATGATTGAGCCCCTTGCCATAATGCCCGGATTGTTAGACAGTGGTTAAATGAGCACTATCCTGAGAGATGGATCGGTCGAAATGGGCCTGTTCCGTGGCCTGCTCGATCTCCCGATTTAAATCCTTGTGACTTTTATTTATGGGGTCACATGAAAGAAATAGTTTATTCCACCCATGTTAACACAATTGAAGATTTACGCCAGCGTATTGAAAATGCCGCCACGATAATACGCAACAGTCCGGAAATTTTAGAACTTGTAAAAACAAATTTTCATAAGCGTATTCAATTATGCTTAGACAAAAACGGAGGACATTTTGAACAATTCCTACTGTGAAATCGTTTGTGCATTTTTTAAAATAACAAGGCTACTAAGATTTTTTCGGTAAGTCAAAAATTCTTTGTTTCTTAATAATACATTTAGTTATTCATAACAGAGGGTAATTTAATAGCAAATAATGTACCTTCCTTGTAAATTTTTTGTTTCTTATTTATTTACTCATGTCTCGATTTATCCGCTTCAGTGGTGGGTAACTAAAACACATTAAAATTTTTGAAAAAATATATCTTGAAAACTAAGGTTATTAGAAATAAAATTATGTGAAAAAAGTTGTTTGTTTTAATGGGCTAAATACGTGGTTAAAATTATGGCACTTATTTCTGGGACACCCTGTATAAGATACAAAATACTCCACGAATTATACCAGGCGCGTAACTACAGGGGGCCCCCAGACATCACTAACGAGAGGTCCACGTCCAATTATTACATTAGTACTATATTTATTTACTTACTTGTTTTTATATTATAATACACCCATGTATATTTTTATTCCAATAAGTTTGTTATTGTTTATAAATTTCAGTATATTTAAAAAACCTATCAATGTCATTTATTATATAAATAATCTAAAATTTTGACGTATTGCTTTTGCTTTAACATATTTTGCTGCAAGGCTGGCAACCAAACATACAATAATAAAATTATAATAAATGTATTTTGGTTGTAATTTTTTTATTGGTTAAATTTTTCATTTTTCACTCAAACTTTTTTGGAAAAACTTTGGGCTTGTTTATTCAAAAATTAAATCCCTCGAGCTTCGCTATTGGGATCTAATCAGAATAAATATGTCCAAATTCAACTAAAAAAAATTCCAAAAAAAGTTTTTGTGACAGCTGAAAAATCTAACCGATAAAAACGAGGTCTTGTGATATTACTGTTGATTATTGACCAAATTTGTTAAAATTTGGGCGTGGTCCAAAAAAAATTTCGTCTGCGGCGGGCTCTTCGCCGGCCCGCATCTACACGAGCCGCCACTGCAAGTCACAATAACAGGCCCACCCTAGGCCACCCCCAGGTCAGAGGTCTAGTTACGCCACCTTATACTACTTGTGTATGTCGTGTCTAAATATATTTAACAGTGTCACGACTATAATATAGTATTTCTCATATTATTAAACCAAAACACAGTTTTAACTTCGCCTGCAATTAGACATTTCAAAGAAGAACACGTCCTGTGTTCAGTGCTTCTATAGTTCCATAGTTCCGATGTCAGCTAACGAATGCAAAAGCAAATCGTGCTGCAAGTTTTAAACTTTTTTATTTGTTAGTAAATAAGTTTGCTAAACGTTATGCTTTCTTCGTAGTCTGTATAGACAGACACACTTTAGGTTTAGTATTAGTGAACTCCCACTATAAGGTTAACATATTCCATTAAACTTTTTTTACTTCCGCTCATATTTTTCAGATCTTTAATTGGCATTTTTGTTGGATGATGTTTTGGGGATAAACTTTTTAATAAAAAGAACTTTTCTTTTCAATAAATACTTGTTTATTAAGAAGATGATTTACCGGAAGACTTTCAAATAAATAACATAAAATCATTATTTATTCTTTGTATATCAAAAAACTGGCGCTGTATTGTTATACAGTTTGTTACGGATCAGTTATCAGCAAATCGGTTCCTATACACATTTTTTTTTTAATAATTAACGTCATTTTAAGTTATTTACGTTATTCGAAACGATATAATATTATACCCAAGTTATTTACTTAAGGAACAAAGAAAATTCATGTTGCAGGTAGGGCCCTAACACCACATTTCCCGGCGCCCGGTATCGGCCGCGGGATTCGGTGCTGGGCTCATCCCTGTTCGCTCGCAGCTACTGAGGGAATCCTAGTTAGTTTCTTTTCCTCCGCTTAGTAATATGCTTAAATTCAGCGGGTAGTCTCACCTGCTCTGAGGTCGATAAAACAAAATTGTTTTTTTTTCAAACGAAACGTGTGTCGTCGAAATAACGTGTTTTATTCTTAAACCGTGCGATTTTATCATATCCGCTCTCTCGCTCGGAGAGAAACGATCAGACGTCAGTTTCCGTTTTATTTTTCAATCGAAAATATCGGACACGACGATCGTTATATAACGGCACCACGATAACGTTTTTTTACTAAACGAATCGTTTTATGATTTCGCACCGTTTACACGTCGAAAACGACAACGACGACGTTCGTTATTTACCGAACGGCTCGCGAAATATTACTTCCGTTAAGCCGTCCGGCCACTTTCGCGTTTTAAGATGTCGCATTTCTATCGTGTCATCGTCACAATTTCCACGCGTATAACATCCAACTCGCTCCGACGTATTTATCAGTCCGACATCGTCGTCGAAAAGGTAAATTTTTACTATCTCGACGAGAGTCTAACTTAATACCGACCAGTCTTTAAAATAGATACGACCCTCAGCCAGGAGTGGTCCGGGAACAGAATCCGAGGACCGCAATGTGCGTTCGAAATGTCGATGTTCATGTGTCCTGCAGTTCACAAGTTGACGCGCAATTAGCTGCGTTCTTCATCGACCCACGAGCCAAGTGATCCACCGTTGTAGGACAAAATTTTAACCTAGATTTGGTTAGATATATCGTTCCCATATCATTGTGATCTAAACCAAGCCCTACGTTTTTTAATCCAAGCCCTCTTTGATGTTAATGCAAATAATTTTTCTCGCACGGTATTATCATATACGATACAGTACAAAATATGATTAATTTTTTGTTTATGATCAAAAACAAATATATTGACCTTTAGCGCAATTACCCAATAGAGAGGGGCAATTGCGAACAATTAATTTTAAACTGTCGGAACAAAGAGCTGGTAATATGTATACTTAAATTTTTATTTAAGAAATGAAATATCAAATAGAAATAAAGGAACGAATAAACCTGGTAGGACTAAACCGACATTAAATAAACTGTGACAAAATAAAACACGTTACAGTTACCCCCTGCCCCGCTACTCTTCATTTTAAAATTATTTTCATAATGTACAGGTTGTCCTAAAAAGCTGTATTTTTTTTAATGGAATGCCATGTATATTATTTAATTTTTGATTTCTACGATCAAAATAAAACTGAGTTTCATCTAGGTTTACGGTTCTTGAAAAATTTAATATTTTGTGAAAATGTGGTAACAATTTTAATTTATTAACTAAAGTATTATAATGGTAACGACAGAAAGGTACCGTGCGAGCAAAAATTATTTGCACCAAAGAGCGCTTGGGGACGATATATCTAACTAAATCTAGGTTAAAATTTTGTCAAAATCATATTATAACATGATATGCCAAACTAATGAGTAATACAATAAGTAGACAAATACAAATTTATTTTTGTTGTTTATAAAATTAACAAAGTAAGAATATACAGAAAAAAAAAGAAAAATAATTACATAAATTGCTGAAATTGCCCACCGCCCCAAGCATAAATTCACACGTCTCCTCACATTTTCGAAAGTGTTGACCAGCATCTCTGGAGAAATGTTACCACATTCTTGGATAATCCTTTCTTGTAATTGTTCTAAACTTGCAACTGGTGTTTTAAAAATAGTGCTCTTTAAATGAGGAAAAAGGAAGTAATCCATAACCGTTAAACAAGGTGATCTAGGTGGGAATTCAATGTCTAATCGAAAACTGATCAATCTGTCGTCGAAAAAATTGCGTAAGTAGTTAATAGTTTCGGCGGCTGTATGGGCGGTTGCACCGTCCTGTTAAAAATATCCAAAACGTAGTTCGTCGTCAAGTAATTGCTTCACAAATGGATTCAAAATATTGTCTCTATACCGCTGTGCTGTAACTGTGTCATGAAAAAAAATAGGACCAACAATTATTCTTCGGGAAACAACTAATCAGACACCAATTTTTTGAGGGTGCAATGTAGAATCTACAAAAAAATTGGCATTTTCACTACTCCACATGCGTGTATTCTGAGAATTCACATAACTGGAGAGGTGGAACCAGGCTTCATCCGAAAATAATGTCAGGTCTAATAAATCATTTCTTTCCAATAAATTTTGGGTAAACCATTGAGAGTAATTTCTGCGTCTTTCAAAATCTGCGGCTTGTATTTCTTGGACTACTTGCACTTTATAAGGAAATAAATTTAGCTGCTTCTTAAGAATAGTCCTGCATGTTCCATAAGATCTTTCCACTTCTTGGGACAGACGTCTTATAAAATTTGTTGGCGTATTTTGCATTAATTCACGAACGTTTGCAAAAAGTTCTTCTGTTCTTACAGATGGTCTTCCTGCTCCTTTTTTGTGAAGTATTGAACCTGTTTCCCTAAACACAGCCACGGTTCTTTTCAGGCAATGATAAAAATCCCCAGCAATAAAAGCAACCTTAGAAAAATGTTCGTGAAAATCGTCCATGCACAAACCAGGATAGTATTGTCACTCACCACTTACTCTAACCCCGTTTCGAAAATACGCTTTAACCATGAATGTTTTGTGCTGTTCCGTAAAGCCCATTGTGTGAATTGTTGCAGAAATTGGAAAAATTAGCGATGTTTGATTGTTAATTCAGATAGTTACTGACACCCAAGAGGTATTAAGCTCTATGGCTAAGCATTATGTTCTTAGATGCAAGGCCCTCTTTGATGCAAATAATTTTTGCTCGCACGGTATGATGGACTTACAACAAACAATAATTGCTTATAACAAGTGTTCAAAATGGTAAACTTGTCAAAATGCCATAGGTGACTTGATTATTATTAAATGGGTTATAATCAGTCTGCATTATGAATATTTGCATTTTTCTTAAAAACGTGAGCAATTAGCTATGGGAGAGCTTCATACTTTTTGATTGACTAATACATTTTACATATGCTGCTGACATAAAATACACATTATACGTTACATTAAAATTAAAGAAGTTATTGGTATTTCCAACTTGTAATTATTTGGTCGTACTTTTTGGATACCCTGTATAAGTTAGTACACGTATATATCGTGTCGAATAGCGTGGACAACCCTGTTTAATATGCAATACAAAATTTAAGACGTCCTGTAAAAATGACTGATGTCTTTAATAAACTTTAAACCATTGACCCTTAATATGTATTTTTATATTGTAAATACCTTCTGATATTGTAGCAGCTGTTTTCAAATATTGTTCTCTTTATAAATCTCTGTAAACTGCGTTGGCGTTGCTTTATCGGATATTGTGTTCCATCAAATTGTAGGCCATAAAGTGTTATTACAAAGAGCGTTTTAGTTTTGGATGCAATTCGCTTCCAGTTTACTAAACTTATTTAAACAAAAGTAGATTAATGTTCATCTTTAATAATAAGTCAAAAATATTTACAATCTAAGATAATTAATCATCGTTATAAGAAGCTTTTCTTGTTAAATAATTTAATATTCATAGCTCAATGCTAACATTTTGTTGAATGGGTCTAGCTTTATATTATTTCCATTAAATGTTTTGTTCTAAACATTTTATTGGATTTAATTCCTAAAATAGGTACTATTTAAACTTCATAATATATAAATACAATTTGCAAGAGTAAGTTTTTACTGTCTGCAATAAATATAATTGAAAATATAGAAAGGAAACACTTTAAGTCTTTCTCCACTAATTATGTTAAAGTCCATTGAAGAATCTACATAATTGAACAGGAAAAGAAGCATTTTTTTTTAAATTTTAAGATTCTTTTAGCTCTAAAACATGAGGCTTTGCAATTCCGTGAGTAGGAAGCCATACATGTTACAAAGTAAAGTCCATGTCAGCTCATCACTCCACTCCAAGTATTGACTATTTCTTTAAATAACTGAAGAAGTTAAGCAGCCACTAAGGTTTTTTAGAAAAAATTAAATAGTATATTAAAGTACACGTTTCATAAGAAGCGGTTTTAGCGCACGCGTCTAGTTTAAAAAACGAGCCACAAAGTGGCGAGTTTTTTTATTGACACGTGCGCTAAAATGCCTTATGAAACATGTGCTTTATACATTTTTTTCTATTTCACCTTTTATAATCAAGAAAAATACATTTTAAAAAGAAAATAAAGCCTTCAAATTTTGTAAATTTTTATGTCTAAATTTTATGTTGGTAATACTATTTTTTATCATAGTAGTCTCTGGACAACAAAAATTATTTTGCAAACTGTCATTTTTTGATTTATCGACCCATTTTCACCACGAGATTCTAAAGTTATTTTAGCGATATGAGATTTGAAATTGGACGGAATACGTTGTGTGATCCTTGTACATTCGGTACATATATACAGAGCGTTCGGAAATTCGGGAGATTTTGCTACTTTTTTCGAATTTCAAAAGACGTGATTTTACGTCACGGCATTGCAATTTAGTATAGGGAAGATGGAAAATTCAAATAATGTTGAAGTTAAAATCGACATTGGAAGGTTAGTAGATTGAATTTTGGATAGGATTTGGCAGAAAATGATAGCTTGAAGCATCTACAAAAAAATGAATTATAGATTTATGCAACCAACATACATGACTGTTATCCACACAGAATAAAAAAGTAAGTTATCAAGCTATTTTTCCTCTGCGAAAAATGGGTTTTCTCGTAAATCACAAAGGCCGCGCAAGTCAATGAAATAAAACATTTAAATGTTACCAACATCAAATAAAGAAAAAACGCGTATCGAAATAGCTTCATTACGATACGCAAATGCGTATCGTACTGAGCTTATTATGAACGTGAAATAGAAAAAAACATTTATATCTCCCCTGTAAGAAGCTAAACATTTTTAGTTGTTTAAATTCCAGTATATTATTTTTATTGCACATTGTATGAGTAAGGTGACCATTTTTTTCTAACCTGAAACCAGGACAATACCAATGTTGACCAGCCACGCCCAAATTTTACAAATCGTTATCAAAAATTCACAAAACGGCCCAACGCCTTATAGATATCAAAAAATGTTGCGTTTATTTAAACTCAGTGTTCGTGAATTGTCGCGCACCGTTCGGCTAACTTTGGGGATCTCATCCTTTAATTTTTGTGTCGACTTTTTTTTTTAGGTGGGAAGAGTTCAATCCGTTCCTAAGCTATATAAAATAAATTAGATTTCAGTATACAATAAAATTTTTAACATGTATAAATAAGTTTCGGTTTTGGCCGAAACTGAGACCAAGGCCGAAGATTCGGTTTCCGTTTCGGCTGAAAATCTTGTTTCGGTCGGACACTAGTGAAAATCAAAAAATGATTTTACAATATAAAAATAAAACATAATATAACATTATAATAAGTCATAATAATAATAACATAATAAAACATAAGTAGTTCTTTAATTTCGTTTGATTTTTTATATTTTTCTGAGGAATGAATTGCTTTTAACAAATTTTCGTTTTCCTGAATATTTCCATAAAATTCCACCTATCTGATACCGAAACACAATTTTGTTTCCAATGTCCAAGTTTCTCATCTGTGGTGTATCTAAAACCAGTACTTTTTGTGTACTGGTTTTGTTTAATGACTAACCAGGACTTATGCCCTGCAAACCAGTACTGTACTGGTAAAATCAGTACGAATGGTCACCTTATGTATGAGGTATGATACACAATTTCTAAACAATAAGTATAATTTTTGTGATATCTCTAAAAAATCATAATCAAACAAAGATATTGAACTGCGGTCTTTACATTTTTTCTTGCAAATTTAATCTAATCATTATGATGTCATAGTTATACCGTAGTTATTATTACAAATTGCGACATCTAGCAATTTTATTAGAAACTATCGTGTACCATTGGATAAGGCACTTGAAGGTACTAAACTTTCTCTTCCAAACAAGCTTTAAATTTAGTAGCAGTCGTTTAGAATTTACAGCGATTCTAATGATGTCAATAGCTTCCCCCACTCTTATCAAGGTCGGTACGCCAATGAGCCTTAAACCAAAATGATGCAGAATTGTCTAAGCTTTCCAATGATGTAACCAAAGATATACCTTAATATTGGAATTTTCGGAGAAATTTAGAATTTAAAAAAAAAAATTTCAATTGTGCCCTGTCCGGCGAAATAAGGAACTTAAAGATAATTTCCAGAATTTTCTCGTGACCTCTATAATCCTAATTTTTTTTCCCAAGTTTCTATGCTTAGTAGTTTCCGAGATATGGCCGGTAGCCACCCTTAATGAAACACCCTGTACATACAGTGTGACCAGTAAAGTCCGTATCATATGGGATTTTTTTTTATTAATTGCTTAATTCGAAATTTGACTTTGGCATCAAGTTCTGCTTCGAGTTTTTTTGTTGTTGTAACAGTGACTGAACCTAAAAAAAATATTTTTTTTCATATTTCTTTATATTGAAGAATTAGTTTTTTAAACTTTTTACTTTACAATGCTTTTTACTTTACATTTCCAGTTGCCATGATTTCTTTTTTTTTTTTCATTTCCTCAATACAATTTTCATAACTTAGTTAAATGGCATTCCTTGTTTCATATTTTGCGATGAAGAAACTAAATGTTATTTATTAAGACATTTATAATGAGAAAACTTAAAATAAGTACAAAAAATTAATTACACAATACAAATGTAAAATACTAAAGGGGTTGACAAAACATTAATGTCTTCAAAAACATGGAAGAACCTTTGAACCTATCATATGAGCCAGATAATAAATTCTGTTTTATCGCCTTATAAGAGTTTATTTAGTTTTGTTTTGTCAACTCCTTTAGTTTCTTAAATTTATACTGTAGTTCATTTTTTTTTTCATTTTTCTCATTATAAATGTCTTAATAAGTACCTAACATTTAGTTTCCTTATCACAAAATGAAAAATAAGAAATGTCATTTAATGCTAGGTTATGATATTAAGAAAATAAAATAAAAAAAAGGATATCACTCGATTATGAATAAAAATAACTAAAGAGTAGCAAAAATGTAGGCTTTATACTAAATAAATTCGGTAAACTCTAAAAGGTATCAAATTGGTATCAGTAAAAAGGTTATGAAAAGCGCTTTATAGAAATCAAAAAAATATACAGGGTGTTCCATTTAAAATACAGAGATTTTACATAATATGATCACCCTGTATGAATAAATGCACTGGACAAAAATATATTTCATTGTTAGGCTAGACAACATTCTAAAATAATTGTTTTTTAGTTTACTATTTATTTTCATTCCATTATTTTTAGTAATTTGGAAATTGTCACTAAATCTAAACAGTTTTTAAGACAAAATCGTTAATATTCCTAAAACCACCAATAATAAACCCACATAACTATATATTAAAACGATCAGCAGCGTTATGCCCATCTTTTGGGGTAATAATATACAGGGTATTTCATTTAAAAAAATGCAAGTTTAGTCCTCCACACTTTTTTGAGCCACCCTGTATATTGTAAAATATGTCTTTCTTTATATGTCAATTTAACCTTCACAGGAACCGTAAGGCATATACGCATGCATGACTACATTTTCGTTAGGTACCTACTTTCCATTTGCTTTTTTTTAACACCTAAGCAAAGTAAATATATTTGCTGAGCTAATATAAATAATAATAAAAAATCTTATTTGACGCTTACTTTTTTGCGGATACTTCATTGATTACCTAATTAGCCTATCAATTCATTGGAATTGATTTTTTATAACAAAAATTATAATAACCGTGTTGTACAGCAAAAAACCTTCTCCGGATCTCTCTTAAGGGGAGGTGCTTACAAAATATACTTATTATTCTTATAAAATGTTGCTTACCTTTTTCAAACCTCTTCATTGCGTCGGCGAGTGTTTCGGCCATCCATGGCCATCATCAGTGTTGTAAGGCCCCTATTCGGGACAAACAACAGACAGCCGCTTACCCGTTTAACTTCAAAATCACCTAAAATGTAAGCGGTTGCCAAGAAAACACAATGATACAAAGGTTTTGATCACTGATAGTGAATTCTTAAGTAAGTAAGGAAAACAATTTAGTTACAAAAACGATGGTTTTGTTCATCAACATTGGGAAAATGTTGGACAAAACCTTTTAACACCTAAAAAGCAATCATTAATGTGACCTAAAAACAAAGGAGTAAATATACAATAGTGGTATTGTGCATCGACGTTTAGGAAATGTTGAACAAAACCTTGAATACCTAAAACAAATAATATTAAAGCAAGTTCATAGTTGAAAACTTTGCATATGTGCTCAGTAAAATTTTTGTTCACCAATATATTATCCAAATCATCCTGATCATCACCATTATCATTTTTTTCAAAATATCACCTAAAAAATAATCCTAAAATTGAAGCAGGTTTTAATAGTCACAACTTACATTTTAATTAACACAAATACTTACTTGATATAATGTATATAGCTACATTTCTTACCTTTCAAGCATGACAGTAAAAGATGTAAGTTTTGAAATCAGTTAAACCCAAAACACTTTTATGCACTCGCGCTTATTGTGGACGAAGTCTACCCGTCAGTCCGTCACCCATGTGGACTAACCTGAAACAATAGAGAAAACTATTAAAGGACGATTTTTAGAAAAAATGACAAACAGTGTGTCGTTTTAATGTTTCTTAATTGAAATCAGTTACTGATGATTCACTTTTTATAATGCGATATCGGTAGCACTTTTTAAAGCAGCACTTTGAGATTGTAGGATAGAAAGTTTTAAAAATCTTACCTTTTGTTATTTCTCGTAGTTTGCTCTAATCCAGCTTGTGTCCCGAACATTTAGCATTTTGGTTTAAGTTTTCATGGTCACACTTAATCGAAGCTCTTCAGACAGATCCAAAAGCCAACTGTATTTTGCAACAACTTGTCCTCAAAGCGACAATTAAACAGATACAGAAACCAATTAAATTAATAATATAATTTTTATTACTCTCGTCTGTCATCTCGAAAAGAAACGTTCATGGTGTTATTTTCAGTTTAATATTTATTGAAACCCGAACACACAAAAGAATTTAAGTAAATTTTGTAACACCACAGATACTATACCAAAAATATTTTTAATTGTGTAGCTTTTAGCCCGTGGCTGCTAATAAATTTAATGATGATGTAGAAAAATCATATGTTTTGTGACATATCTACTGTTTATAGATACTTTCAATCAACAAATCCAAACTACAATCAATCATATCCTTTCTGTACGTTAGACTGAAAAAGATCGGATTGATTTTAATGTGAACTGGGTTCTGTATCTTGCGCTACCCTGAAAACATCGCGACTCGGATTTTACACGTTGCTTTAGGTGTTGTTCTGGTTGATTCTGAAACAAGGAAAGGGTGCCTTAAAAGTTGAATATTTTTCTTTTAAAATATTGGCTCGTAGTAACGTCAAAAATATACAGTGTGACCAGTAAAGTCCGCATCATATGGGATTTTTTTTATTAATAGCTTTATTCGAAATTTTACTTTGGCATTAAGTTCTGCTTCGATTGAGATGAAAATTAAGCAAAAAAATAGTTGTCACGTGATTCGCATTATCTGTCAAATTTTAATTTTTTCCAAAAAATAATTCAACAGTGGGGTGGGGTTATTTCTGAAAATATCGAAAAAAGTTATTAGAAAAAGTTTTTTTTTATGCAGTTTCTAGCCCACAGGCAAAATTTCAGCTGCATAAGATAATTTTGATTTTTTACCTACCACTAAAATTTATTTTCCACTAAATGAACACTTTACTGATGACACTGTGTACTTTTTTGTCTTAATATTAAGGTGTATTACTTTCAGACACAAACTACGTTTTCAAAAATACTTATATTATGAAGTTACCCTACGCAGGGTCAAAAACCAATAAACTTTGCATCACATGCGACCAAATTTTAATAGCCCAATTTTGATTTTGTAAAAAAACACGCATTTAATATACTTTTAAAGAAAATGTATCTGAAATAAAGCCTTGTCAAAACTAAAAAGTTTTATGTAGGTTGCGTCGAGTGTTATTTTGCAAAGGTGGTGCAATTTACAAAATATGGATAAAAATTAAAATAATCTTTTGCAGCTAAAATTTTCCATGTGGGCTAGAAACTGCATTTAAAAAAACTTTTTCTAATAAATTTTTTCGATACTTTTAGAAACAACCACACTTTTGAATTATTTTTTGGAAAAAATTAAAATTTGACAGATAATGCGAATCACGTGACTACTATTTTTTTTTGCTTAATTTTCATCTCGATCGAAGCAGAACTTGATGCCAAAGTCAAATTTCGAATAAAGTTATTATTAAAAAAAAATCCCATATGATGCGGACTTTACTGGTCACACTGTATAGTGTCAGATATTGAATTGTGTTACAAATACGGTCCAAGTAGTAGTAAGTAGGAAAAGAAAATCTTAGAAACACATTAGTTACCTCCTTGTCCATTTCCATTTGCCCGATGACTTCATCTTCATTCTTCTTTCTTCTTGTTCTACTCTTCAAGGTGCGAACAAAAAGGGCGTCAAGATACCCTAGAGACAAACCGGCCTTTTCCAAACATTCGATGGTCTTCAAAGGGGCTAACTTTAGCGCGCTTCTAAACTGCGACGATGTTTAGACAAACCCTTGATGAGCAGAACCTTCTTACATCACTCGCGTGTAACTCGCATGTGACTTACACTTCTGTTTTAGGGTCGTGGCGCTTACCCAATATCTAAAATTTAAAAAAATATATTTTACAAAATAAAATTATCAATTATCGTCGAAATGGGGTTTTAAACTAATAATCGACTTGTCAAAATAATACATTGTATATCCATAAAATAAAATTTCTATAGAAAATCGAAAAAATAATTTTATAACACATTAATGCGGCTGCTAGAAGAGGATACTCTATGAAAACATCAAAAATTAAACATTGAATACACGTGTCCAAGCATTTTTCCAGAAGAAAAACGGTACAGGATTTACTCTCTGAATTTATTCCAAGTTACAAACTCACACTATATAATACTAATAGCTTTTTGTCTTATATGCTATTTTAGAAACTTTTAGAATTGGCTAAAGACAGCTAATAATATAATATTTTATTTAAATTTAATTCAATTCAATTCAATTGATCTTTAATTTTAAAATTAATTGGGTACAAATTATAAACCAGTAAGCTTACCAAATTATTGTTTAAAATGAGCCAGCTCCAGCGATCTTGGTTGACGTTGGTTGGTGACGCAGGCTGCTCTGTCTCATTCCATAAATAACGAAATTTATTAAACATAATATCAATCCAAATTAGAAATTTTGAAAGCACGTTTTCGTCCCGTGTCGTCTCCAAGCTTACAGAATTTTTGCCCCGTCTTTCAATCTTCAAAATGCTGCTATACACATCGACAATCGGGGGCGCAAAATCCGTTACGCTCAGTCCTGCATGCCGAATCCAGGATGTAGGCACCTATACTGCACGAAAAACTTTATTTCGCACGGCGTACAGGTTTGCTGCGGCCTCTTAGTCACTTCCGACCACCCATTCAACGACTTTACAGAGCTGCACGCAGGTGGCTTGGAGTCGACCGTGCCTGTTGTTCGCGTGGATTAGGTTTGGTATCGAGTCCGTCTAAAAAAAGGAAAAAAAAAGGTTACCGCCAATGATATTGTAGTTTTGTTAACGACAGGCACAATTTCTACACTTTTTTGCGGTCGACAAGATGACGTTTGCTTTTCAATCATGCCAATATATTTTTTTATTACGGATCTAAATATTTGTCAACAGCCCAACAGTTACACAACTGTTTCATATCGCCAACCAATCAGTTACATAACTGTTTCATATCGCCAACCAACAGAGGGAGGCGATAAGCAATGTTACATATCACGTATTTAATTTTAAAATGTTAAAAAGTTAATTTTGCCAATAATCTAACCCCACCAGCAACTATGGGCATTCTACAATTGCATAATTAAACTCTTGCATGAAGTTAAAAAAGTCATACACACACCATTAGCCCCTTCTGTATACATCTATCATGTGCAGCATCATTACGTAATTCATAGCTGGACCCTTGGCGTGTATCCCCTTCCCTCATTGCCAAATAAGTATCTAAACTCTTGCATTAAGATAAGAAAAAAATTATACACACACCAAGGCCCCTTCTAAAGTACAAATAAGAATTTAACAAAACACATACCTTTCAAGGAACAGAGCACTGAATTTTATTAGGTTGCCCGAAGAATAAAACGCGCACAAAAAGACACCGAAATAAACTTAAATCCAGTGATGAGATATAGTAAACCCTGGCGAACGAAAAACCACCCCGGGGTTGTTTCCAGGCAGCGTGCGCGAAAAGCTCCGTCCCGTACAACCACTGGTATTCAAGTAATTATTTAATTTCATGCTCCTACCTGGGTAAAGATAACAATGAAACTAAAAAAAAAACAGAAAAAAAAGCATGATTCATTCCAAGCGTTTGTTGACGGTTTTTGTATCGATATTTTATTTTCAATTAAAAATTAATTTTAGGAATATTAATATTTTATATCTTATTGACTGACTTATTATATTTAAATGGGATAAACCTATACCATCTAAAAAGTTATAGGGTGTTTCATTAAGGGTGGCTACCGGCCATATCTCGGAAACTACTAAGCATAGAAACGTGGGAAAAAAAAATTATGATTAAAGCTGTCATGAGAAAATTCTGGAAATTATTTTTAAGTTCCTCATTTCGCCACAAGGGGGCACGATTGATAATTATTTTTTTAAATTCTAAATTTCTCCGAAAATGCCCATATTAGGGTATAACTCTGATTACATCATTGGAGAGCTTAGACACTTCTGCATCATTTTGGTTTAAGGCTCATTGGCGTGCCGACCGTGATAAGAGTGAGGGAAGCTATTGAAAGTGTAAACATTAAAATCGCTGTAACTTCTAAACGACTTATCCGATTTTACTAAATTTAAGCTTGTTTAGAACAGAAAGGTAAGTACCTTCAAGTGCCGTATCCAATGGTACACGATAGTTTCTAATAAAATTGCTAGAGAACGCATTTTTGTAATATTAAAAGTTTTTTTGATTTTATCCCGAAAATTCAAATTATACGGTATAACTATGACATCATAATCGGAAAGTAGATTAGATTTGCAAGAAAAATGTGAAGGCCTCAGTTCGATATCTTTGTTCGTTTCAGAGTTATGGACAAAACAATAATTTTTAACACTTTAATCGAATAAATTATTGTTTTTATAGTTCCATAGGTATGTGTGTTTCATTTGTCATTTTCCATGCCTCCCTTTACAATTTATCTAGGTTTAGGACTAGTCAAAATTATGTAAAAGACAAAATTTGGAGCGTGTTTAAAGGCCAACGGGCAATAATTACATCAGCATTAAATAATCATGGAAAACTTTTTAACAAAACAATAGAAAGACTTTATAAATGTTAAAAATGACTTTTATTTTGCAAAATACAACTATTAATTCTTCTTCTAGAACTATAAATGGTTGCTTCAATTTTAGCGTCTCGGGTGGTTGGTCGAGTATTATAAACAACGTCTTTTATTTGTCTCCAGAAGTAAAAATTCAACACAGTTAAACCCGGAGATCTAGGTGACCATTGAAATAAACAACCCTTTCCAATCCAGCGATTCGGGTATCTGACATGTAGGAAATCACGGACAGTTTGCAAAAAGTGTGCTGGGCATCCATCATGTTGATATTACATGGAGGTCCTTAGATCAATAGGAACATCTTGTAAAAGGATAGGCAAATCATCTTGTAAAAAGTTTAAGTAAGATTTGCTATTTAGATGGTCATTAAATATAAACTGTATGATAATTCTGCGTCCTAAAACTCCGCACCACACGATTACACTCCACCTGTTTTGGTGATCCGCTTTTCGCATCCAATGCAAAATTCGCAAGATTCATCTAAATAATTTGGAAGTTATCCAAAAATCGGTTCTTAAAATAATTTTCGAAGAACCGTTCACTTATCCTTCCAATATTCTTTATTCAGAGAGTGGTATATTTGACATTAGGCAACTTTACTCTTACTTTTTTGTGCATCGGTATAATACATTTCTAGTTAAAGGGTTTATTCCTTGGCACCTTTTGCCAAAAAAATTTAAATGTTGTATTGCGTACGGAAATTCATCATAATTCCCCTTCAAATTAATTTTATCCAGGCTTAGAACTGGTCCAAGAATCCATTGTTAACTCGTTACTACGTCTGGACGTACAAACTAATAAACTTTGGCCCCAATCACGCGCGCTAATGACGTTAAGCCCTGTGGGTTGCTAAAGTCAAATATTCAATCACAACTTTTTAGAACGCGGTTGTGGAACAAAGTTTGATATGTGACCATCCGCTTTTAATTTGGAAGGATGTGGGAGGACGATAGAGCACAAAACCTAGCTAAAAGTTATCGGAAATTGTAAACACAATAGGTAAAATAAAACCATAGTTAACTATGAAAAAAAACCTCGGCGTTTTACGACATGTGGCTTTGAGGGAAGAACAGGGCTAGTTGGCAAAAAGGCTTTTGGAGAAAACCAACGAATTAATAATACAAAGGAAGTAGGGTTTTGTAGATTGACAGTTGTCCGGGATGGGTGCTGATGGCGGCAACATTTGACGCATGCGCGCACGACTGTTTTCGGTCCATCTGTGGCGTATCATTAAAATGGTAATAATATGATTAATGATATTTTATTTGGCGAAGAAAAGAAAAAAAATATTTAGATTCATATATACCTACTTATAAGATACGTTAAGGTTGGTGTAATAAAACAATACAACTATTTCTTTTAATTATTTATTTAAATAAGGTAACGGAGGTGAAAGGGTCCTTTGTAAATATCTGGTTAAATAACTAAAAAACACCTGTTATTATACATTAAAAAAAATTGCAGAAAACAGATTGTTTCAGACATTAAATACTGATGAAGGCAAAATTATTGCCAAAAAGTCAATGTTAAAAAATAAAATTTTCAGAAAACCTTACTCTTTCTTCATGAACCAAATCACAAGAAAATAATAAAATATAATATATAATCCTGTTAATATGTACCTAAATAATATTAATGAGATTTCTAGTATACAAGAAAATTGTCAAATGATAAACTATGCAGATGATACAAACATTTTATTGTCATATAAAGACCTTGAGCTTCTCGAGCAACATATTCAACAATTTATGATTAAAGTAAATAATTGGTTTTCTAAAAATAAACTAATATTAAATAAATCAAAGACTGGTATCACCTTGTTTAAGACTAACCAATACACTTTGGAGAATCCGGAAACCGTAATGATTAATGATTATCATATGAGATTAAAGGAAGATACTAAAATCTTAGGTGTGTTGTTGGATAGTAAAATGTCCTGGAAGAGCCATGTCCAATATATGTTGTAACCAGAAGGTGTTCCAGTTAGATTCACAGTAGGATAATTATCTTCAGGCAGGTTTTCACATGGTGTCTTATAAGATATTGCATAGGAACGTACCTGCCAAAAAATATAAGTTTTTTAATTATCTGTTTAGCACCTTTACCAAATAACACAAAAGTACCTATAACGTAAATAAAACACTGAAACCTATAGACTACTACCTCTCTTTGTAAAAAAATTATTTATATTTTGATATGAATTTCTTTGAATGATAGAAGGTTTGGGAATTGCTTTGAATTTATTTTTTTAATCACTGGTATCTCCAGTCGTCCTCAGGTGAATATTGGGAAAACGTTTCTATCATTTTAGAAACATCATTGTCTTCAACCTTTAAATATGAGTTTCTTTGTTTATCATACCTACACTTCCATATTTTATTACATTCTTTATCCATGGCTTTAAAATTTTAAAAATAGATTAAACCATTAAAACATTTAAAAACTTTTCTCAATAAATAATTTACGAAAGAGTAACAAAGCAGCTTCCTTAGAAGCATAAATAATGCAGCATTATTTGTATTCATATTCTTAAGCACCTACCTACCTACATATTTTCCAATATTATTATGTAATGACCCGATACAATAGTTTCAAAACTTACATTTTTTAACCTGGCTACTGCAAAAGTAGGCACTGCAGTTGGGACCAATCAAACTTTTAATCTTGAAGTTCTGTCAAAGCAATCTTCAGAAAAATGCTCCGAGCAAAGAACGCTATTTCGTGTAGGATCCCAATCACTTTGGTTTACAAATTTCAACCATCCTTTTTTCATAGGTAATTATTTGGAAAACTAAAAACCAGTAAGTATTTTTAATTTGCTTTCCTAAGATTTTACTCCCAAGGTTTCTGAAAATGAGATCAAATATGGTAAAGTATCTGTGATATTTTAAATTTTGATTTAGGTTTAAATTGTTTTCACTAAAAGTATTGTTTATTTTAAATTTTTATGTAATTTTTTAAGTTATTAAATTGTTGCACATTTTTTTTCCTGATTGCTATAAATTTATTGTTGAAATTGTGATATTATATTTACATAGGTAAATATTTTAGTTGTTATTAAAATTTTTCTGTAGAAATGGGGTAACCCAGTCGATTAATAAATAAATAATATTTTTCTGGTTTTATAGGACGAACGCCCATGAGGCCATGAATGACATGCGAGGTTATGTGTATTTTGACATTAAATTAAAATAACATTTTTTTTTCTCTACAGATTAAAAAAGTTTATATATCTAAACATAAACTTACCGATGATTGAAATGTTATGTCGTTTTTTATTCTTTAGCGTTTGGGAGCACCCACAAGCAGCACAACTAACCATACTTATAGCCGAGCTTATAGCTAATTAAATAATACGGAACACAACCTAAATAAAATGTTTTTATCGCTGTCCAGCGCTAAAAGTATAGTTTACTGTCACAATAAACTAAATTATAAGTTTAATAGAATTCAATAAAATATCGTTGTTAACTAATTAAAATGCAAATCAATTCAAAAACAGCAAAGAAAGCAGAAAATCACAGTTCGACCTGTCAACCACGGTCAACCACCAAAACAAACATGGAGTAATTTGTGGGTTCTGAAGATGGCCGACTTCCGTCGCAAATTTTGTTAGGCGGTTTATGCAAAACCCTACTTCCCTTGTATTATTATTTCGTTGGAGAAAACCCAACTCTCAAAGTTTTTAATGACTGTACGAAATTTTCACGGCTTTAGTTTTCGTTTTAGTTATTTACAATACAGTGTGTCCACGGATGGAGTTCACTATACTTGTAAATAATCTTATTTTCACCCCCCCCCCCCCCCCCCCAGACGCCCAGACTAAGATGGTTTTTTACTGTTTAGACGAGGGCTGAAGCCTTTGAAAATGGTAAAAAGTGAAAAAAAAATAATAGTAGGATAAAACCCATTGGAAAAGAAAAAGAATATAACAAAAATTAAAGAAAAAATAATTTACGGGCGATCCGAGGTCGGGAAGTGGAAAGGGGTGAGTTTTTAAGGGTAGAAAACGAATTATCTCGATTTCCGGCAAAACTACAAGTCGTATGGAGAAACGTTAAATGGCAAAGTTGTAGGTAATAAAAAGATCTGCAACTTTTGTATTTACACATTTTCACATAAACTCAAAATTTATGTGAAAAATTCAAATAACCAAGTTTTTGGTTTTTTATTTTTATCTTTTACAAGAAAAATTTTGTTACGAAATTTGGTGAAAACTTACCTTTTTATGTCCCAAACACACTGTAATTTTTTTGATTTAAAATATTTATTTTTTCACCTTATTTTGACTTAATATCGAAAAAGCACCCTAATTTTCAATCGAAAATTCTCACGTCAAAATATCTGCTTTTTTTAAAAAAGTCGGTGGGCTTTTTGTTCGTTGAAATCTCTACTTTCTGATGGTGTAAAAAAAATAGATTACTATGGTAAATATGATGAAATCTCCTTTAAATCCCACCTTTAATTATATTTAGAACAACTGTTTTCGCATATTTTTTGCGATCTTTATGTTCTATGGATTTGTAATTTTTTTGTTTATCAATGTAACATAGAATCTTACGTTTTTCGAGTAATTAAAGTATAAATTTTAATAAATAGCTCAAAATTGTACATAATAATTTAAAAAAAAATTCTGATTGGAGTTTTTTTCGTTTCGTTGAATTTTTTGAGAACATTTACCATAGTAATGTATATTTTTTTACACCATCAGAAAGCAGAGATTTTAACGAACAAAAAGCCCACCGACTTTTTTAAAAAAGCAGATATTTTGACGTGAGAATTTTCGATTGAAAATCAGGGTGCTTTTTCGATATTAAGTCAAAATAAGGTGAAAAAATAAATATTTTAAATCAAAAAAATTACAGTGTGTTTGGGACATAAAAAGGTAAATTTCAACAAATTTATTTTTCTTGTAAAAGATAAAAATAAAAAACCAAAAACTTGGTTATTTGAATTTTTCACATAAATTTTGAGGTTATGTGAAAAAAGTGTAAATGCAAAAGTTGTAAATCTTTTTATTACCTACAACTTTGCCATTTAACGTTTTTCCATAGGACTTGTAGTTTTGCCGGAAATCGAGATAAATCGTTTTCTACCCTTAAAAACTCACCCCTTTCCACTTCCCGACCTCGGATCACCCGTAAATTATTTTTTCTTTCATTTTTGTTATATTCTCTTCCTTTTCCAATGAGTTTCATCCTACTATTATTTTTTTTTTGGTTTCAAAAATTATCGACCCTGTTTTAATTTTAGTTTTTAAAATTTTGAAATCCTGTTATTTTTTTTTGAAAACCCCCCTAATACAAAATTTTGGCTGCGCCACTGATGTTAAAGATGTAAAAAAAACCAAAAAGACTTATGATGAAAATGATGCTGCTACCATTTTGATGTTAGATTCGATTCGTAATAATCCTCGACTTCCTTTGAGAGCAAGATCGAATCAGGTGGGTGGTATTTCTAAAAGTCACGTACAAAATATTCTGTCCACAAATAAATTTCATGCATTTAAATCAACTTTCATTCATAAACTTCAAGAAGGCGATGATTCATACCGACTAGAATTTTCTTTACTAATACGCATACTGGCGAGCCGTAATTTTCACCATCTTATCGTATTCAGTGACGAATCTACCTTTACAACAAATGGAATAATCTCTAGTCAAAATTGTCGATTTTGGGCTAAAGAGAATCCCCACTTTAGAATTGGTAGAAACAGCCAGAAATTTAAGAAAGTAAACGTATGGTGTGCGTTGACGTTCAATAAAATAATTGGTCCATTTTTCCTGGAAGAAAGGCTAAACGCAAATTATTATTTACAAATTCTTAGTGAATACTTTTTACCTCAATTGTATGAAGAAAATTTGGAATTTAGAAGAAATATGATATTTAAGCAGGATGGCTGACCAGCACATACTGCAATGATTATTAAAAACTGGCTTAATGAACATTTTCCCGAAAAAAGGATAGGTCGCAATGGATCGATACACTGGCCAGCACGTTCCCCGGACGTCACTGCAATAGATTACTTTCTGTGGGGATATCTTAAGCCAAGAGTGTATGGCATTGACTTGGAAGATAATATTGAAACCCTAAAAAATAGAATTACTGATGCCATTGCTACTGTGACACCAGATATGATTCAAAATGTATATAATGAATTTCGAAACAGGATGGAAAAATGTGTTGACGTCGGAGGGTTCCATGTTAAGTAAAACTTTACTATTTGTAATTTTTTTCGATGTAATAATTTAAATAAACATTATTATTGAGTTCTTTCATTTTAATGCTTCAAAAAAAGTTTATTTAAAAAAAAATTATACTATTTTTTACGCACTCTGTACAATGAAATCGAATTTTCTCAACGCGAATTGTGTTCTTATAACAAGCAAAATAAATTATGAAGAAAGAGTTTTTTCGAAAGAATCAAAATAAGATTTTTTACTATTGTAAAACTACATTTTACCATTTTTTACGCACCCTGTACAATAAAATCAAATTTTCT
Source organism: Polydrusus pterygomalis (assembly GCA_963969555.1). Lineage (NCBI taxonomy): Eukaryota > Metazoa > Arthropoda > Insecta > Coleoptera > Curculionidae > Polydrusus > Polydrusus pterygomalis. The sequence goes on along the minus strand of OZ018384.1, from coordinate 30,592,905 downwards.
CAAGGCGAATTGTATTTTTATAACAAGCAGAAGAAATGATGAAGAATTACTTTTTTTCAAAAAAGTGAAAATAATATTATTTACAAGTATAGTGAACTCCATCCGTGGACACACTGTATATAGGGAAACATTATGCCTACCTTCTCTCTTAAACAATCGAACGACGAAAATAATCCCCCCCTCCTTCAATAATGAATTTTCCTCGGGTGTTTTGGACTCCCCTAACCTCTAAGTTGTGATCCGTCTGGATTGTCACTCTGCGTCAACTAGTCCAAATCACTGTAACATTTCTGTACATACCTTTGTTCTGGAAACTTTTGAACATTTATTACTTAACATCTATTCGTAAATTTAGTAACTCGGCTATTGCGCAGAAGACAAATGATATTGTACAATAAAGCTTTAGTCTAGTTACAAATTATTTTTTAGAAAGGAACATGAAAATTAACTAGTTCTTGCTTTGTTCAGTGTGCACCCCAGTGGACAAAAGGTTCATTTCCGGAAGTACTTTGGTGCTACTAATTAACTGTTTGTCTGCAAATACGGACTTCCTTATTTTCCAGGTTTAAAACGTCCTTTCAAAATCCTACGCCTTATATACGGTATTATTCACTTATCTACGAGGCATTCAAATATAATTACTGGCATTAGGTATATAGCAAAAGAAAATATTCCATTTGAATATATTTTGTACTATTTTATAAATAAAAACTAATTAAATAGTGAATTTCGTAAAACAACAGTTTGTAATAAGCAAGATATAAAATATTCCAAATAATGCATCACTTCTTCAGGTGTCTGATAACATTTTGTGTCCTTCTAAAGAAAATTACAAAAGTATAGGATGTCAATCAATTTTTTATACGCGCGTACACTGGGGAGAATCATTAAATACAAGTTTTTTTTTTTTAATTTCCATGGGTTAATACAAATCCTTTAATACCTAAAATATTTCGTTTAGACACACTCGTGGTCTTTTTTTTGACACCATATTTTAATGGATGGCTAACCTGTACATGGAATGGTTTGAGTCACACGCTATTAACACTGCCAAGATTAAACCTAAACTTTGGCTTAGATATGTTGATGATACCTTTATTATCTGGACAGACAGCAACGAAGAGCTGATACGGTTTTTGGAACATATTAATAGTATAAGACGATCCAATAAATTTACCATGGAAACAGAAAAACACTACACTTTACCTTTTCTTGATGTTCTCGTCAAATGAAGTGCTGGAAACATAAAAACTTCAGTGTACAGGAGACCCACTCACACAGGGCAATACCTTAATCACGGATTGAATCATTCAAACTCCGTAAAACAGGGCATAATTCAAACTCTTTATCACAGACCCAAGCAGCAATTTTACGTTGACCCGACGTTGGTCTACGCGACCCGACGTCGCCATCCTACGTCATTACGACGTCGTTACAACTCCTGGTTGGACCAATATGGTCAATCATTTTTGGGTCGTTTCGACGTCGGGATCCGCCTTAAAGTTGTGGACAAGAGCAAGTGGCGATTAACATCTTGTGGTGCAAAAAATCAAACCATGTCGTGCAAAATTTTATATAATGATAGTAATAGTCGGCATAATATACTAATTGGTTATATTATTGCTACTCGCCTAACCTATAAAATATGATAGAACAAAATTAACTTGTACCTCATGCCAATATGTTTTTATTTAAAAAGATGGCAAGCATATGGGAAAAGATATATGGTAGGTACCTAATTATATAATTTTAGTTCACGCTACGCATCGGGTAAAAATGCAAACGCATGGTACTTTACTGACAAATATGGGTAAAATATATAGTAAATAAAACATGGCTGCGATAATTCACTGTTTTTGTAAAAAAAATATATTTTTGTAAAAAAAATTTTTTAGAGAAAAACTTTTTTTTAGCGTCAAACTTTAAAATTATAATCATATTGCTTTATTATGAAGTTTCAATGTGTGTTAAAACATTATTTTAGGAGTAATCATAGTATAAAACAAAAATAATTAAAGTTGAACAACATGGCCGCCGAAAATACATTGTTGTAAACTGCTAAAATGGCGTAGTCGTAGAAACGACCAAACTTTTACTAATAAGAACTTCTAGTAGTAATTTTTTACTCAGTGCCTCACGAAATATAACTATACCGAGTTGTCTTGAGCAGAGGATATGGAAACTTCATTCTGATCTGAGATAGGGTTGTTGATGACTTCTTGGCCCGCTTCTTGGCATCCAGTAGGAGATGAGCTTAAGCAACCTTCTTGAAGCTGTTGCAGTTTTTTTGTTTTTTTTTTCTATAATAAGTGGCAGAATATTTAAAACGACGTATTTATTTTACTGAATAATTGAAATGACCTACTTATAAAAAACAAGGTTAGAAAAAATTGTTTGCCAACTTTTCAGCCCAAACATGCAATAACCTTAAAATCTAAAATTACTAGAACTTAGTTGAATACCGACGTTGTTACAACATTGGATAGATCACCGAAATGAAAGTACCTTAGTGGAGACTTCACCGACGTAATAACGTCGTTGGCTGCATGGACTTAACACGTCTATTCTTTATATGACAAAACCCGACGTCGCCCCAACATCGTTTAGTAATAGTCAGAGGGCGACTATTATTTAAACCTAAGGCGTCGTCGCCAGTAGCACAAAATTGGTCGGACGTTGTTAAAATGCTGCTTGGGGAGCATCTAACGTTTTCAACAATCCAGAATACCTTAATATTGGAATTTCAAATATCAAAAAAGATTTAAAACAGAATGGTTACCCTGAAACCTTTGTAACTAATACCATCTCAAAACTTAAAAATCGCGAAGTAAAAACTAATACAGAAACAAAAGAGGAGCAAGCATTTCTTAGAATACCTTATGTCAAGGGGATTTCTGAAAAGATTAGAAGGATAACCAAAAACTGTAATATCAAAACAGCCTTCAAATCCGGAAATACGCTTAGAAGCTTTCTTACAAAAGTAAAACCTTCCCGTAATGAAAACACAAAAAATTGTATCTATCAAATCCCTTGCGAGTATGGCGAATCGTACATTGGAGAAACAAAAAGACCTCTTCCCGTACGAGTTAGAGAACATCTGAAATACAGTGTCCGCAAGAAAGTTCGCATCAAATGGGATTTTTTTTTTATTATTAGGTATAGGCAAAAATTGAAAAAGCAGTTGGTTTTTGCTTACCTAAAAACCAAAAATGACGTATACTGAAGCAGCTGCACGACTTGCGTTACCTGTCAAATTTGACATTTTTAATAAAATAGGTTCAAAATGCCCTTATCTATCAAAATATCAAAAAACTTTATTTGAGAAAGTTGTTTATTTAGGCATTTTTAGTCTCAGTACGAAATTTTGACAGTCTTATACAATTTTTATTTTTTGCCAGGTTCTTGAAAATTTTGATCAACCCTCGTAGAAAATAACTTTTATACATCGATGTAAAACCATTTACCTTTACTTCATTTGTAATCTTAATGCAGTTTTTGAAGCAAAATAAATAATTGGAAACGAAAATTTTACACAAAATTGCATTAAGATTACAGATGTACTAAAGGCAAATGGTTTTACATCGATGTATAAAAGTAAATCTACGAGGGTTGATCAAAATTTTCAAGAACCTGGCAAAAAATAAAAATTGTATTAGACTGTCAAAATTTCGTACAGAGGCTAAAAATGCCCAAATGAACAACTTTCTCAAATAAAGTGTTTTGATATTTTGATAAATAAGGGCATTTTTAAACCTGTTTTATTAAAAATGTCAAATTTGACAGGTAACGCAAGTCGTGCAGCTGCTTCGGTATACGTCATTTTTGGTTTTTAGGTAAGCAAAAACTAACTGCTTTTTCAATTTTTACCTATACCTAATAATAAAAAAAAATCCCATTTGATGCGGACTTTCATGCGGACACTGTATACTCAAAGAGGTGAAACTTCGAGATCTGGTATAGCGTAACATGTATGGACCAACCAACATAATATGCAGTGGTCAGAAGCCAAGGTTTTAGACAAGGAACAGTACTGGAAAAAACGAAAGTTCAAAGAAGCAGCTTTCATGAATCAAAATACACATATATTTAGTAAACCAAGTATACATATTCCCAATATTTGGAAGCCTCTTCTTGTCCAAAACCAACAGCTCAAACTTCACTGTCCAATAAGCACGTAGGCCGAGTCATTAAGCTTTATTGCACATGAATAGTATTTAAGACAGTAGCCTTAGAATTATAATTCAGTCTACACTTGAAAACGGTTAGAGATACTAACTAACCGAAACGTTGTGTTAGGTAACAAAATAAAGACAATGAAAGTCCGACAGGGTAATTTTTTTGATATTACTTCATTGTCTACCACCTTCAAACGAAAACTTTTTGTTATAAATTTTTGAAACAGAGTTATTGTTTATAAAAAATTTTGTCTTAAAAAATATTAGGATTGATGATGATTTTATGATGTATAATATCTTTTTTCTAAAAAAAATGCATTTAAAAAAAAATAAATATGAAAGGCTAATGCGTTTCTTTGTCATAAAGTTATAACATAACCCCGTATAGAAAGAAACGTCTTTATTTTTGACTTGGCGAAGAGCCAGCACAAAAAGCCCAAAAACAATTAAAAAAACTTTATCAATATTGCCCAACTATTAAAACTTTAAAGCTTCTTTGGCAAGTATTTGATTCTGTTAATTCACACCATTAAAACTACTAATAATCGTTAAAACTGCCTCATTCCGTTTAATCTAAAGTCGATATTTAACCTATTAACAAATACATTACAGCGCCCACTTGTACATAAAACGATAATTAGAATAATAATAATTATTATTATTATTATTAATCGTAAATATTTTACTATAGGTCGTGAAACCAAATTATCAATCAAAATTAATTAAAATAAATATTGGTCAAATTGACTGAAATTACTTAAATTCAATTAGGCATGTTTAAATAAATGTTTAAAATGGCAAAAAACAATTTTACGCTAAAACACTACACACACTCCTGAATCCTATAAAATGTTGTCTGATGCTATTCGGTCCAAAGAATGAAGTTAATAACATAAAACACCAGATTAATATAAAAATTGAGTCTACTGAGCTGGAAATTAAAGACAATGTACCTACGTAACCTTGGGCTCGCATTCGACAGTTCTTTGAGTTTTGAGAAACATGTTTCAAACTGTACAACGTGCTTATGTCAGACCAAGGGCGTCCATAGGGGGGGGGGTAAAACGGGCACTTGCCCCCTCCCCCCCCCCTAGGCGTCCACATTACTATTTTATTTCATAATTCAGTATAAATCGAGGAACTGAACGTAGAAACTGAGAAAAATTTGTACACCATTTTCCATATTGCCGAATTTTCTTCGTATTTTCCTTGTATTTTCTGTATTTTCCTTGTATTTTCTTAATTTTTCTCGTATTTTCTGTATTTTCCTTGTATTTTCTCGTATTTTCTAGAACTTGTACACCATTTTCGCCAAAAAAAAAATTGGCTTTACTAAATTTTTTTTTAGAAGTCAAAGCAGCGTTGTTCCAGAATCTTAAGTTGGTTATTTCCATCATTAAAACCGTCGAAAACCCGGCAGCGTTAACGACTTTACGTCATTGCCAAATTGATTGGCGCGCGTATTTTCCATGGGCACTTGCCCCCCCCCCCCCCCCTAGGCGTCCACATTACTATTTTATTTCATAATTCAGTATAAATCGAGGAACTGAACGTAGAAACTGAGAAAAATTTGTACACCATTTTCCATATTGCCGAATTTTCTTCGTAATTTCCTTGTATTTTCTGTATTTTCCTTGTATTTTCTTAATTTTTCTCGTATTTTCTGTATTTTCCTTGTATTTTCTTAATTTTTCCCGTATTTTCTGTATTTTCCATGTATTTTCTTAATTTTTCTCGTATTTTCTGTATTTTCTCGTATTTTCTAGAACTTGTACACCATTTTCGCCAAAAAAAAATTGGCTTTACTAAATTTTTTTTTAGAAGTCAAAGCAGCGTTGTTCCAGAATCTTAAGTTGGTTATTTCCATCATTAAAACCGTCGAAAACCCGGCAGCGTTAACGACTTTACGTCATTGCCAAATTGATTGGCGCGCGTATTTTCCATGTTTTCCTTATGTTGCCTGTATTTTTCTCGTATTTTCTTTGTATTTTCTTCGTATTTTTTGTATTTTCTTCGTATTTTCTGTATTTTCTTCGTATTTTCTGTATTTTCTTCGTATTTTCTGTATTTTCTGTATTTTCTGCATTTTCCTCTTATTTTCTGTATTTTCTTTTGTATTTTCTAGAAGTTGTACACCATTTTCGCCAGTGAATTACCCCTCGGTATAAATATTCAAGCGCGGATCCAGGGGGGTGGGGGTCAGGGGGGTCATGACCCCCCCCAAAACAGAAAATAAATAAATTAATTTACTGTTTTGACTACCTCTGCAGCTTTTTCACAAGATTCATGACAACATTACTATACCATAAATTAGTTATATTTTTTCTTTTTTTGAATTCACTTTAACATTAATTTACATGCATATATTATCCTTTTTAATGTAAAAATTATCATTGAAAATTTTCTCGCCTATAGCGCATTCTCTGTCAAATTTTGTGCGTGGTCGCAAAAAATTCTCGCCTGCGGCGCTTTTTAACTTCATTTATATCATGATGACCCCCCCCCCCCCAAAGCAAAGTTCTGGATCCGCGCCTGTAAATATTGAATAGTACAGTGGTTAGTTAGTAGAGACCAACAAATCACTAAACTGATTATGATTATTTACAAAAAAATTAAGAAAATTTAATAAAAAAAGTAATCAACGAGTTTGGCAAGACGTCTAGGAATTTAACATTTTTATTTTATGATGAAAACTTATAAATTGTAATTTTGTGTTTATTTTTTACGAATTCTGTAGGTTCCGTTAGGCATAAGGTACCTATATGTTAGGAAATTAGTCATATATAAAAAAATATTGTTTAAGTTTTTGCCCCCCCCCCCCTGAAAAACGCTCTATGGACGCCCTTGTGTCAGACTGAAACTGAAAATACTTTACTCTAGTCGACATGATTTGTCGGTGGGACTTAAAAAGATGATGTGTGACTCTCTTGTGCTCTTAATCGTCAACCATGCAGATGTAGTTTATGGTAATTGTTTAACTCGAATACAAAAAAATAGAATACAAAAAGTACAAAATTCTTGTCTTCGACTTATATATGGAATTCGTAAATTTGAAAGAATCTCTTATAAATTAAATGAGGCCAAGTGGTAGAACATGGAGAGCAGTAGGAAGGTCCACTCAGTTTGTTTCAATCACAGAATTATTGCTTCTAAATTTCCCGCCTATTTGTATAAAAAAAATATATTTCGTTCCAGTGTACCTACATAATAATAACGTTCGTTTTGGACGTCTTATCACGCCACCTTTTTATAGAACCACGTATTTTGAAAGAAGCTTTACGTATAGCATAGCAAATATGTAATGTATAATCCCCTTCCAAATATCTTCAAATCAATGAAGCCTAAAAAATTGTATCGCCATATTTTTGAATACTTTTTCAATAAACAAACTAACACATGACAGTTAGGAACTTATCGTAAATGCTTTTAACAATTATTCAAAACTACCTAAAGTTAATAATACAATATTATGTTGGTTGTGTGTTTACCTATAATAAAACTAGTTTTATTTCAAAAATGTTTAGAGCTTGTTGCGCCAAATAAAGTAAAATATTTACTAAAGTCCTGCTAGGGTTGAGTAGAGCAGAATGGGCTAGCTTTACGGGACAGTCTATTACTGAACTTCGGCTTTTTCGACATTACACTTACACTTAATACAATATAATAAATGTTAACATTAAAACCTTTGTAATGTGGAAATAAAGACATTATTATTATATCTAATCATAGACAATTTACCTTTAGATAAACAAACAATAATCACGAATGTGGCAGTTTTATGGCCTCGCGCATGTAAACAAAACTGGGAACTATTAGACATGCGCACTGCAGCATTATCGTTTGACGAATGGGAAAATAGACAGGTCCGGGCTTTAAAATTTAAATTCTTGCTCATATGCCACCATAGAGGGTTTATTTTACCCCTATTTGGGCATAATACAATTATACAACGGCTGCAACTAGTACTAGTCATTGTTTATATTACAATCCGAGTCACTAAAAGCACAAACACAATTCACTAACTAAACTACACAAAAACCAGAAATCCATAAATATTAAACACCACTCCCACAATCCACGATAGCCGATCCGATAGCTGAAAACTTTAGAAAACTACAAGGAATCCGCAGAGAAGAGAAACCTTAAAACACAACAACAAAAATGGCGGCCGAGCCGGTTCTGGAGAGTATTCTTGAGCGCGTCGATAAAGTAGGACGGCCGATAACACGAGGTTTGTGCGCATGCACGAAGGTTCAGCGAATGAAGACAGCTGACCGACGAGTCATGCGCTCGGACGTATTTTTTCACCCATAAAACGTAACTTTTGTTTGCGCAGGAGATAAGCTGTACGTATCTGAAGGTAAATTGTCTATGTATCTAATATATGAATAATTGCTTATTAGAAAAGCTTAGGAAATAAAAAGTATACTTATTTAATTCAAATTTTGGCATCGGACGTAATTAACATGCCGTTATACCGGACTCATGCTAATCGCCTCTCTATTCCAGTTACGTACTGGGTGCGGGCCTTATTTCAAGAATGATAACCCGTATGAACCCATTTCATGAATATTAATTTTGTTTATGTATTCTACTGATATAGTCTCGTCTCTTATCACTCTTGTAAAGAAAAAGTCAGGGCATTCATCCAAAGATTCTTTTCATTCGTCAATAATTTTTGGGGAATTTGCATCCCCAAGTAGTTTTCTTTGGAAATCAATGATCTTGGAATTCATGCACCTTGTCAAAGTTGAAATACTTATTGTTTCGTACTTGGTTTAGCATGTACACACTTGCGATCTTCGAGAACCACTTTCCTGCAAACATTAGGATTGGTGGCATGTGACGGTCTTCCGCTTCTTGGGTCATATTCAATGGATTCACAACGCCAATGAATCTTTTTTTAACAATATTTGACATTAAAACAGGAGCCTCGTCCCTTTGTTAAAAATTTGACGATCCTGCAATAGTCCAATGCTACAAAACTCATTTTATGTTGCAAAATACTTAATAAAAAGAACTGAATGATTTAAAATCAAATTTGACGCACAAGTAGGGGAGAGTTGGATAAAATCGGGTATCAGTCCAAAAACTGACTATTACTTGTGCGATTTTAGGGTAAAAAACGTTTGTTGTAGATTGAAATATTCCCAAGAGACTTAAGTTTGATATGCCAATGTCACTTTTTATAAATATTCCTAATTTTTTTTTTTATCTTTTATGAAAATGTTGCAAAATATCCGATTTTGTCCAACTGGTACGATAAAACTGGGTAGTAACTTAAATACCATGTAAAAAGGTTAATAGGGAGAAAATAAAATATCTATTTAAGATATATGTGAAAAAAAAACATCTGAACAGCAGTGGCAAAAAAACTTCATCTTCAACATCATAGGCACTACAGGCTTCATGAGCCAATTTGTTGCAAGATTCACATTTTATCCAGCCTTCGTTCGACTTAGAGTTTGAAGATTGTTCGTGGCAATACAGAAACGCATCGTCATTATCACCTTCTTCCTATGAAATATCAGAATCTGCAATCGGTAATTCTTCAATATTTCTTGCTTTTTTCACACGATCTTCTAAAGTTTATGGAAGAACAGTAAAACTTTAAGAGGCTTTTTTATATCCCATCCTATGTTCTAATAATTCAATTATTGGATTTTGGATGCTTTTTTGATCCCATGACTGACAATTAGTTTTTCTTTTATAATGATACATGTTGTAGTTAACTTAAAGCAAAAAAAAATGAAATAACTGGAAAAAACAACAGGTCTGATAAAATCGGGTATCCGGTTTTGTAACAACCTGGACTACCCGGTTTTGTAAAACTCGTCAACAAGACATTAAATATTTAGTAAAATTTTTTGGTTATGATATAATATTTAAAATTTTTGACCAAATTAGAGGTAATATACTTGGTTAGATGTAATAAATTTTAAAATGGTCATTAGTTATTCAGTAGTGAAAAAAAACTATAAAGTTACCCTAAAAATCGAGTTTGGTGCACCGAAAAACACTTAAGATCTTACTGCTCCGGCTCATATTACTTAAATGATGTAGAAATTAATAGATACACGCGACTGTTGGCGATTTAAGAACACTAATTTAAGCATTGTCCGATACAATAGATGGCAACAGACATTTGGCAGAACTAAGCGGTATAGTATTTGTAGAATTATACCGTTGATCTTTTGACTGCAATAAACCCTCATTATCCCTTTGACCATAAAATAAATAATGAAATCCCACATTTTAAAACCTTTTCTAGCAGAGCCGGACCAGGTACAAATTCAATTTATACCTATGCCTGATTCATATATAAATACAAACTGATTTTTAATAATTTTAGTCTTTAGTGGTTTTCCGGCGAGTAATTTTTAGTTAGGCTTATTTTAGTGGTAGAATGTGGCGTCCTTGGAATTGTGCTGATAGGGGGCATCTTCAAGTGTCATTTTTAAAAGAAAGCATTTATCTACCGATGCCAAACTAATAATTAAAAATGTGTATCAATCTTTGTTGAGTAGAAATTTTATTTCGATTGATGCTTTAGCAGAGACGTCTACTTTGACAACTCCTTTATCTTCGGTAAGAGACATAGTACTTAAACCTGTTAATCCTAGAAAAATCGGAGTGATTCTGGCACATTTAGAAGCATTGACGAAAATGACATGGATTTATTAAGAAGAAAGATTTACCAAATGTATGAGGTACAAACTGTACCCACTTTGATTTCTCTCAAAAAGCGGTTGATTAAAGACGAAACAAATATCTCTTGTTGCCTTTCAAGCCTTAGGAAAATATTGCGTAAAATGGGTTTTAAGTACCGAAGCATTAATAAAAGACAAACATTAATGGAATCTCAACGTTTACGGGAATGGAGACTTAAATATTTAACAGCTGTTAAACAATTTAGAGAAGAAAATCGTCCAATTATTTACCTTGACGAAACATGGTTCGATACCCATGACACTCCAAGAAAAGGTTGGGATGATTCTTCCAAAAAATGTCAAACCAAGGCACCATCAAATAAAAGCAAAAGAATCACAATATTACATGCTGGTTCAGAGAACGCGTTTGTTCCAAATTGTCTGTTGCTTTCAGCTAAAAACATAGCAGATTCTTCTTTAGATTACCATCAAGATACCATTAAGATAACTTTTTGAGGATTGGTTTAAACATAAAATTCTTAAAAATATACCTGAAAATAGCGTCATTGTAATGGACAATGCTAGTTATCATAGTCGGCAAGCAAAAATCATTCCCAATTCTAATAATACAAAAGCAGAAATTCAAAATTTTATGATTAAAAATGATTTATATTTTGAAGAAACTTACAAAAAACGAGAACTGCTAGAAGTATTAAAAGCTTTTAAAATAAATAAGGAATACGAGTGTGACAAACTTGCAGCAAAAAATGGACATACAGTGTTGCGTCTTCCTCCATACTATTGTATATTCAATCCTATTGAGCTAATATGGCACCAAATAAAATCCAGTATTAGGAGAAATAATATTTCTCCTACATTAAATGCATCTGTAGTAGAATTAATTAAAAACGAAGTAAGAAAAATTTCTGCAGACAGCTAGAAAAACTGTGTACAGCATGTGCTTAAGGTGGAAAATTCTTACAATTGTATGATTACAAATGTCCAACCCTTAATTATGAGTTTAGGTTTAGATGAAGATAGTGATACAGAGTTAAATTTTGAATAAATTATGAATAGTTTTTACAATTTAATTAATTTTTATTGTACTTGTTATCCTAATAGTTATACTTTTAAATTATATTATTTTCAATTATCATTAATTGTTATCATTATTTTACATTTACTATAGGGACCTACCTAAAACTAAAAATACCTATCTATTTATTTTAAATTATAAAAATAAATCATGTGGTGTAGGTACATTTTCAAGCCGAGCCTGATCCCATTTAATCCCCTTTAAAGAGGTTGAGGCGTATAACTAAAATAGGGTTTAATCAGGTAGTTTATTTTTGGCAGTAAGAGTCAACGGTATAATTCTGCAAATACTATACCCGGTTTTATCAACCTACCCGGTTTTGTCCAACTCTCCCCTACAAAATGGTTGTCATTAATGAAAGCTGAAGGCAATGCATAGCTCGTTGTTTCTATTATTGCTGGGTATGTAAAATATTTTTTCCTAAAATAGAATTGCGTTCGAACCAACATACTTTCTCTGAAACATTTTCCGAAATACCTTTTTTTCTGCCGTGACTAGTTTAAAGGGTAAATGCAGTGGTCAGGTGTGTTCCTTTTACTACCATAATAGTACTCTCTATGGCTCTTTCGGCCAATTCTAGAAGATATATAAAAATTAATAAAATTTTTTGGTTATTTAACTTTATTTTATTTCTTACTACCTTCCTACCGATAATGTTAATGTTTAAATTCAACCTGCATATCTACTTAATTCTACAACAATATTTTATTCCTGATAAGTCCCCGTTAAACTCATTTAACAAAGCTTTTGTTTAGCGACATCAAGCAACAGCTAGCTGATAAAACGATTCCATAAATCTGTTTTATGTCTTTGTGCGCACATGCTTGAGAGGACAGAAAGCGTTAAAGCGTTATAAAAGATTTCGCTGATCATTATTGGTAGATAAGTTGCCCATTTAAATTTGGAAAATGTCGGGCAGTTAAAAAAAGCTAAATAGACGCACTTATACGGAAAATTAGACATGCATTAAATTAATAAATGTTATTTTAAATCTATATTTAAGTCCACAGCAGTCTACACACAAATGTATTTGCTTTTAGGATTTTTTTCTTCCTGTTTAATAAACCTTGATAATTCCTATTTACATACAGTGAAAATATACAGAGTGTTCGGTAGGTATGCAGCAAACTCTAGGGAGCGAGTGAGGCAAGTTAAAATAAGTCTAATAGTGTTTAATTTTTTTTCTACAGTGGCATAAAAATGGAAATATCAGTCTAATGAGGGAACCCAGCGATTTACTGTTATGGTTGTATTTTTTTAACACGCTTTTATTAGCTTCACCTGATGTATGTTTGTTTGTAACCGACATCTTTGATCCCGATTTTGACCCAGTTTAAACGGTCAGATTTAATTTACATTTTCTAGACTTATCAAGAACCGCTGACAATACAATAATTTGATAAGTTTATCTCATTATCCTGATCAGGATCGCCGGAATTAAATCATTTCCTTACAGATCCTCTGTATGAGTGTGAGAGAGATAGAGCTCACCGTATGCGCATGCGTACTATCTACCTACTTTCCGGCTCAAGCACTCGGCTTAAGAGTGGTACATTCTTTCGCTATCAGTTGGTTTGTTGGCCGAGCTGGTTTGTTCGGGTTTGTGGATCCAATGCTTTGAATCTAGCCATTTAAAAAAAATGGATCCACTGCTTTAAATCTAGCCATTTCAAAAAGTCATTGTTAAATTAGTAACAGTATTCCATCTCTACTCCGGACCTCTCTATGACTATCTCTACTCAAAAAAAAACTTTTTTCTTAACAATAACTCAAACTAAAAAATTAAAAATAAATATAGTTTAAAAAAACTAAAAAACACGCTTTAATAATTAATCAAACTAAAAAGCGGAAAATAAATATAGTTTAAAATAATTCTTGAAATTCTTAATATAGGCAGAAAATAATAATGAACGATAAACATTAGTATTATTGTGAAAAAGCGTGGGGCGCTTTGTGCTATATTTTGCGTATATCGAGCTCCCCACGCTTTTTTTACAATAAACTAATGTTTATCGTTCATTATTATTTTCTGCCTATATTATTAAGAATTTCAAGAATTATTTTAAACTATATTTATTTTCCTCTTTTTACTTTGATTAATTATTGAAGCGTGTTTTTTAGTTTTTTTAAACTATATTTATTTAAGCAATGGTTTTTCCTTTGGGGTTGTAATCTTTTGATTCTTTTAGTTCTGAGTTAGCATTTATTTGCTTAATCTTAAATTAATAGTTTTTGATGAATGCCTCGAGTACTGCGAATATTTTGGAATAATATTATTTTACCTTAGTTTAAATATTCTTTCTGTTAATATTCTGTGCTTTAAATACTCAAATGCCTAAGCATGAGCTGGCAACATTTTTATGTCTTTTGTTTCATACGTTTGGTTGTGGAATTTCTTTTAATTTTAACAATTATAATTAAAAAAATAAAAAATTAAAATTATAATTTTACACTTTCCACAGATGTTTATTTTGACTTTGACATGTCTCGCAACGCAGTTGCTTCTTCAAAGGAATACATAAAAATGGAAGTTGTTTTTTTTAAAGGTATAACTTAGGTGTAACAATAAACTTGCAGGTAATTTTCAGGTTGTTTAAATTGTTGGAAAAACCACTAATAATGTTTACAGACTAATTAAACAGATTCAAAAGAGGTGATCCGTTTAAATCCAATTGATAATTAAGAAGAGTATTGAATGATGAAAGAGTTTTGGACTTCCATTGTCTTTAGTTGTTTTAAACCACAACGTTTTAACTGGTAAGTGTCTCCAGACGTCTTCAGGTGAATACTAAATAAGTAAAGTAACTACAGGACTATTTATACTAGCTAGGTGCTGCACTAAAGCATAACTGAGGTGGGTGCAGTCATGCGTTCAGTTGGCACGCGATTTTATCCTAAGATTACATCTATCTAACAAAGGTTTCCAGATATTTCTTATGTCTAAGGATGGTTTACTAAAGCAGCCTGGGTTCTGGTGAATCGCAGCAGCTTCCTTGAACTTTCTTTTCCTCCAGTGTGGTTCCTTATGTAGGATTTCAGCTTCTGACCACATGATATGGTGACCATGTTTCCAGGCATGGTCAGCTGCACCTGACTTTTCGGTCTCTCCTTTTAACGTATTGTTTTTGTGTTCTTTAATCCTTGTTTCTAATGGTCTTAATGTCTCACCTATATAGGATTGGCCGCATTCGCAGGGGATCTGGTAGACGCAGTATTTCCTATCTTTTTGAGTTGTGGGCTTTGTCTTCGTCAGGTGGCTTCTTAGGGTGTCCCTCGAGTTGAATACGGTGTTGATGTTATATCGTTGTCCTAGTCTTCTTATTTTCTCAGATACTCCTTTGACATACGGAACATTGAGTGTTGGTTGTGCCTCTCTGTTTGTTTCTTGTGCGTTGGGTCGATTCTTACGATTTTCCAATATTGTGTCGACTAATCTTGTGGGGTAGCCATTTTTGTTGAGATCGGTCTTGATTTGGTCAGTTTCTTTTTTAAGTGCTTCTTCCGAGTTACAGATTGTGATTGCTCTATCTACGAGGGTTTTAACTATGCCATGTTTCGTACTGTTTGAGTGATTTGATCTAAAATTGAGATACTGACCTGTACGTGTGGGTTTTCTGTATACTGACGTTTGGATGCTGTTGCCATTTTTCTTCACGTTGACATCTAGGAACGGTAATTGGTTATTTTCTTCTTTCTCCATGGTGAATTTGATTGTCGGTGTTAAGCTATTAAGGTGATTTAGAAATATCTTAGTTCCTCATCGGTTCCATTCCAAATAATGAAGGTGTCATCCACATATCTCAGCCACATATCTCAGCCACATTTTTGGTTTCTTCTTTGCATGTTCCATTGCTTTGGATTCAAACCATTCCATGTAAATGTTGGCGATTATTGGCCAGAGAGATGAGCCCATCGGTAGTCCGTCTACTTTCAAGAAAAGGATAGATTCTACAAACAAGTACACAAACCTATTTATTTCTAAGGATTCAAGCAAATTTAATTTTGTACTTTTGTTTTCAATGTGCAAGATATCGTAGTTATGATTAAATGTTAACTTGTAAACAAAATTAAATTTGCTTGAATCCTTAGAAATAAATAGGCTTAAAAATAACAATACTCTTCTTAATGATCAATTGGATTTAAATGGATCACCTCTTTTAAATCTCTTTAATTAGTCTGTAAACATTATTATTGGTTTTCCAACAATTTAAACGGTTAACCTGAAAATTACCTGCAATTTTATTGTTACACCTAAGTTATAACTTTTAAAATACCATTTTTAAGTACTTCTTTGAAGAAGCAACTGTGTTGCGAAACATGTCGAGTCAAAATAAAAATCTGTGGAACGTGTAAAATTATAATTATTTTTTTTTAATTGTTTTACCATTTATTTAACACAATTAATTATAATTATTCTAAAATATTTAGTATTCAAATAATTTTTATTTGAAACTTTTTGCATTTTTAATAATTCACGTTGAAAGCGTTAGTAAGTTTGCAAAAAGTTTTAATTTTATTCGGATATGGGAGTTAAACCGACGAACTAAAATATTTCGACAAGACAGGTCGATATATTATTCTGAACCTCGCTCTCGGTGCAGGTTCAAATATTCAACTTCACGCAAGAATATAATAATATATAATGATGTATTTAATAAGGCTATATTGCAGTAATATTGTCGCTTAATTGGCTATTGTCAAATAACTGTGAAAATCGTATTTAATTTTACTAATATCGATCTTGTTAACCGTATACCTACCAACAAGTGCGTTGCCAGGGCATGCCAATAGTTGGCATTTGAATAATTTGAAGTAGTAAAAAATAGTTAATGAATTAAAAAAGTACTTGTACCAAAAGCGAACATTACATAATTCCATACACACGGAAAAAAATATATACTATAACCAAGAGTGATAGGCTTCAATTAAGGATACACTAGTTTCGTATACATATCCGCAAGAGCAAGTATGCTTGTTATTCAAAGCATGGTATTCTTAAAATGACACAGTCACCATTACTTCTTTAAGGGTCAACAAGCTAAAAGAGAGTATTGTAATCCGTACATCAAAGCATGCCTTAACTTAAAACAAGAGTAAGTAACCCTGGCATAAGTTTAGTAGTATTTTAACCAATATTAAGTTATCATAATGTAAAAGCAAGTAAACTTTAGGTGAGTATTCGTTATCCTTATCTCAATTTAATTCTAATCTAATGCTGAAAGTAAGCAAATATAGGACAAATACAGCTATTCTTGAAATTAAGTAATTAAACATTTAATTCAACATCAAATAATCTTTCATTGAGTATAGTAATATTAAAATGAACCACTACTGTTCCTTGGTTTAATAGCGAGTACACTTAAAGTAACATTATTAATCTTTTATCTAATGGCTGCCTTTAGTTGACCCATGTGCAAGTCAGCTAGACTTAGCTGCAAACACAAATCTGGTAAGTCTATGGTTTAAGATTCGGAAACACCAGGGCCACCAGGCCGACTGCAAAGCAATTAAAAAAAATATATAAGTAACATTAACATTACGCGATTCATATCGACATAAGTTACGAAAATATCCCCATATTGCAGACCTTATTTTTATGGATTATAAATCACTTGAAATAAAAGCTAAACTTTGTTATTCTGCCTCTGGTTGTGAGGACCACATGTTATATGAAATTTAGCATATACTTCTTGCAGAAGAAAGCTAATAATTATTAAAACAAAGTACATTTCGTTTAGTTTAGTACGAGGAATAGTAAGGAAAGAAATTCAGTGCAACCGTATATTTTTAGATTACTTCTATTAACATGAAAATATTCCAATCCATATTAACTACATTAACTAACAAAATATCTTAACTCTTATATTTTATTATATAAAATAAAAACTCTTACTTAGGTACTTATATAGAACACTCTTGTAGGATTTCTTCCATAACTTACGCATTAAACTAAACAAAATCACAAATAAGGCTACCGATGCCGATTGGTCGAGGCGTCGAGGTCAACAGTCAAATGACAAGCTTATGTCTATTTGTTTCGAACTGAAAAATCAATTCAAAAGTAATATATTTTCAAGTTAGTGTATAATAACTATTTGTTTAAATATATGTATCATCCCCATAAAGATAACCTTGTTTTTATTAAAAAGTTGACAACAGTTATGCCAATTCATATAGACTAGTTGTTTTAAGTTAAGCAATTCTTAAAACAATATAAAGTAAAATTTAATCTAACCTTATTCCCATTCTTTATTTTAAAGTAATCTCTCTTATTGACTTAGAAGTAGCTGTAATTAAGCATTAAGCCGAAATTATGGTTGTCTTAACTGCCAAAAATAGAACAATTATACATTCAAGTTTATTCTTTTCTTGGACTAACCATTTTATTTTAATTCAAGTATAGTAGCGCTTTATGTTAGGCTAATTTTTCAAGAATAGATTAATTTTCAAATCAGATTGGGATTTTTTTCCGTGCAGTGCATTGGTTATAATAAATAATAATAAATAAATTTTTAATGGTTGAGGCCTTTACTTGATGGAAATTCATTATAACTCAATGAAAGACAATTTATTTTGTCAAATATTCACTTTTATTGAAAAGCTTTTTCTTTACACGACGCGTTTCGCTACATTGCAGCTTCTTCGGGTGTAACAAAATGGTCTAGAGTCTAGATACTTACTTACTGAATTCAGGTATACACTTTACGAGCTTAATTATATGTTCTTAACACTGTTTAGGTATTGTAAACTTAAATATTATTGTCGGTATAATATATGTTAATCTTATGGGAAATCCAAAGAACCCTATTTAGATTATTGACACAGATTTAGCAAAGGGGAACTATTTAGTTCTAATTAGTCGTTTAATAATGCACCGGAATTTTTCAATCGATTTATTTCTAAACTTTCCAAAATATTAAGTTGACCCTTGTTTTCAATAAGTACATGTGTTCCTTTATCTGCTAACAAATTTAACCACGAATTATAAATGTAATTGGGTCGTTGTCAAATTTCGCGCAGGTAACCGTGACTAAAAATGATAAAATTATAAAAAAATAAAAATACTTAAACATGACTTCTCTTTGTATCCATGGCTGTTAAAATAACTGACTTTTGTCTGTTACAGTCGGCCGCAATGTTTAACTAATAATTTATGATTTATTCCAGATTTTGTGGGTTAGGGTGTAAAAAATATACAACTCTGTTATCAATTTATTACAAAATTAAACAATTCAGTTCCAAATATTTTGGCCTTAATGTTAATTACAGTCTTTTATCTTATAATCACATTTAGAATCACAACATTTTTTTAAAGTTTAACAATAATGTATTTAAATTCCGAACAACTCTGTTGCTTCTTGAATTTTAAAAGACATTAAATTTTCCCTAATCACTCTAAATATTAATATATTAACTGCAAACTATAACATATGATCGTATAAATATCTAACAAATTAACGTATTGTTATATTACCATATTATATTAATTAGCTTTTTATAAAAATCTTTAGTATGTCCTTTAATCCTTGGGGACAGATAAGTAACAGGGTTGTAACACAGTAACATAGTTGTTATTTTTTTTATCTTACTTGACTATGTTGCACTCGGTTGCGCTTGAGATCTTAATAACATTATAAGCTTAAATATTAATATCGTTTTACATATAAAATTTAAGTCTAAAGCTAAAAAATATAGGCATATTCAACCCTGTTACCACGCGCTGGTAACAGAGTTGTGTAGTAACAGAGTAGTAAATGTTACATTCCATACAACATAAATCATAGAGTAAAGCGTAAAGTATACTTTTTTTTTCATATTTAGAATATTTACCTCTTTGACAACATACTGAACCTAAAATAATTAAAAATTCATTGATATACTCACGTAATAGATAGGTAACAGACAGATTGGTTGCACAATAAAAACACGCTGCCTGTACAACGCCTCACGGCCGCCTCACACCTCCTATATCCCTCCCGCCGATCTAACGATCAACCACGATTAATACAAACATCCCGTCCAAGCTAGTACAAAGTCTAAGCAGAGCCATCTCTATTTTAAGTTGCGATTTTCTCGGTAACATAGTGGTCCAGACAGTTTCACATCATACGCGGGACCAAGTTTTAAAAAATATTTATTAAGTAAATTTTGATATTTACTGCTTTTAAGACATATTTTATAAATATTAAAAATATTCCGTTTATGGTAATAATTTATTTAAGCTAGGTTCATATAATAGAAAATGAAGTTATTTGATCTTTATTATAGGGGAGTGGTACTAGGGACATATAGAATTTAGATGGAAAACCACTCTGTTACCAGAAATGACCACAATGTTACTTTAGAACAAAAATTAAAAAATTAAAATCAAGTCTTTAGTTTAGTAATCAATGTTTATTAGTGTGATGTATTTTGTATTTAATGTAAAATTTGTAAGAGATTGTGTGATTATTACTAATAAAAAAAAGAACACAGTTGAGGGACAAGTTTACCTGCGCGAAATTTGACAACGACCCAATTATTAAACAAACGGCTATTCATCATCTATGATTGATACCATAATATCGAAAAAACTAAAAAATAAGGATATTTCTAAAACCTACCCTCTTATAAAGGAACAACCAGGCCTCTTTAAAACTATCACTTATTTTGGAAACTCATGGGATAAAATTAAAAAAACACCTTAATCAAAGGAACATCAACGTCGCTTATAAAACTAACATTTCCTTGGGAAAATTTTTAAAAAACTATAAATCAAAAAGCAACAAGGATACTAAATCGGGGGTTTACCAATTAAATTGTGGCTATTGTCCCAAAACTTATATAGGCCAAACAGGTCGATCATTTAAAACGAGAATTTTGGATCATAGAAGAAGTTTTCTCAGTCAAAAAACCGACTCAACTTATTCTAATCATCTTTTACAGGAACAACATAATTTTGATAACAAATTTTAAAATTTTACATATTGGAAACAAGGGTCAAAAACTTAATCTTTTGGAAAGTTTAGAAATAAATCGATTGAAAAATCCGGTGCATTATTAAACGACCAATTAGAGCTAAATAGTTCCCCTTCGCTAAATCTGTGTCAATAATCTAAATAGGGTTTTTTGGATTTCCCATAAGATTAAGATAATATATTATACCGACAATAATATTTAAGTTTACAATACCTAAACAGTGTTAAGAACATATAATTAAATAATTAAGCTGGTAATGTGTATACCTGAATTGAGTATCTAGACCATTTTGTTATTGTACTGAAATAAAATTAGTTAGCACCATACACCCGAAGAAGCTATAATGTAGCGAAACGCGTCGTGAAAAGAAAAAGTTTTTCAATAAAAGTGAAAATTTGACAAAATAAATTGTCTTTTATTGAGATATTTATAAATTTCTAAAAATTGCTTATTTGTATAAATCTGACACATTTATTAGAGCTTAAAATATTTCCAAGCGCCAATGTAAAAAGATAAACCGTTAGCTAAAATTTTATTCTTTATTTTTATTTAATTGAAATACAAATACAACAAAATTTAAAAATATTAAATAAATCTGCAACAATGCGCTAAATAAAACAATTTGTGTCAGTAAAATTACAAGCTGGTAAGGCTATAAGACCTTTTTGTTGTGCCAGAATAGAATTGCCAATTTAATACAGTGGACATTATTACCAATGTTTATATTTTATTGCAAGGGTCCAAATTGGGAAATAAATAACTTTCCTTAACGTTGCTTTATATAATATATATATACCTGAAACCTAAGATTAATGAAAATAGTAAATCAAATATTCCGATTTATTTTATATAAATAATATATCTTTCGTGTAATGTTTAATTTTTTTTGCTTAGGGAGTGGGATCTTCTTTATTCCCTTAAGAGCAAACACTAGTGACGCCTTCGCCATTTCGTATTTTGATCAATATTATCACATTTTTTATTTCTATGAGTATAATTACCGACAGTTTTTTTGCTTTCATTACTGTATTAATTTTTTTTAATTTAAAACGGTTGGTAATTGCTACCAAAAGACTACTTTTTAGAGAAAAGGAAAAATAAACGAAATACTTCGTATACAGGGTGTTTTTTTAAGGTCGACGAGCGGACATATCTCGGAAACTACTGGGCATAGAAACTCAGGAAAAGAAAAATGATAATCAAAGTGGCCATGAGAAAATTCTGGAAATAATTTTTAAGTTCCGCATTTTGCCGCAAGAGGGCGTTATTGAAAAGTAAATTTTATAATTTTACATAACTCCGAAAATTCCACATTAAGGTATATGTTTGATAACACCATTTTAAAGCTTGGACAATTATGCATCATTTTGTTCTTATGCTCATTGGCGTACCGACTTTAATAAGAGTGTGGGAAGCTGTTGAAAGTGTAATCATTTAAATCGCTGCAACTTATAAACAACTTATCCGATTTTAGCAAACTAAAGACTGTTTGGAAGAGAAATGTATGCACTTTCACCAATCGTATTTAGTTGTCCATAATAGTTCTCAAAAAAAATGCTAGAGGGCGCAATTTGCAATAACAATACATTTTTTGATTTTACTCCGAAAAAATAAATCATACGGTATAATTATGATACCATAATCGAAAAGTAGATGAAATTTGCTAGAAAAAATATTAAAACCGCAGCTCGATATCTCCGTTCGTTTCAGCGTTATCGCCAATAGAATTATTTTTAAAACTTTAAATGAAGAAGCGATTGTTTTCATAGTTTTGTGGTCAAGCATTCCATGACAAAAAACATTTTTAAACTTTATGGCTTTATAGGTTTGTCTCTCATTATTCTAATTGCCAAAAAAACACTCTAGAATTAATGGCATAATCATCGAAAACGTGTAATTTAGGCGTAACTCTATTAATATGATATTTAAAAAAATAAATCTAGATAGCTGTGAAATAAAATCGAAAAATTTCCATGGAGATAAAACAAATGCAAATAGTTGTCAACTAATTTCATTTCGAAAGGTGTTGGCAAAAGTTTATCCGTAATTCGTCTTGAATTTCTTGATAGAAAATTGTGCTACATTGACATGGCTTATACCAATGCCGAGGCTTACGATATGCTAGCCGTATATTTTGAATGTTTTCAAAATGCGCCCATAGCGGAACGCAAATTTGCTGCCAGATACCCTGAACGAAGACACTATGGCAGAAGCAGTATTTCGGCGAATGGCAGTATTCTTGAAACAAACGGGAAGTATATAAGACGCATTCCAGTTCCTATCAGAAGACGTCCAGTAGGGAATGAAGACAACATTATAAACGTTCTTGCGTACGTGGAGGCCGATCCGCATTTAAGCATAAGAGAAATTTCGTTAGACCTAGGTATAAGTTGTTTTGCAGTGTTCCAAATTCTAAGGGATTTTAAGCTGCATCCGTATCATGTAGTTTTACATCAGGCCCTTTCAGAAAGTGATTATGACAGACGGCTCGACTATTACTATTGGCTAAGAGGGATGTGTAACGAGAATCCTTAATTCCTCTCCCAAGTTTTATGGACTGATGAAGCCAGTTTCAGTAGCTGTGGTAGAGTTAATTTACATAATATGCACTATTGGTTACGAACAAATCCTCACTGTATGCGCGAAGTGGATCACCAAAACAGGTAACGTGTTAACGTGTGGTGCGGAGTGTTAGGACACAGAATTATCGGACCGTTTATTTTTAATGCTTATCTAAATGGTGAATCTTACTTAAACTTTTTACAAAATGACTTGCCTATCCTTTTAGAAAATGTTTCTATTGGCCTAAGAACAACCATGTGGTATCAACATGATGGATGCCCGGCACACTTTTCGCAAAGGGTCCGTGATTCTTTAGATGTTGGATATCCAAATCGCTGGATTAGAAGGGGTAGTTTGTTTGCGTGGCCACCTAGATCCCCGGATTTAACTGTGCTAGATTTTTATCTGTGGGGTCGAATAAAAGACATTGTTTATAATACGCGACTAACCACACGAGAAAACATGATTGAGCGAATTGTAAATGCAATGAATTCAATTTCACAAGTGAAATTGAAACAGCTGTCTCTAGTTCTAGAAGAAAAATTAATAGTTGTATTTTGCACGACGGAGGTCATTTTGAACATTTTTAACGTATTTCAATTGTTTTTAAAAAGCTTTCCATGACTATTATATCAATTTTCCCTTTGATAGTTTCCCATAATTATTTCAATACTGTTTTATGGCCTTGAAATACGCTCCAAATTTTGTCTTTTACATGATTTGGACTAGTCCTAAGCCTAGATAAAGTGCGAAGGAATGCACGGAATATAACAAATCAAAACCCATAATACTAAATCAACCTACCCATCTACGAAACTATGAAAACAATCGCTTCTTCATTTAAAGTTTTAAAAATTATTCTATTGGCGATAACGCTGAAACGAACAGAGATATCGAGCTGCGGTTTTAGTATTTTTTCTAGCAAATTTCATCTACTTTTCGATTATGGTATCATAATTATACCGTATGATTTATTTTTTCCGGAGTAAAATCCAAAAATGTATTGTTATTGCAAATTGCGCCCTCTAGCATTTTTTTGAGAACTCTTATGGACAACTAAATACGATTGGTGAAAGTGCATACATTTCTCTTCCAAACAGTCTTTACTTTGCTAAAATCGGATAAGTCGTTTATAAGTTACAGCGATTTAAATGATTACACTTTCAACAGCTCTCCCCACTCTTATTAAAGTCGGTACGCCAATGAGCATAAGACCAAAATGATGCATAATATGTAAAATTTTAAAATTTACTTTTCAATTACGGCAAAATGCGGAACTTAAAAATTATTCCCAGAATTTTCTCATGGCCACTTTAATTATCATTTTTCTTTTCCTGAGTTTCTATGCCCAGTAGTTTCCGAGATATGGCCGCTCGTCGACCTTAAAAAAACACCCTGTATATTACCAAGCTGAGAAATTCGGTGACAGCGGAGGTCATAAATAGTGTCGATACTGTCAATTAAGCATGCCGTTATATGAATTTTGAAGAGGTGTCGTCGTGGGTTTCTACATTATAATTAGTTATACAGTCCTTTCTTTACGCTAAATAACTTTTAGGATTTATACAGCAAGTTATTGTTTTTAGGGTAATTTTAAAAACTATTCGGATTTAAAAATAATAGCTGGGATATACAGCCTGTGCGTAAATTGGTTTACCAAATTGAAAACTTTTTTATTGTCAATTTGTGGAAAAAATTTATTATTTATAGAAACTTGTGCTTTAAAAAATGTTAAGATTAGTGATGCCGCCGAGACGAGAAATTCTCGTGTCTCGTCTCGTCTCGTCTCGACGAGACGAGAGTGAAATTTTTTCTCGAGACAAGTCACGAGACGAGACTAGAGAAGACCGTTTCTCGTCGAGAAATTTCTCGTTTTTTCTCGAATTTTCTCGTTTGTTAGAACACTGAATTTTAGGTATTGGACCAGTGCTGAAGCCTTTGAAAATGGAAAAAAGTGAAACAAAATAATAGTAGGATGAAACCCATTGGAAAAGGAAGAGAATAGAACAAAAATGAAAGGAAAAATAAATTACGGGCGATCCGAGGTCGGGAAGGGGGGGAGGGGGGGTTTTAAGGGTAGAAAACGATTTATCTCGATTTCCGGTAAAACTGCAAGTCCTATGGAAAAACGTTAAATTGCAAAGTTGTAGGTAATAAAAAGATCTACAACTTTTCTTTTTACACTTTTTTCATATAACCTCAAAATGTATGTGAAAAATTCAAATAACCAAGTTTTTTGTTTTTTATTTTTATCTTTTACAAACATTTTTTTTTATCCACGAAATTTGGTGAAAACTTACCTTTTTATGTCCTAAACACACTGTAATTTTTTTGATTTAAAATATTTATTTTTTAACCTTATTTTGACTTAATATCGAAAAAACACCCTAATTTTCAATCGAAAATTCTCACGTCAAAATATTTGCTTTTTTAAAAAACTCGGTAGGCTTTTTGTTCGTTGAAATCTCTACTTTCTGATGGTGGTAAAAAAAATATACATTACTATGGTAAATGTTCTCAAAAAAATGCAAAGAAATTAAAAAAACTCGAATCCGAATTTTTTTTTTAGATCAATATGTACAATTTTGAGCTATTTATTAAAATTTATACTTTAATTACTCAAAAAACGTAAGATTTCATGTTACATTGACAAAAAAAAGTATAAATTTTAATAAATAGCTCAAAATTGTACATATTGATCTAAAAAAAAAATTTCTGATTCGAGTTTTCTTCATTTCTTTGCATTTTTTTGAGAACATTTACCATAGTAATGTATATATATTTTTAACACCATCAGAAAGTAGAGATTTCAACGAACAAAAAGCCCACCGACTTTTTTTAAAAAGCAGATATTTTGACGTGAGAATTTTCGATTGAAAATTAGGGTGTTTTTTCGATATTAAGACAAAATAAGGTTAAAAAATGAATATTTTAAATCAAAAAGATTACAGTGTGTTTAGGACTTGAAAAGGTAAGTTTTCACCAAATTTCGTGGATAAAAATTTTTTTTGTAAAAGATAAAAAAATAAAAAACCAAAAACTTGGTTATTTGAATTTTTCACATAAATTTTGAGGTTATGTGAAAAAAGTGTATATACAAAAGTTGTAGATCTTTTTATTACCTACAACTTTGCGATTTAACGTTTTTCCACAGGTCTTGTAGTTTTACCGGAAATCGAGATAAATCGTTTTCTACCTTTAAACCCCCCCCCCCCCCTCCCCCCCTTCCCGACCTCGGATCGCCCGTAATTTATTTTTCCTTTAATTTTTGTTATATTCTCTTCCTTTTCCAATGGGTTTCATCCTACTATTATTTTTTTTGGTTTTAAAAATTATCGACCCTGGTCTATATCTCCTAATATATAGACAGAAAACAGAAAAATAATGTGTTTAACGTTCTCACTCTATCGTATTGTGAAGGCATTTACCTTGAAACAGATATTCAAGAGAACAGAATCAAATTGTCTAGCCTCTTTCTTCTGTCTACGGTTAGTAGTTGACATTTTTAAATAATTAACCAAATCTGAAAGAAAGCATTTTCGATTGAAAACACAATATCGAAAAGGACCCCAGTCAAATTTCATTCACAAGGCGAAAGGCGATAGATTTTGACTAAATTTAACAATTTTGTATTAAAAATTCGAAATTCGCCAAAAACTTCTCACACAAAAATCATTAATAAAAGTGTGAATTTCATTTCATATCTCTCTTACCAGTTTTAATATTTGACAATACTTTCATAACACCCTGTATATGAACCGAAACTTTATTAGCAAATCACAGATAAAGACAACGGAGGGCCATGAAACTAGTGTTATTGAAACAATAGCATTAAGTTAATAGTCTCAATTATGACATTAGTAAATAAATTAAAAATAAAAAGTCTAATATAATAGGTAAAGTGACATTCAGTACGAATGATTCAAGTGTATGCCTTATTTTGCCTCATTTTATTACACAGGTCTCAGACATAAATTTGGCTATTGAAAATAATTATTAAGTGCGGTAAATGATTCTTTTCCGCACGAGGTGGCAGTTGCATGAACGGCTCGAAGCAAGTCCGGGCATGCCACTAAGTGAGTGTGGAAACGGAACTTTTCGCACATGTTACTTACAATATTTTTCCTAATTGCGTAAAATTAAGCTTGTTCGTAATAAATTTTTGTATTTTTTGGGTAAAAGGAGCAAAAAATAAAGTGAATTTTTAAATTTTGAAATGTCAAATAGAGCATTTTCGGAAATACTTCTTTAAGTTCTTTCTCTTGCACTTTCTATTAATGTAATAAAAAAATTAAGGTTTTTCCCCGGATGACATTATGGGCTGATCCCTTTATTTAGTCGAATATTTTCCAAACTATTGCAGTTAATTATGCCCCGAATTATGCCAAAAAATAAATAATAAAAGAAGGGTAGTTCCATTATGAATCAATTATTATTATTATAAATCGTTCTCTATTCTGTATCTTTTACCACCCCGTATATTTTGGACTGAAAATACCTCGGTGCCAAGCCTATTACATTACGTGAATTATGTCTTATGGCCGCTTGCAATATTTTGTTGATCTAAGAAAAATAGTCAAAAGTCACATGACTAACAAACCGACTTATATTAAACCCTTCTGCGAGACGACCAGATACTTTTAAATGTTTACCCCCTATAAGATTCGTATAAAAAAATATTTTTTATGATTCCCTACTCACGAGAAAAAACGAGACGAGACGAGACAATGGCACTCTCGAGCGAGAAAAACGCGTTTCTCGTCGAGACGAGATAAAAAAAAATTCTCGCCTCACGAGACGAGACGAGAATGGGCCAATTCTCGTCTCGTCTCGTCTCGCGGCATCACTAGTTAAGATTGGCATAAACATTTCTTTTTAATAGCATAAAAACTTCGGTGTACAGGAAACCCACTTACACGGGGCAATACCTTAATCACGGATCGAATCATTCAAACTCCATAAAACAGGGCATAGTTCAAACTCTTTATTACCGAGCATCTAACATTTGCAACAATCCGGAAGACCTTAATATTGAAATTTCAAATATCAAAAAAGAATGGTTACCCTGAAACCTTTGTAACTAATACCATTTTAAAACTTAAAAATTGCAAAGTAAAAACTAATACAGAAACGAAAGAGGAGCAAGCATTTCTTACAATACCTTATGTCAAGGGGATTTTTTGAAAAGATTCGAAGGATAACCAAAAACTATAATGTCAAAACAGCCTTCAAATCCGGAAATACGCTGAGGAGCTTACAAAAGTAAAACCCCCCGTAATAAAAACACAAAAAATTGTATCTATCAAATCCCTTGCGAGTGTCGCGAATCGTACATTGGAGAAACAAAAAGACCTCTTCCCGTACGAGTTAAAGAACATCTGAAACATACTCAAAGAGGTCAAACTTCGACATCAGGTATAGCGGAACATGTATGGACCAACCAACAGTATATACAGTGGTCAGAGGCCAAGGTTTTGGACACGGAACAGCACTGGCGAAAACGAAAATTTAAAGAAGCAGCTTTCATGAATCAAAATACCCATATGTAAACCAAGTATAGATATCCCCAATATCTGGAAGCCTCTTCTTGTCCAAAATCAACAGCTCAAACTTCACACTCCAATAAGCACGTAGGCGGAGTCATCAAGCTTTATTGCACATGGATAGTATTTAAGACAGTAGCCTTAGAATTATAATTTAGTTTACACTTAAAAACGGTAGGAAAGTCCGACAAGGAAATTTTTTAAATTTCTTTTTAATGTACAGGATGTCACCGTCATGTTTTGCATTACTTGAAAATTTATACTTTAAACATATTTGCAAAAGCATGCATCAATATTAGATATTTACGACTAGGTTTGGGATCAAAATCAGCCCTAACAATACGACAAATTAAGATTCAAAATGATAAGTACCGTGCGAGCGAAAATTATTTGCATCAAAGAAGGCATGGATTAAAAAACGTGGGGCTTTGTTTATATCACAATGATATGGGGACGATATATCTAACCAAATCTAGGTTAAAATTTTGTCAAATTCACATTATGATAAGATATGCCAAACTAATGAGTAATAAAATAAGTAGACAAATACAAATTTTTTTTTGTTGTTTACAAAATTAAGAAAGTAAGAATATACAGAAAGAAAAAGAAAAATAATTACATAAATTGCTGAAATTGGTCACCGCCATGCTACAAGCATAAATTCACACGTCTCTTCGTATTTTCGAAAGTGTTGACCAGCATCTCTGGAGAAATGTTAGCACTTTCTTGGATAATCCGTTCTTGTAATTGTTCTAAATTTGCAACTGGTGTTTTAAAAATAGTGTTCTTTAAATGAGGAAAAATGAAGTAATCCATAACGGTGATTTAGGTGGGAATTCAATGTCTGATCAAAAACTGATCAATCTGTCGTCGAAAAAATTGCGTAAGTAGTTAATAGTTTCGGCGGCTGTATGGGCGGTTGCACCGTCCTGTTGAAAATATCCAAAACGTAGTTCGTCGTCAAGTAATTGCTCCACAAATGGATTCAAAATATTGTCTCTATATCGCTGTGCTGTAACTGTGTCATGGAAAAAAATAGGAGTAACAAATCTTCTTCGGGAAACAGCTAATCAGACACCAATTTTTTGAGTGTGCAATGTGGACTCTACAAAAAAATGGGGATTTTCACTATGTACTCCACATGCGTGTATTCTGAAAATTCACATAACCGGAGAGGTGGAACCAGGCTTCATCCAAAAAAAATGTCAGGTCTAATAAACCATTTATTTCCAATAATTTTTGGGTGAACAATTAAGAGTAATTTAATTCCTGCGTCTTTCAAAATCTGCGGCTTGTATTTCTTGGAATACTTGCACTTTATAAGAAAATAAATTTAGCTGCTTTTTAAGAATAGTCCTGCATGTTCCATAAGATCTTCCCACTTCTTGGGACAGGCGTCTTATAAAATTTGTTGGCGTATTTTGCAATATTTCACGAACGTTTGCAACAAGTTTTTCTGTTCTTACAGATGGTCTTCCTGTTCCTTTTTTGGGTTGTATAGAACCTGTTTCCCTAAACACAGCCACGGTTCTTTTCAGACAATGATGAAAATCCCCGGTAATAAAAGCAACGTTAGGAAAATGTTCGTGAAAATCGTCCATGCACAAACCCGGATTGTATTGCCACTCACCATTTACTCTAACCCTGTTTCGAAAATACGCTTCAACCATAAATGTTTCGTGCTGTTCCGTAAAGCCCATTGTGAGAATTGTTCAAGAAATTGAAAAAATTAGCGATAAATCAAATTACTTGTAACGACTGTCAAAGATGACGAAATAACTGATTGATTGTTAATTTAGGTAGTTACTGACACCCAACAGGCATTAAGCTCTACGGCTAAGCATTACGTCCTTAGATGCAAGGACCTCTTCGATGCAAATAATTTTTGCTCGCACGGTATATGGATATCAACTAAGCTTTATATTGTAAATAAATTGAAATTGTTTTCTTCAAAAATAAACAAGCATTTTAATATGCACAGTTGGCGTTGTCAAGAGTATAGGATTAAACCGACTTACCCGAAAAAATTTAAAAACTTCTTAATTCTTAATGGAAAAAAGTTTAACACAAATATTTTTGAGCGACGAAATTGAAGGAAGGCCAACAGATGTCGAATTAAAGTTTTTATAATTAATTTTTGAGCTCACAAACCGCGGCTTTGCTGACTGCTGTGATTAGAAAAACGTACCACCTAAATTGTTAAAATAGCTGTCAGAATATACCCGAACATTTTAAATCTTCGTATGACTAATAAGTAAATTGTATCAGTATGGTCAGGGGCCCCCGCAAGGATTAGCGGCGCCCGCGTGCGGGAATCATTTTGGGGCCCTTTAAGTAATATACTTTTAGGATATAAGTACCTAATTTAACACTTTACAATATAGTATTTTGTACTTAATGAAAAAAAAAAACAGAAATTTTCAAACTAAAACTGTGTTTCTCATTGAATTAGATAAAAAGACACAACAGAAACCAAACAATGCCGATTAAAGAGATGTCAGAGTGGCCCAGCACTGATAAAATTAATTATTTGAATTCAAAAAATTTGCCATTCACTCAAATAAATATTTGTTTCCTATTAGCCAAACAATTATGTATTTGAATTGTACCACGAAATTATTTAAAGTTTTACTATTATTCGATTTGGTACAAATAATTTTTTATTTAGAAGTAATCGCTTTTTACAAAATTTTAGCAAATATTTATTTTATTCAAATTTCTCCTTACTTAAATGAAATGTGTTAATGATTTGAAATAAATAATTTTAAAGTTAAATTAATAAAATATTTATTTCAATGAAATTTGTACATTTTTTATTAAAGTATTTATTTGTTTACTTTTGTTCAATATGTATTTGCCGTCACGACAACTTTTTTTATTGAAATACATATTTGTTTAATTTTTGTTAAGTGTTTATTTGTAATCACAGTCGTTTATTTCCTTTCAACAATTTAATTTATTTCCTTTAAATACATTGTTGATTTCACTGAAACACATCCTTGATTTTACTGAAATTAATCCCTCTACCCCTATTCTATCCAATAAATAGAAAAAAACTAAAGGTAAATAAGGTAAAATAAAATTAAAATATTGTTGTTTAAATGCATTTATTACATAGTTAGAATAAACATCAGAACAGAAAATCTAAATAAAATGGCTGAGCAACATCGGTCATAAAACTAGTAAAATAATGTGAAAAAGTGTTTTCACAAACTATACTAATTCAAAAAAAAACGATTACTAGTTGTTAGACATAAGAGAGAACTAAGAACAAAATAGTTTAAGAAATACATATTACATTACGTTTTTTTAAATGTCATTGTATTAACAAGCAGATCATTTAACATATCAATCTTCAAAATAAATTGATTCTGCTGTATTAACTTAACGCTTAAAGATATAAATTTTTTAAAATACACAATACTTATTGATGATCAAAGAAATAAAATCATAATAAATAATACAACCTTGCAAACCAAAAATTTAAAAATACTTGCTAGTTTTCGCCATCAACTGGGGTTTACATTCCACTCAATAACTAGATAACCACTTTAAATTAGAACAAAAACTAAAGAGAGTTTAATGAATAAGGGATGGGGGCAAAATGATCTTGTTTTAGTTTTTTGAATAAGGCCAAAATGGCAATATGAAGACACTTTAAAAACTACAGTTTTATGGTCAACATTACATCTAAATAATTTTTTTGATAATTCTTTTTTGAAAAAACTAAAACTAGATCATTTAGGTTTTCAATTTTTCTTTCGAAACTAATTAATCTGGTACGATAACTTCTCAGTTGATTGGAACGTGGGAACGTACACGATAAAAACGCAGTTTTAAGGGCTCGATGGAGAGCTCTACAGTGTTAGTTTGAAAATAAAAAAAACTATTAAATTAGACAAATAAGTTTAGTAACTAGTACTATCAGTACTACTTTGACAGTAGTACTGATAGTTCGGATATACTCAATATCCAATGTGTTTTCTAGAAAATGTGTTGTCATATTCCGCATGATGAATATACAGGCCCAAAGACCTTTTTTATTGACCCTTGAAAAAGTTTTTATTAAAAACGAAACGTTGGGATAAATACAATTATTGTGTAATTTCATTGCCTGCCCTCATTCCCGCTATACTTATTCGAATTTAATTTTTTATTTAGTATGTATCTTTATACATAAAATTAAAAATAATTTATTGCCTGATTGTTTTAAAAATGTTTGTTCTTTTAATGATGACCATCATAATTTAAAAAACAAGAACTAATCAAAATGTTTATGTTGATAAAGTGTCTAAAACATTAGCCTATAAGTCTATTTTTCATAAAGGTTTGATAAAATATAATAATTTGGAAAATTCTATTAAATCTCAAATATCATTAAACCTATTTAAAAAAACTTTAAAATTACATTTAATTAAAAAACAAACTGATACGTAATATTTGATGCAACTTGCAAATTGTTTAACTTTTCTGTCTATTTCTACATTTTAAATTTAAAAATAAATCTATAAAAATTTGTTAAAGAAATGTATTAAAAAATATTTATTTCAAGCTTTTTGCTAAATAAAACATGTTACTTACTACTTACTACCATGCGAGCAAAAATTATTTGCATCAAAGCGGGCCTTGCATCTAAGGACGTAATGCTTAGCCGTGGAGCCTAATACATGTTGGTTGTTGAGCAAGTCGCTCATGTGGTGTAATAGCTTGTCTTAACTGCGTGTCTTGTTTGATGATAAGACGAGTTACTAATTTTAAAAGAGTACAATAAATTTCGTTATCAATTCGTTAATAAATAAACCAAACTCCCGGTTTCAGTTTCAGCTTATGCCGCCGCCACTGCACACAAATATACATTATCTTCATAATTATAGTTTGCCTTACGAGTCTGTGGCGACGACGTCTGAGGGACTTATTGTTGAAAAAATACCTCTTGTTTCAGCCGATACACGACAGACCACTTTTCTTACGATATGAGTGAACCACAAGAAATAATGTACTCAGCAGATATGCCCGATATTCAAGACGATGAAGAAACGCTTGCAGAAGAGGATAGAAGCAGTCCCCGAGGGGGAGGCATCATATCATTTCCCGATCTATTAGCTCCTGGATCCCGACCGGGACCGGAAGGGCAAGTTGCCCGATTCGTATCAGATTTTGTACCATACGCCAGAACACACGGAGGTGGACGCCTACGATCACATGCACCCAGCCTTTTTGATACGAGTGCTTTTCGTGTAAGTAGAAAGGTATAGTATGGCTTTTTTCTTTATTTAAGGGTATTATTATGAATTCGTAATAATCCGAGAGCCACAACTATATTTTTATAACCAAATTCCATGGACATATACAGGGTGAGTCGGGAGGACTGGGCCAAACTCTAGGGGTGTAATCTATGCATCAAAATAATAAGAAAAAACTTAAATGTTGTTATCCAATATTCATTTGTTTTCAAATAACAGCGTTAAATAAAATAATAATATTGTTAAACCAAAATATGCAACATTACCGTTGTTTGAAAAATGAGATATAAAAAGTAAAAGTAGATACTAGGTATGCATTAATTAAACGCATTAGAAATGCTGCATAAACGAAGCAGGAAATGTTTGGAAGTCAATGGCGGTATATTTGAAAATTTACTAAACCAATGATTTATTTAAAACAACGGTAATGTTGCATATTTTGGTTTAACAATATTATTATTTTATTTAACGCTAAAATTTGAAAACAAATTAATATTGGATAACAACATTTGAGTTTTCTCTTATTATTTTGATGCATAGATGACACCCTTAGAGTTTGGCCCATTCCTCCCGACTCACCCTGTATAGTAAAAGTTTTAATTCCTCTGGCAAGATGGATTCCAAGTCACGTGACACTCTGTCAATTCTGGTCTATTGAATTTTTTTAAGTTGGTATGAATTCCAGGATCGGACTTCAAAATTACACATGTAATAACTTCTAATTTAATTTTTTTGTTTTATTCGTTCAGGTTGTAACTATCTAATAGGTAAAACATTAAACCTGCTGTTCAACATAAAAAAATTGAATTCAGTCAGTCAGATATTAAATTTACTATCGAGGAAATCCCCATATTATCAGTTTTTGGCATATTCTACATATACCCAAAAAGAAGACTATACCTACTATTGAATTTGGTCTTACATTGATACGGTTACCTTTCTAACCCAAATATACATATAATATATAGATATATAATATGTATAGGCTAACATAAAGTTAGAAACTTCAATTCAGCCAGGAATTTAATTTTTCTGTCAATACTTTGACAGTCTTTAACGTACGTAACGTAAAAACCGATGAAAACTAGGAAACCCTTAAAAAAAAGCATGTAAATAATTCCTTCAAATTAAAATAGCTTATTTTTACATAATGCAATAATTATTAGAAACCTAACCTTTGCGAACAGACATTTTAAGATTTTAAAGATATTAAAAATGTGGGGAAATGTACGTACCTTATATTTATATTGTCAATTTTAAAGATGGTCTGCAACTTT
Source organism: Polydrusus pterygomalis (assembly GCA_963969555.1). Classification (NCBI taxonomy): domain Eukaryota; kingdom Metazoa; phylum Arthropoda; class Insecta; order Coleoptera; family Curculionidae; genus Polydrusus; species Polydrusus pterygomalis. The sequence continues at coordinate 30,557,401 of OZ018384.1, read as the reverse complement.
CGTACCGGTATTGATTTCGGAAAAATTACGTTATTTTAAGGGGTACCTATGGTTAGGTTAGGTTAGGTTAGAGTGGCAGACCTCTGGAATTGACCAAACAGTCACACGTAGTCCTGTAGGACCGTTGTGGTACCACACATGTTCCGCGAAACCTATTGCATCAGCTTCCTGATGGTTAACACGATCGTAGAAGAATCTTGACAGCTCACTCAAACCAGCCACTGCTGTTAATAAACTTAGTAAGTCGACCCAGTTGCAGGCTGCTCACTTCCTCCAGATCATTAAAAAATGGTTCGCCCAGTGCATTGAACCTTCTTCTCGCGAGGCCGGGGCATTCACACAAGAAATGCTGAATGCTTTCCTCCTCTTCCTCATCTTTGCAACTTCTGCAGAAGTCGTGTCTACGAACAAGCAATGTCCGGTGATTACGGCAGTGATGTTTCTTAGGTCCTTCCGACTGTGCTGTAATAGCGCTGCGGTTTTCCTGTTATCAAGTAGGGGCCACAATTGCCTAGAGATGCTACAAGTTGTAAGCCCTGTCCATCTGCTTTGCGCAAGTTGTTAAGGGGTACCTATGCTTTGACATCTAAAAAAGCGTCAGCTGATATAAAAGCATAAAATGTCTAAATAAAGTAAAAATTGGTCTTTTTAAGTATAGGGAACTGAAATATGGCTACCGATTTTGTAAGCTATTGTCTCTCATGGTGTGCTATCTCTATGACTTTTTATGTGTCTGTCTTGCGTTGGCATGCATTTTCCTTTCCCTCTTTTTAAGCGGGTGATTCCCTTTTAGCTGAAGTTTTTTCGTATCTTGAAAAAATGCAAAATTATGTTTTATCTTGTCTGCGAACGCCCTCGTTTTATATAAAAAGGAAAAGAGAGAAAAATACCAGCAGAAATATTTCCCTTTATAATTAGGACCGAAATGAAAATATTTTATTTTTAAGTACGGTTCTTAAAACCAGAATCCCAAAAATAATTTTTTTATTAAAGTGTTTTTGCTCGTTATACTATTTTATAGCACTTATTCAGGAGAATAACTGTATACTTTTAGAATGTTTTATTAGGTAACTTTTCGGATGTTTACAACGTTAAACAAAGGGAAATTCTTGCCTGGATCCTTCAAATGCAGTTGCTCAGTTTGTTAAGGCATACCTACATATAAACTATGTTGCTGATGAACAATGCTTTACAAACAAACTGTAATAAGTTTCTTGTTAAAAAGCAACTTAACCCTTGCTCATGTCGTTATATTTGTTTATTAACGCTTAAGGGGATTGGTAGTATTTTGTACAGGGTGATCGCGTATAATGTTACCCCCCTTTAACTTCTTTGTTTCGCAATTAGGAAAAAACTGTTGAATACAAAAGTTGTAGGATTTAATGTAAACTTCTTGCAAAACATATTTTCGTAGATACAGGGTGTTGCATAAAAGCGTGACAGATCAAAGTTATATTTTTTAAAATGGAATACCCTATATATTGTTGCATAATTGGATTCTACGGACAATTCGCTAAACATAATTTTTATATACCACTATATATCTAAATTGAACCGTTTTCGATTAATTGATGATTGAAAATGACTATATATTATATAAGAAAATAAGGTCATTCAAGTCAAGATGTATCATTTCCATGGATAACAATATTAACAAAGGTAATTTTCTTCAGTTCAGTATCGTCATCCTGTTATCCATGGAAACCAGTGCTGGATTTACCATTAGGCTGAGTAGGCTGGAGCCTAGGGCGGCAGGTTTTAGGGGGCGGCAAATTTGGCCCAAAATTTTTTTTTTGTCTTACAGAAATAAATGGTACAATCTTTATTCATGGTCGACGGGTAGTATTTTTTAAAATAAACTTTATTGTTGGCCGTGTCTGTTAATGGGGATAAAAAAAGGTAGTTAGAACTTTACCGGCTTTGCAGAAAGAAATTTCATTTTCAATAAAATAAGTAGAGGTAATCATAAATTTTTAAAATATTTACTAAAAATTATTGACCAAATTTGGGCGTGGTCTTAAAAAATTTTCGCCTGCGGTGCATTTCGCCTGTAGCGGGCTCTTTCTTTCCCGAACACTTCACCTGTTTCACAACTCACGAGCCGTCACTGGTATAGGGGCGGCAAAAATTGAATAGCCTACTAGCGGCAAATTTGTAAATCCGCCACTGATGGAAACGATACATCTTGACCTTATTTTCTTATATAATATATAGTAATTTTCAATCATCAATAAATCGAAAACGGTTCAATTTAGATATATAGTCGTATATATAAATTATGTTTAGAATTGTCCGTAGAATCCAATTATGCAATAATATACAGGGTATTCCATTTAAAAAAATATAACTTTGATCTGTCACGCTTTTATGCAACACTCTGTATCTACAAAAATATATTTTTCGAGAAGTTTACATTAAATCCTACAACTTTTGTATTTAACAATTTTTTCTTAATTGCGAAACAAAGAAGTTAAAGGCGGGTAACATTATACGCGATCACCCTGTACACAATATTATATGTTTAATGCCACACCGTCAAAAATTATATATACAGGGTCCTACAATTTTTTTATCTATTTTAGATAGGGCGTTCAAAATGAGGTTTTAAAAATGACACGCTTTAAACTAATTTTTTCAAAATATTTATCAAAAAACATAATTGTCGCTATCCATAAAAAAGTTTTATAAACAAAATGGCTAAGCGGCTATGGAAAAATAACCAAATTTAACACTTAATTACATTTGACAAAATTTGTCAGAAAAAAGTACTTAAGCATAAGTACTTGATATGATTTTTGTATTGGGCGAGAGTGAGAAAAATTGTTTTCTCCCTAATAGAATTAATGGAATCGGTTTCCCGAAAGGCGACATCCAAAAGTGTTTTAGAAGAGTCTTGAGTGCTTTGTTGAATCAAAGATGAGGAAAAAACAAAGACGGCACTAAATGAGGAAAATCAGTTGTTAACAGTTTTACTGACAGTTATTGAAAAGCCTAATATAAATGATTTATCCGTGATGCAAGAACTTGTAATAAGTCGGAATTCAGTCCGAAGAATTCCGAAAAAATATCATTTTCATGCGTGCACCCTTTACTACTACCGTAACTTCCTTAAAAAAATTATTTTTGAACCTAAAACTATCTGAATAACTAGCCGAACCTAGAATAATTCTTAATAATTCGACATGTTTCGAGTGTAGAAACACTCATCATCGGGAACACAAAGTAAATAGTACAATGTTGTTAGCAATAGAGAAAATAATAAGTGGGATTGAGCCGTAATGGAGCTTTCAATGGTGTACATGAGGTATAAAATATGAATAGTCAGAAGGCCGACAAGAATTCAGCATACTGGAAAGTCAAGGGGTATAGTGAAAAAGCCCTGTCTTGGGCAGAACAATGAAGAGAGCAAAAGAAAATTAGAGGGTTTTCACAGACTTTGTCAAAATCATTTAGGTATAAGTAGTGAATTGAGGGAAAGAAAAATCTTAAGTTTTCGTACAAATCATTTAGCTTGAAGTAAAATGATGTTGGGGTACCAGGCTTGTTACGGCCCAGTTACCCCGACAGGAGTCAAATTATACAACACATTGTGTGCAAAATTAATAAATTTAAAAGATTTTAAAAAACAATTTTACATTTATTAGAACATCTTAGAAAAAGTAACTTCAAATAAGTATAGCGAGAATGAGGGCAGGCAATGAAATGACACAATTGTATTTACCCCAACGTTTCGTTTTTTATAAAAACTTTTTTAAGGGTCTGAAAAGAGAACGAAAAGACAATTACAATAAATTACTACGTATAAAATTCAAATTAGAAATGCAGTAATAGCCAAAATTAAAATGAGGCAGTAGGTCCCTAATCAATACATAACTACATCACAACTTTGGCCATTAAATAAATAGTTTTTGTTTAAATAAGATATACATGAAACATATGATTTAATAACAAATACATGAGTGTACCTAATGTTCTTTCCGACTTTCCAGTATGCTGAATTCTTGTCGGTCTTCTGACTATTCATATTTTACACTAGTGTACACCGTTGAAATCTCCATTACGGCTCAATCCCACTTATTATTTTCTCTATTGCTAACAACATTAGCATTGTACTATTTACTTTGTTTTCCCGATGATGAGATGGATATACAGGGTGTGCCATTTGAAAAACTTGACAAAAATTAGTTTAAGGTGCGTTATTTTACTTATTTTATAGAACCTCATTTTGAACATCCTGTATAAAATAAATAAAATCTAGGGCTGCTAAAGTTTTTTAAAAATTTTTAATTTATTAATTCTAAACTACCAAAGCAAATTCAATAAAATTATAAAGAACACCAATGGCCGATAAGCTACTACTAATCTGAGCTTCTTGACTAACTTGACAGGGTTAACTCTATGGCCTACACAAAATACTAAAATTTCATTAAATTATACGTGTCGGTTCAAAAGTTAGAGCCGAAAAGGTAAGTCGCTGGGTACCTACCTCTTTAGGACCCTGTATCTCCGTTAACGGACACTTTAGGTTTTTTTATATGACAAAGTAGATATATTTTGACCTCCCCTTTACGCTCCCAAGAGTATGCCATATACTTACCGGACACCCTGTATATTTTTTAACTTAAAGGCACAATTTTCATTAGATTGAAAAAATGCTACCTTTGATACATGGTTAGGTTACTATGAGGATTTTTCAGAAAATCCCGTTTTTTATTTGGTCACTATATTTACGCCCCCTAGCAGCCAACCTAGAAACTTAAGAATAATTCCCAGTAATTCCTCATGACCACTTTAAAAAAAAAAATTCCGCAAGCCATACGACTGACACTTTTTATGATACGGTCGAAAGACATGCTTAGTGAGACACCAGGTATAAATAAAAATACCTATATTAAACAAGCGGTTAAATGACAAAGTTTAGGATCATGAAATTTAGAAAAATCCTACCAATTATAAATTTTTTTAAAACCGAGCAGAAAATATACACTTTCTGAACAATTTTTCGTCCAGAAAATAACGTTTCGTCGATCAAGACCGGAAAATTGACGTTAGAGACCGGAAAAGATTTTTTTTTAAAACCAACCAGAAAATTTACACTTTCTGGACAATTTTTCGTCTAGAAAATAACGTTTTTCCGATCGCAAGGCCGGAAAAGTGACATTAGAGACCGGAAAAATCTTTTCCGGACTCTAATGTCACTTTTCCGGTCTCTAATGTCACTGTCACCCTGTTTTTTGTTTTTCCAATCGCTCTTTGATAATACAAGATACCTTGATTTCGTTATTATGACAACAACATTTCGATGTATTGTCGAGTGACAGTTCGTTGATTTTTAATTTTGTTCTTTATGTCAAACTTGTTTCGCGTAGATTATAAAATATATCGAAGTGTCGGTCTTAAAAAAAATATTGTACGTCACGCAACCGAAAATTAGTGTTTTCCAGGTCTCTCCAAGCTTCCAGGGCTCGCCTATGGCTCGCCCTGGAAATGCTTGTCTCGACCTGAAAAACACTACTTTCCGGTCTTGTAACGTAAATTACTATTCCGGTCCCTGTTTCTTGTTTTTCCTATCGCTCTTTGATAATACAAGCTACCTTGATTTCGTTACTATGACAACAACATTTCGATGTATTGTCGAGTGACAGTTCGTTGATTTTTAATTTTGTTCTTTATGTCAAACTTGTTTCGCGTAGATTATAAAATAGGTATATCGAAGTGTCGGTCTTAAAAAAAATATTGTACGTCACGCAACCGAAAATTAGTGTTTTCCAGGTCTCTTCAAGATTCCAGGACTCGCCTACGGCTCGCCCTGGAAATGCTTGTCTCGACCTGAAAAACACTACTTTCCGGTCTTGTAACGGAAATTACTATTCCGGTCCCTGTTTTTTTGTTTTTCCAATCGCTCTTTGATAATACAAGATACCTTGATTTTGTTATTATGACAACAACATTTCGATGTATTGTCGAGTGACAGTTCGTTGATTTTTAATTTTGTTCTTTATGTCAAACTTGTTTCGCGTAGATTATAAAATATATCGAAGTGTCGGTCTTAAAAAAAATATTGTACGTCACGCAACCGAAAATTAGTGTTTTCCAGGTCTCTCCAAGCTTCCAGGACTCGCCTATGGCTCGCCCTGGAAATGCTTGTCTCGACCTGAAAAACACTACTTTCCGGTCATGAAACGTAAATTACTATTCCGGTCCCTGTTTTTTGTTTTTCCAATCGCTCTTTGATACTACAAGCTACCTTGATTTCGTTACTATGACAACAACATTTCGATGTATTGTCGAGTGACAGTTCGTTGATTTTTAATTTTGTTCTTTATGTCAAACTTGTTTCGCGTAGATTATAAAATATATCGAAGTGTCGGTCTTAAAAAAAATATTGTACGTCACGCAACCGAAAATTAGTGTTTTCCAGGTCTCTCCAAGCTTCCAGGACTCGCCTATGGCTCGCCCTGGAAATGCTTGTCTCGACCTGAAAAACACTACTTTCCGGTCATGAAACGTAAATTACTATTCCGGTTCCTGTTTTTTGTTTTTCCAATCGCTCTTTGATACTACAAGCTACCTTGATTTCGTTACTATGACAACAACATTTCGATGTATTGTCGAGTGACAGTTCGTTGATTTTTAATTTTGTTCTTTATGTCAAACTTGTTTCGCGTAGATTATAAAATATATCGAAGTGTCGGTCTTAAAAAAAATATTGTACGTTACGCAACCGAAAATTAGTGTTTTCCAGGTCTCTTCAAGATTCCAGGACTCGCCTAAGGCTCGCCCTGGAAATGCTTGTCTCGACCTGAAAAACACTACTTTCCGGTCTTGTAACGTAAATTACTATTCCGGTCCCTGTTTTTTGTTTTTCCAATCGCTCTTTGATAATACAAGCTACCTTGATTTCGTTACTATGACAACAACATTTCGATGTATTGTCGAGTGACAGTTCGTTGATTTTTAATTTGTTGTTTATGTCAAACTTGTTTCGCGAGTGCGCAAATTTAACAATATGAATTCAAATTTTGAATTATCCGACACGAAAAATGAGATTTCAGAAGAAATTTTGGAAGCAACAAGGAAAGCAACTTACGATATATTGCCAGTAAAATCAAAAGCCCGTTACGAGAAGTCATACGACGCATTTAAAAATAATATGAAATAAAATAATTTAATGTAAGTATATCGAAGTGTCTGTCTTAAAAAAAATATTGTACGTCACGCAACCGAAAATTTGTGTTGTGCAGGCCTCTCCGAGCTTCCAGGGCGAGCCGTAGTCTCGACCTGAAAAACACTACTTTCCGGTCTTGTAACGTAAATTACTATTTTATACCCTCTAGTTGTATTAGTTTAATCAACATTTTTTTATGTAATTGTTGAACTCCTAGTTTTATGCAAAAAGACCCGCACAAACATTTCTATTAAAAGTTGGTAGTAATTTCAAAATAAAGCCATGTTATTTTTAAATGCGGTTGTTAAAATCAAAATCCCAGCTATAATGTTTTATTGAGCTGTTTTTGCTCAATTTCGTTTTTATAGCACTTAATTAGGAAAATCACGGTTTATTGTGTAATTTATTAAGTGTGAGAAAAAATGCTTCAATCATAAAAATTCTACCGCGATAAAACGATGATTTAAAAACATATTCACGTAGACAGTATGAGGAGAAAACCTTTGAGAATAAAATTAGGCTTTTATTAACTTTTTACAACTGACAGTGACAAATAATAACAAAAGAATATTCAAACAAACAAACAGGTATAAATTATCACATTCTTCCCTGCTCATTCCTTAACATAATCTTTCAGGTGGTTATGTGGTTTCTTATTTCGAACTGGACGACTGCTTATCCCTAATGGTACTACAGGACTGTCACTATAGTCATGTTCTGCCGTAAGTGAGTCACTGGCCGATCCATTTATCGAGGTATTTTCTTGGGGAACTATAGTACTTTTCTCTTCAGTCCCGTTTTCTTCATAAACTGTTGTTTGCTGGGAATCATCCTTTAACGATACATCACCAAGTGGTGCTAAATGCCGAACGGACACAGTTGTTTCATTTCCATTGGGTAATCTAACAAATGCATATTCAGAGTTTGAGTCTAACAGTTCGACTTCTTCTACCAGAGGCTCGTATTTGTTGTGTCGAATATGTTTTTTTAGAAAAACAGGTCCGGGGTGACAGAGCCATGTGGGTATTGATGATCCGTTAGACGATCTTCTTGTAAAGCTAAACATACGTTCATGAGGCGTGCAATTAGTGGCGGTACACAATAGTGATCGTATTGAGTGTAAAGCGTCTTGTAATACTAACTCCCATTGATTTATAGAAATATTCTTTGATTTTAAAACCAGTTGAATAGTTTTCCATATAATTCCATTATACCTTTCACACTGCCCATTCCCTTGTGGATTATATGCTGTTGTACGACTTCTTGCTATACCATGTGTGTCCAAAAATGATTTCAGTTCATCCGATAGAAAAGAAGTACCTCGATCTGAGTGTATGTAGGATGGAGTCCCAAAAATGGAAAATAATTGACGAATACATTTTATTACAGTAGATGAAGTCATATCGGAGCAGGCAAATGCAAATGGAAATCTTGAGTACTCATCAATTATGGTTAAAATATAGCGATTATTGGACGATGATGGCAAAGGTCCCTTGAAATCTATATTAAGTCTTTCGAAAGGTGATGTTGCTTTAATCAGGATACCTTGATTCTTATGAAACCTTGGTTTTAGTTCGGCACAAATTGGACACTTGGATGTCACCCTTCGAACATCTTCCACTGAAAATGACATATTTTTGCAGCGAATCCAATGATACAGGCGAGTAACCCCTGGATGGCAGAGAGAATTATGTAAATTATATAAGGTTCTGTCGACTTCAGTGGCGGAACATACTCTTGAAAAGGTATCTGCCACAGTATTTAGGGATCCTGGTCTATATATGATATCGTACTTATAGCATGAAAGATCAAGACGCCATCTCATAATTTTTTCATTCTTAATTTTTCCATGGTTCCTGTTATCAAACATAAAAGCAACTGACCTTTGGTCCGTAATGAGTTTAAAGTGGCGACCAATTAGAAAATGTCTCCATTTTCTGAGAGCTTCTACAATGGCATATGCTTCTTTTTCTATTGACGAGTGCATTTGCTCTGATTTTGATAAAGTTCTCGAAAAAAATGCTACTGGTTTACCACGTTGGGAGAGTTGAGCGGCAATTGCAAAATTTGAGGCATCTGTTTCTACAGTAAACATTTCATTATCATCAATTGTTGTTACAATAGCATCAGCTATGTCTGCCTTTAATGTTTTAAAAGCATTCACAGAATTTTCGCCCATTGGAAATTCTTTGCATTGAACAAGTGCTTGGATCTTCTCAGAAAATTTTGGAACCCATTTAGAATAATGAGCGAACATGCCCATAATGCGCCGAAGAGAAGTCGAGTCAGTAGGAACAGGAAGTTCTAGAAGTGGTCGAAGTCTTTCTGGATCTGGCTTAATTTTCTTCTGAGTTATGCTATAACCAAGGATATTTATAGCGTTCAAAGAAAACTTGCACTTTCTTTCGTTCAGTGTTAAATTGTATTTAGCTACAGCATTCATAAACAGTTGTAAATTGTGGTCATGGTGTACCTTATCTATTCCACAAACGGTAACATCGTCCAAATAAGCATATGTGTCTTCTAGTCCTTCTTTTTTAATAATACCATCTATGGTACGCTGAAAACAAGCAACTCCGTTGGTAACACCAAATGGAATTCTCCGGAACTGGTACAAATTATCACACAGTATTTTTTAAATTCTTTAATGTTACTTATTTTGGTCATGTAATGGTTTTAATGAATGGCAATGCTACGCGGGTAAATTGTACAAAACGCGACGGATTCTCTCGTTTTCCGACAGATGGCACCAGGAATTTGTCATCGATCAGCTGATATTGGGACATAATAATATCCCCAGATTAGTAGTGGACCGTAATGAGCCCACATGCCGAGTTATGAATTGCGTTTTTTGTACTTTTTATTAAGTTGGATAACGTTTTAAAAATGTTTACTGGTTTTGGTGCCTTTTATTTTTACTTTAATTGAATTTTAATTACTTTTGTATGGCCTACAATTATTATTATTCATTTGAATAAAAATTTACGGGTTAAAATTTCATTATTCTTATTTTAGACGTTAAATCATTATGGACCATAATTATTATTATTATGTTGTGCTTCGCATGTTAGTTGATGTCATCGATAAGTAATAAGTTTTTAAAAGTTTTTTTCTTAAAATGTCTGTTCGCAAAGGTTAGGTTTCTAATGTATAATTATTGCAATATGTAAAATTCAGCTGTTTGAATTTGAAGGAATTATTTACATGCTTTTATTAAGGGTTTCCTAGTTTTCCTCGGTTTTTACGTTACGTACGTTAAAAACTGTCAAAGTATTGACAGAAAAATTAACTTCCTGGCTGAATTGAAGTTTCTTACTTTCTGTTAGCCTATATATTTAGGTTAGAAAGGTAACCGTATCAATGTAAGACGAAATTCAATAGTAGGTATAGTCTTCTTTTTGCGCCTGTGTAGAATATGCCAAAAACTGATAATATGGGGATTTCCTCGATAGTTAATTTAATATCTGACTGAATTCAATTAGTTTATGTTTAACAGTAGGTATAATGTTTTACCTATTCCTAGATAGGTACAACCTGAGCAAATAAAACAAAAAAAAATTAAATTAGAAGTTATTACATGTATAATTTTGAAGTCCGGTCCTGGAATTTATACCAACTTATAAAAATTCAATAGACCAGAATTGACAGAGTGTCACGTGACTTGGAATGCATCTTGCAAGAGGAATTAAAATTTTTACTATACAGGGTGTCCCAGCCGAGAGTGACCCATTTTAAATGCTTATAACTTTTATACCAGTTGTGTTAGCCACCTGCGGTTTACGCCATTCCTTTTCTCTTGGCATAAAGTTTTTTCTAGTTAATACCAAATTTTGTCTACAATTATACAGTGGGAGTAAAAAAATTGCCTTTTTTCGACATCAAAATTTACAACTATTTTTAATAGAACACCCTGTATATTGCAACGCCATAATTAGGAGTCGTGTCCAAGGTATCCATGTACCAATAAACATCGGACTTGTAACTTGAAGTTTTAGCAGCAAAATTAAAATAGAAATCTGGGTATTTTAGCAAACGTATTTTTTATTAGCATATTTAAAACGCGAATAGGCAGATTTTGATTATTTTTTTCTGATAATAAAGAAATAAATATAAATCTAAAAAAACTGCTGTATATGTTGGTCGTTCTGTTCAACGCATTTATGAAGTAGGACCATTAAATGGTTGAATGAATTGTGTAACATATCCTGGGGAATCGCTTCAATTACGTTACGAATATTCCTCTTTAGATCATCCAAACTATGTGGAAGGGGGTTATAGCACCTATCCTTGACATAACCCCAGAGAAAAAAGTCTGGAACTGTCAAGTCAGGAGAGTAAGGTGCCCATTCTATAGGACCGGCTCTTCCTATCCATTTTGCTCCAAATGTCATATATAGTGATGCTCTTGCTATTAAAGAAAAATGAGGTGGAGCACCATCTTGCTGAAAGTAGACCTCATCCAAGATACCATCCTGTATTAACTGTGGATAAAAGAAATTTTCCAACATATCAGTATATACAGTTCCTGTTATCGTTGGCTCATTGAAAAAAAATGGTCCATATATTTTTTTCAGCAGAGATTGCGCACCAAACTGTTACCTTTGGAGTATCTCGCTGGAACTCGTTAAATGCTCTTGGATTCTCTGATGCCCAAATCCTACAATTGTGCTTGTTACACCTACCATCTATGTGGAAATTAGCCTCATCAGACATAATTAACAGCGTATTTGGGTTAAATCTAAACAAGTCCAAAAGAGTTTCGCAAGTAAACAATCTCTTTTGATAGTCCTCCTGACGAAGCTTTTGAAATGTTTGAAGCTTATAAGGAAATAATTTTAAACATTTAACACATCTCTCGCACTCACTTTTAGATAAATTTAATGCAGCCGCCATTTTTCTAAGAGATATTTTCTGATTATTAATTGCAATAATCTCATGGACCGCTAAAAGTCTGTCTAAATATTCAGGATTAAACATATTCCTTTTTGGCCTCTTGACCTCCAAGTATCCATGTATTGAAAATTTCTGATGCCATTTTTTAATAACGTTTTTGCTTGGCGGATTTTTCTGGAATCTAGTTCGAAATCTTCTTTGTGTCGTTATTATTGATCGGGTTTCGATATAAAAGATTACTGTTTTTGCTTTTTCAACTAACGAATAAATCATTTTCTTTTAAATTTATGTTAACTTAATTTGATATTTTACTCAGACAGTGACAATTGTTTACTATGGATACCTAGTACAAAGGTAGATAGGTACCTATACCTATTTTAGTTTTAAAAAATATACCCAGATTTCTATTTTAATTTTTTGCTGCTAAAACTTCAAGTTAGAAGTCCGATATTTATTGGTACATGGATACCTTGGACACGAGTCCTAATTATGGCGTTGCAATATACAGGGTGTTCCATTAAAAATAGTTGTAAATTTTGATGTCGAAAAAAGGCAATTTTTTTACTCCCACTGTATAATTGTAGACAAAATTTGGTATTAACTAGAAAAAACTTTATGCCAAAAGAAAGGAAATGGCGTAAACCGCAGGTGGCTAACACAACTGGTATAAAAGTTATAAGCATTTAAAATGGGTCACTCTCGGCTGGGACACCCTGTATATTAATTGGTTTGAGTAAATTGTCTGGTTTAGTTTAGTTTGTTTTTATTCAGTTTTCATGTTACTTTTAGAAATAAATTAAATTTACTATGAAATAATATATTCTTTAGAGAGAGTGCTCCCAATGTCGCATGTGTGTTTTCCATTCGACCAACATTTTAGTACAAAAAAGCTTGCAGATCTTCCATCAATTCTGGACATTTTTTATAAAACATGTCCTATCTCGAACTGGTTTTGAAATATCAACAATAACTAACCTACCTGCATTTATCGTCAGCTAAAATATTTTTAATTGTAAAAATAATGATCAACCATTAGTAAACGTCAAATTATTGTCATTAAACTATGTATTATACAGGGTGTTTCATTAAGTGTGGCCACCGGCCATATCTCGGAAACTACTAAGCCTAGAAACTTGGAAAAAAAAATTATTATTAAAGCGGTCATGAGAAAATTCTGGAAATTATTTTTAAGTTTCTCATTTCGCCGCAAGGAAGCACAATGAAAAATAAATTTTTTTAATTCTAAATTTCTCCGAAAATTCCCATATTAAGGTATAACTCTGATTACATCATTAGAAAACTCAGACAATTCTGCATTAATTTAGTTTAAGGCTCATTGACGTACCGACCTTAATAAGAGTGGGAGAAGCTATTGAATGTGTAAAAATTAAAATCGCTGTAACTTCTAAACGACTTATCCGATTTTACTAAATTTAAGCTTGTTAGGAAGAGAAAGGTAAGTACCTTCAATTGCCATATACAACGGTACACGATAGTTTCTAATAAAATTGCTAGAGGGCGCAATTTGTAATAATAACAGTTTTTTTGATTTTATCCCGAAAATTCAAATCATACGGTATAACATCATAATCGGAAAGTAGATTAAATTTGCAAAAAAAAATGTGTAGACCGCAGTTTGATATCTTTATTCGTTTTGGCAATAACTCTGAAACGCACCATGCAGGACTAATAGGATAAATTTTTTTCATACGTTGTTCGCCTATTTTGTTTTAAAAGTTAAAAAAAAAAACTAACATTTTGAAAATAGTTAAAGGATAGGTATATGATATGTTTTATATAAAAGTCTAGAGTTCATCGCAGAATCTGAAAAGGTCAAAATATGCAATATGTATGAAAAATTGCTTTCTAGAAAAATGCATTACAAAAAAATTGACGTGTCCAGGCGATTCTTGATTCAGTATGCTGTATAAAAGGCTGTTTTTTATCACAACCCTGTATAGAGTTAACTGTATAAGATAATGTTTCATAAAAATTTATAATAAACGCATTTCCTCCTGAAATACACGAAACTTTATAAAGTATAAAACCCAATAAGAGATTCTTCTGCGAAAGATTAATAAAAAACCATTCAATAAAAATACATTTCTTGGATTCCGGTTTTGAGAACGATATTTAAAAATAGAACGGGTAGAAATAAATATATTTATAAGCGACTTTCATCCGTTTCTTTATCACATAATGGATATTATAAACTGGTCAACAAAAAGATCGTACCATTCAATTTTTAGACCTATTTTCAAATTGCTGTAACTTTTTAAAAAATTGACATTGTTGAATGTAGTTTCCAAATTTGGAAAGCGCGATTTTTCTACTTTAACCTGTATATAATTTATTTTTGGTAGAATCAATATTATTATGATACACAGGGCGATTAATAGAGTGCTGCAAAAAACACAAAATTATAGTGTGTGCCATTTCAGTGGTGATTTTTTTTGGTCGTTACAATATGGGTTTTTACCAAGGTAGGATCAATATCTCTAGACGTTTTTGTCAGTTTTTGGATTGAGGATCTCTGGCTTTAGATAGGCCAATAAACGTCAAATTTTGGTAATCATTGCTTTAAAACGCTATAACTGGAAAACGGATTGATGAATTTCAACGAGTTTTTCACATTCAAAAAGCCCATTTCATGGAGATGTCCTATGACTTACGTATTTTACGAAAGGTGAGAATTTTATTAATATACCGGGTAATCAACAAAGTCATTAAAAAAATTAAATGTTTATTTACGTGCCATTGGGCCAGCAAAGTGTTTCACTTATAAACAATATTAACAACATTAATGGTAGCAAATAAAATTGATTAAATTTTAACAAAAAAAAAATAATAACAAATAAAATTAATAGCGAGTAGGTCCACCGTGAACCCTTAGAACTTCCATTACTCTTTTTGGCATGCTACTCACCAAGTTTGCAAGGAAGTACTGAGGAATAGCGTTCCATTCCTATCTTATTGCATTTGCCAATTCGTTCAAGTTGTTAAAATTATGCTCTCCGTCATTCAATCTTAGTTTCATCCAACTCCATACATGTTCTATCACATTCATATCTGGTGATCTTGCAGGCCAATTCATCCTTTGGATATTGTTATCCCTTAAGACTTCTTGGACGATTCTGGCTCTATGTGGTCGAGCGTTGTCATCTACTAAGACAAAATCGTCACCAAAGTTTTGTGCAAAAGGAATAACAATATCCCGAATGCCCAGTTCTCGATACCTTTCACCATTCCTCCTATCAAAATAACCAAATCCGTTTTCCCGTTCAACATCACACCACCCCAAACAAGAACTTCTCCACCTTTAGATGGTACTCTTGCATCCATATTTTCTTCCCGATATCGTTCATTTCTTGCTCTCCAGATTAAAATTCTTCCATCACTTTCATACAAATTAAACCTACTTTCATCCGTAAACATGCATCTACTCCATTTTGCTATCCCCCAGTTAGCATGATCTGCACCCCACCGCCTCCTTGCAGCTCTGTGAGTAGCCAGCAAAGTTGGGCAAGCAGCACGACTGCGCGCCTTCAGTCCACGCTTCCATAAGCGTGAATTTCTAGGCTCCATAGCCGTCTCCTTATCGTTTGCGTGGATACCATTATGCCAATTGCTGCTTGGAAGCTTCGGCAATTTTTGGTAGCATTTAGGGTCCTACAGCGATTAACGTTTTGCATTATTAGGCGATCTTGCCTGGCTGTTGTTTTCCTGGCTTGTCCGCAGCGACCTTATTGGAGGTAATTTGGACTACCATAGGTCCGTGCTCTAGCTAGTGTCCGTTTAACAATAGATATTGTGGTGTTCACAATTTCCGCAATATCCTGTATAGTACGGCCTTGATGGCACAACCTGTAAAATTATTAGTTATTTAACTCTATTTTTTAAATTTCGGTAGCCAAAAACTTACCGCACTATATTTCTCAGTTCATTTTGGCTTAGTCTTGGCATTTGTAAAAAGTAAAACTAGCTTTAAAAAAGACAAACATTTTATTTGACTTAAAAATATTCTATGACAATGACATTATTTCATCGTTGCTATAGAAACGTATTGCTGCTATAGGTAACTTCATTGTTTAATTGACATTAACTTAGCCTTGGAAATTTATCAATTTATTGCAATCCTTTTTCCAGTTATAGCTTTTTAAAGCAATGATTACCAAAATTTGACCTTTATTGGCCTATCTAAAGCCAGAGGTCCTCAATCCAAAAACTGGCAAAAACGTCTAGAGATATTGATCCTACCTTGGTAAAAACCCATATTTTAACGACCAAAAAAAATCACAACTGAAATGGCACACACTAAAATTTTGTGTTTTTTTGCAGCACTCTATTGATCGCCCTGTATATCATAATAATATTGATTCTACCAAAAATAAATGAAATACAGGTTAAAGTAGAAAAATCGCGCTTTCCAAATTTGGAAACTACATTCAAAAATGTCAATTTTTAAAAAAGTTACAGCAATTTGAAAACAGGTCTAAAAATTGAATGGTACGATCTTTTTGTTGACCAGTTTAAATGGAAAATAACATAAAAGTCAAAAAACCCCATTTTTGCTGTTGTGTTGTTCATCTGAATCTATTCAGACTAAAAAAATAACAAATGTTGTCTTTGCTGCTCTAAAACCTTATTAAAACAGATAACTTAGGTTGTAAACTGGCATTTAGGGTTCGAATCGAACGATATTTTCGATACCGAATGAGTATATATTATTGAGAGTAGATACTCGATACTTGAATACTCGATATCAAAGCACGATACTGCTCAAGTAAAAAACATGTAATCTCTAGTATCAAGTATCAAGTATACTGTCACCGCCAAGCGCAAAATTGTTTTGAGAGTATTACATGAAATCCATAGTACCAAAGACATTTTCTGTATGCGTTAGTTTAAATTCTAATTCGTATAACTTTACAGATAGAATACTCGATATTAAGTAGTATCGATATGTTTAGAATGATACTTTTTAGGTAGGTATCGATACATAGAGTACGATATCAATACTAGTGAATGATTTTTTTATTATTTAATTAACAAAAGTTTCCATATACTTCTTATATCTAATGATGGCTTACTCCAGTGTGGTTTTTTTATGCATCTGGTCATGCCTGGATACATGTCCATTATATCATGTGGTCAGAGAGAGTCCAAAACTCTTCTGTCATTCAAAAAACATCATTGTCTTCAACATTTAAACAGACACCAATACTGGTACTAGGTATCGATACCTAAGGTCGATAGTTTGAACTCTACAGTGGTATTTTACGAACAACTCCTATAAAAGGAGTTGTTGATTTTACTGATAGGGTGAACCATGGATGTAGTATTTAAACTATCAAATATTATTTATGTTGTTTAAATTCTAACGTTTTATTTTTGTTTCAGGACGCGTATACTGGTTACATGCTGTAACTGTACTAGAGTGTGTAGTATGAAACATATAAACTCTGATCATTTATTGTACTAATGGTCCGCCATTAAAATTTCAAGCTAACTGTAATTTTAAAAACCACATCACCTAGTAGAGTAGAATCAGTCAAAATGCATTATTAAAAAATGAAATGTCGGTTTCCACAATTGTCATTTGGTGTTACGTTATATACATATTATATGTTACTTAAGTGCTAAAGTCAATTAGGTGAAAACATCTAGCTGGATATATGATAAAAACAATTGTTAAAAAGGCTGGACATTGAGTTTATCATGAAACATCCAATAAAAATTATTTATATGATTATATGTGTGTATTTAGAATATTATTAGACAGCCTATCATACATTTTTATTTTTCAGTACAAAGTATCATTAAAAAATATACAAGAAAACAGAAAAAGAGCAAGACATTTATACAGGTATTTATTTTAATTTGTAATTTTTAAAAATGGTATGATAGTGTCATATATTTTTAATGATAGGAGCCCTATTTTGTACTAACCTAATTTGAAAAATGTACGAACAGGCTTATATAGTACAGTATGGTAAGTTTTAATGGTTAATGTTTGGGTGCAATTAACTAAATACTTAAAAAATTATTTTTACAAAAGTTTAATATTAAGGTAGGTTTTATTCTTATTTTAAGGCTGATTTTATCTACGGATGACATATCCTATATTAATAACCTAACTCTCCTTGCATATCTCCTAATATCACCAGAAGAGCGAACATATTAAAAATACCGAATTTAAATGTCTATCTACAAAATAATTGTTAAAGCATATAACGGATTGTTGAAAATACTTTCAATGTTAACTTTTAAAAAATAGAAAGCGTAATTAGGTATCCCCTTTTACTTACGTGAATAATGATCTAGGATGTAACAAAAATGGGAGACGAGGAAATGATGTATTTGTAAGTGTATTTTTGTGTTAACAAATAGTGTAACTTGTTTTTAAAAATTTAAGGAATACGAAAGAGTATAATAGAACATACTATCAAATACAAGCCTGTATTTCCTTGCCAGTGGCGTAGATAGCTTTTCATTCTGGGGGGGGGGGGTCTCGGGCTATTTCCCCGCTGGAGGCGCACCGCAGGCGAAAGTTTTTTGGGGTGCCACGCCCTAAAATTTTGTTTTGAGCTCTCAAAAATGTAGCTTTAAAGTATCAATTCAACAAAATTTTCCCTGTTATTTTGAAATGGATAGATTTTTTAAAAAAATATACCTATTTCTTATATAACGTAACGCGAGCGTTTTGACGTTTTTATTTTGATAAGCACTAATGGAATTAAAAGGAGATAATTTTGTTTTTTTCAACAATCCTTTTTCTTTGTGGCTTTGAATATGTTGATTGTAATTGTTTAACTTACGTATCGTGATGTTGTCTTACTATCTCTGGGGGGGTCCAGACCCCCTGGACCCCCCCCCCATATCTACGCCACTGTTCCTTGCGCCTCATTTAATGCCTCTACCCCTAATCTTTATACAGAACGTTTCTATTACCTAATAGTCAAAAATAAAAATATATGGATTAATGAGGAACGAAGAGTAATTCTAAATGCCATAGAAAAAATTGGTTAACTTCACAGTCATGGAATTAATTACGGTATAAAGCTTTATATACAGGGTGAGTCGGGAGGAACGGACCAAACTTTAGGAGCGTAATATACACGCAAAAACAATTTGAAAAAACCCATATGTTCTTATTCGATAATCATTTGTTTTTAAGTTATAACGTAATACCAAATAAAGAAAAGTTCATATATTAACGGTTTCCTAATCATAGCGTTCTTTTAATAAATGTTAAAAATACTGCCATTGACTACTAAACATTTTCTGCTTCATCTACGAAGATGCTCTTCTAATTGCTTCATGTCTTTCTTTTTTAAAATTGGCTGCAGTATTTCTAATACGTCGAATTAGTTCATCCCGAGAGACCACTTTTACTTTGTATACTTCATTTTTAAACCAGCCCCATAAACAATAATCTAGTGCTGTGAGGTCTGGAGATCTTGGAGGCCAATTAATAGGACCACCGCGCCCAATCCAACGCCCTGGAAATGTTTCGTCTAAATGTTGCTTGACCTGGCGAGCAAAATGTGCAGGAGCTCCACAGTGCTGGTAATGCATTTGCCTTCTGATATTGACAGGAACATCCTCTAGTAGTCCTTGTAACTCATGTTGTAAAAACTTTAAGTAGTTGTCTCCTGTGAGGCGATTCTCCAAAATAAAAGGGCCAATTAAATAGCTATCGAGCATATCACACCACACGTTAACCGAAAACTTACTGTTGCGTGGGGATTTTCGATTGACCATACATGAGAGTTACGAGTATTATTAATACCGTCACGGGTGAATGTAGCTTCATCTGTAAAAAGTATACGCGATACAACACGATGATTATTTATCCACCGACAAATTTCAATACGTTTAGCATAATCTTCCGGTTTTAGGTGCTGTACTCTCTGTACTTGGTATGGATATAAGCATTGCTCGTGGAGTGTGTTTATACTCTTTTTGTGGAATGCCCAATTGACAATTGAGTACCAATTGTTCGTGAGCTGGTCGTTGCACTTTCTACTACTAAATCCAGAATACTTCTCCTAAACCTTGTCGAGTAGCTTGTTCAAATGTAATGTTGGCACTGGGAAGCTTACCATTCTCGCACAAATTGTTAAAAACTCTGATAAAACAAGTTTCTAGTCGGATGTCTGTGATGTGCAACAGCAGCTGTAGCACTTCCATTGCAGAAACCATCAATAAAGACCATATTTGCATATTCTAATTTTGAATAAGTATTTGGCATTTTGTAACACTTTAATCACTCAAACTTGAAAATAAACGTTTAATTACTGCCACAATACACAGACACTTTAGCTTTTTTCGGGTTTCGAAATGTTGACGGTTCAAGAACTGTTCCTGTATTGCGCAGGACTGTTGCGCAATAGCATAAATTCTAGAACGGTTCCGAAATTATCCGCGAATTATCAGAGAAGTGCGTAAACCCGAACGAACTTTGTGTTTTCTAAGAGTGAACCTAACCTAACCTAACTTTATTTTCACATTTCCGTCGTTTGATTACAGTTCTTTCTTGGATTCAACTATATATTTATAAATTAAATTAATTTGAAATGGCTAGTGAAGGTAGGTTCTGCTTAAAATAATTTAAACTAACGCTATTTTATTAGCTCTTATCTTGTTTCAGATAGTATTAACGTAAAAAGAAAATACCGGCCAAAAAAATACAATTTGTAAACCAAACAATAATTAAAAATAAATTGTTAGGTTACTCTTGCGAATGTTGACGTTTTAAAACTGCGGCAAATCGAAAATATGTTTTACACATGCGTCGTAAAATAATCCCAAACTAGTTCTTACTCTGGAGCAAGGACTGTTTCTGATAGTTCTCGAACAGTCCCAGAACAGTTCCTATTTAAACCCGAACAACAAACTGCTGTCAAAATATCAGTTCTAAATCGGTTCAATATAACCCGAACGCGAGGAATTAGACTGCGCACACTCTTGACAGTGCTAGGACCGTCCCAGACGAAACCCGAAAAAAGCTATTGTCAAGACAACATAGATGTTAAATAGTTTAGAGTCTTGCGCATGGCATACTCTAATTAGGTGAAAATTTTGATAAAAGTGGAACGTAGAAAAAAATGTGATATTGCGCTATAATTTGAAAACAAATGAATATCGGATAAGAACATATGGGTTTTATTTTACATTGTTTTTGCGTGTGCATGTGCATGCTTGAAATTTGGTCCGTTCCTCCCGACTCACACTGTATACATATATTTTAATGCATGTATTTAGGGGGCGTTCAAGTATTATGTAAGCATGTAAAGGTCCAAAATTTTCCCTTATAAGGCTAAAGGGGATTTAACGTAAGATAGGTCAATGATAAAATAAGATAAACCAAGAATTCAATAAAAAAAAATTTTTTAATGTGTTATCCTTCCATTACTATTACTCGCGACATGCATATAAGAATATCATTTACTCGAAACCCTCTGAACCTATCGAATTGTCTTCAAGATATGTTTATTTATTTAGAAATATTAAAGTAATTTTTATGCATTTGACTCTATACTATTAATCATGGCTATGATAAATATTTCAAATATCGCCATTAAAATTTAATTAAACAGGTATAAATTTCGTATCTGGGTAGCTAAAGGTTCAAAACCTGTTAGTCTTGTAACAAATTTTCAATTGGGCCTTCCTTTGAGAGAAAATAATTATTAAAGTTGGCCTATTTTAAGCTAACACAAATTATAGTATATTATTTTGAAAACGATAGGGTATACAGGGGCGGCTCGTGGTATTTGAAAGTGGTGAGGCACAGTTGACAAATTTTTTTTTAGCAAGGTTAGATTTTAAAGTTTAGACAAGTTTTTTAAATCGCTATAACCACATTTTGACCAAACTTTGTTGCTATTATTTGTTGCAAACAGAATACACGGCCAGCAAAATAATTTGTTTAACGTTACACTACCAGTAAACCAGTCGTACTTTTCGTACCAGCTGTTTTGAAAGCTCCGATTTGATTTCCCCACCCCACCGATAGTAACAAGACGTTTACTCAAATCTGGAACAGGTCGCTTTACTTCTTTTACTATGTACAATTTATCTTCATAGAAATTACTTGAAAAATTCTGCTCATTTACTAAAAAATTAACAAGATCACAAGTAGGATTGCGAATGTTTACATTTACCTGGGAAAGTTGTGACGCTGTGCTAGGTCCCACTGAATCCATTTTTCGCTATAGCAAGCACAAAACAAATTACCTAATAAGTAATAAAAGTAATGTTATATTAATATTTTAGAAAAATCACTGCCCACTGTTGGAAAAAAAGCAAAAGGGAAAACAACAAAAGTAGGTATTTACCGAAAACTATAATAAAATACAACGCACTATGCACTCTCTCTATACTTTCAACGACAACTTGTTAATCTAATAATAGCATTTCTCCAAATACCGTGTCGCGGCGTTCATCTTTATAGATTAGATTAGTCCCCTCGCGTTCGCATTAAATTTACGTAGAGAGTTGAGGCTGGCCTCAGAAGAATGTTTTTATGTGCTATTTAAAGCTAGATTCGACTGGACTATTACGGGTATCATACATCACAATAGATATTTTCACTAATACGCTAGACAAGGAAGCGGGAGGCCGGGCCTCTAACCATATACGACCGCATGCAGAAATGAGATGGATGATAGATGATATTTCTAGCGAAGATAGCAGTTACCTACAGTTTAAAGTTAAAGAAAATTAATTTATAAACTAATAAAAGCATAAAACGAAAATTTGCCAAAGAACCCCGCACTATTCTTATGGAAAATGGCCCTCGGTTAAATTTCCTTGTATGTTGTAGATAATGTCATTCTGATCAAAAGTATTCATGGCCACAACAAAATCTTCCGACCAGTTTTTGAGATACAAGTTGCAAAATATGAATTTTCACAACCTTATATTTTCGTAGTTTATAATATTTTTTTTTTGTTTTTCCAAATTTTTGTTGACCCTATCATAGATAGGATAAAATACTATAAAAATAGTCTAAAATTTCTTATTATATACCGGGTGAGTGACGAAAATTATTTAATAATTTTTGTTAAATCGTTGTATTTTCGGGATTAAATTAATTGTTAACAAAGTGATACTGTATATGACATTAGCCTGGAGCAAGCTATCAGAATATACATTTTTATATTTATACAGGGTGACTCAAAAAAGTTAAGTAGATATTTCTTTATGTACTACTTGTCGCTTATCGTGTGGTTCCAAATATATATAATTATCAAGGTTATACAAGGTGTTTCCGATGATAAGCGATAGGAAAATAACAGAAAAATACATGTATTTATAAATCACCCAGTACATTAAAATTGGATCGGTTAAATTTCGTTATTTTTAAATATTTTTTGCTTGAAGTGTTTTACTTACATGTTTGCTATTGATTTTTCTTTTCCTATAACCAGTTCTGAATATATACAGCGTCGAACAGACCCAAAACTCAAAGAAAAAGGATAGGAAATGACAATTTTTTTTTTATTTTAATAAAATCTTATGGTTCAAAATAAATATATTTAATGATATACAGGGTGTTTCGAATAATTAAGGTATTCTAATACTGTATTATGCTAATAAGAAATATATATAAATAGTATAAATAAGCAAAGTCTCAATACAAATAATTAATTTTAGCCACAGGCACAAATAATGAAGTTGTTGAGAAAACATAATTGCTGCATACAAAGTAATACAATTTTGATAGATCATTCTATGGGCTATTGCAAGTTAGCATTTATATGTTACTTTTTTTTAAATTTATTTTGTATATACCTACTGAAGAATATGGCCTACTTATTATTTGTGGATAAAATTAATTCTTTGTATTGAGACTTTGCTTGTCTATATTATTTATATTTATTTTTTATTTGTATAATAGTGTTAGAATACCTTAATTATTCGAAACACCCTGTATAGCATTAAATATGTTTATTTTTAACCAGAAGATGAACTTACAGAACAAATTTTAATGAAAAAAAAAAGGTATTTTATATGCTTTTTTTTTCAATTTTGGGCCTGTTCGACACTGTAAATCTCCAGAACTGGTCATAGGAAAAGGATTATCAATAGTAAAATGTAAGTAAGACACTTCCAGCAAAAAAATATTAAAAATTAACTATAGTTAACCGATCCATTTTTAATATACCTGGTGATTTATCAATACATACATTTTTATGTTTTTCCTCTAATGCTTACCATCAAAAACACCCTGTATAACCTTGATAATTAATAATACCTAAAGAAATATCTACAAAATTTCTTTAAAAACTAATAAACAATATTAACTTTTTTGAGTCACCCTGTGTAAATATAAAAAATATAAATTCTGATAGCTTGCTCCATGCTAATGTCATACAGTATCACTTTGTTAACAATTAATTTAAACCCAAAAATACAACGATTTAACAAAAATTATTAAATAATTTTCGTCACTCACCCGGTATATAATAAGAAATTTTAGACTATTTTTATAGTATTTTATCCTATCTACGATAGGGTCAACAAAAATTTAGAAAATCAAAACAAATTAATATTATAAACTCCGAAAATATAAGGTTGTGAAAATTCATATTTTGCAACTTGTCAAAAACTGGTCGGCAGATTTTGTTGTGGCCATGGATATTTTTCATCAGAATGACATTCTCTACAATGTATAAAAATTTAGGAAATTTAACCGAGGGCCATTTTCTTTTTCTGCCTTTATTAGTTTATAAACCAACTTTTTAACGTAAGACAGTACATAATGGTACTCCAAAGAGCGGTATTTGGCAAATAGATAGATAAAACGAAAAAGCAACGAAATATTTATTAAAAAATGAAATGGCGAATGCGTCACTAGTGATTGCTGTTAAACAACCATTTTACTCATTGCTTATGCATTACATTATTCTTATACAGAATTCGCAAATTAAAAGAAATTCTAATTAAATTTAAAGTAATTTAATTGAAGCATATTTTTAAAATTCGTGTCCCACTCTAAAGAGGGCGGGAATTTTTTTAAAATGTTGTCTTTAAAAGGGTGTAAGGGGTCCAAAATATACGAAAATAATGCTTATGTAATACTTAAATTGCCGCAATCTTTATACCATTTGCATCGGCATTGATTGCCTGGTAAAAAATCATATTAACATTATTGAAAATCAACTTACGACTTTGACATAATATGTAGATATTTAAAAATTTTAAGTCTAATAAAAAATTAAAACAATTTAATAAATATACTTAGTTATTAATAAATTAAATAACTGTAAAAATGTTTTTAAATGCTTATAAATATTCTATATACATAACGTTATGTGACTTAAAAGAGGACAATAATTTTTATGAAGTTAAGGTAGGTAATTTTACAAAAACAAAATGATGACTTTAAGAATATATTTATACACGACAAAGTATACAAGGTATCCTAATAGTACCTACAACACTTTTTTGCGGACCCTGTATAAGGTAACGACCATGAATAAAAAATACAACTTTGTCGTAAATTTTAATTTTTGATATACTGCATATTCACACCAATTTTTAAATGTGCATCTTAAAATGGTAAATTTTTTAAAATCTTACACAATTATGGCAGTTGTACTATTATTATAAATAATTCCTAAAATCAACAATAGGGTTATTATTTATACACAAAATATGTGTTGTAACACAGTATAGTAACGTCGGAAAATATAATGCAAATGAAAGTTAAAATCGTGCCAATTTGTAGATAAGAAAACTACGCAACTTTCAAATAGAATATATAGAATCAATTTTATATTAAGGTACAATGATACTCTTTTTTTTAATTATGCTTTTAAAAATGTTAAATAATTTTTTTTGCATTTTTTCTGCTTGTACTTTAATGTAATAATGAATTTTAAAAATTATTTATTTAAAAGATTTTTTTAAAGTGAGTATCAAGGTTTTTTTTTAAATTGGAACTTTTTTAATTTTTTTGGCATTTTCCTACTTTATCAGTAAATTCCCCCTAATAAGCTATAGAATGATATGTGCATATGTTTATGCACAAATACAAAATAAGCAAGACGTTTATTTAATTTAGCACTATTTACGAAAACCGTTAGTTATGGTTTGATAATTTCCAATATATTATTGACTATTAGTACATAATATAAAACATTCTGTATATTGGTAGGTATTCTATCACCCGATAATGTATTTTAAGCAGAAAAGTTCTACTATTTGAAATGACTTTACCGATTGTTGCTACAAACTTGACAGTACAATTTAACAATGTACCTAACAGAAAGTATATAAACATTGTTGCAAAAAAAATTGGAATGGTAATGTGATGATTCGACAATAAACCTATATGCCTAGATATAACTGATTGTAAAAATCTTTACGAAGAATTATCATGAAGCTCAAAATTGTAAAAGATTTTATTTCATTTTAAGCACAGCAATAGTATAATCATTTGGTTGGGTTAAGAATCTTAGTCCTGGCATTTTAGCTTGTTTCCTTTAGATAAGTTTTTCAAATTTTAAAGTTAGACTATGTAAAGGATTTAAAGTAGTATATATAAATTAAAAACTTTATAATAAAATAAATTATTTAGTTTTTTATCCGAAATTATATTCTTTCCAGGACTAATTTTACCATCGGAAACGAATTCATCATTTTATTTTTTGATTAGTACTTTGTTTCATCCATAATAATCTTCTCAAGCGATATTCAGTGCCCATTAAAATATAATAATGTAGTTTTAAAATTATAATTTCACATAAATAAGTAAAAGCAATTATGTCGCAAAAAGAGATGCCACATTTTAAATTAATCAAAGAAAGACTTTTTCTTTAGAGGCTAAAGTTCCTAGTCTACAAGATGTGTCAAAACAAAATAGGATCCAAGTACGAAACGAAGTATTTATTAAAAAATAAAATGGCGACGCCGGCGTCTATGGTATAACTTAGGTGTTTCCTTAATACTTGTGTTTAGAATCCCAAGTAAAATCTTATTTGGCTTTATAAATTTTAAAGATTGTTTATGGCATTTTACCGCACACTATTGTAAGAATATATTAAACAACCTTATTAAAATACAGTGACAGGCAAACAACACCAAACCATATGTCAGCTCTTTTTTTTATAGATGCCTACTAAAGCAAGTTAAACTTGATCAAAGTTCCATATGATGTAGTACAGATATCTATAGCAGAGGCTAACATACATATAAAATTATTAATTTATACTTTATTACGTATGGAGTGTAGGTATATGTACCTATATTTTTATATTATTTAAATTGATTCGTGGTATTTGAGGTATTTTTAACAAATTACCTACATACATGGATTGTTACAACTTAACTTCATGTAAGTAGGATGTAATTTGTCAAAATATCCAAAAATAATTTTAATTGTGCCAGTGAATGAAATTGTATCTAAGTGCTGACCTGTACTATTTTAACTATAGCCAGTTTTCCTAAAAAAAGATGCGTATCGTGGGTATTATTCTACATATTCCAATTTTTCCAATGTTTTAATGGGAAAGCTCGTTTCCCTATGAACACCAAGTAACACACATTAGTAAAATTTTTTTTTATGCATTAATAATAAAGTTTTTTGTAGTTTCTGTCTTTCACTGTATTTTCACGAGATACATTTTTGTGCATGCTTGTATATAACTCAAAAATGATTGACAATAAGTAAGTAATAGTCAATTTTATGATAACGCGGTACTTGTATTATGCAAATTACAAGGGCTCAGGTTTGCTTATATACATAAATAGTATCTATCATAGATTTACAACTTTATTCTATATTGGACGTATTTTCATATTGTAACGTATTTTAAAAGCTATCCAAATTTTTTCCGAACAATTATTTTGAAGCTAGGAAAAAATATATTTTATATATTCATAACTATATTGCAAAATATTTGAATAAGTGTAAAGGTGCGTTCCTTCATAAAAAAGAATAGGAAAAGCGTGCAGAATGGAGGAAACCTTTGCAAAAAAGTAAATTAAGTCGATTAAACTAAACAATGATCAATATTTTTACTTCTTCTTCTAAATGTAAGATCTTATTTAGATAATAATTCTTGTTGTAATAAATTCATTTATACAGGTTGTCCCAACAGTAGATACCACAAAATAAAGTAATCATTTTTTTGAAATTACGTTGGCTTCTCGTCATTTTATTACCATACGGCCAACTTGTTTCTTTCGAATGGGGGGGGGGGGGGGGGGCGTCAAAGGGCCCCCCACCTGGCTGGACAAAAAATGCCAAAAATTGTAACAAAACACCCACTTAATCAACCTTTTCTAAAAGTTAACAAAAAAAATACAATATTTTTAATTTTTGAAAAAATATACCTTGTAATTGTAAAAAATGCATATTAAGGCCTGCAGATGCTGTATATATTTTTTTATCTTTTACCACAACGGAAATAGTGTATCGCGCTGTTGGGTCCCTGTATATCGTTAGTTTTCAGTTCGAGAGAAATATGGTCTACCGGGTGTTTCTCAAAAGACGTTCACCCCTATAACTTTTTTATATTTATAGATATTAAAATGAAATTTAGAGATTATGCATAAGAGATAAGTCTGCATTTGTTGGCATAATTTTCAATTTTTTAGCACTTCCGGTTTGACCGGAAGTGGCTTTAACTTTGGTATTTTAAATTGGACATCTTGTATATTTTTACTTCTTGGGATTCAGCATAACATTCTGAGTAAAATGACACCTCACTTGTCATTTTTTCCCGTGTTATAACATTTTTATGTTTATTTTTATTTTCAATCTAGAGTGCTACAAATTAATTAAATCTGTTAATTTATAGTCAAGTAGTATATGAAAATTAAAATTATGTTATAATAATTGACTTTCTAAGTTTCACAAGCGTTTAAAAAATTAAATTTTGTTTTCTTGACGTTTACTCCATTTTTTCAAATGGAACGATGGTAGTTCACTAGGATATTTAAAACGAGCATTTTTCTTTCCAACAATTTGATACCATACACTCCTATGCTATTTTAAAATTGACACGAAAAAATGTGCCTTAAGTTCCAATCGCAAATTTAAAAGGGTTATGCATTATTGCCGCCCTCTCTTTCTTTGAAAAAGAATGGAATGGTTTTGAAAAGCAATATGGTTTTAATTTAAAGTTATAATATCATTAGTTTGTAAAACATACCATACATACAGTTTTGCGGCTTCAGAATAATTTTTCTGGTCACTCCAAAGATTAGGAGCATATCAATTTGTTAATTTCTAGTAAAACTAACCATTTTATCTGATTTACAGTGTAAGTTTAATAAACGAATGACATTACAATTTTAATTTAAAACCATATTGGTTTTCAAAACCATTCCATTGTTTTTCAAAGCCGTCTTTATATTTCTTTAGAAAAGGCAGGGCGGCAATAATGCATAACGCTTTTAAATTTGCGATTGGGACTTAAGGCAAATTTTTTCGTGTCAATTTTAAAATAGCATAGGAGTGTATGGTATCAAATTGTTGGAAAAAAAATGCTAGTTTTAAATATCTTATACTTAGTGAACTACCATCGTTCCATTTGAAAAAATGGAATAAACGACTTAGAAAGTCAATTATTATGACATAATTTTAATTTTCATATTCTACTTGACTATAAATTAACAGATTTAATTAATTTGTAGCATTCTAGATTGAAAATAAAAAATAAATATAAAAATGTTATAACGTAAAAAAGTGTGTCATTTTACTCAGAATGTTATGCTGAATCCCAATAAGTAAAAATATACAAGATGTCCCATTTAAAATACTAAAGTCAATGTCACTTCCGGTCAAACCGGAAGTGCTAACAAATTAAAAATTATGCCAATAAAAGCAGACTTATCGCTTATGCATCATCTCAAAATTTTATTTTAATATCTATAAATACAGAAAAGTTATAGGGGTGAACGTCTTTTGAGAAACACCCGGTATATAAGGCTCGTTACACACTTACACAGCGATCGTTCTAACAGCACAGTTTATACGGTCAAGGGACTAGAAATCATGTGACATTCCACCGCGATGTCACCGTGACCTCCCACCCAGTGCCGAATAGGGTGAAAGACTCAATTGGTGCTTTTACATGTGCAGCGATTACGGCATTACCCGTTTCTTTCTTGGTTCATTAGCGGGAATATTGATCGGTTCAGTAATAATATGTATATTTCGCAATGCTAGTAACATTTCTACAAACGCGTAGAAATTTTAATAACCCTTCTCATAATCGTATCTTAACGTTGAAGCGAATCTTTCAATCGTTTGTGTAAGTCATCGAAGCTGGATATGAACATCCCAAAATAGTTTCAAATCTATTTTTCCTCAACTGGCCGAATATTTCAAATGCACCGAATTATTTTCTGTCAATATTGATGGGATGAACCCACACAATTGTTTCATGGTTTTTTCGTTTTTTAATACTCGATACTCGAACCATTATAGAATCGAACTGACAACAATCGTGCATGTCTGATAGGGAAATTGTTTAAACGGAGCCGTTAGAACGGGCGCCACATAAGTATGTAGCGTAGAGTAAAAGAAAAAAGAAAGCATAAAATGATTTTGGTAAAAAGTATGCCTATATAAAGTTTATCATAAAAGGCATGTCATATTCTCTGATATTATAAATTACAAAGAACTGTGTATCATAATATCTAAAGTGGGGACAATAAAATTTACAAACTAATGCTTAACGTAACCTATATATTTTACTAGAATAATGATTAGAATGCGCCCTAGCTTCAATATAATAACTTTGTCCCTATACCTACATTATAATATACCTACAAGACCCACATATCTACAAACATTTTTTATTTCATTTTGGATATTCTCCCTTGGTCTGCATTTTTTCTGTGATGCTGAGATTGCGAACAATACTTAAAAATGTAAATTAAAAATTTTTAAAATTTATTAAACCATAATCTCCCGATTTTAAAAATTACACATTAGGTATTTTATATGTAAAATTATTGTATATGTATACCTTCTCCCTAAAAAATAAATTAGTTAGCAAAGCAAGGAAAAGAAGTGTTTATATTATTAAACCCCTATAATTTGTTTTAATTATTTAGTAGGAAGGTCTGGCAGATCACCCGTGTCGCAGAATATATAGCTACGCTTTTTGAAACCGTGGATGTCCATGCGTAAACGGTTGAAACAATGAATGTCCACTGGAGCGGATCCTACAGAGGAGTGGAATTACAAAAAAAATAATGCCAAACGTTTTAGTTACTATACATAGTCATAACAAGTCTTTTAAAGCACACCAGTCATTATAGCCTACACGATAATAGGGCCAAAACCTACCTACCCGAAAGTTTAAATATATCAAAATTATTTAAAGATTTTTAGAAAAGGATTTAACCTTAAAGTTAGATATGCGCGGTCTAATAAAGTGCGAGCAAAAATTACCGTGTACCTATTCCAAACCCGAACCTATTCCAAATACCTATTACAGGTCCAAACTATTCCAGGTCAAACTTAAACGCCGCTCCGCCGATTGGCGCTATTCCGGCTGCATGGCCGACACGAGTTTTTAAAGAAGGCCGCTAGAACTCCAGCGTGGCCAGCAGTTTCCGATTGTTATAATTAAATTTCGTTATAAATTTTTGTAACAGATTAATATTTTTCGCACCAGACTTTTTTGGAACATTTGATTGTAACGGAGGCCTATTATTTAAAGAAACATGAAGAATAGGCATAGGTACATCCACCATATATGTTGCCTTTTTAATTAATTCCTTATTGCTGGTTGCATATCCTACATTAAATACGCTATATATAAAACCTGTAGCCGTTCCATTCCCTATATCGTACCTGTACCTGACAACTTGAAAAAGGAATAACAATGAAACCAGAGAATCAAACATGTGACAGTGCCAACGGACCTGGAATAGGTACCTGGTAATAGGTAATAGGTACGTGGAATAGGCAAATGATACCTATTCCAAAAGAACAGGTCCAGTTCCACTGTAACATCTTTATTATTTGCATCGAAGAGGGCTTAGATTAAAAAAACGTAGGGCTTCGTTTAGATCACAATGATATGGAGACGATATATCTAACCAAATCTAGGTTCAAATTTTGTCAAATTCATATATATTATATGCCAAACTAATGAGTAATAAAATAAGTCGACAAATACAAATTTATTTTTGTTGTTTACAAAATTAACAAGGTAAGAATATACAGAAAGAAAAAGAAAAATAATTAGATAAATTGCTGAAATTGGCCACCGCCATGCTCCAAGCATAAATTCACACGTCTCTTCATATTTTCGAAAGTGTTGACCAGCATCTCTGAAGAAATGTTACCACATTCTTGGATAATCTTTAAATGAGGAAAAACGAAGTAATCCATAACCGTTAAACAAGGTGATCTAGGTGGGAATGTAATGTCTGATCGAAAACTGATCAATCGGTCGTCGAAAAAATTGCGTAAGTAGTTAATAGTTTCGGCGGCTGTAGGGGACGGTTGCCTATATTGAACCGCTACCTAAATTGGACCACAGTACATTTCTCCCAAACTAAACAAGTGCCATATCGTCTGGCAACACTGTAACATACTTTCACCTAGACCCTTTTATCGGCAACAAACTTAACTAGTTGGCCGTTAGTGCTTGACGTGTACAGAGCAAAACGTAATTTACACAATTTTAATGTAATATTTTTAGGATTTTCCTAAGAATTTACCTTAGGACCATAAAACTCTAAGCAAAATCTTTTTTATGAAAGTTTTCAAGTAAGTTTTTCTCTTTCTATTTCTCCTATTACCATGCCATATTTGTGTTTTCTTGTTTCTTTCCTGGGTGGTTTTGTAAAACACGTGGTAGTTGCTTAAATTGGACTACTGGGTGATTGCCAAAATTGAACCGGTTCAATTTAGGCAATTTTTCCAAATTGTGCAAAAATAATTTTTCTCTTTAAATAAGTTAATGTCATGCACTAACACCATTTCAATTGTGCTCAAATCGTTTTCCTTTGAAATGAAACTATGACTGCTCCAATATAAGCAACTAATAGGTGCTTTTTTTTGCATTAGGATGTCTTCTACCGAAATTTTGATTGTAAATTTGATGTTTTTTTGAAATATAAGTATAAAACTTCCTATACCAACAATTTTATTTTTTATTTATTTATTTAAGACCTAAGCTTCCGATTTAAATCATGTGTCCAATTTTGGAACCCCCAGGTGCAATTTAGGCAACCGGTTTCCTATATTGAACCACTTGCAGAGGTTTTTTTTTATAGCCGGGTATATCATAGATACTTTGAAATAAAATTCTGCAAAAAAATCCTGCAGTTGAACAACATACTAAAGTATACTAAGGTATAGCATCAAGATCGATTTTGCGTTATTATCAGGATCTATGATAAGAAATCTGGAAATTGGTCCAATATGGGCACCCTTCCCCTATGGGCGGTTGCACCGTCCTGTTGAAAATATCCAAAACGTAGTTCGTCGTCAAGTAATTGCTCCACAAATGGATTCAAAATATTATCTCTATACACCGCTGTGCTGTAACTGTGTCATGGAAAAAAATAGGACCATCAATTAATTCTTCTTCGGGAAACAGCTAACCAGACACCAAGTTTTTGAGGGTGCAATGTGGACACAAAAAAATGGGGATTTTCACTACTCCACATGCGTGTATTCTGAGAATTTACATAACCGGAGAGGTGGAACTAGTCTTTATGCAAAAAAAAAAGGGTCAGGTCTAATAAATCATTTCTTTCCAATAAATTTTGGGTAAACCATTGAGAGTAATTCCTGCGTCTTTCAAAATCTGCGGCTTTTCTTGGAATACTTGCACTTTATAAGGAAATAAATTAGCTGCGCTTCTTAAGAATAGTCCTGCATGTTCCATAAGATCTTCCCACTTCTTGGGACAGGTGTCTTATACAATTTGTTGGCGTATTTTGCATTATTTCACGAACGTTTGCAACAAGTTCTTCTGTTCTTACAGATGGTCTTCCTGCTCCTTTTTTGTGTTGTATAGAACCTGTTTCCCTAAACACAGCAACGGTTCTTTTCAGGCAATGATAAAAATCCCCAGCAATAAAAGCAACGTTAGGAATGAAAATCGTCCATGCACAAACCCGGATTGTATTGCCACTCACCATTTACTCTAACCCCGTTTCGAAAATACGCTATCAACCATGAATGTTTTGTGCTGTTCCGTAAAGCCCATTGTGTGAATTGTTCAAGAAATTGAAAAAATTAGCGATGAATCAAATTACTTGTAACGACTGTCAAAGATAACGGAATAACTGATTGATTGTTAATTCAGGTATAGTTACTGACACCCAACAGGTATTAAGCTCTACGGCTAAGCATTACGTCACAGAAAATATAG
The DNA here is from genome assembly GCA_963969555.1 of Polydrusus pterygomalis. NCBI lineage: Eukaryota > Metazoa > Arthropoda > Insecta > Coleoptera > Curculionidae > Polydrusus > Polydrusus pterygomalis. The sequence continues at coordinate 30,522,973 of OZ018384.1, read as the reverse complement.
CTACGCAACAGAACGATGGAGACGTGGCAACAAATCGCCCCCGAAAAAAGAAGCCGGCTGCCGGCAGCGGGCTTCCCTACAAGATTCAGGCGGTTTCTATGGGAAGATTTCCTAAGAGATGTCGTGCGTGCAAGTCCCACGTTGCCAAACGTACCGTTGTGTATTTAAATGTGAGGAAAAGTATTTTAATAAATCAAAGTACATCTTATAGAAAATGTAGAATTATAAAATTTAAAGGGCTGATTTTAAAGAGTATATTAAATTTATGTATTACCAACATTAAAGCCTTGATACAACATATTTTATTATCATGGAAAAGATTTAGGCGATAATTAATGCCAACACAGACTAAGTAGTGGCGCAGCGAGAAATTCCACCTAGGGGGGGTTTTTACCACAAAAAATGTTCTTATTATATAAGGTAGGTGTACTGCAGGCAATGCGGTGTAGGCGACATATGTGTTTGTCTATTATTAATGGGTACCTACTTCAATAATAACTATTAAGATTAATTTTTTAATAAATCTTTGGAGGGGTTGGTTGTGATGAAAACGAATTTCTTGGTTCACTAAGTTTACCAATTATAAGTGAAACAAAACAAATATATTATAATATAGTACTTCCAAAATGTTTGTTTTTAAAAATATATCGAAAATGTAAGTAGGTACAGGGCCAGTTAAAGGATGGGGATGTTCCAATGGAATTATTTAGATCATTAACGATATAGGTAAGTAAAGTCAACTTTTTTATTTCTACGTTAAATGTATATACTTACATATAACTTTTGTCAGTTTTGTTGAAATATAAGTATATAGGTAGGTGTACTTTAGGATTATTATGCTAATTTTTATTCTTTTAACGTCAAACTTACTGACAATTTTAAATTTGTAAAAGCAAGCAAATTTTTTGCAGAATTTCCTACCAAATTGAATTACATAAACATCGATTTGTTAGTGCCTAAATTGTGTACAGGATAAAATTTTGCAGTTTCTACATTTACTTTTTGCTTATAATATGATTTTCGAATTCGCGATCCGGCACTTTCCCTACTAAGCAGCTATCTTTTAAATCGTAGACAAAAAGTTGAAGTAAAACAAGAATTTAGTAGTTTACAGGAAATTAAGTATGGTGTACCGCAAAAGGGACAGTATTGGGTCCAATACTGTTCAACATTTATATAAATAATTTATTAATTCAGAATTATACTGGTGAAGTAATATCTTTTGCGGATGACACAGTTTTGTTTGTTGAAAGTAACCCATGGAAAGGAGTCGAACAAAAAATTAATTGTAATTTACAAAAAATTGTGCGGTGGTTGGATGATAATTTGTTAACCATCAATTTAAGTAAAACCAAGTATTTACCCTTTGCAAGTAATATCTCAGGCCTTCCGCAAAATGAGCAAATAAATGTCGACTTACCATTTAGAAAAGAAAAGATTTGGAACTTAGAAAAATCTGACTCTGTTAATTATTTAGGAATATTATTTGATAATCATTTAAAATGGAACAATCATATATAGCAACTTACTAAGAAACTTCGGTCCTTATTTTATCTGTTTAAACATATCAAAAAAATATCTGACATAAGTTGTATGCGAACAGTATATTTTGCTTTAGTTCAGTCTCTGTTAAGCTACGGAATAACTGCATCGGGAGGAGCTTACGAAAATACCCTTAAACCTTTGGAAGTTGCGCAAAAAAGAAATATTAAAACTATTTATGGTCTAACTATGAGATTCCCCACTGATCAGCTGTTCGAATTTACAAATTTTTTAGACGTTAGAAATATTTATTACAAAAATTCCCTACCATATTTAATTAGAACTAATTATTTTGACTTGCCACATACACCAAGCTATCAAACTAGGTTTCACCTTGATAATAAAAAATTGCCTAAAATGTCCACGTCGTTGGGACAAAGAAGATTTTTTTTATATGTGGGATCCAGGTTATTTAACTTTATTCCACAAAATCTTAAAAGTATAATTCGTCAAGTAAGATTTAAAACTGGATGAATGAAATGGCTTATTGCTAATTCTCCAATAATTATCTAGAAAACAAAATTGCGCTAAGATTCTTTGCTCCTGTGCGTGCAATATTGATTTCGCTTATTTGCTTACTTTGCAATTTTTATATTTTTTAAATTAACGAAGTTAAAAAATAACATACTTAAAGTAAATAGATAGTTCCTTATCACAATTAAAGATATTAGTAAATAACTCATTATTATTATATTAAGTAGTATCTAAAAATATATCTATAAATTTTTTGATAAATTGATACTCAAAATCTTATGTATTAGATTTGGAGTACGCGCATTAACTTAACACAAACACACACAGATTAGCAGTCAAGCATTATGCTTTGCAAATCTGCTGATGTGTGCTCTTACTTTTCACACATTTTTTTATTGATGATCGCAATTTTCAATATATTTGTTTATGTTATTTACTTATTGTTATTCATGTATTTATTGTTTAATGAAAATAAATATATTTTTGAATTGAATTTAAGGAGTGCCTATATAATATGGAGATTTCATTTATTATAAGTGTTAAATAGTTTTCACTGTTTCAGAGTGTTTCACTAGAAACATATTTCTAGTTTGTGGTGTTTACGTTTATGTTGTTTAGGAGCAAATCGTAAACATATAGAGATCTATATAATATGTTATATATGTGATGATACAAATGTGTATTTTACTTTTATATTAAAAAAATTATGAATCGTTTATATTTTACTTAATTGTTTACATTCCTCCTCGTCAGTAAGGCTGAACAGGTACTATATTTTTACATGGGAAAAACTAATTTCAATTATTCTGACCAATATAATAATTACTAAGGTAAGAGATTAACAAGGTTATATGGTAGTTTTATTATTTTAACAATGTATGAAATGGGACGGCTTAAGTTAACAAAATATTTAAAAGCCATATTTTTGTATACTCAGTAATTATCGAATGTAATATCTACCACAAGATGTTTCGGGATTACCGAATAATACTTTTGGAGGAGTGGTGTTGCTGATGGTAACTCGTTGAGTGCCAGGTAAAAGTATTAGGTAATCCCAAAACATCGAGTGGTATTCAAAAGATTATATAACGAACCATAATTTGAATAATTATTCATTTTTATTATTATTGATAACAAAGTTACAATTATTATAATAAATATTATTTACTCCAGTGCGATTTTTCTGTATTTTTTGGCCTCAAATTCACTTCGCACAACGAAACACTTCCAAATCTCGTTTGGTTTGACATTTTTTTAAAAAATTTTGTTACAATTAAATATTAGATAATGTGTTACCATGACAGTAACAATCGTTCCACCAAAAGCGATAATCCCAAAGGCTTATCACTTATCATAAGCCTCTCGAGCTATATGGGAATTATGTACCGGGTGGTCAAATAAGCGAGGACGTCAGCTTTATCTCGGAAACCATTAATCGTACAACTTTCGGAAAGATTTTTTTATGAGTAAAGTGGTCAAGAGAAATTGCTGGAAATTACTTTTAAGTTCCTCATTTCGCCGCAAGGGGGCACAATCAAAAATTGTTTTTTTAAATTCTACATTTCTCCAAAAATTCCCGTATTAAGGTATAACTCTGATTACATTATTCGAAAGCCTAGACAATTCTGCATCATTTTGGTTTAAGGCTCATTGGCGTACCGACCTTGATAAGAGTGGGAGAAGCTATTGAAAGTGTAAACATTAAAATCGCTGTAACTTCTAAACGACTTATCCGATTTTACTAAATTTAAGCTTGTTTGGAAGGGGAAAATAAGTATCTTCAATTGCCGTATCCAACAGTACAATGTTCTATATATTCTTCTATAAAATTGCTAGAGGGCGCAATTTGTAATAATAACAGTTTTTTCGATTTTATCCCGAAAATTCAAATCATACGGTATAACTATGACATCATAATCGAAAAGTAGATGAAATTTGCAACAAAAGATGTGAAGACCGCAGTTCGATATCTTTATTCGAGTTATTGCCAAACCAATAATGTTTAATACAAATTGCGCCCTATAACAATTTTATTAGAAACTATCGTGTACCAATCGTACAAGATAGTTTCTAATAAACTAATAAAATTGCTAGAGGGCGCAATTTGTATTGAAAATTATTGTTTTGGCAATAACTCTGAAACGAACAAAGATATCGAACTGCGGTCTTTACATCTTTGGTTGCAAATTTCATCTACTTTTCGATTATGATGTCATAGTTATACCGTATGATTTGAGTTTTCGGGATAAAATCGAAAAAACTGTTAATATTACAAATTGCGCCCTCTAGCAATTTTATTAAACACTATCGTGTACTGTTGGATACGACAATTGAAGATACTTGTTTTCCCCTTCCAAACAAGCTTAAATCTAGTAAAATCGGATAAGTCGTTTAGAAGTTACAGCGATTTAAATGTTTACACTTTCAATAGCTTCTCCCACTCTTATCAAGGTCGATACGCCAATGAGCCTTAAACCAAAATGATGCAGAATTGTCTAAGCTTTCCAAAGATGTAATCAGAGTTATACCGTAATATGGGAATTTTCGGAGAAATTTAGAATTTAAAAAAACAATTTTTAATTGTGCCCCCTTGCGGCGAAATGAGGAACTTAAATGTAATTTCCATCAATTTCTCTTGACCACTTTACTTATAAAAAATATTTCCGAAAGTTGTGCGAATAATGGTTTCCGAGATAAAGCCTACGTCCTCGCTTATTTCACCACCTGGTACATTGAGTTGTATAATCAGTAAAATAATTAAACTACAATTTAAAGTTGCGTTCTAGAACAAGCAAGTTCATTATTTTGGAAAATTAATGTTCATTGAAAGTAAATATAAAATAAAAAACCTACTGGAACTGCATAAAACGGAAAGTTTGTGTGTGTCAAACTATTATATAAATTTTAGACTTTTCACCGATAACGATTGAACGTTGCATTTGTGAGAATTTTAATATTTTATATAGGTACCTATAAAGCTGACTGCATTATTTCCATGTTCACTAAATAGATCCAGTCTCTTATAATTACAATCCTTAAAGTTGCCACGTTAGTGAAAAAATGTCGGACATTAATGTAACAGTATAAGGCCACCTAATTTCAAGAGCCAAAATATTTCTCATTACGGATCTCCTTTAAATTTGTGGTATTTTAATAATGACATTAGGAAAGCCTTAAATTGAATATTCCTCCAAGTTTAAAATAAATACATGTTATGGGTATTTTGAAAGGTAGTTATTTACAGTTTAACTGACTATTTTAAAAATCTTATCTAGGTATAATGTCTCTTTGCCCTTAAAAAATAACATTTTATTTTAGAGATTGCAGGTTTAAAATTAAGATTTTTTAAATCTTAGTTTTTAAGTCTTAGTTACCGCTTTACTTGAATTGCGAATCCGAACGCATAAAAAGTGCTGGTGATATTTTATTTCTGGGTATTTATCTATATTATAGACATACAGGGTGTCCGCTAATTAATGGTATACCGAAAAACCACAGACTCATTACGTAAAAATATTATCATTTAATCAAACTTAATTATCTACATCCGAAAGTTGATATTGACTGAGATACAGGGTTACAAGTTAAAACTTAATTTTTGATTGTGTCCAATAGCTTTGAGAAAAACTTTTTTTCACAAAATTTTGCAATTAAGTTTTTTTTAGAACGGGAAGTTTATTTGAGTGTGAAATTTTAATGTACAAAGTAGGTGGCGCTGTTTGCGGTATTTTTCGCACATTTATTAGGTCATAACTTTTTTGTGCCTCAGTGTATTTAAGATTTTAACGAAAATAATACTTTACAGAGTTACCGTTTCAGAGATATTTGCATTTAAATTATTTAGTGTACTAGCTCAGGCAAGTAAAATATAATGTTTTTATTATCTTCATTAACTTAAATACACTGAGACACAAAAACGTTATGACCTAATAAATGTGCGAAAAATACCGCAGAGAGCGCCCCCTACATTGTACATTAAAATTTCATAAAAAAATTAATTTCTCGACCTAAAAAAACCCTTAACCCTTTGAGGCCCAAATTTTTTTAAATGAAATATTTCTTTTTTTTTTTCTTTTTAACGGACTAAATGTGTTTCAAGAAATTAAAAAATATTGAAATATATTAGGGTCGGATATTCGGGGATTCCCGAAGACGTGGTTATCTAGTAATACCACTGGGCCTGCGTAAACGTAAGCTAGGAAATAAAACTTACATAACACCGAATATAATATTTTATTTACCTACTCTATGACATTTTTATTTTTGGTGAAATAACAAAAGCAATTTTTTGTGTATTTCAAACATAGCCCGACCTTGCAGTTAAAAATCTAATGTTATATTAGAAATATCGTGCGCGAAAATCTGTTACGTATACAGCGTGTATTCGGAAGTTCTTACCAAATGGGAAACTTTTTTATTATTAATTTTACGAAAAATAATTATTCTTTATAAAAAGCTCTGCATGGTCTAAAACCTAAAATGCAACCATCAAATATCGAAATTTTCCAGTCATATACGGGGTTTGTCAAAAAATGTGAATTTTTCCCAAGAATGTGAATTTTTCCCAAGAGTAAAGTACCTTTATTTTTGACATTATCAAAAATTGTTATTAAAAAAAGTTGATCAGAACTAAAAACCACGTCTAAATATGCAATAACACGCATTAAATTAATTAAATAATTAATAATAAATCAATAAAATAATTGTTTAACATAAATGCGTATAATTGCACATTTAGCCGTAGTTTTTAGTTCTGATCAACTTTTTTTTATAACAATTTTTGATAATATCAAAAATAAAGGTACTTTAACTCTTGGGAAAAATTCACATTCTTTGGGAAAAATTCACATTTTTTGACAAACCTCGTATATGACTGGAAAATTTCGATATTTGATGGTTACATTTTAGGTTTTAGACCATGCAGAGCTTTTTATAAAGAATATTTTTTGTTCGTAAAATTAACAATAAAAAAGTTTCCCATTTGGTAAGAACTTCCGAAGACACGCTGTATAACAACAGCGGCCTAGTGGTTTCAGACTCTAACCACCAGTTTTATTATACATTTTTGGGCACAAAACAGATAAATTATTTAAAACAATTATTCTTAAATCGTTAATTAATAACTTATAACTAATTTAAAGCCCCCTCCAGCAATTTTTTCTTAATAATAATTAAAAAATCGCTTTGTAAACAACTAGCAGTAACGTGTGCTACGGGCAGACCAACAACCCATCTATTTATGGCGGTTTTGACTGAAATCGGCGCTTTCGTTTAGTAAGGAACCATGAGATGTCGCTTCGAAAAACACAAATACAGCGGTGGCATCTCTGCGGGACCACTAAGACGCTGCAGAACCGATATTAAAAAGGTGGTACTTGTGCGAAACCACTAAGCCCCAAAGGGTTAATGCAAAATTTTTGAAAAAACGTCAGTTTTTCTTAAAGTTATTGGAGAAAAACGAAAATAAAGTTTTCTTTAACCTACCTCAGTTAAAATCAACTTTCGGATATATGTATGTATGAATAAATCCTAATATTTTTACATAAGGAGTCTGTGGTTTTTCTATGTACCATTAATTAGCAGACACCCCGTATATAATAATAACTTAATAATTTTTGGTAGTAGGTAATTTCGCAGTCTGTAAGATCAAGGAGCCTTAATTGATTTGGTTGATTTTAATTTATAGAGGTGGCTTTCGCATAAAATGTATGTTTTTGTTGTAGCGGGGGCGAACCTTGGTTTGTCTAAAAGAGGGTAAAAGGTAAACCTCTCTGATCTACCACTTTAGCCGCCGGAAAAAACGCCGATAGGAAGCGGCATTCCGGCAAAACGTTTGAAGTCTCTCCGACATTATTAGCGGCAAGGTTTTAAACTCTTATTATGAAGCAATGCCAAAATTAGAGACCAACCGAAGGTTCGGTTTCGGCTAATTTCGGCCAAAAAATCTAGTTTCGGTGACAGTTTCGGTTTCGGCCACAAATTGGCCGAACCTTCGGCCGCGCCGAAACTCAGTGTTCGTGAATTGTCGCGAACCGTTCGCCTAAATTAGGGTGAGTTCGTAGGCAGTGTTGTCTATATAAATAATGTTTTTTCGCTGTTGACCTTTTTTTTTTAGGTGGGAAGAGTTCAATCCGTTCCCAAGATCGATCTCGTCCTATATAAAATAAATTAGATTTTAGTATACAATAAAATTTTTAACATGTATAAAAGTTTCGGTTTCAGTCGAAACTAAGACCAAGGCTGAAGGTTCGGTTTCGGTTTGGGCTGAAAATCTTGTTTCGGTCGGACACTAGCCAAAATATAAAAAATTATTTATTTTTACAGGGACAAAATAAAATGCTGTGATTTTAAATAACTAAATTCATAAATTAGAAAACTCGTCATTAAAATCTTTCAAATAAACCACTGTTTTTCGTAATTAAAAAAGAACTTCTACAAAATATTTTATGTTGGTTAACATAACTTTTTACACTATATACAGGGTCTGTTGAGATTAAGTGGTGGTACTAAGAGAAATAATTATGAAACTCAGGTAAAATGTAAAATACTTTATTACGAACAAAAACGAATGGTTACAAAGACCGGGCTTGTGAATTATTGTGATAGACAATAATTGAACTCTAACTTACTGTTCTTTCTTAAAACAAACAGAAAGAACCCTTGACAAATATTACGTCTCGAATTACGCCATGAAAATGGAAAATGGAACCGCCATCGTCGAAACATAAACAAATCCGTTCGACATTCAGATAAACCATAAACAGAATAAGCTCTTAGTCAGCGTTACTTTTATATTTCAACAGGGTCGCTAATAATCGATGTCGATTATTTTTTAAAGATAGTTAAAACGAAAAGTGTAAAAAACAAAAGTTTGATCGGTTTTTAGTCTATTAAAATAACAAAAATAAAATAAAAAAGTTATTCCAATTTAAAAAATTGCCAAATACCCACCTTTGCCCAGCACTTTATTTGTCGCTCGATAGTCGATATACATTTTTAGTTGTTTACCCTAAATCTACTAGACTCTGATCACAGAATACCCATATAACGCGCTGGTATAGCACAATCAAATTACTTATAACAGGTTTGAAGCAGTGTTAATTCCTAATCCATATACAAAATTTTATCATTCTCCGTCATCTAGGGACCCCCAAAACATCGACATCTCATAATGTAAAAAAAAATTTGCGACCTTTATTATTATTATTATTATTATTATTATTATTATTATTATTATTATTATATTATGTGACCCTTTCTGTTATTTTTTTATTTATTTTATAGGTCTGTCATTCAATAAACCGCATTATGATATAAAATAATAAATAAACTTGCGAAAATCATAGTAAGTGTAAATCGAATTGCAAGAGTGTATCTGAACGGCAACATCACCAAATAAATTCTTTCTCAGAACAGCGCGAAATCGGCGAAATACGATAAATGCTTGTACTGTTACTCGCAGCGCCACCTCGAACCGTTCGAGTAACCATTCGCGGCCGTTTTCGTTTGTCGCCTGTCTTCCTATTCTCATCAGCGTTCTGTTGCGTAGCTATATTTTCTGTGATTACGTCCTTAGATGCAAGGCCCTCTTTGATGTAAATAATTTTTGCTCGCACGGTACTTGTAGTCAAGTGTGATGAATTTAACGCAAATATGAAAGCAATACAAAAAATTAAGAAAATCATAACACTGCAGTTGCGGAATTGAAGTTGCTTAAAGAGCTATCTATCTTCGTAAGGCCGAAACCTTTTATAATAATAATAATAATAATAATAATAATAATAATAATAATAATAGCTTTATTGCCCAACAAGAAACCCATTTACAGAGCAATATTACAAATTAAATATAAATAATAATGTACTCGATTTAACACAACTATATAAATCTGCAAACATAAACCACCAACAACGGAAATACAATAAATTCAAAATTATCGCCATATTATGCACATATTCGTATACTGTATTACAATAACACATACCATTATGTATATATAACAACTAAGTTAGTGACCACCCTCGGCACTCCTCCTCAGATCGCGCAAGCTACATGTAAATATATCACAATCTTCGCACATGCTGTCAAAATTGTAACACATAAAATTAATTGGAGATTTAATCATTACATTTGTTCTTGCTCTTTCACACAAAAATGTTAAATGATGTCTAGTATTTACTCTAGGTACAAACAAATTTATTTGAGATAGCAGATCAGGACAATCGATTCCACCGCGCAGCAACTTAAATAAAAATACTAGAGATGCAATTGCTCTCCTTTTTTCCAGGGTTATAAAATTATATCTGTTCAATAATAATAGGAAAAGAACATGCTCCTTAAAATAAAAATAATCTACTGTTAAATAGATATTTTTAACATTATAACTTACCAGTGGCGCAGCGAGGGGGGGGGGGGGGGTTTAGGGGTTAAAAACGCCCAGACTAAGATGGTTTTTTACGGTTTAGACCAGGGCTGAAGCCTTTGAAAATGGTAAAAAGTGAAAAATAATAATAGTAGGATGAAACCCATTGGAAAGGAAGAGAATATAACAAAAATGACAGAAAAAATTATTTACGGGCGATCCGAGGTCGGGAAAAGGAAAGGGGTGAGTTTTTAAGGGTTTAAGGGTAGAAAACGATTTATCTCGATTTCCGGCAAAACTACAAGTCATATGGAAAAACGTTAAATAGCAAAGTTGTAGGTAATAAAAAGATCTACAACTTTTGTATTTACACTTTTTTCACATAAACTCAAAATTTATGTGAAAAATTCAAATAACCAAGTTTTTGGTTTTTTATTTTTATCTTTTACAAGAAAAATTTTTTTACGAAATTTGGTGAAAACTTACCTTTTTATGTCCCAAACACACTGTAATTTTTTTGATTTAAAATATTTATTTTTTCACCTTATTTTGACTTAATATCGAAAAAGCACCCTAATTTTCAATCGAAAATTCTCACGTCAAAATATCTGCTTTTTTAAAAAAGTCGGTGGGCTTTTTGTTCGTTGAAATCTCTACTTTCTGATGGTGTAAAAAAAAATACATTACTATGGTAAATGTGATGAAATCTCCTTTAAATCCTACCTTTAATTATATTTAGAACAACTATTTTCGCATATTTTTTGTGATCTTTATGTTTTATGGATTTGTAATTTTTTTGTTTATCAATGTAACATGGAATCTTACGTTTTTCGAGTAATTAAAGTATACATTTTAATAAATAGCTCAAAATTGTACATAATAATTTTTAAAAAAATTCGGATTAGGGTTTTTTTCGTTTCTTTGCATTTTTTGAGAACATTTACCATAGTAATGTATATTTTTTTTACACCATCAGAAAGCAGAGATTTCAACGAACAAAAAGCCCACCGACTTTTTCGATATTAAAATAAGGTGAAAAAATAAATATTTTAAATCAAAAAAATTACAGTGTGTTTGGGACATAAAAAGGTAAATTTTCAACAAATTTATTTTTCTTGTAAAAGATAAAAATAAAAAACCAAAAACTTGTTTATTTGAATTTTTCACATAAATTTTGAGGTTATGTGAAAAAAGCGTAAATACAAAAGTTGTAGATCTTTTTATTGCCTACAACTTTGCCATTTAACGTTTTTCCATAGGACGTGTAGTTTTGCCGGAAATCGAGATAAATCGTTTTCTACCCTTAAAAACTCACCCCCTTCCACTTCCCGACCTCGGATCGCCCGTAAATTATTTTTCATTTCATTTTTGTTATATTCTCTTCCTTTTCCAATGGGTTTCATCCTACTATTTTTTTTTTGGTTTCAAAAATTATCGACCCTGGTTTAATTTTAGTTTTTTAAAATTTTGAAATCCTGTTTTTTTTTTTGAAAACCCCCCCTAATACAAAATTCTGGCTGCGCCACTGTAACTTACCATTGTACTTTACTTCCAGTTAATGAAAAATGCAAACAGAACATCCATGGACAAAAACCCAAAAGTCCCTGGACATTCATTATTTTCTCCGTTAAAAAGATGGCGCTAGATATATTTTTTAAAATTGCGTATTTCTAAGATGTTTACCTTTTTTTGCATTTCTTAACCTATTCGTTCTAAATATATAAGAGTATCAAACTAAAAATCATTTTTCTTGAAAAAACAAATTTTTGTTACATCTATGGTTTTCCCCCGAGCCCTGAGAGTCATTTTCCAAGACTAGTGTCCAACCGAAACAAGATTTTCAGCCGAAACCAAATCTTCGGCCTTGTCTCAGTTTCGGCCGAAACTTGAAAAATTTTATTGTATACTGAAAGTTTATTTATTTTATAGAGGACGAGATCGATTCTCTAAAAAAAAAACAAAAAAAAAGTCGCGACACAGAAAAAATCTATTTATACCGTGCAAGCAAAAATTATTTGCATCAAAGAGGGCCTTGCATCTAAGGACGTAATGCTTAGCCGTACAGCTTAATACCTCTGTTGGGTGTCAGTATAACTACCTGAGTTAACAATCAATCAGTTATTCCGTCATCTCTGACAGTCGTTGCAAGTAATTTGATTCATCGATAATTTTTCCAATTTCCTGAATAATTCACACAATGGGCTTTACGGAACAGCACAAAACATTCATGGTTGAAGCGTATTTTCAAAACGGGGTTAGAGTAAATTGTGAGTGGCAATACAATTCGGTTTTGTGCATGGACGATTTTCACGAACATTTTCCTAACGTTGCTTTTATTGCTGGGAATTTTTATCATTGCCTGAAAAGAACCGTGGCTGTGTTTAGGGAAACAGGTTCTATACAACACAAAAAAAGAGCAGGAAGACCATCTGTAAGAACAGAAGAACTTGTTGCAAACGTTCGTGAAATAATGCAAAATACGTCAACAAATTGTATAAGACGCCTGTCCCAAGAAGTGGGAAGATCTTATGGAACATGCAGGACTATTCTTAAGAAGCAGCTAAATTTATTTCCTTATAAAGTGCAAGTATTCTAAGAAATACAAGCCGCAGATTTTGAAAGACGCAGGAATTACTCTCAATGGTTTACCCAAAATTTATTGGAAAGAAATAATTTATTACACCTCTGACATTTTTTTCGGATGAAGCCTGGTTCCACCTCTCCGGTTATGTGAATTCTCAGGAACTTACATGTAATTATTTTTCTTTTTCTTTGTGTATATTCTTACTTTGTTAATTTTGTAAACAACAAAAATAAATTTGTATTTGTCTACTTATTTTATTACCTACTCATTAGTTTGGCATATTATTATCATGTCATAATATGAATTTGAAAACCTAGATTTGGTTAGATATATCCAGGGACGTAGCTAGGAATTTTGGCGCCCCGGGCGAATAGTAGTTCTGCGCCCTACCAGACAATCTTAAAACTAAAATTATACATCTATAAATTTTAGTTTAAAAAATATATTAACAGCAGTGGCGACTCGTGATTTGTAAACTTGGGGGTGTACAATATAAATGCCCGCTGAAGGCGAAATGCGCCGCAGGCGACAATTTTTCAAGACCATGCCCAAATTTGGTCAATAATTTTTAGTAAATATTTTAAAAATTTATGATTACCTACTTATTTTATTGAAAATTAAATAAGATAAAAAAATAAAAAAAGGCCAATTTATCTTTCATTAGTGGGTACATTGTTTAAAAGTAAAGTCACTTCTTCTGTTCTTATTTGCAGCAAACTTATCAACAGATCAAACAGCTTCATTCAAGTTTGGAATAACTGTAATGTATTTGTTTCTCAAATATTCCACATTCATAGTCGTTTTGGCATTAAAACTGTTCATTTTTATTAAAATAAGTCTTTACTACCCCAAAATACTAACAAAAATATAAAGGTAAACTCCAAATAATAAATTCATACAGCAATGAAATCAACGGCGCACATTTAATTTGTGCGAGTTTTCCTATTAGAATCGCGCTTTCTCCCACCACACCTGGTAGTACAAGATGCATAGAGAAACAGCAGAAACCCCGCCTACGTAACGCATATGTGTGCGACTTATGAATTACTACGCGCCATACGGTTGCTTTTGACAACCGGCTTGGCGGGAGCTATTACACCACGTTTCGTTCGATTGTTTGACGGTACGTTAAAATAGGAGGGTTCTAACTTATATTACGGTAAGAATATAAAGAAGATAAATTTAAATGAACATTATTTTTTCTTTATGGGGTAATTCTTGATGAAGTATGGGGGTGCACGTGCTCCTGTGCTCCTATGGAGAAACCGCCACTGATTAACAGACTTGAACTTAACATTCGTGAAAAGAAAAATTGCTTGTTCGGACTTGTGTGACTTATGTCGTGGAAACTCACAATCATTCACGTAGCATAGTGACGCAATCAAATCGCGGCGCCTTTTCTACAAATATCGGCGTTGCCAAATGTCAAAAGCAATTCAGCCGTAACTGCATTAGTACATTTTTAAATTCCCGTATTTCTAATGACCATTTTGGCGCCCTGTTAATATGGCGCCCCGGGCGGTCGCCCTATTCGCCCCCCCCCCCCCCCCCATTGCTACGTCCCTGGATATATTGTCCCCATATCATTGTGATGTAAACCAAGCCACACGTGTTGGGTCCCTGCATATCGTTAGTTTTCAGTTCCAGAGAAATATGGTCTACCGGGTGTTTCTCAAAAGACGTTCACCCCTATAACTTTTTTATAATTATAGATATTAAAATGAAATTTTGAGATCATGCATAAGAGATGAGTCTGAATATATTGGCACAATTTTTAATTTGTTAGCACTTCCGGTTTGACCGAAAGTGACCTTGGCTTTGGTATTTTAAATGGGTCATTTTGTATATTTTTACTTATTGGGATTCAGCATAACATTCTGAGTAAAATGACACCTCACTTGTCATTTTTTGACGTGTTATAACATTTTTATGTTTATTTGTTTTTTCAATCTGGAGTGCTACAAATTAATTAAATTTGTTAATTTATAGTCAAGTAGTATATAAAAATTAAAATTATATCATAATAATTGGCTTTTTAAGTTTCACAAGCGTTTAAAAAATGAAATTTTGTTTTCTTGACGTTTATTCCATTTTTCCAAATGGAGTATGGTAGTTCACTAGGATATTTACAACGAGAATTTTTTTCCAACAATTTGATATCATACACTCGTATGCTATTTTAAAATTGACATGAAAAAATTTGCCTTAAGTCCCAATCGCCAATTTAAAAGCGTTATGCATTATGGCCGCCCTGTCTTTTTCAAAGAAATATAAAGGCGGCTTTGAAAAACAATGGAATGGTTTTGAAAACCAATATAGGTAGTTTTAAATTAAAATTGTAATGTCATTAGTTTATTAAACTTACATTGTAAATCAGATAAAATAGTTAATTTTACTAGAAATGAACAAATTGATATGCTCCTAATTTTTGGAGAGACCAGAAAAATTCTTCGGAGGCCGCAGATTGTATGTATTGTAAGTTTTATAATTTAATGACATTACAACTTTAAATTAAAACCGATTGATTGCTTTTCGAAACCATTCCATTGTTTTTCAAAGCCGCCTTTATATTTTTTTTAGAAAAGAGAGGGCGGCAATAATACATAACGCTTTAAAATTTGCGATTGGGATCTATAGCAAATTTTTCAGTGTCAATTTTAAAATAGCATAGGAGTGTATGGTATCAAATTGTTGGAAAAAAAATGCTCGTTTTAAATATCCTAGTGAACTACCATCGTTCCATTTGGAAAAAAGTAGTAAACGATAAGAAAACAAAATTTCATTTTTTAAACGCTTGTGAAACTTAGAAAGTCAATTATTATGACATAATTTTAATATTCCTATACTGCTTGACCATAAATTAACAGATTTAATTAATTTGTAGCACTCTAGATTAAAAATAAACATAAAAATATTATAACAGGTCAAAAAATGACAAGTGAGGTGTCATTCCACTAATAATGTTATGCTGAACCCAAATAAGTAAAAATATGTCCCATTTAAAATATCAAAGTCACGGTCACTTCCGGTCAAACCGGAAGTGCTAACAAATTGAAAATTATGCCAATAAATGCAGACCCATCTCTTATGCATAATCTCAAAATTTCATTGTAATACCTATAAATATAAAAAAGTTATAGGGGTGAACGTCTTTTGAGAAACACCCGGTATAGGCAATTAAAAATTCAAATTTTATCAGGAAGGAAAGGAAAAAAAACTAAGTACAAAAGGTTAATAAAACATTGTTACATTTTTATTAAAATAGTAAATATACATATTATACAAGAGTTGTGAAAATACATTACTTACCGTAATAATCTTAGTTATATTCAATCTATACTTTATAAAAATACAAAACATTAAATGAAAATCCTCTTATATACTCTGGTGTTTATAAATAATGTCATTGCCGTATTTATTTCCCGATGGACAATACAATAAAGCGACGCTTAGCATTTCATGATTCCTTCCTTCCTAATTCTAGAGAATTTTTGTTGAATTGCCAACTCCACTTTACAAATGAGTCGCCGACATGTTTATTGACACCAGATTATAAAATGGACAGGACAGAGGGAATGTTGATTATTAAATTTTAAAAATGTCGCTAAAAATATTTAAAACAGGACGAGTCGATCCAGATTTAGAACCTACACCTCAGGTACCAACTTTCTAAAATCTTTAAAATAATAAAAATTATTTTTTACTAAGAGTTTCAATACACGTCCACCAAACTCAAATCTATTTAAGGAATTTTAATGAGGATGAAATAATAATAAATTAACTCGTAAGTTCAAGTGAAACGGACTAAAATTCTAATTTCTTTACTTCTTCCGACAGCATCAGCAACAGACAGGGTTCTTGGTCTTCTATATCTGTTTATTACATAATAATGTTTGTTTCATATTCTTCTACGTACGTAAATGGGATTTCTAAAATTAACTGGACGTGTATATAATCATCAATTTGGAAGTATGGACTAGATTATCTAGAAAAATGATCGCTTCGCATGACAATAGCCGGGGCATTTGGGATTATATATTATATATTTTAAACTTCATCCGGGACTAATAAGATTGCTTCAATATTATTCAACCGCAACACTGAAACAGCTGGAAGACGATTTTATTAAAATATTGTTTTTAAAATCTAAGCGACATTATTGTATGTTGTTTTAAAAATCATCGCCAGTCAAGTAACAAGTGTCAACTGCTTTGATTAATTACACAGACCTGCATGAAATTTGTGATGACGTGATTTTTGTTTGTTGAGTTCAGTTTTTATATAGAAATAACTAATTAAAATACAATTGGTCTCTATCACCCACAGATTTTTTTTTTGCAAAAAAAAAGAAAAAATATAAAAAAAACTTATAATAGGCGTTTTAATACATCTTAAAATGAATGTAGTACTTCAAATTCTAAATGTTTGATGAATAAAAAATGATTTTCTGTGGTGCTACACACCTTCCGACTGGAGACTTTTTATCGACTTCAAAAAGGAGCTTTAAAGCTGTTCTTTTACATAATGACAATGTTTTTGCCTCTGTTTCGGTCGGCCATACAGTTAAGTTAAAGGAAAACTATGAAAATTTAGAGGAATTACTTTTAAGAATACAATATAAAAATCACAACTGTGAAGTGTATGAAGATCTAAAAATTTTAGGTTTTCTCTTAGGTCAGCAGTCTGGATTTACTAAATTTCCATGTTTCCTGTGCGAGTGGGCTAGCAGGAATCGAGAACAGCATTGGATAAAAATAGACTAGTCACAAAGAGAGACTTTAACACCTGGAAACAAAAATGTAATTCGCGAGTCTTATTGACCCTCAAAAAGTTTTACTTCCACCACTTCACATACAACTTGGACGTATGAAACAATTTGTTAAGGCATTAAACAAAGAAGGAAATTGTTTTAAATATTTGTGTAAAACATTTCCGGCTCTGTCAGAGGCAAAATTAAAGGAGGGAATCTTTGTAGGGCCGCAAATTAGCAGCTTGATGAAAGATACAGAATTTGAAAAGGTAATGGAAGATAAGGAAAAACATGCATGGAATGCTTTTAAAGAGGTTGAACCTACATTACTACTATGTTGAGATCGTTGAAAATATGCTGGAAAATTTTAGGAATTTTAGAATATGATCATAAAAATTCACTTTTTACATTTCCATTTGGACTAATTCCCGGAAAATCTTGGGGACGTGGGTGAAGAACAAGGTGAAAGATTTCATTAATATATTAAAGAGATGGAAAAAAGATACCAGGGGCGCTGGGACACGAAAATGATTTCTGTTGGACATTGAGAAGAGATATTTCTTTAGCTGAAACAGAAAAACAACCAAAAGAAGCTTTTCTGAAAAAGAAAACGTTTTTTGAAGAAGCGTAACGAATAAATAATCATTTATAATAGTTTATATGTGTATATTTTGTTTATTTTTGTATTTTTTCCTTAATATATTAAAAAACTAGCTTATAAATGAAATAAATCGTGTTTTTTCTATATTTTTGGATTTTACCGGTTTGAAAAATAACCTTACGTGATATAAAAAACTGAAAGCAGATTTGAAATCAGCGTTACCCAACTAGAAAACAGTTAAAATTTTTAAATCAACTTTCAAAGTGTTAAAAAATGCAGGCCTGTGTTATTATTAGGAATAAATGCAACCTAAATAAATGCGATCATTTTTCTAGCTGAGTCCCCTAAGAAACAATAGTAGTAGGTAGTAGGTATATTATGTATAATCTCCAAAACTAGTGAAAATATAGTCAGTTAATTGATATGTATTTATAAAAGTATTACCATAAAAAATTTTACACTATTTGCCTGCTTAAAGTCTAGCAACCAGAAAAATCTATTAGTTACTACCGATCGGGGACCGTTCAGACCTACGTAAAATCTACTAAAAGAATAATACTGACCCTATGGGGAGTAACAGGAAGCAGTGGCGGATCTACAATAAAGTCAAGGGGGGGGGGGGCTACATCGGGGCCGTAGGAGGGGGAGTCCGGCATTAGTTTGTTTGTAGGGCTACATCCAAGTTAATGATTAGGCAATAAGATATTCTGCATTATTTTCTTTTTTCTTTATTACACTTTTCAATATGTTCTATTCCAATATTCTTGGTATTTAAAGGAGGAGAGGGAGAGACCAGTTCTTTATAAATACAGTGTGACCAGTAACGTCCGCATCATATGGGATTTTTTTTATTAATAACTTTATTCAAAATTTGACTTTGGCACTGCTTCGATCGAGATAAAAAATTAAGCAAAAAAATAGTAGTCACGTGATTCGCATTATCTGTTAAATTTTAATTTTTTCCAAAAAATAATTCAAAAGTGGGGTTATTTCCGAAAGTATCGAAAAAAGTTATTAAAAAAAGTTTTTTAAATGCAGTTTCTACTTTCGAGCCCATATGCAAAATTTTAGCTGCCTAAGATAATTTTGATTTTTTACCCATATTTTGTAAATTGCATCACTTTTGCAAAATAAGACTCAACGCAACTTACATAAAACTTCTTGGTTTTGATAATGCTTTATTTCAGATACATTTTCTTTAAACGTAGCGCCATAGTAAATGTGTGTTTTTCTACAAAATCAAAATTGGGCTATTAAAATTTGTAAAATGTGATGCAAAGTTTATTTGTTTTTGACCCTGTATAAGGTAACTTCATAAAATAAGTATTTTTGAAAACGTAGTTTGTGTCTGAAAGTAAAACACCTTAATATTAAGACAAAAAAGAACACAGTGTCATCTTAAGTGGAAAATAAATTTTAGTGGTGGGTAAAAAATCAAAATTATCTTTTGCATATGGGCTAAAAACTGCATTTAAAAAAACTTTTTCCAGTAACTTTTTTCGATATTTTCAGAAATAACCCCACTTTTGAATTATTCTTCGGAAAGAATTAAAATTTGACAGATAATGCGAATCACGTGACTACTATTGTTTTGCTTAATTCTTATCTCGATCGAAGCAGAACTTGATGCCAAAGACAAATTTCAAATAAAGTTAATAATAAAAAAAAATCCCATATTATGCGGACTTTACTGGTCACACTGTATTAATATCTTTTTAAATAGTAACAATCATGTGTTTACTGTTTAAACCCAGTAAACATTTCGGGAGCGGGATGTTTAACCCCCAATTACCCCCCCCCCCCCCCCTTCCAAGCTACGTCTTTAAATGACCCAGTATCAGGTCAGCTAGTCAGCATAATGACAAATTTGTAAAATAATATAAATTGTTTTGGTCAATTAAAGTTTTAAAATTTAAATAGCTGATAATTGTGACTATTTCTGAATTTCAGAGGGGGGGCAGAACCCACATTATCTCTCTCTTGGCTACAGCCGATAGCTAGAAAACTAAATAGGTGCTAAAAAATTTACATTTTCTTACAACATATTTATTTTATTTTTTATTATTCCAGAACACACACCAAATAGGGGGAATTTATCATAATTTTTATTTATTATTCTTATAATTAGGTCATGAAGAGGGAGGTTAAAGCCCCTGTTGCCCCCCCCCCCCCCCCCTCCTATAGATCCGCGACTGACAGGAAGCCTGGGATTTTACGACAAGACGAAGTTTTATAACTACGAGACGGTGACTGTCCTTTAATTGGAAGTCAAAGTTTTTAGATATTGCTTGCCTTGATATTTTCCGTAATATAATCTATTTAATAGACATTTAAACGGTGACAAAAGTCAAAATTTACTAATTATTTTTTTTTCATGTTAATTATACAGGGTCTTATTTAAGTATGTGGCCAAACTCCAAGGCGTGATTCTTTAAGTAATTTTAAGAAGCAAAGTTCATATAAACATGGGTCCGAAAATGCATAGTTTTTACGATACAGGGTGTCAAACTTTTAAAAGAAATCGGATGTTCGTAAATATCTCAATACTCTTTTATTCGATTTTGTTGAAATTTGGCAATTCTGTTTGTATTAACAAGAGGATAATTTAGCATCAATTAGATTAAAATTATTAAGTCCAGTGGCGCCCCGGAAGACAGTCTAACTAATATTTTTGACAAAAAAATGCGCGCCACTGACTTTATGTATTTTTTTCGAATGAAGCACCTACAAATACAACCATTTTATCTTCTGAGTTTTTTTCATATCTTGCTTTGTTTTCGAGAAAAAAAATAAAAACCACTTTATTGCATTACATTTAGTAAATTTATGATCTTAAAACTGTTAAAAACACGTCCAATATTTACAATGAAATAATTAATTGGCACTCTTTTAAGTCATAACAGTTTATGTAAAAATCAAATTTGTTTGAACAGCAACTGTTTTTCCTTCCATAGCACTCTTATTATTTTTTTGTTACTTTTAAAACATCGCTGAAAACAGTTTTAATCGGTGCGAAAAAATTCAAAAGAAGACTTTCGTTTAATTTTAATTGCTTAATAGTTTGGTAATAGTTTAATTTTTTTACTCTTATTGTCTCGGGGACATGCAATAAAGTAATTTTTATTTTTTTCTCGAAAACAAAGCAAGATATGAAAAAAACTCAGGAGATAAAATAGTTGTATTTGTAGTTGCTTAATTCGAGAAAAATACATAATTTTTAAAAAAGTCAGTGGCGCGCAATTTTTTTGTCAAAAATATTAGTTGAACTGTCTTCCCGGACGCCACTGGACTTAATAATTTTAATCTAATTAAGGCTAAATTATCCTCTTGTTATTACAAATACAGTTGCCAAATTTCAACAAAATCGAATAAAAGAGTATTGAGATATTTACGAACACACGATTTTTTTTTAAAGTTTGGCACCCTGTTGATTTGATTTGATTTGAAATAACACCCTGTATTTATATTCTATTATTACCATACCTTATCACGTAGATATTCCAATATTTTAACTATAGCGTTTAGTTCTAACTTTAACAAAAATAAAGAGCATTAAAAACCTGAGACATCCAACACCGCGAAAGTTGGCAACCGTGGTACTAAATAATAAATACAATTTTTTAAATAATGAAATATTTCATCAAACATTTTAAAATGCTCCTTTACATAATTTCCATACAATAATATATTTATGTTATAAACATTTAAAATATCCAATAGGCATGGATGGAATTGATACCTTATACTGGTTTAGTAAAAATTTATTTTTACAATTTATATACAGGGTGTCCCGAAATTAGCTGACAATATTTTAAGAGGGTAAAGTACATTTAAAAATAAGACTAAAATCCTCTATTAATATACCTTCAAAAACGCTTCGCTATGGGGCTAGAGCCCCCCGAATTGGAGCTATGACAAGCAGTTTTTTTACAGTATCTCAGAAACCGATTAGGGTATCAAAACAAAATTTGATACATGTTTTACCCATAGCTAGACGCAATAAATGGTTTAATTAGCTTAACTGTATTTCTTCCAGTGGCGTCCCACTGGGTAGGTAGTTGGGAGAATATTGCCCTAAGTTTTTTATTTGTAGGATTTTTTAACTATAGGTGAAATTTTTAGAAGCCTTAAACTCTTTTGTTAAAAAAAGGTACTCTTGTTTCATTGCGGTAGGATTCACCATTTTCCAATAACATCGATTTTAAAAATTTAGGTTTTTTGAAATCCGGTGAAAAGGCTAAGTTTTTTTTGGCATATCTCAGCAAACACTTAATATTAAAACATGCAATTTATTAGAAGTTCTACTAGGGACAAATAATAATAATACATAATCAACTGGGGGATTTATCAGATAATGTGCCACTGGATTTACGTTTAGGGCACTTCTTTCAACATGATGGGGCACCAGCTCACTACGGACGTCAAGTGAGAAATTGACTTGAAGAAATTTACCAGGTGGATTGGTAGCCATAGCCTGGCCACCAAGATCACCTGATTTAAATCCCCTTAATTATTATTTTTGGGGACACATGACTGGTACTTGCTTAAGAATTAGTTTCCCGTGTGGTTCACAATCAAATTTGATTTGCAATTTGTTATTCTTTTTTGTTTTATTTTAAAACTATCTTAAAATCTCCATGAAAATAAATATTTAAAAAACAAAGGAATCTAAAAATGTGTTTAATTTAAAAACGTTACATTCTGTCAAATTACAATAATAGCAGGTTTTATTAAT
Organism: Polydrusus pterygomalis; assembly: GCA_963969555.1. Classification (NCBI taxonomy): domain Eukaryota; kingdom Metazoa; phylum Arthropoda; class Insecta; order Coleoptera; family Curculionidae; genus Polydrusus; species Polydrusus pterygomalis. Next base: position 30,499,925 of record OZ018384.1, on the reverse strand, counting down.
AAAAAAATTTAAATTAAAAAAAAATTACATTAAAACTATGAAATAAAAAAAAAATTATAGTAATATTTAGTTAAGGCTGCGACGTCACTGGAAAAATATTTAAAAGTAACAACCTGTAACACATATGCCTTGTCGCCAGTGGAACATGTTTTAATATTAAGTGTTTGCTGAGATATGCAAAAAAAACCTTTACCTTTTCACCGGATTTCAAAAAACCGAAAATTTTAAAATCGATTTTACTGGAAAATGGTGAATCCTACCTCAATGAAACAAGAGTACCTTTTTTCAACAAAAGACTTCAAGGCTTCTAAAAATTGCACCTGAAGTTAAAAAATCCTAAAAATGAAAAACTTAAGGCAATATTCTCCCAACTACCTATCCAGTGGGACGCCACTGGAAGAAATAAAGTCAAGCTAATTAAATCGTTTATTGCGTCTTGTCATGGGTAAAACATGTATTAAATTTTGTTTCGATACCCTAATCGGTTTTTGAGATATTGTGAAAAAAACTGCTTATCATAGCTCCAATTCGGGGGGCTCTAGCCCCATAACGAAGCGTTTTTGAAGGTATATTAATAGAGGGTATTAGTCTTATTATTGGATGTACTTTATCTCCTTAAAATATTGTCAGCTAATTTCGGGACACCCTGTATAGGTAGGTATGTACATTTGTACAGCAATTTACTAAATGTTTTTTATTAGGTAATATAGAAGGGTCCACAGCTGGTCATCCTTAAAAATGGGAAGATTTGTTCCACTGTGTGATATGTATACATTTATTGACTATTCATAATTATTTACAATAATTTTTTAAAATAGGAAAATCACATAATTAGGGGGGCACAGTGTTAAAGCAACCTCGCATACAGTATTCATCCTCTCCTGTTACTTTTAAATAATAAAAATAGCCAGAGTTCCTTTAAGTTACTTTTAAATAGCAAAGCAAAGCCGGCCGCTACGTTGAGTGTTCCTTTTAAAATTTTAACTTAGCACAGCAAAGGTTCTTTCCTTCCCCCTTGCCGCGGTTAAGTATACCCCTCTCTTTCACATGCGGACTATACGAAGTTGTTCGCGAAGGGTTCCTTTAACAACTTAGTAACTTAGCTAAGCAAAGATTTTTACTTTGCTTTGCTGTTTAAAAGAAGCAAATGGAAAATACCTAGTGATGAAAATTTAGACCCCATGGGTGTAAATTTGGCAGCGTAAGCGTGACAGCGCACCTATTTTTTAAGATTTGATTGGTTGATTACCGCCATTTTTTAAAATGTCGGCCGAGTCGACCAATCGAGTCACATTTACGCCCATGGAAACTCGGTGTTAGAACATCTCGAGGAGCCTGTATTCTTTAATGTCGGAATGAACCTTTAATGACTTATACCGGGTGTTTCTCAAAAGACGTTCATCCCTATAACTTTTCTGTATTTATATTAAAATGAAATTTTGAGACTATACATAAGAGATGAGTCTGCATTTATTGGCATAATTTTCAATTTGTTAGCTCTTTCGGTTTGACCGGAGATTCAGCATAACATTCTGAGTAAAATGACACCTCACTTGTCATTTTTTGACGTGTTATAACATTTTTATGTTTATTTTTTTTTCAATCTAGGGTGCTACAAATTAATTGTCAAGTAGTATATGAAAATTAAAATTATAATATAATAATTGACTTTCAAAGTTTCACAAGCGTTTAAAAAATGAAATTTTGTTTTCTTGACGTTTACTCCATTTTTCCAAATGGAACGATGGTAGTTCAGTAGGATATATTTAAAACGAGCATTTTTTTAACAATTCGATACCATACACTCCTATGCTATTTTGAAATTGACACGAAAAAATTTGCGCCAGTCGTCCAGTCCCAATCGCAAATTTAAAAGGGTTATGTATTATATTATTGCCGCCCTTTCTTTTCTAAATAAATATAAAGGTGGTTTTAAAAAACAATGGAATCCTTTTGAAAACGAATATGGTTTTAAATTAAAATTGTAATGTCATTCGTTTTTTAAACTTACATTGTAAATCAGATAAAATGGTTAGTTTTACTAGAAATGAACAAATTGATGTGCTCCTAATTTTTGGAGTGACCAGAAAAATTATTCTGAAGCCGCAAGATTGTATGTTTTATAAACTACATTACTACATTACAACTTTAAATTCAAGCCATATTGCTTTTCAAAACCATTCCATTGTTTTTCAAAGCCGCCTTTATATTTCTTTAGAAAAGAGAGGGCGGCAATATTGCATAACGCTTTTAAATTTGCGATTGGGATTTAAGGCAAATTTTTCAGTGTCAATTATAAAATAGCATGGTATCAAATTGTTGGGAAAAAAAGCTCGTTTTAAATATCCTAGTGAGCCACCATCGTTCCATTTGGAAAAATGGATTAAACGTCAAGAAAACAAAATTCCATTTCTTAAACGCTTGTGAAAGTCAATTATTATGATATAATTTAAATTTTCATAATATATTACTTGACTATAAATTGACATATGTAGCACTCTAGATTGAAAATAAACATAAAAATGTTATAACACGTAAAAAAATGACAAGTGAGGTGTCATTTCACTCATAATGTTATGCTGAACCCAAATAAGTAAAAATATACAAGATGTCCCACTTAAAATATCAAAGTCAAGGTCACTTCCGGTCAAACCGGAAGTGCTAAAAAATTAAAAATTATGCCAATAAATGCAGACTCATCTCTTATGCATAATCTCAAAATTCCATTTTAATATCTATAAATTTAAAAAAGTTATAGGGGTGAACGTCTTTTGAGAAACACCCGGTATAGCGTATTTAAAATATAGGTAATTTTGTTCTAAGTGAGACCTTAAATGTCAGGGTAAAAATAAGGATTTTTGAGCTTTAGGACAAACTAGTATACAGTGTGTACCTTAGTAGTAACTTGAAAAAAATTCAGTAACTCCTGTACAGTTTTTTTTGGAAAAATGCTTGGGCCAAGGTATTAACATTTTAAGTTGTGGTCTTTTTTTATAAAAAAAATATATTGATACACTATGTCCCACTTTAAAAATAGTCAATAAAAACTAGGGTTGTCATTTAAAAAAATTATCACTTGTAATACCACTAGAAGTCAAATTATATCCGGAAATATTTTTGAGCACACGAATATTTTGAAAATTTTTACGAGGCAGAGGCGAGGAAAAATTTTCTTAAAATATTCTTGTGCGAGAAAAAATATTAAGGTATATTTGATTTCAAATGGTATTTGTTATCATATAACTCATATTGTTTCGTAATATTGGGTTTAGTTTATTAAAGTTGGTAGAAAATTATTTTTTAGAAATAAATCTACCATAAATTTATGCATTAGGTACGTTACGTAATAATAAAAGAATCCTGGTTAAACTTTTTTCTACCAATTTTAGTAACACAAAAACAACACCTTAAACCCAGATTTAATATAATATCTTATATTTTTATCTATTATTTAGTTCACTAAAGTTGGTAGAAAATTATATATTAGCAATGAATCTTTCCTTGCTATATTTGCCAAAACAAACCGAGCGATTTTGAAGCATGACAAAACATCGCCTACTGATTATTGTTTTATCTAGAAGGCCATAATTTTGAGGATATAAAATGTCAACAATTAAAAGTCGTTCGTAAGATCTGCATCTTGCTGATAGTTGTTCGTCGAAGTATTTAATTTAATATTCTAAAATTAATCGTCTTGAAAAATACAAAATTTGCATTTTGTGAAAAAAAATATCCGACGTTAAAACTCATCACCGTATTATGTTTTTTTTGGAAGATCTCATTGCCGAATGCGGTTGTGAATTAGAGGAAGATAATTTGTTCTCGATCATCCAGCAATATCTTTTAAAAAAATCAACAAAATACAGATTATTACGTGGACAAGAAGTTAACAAAATTGTGTCCAAATATTACCTATATTATTTAAAACACAGACATTTATTTAATAGAATTTGTCCATCGGATTATTCGCCATTGAAAAGGGAAGAGGTAGAAAGAGAATTTAAGGTACAAATTTACAGTTTGTAACTAAAAATTATGAATGCAAAAAAGTTTTGTCTGTTAATTATGAATCTAAAAAATAAATTATTTTATATTGTTTAGGCGTTTTTATTCCTTTAATATTAGCTAACATTAATAAAAGAAATTTAAAATTATAGAAAGTTTGACAAAACGTACTGGTTGATTGTTGACAGTTGACATTTTATAAAGTTCCGTGTTGTCACTTTATATTATGTCAAAAAATTTCCACTGTAATACCCTCCAGGGTACCCCAGGAAGGAAAAATTTCCGAAAAAATACAAAGGTTGTCATGGCAACGTTATGAAATGATTGTATTTCATTGGATGAATATTGATGGCGTGAAAGTTTCGATACAGTTATGTTTCTAATTTGGGATTTACTGTAAGAATATTTTTTTCCAAATAATACAACTTCAAATATGCCGTGCACAAGCATTTTTCCAAAAAAGAACTGTACTGGGTTTACTAAAATCGATTTGTTATGGAATTAGAGTCGTGAGCAACTACATGAACGAGAAAACATTGAAAATTATGTATTTTGCAAACTTTCAATCTCGTTTAAAGTATGGTATTATATTTTGGGGAAGAAGTAGCCAGACACAGAAAGTATTTGTGGTTCAGAAGCGTGTTCTCCGTTGTATAAAAAAATGCATTTCAAAAAAAGCTGTCGAGGCGTGTTTAAAGCCGAAGGTATTTTAACTGCATCTGCTTTGTATATTTATGAAGCAATAATTTTCTTTTTTAAAAACCGAGCAAGTTTTGAACTGCAGGTATTTCATGGGTATAATACAAGAACACAAAATGTTGATTACCCAATTCACCGCTTAACATTGACTGAGAAGAGTCCTTATTACATGTGCCTGAGATTTTTCAATAAATTACCAAACAATGTAAAAATCATTACATGTCAGAAAATGTTTAAAAAGTCTGTAAGGAAATTGTTAATTGAACTGGAACCGTATTCCATTGATGATTTTTTAAATAATTAGGCCAAGGTAGACTGAGCAGGTATAGGCTAGGATAATTGTTGTGATTTGTGGTATTTGTTTCTTTTTTTGACGCCATTTCTTTTGTGTTGGTTATGTTATATTTTATGATGTATTAACACAATATGAAAAATAAGGTATATTATTATTATTATTATTACTGTATTTATTTCAAGTTACAAACTCAGACTGTAGTCAACGTAGTTCTCATAATAACATGTCACACAAACTGTATTGCATCCAAAATATTGCATGGTGAACATAGTTAATAAATACAGTATAGAACCACTGCATTATGTAATTTTAATTACAAGCACTAAAACGGATAGTGGACCCGACTATATCTAAATATGTATATATGTATTGCTTTAAATGTCGCCAAATACAAAATTGTAAATACTGTAGAAAACCCAACAATAACATTACAAAAAGTAGTGCCATAGTATAAAACACAGTTAAAAATATAGGTACTATTTATCATTTGTAATTAATTGTATTTTGTTTTGGCACATAAAAATGGACTGAGCAAAAATTGATCTCACAGCATTGTTACCTAACTGAACTTGTTTTAAGACAAAATTATTAATTCCAGCTTAAAACAACTACACTTTGCGTAAAATTAATCGTGTAGTCAAGAAATTACACGATATACAAATATTAGTACTTCGCTAATTATTTTACCTTTTCCTAAAAACATTTGTGGGTTCATTACATGTCTTTGTTAAACACATTCAATTTTGTCAAATCTCATTGGAATTTATAATAATTTATAAGAATACGCACAAGAGGAGCAAAAATATTTCTTGTGTACCTACTGTACTTTAAAGCATTTTTGGATTCAATTAATAAAACACCATCAATGGAAATAAAACTATTTTTTCTAAGCCCTCTAAAAACACAATGGGAACTTCTAAATTATTTTCTTTTATAGCGCCCCTCAATTTTTGTAGAGGGTTTCGAAAACAAATGTTTTTCGAAAGATGACCAACTAAAAATAGAAAAAATTTTATTTTTCTTTTAGGTCACAAACATGGTCAAAATACAGCCCGAGGAATGCAGGTCATCGATTGCCCTTAACGTGTAGAATTTTAATTTCATGACCTTCGTGTAATTTGGAGTGTATAAAGTTCAAATTTTTGACTGTAATTATATTTTTTTCAGAGTCAACTTTGGTCTTTTAACAGGTTAATAATAAGCGAAGTAAAAAGACTTACTGTTTGGGCAAAATAATTTTCCATGCAGGAAAATGAAGCACCAAAAATAAAACTTTAAAATTAACAAAAATAAAATATATCTGTGAACGTACGAAAACTATAAATCGTCATCCCCTATACCTTCAAAAGCATGGTTTTCAATGAATTCCCTACCACTTTTAAATGACACACTGGAAAACTTTTCCTGCAATTTTTTTATGGAAAAAGGTTCCTGATAACTGCTATCACTATGGCAATCTTGTTCCTGAAAAATATAATTATTCTACTAAAAAGTATGCACAAGATTCACGGAATAAAAATGTATCTTAATATTACCTACTTATAATGATGGAATAACTCTACGTTAAGAACAAAAGGGTTTCAGCATTGACTGCATCGGCCTCTCTCGGTCAAAACTGTAAGCTTTTCACAGCTGATTGAAAAAAAATAAAATCCTTATACTTTACGCTAGATGTGGCAACAACGGTCGCCTTCTAATAATATAAGCGTCTAGGATGAATACATGGCCTACTATAGTAACAGTTGTTAAGTAAAATTATCGATATCTTAAAAATTTCTGGAATTGGTGACACGTTTTTTTTTACTTAGTTATATTTTAAGATATCAAATATCGTAATAGTTTGTCCCCAACAGCGATGGTAGGCGATTAACAAGCATCAAATGGTACTTAATATACCGAGGGGTCAACCACTAGTGGCAGTTGGTGTACAAACAGGTGGCAGTACTGGCATTAAGTGGCATTATTGGCAGTATGTGGCATTATTTATGCAACACATGTGAATAGTTTGGAAACTGTCCAGCACAAGTTTCTTAGATATGCAGCATTTAGAGTCCCAGATGGTTATGCAATGTCTTATCCTGAACTTGAGTCTGTTTTGGGGCTGGTTTCACTTGAGGCTCGCCGTAGGAGGCATGATTTAAAATTATTTTACAATATCTTAAACCATGTTTACCATTGTCCGGATCTGTTGGTGAAGATTCCACTTTTTCTTCCACCCAGAACCACACGTTCCAATTTTACTTTCTATCGGTCATTTAATCGCACAAATTATGCTTCAAACTCTTTTCTGCAGAGGTCTATCAGGTTGGCTAACTATTACTCCAACGATTTGGACTTTTTTTCATGTGCTTCAGGTTTTTATAGGAACCTGCGTCTGGTTACCTGATATTAAGTTGCTCCCTGCTGATTTTTTCTTTAGTTTGTATTTACGCTTATCTTTTTTTTACACTGTGATATATATATTTTTTTATTGGTGTTAATCGAGGTGTTAATACTATTGTTAATTTTATTATGTATTTACCTATGTTAAAATATGCATTATTTGCCAATTATTGTAATTTTGAAAAGTGGGCTAAGCTCGTTAATAAATAAATAAATAAATTATTGGCAGTAAGCGGCATTTTTTGGCAGTAATAAGCATTATTTGGCAGTAACGAGCATTATTTTGCAGTAACTAGCAGTATTTGGTATTTATCGCGGCATTTATCGGTGGTTTTTTACCGTTAAAAAGCATTCATGTTGCCGCCTGTGTTTTTATCAGTTAAATTATTTAAAAAGCTGTACCAGAATTAGATGAACGATAAGTGGCATTACTGGCAGTAATGGCAGTTTTAGGCATTATCAGCAATAATTGGCATTACAGGCAGTAAATGGCATTGTCGGCAGTAAACGGCATGATCGGCAGTAAACTGCATTATTAGGCAGTATGGCAGTTGGTGTACACATTTTTACTAGGTGGTTGACCCCTCGTAATATACATACTATTTTTTTAGTCAATTTTTTATCTTAAAATAACACAACCAGGGGGCTTAAATAAAATAGAATTTGGAACCAGGAAACCCCCATCTCAAAGAGCATTATTATAAAATATAAAAAGTTTAAAAAATTCACTGTTTTATAGGAGAACTAACTAACTAATGATGAAAGAGTTTTGGACTTCCATTGTCTTTATTTGTTTTAAATCACAACGTTTCAACTGGTAAGTATCTCCAGTCGTCTTCAGGTGAATACTAAATAAGTAAAGTAACTACAAGACTATTTATACTAGCTAGGTGCACCGAAGCACAACTGAGTTGGGTGCAGTCATGCGTTCAGTTAGCACGCGATCTTATCCTAAGCTTACATCTATCTAACAAAGGTTTCCAGATATTTCTTAAGTCTAACGATGGTTTACTAAAACAGCCTGGATTCTGGTGAATAGAAGCAGCTTCCTTAAACTTTCTTTTCCTCCAGTGTGGCTCCTTATGTAGGATTTCAGCTTCTGACCACATGATATGGTGGCCATGTTTCCAGGCATGGTCAGCTGCACCTGACTTTTCGGTCTCTCCTTTTAGCGTATTGTTTTTGTGTTCTTTAATCCTTGTCTCGAGTGGTCTTAATGTCTCACCTATATACGATTGGCCGCACTCGCAGGGGATCTGGTAGACGCAGTTTTTCCTATCCTTTTGACTTATAGGCTTTGTCTTCGTCAGGTGGCTTCTTAGGGTGTCTCTCGAGTTGAATACGGTGCTGATGTTATATCGTTGTCCTAGTCTTCTTATTTTCTCAGATACTCCCTTGACATACGGAATGTTGAGTGTTGGTTGTGCCTCTCTGTCTGCTTTTTGCTCGTTGGGTCGATTCTTACGGTTTTCCAATATTGTGTCAACTAATTTTGTGGGGTAGCCATTTTTGTTGAGGTCGGTCTTGATGTGGTGAGCTTCCTTTTTAAGTGCTTCTTCCGAGTTACAGATTGTAATTGCTCTATCCACGAGGGTTTTAACTATGCCATGTTTCGTGTTGTTTGAGTGATTTGAAGTAAAATTGAGATACTGACCTGTATGCGTAGGTTTTCTGAATCTGGATTAAAGAACACAAAAACAATACGCTAAAAGGAGAGACCGAAAAGTCAGGTGCAGCTGACCATGCCTGGAAACATGGCCACCATATCATGTGGTCAGAAGCTGAAATCCTACATAAGGAGCCACACTGGAGGAAAAGAAAGTTTAAGGAAGCTGCTACTATTCACCAGAATCCAGGCTGTTTTAGTAAACCATCGTTAGACTTAAGAAATATCTGGAAACCTTTGTTAGATAGATGTAAGCTTAGGATAAGATCGCGTGCTAACTGAACGCATGACTGCACCCAACTCAGTTGTGCTTCGGTGCACCTAGCTAGTATAAATAGTCTTGTAGTTACTTTACTTATTTAGTATTCACCTGAAGACGACTGGAGATACTTACCAGTTGAAACGTTGTGATTTAAAACAAATAAAGACAATGGAAGTCCAAAACTCTTTCATCATTCAAGAAACATCATTGTCTACGACCTTCAAGCATTAACTAACTAATGTCATACGCCAATATTGAATTGACCAATTTTTTTATGGAAATGACGAAACGTACAAATAACGCTGCAGAAAAACGACAAAATGTAAAATTTATAACGTTCGCTACAAATCAATACTAAAATAGCGCTGCAGACGAACTTTTTTTTACCTAAACAATACAGCGCGATGTGCACTCTACTATATAGGCAAAGCACAGTTTATTGCTACAAATGATATTTCGTATTGCACTAAAATACAACTGCCAATCTGACAAGTAGGTTAGGGTTGAAATGGCGAAAATGAAAATTCTACTTACATCTGCGCTCTCTGGGACATCGTTATCAATAGAAATAATCTGAGAAGATCCATCCCTTTTCATATACGAACATCGTCCATGAATTTTAACGGGTTCTTTTTGTCTAATGCCATTTTTCTTCACGAGTAACTCATCAACTAACGATTGTAGACAGACTGACATTAAAATGGCTTGATCACTTGACACAGTGATCCATTGCAATTTATCTTTCGACATCAAATACTCGAATGATAATTCCAAACCAGAGTTTATATTAACATTATTTCCGTTTGAGCTGTTTTCTAGTTGTAATGTGCGTTTATTCTGGAAAATAAAAACCAAACATGTTTGGTAAAACCTATTTGTATGTGTTTAACTATTAAACTGGAAGGTAGAGACTGGAATTTTTAAACAATCATCATCGCTATAACAACCTCAACTCAACTCAAAATAACTTTATTGACATAGGAATGAAGAAGCTAACATGGTTTAAAATAATACAACAACGACTAGGACAACCCTTCGAGCGCTGTGTGTGGGTTTTGTCTAAACACTATTAGACATTAAAGTACCTACTAGATCTAAAAGAGTTAAGACAAAATACAGCACATTTTTGCTGTGCAATTCAGCTACCGTGCGAGCCAAAATTATTTGCATCAAAGAGGGCTTGGATTAAAAAACGTAGAGCTTGGTTTTGATCACAATGATAGGGGAACGATATATCTAACCAAATCTAGGTTAAAATTTTGTCAAATTCATATTATGACATGATATGCCAAACTAATGAGTAATAAAATAAGTAGACAAATACAAATTTATTTTTGTTGTTTACAAAATTAACAAAGTAAGAATATACAGAAAGAAAAAGAAAAATAATTACATAAATTGCTGAAATTGGCCACCGCCATGCTCCAAGCCTAAATTCACACGTCTCTTCATATTTTCGAAAGTGTTGACCGGCATCTCTGGAGAAATGTAACCACATTCTTGGATAATCCTTTCTTGTAATTGTTCTAAATTAAACTGGTGTTTTAAAAATAGTGTTCTTTAAATGAGGAAAAACGAAGTAATCCATAACCGTTAAACAAGGTGATCTAGGTGGGAATTCAATGTCTGATCGAAAAGTGATCAATCTGTTGTCGAAAAAATTGCGTAAGTAGTTAATAGTTTCGGCGGCTGTATGGGCGGTTGCACCGTCCTGTTGAAAATATCCAAAACGTAGTTCGTCATCAAGTAATTGCTCCACAAATGGATTCAAAATATTGTCTCTATACCGCTGTGCTGTAACTGTGTCATGGAAAAAAATAGGACCAACAATTCTTCTTCCGGAAACAGCTAACCAGACACCAATTTTTTGAGGGTGCAATGTGCTCTACAAAAAAATGGGGATTTTCACTACTCCACATGCGTATATTTTGAGAAACCACATAACCGGAGAGGTGGAACCAGCCTTCATTCGAAAAAATGTCAGGTCTAATAAATCATTTCTTTCCAATAAATTTTGGGTAAACCATTGAGAGTAATTCCTGCGTCTTTTAAAATCTGCAGCTTGTATTTCTTGGAATACTTGCACTTTGTTGGCGTATTTTGCATTATCTCACGAACGTTTGCAACAAGTTCTTCTGTTCTTACAGATGGTCTTCCTGCTCCTTTTTTGTATTGTATAGAACCTGTTTCCCTAAACACAGCCACGGTTCTTTTCAGGCAATAATAAAAATCTCCAACAATAGAAGCAACGTTAGGAAAATGTTCGTGAAAATCGTCCATGCACAAACCCGGATTGTTTTGTCACTCACCATTTACTCTAACCCCGTTTCGAAAATACGCTTCAACCATGAAGGTTTTGTGCTGTTCCGTAAAGCTCATTGTGTGAATTGTTCAAGAAATTGGAAAAATTAGCGATGAATCAAATTACTTGTAATGACTGTGAAAGATGACGGAATAACTGATTGATTGTTAATTCAGGTAGTTACTAACACCCAACAGGTATTAAGCTCTATATACGGCTACGCATTACGTCCTTAGATGCAAGGCCCTATTTGATGCAAATAATTTTTGCTCACACGGTATTAGAGCCGGGAAGTAGGTAGCTGTTATTATAAGGCATCTTTAAACGGTTAATAAATAATCTTTCTTTATTAGTTTTTATATTACTGCCACCTGATAGTAGACTTTCAGGGCTGAGATTCCAGAAAACACGAAATATTACGACCGACCACTTTTTGAATGAATTTGTCATGTCTATGTCTTTACGAAAATATTGTCATCATTTGGAATCTTAGTTCATCAGCGTCCTTACGATATTTTTAACTTATTTTAAAGAATACATCATAGGTACTCGTATGAATAAATCCAATAGTTTTGGTAAAGAAATAAATATAGTTTAAAAAAACTAAAACGCTTTAATAATTAATCAAACTAAAAAGAGGAAAATAAATATAGTTTAAAATAATTCTTAAAATTTTAATAATGAACGATAAACATTAGTATTATTGTGAAAAAAGCGTGGGGTGCTCGATATACGAAAAATAAGCACAGTAATTATTTTAAACTATATTTATTTTCCGCTTTTTAGTTTGATTAATTATTAAAGCGTGTTTTTTAGTTTTTTTAAACTAGTATATTTATTTTTATTTTTTAGTTTGAGTTTTAGTTAAGAAAAAAAATTTTTTTGAGTAGATTGAGCTAGATTAGTAGATTATTGTATTGTCAGTGGTTCTTGATAAGTCCACAAAATTTAAATTAAATCTGACCGTTTAAAGTGGGTCAAAAACGGGTTCAAATTTTCAAAATTTTTAAAAAACATTTGTCAAAATTTTATTTTGACGGGTAAAATTTTTTTTTTAATTTTTCTCTATTCTTAGCGACAATATCAATACGACCCCACGTTTGTTTCATTACTATCGGCTATTGTAATAATTCTGACATATTGACAGGTGTCAAATTTTGACAAGAGAATTTTTTGCGTATTTTTTTCAACTTTCCACCGTCAATATACATACGACCTTATAGTTTTTCCATTAATATCATTTTTTTTAACGATTTGACATATTAACTGCTGTCAAATTTTGACAGGAGAATTTTTTGCTTATTTTTCCCGAAGTATCCGCATCGAATACTATACGACCCCATAATTTGTTTCGTCAAAATCGCACTTTTTTTTTATACCTAACAACTGACAAAATTTGACAGAATTTTTTGAGTGCAGATTATTGTATTGTCAGCGGTTCTTGATAAGTCTACAAAATTTAAATTAAATCTGACCGTTTAACGTGGGTCAAAATCGGGTTCAAAGAAGTCGGTTACAAACAAACATACATGCAAACATAAAGGTGGAGCTAATAAAAGCGTGTTAAAACGATCCCTCACGCTGCCCACTTCGCGTAAAAGTAATGTTTAGTAATCGTTTAAACAAAAAAAAATGCAATAATTTCGCTCGGCACATGGCAATTATTATTAATTTAACCTTATTTATTTCGCAGACAGCCACCTACTTATACTTAAGTTTGATAAAAATTAGTTGTTTTACACCTTTTAAAAAGGCCAGCGTGTGTTTTTTCTCTGTAACCAGAGGTGGTTAATTATATTTCAATTTCTATTGAACAAATTAAGAAACACAATAGGGTAAGGCATTTAAATTTGTTATCTAAAGGGATTACCAATGGCGCGGGGGAGGGGGCTCGTGAGCGAAAATATAGGGCCAAATATCGCGAACTTAAAGATCCTCTTTGTCGTCCTACCAAGTAAAATAATTTGTTTAACATTTTTCAGTTAAGTATATTATTATATGTAACACATACAGTGAGGACGTAAAGTCTGGAATAAATTCATTATTTAGGGAACGCTGAATGTTTTTAAAAGTCGCTCGGACACGTCGATTTTGTTTTTTTAATACGCATTTTTTTCAATATTTTTTATTATACCGAAAGCACTCTGCTTGGACCAACTTTAATTTTTTAAATGGGAACCCTAATTTTTTTTTTAATTTTAGGATTCTGTGCATAATTGTGAACATTTTTTATCTAACATGTCATTATGATTTATCGACAGTTAAAGTTCGAAAATAAATAAAACAATTAATTATTTATCATTTTAATAAATGTTGAAAATGTTGCCCAAAGGTTAATTGGCAGTAACCTAGACGATCGAAAAATTCTTTCTGCACATTTCTGACAACTTCCGGACTGATTGACCGTATTTCTTAAACAATTCGATTCTTTAAGTCCTCCATGTCCATTGGCTTAGTTTGGAAAACTTTACCTTTAAGGTAACCCCACAGAAAAAAGTCAAGGGGGGTTAAGTCGGGAGACCTCGGCGGCCATTCAATAGCTCCCCTTCTTCCAATCCATCTATTTTCAAAAGTTCGCGCTTATCTTACTAATATACTATACTATTTTTGAAAATGGCCGCGGAGGTCTCCCGACTTAACCCCCCTTGACTTTTTTCTGTAAGTTTACCTTAAACGTAAAGTTTTTCAAACTAAGCCAATGGACATGGAGGACTTAAAGAATAGAATTGTTCAAGAAATACGGACAATCACTCCGGAAGTGGTCAGAAATGTGCAGAAAGAATTTTTCGATCGTCTAGGTTACTGCCAATTAACCTTTGGGCAACATTTTCAACATTTATTAAAATGATAAATAATTAATTGTTGTATTTATTTTCGAACTTTAACTGTCGATAAATCATAATGACATGTTAGATAAAAAATGTTCACAATTATACACAGAATCCTAAAATTAAAAAAAAAATGTGGGTTCCCATTTAAAAAATTAAAGTTGGTCCAAGCAGAGTGCTTTCGGAGTATAATAAAAAATATTGAAAAAAATGCGTATTAAAAAAACAAAATCGACGTGTCCGAGCGATTTTTAAAAACATTCAGCGTTCCGTAAATAATAAATTTATTCCAGACTTTACGTCCTCACTGTATACTTCATTGTAAACTATTACGGCTAGATATCACTGTTTAGAGGTCTAATATCGGATTCGTGTGCTATACAGGGTGTTTTAATAAAAACTCAAAGGCCAATTATTTTGAAAAATAAAAGTGACATGTAAATTCTGTAAACGCCAGTTTTTAGCCTCTATGATTGGCTTTACAACTGTGTAAAAAATGTGTTTGAATAATACAAGATGTAGGTGGCGCCACGGTACAAAGACATTTTTCGATGCTTTAAATGTTGTCGGTCTCAAAGATAATTAATTTTTGGTCAAATTATGTGCCATAAAAAATTTTGATAAATCCAACATGAAAGGAGATATTTGTGGTTAAGTTTTTTTTTAAATAATTTTAACGAGTATTTTAATTATAAATATTTTTAATATCCTTTAGCAGATTTTAATTTAATTTTGGTAATGATAATTTTAGTAATAAAACGCTGGTGTTTCGTAATTTTTATATTTTTCTCGGATTAAGCAACTAAAAATATCCTTTTCTTGTCTGTTAAATTATTTTCATATCTTGCTTCGTTTTCGAGAAATAAAAATAAAAACAATTTTATTGCATATCTCTGGAAAACAAAAATCATTAAATAATTAACAGGTTGTCTTTTTTGTTGTTTAAAAGCATTAAAACGTTAAAGCATTATAAAATAAAATTAAAAGATTTTTAAATTTTATGAAAGTACTGATGAGAAATTATACAAAATTATTAATGAAAATTAGAACAATACCAAAAACTATTTAATGGGGTCGAATGAGGTGTTTAAAATTATTGCCGTTTTCATATACACACATAGCAAATCGATATAATAATTCGGTTCTGCAAACTCTCAATAGTGTATTTCGATTAATAGCAAATGATACAACGTATTAATTACACGGGCCTGCATGAAATTTGTGATTACGTCATTTTTGTTTGTTGAGCTCAGTTTTTATAAAGAAATAACGAATTAAAATACAATTGGTCTCTATCAGCCACAGATTTTTTTTTTTTGCAAAAAAAAAAGAAAAAATATAAAAAAACTTATAATAGGCGTTTTAATACATTTTAAAATGAATGTAGTACTTCAAATTCTAAATGATTGATGAATAAAAAATGATTTTCTGTGGTGCTACAAACCTTCCGACTGGAGACTTTTTATCGACTTCAAAATAAAGCTCTAAAGCTGTTCTTTTACATAATGACAATGTTTTTGCTTCTGTTTCGGTCGGCCATACAGTTAAGTTAAAGAAAAATTATGAAAATTTAGAGGAATTACTTTTAAGAATACAATATGAAAATCACAACTGGGAAGTGTGTGAAGATCTAAAAATTTTAGGTCTTCTCTTAGGTGAGCTACTAAATTTCCATGTTTCCTGTGCGAGTGGGCTAGCAGGAATCGAGAACAGCATTGGATAAAAAGAGACTGGTCACAAAGAGAGACTTTAACACCTGGAAACAAAAATGTTATTCTCGAAAGTCTTATTGACCCTCAAAAAGTTTTACTTCCACAACTTCACATAAAACTTGGACGTATGAAACAATTTGTTAAGGCATTAAACAAGAAGGAAATTGTTTTAAATAATTGTGTAAAACATTTCCGGCTCTGTCAGAGGCAAAATTAAAGGAGGGAATCTTTGTAGGGCCGCAGATTAGCAGCTTGATTAAAGATACAGAATTTGAAAAGGTAATGGAAGATAAGGAAAAACATGCATGGAATGCTTTTAAAGAAGTTGAACATAAATTACTACTATGTTGAGATCGTTGAAAATATGCTGGAAAATTTCAGGAATTTCAGAATATGAGCATAAAAATTCACTTTTCACATTCCCATTTGGACTAATTCCCGGAAAATCTTGGGGACGTGGGTGAAGAGCAAGGTGAAAGATTTCATCAATATATTAAAGAGATGGAAAAAAGATACCAGAGGCGCTGGGACACAAAAATGATGGCCGATTTCTGTGGAACAGAAAAACAACCAAAATAAGCTTTTCTGAAAAAATAAAACATTTTTTGAAGAAGCGTAACGAATAAATAACCATTTATAATAGTTTATATATGTATATTTTGTATATTTTTGTATTTTTTTCCTTAATATATTAAAAAAGTAGCTTATAAATGTATTAAATCGTGTTTTTTTCTATATTTTTGGATTTTACGGGTTTGAAAAATAACCTTACGTGATATAAAAAAAAATGAAAGCAGATTTGAAATCAGCGCTACCCAATTACTAGAAAACAGTTAAAAATTTTAAATCAACTTTCAAAGTGTTAAAAATGCAGGCCTGTGTTATTTAATGATTTTTGTTTTCCAGAGATATGCAATAAAATTGTTTTTATTTTTATTTTTATTTCTCGAAAACCAAGCAAGATAAGAAAATAATTTAACACACAAGAAAAGGATATTTTTATTTGCTTAATCCGAGAAAAATATAAAAATTACCAAAAACTCAGTGGCGTCTTATTTTTTGCCAATATTATTTGTTAAGGCGCCCCCTGAGACGTCACTGGACGTAATAATTTAGCCCTACACGAACGTTTTATCTTATCACTAAAATTATCATTACCAAAATCTGCTAAAGGATATTAAAAATATTTATAATTAAAATACTTGTTAAAAACTAAACCCCAAATATCAAAAATTTATCAAAATTTTTTATGGGACATAATTTGACCAAAAATTAATTATATTTAAGAACGACATTTAAAAGTTCCTGTCATCGAAAAAATTCTTTGCACTGTGGCGACACCTACATCTTGTATTATTCAAACACATTTTGTACACAGTTGTGAAGCCAATCATATAGGCTAAAAACTGGCTTTTTTTCATAAATTGAAGCAATAACGAAATATTGATCAAAAAACGAAATGGCGAATGCGTAAGTAGCGTTTGCTCTTAAGTAAATAATAGTTTTAATTAGATGGAAAGTCTTATTTCTGTTAAAACACAAAATGATATAGTGAATGCGACATTGATGATAAATCTTTTTAAAAACAACAAAAAACCTTACGTTTGTAGCAGTAATTCTCCAACACCTCATTCTTGTGACTTTAAAAACACCCTCCTTAACTAAATTGCCAGGTCCTAAAATACGCAGGCTTAATTCCTCATCGCCCACAGCAACTAATACTCTGGTTTGAGGTTGAGGGTAATCACACAAACATGGACTGAATTGTATAAATCCATAATATTTTAATTTTTGGGCATACTCAATATACTCTCGCTTAGCCATTCTGATTTTTAATTTCTCTAGCTGCGACTTGGCCTCCCGCATTGTTATAATCCACCCTTTTTCAATCTCGGCGACAGTTCCAATGTATAATAAGTTAAGCGCGACGGGATCTGTCATTAATTCGCTGTCATAATTTTGATTCCAGTAACTGAAAAATAGGAAAATTTATTTTAAATTAACCTCACACCAGAAGAATAGGTCGTACTACTTAGAAACTGTTAAAAACCAAAAATAGTAAAAGTAAAAAATATATAGAAAATGCATATACCGGGTGTTTCTCAAAAGACGTTCACCCATATAACTTTTCTGTATTTATAGATATTAAAATGAAATTTTGAGATTATGCATAATGGCCGTTTTACACTAACAATTTCTTCGCAAATTAATTCATGAATTTATTCATGAACTTCTTTGATGAAGTTTTGCGCTTTACACTGATCAAATAAATTCACGAAGTTTCAGCCTATTTTTACTGTCATTTAACAGTTTTACCAACAGAACAATTTAAACTGTACTTTTAAGGTTATGTTATTTGTGAAGCTTGAGTTTTTCGTTATTTTGAGCTGTGCTTTGCGGTTTTGTTTCTATTTTATATTGAACTATGAATAAAATTAAAAATAGAATTCCATCCATTTTCCATGGCATTTTATTTTTGCTGTTGGCACTACTGAAATTCACGAATAACTTTGACGCAATTAGAACAAGTTTTTAATTTCGTGAAGTTCTTCACGAAGACGACCGTGAAGTTATTTGATGTCAAATTTGGGCTTTACATATATCAAATTTCTTCATGAAGTCACTTCGTGAACTTATTTGACAAAGAAATTGTTGGTGTAATACGGCCTTAGATGAATCTGCATAACATTCTGAGTAAAATGACGCCTCACTTGTCATTTTTTGACGTGT
This sequence comes from Polydrusus pterygomalis, assembly GCA_963969555.1. Taxonomy (NCBI): domain Eukaryota; kingdom Metazoa; phylum Arthropoda; class Insecta; order Coleoptera; family Curculionidae; genus Polydrusus; species Polydrusus pterygomalis. Next base: position 30,481,044 of record OZ018384.1, on the reverse strand, counting down.
TTAACTTATAACATTTTTATGTTTATTTTTAATTTTTAATCTAGAGTGCTACAAATTAATTAAATCTGTTAGTTTATAGTCAAGTAGTATATGAAAATTAAAATTATGTCACAATAATTAACTTTCTAAGTTTTTACAAGGGTTTAAAAAATGAAATTTTGTTTTCTTGACGTTTACTTCATTTTTCCAAATGGAACGATGGTAATTCACTAGGATATATTTAAAACGACCATTTTCATCAACAACAATTTGATACCATACACACCTATGCTATTTAAAATTGACACGAAAAAATTTGCCTGAAGTCCTAATTGCAAATTTAAAAGCGTTATGCTTTATTGCCGCCCTCTCTTTTCTAAAGAAATATAAAGGCGGCTTTGAAAAACAATGGAATGGTTTTGAAAACCAATATGGTTTTACATTAAAATTGTAATGTCATTCGTTTATTAAAGTTACATTGTAAATCAGATAAAATGGTTAGTTTTACTAGAAATGAACAAATTGATATGGTCCTAATTTTTGGAGTGACCAGAAAAACTCTTCTGAAGCCGCAAGAGTGTATGTTTTATAAACTGACATTACAACTTTAAATTAAAGCCATATTGCTTTTCAAAACCATTCCATTGTTTTTCAAAGTCGCCTTTATATTTCTTTAAAAAGAGAGGGCGGCAATAATGCATAACGCTTTTAAATTTTTCAATGTCAATTTTAAAATACCATAGGAGTGTATGGTATCAAATTGTTGGGAAAAAAAATGCTCGTTTTAAATATCCTAGTGAACCACCATCGTTCCATTTGGAAAAATGGAGTAAACGTCAAGAAAACAAAATTTCATTTTTTAAACGCTTGTGAAACTTAGAAAGTCAATTATTATGACATAATTTTAATTTTCATATACTAAGTACTTGATTATAAATTAACAGATTTAATTGATTTGTAGCACTCTAGATGGAAAATAAAAAATTAACATAAAAATGTTATAACACGTGAAAAAAAGCCAAGTGAGGTGTAATTTCACTCATAATGTTATGATGAACGCAAATAAGAAAAAATATACAAGATGTCCCATTTAAAATAGCAAAGTCAAGGTCACTTCCGGTCAAACCGGAAGTGCTAACAAATTGAAAATTATGCAAATAAATGCAGACTCATCTTTTATGCATAATCTCAAAATTTCATTTTAATATCTATAAATACACCTATACAGTGAGGGCGTAAAGTCTGGAATAAATTCATTATTTAGGAAACGCTGAACGTTTTTAAAAATCGCTCGGACACGTCGATTTTGTTTTTTTAATACGAATTTTTTTGAATATTTTTATTATACAGGGTGTCTCCGAAAGCACTCTGCTTGGACCAACTTTAATTTTTTAAATGGGAACCCCATTTTTTTTAAATTTTAGGATTCTGTGCATAATTGTGAACATTTTTTATCTAACATGTTATTATGATTTATCGACAGTTAAAGTTCGAAAATAAATACAACAATTAATTATTTATCATTTTAATAAATGTTGAAAATGTTGCCCAAAGGTTAATTGACAGTAACCTAGACGATCGAAAAATTCTTTCTGCACATTTAAGAAGGGGAGCTATTGAATGGCCGCCGTGCCGCCGAGGTCTCCCGACTTAACCTCCCTTGACTTTTTTCTGTGGTGTTACCTTAAAGGTAAAGTTTTCCAAACTAAGCCAATGGACATGGAGGACTTAAAGAATCGAATTGTTCAAGAAATACGGTCAATCAGTCCGGAAGTTGTCAGAAATGTGCAGAAAGAATTTTTCGATCGTCTAGGTTACTGCCAATTAACCTTTGGGCAACATTTTCAACATTTATTAAAATGATAAATAATTAATTGTTGTATTTATTTTCGAACTTTAACTGTCGATAAATCATATTGACATGTTAGATAAAAAATGTTCACAATTATGCACAGAATCCTAAAATTAAAAAAAAATGGGGTTCCCATTTAAAAAATTAAAGTTGGTCCAAGCAGAGTGCTTTCGGAGACACCCTGTATAATAAAAAATATTGAAAAAAAATCGTATTAAAAAAACAAAATCGACGTGTCCGAGCGATTTTTAAAAACATTCAGCGTTTCCTAAATAATGAATTTATTCCAGACTTTACGTCCTCACTGTATATCTTACCTAACGATTTCAAGCAGAAAAATTTTCAAAAAATTTCGCCCACTTTTATTGCTTTATTTTTCATTTTTAACTAAGTATTACTACGATATTCTTAGAAAATTCCCGAAATGGAGAAAATTCTCGAAATCAGTATTGCAAACATATTATTTTAAACGCTTTAAATTTAAAACGGCTTCTTAAATTCATTAAAGAAGCCAACTATTTCTACAGTATGTAAAAGAACTAATAATTTATTTATCATTTTACCTGGTAAAAACGAGTTTAAAGTCCTACTCTCAAAAAAGTGTAGAAATAAAATATGTATGTTCGACTTGTTTTTATACTTCATGTCACCAGGTGAAAATGTCAAATGGAATTAGAGTGTGTAATTATGTTTTTATGCAAAACTCTTATACCCAAACTACCCATATTACTTAAAATCTTCAACATTTTGCCAACTATTGATTTTGTTTTAAAACACATGTTTAAGTTGGGGTTACCTATTAAGCAATAGGTACTTACTTACTTATTATAAAAAAAAATTACAAAATAAAAATTCATACCTAACTCTACTTTTATTTGGATTAGGTTTTTAAATTGCAACAACTTTTCCTTAAAAATAATTGCATTTTAAATACTAATGTAGGTATAGTCCGCGTCACACACATAGTACCCTGTTTATGTTTTTACACATATAAAATAATATCAATCATTTAAAGTAAATTCACGAAGCGATAGAGCTGATAATATATTCAAAGAAATCTTAATATAAAACTGGTGATTTTGTTAATCTGCCATCGCAGATATATTCATGGTATACCTAGGGATTGTCCATATTGTGGCCTATGTTGTCCAGGTTACAATTCTGTGTCTTTTTATCACAAATAATATTTTATAATATAGTTAATATGAACAAACCAATAAATCTCGAGTAACCTGTTATTTCAGTCACATTTTAAATAAATTAATCAGTTTTTGAAACCTTAACTGGTTTAAGGATGTTTAAGATAGCTTAATCACATTAGCAATATAGATTATTTGTTTATAATTTACCAATGTTTAACTTTAGTGGCAATCACCCATACATATCAGAATGTGTTGCCATTCCCATGAACTAAGATTTTATAAAATAGGAAATTCCAATAGGAATATGTACATTATAAAAACCTTGGAGCATATAAAATATTTTGTAGGTTGATATAAAAGTAATTTAAGAAAAAATAATACTTACTTTTTCCTAATAATTATTCTAGTCGGTGTCCTAAAAACTTTTTGTGTCATGTAAGGTGACTCAAAGTCAAGTAGTTTCCTTAAAACTACAATATCACCCGTATTGTCTACTTTTATGAGGTAAAGTGAAAAATACTGCATAAATTCAAGTGGCAAGTTAATTTGTTTCAATACTTTTGTCAACACCTGCTCCGTGCGGTCAAATGTAGAAATCCTAATTTTACTTTGATAACCAGATAAAGTATAATATATGTCTAAATTTACATCTTGTTTTTCTTGACATGCAGTCTCTTGCTGGGCGGAAAGTAGAAATCCAATTACTAGCTCGGAAGACACAAGTTTTGAATCCTGACCAACTAAAAATAGTTTAAATAAATTATTTACATATTATGTAAATACCTAAACCTTTTAAAATAATACAAAAAAAAAAAGACTGAATGTTTTAATACACATCATGTTTTATATAATACAACCATTATGTCAATTATTATTCATGTTGTGTTTAGACAATTCAGCAAAATCCTATAAGAATTAAGTACTTAGGTACCCAAATATGGATAAAATTAGTCAGATTTGCAATAACTTATTGTTACTAAGCCTTGTGTCAGGAGTAATAATGTAACCTAAGCAAAATCTAATTTATTCTAATTTAAGGCATTATGGTGTGCTTCAACTAATATAAGATAAATTTGTTCTACATGGGGTTCTACTCTATGACCATAAATTAAATGGAACTTACTTGTTTGAATGTATTTTTCTAATAAAGCTCTTCTTTCCTCAAGTTGTCCCGAAGTTAGAGGGAGTAACTTTTTGGGAGGGAAAGGAGGCACATTGTCAGGACCAAATTCTTTTTTTATTTGTTCATTTAGATTGTGCAGTTGTTTATATCGTACAGTGCAATGAAATATACCATTTATATGAATATTATATCCCTAAAAATATATTAATTTACCAAATGTGTTCATGGACAAAATAATGTAAACATACAATAAATGTTGACCCGTTTCCTTCATTCAACTCTTGAGTATCTGGTATAGAAAAATGCATCTTTACTCTACAAAAGATACACGAAAATCATTTCCTAAAAACATAACACTATGTTTTAAAAAAAAATCAAAAACTTTTTCAAAGAAACACAATCCTAAAAATAGACAAAATAGAAAAAATTTTCATCAACGACTGACATTTGACATTTTTGATTGAATAGATGTAGGAGTGGATCATTCTTTTCATCCAGTCGAGCTGGCCGGCACCACTCCAAAACGCTTTCCTTTTAAATTTTACTCAAAACAACCTAACACTGGGCGTGCATAAGTTTGTTTTAAAGCGAAGCTATGACGCACACAGGAATGATAAGTTGGCCATTGTCGTTTGAACAGGGAGGACACTTCGGGTTGGGACCAATCAAGACAATTTCTATATTTTTTAAAAATTACGGAAATCAAGCCAGGAATGAGCCTTTTTATTAGTCTGATGTGACCTCACTTAAAAAATAATAATAGCAAGTTCAAATAATTATATATTTATTAAACACCCATAATATTAAAAAAAGTCCTACCAACCATTCTTGCTGGCAGTAAACATTACTTTCATAATTAAAAGTTTTATTGTTGTTGTGTTGCCAAAAAAAGCGTTATGATACGCTACAGTCCTTCCTTATAATATAGGTTGTCTACCAAAAAAAAAACAGTGTTTGCTCCTGCCTCCTTAGAAGTTAAACAGGAGTTCATACGGGCGTTAATTAAGCACACCGTAGGCTGGATTCACATACATCCGTGATACGCATCCGTTGTGTACCACATGATTAATATGAACCAATGAAATTCTAGGGCCCTAAAATTTCATTGGTTCATATTAATCATGTGGTACAGAACGGATGCGTATCACGGATTTATGTGGATCCAGGCTTAGGCTGGATCCACATACATCCGTGATACGCATCCGTTGTGTACCACATGATTAATATGAGCCAATGAAAATTTATTCCCTAAAATTTCATTGGTTCATATTAATCATGTGGTACAGAACGGATGTGTATCACGGATGTATGTGGATACAGGCTTAGCCGTAAGCGGTTATTTTTCACTAAATACTTGAAAAAGTGATGTGTTCTGTAAAGTATTTTTCACAATAAATGGTTGACTCCGTTTAACTACCAAGGACGTTTTGCAAGAGCTCGGCCATAAAAATGCAAATAAACTGTTGGTCAGGGTCGGATTATAATTTGTAATTATAGCAAGTAATATTTAACTATCTTGTGCTTGTGCTATTATTTATTGAGGATATTTCATGTCATTAAATAATATATTATTAATAACGATGTAAATATCTAACGTCCTACCCTGTAGTGTATTTGCTTGTTGATTGTGTATAACAATGGGATTAAACCGGTAGTTTTAAGCAGGGACCCGGACCGGAACCGTTAACTGCAAAGAACCGGACCGAAACAGATATTATTTTTGGACCGGAATCGGAACCGAACACATATTTTACTAGCAAAAAAATTTTAGGTGCAAAACCGGAACCTCTAAAAATTATAACGGTTTTTTTGTTTTTTTTCGGTTTTCAGGGTGATACTTGGCCTTGGCCGGATATTGTTTAATTTTAAGTTTATTCCGTGACTTCTGTTCTGTGGGGAACACTAACCTTCACCTAATTTTTTTTGTTATCTGTGATGAGTGTCTTTGACAATAATTTTTACCGTTGGTTTACTTGTCTTTTTTGATTTTCTACGAACTTACTTCTTCAAGCCACTTCAAGTACTAGGAATACAACTATACAATACAACAGGTATTTATTTATTTGCTTTTGATTCTTCGGAAGCGAACCGGAATCGAAATTTCCTAGTTTGTATGGAACCGGATCGGAACCCCTAAAAATTGGTAAAAACCGAATCGAAATAATTATTTCGGGACCGGAACTGTAACGGAACCCAAATTATTTATTTCATCTGGAATCGAAACCGGAACGGAACCGTTATTTCATTTCGATCCGGGTCCCTGGTTTTAAGTTTTAAGGATCCTTAGTTTTATTGCAGTCAATAAGTCGATACCATTTAGGGTGAAAAATACTTTACTATTTTTTGGCTTTTTGCTGTATGCCGATTGTCAAAGTTCGTAATTATTGATTTTACCAATGGAAAATGTCTCATTAAACACCGCGCCCAAACTAGTATGTCAAAAACTTGTCAAAACATTTCTCTGCCTGTCAATTTTATTGGTGTTCTGTGCTGTCAACGCCATGCCATGTCACTTTTTTGTTTATGTTAAAAATTTTTGTTAAAAAGAATGTTTATGGATCGTTGCAGAATTAAAATGGAAATTTGTCTACAATTACAGAATTTTTTTACATCTTTGACTAAATAGAGAATTGAATAGTATGATGAAATTGAAGAAAAATGGATACAGTGCCAAACGTTACTATTTTACTATTGTTAACTTCCCTTTTTTACCTTTCTGTAGGTAATGTAAATATTAAAGACGTATCTAATAAGCTAAGCCAGGATGTAAACTTCCTAAAAAATGAAGAATTAGGCGTTCCTTTTGTAGAGGTAAGTTTATTTTTTATAACTTGGTATTAGAACCTTTCGACATCAAACTAGTTAAGCGATACATGTAGGTACACTATAGCATGTATAAATAAACAAATTGAAGAAATCAGCTTTGCGTATATAATTATAAATAAATAAAAACGACATGTCTTGTATAATACCTGGGTATCTACCTAAGCAGGGTAAAACAGACCGAATAAATTTTTGTCTCAGTAACATTTTGAATATATGTAGTAATAAAACATGTAATTCAAAACACGGAACAGACATACTTTTTAGAACTCTAAAATTTTTTTCTTGTTAACTTATACTTAAATACCTACGTACCTACTTACCTACTTAATTTCTATTTTGACTGTTTGAAATATTAAGTTAGTAGGTATTTAACTTGGTATTTAAGTAAGCGTTTTGATTTTTAACCAAAAAAGTCAAATCAGAAGGTACTTTTGTAAATACTTACCTAGTGTACCTATCTGCTAAGCTCAAGAGCAAGCCATGAAAATTTCATGTTTGTTTAGTTAACTTACTTAATATTAATATAATATTTTAAATTTTAGAAATTATTTCGGAATTTTAAATATACCACTATAAATAATAATAACCCAGTGACAACAAATTTAAAAGAAATGGTGCAGAAACTTGAAACCAAAATAAATGGGATATTTTTTGGTATGGATAATGCTACAAAGCTTTTAGATGAGTTTAGTAGCCTTGGAATGAAACCCTCTTCTGCCCTGTTGCCTTGTATGAACGAAAGAAATAGAGTTTTGGATGTATTAATTGGAAGCAATTTGATAAATAATAACAGTATGAATGAGTTTTTTGGATCGAAAAATGGTAAGTTCAGATACATTTTGAATTAAAATATTTAATATACACATACAATCCATGTCAATATGTCACGCCAAAATAATATACACCATTTATAGACTTTTGATAATCTATTTATTGAGTTGGTAGTGGTAACAGGTACTTAGGGAAGTTTAAAATTTTTTTATTTTGGCATTGAGATTTTTAAAAAAATTCAATTTTTGCTCAAGTTTATAGGTCATAGACCAAAACGGCCTTCAATTATCTTCAACCTAAGGGGAATATTTTCTGTGATCCTAAAATTTAAAAAATGTTTTTGCACCACGTTCCTAAATCTTGTAAGCATACTTTTATGACCGAATTTTGTTTTTAAGATTTTACTTAAAAAGATGCTAAAATATCATACTACGAATTGTTCTGGTAATACCTACGAATTCAACACATAAAAACGCTCTTTTTACCTCAATTTCTTATTACACCAGTCTTCCCTACCTATTTATTATTGTAGCGAGTATTGTAGGTTGTAGGTAAGCTTTATTCCGAGCTTTATTCTATACAGGGTGTTCCTTAATGACGTGCTAATATTTTAGGGTGTGATTCCTCAAGTCATTTTATAAAGAAAAGTTCATATAAACATATGTTGTAAATGGCTTAAATTTTTTGCTGCAGGGTGTTGTATTTTTTCTTTTTTATTGAGTTTTTTGTAATATCTCCAAAAGTACTTTAGATAATATTTTCAATTTTGGCTGTGCTAATAGCACATTAAACCACATGTTTAAGTTATAAAAGTTATTTTTTTGTTCCACCAGTGGCGTCCCTGTAAACATATCCTCTGATATTTTTTAGAAAAAATGTGGTACGCCACTGACATTTTTCCATGTGGATATTATTTCTGATTAGCCTGATCAATTCTACATAAAAATGATCTCTTGCGTTTTTCTCCTCAGGCACACTGTTTTTAATTAAAATAATTATATTAGCTTCATTTTGCAGTATTGACGAATAATTTTTGATCACCTAAATCTAGTTATCCTGGAACGGTGACGTTCTTAAAAACATAATTAACGCCTTAACGGCAGTCTTATCTGCATTTCCTCCAAGAAGAAGTACCTGTGTTACTTAAAGATGTACCATATGCGCTAAGGAATCAAATGTGGTACATGCATGATGGAGCTCCTGCTCATTTCAGTGTAATCGTTTGCGACCATTTAGATGCAGTTTATCCGAATCGTTGGATAGGTCGTGGAGGAGCTCAACAATGGCCAGCAAGATCCCCTAATCTCAAAAGTTTGGATTTTTTCTTGTGGGTCATCTTAAAATTCTAGTGTATAGTGCGCTATTCAATGCAAGGACGGGCGAAAGCATGCCTATTAAGTGAAGGTGGTCATTTCCAACAATTTCTATAAAACAAAATTTTTCATTATCAATGTTAATAATAATGAATAGTAGAGCTAATTTAATTTAATTATTTTAATTAAGACAGTGTGCCTGAGGAGAAAAACTCAAGAGACCATTTTTATGTAGAATTTATTAAATTTATTATTTATTTTAATCGGTTTATGGGAAATAAAACGCGAGTATAATTCTTATGGATCTGCATTCTTTACCAGCTAAGCTTAGACTAAAAATACAAAATTACACAAAAGGCGAACACGCTACAAAAAGTGCCTTTCCTTATTTTTAAAGGGATACATAAATCAAACTATACCTGTTGACATAACGTGACCCCAGATGTGAACCTTTATGCTGGTATATAAAATTGGATTCATTTAGATTTTGTTTCCTGGGAATTTTTAAGAGACACAAGGTGTGCGTTTCGTAAACTTAATACCTATAAGATTTATGTTTTGTTTTTTCGGAATCAGAGCCGTGTTCGATTGGGAAAGTGATTTGGATCGATCTGATTTTAAAAATCAGTTGGGATCACTTTGACCGTGTGATCACTTACCAATCGAACACAAATCAGATCAGTTGGAATCAGTTAGATCGATCCGGATCGATCTGAACCTGCGAATCGAACACGCCTCTGGTTTAGCGGTTTTTGTATTAATTCAAATTTCAATAGAATTAACAAGGTTAATCAGAAATAATATCCACATGGAAACATGTCAGTGGTGTACCACGTTTTTTCTAAAAAATATCAGAGGACATGTTTGCAGGGACGCCTCTGGTGGGACAAAAAAATAACTTGTGTAACTAAAACATGTGGTTTTATGTCCTATTAGCACATGCCAAAATTAAAAATATTATCTAAAGTACTTTCGGAGATTTACAAAAAAGGTATTTAAAAAAAATTTAACACCCTGTAGCAAAAAATTTAAACCGTTTAGGACATATGTTTATATGAACTTTTCTTCATAAAATGACTGGAGAAATCACACTCTAAAATATTAACACGTCATTAAGGAATATGCCATATGCTAGAAAACAAGATATTTCTTGATTTATGTGTGTTTTATTTTAGTTTTATATCAACTGAGGAAAAATATTACTCAGTATAAACCAATCGCACATGCTATAAAGCAGCAATACCTTATATCTGACAATGATATAAGAAAGTCGGAATATTCTCAATTTTCTGACTGCTGTGGTCATGATGAAGCTGTCGTGTGGAAGAATTATATGGCTCGCAATAATTATGTGAGGAAAAATATTGTTTTGGTATTAGATCATGGTGGATCATTGAGTAAAAGACAGTTACAGATTGCTAGATCCATAGGTAATGTATTTAGTGTCACTTTTATAATAAATGATTTTTTTCCACAAGCCATGTGCGGTAAACGATTTCCAAGATACAGCCGGCGTACGTTTTTAGTTGTACACCCGGTACATCAAATTTGGCTTACACTGAATGCTTAAACCTGAACTACACAAGAATACGTTTTTTTAAAAGTTAACACTTAGGTATATTAACAGTGCCGCAGAATGGGGAACTTGCACACTAGGCTGGGCCGAAAAAGTGAAAAATTGGAAATTGCAAATGGTATATTTGCCAATTTCTGACTATAATACATCTAAAAGTAATTTGTGGAAAATTTTATTAAAATCCGTAAATGTTTCGCCGCGACCCTGTGACCTTGAAAATTAGTAAAAAGGGCGATTTTTCAATATTTAATATTTTTTAAATCCAAAATTATAATTTTTTTGTGACTTCTTGTGGATGTGGGAATGTGTATAAAAATAATTTTTTCAATAAAATATTTTTCTGTTAAATGGAAATTACAAATTTGTCCTCAAAATCTTCATTTACACGTAATTTAACGTTTTCAGAGACAAATTTGTAATTTCCATCCAACAGAAAAATATTTTATTGAAAAAATTATTTTTATATACATTCCCACATCCACAAGAAGTCACAAAAAAATTATAATTTTGGATTTAAAAAATATTAAATATTGAAAAATCGGCCTTTTTACTAATTTTCAAGGTCAAAGGGGCGCGGCGAAACATTTACGGATTTTAATAAAATTTTCCACAAATTACTTTTTGATGTATAGTCAGATATTGGCAAATATACCATTTGCAATTTCCAATTTTTCATTTTTCGGCCCAGCCTATTGCACACACTTTTTTATTGCATATATATTTTCAGTCACACCAAAAAATAACATATCCAAAGTATCACTCCTTATTTTTTTATAAATAATTAAAGTTCGCCGTGTGACCTCACGTAGTATGAATAACCCGTTCTCGCGCTATGTATTGTGGTACGCTTTGACGTCACAAGCGAACTTTAATCGCTTATTCTATTTAATCCAGAGGATTAAAAAAAAAACATTTCTTGGTGAACTGTGGGTCTTTTAATTATATTAGCTTACGCTTAAGAGCATTATTTTTCAAATTTAATTTTTATGCAAGTTTCGTATTTTATAATTAAAAATATTTACTTAATATTTTTGTCCAATTGTAGCAAAGGAGATGTTGGCTTCTTTAAATGAGAACGACAGAGTTGCATTAATAGCCGTGGCGTCTGATTCGTCATATCCTGAGATAGAGTGCGCCGACGGCAAAGTTTTGAAACAAAATATTTCATTACAAGAGGCTAAATCTTCTTATTTACGAGAGTTGAGCAGTTTTATTGATTCTCTAGCCAGAGGCAGCGGTAAGTATTGATAAATTTTAAAATAGTTTACAATATTGCCCACAGATGGAGCCGGTGCCGGTGGCCCTAAGGTACGATTTTTACAACGCCATTTTATTTACTTAATATTAAATATTTACAGCAGGTTGGCTAGGCATATAAATCGCCTGATAACACTTACAACAAAATAAATGCAATAGAAACAATTGTTGCAATAATCCGGGTTGTTTTCAGGAAAAGTATCTTACTCTTAGTACTAACAGGAAACTGGTATACCCGGCATTCACATTATGTAAATCGATATAAAACTAATAAGTTATTTACACGATTGATATAATAGGTACCTTTACTACCTTATTTTTATGCCAAAGCTCCTGAACTAACATATACAGGGTGTTATTTAAGTATGTAGCCAAACTCCAAGGGGTGCTTCTTTAAGTGATTTTAAGAAGAAAAGTTTATATAAACATGGGTCGGAAAATGCATAGTTTTTACGATATAGGGTGTCAAACTTTAAAAAAAAAATCGGATGTTCGTAAATATATCAATACTCTTTTATTCGATTCTGTTTAGATTAAAATTATTAAGTCCAGTGGCGTCCCGGAAGACGGTCTTAACTAATATTTTTGACAAAAAAATTGCGCGCCACTGAGTTTTTTAATATTATGTATTTTTTCGAATTAAGCAACTACAAATACAACTATTTTATCTCCTGAGTTTTTTTCATATCTTGCTTTGTTTTCGAGAAAAAAATAAAAACCACTTTATTGCATATCCCCGGGACAATAAGAGTAAAAAATTTAAACTACTTACCCAATTATTAAGCAATTAAAATTACACGAAAGTCCTCTTTTGAATTTTATGTAAAAATCAAATTTATTTATTTATTTGAACAGCAACTGTTTTTTCTTTCCTAGCACTCTTATTATTTTTCTGTTACTTTTAAAACATTGCAGTAATAATTTATTACGTTATGCGATTATTTTATGTTAATTTCTTTTATCGAAAACAGTTTTAATCTGTGCGAAAAAATTCAAAAGAGGACTTTCGTGTAATTTTAATTGCTTAACAGTTTGGTAAGTGGTTTAAATTTTTTACTCTTATTCTCCGGGGGACATGCAATAAAGTGGTTTTTATTTTTTTTCTCGAAAACAAAGCAAGATAAGAAAAAAACTCGAGATAAAATAGTTGTATTTGTAGTTGTTTAATTCGAGAAAAATACGTAATTTAAAAAAAAATCAGTGACGCGCAATTTTTTTGTCAAAAATATTAGTCAGACTGTCTTCCGGGACGCCACTGGACTTAATAATTTTGATTTAATTGAGGCTTAATAATTATCTTCTTGTTATTACAAACAGAATTGCCAAATTTCAACAAAATCGAATAAAAGAGTATTGAGATATTACCGAACATCCGATTTTTTTTTTAAGTTTGACACCCTGTATCGTAAAAACTATGCATTTTCGGACCCATGTTTATGTGAACTTTTTTTCTTAAAATCACTTAAAGAAGCACCCCTTGGAGTTTGGCCACATACTTAAAGAATGTAACCACTTTGTAGTAGGTACTATAATTGTTTGTAAAATTTTGGTATCTTGAATAAATAATAGTTTCCCATGAATCCCCATGGTTTACGGTCCTTTCCCTACTGATATTTGGACTCTAATAATAACACTAGAAATTCCCATACTTTTCTTCTTAAAATCACCTAAAGTTTGGCTTTGGCACTTCGAGTTTTGCCACATACTTAAATAACACCCTGTATTTGTAAATTTCGATCAGCGCTACCTCCAACTTTTTCAAAATTTGTAACATCGCTGGTAAAACTTATTTTTAATTGACTTAATTTATACCTATTGAGAATTTTCCAAGGCTGTGGCAGCGCATAATGTCGGTTTCTAGAAAAGCTCTTTGGCGGGCAGCCCTTTCAATAATAACTTTACAGTCAGAACAGAGTCTGCAAGACGTGGCTAAATTCTATTTACCATGCATGTTATTTTTAGGTGCAACAAACCACGTCATAGGAATGCAAAAGGCATTGGAGATTATTAAAACTCCAATTCTGAATGAAAGTGATGTTGTCATGGTGACATACATCAGTCGTGGTTTGTTATCATCGCTTACTGAAGCCAGAAGTGTATTAAAAATTATTGCCCAAGAAACGGAAAATATAACTTTTCCTGTTTTTATTCATACATGTGCCGTTATTGACGGTAAGTGAAATATCCTTACTTTTTTAGGCACATTTTTATTATCTAAAGGTTCTCAAGGCATTAAAATTCATTTATTTGATTACTTTTGGTACCAAAGTATAAACCTAAATTATTTAAACCTTTTTTTTAAACCCTAATATTGTTATAATTACAAAGTACCTATTTTAAGCAAAGTACTGGCAGAACCAGGGACGTAGCTAGGAATTTTGGCGCCCCGGCGAATAGTAGTTCTGCGCCCTACCAGAAATCTTAAAACTAAAATTATACATCTATAAAAGTTTAAAAAATATATTAACAGCAGTGGCGACTCGTGATTTGTAAACTTGGGGGTGTACTAAAAGGCCGCTGAAGACGAAATGCGCCGCAGGCGAAAATTTTTTAAGACCTCTCCTAAATTTGGTCAATAATTTTTAGTAAATATTTTAAAAATTTATGATTAAGTACCTACTTATTTTATTGAAAATTAAATAAGATAAAAAAATAAAAAAGGCCAATTTATTTTTCATTAGTGGGTACATTGTTTAAAAGTAAAGTCACTTCTTCTGTTTTTATTTGCAGCAAACTTATCAACAGATCAAACAGCTTCATTCAAGTTTGGAATAACTGTAATGTATTGTTTCTCAAATATTCCACATTCATAGTCGTTTTGGCATTAAAACTGTTCATTTTTATTAAAATAAGTCTTTACTACCCCAAAATAATAACAAAAATATAAAGGTAAACTCCAAATAATAAATTCATACAGCAATGAACTCAACGGCGCACATTTAATTTGTGCGAGTTTTCCTATTAGAATCGCGCTTTCCCCCACCACACCTGCTAGTACAAGATGCATAGAGAAACAGCAGAAACCCCGCCTACGTAACGCATGTGTGTGACTTATGAATTCCTACGCGCCATACGGTTGCTTTTGACAACCGGCTTGGCGAGAGCTATTACACTACGTTTCGTTCGATTGTTTGACGGTACGTTAAAATAGGAGGGTTCTAACTTATATTACGGTAAGAATATAAAGAAGATAAATTTAAATGAACATTATTTTTTCTTTATGGGGTAATTCTTGTTGAAGTATGGGGGTGCACGTGCTCCTGTGCTCCTATGGAAAAACCGCCACTGATTAACAGACTTGAACTTAACATTCGTGAAAAGAAAGATTGCTTGGTCGGACTTGTGTGCCTTGTCGTGGCAACTCACAATTCACGTAGCATAGTGACGCAATCGAATCGCGGCGCCTTTTCTTCAAATATCGGCTTTGCCAAATGTCAAAAGCAATCCAGCCGTAATTGCATTAGTACATTTTTAAATTCCCGTATTTCGAATGACCATTTTGGCGCCCTGTTAATATGGCGCCCCGGGCATTCGCCCCCCCCCCCCCCCCCTTGTTACGTCCCTGGGCAGAACCACCTTAAAAAGAAGCCATGAAGTGACATCGGGCAACGCCGCATCAGCTGGGAGTTGCGGATCCACAATCTATTATGACGCGCGGTAACGGGCGAGTTTTTTATTCTTTCAAAGGGTAAAACCCATTTCAAATCATTGTAAGCCAATTCAATACCTTTTTAAAAAAACCTTTACCTTCATATCAATGTCCACTAAAACCTGATTAACAATATTTATACAGTCATTGGTCAAATCTAAACTTCACTTACAATTTTTACTTCCCAAAAGTATTAATTTTTTGTGAATAATTACTGAGATTGTCAAAACTTTTTATAAAATCTGATTGTTCGAAAGCTTGATTAAGTTGAGAGGTACGCTCTTGTTCCTCGTTTCTTTCCGCTGGACTTTTTCTAGGAATGAGGACGTTTTTGACAAGTAAGTAGGCAAATTGGGATAAA
Organism: Polydrusus pterygomalis; assembly: GCA_963969555.1. NCBI lineage: Eukaryota > Metazoa > Arthropoda > Insecta > Coleoptera > Curculionidae > Polydrusus > Polydrusus pterygomalis. Next base: position 30,465,195 of record OZ018384.1, on the reverse strand, counting down.
AACACGGAACAACTGTTAAATTTAGGCTCACTTTAGATGGAATTTTTTTGTGGTGCCATCAGGCATATTTCTGGGGACAAAATGCTTAGCACAAACTACAAAATACAGTGTGGGCGACTAAAAGAAAAAAAATAGTAGGTAGTACTTACCTAAGTACCTATGTATCTAGAGGTATCCTACCTACTTACGAACTATCTCTACTAGTGATATTTTTAAACTAATTCACATATACCTTCAAGTTAAATAAACACTTCAATATTTAGCCACAAAACAATAAAGTTTATCCCAAAGAGCTAACTAGAATACAAAAACCACAACTTTTAGATTAAAAAAAATAAAATTCTGCCGCCATTATAAAACCCGTAAACAAACCGCCCTGGGCCGGCCAGGCTGTTGGATTTTTCATTTTATTAATGCTATTACAGCAAAGGCGCACCAAAAATGTTCACTAATATTTTGTAGAAGTTCTTGCAATCATGTCACTTAAATTTTCTATTAGATATCAATCGAAAACCGGATAAAAATACAAATTAATACGAAAAACCGCAAAATTAACACCTACTTCTCGGGTAAATTACATACTAAAGCATAGATAACCTTAAAAAAGTCACGTGACACATGGATATTCAAGCAGTGTTGTCGATGTTTCTGTTTCACGGCTTCTTTCAAGGTGGTTGTGGTACTGGTTCTTGTACCTAAAAATTCGTTGCTAGTCATTGAACTTTATGTATTGGTACCAATTTCAAGTACTTTAGGTATTTCGCACCGAAGCTCTGGGTTACTTGTTTATCCTGTTGTATCATACAGAATACTGTTGCTGGTTAAGGGGTAAAAAAGGGCAATTTTACTGGTCAATATATTTTAAGCGGTTGGTTTTAGATAATGTAAACATAACAGCAACTCAACTTGTTTAATTTAATTAAATAAAGGAAATCACATTAAAAAAAAAATTAATCAGGTAGAATTATGTCATTGTTTTTTTTTATAAAATGGTCCTGCATTTTCTGTGTGGTAATTTTTTTTTTGCTTTTTAGAGATGAAACCAGTCATGTATGAAACCCATTTTCTTCGTGATATAGCTGATCAAAATTTTACAAAGTACAATATTTCCTATACGCACAATCATTTTAGAAATTCTGGTTATATGCTAACTGTTAATAAGACTGATGATATAGGTTTCGTTATAAATAGGTTTCTTAGTGTTTTTAACAGATACTTACTATTTAGTACTGGTAAAGAAATCTCTCTTCCTTACTGGGATCCACAAAATGGAGGTAAGTAATTAAATATCATTTGTTTTAATATACAGTGTCACCAGTAAAGTCCGCATCATATAGGATTTTTTTTTATTAATAGCTTTATTTAGAGTTTGACTTTGGCATCAAGTTTTGCTTCGATCGAGATGAAGATTTATCAAAAAAATAGGTGTCACGTGATTCGCATTATATGTCAAATTTTATTATTTTCCAAAAAATAATTCAAAAAATGAAAATATAGAAAAAAGTTATTAGAAAAAGTTTTTTCAAATGCCGTTTCTAGCCCACGTGCAAAATTTCAGCTGCATAATAAGATAATTTTGATTTTTTACCTATATTTTGTAAATTGCACCACTTTTGCAAAATAAGACTGAACCCAACCTACATAAAACTTCTTAGTTTTGACAATGCTTTATTTCAGATACATTTTCTTTAAAGTAGCGCCATATTAAATGTGTGTTTTTCTACAAAATCAAAATTGGGCTATTAAAATTTGGTCGCATGTGATGCAAAATTTATTTGTTTTTGACTCGGTATAAGCTAACTTCATAAAATAAGTATTTTTGACAACGTAGTTTGTGTCTGAAAGTAAAAAAATAAAATAGTATATTAACGTACACGTTTTATAAAGCATCATTTAATAGCACGCGTCCATGTTAAAAAACGAGCCGCTTGCGGCGAGTTTTATAACGGGACAAGTGCTTAAAACTGCTTTATATAACACGTACGTTATACTATTTTTTCTAATTTGTAGTTTTTTCAATAAAAAACACATATTTAAATAGAAAATAAATCCTTTAAATTTTGTAAATTTTTATGTTGGTAATACTATTTTTTATCATAGTAGCCTCTGGACAACAAAAATTATTTTGCGAACTGTCATTTTTTGATTTATTGACCCATTTTCACCACGAGATTCTAAAGTTATTTTAGCGATATGAGATTTGAAATTGGACGGAATACGTTGTGTGATCCTTGTACATTCGGTACATATACTGAGCGTTCGGAAATTCGGGCGATTTTGCTACTTTTTTTCGAATTTCAAAAGACGTGATTTTACGTCACGACGTTGCAATTTAGTATAGGGAAGATGGAAAGTTTAAATAAAGTTGAAGTTAAAATCGACATAGGAAGGTTAGTAGATTGAATTTTGGATAAGATTTGGCACAAAATGATAGCTTGAAGCATCTACACAAGATTAATTTATAGATTTATGCAACCAACATACATGACTGTTATCCACACAGAATAAAAAAGTAGGTTATCAAGCTATTTTTCCTCTGCGAAAAATGGGTTTTCTCGTAAATCACAAAGGCCGCGCAAGTCAATGAAATAAAACATTTAAATGTTACCAACATCAAATAAAGAAAAAACGCGTATCGAAATAGCTTCATTACGATACGCAAATGCGTATCGTAATAGACTTGTTATGATACCAAATTAGAAAAAATAAATTAAAGGGATTTTAAATTAGATCGTTGAAAATAGGTAAACTTTAAGTTAGTAAGTTAAACTAAAATTTATTTTCCACTGAACACTTTACTGATGACACTGTGTTCTTTTTTGTCTTAATATTAAGGTGTATTACTTTCGGACACAAACTACGTTTTCAAAAATAATTATTTTATGAAGTTGCCTTATACAGGGTCAAAAACAAATAAACTTTGCATCACATGCGACCAAATTTTAATAGCCCAATTTTGATTTTGTAGAAAAACACACATTTAATATGGCGCTACTTTAAAGAAAATGTCTCTGAAATAAAGCATTGTCAAAACTAAGAAGTAGGTTGCGTTGAGTCTTATTTTGCAAAAGTGGTGCAATTTACAAAATATAGGTAAAAAATCAAAATTATCTTATGCAGCTGAAATTTTGCATGTGGGCTAAAAACTGCATTTGAAAAAACTTTTTCTAATAACTTTTTTCGATATTTTCAGAAATAACCCCACTTCTTTTTTGGAAAAAATTAAAATTTGACAGATAATGCGAGTTGCGTGACTACTATTTTTTTGCTTAATTTTCATCTCGATCGAAGCAGAAATTGATGCCAAAGTCAAATTTCGAATAAAGCTATTAATTAAAAAAAATCTCATATGATGCAGACTTTACTGGTGACACTGTATAAATAACATATCACATTATTACATATACTGGTTGCTTCATTGAGTTTTGTTACCAGAGCGATATTTAATTTTTAAGATTTTTGCGAAAAGGTTTACTAAATGACTTAATTGGCTAATTAAAAAATAATAAAGTCAAAAAATGTATTTTTAATATTAATTTTTTGTGATTTTAGATTTTACAGTATCCTTTATAAATTCTTGGATATTAAACGACAACTTTGCTATGTTGGGAACTGATGTATACTTCTCAAACATAGTCGAAGACGTAACTTATTATAGTAGTAACCAACAGTATTCTTATGCATTTTTGACTGATCTACAAGGAAAAGTACTAGTACATCCTTCTATTGCCCGGCCATCAGTTGTCAGCCATCAACTGTCATTTGTTGACATTAAATATATCGAAACAGTACCTGATATTGAGTTATTAAGAAGCAAACTGCTCTCTGAGAAAAAAGGAAATTTTATTGCCAAAAATAATAATAGGATAGCTGTAAGTAATTTTATTCTCTAAGTGTTTATTGAAAAGTGTTAATTAAGTATATAAAATATATTCTAAAGTAATAAATAAGAATTTGAAAAGATTTTTTTTATTTCTTTTTGGCGCCACGAGTTTTTTTTTATCTATTTAATGGTTTTTATTTCAGTTGGAATATACTTGGACTAGGATAGGACAATGGTATGTAATTTGCATTGTCCAAAATAGAGAGTATGGCATTTTTAACGCTCCGTATAAAGCATCCCCAAGCCCGTCTGTCAGAAAGCTTCTCTATCAGAATTTGGACGGATCTGAAAATCATAAGTTTTGTAGACATTTGGCACAGATCGCCACACTGGGTAAGAAGCAGTTAATTTATTTATTAAAGTTTTTTTTTTAATTTTATTGTGCAGAGGGCAGTAGCGGATTTAGGGGGAAGCCCCCCCCCCTATTGCATAAACGATTTAAAAATAATAATTGTGTAGAAATTAATATATTTTATACCATTCTAAAATATTTGTCATTTATATAGGTAGGTACTTGTAGAATATAGTGTGGTTTTTTAAGTGTGTAACATATGGGAATTTTTTTTTATTAACGATTTCTCAGAAAATTTTATTCTTGATAAAAGTTGGTGCATGTTCTATAATCATATTAGGTGCACTTGGAATGGTTGCAAGTCAAACGGCGTACAGGGTAGGCCAAAAAATATAAAACTTTTACAAGAATAAAAAATTTTAATAAACATTTAAAATAAAAATTGTGCACTTTAAATGATGGATTTTTAATTAGCATATTATCATTACTTTATCTTATCTTTATCTTGTTAAAACTAATTTTTAGGATATTTTAAAGTTGTGTTTAATATTGTTGCAAGAAACATGAAGTTTGTGATTCCTAAATAAATTAAAAATTCAAGTAACTTTTACAAATATGCTTGAACTTGAACAAAAATATGCGAAATTGATTTGATTTTGATTAATTTATGAAGGTCTTTATGGTGAATATTAAAAAAAAATTTTTTTGGGAAATTATTAATGTTTTTAAAAAAAATATATTTTTTTATTTTAGGAGGTCACGTTTTTGAATCTATGCATAACTTTTAATTCTAAACAACTTTTTTTAATAACATTTTGCTGAATTTTTTGAAATAGGGGTACTTTATTCTTGTTCAAGTTTTATATTTTTTGGCCTACCCTGTACACCGTTTGACTTGCAACCATTCCAAGTGCACCTAATATGATTATCGAACATGCACCAACTTTTATCAAGAATAAAATTTTCTGAGAAATCGTTAATAAAAAAAATTCCCATATGTTGCACACTTAAAAAACCACACTGTATTGTACAACTGTGGAAGGTTTGCGAGGGGACGCGTGCTTCTGTCTAAGATTTTGCCCAATGTACCTATTTACTGAAATATCCAATAAAGCGCTGCTCTTTGGTTTTTTGATTAATATAACTAAATATATTTTTTCTCATATAAGCTTTTTATAAATATGTACCTTTACCAGGAATTGTATAAATATAATCAGTAGATTCTTGTTATTTTAATCATGGTGATTTTTAAGATTTGATGAAAGACTTAGAAACTTGCAATTTTCAAGAAAACTAAAATTTAAAAAAAATGCATCCATCTTTATGTTTGAAACATTTTTTAAACTTTCAAAGCTTTTAAACTGCCCTTCAAGATAGGAAAAAAATACTTATATACATGCGATGAAAAAGGCTTCATTTTTAATATACAACGTGTCGATCGTTAATTTTTTTTTTTATCTTCAATTTTTATTATCTTCCCAAAAAAATCAACTTCCGGTTAAACCGGATGTAACTCGAAAGCAGGAAATATAGTTTTTCCGGTTTAACTGGAAGTTGATTTTTTTGGGAAGATAATAAGAATTGAAGATAGGGACATGTAAGCCGTTTTGCTCTAAGACGTACTGTTAGAAGGTTATAAGCTGTCAAAGTTCAAAAATGTCACTTTTCGAGAGTCAATATCTCGGAAACTATGAAGTATAGACTAATAATGCATTTAATAAAAAATAATTATAATTGTATGTGGAATTTAAAAATGTAAAAATATTTAGGGTGTTCCATTTAAAAAAATATTCCAAAAGCGGACCCAGCTGTCATCTTGACATTTAAAGCTGTCATTGGTATGTCAAAAAGTGCAAGACTTACTCAAATATTATCGTTCAAAATTTCATTAAAATATACCGAACGATTTAGAAGTTAGAGGGGGGGGGGGGGGACGGACTTTAGGTCCTCACTGTATATAAACTCCCCCGCAAAAAAAAACCGCCACCATAAAATTTTGGCAAAACTTGTTGCTTTGTAACTTTTTTATTTTTAATCTGATTCTTATGAGTTTTTTACAGATTTGTAGATAATTTTGTTAAGGATATACCATGCTGCTCCAAAAATTAGTTCTATTTGCTGGAGTGGTATTATACAGGGGTAAAAATATTTATGTTTTTTTGTACCAACTTTAAAACACCCTGTAGAAGATCCGAAACATTTGGTTTTATTCTCATTTATCTCTGGACAAAGTTTCATCTATTCCCAATATACAAGTTTTTAGATGATCTTGATATCTCAATTTTTAAAGGAAATATTCAATTTTTTAAATAAAATGCGAATTTCTACGATTTTTTTATGGGCAAAATTTAGAAATAATGATTCGCCTACCATTCATTTTAAAACTAAGTAAGCCTACGTCATTATTGATTAATGATTATTATTAAGTAATATTGACAGAAATTGGTAGTAAGAGTAATAAAAAAAAAGTAGCGAACGTATCTCAATAGCGTGTATGGCCCCCTCTAGCTGTAATGACAGCGCGTATTGAGGCATCGAATGGATAAGATGGATTATCCGTTCTTGGAGAATCTGTGCGCATTCCTCGGTAAGTGATTTTCCTAATTCTTGAAGAGTGCTTGGTTGCACAAGACGATTGCGAACGGCTCTTTTTAGCTGATCCCAGAGATGCTCGATTGGGTTAATATCCGGGCTACAAGCAGGCCAATCCAATCTCCTAATAGCAACTGCATCAAGGTACTGTGTAACAATCTGTGCAGTATGGGGCCGTGCATTATCATGCATTAGTATGAAATTGTCTCCAATTAAAGGAGCGAACGGAATGACAGCTTCTTCAAGAATTTCTTCGATGTATCTGTTGGCATTCAAAGCTCCATTTTCCACAAATATGAGATCAGTTCGCGCTCCAGGACAAATACCTGCCCACACCATAACAGAACTGCCTTTATAAGATATGAGCTCTGTTATAGTACAGTCAGCAAATCTCTCATTTGGTCTTCTGTACACTCGTTTACGACCATCAGGCGACCAAAGACAACCCCTTGATTCGTCAGTCAAACAGAACATTACTCCACTGCTCCTGAGTCCAATTTCTGTCAATATTACTTAATAATAATCAATAATGACGTAGGCTTACTTAGCTTTAAAATGAATGGTAGGTAAATCATTATTTCTAAATTTTGCCCATAAAAAAATCGTAGAAATTCGCATTTTATTTAAAAAATTGAATATTTCCTTTAAAAATTGAGATATCGAGAGCATCTAAAAACCTGTATATTAGGAATAGATGAAACTTTGTCAGAAAATAAATGAGAAAGACACCAAATGTTTCGAATCTTCTACAGGGTGTTTTAAAGTTAGTACAAAAAATATAAATATTTTTACCCCTGTATAATACTACTTCAGCAAATAGAACTAATTTTTGGAGCAGCACGGTATGATCCTTAACAAAATTATCTACAAATCTGTAAAAAACTCATAAGAATCAGATTAAAAATAAAAAAGTTACAAAGCAACAAATTTTGCCAAAATTTTATGGTGGCGGTTTTTTTTGCGGGGGAGTTTATAGTTAGCAGTAACGAACTGGCGGATGCGCCACTAATCCTTATATCATGCTAAACGACTATACCGGAGTTGACATAATATAGATTTTGCAGTTCAATACTTTTAAATCAACTCTCTTAATTTCTTTAAAAAATAATTTTTGGACTTTTTTTTTTCGATCGAAAGTCGTTATCACAATCTATGTACCGCAACTCCCCCCTCGCGTTATTTCCCATGCCAAAAAGCTAAATCCACCCTTAACTGACGTAACATCTAATTTAGGATTTGCTTGATTTCAATGTACCAAAGGTGTATATATTATGAAATACAAACAATACTTTTTTTGGAAATTTTGCTATTTTAAATCGGGTGAATGATAAGGTTGTTGCACACAGTCTGACAATCTGAAGATGTTGGATTGCTTGGTAAGTCAGCGTTTATCATAAGATTTTAGACACATCATTAATGATGAACAGCATGGTTTTGTCCATGGTAGGTCAACTCTCAACTGCTTCAAACCGCGTTCTTTACCAGAATTTTATAACCAATACAATACAAAAAATTTTCCACCCTACCAGTGACTACTGGTACTGGGTATCTTTCAAATAATATTAGCTCCAATTTTCCATTGAAGAGACTAATGACAATACTTTTATTTTAGATGTCTCGTCACTTTACTTAAGTAGGTCATGCTTTCAATCGCCTTTCTCGGCATCAAGGACTACACAGAGTGAGCTAGTGGACCAAGGTTACTTGGCATACTTAAAAGACGATACAGGATTAATTATTAATCCTGGACTAAAAAAGGAAGTACGTGATGAAGTATCCGGCTTAGCGCACCTCTTAGACTTTCTTAGGAAAAGACATCTTTCTTCAGAAATGTCTAAGTACATAGTGAGACGGTATGCTTCTTCGTACAGCGGCGTTCTTCAGATGTTTCCAGGGAGCGTCCTTACGTCAGGATCGGAGACAACTAAAAGACCATGGTTTTTACGTGCCTTACAACACAAGGATAAAGTCATTTTTATCCCTCCTTATTTAGATAAAGGCGGGGCAGGGTACATTGTTACCATAGCCTACGCTACTCCTCAAGTTGTCATTTCAATGGACATTACTTATGGATATATGTTAAAAATGCTTTTAAATCACATGCCCTACTGTCTATATGAAAAAGTGACTTGCTTTTTAATAGATGACCAGGGCTATATTATTTATCATCCAAATTTAATGGATATAAATGGAGCCAAACCTGTCGAACAACGGCATATCGTCAATAGGGAATCTCTGGTTGCAAATGACATTCTAAGCCATAAACAGTTTATTAAAAAGTTACTGTGTAACGATTACGCTGACAATACTATACAACGATATTACAGACTAAACACAAGCTTCACCGACGAATTAGTGAACTTTGTCCCTGGTGAACATTGTGTAACATATCGTATTACTTCGGTGCCAGATACAAATATATTTGTAGGCGTAGTTAATGCTTCCTGTGATGTAGTAGCCGCATTTTGCCCTTGTAGTATAGTAGATCGTTTGTGTTTGAACTGCAATAGAATGGAACAAAAGGAGTGTGAATGTCCGTGTGAATGTCCTTTAGAATATGAAACGAGATCTTGCCAAGATACCAATCAAAACTTAACTGACAATTTACCCTGCAAGTGGTATGCTGAAGAAAATTATTCGATTGAAGCTAGCTTTACTATGGATTTGGAGAATACGTTGGAGCCATGTTTTCCTATAAATTGCCAAAATGAAAGATCTCATTTAGACTGTCTAGGAGTTATTGGTTGTGAATGGTGTAGATATGATATAAATGGGGATTTTCTTAAAAACCCATTCTGTTCTGCTATAACAAGTTGTTTTAATGGTGTGTATGGTTTAAACACCCCCTACAGAGGCGACGTTCATGATTTAACCCCAAATTCTGAATCCGATAACTCTACACTTGGCCCTATATTGGGTCTTGTTACTGCAATGTTTATGCTTTTTGTTTTGTTGTATATTTGTTACCGTTCATACACTAACCCAGCTGTAGATAGACTTTATTTATCCTCTACTCAGGACCAGTTAAGGATGAGCGACTTAAATGTTAACGATGCTTTTCATGATTTGGGCAATCACAGAGACAAACTTTTAAAAGAAGATTGTCCTGCCCCAGATCCTATATCGCCTTATTGTGTTGCGAGCAACTATAGAAGAAATAATACAGCTGCAGAATCTGATCACGGTTACTCAACCATGACACCTCATGACGAGTCGGAACATCTGTCATTAGCTCCTATGGAGGTTGACTCGTTAGAGGATGATCTAATGTCAGACAACACATCTGTTCACACTAGTGTGTCCACAAAACACAATCCTTCCCATGTTGTTTCACCTATGTTTACCAAAATACCTCACAGAAATTGTGTGGTAGTACCTGTCACTGTACATAGAAATATGGAAGCCACCTAATTGTAGATTTTGTTAAATATTATTTGTATAACCTCAAAGTACCTATAACGTTTTAAATCTTTTTTTTTAAATGTATGTGTAGGTACAGTTACGGCCAATAAATCTTGAGCAGCAAATCTGTCAGATTTTGACTTTTTACTAATTTTTGGTAAATTGCTCTTTTACCTTAATTTACATTTAATCATTAGTAATTACCACGAGGTATCAGAACTTTTTTTTATTATTTCGAAAAATTAACAAACTATAAAACTATAACAAATTCAATCGGTACCTATTTACAATACATCATATTATTATAATTAATCAAATTTTAATATTTTAGCGCGGCTCCCCCTTTGTCCAAGACAGAGTTTATCCTTCTAGGCATTGAAGTTACCAAAGCCCTTGCGAAGTCCCGATTTAACTCATTCCAAGCTTGTTCAATTTTATTTTTTAATTCGTTCAAATTTTGTGGCCTAAAATTATTCTCACCATTAATTTTTTTGACTAAAACACACCAAACATTTTCCATTACATTTAAATCCGGACTGCGTGAGGGCCATGGTAAAATGATAATTTGTTCCTGATTCATCCATTCCCTTACTTGTCGGGCCGTGTGAATGGGACAATTATCTTGCTGATAAATAAAATCCCTTCCTGGAAATCGTTCTAATACAGAAGGTAACATGGTATTTTGTAAAATATTCATGTATACCTCTGTATTAAATCGCCCTTCAATAAAGTGACACACAACAAATCCTTGAGCACTCATCCATGCCCAGACGTATCGAATCGAGTTCTTGGAGGCCTATATACTCTTAGTCTTCCGTTGTAGGAAGACTGAAACACTTTCTCGTCTGTAAATATTGCCTTTTCCCAGAAAGCTAGAGGTTCCAAGTAATACTGTAACGAAAAACCGACCCGTTGTTCCTTATTTTCGGAAGTTAAAAATGGCTTTTTAGCTGCTGGATGACAGCGTTATTTAGAGATTTCTCTAACCCTTCGTCGAGCTGTTCTCACCGATCCCGGGAAGTTTATTTCTATTTTAGCCCTAACATTGGATTTAAAAGGTTATATTTAATATGTTAACCAAATTGTTATTCTGTTCGTCATTGGATTGTTTGGGACCACCACTTCCAGGTCTTTCCAAGGAATGCGTTTCTTGCCACTTTGTTTTGAAAAAATGAACCGTACTCTTTGGGATGTTCAGCCTTTCTGAAACTCCCCTTTCAGACCAACCTTCCTGCTCAATATAATGAATTATTAAAACTTTCTGCTGGGTCGTTAAATTTGGCATTTTTCATAAATTAAAACTGTGACATTTATTCTATAATGACATTTTTAATAGATACTTTGTTCAACAGGTATTAAGGTATACTTATAGTAAAATGAGGTGTATGTGTAAATGTTACAAAGCTAAAAAGGTTCTGCCCAAAATTTAATGGCTGTAACTGTACCTACTTAAAAAATGTTTATGGTGATTGGCCTTTGTTAATCAGATCGTTTATAAGTTACTACAATTTATTGTTAGAAAATTAATTTTGGTTCACTTGGTTAATGCTAGACATTAAACTTTTAATTAAAATTTAAAACCAGTGGGAAATTGTTTTCAAGTTTTCAAAGGGGTTGTGATAAAATTTCTTATTTCTTGTTTACAACAGTATAAACTTTACTTAAGTCTAGCCTAGAAACCATTAAAAATTCTATAAATAAAAGTCAGGAGTACTTATTACCAATGCAAAAATAGTTTTATAAGAACTTCTTATTTTATAATATGTATTAATAAAATTGGAAAAAAATGCGGATTTAAGATTTACATAAAATCCACTTACCAATCTATATCTATTATTGTCTTTCAGGTTATACAAATTTATTAACCCTTATTACAGCTATGTTGTATGCAATTTATTTGTTTACTGTTGTGTATATTGATGTTATAACAGACCTCCTAACCTTAATTTTTATAATTATTTATGTTTATGCATTAAAATAATTTCGATTAAGTATGTATCCTAGTAGTAATTTCTTTAGAAATTGTAATTAAACTGAAAATATAATTATGCTTCGTTAAGGTTTAGGTTGGGTACCTTTAAATAATTTTTTACTTTACCTAAAACAGTATTTTTGAGTTTTGTGCTTTTGACCGTTAAAATTATTTTGGCAATTTTTTTGCGAAATCTTGGGAACAATAGTAATTGGTGTGGCAGTTCCTAAAAATTAAAAAAAAAACGTACTTACCTAAATAGACTTGGACAATGCGTATCTTTACTTATTGCTATTTTTGCGTCTTCTTTGAATTTAAACTTTTATATATTTACATTGATAGTTTTTCAGGAAGCCTATAATAAGCAATAGCCGAAAAACACATGTAATTTCAAATTTTTAAAAAAATTTTTAAAGTCTTATTTTTTTACGGGAATCGGTGATCGCATTAATTCTATAACAAAAATTACTAATTGTAGCGTTCGGAAAGAGGTCTTAAATCCCTAAAGTGCCGAAATGTAAAAAATGTTTTTGTTAGTTTTACAAAAATAGTTGAATTGATATTTCGGATATCCCTCCATTCTGTGACATCTGTCGGTCGTGAGCAACCAGTTTGGTCATGCAATGCACAATTCTTTAAAATTTCAATTTTTATATACTTTACATTTTTTTAATAATTTACATTTATTTATATACATAGCTGCCATTAAATAATTATGTGATTTATTTTAATGTAATTTTATCTTTTTATTCTGTATGACTTTATGGGACTTTCCCATAGCATAGTGCATAAAAACTGTACCTAACTAATTTTGTAACCTACGACTTTTAATAAATATTGTTTACAAATTGTCTTTTTAATGTGTTTCACAAAGTATACACAATTTCGAATTTATACATACAATGCTGGTATAAAATCCTACTCTAACGATAATCAACGTAGATAAATATGCATAGTGGAATATTTAAGGGGAGACCATCAGGCTTATCTAGCAACTTGTGCGCGCAGAGGTGTGTGGTGAGGGATGAAACACAAAGTTATACGAGTATAAAGTAAAAAAAAATGTACAAAAACCAAAACAAACACCGTACAGTCACGTAAATCGGAAAGAGGGCTGACAGAAAGAGATAAGTTTCCTGGTAGTCCGGCTGGGTGCCTGGATACTTCCTTCTCGCGTTTTATTCATTTGATGAGGATGCCTAAATTTCACCCTTACAACTAGTCTACGATGATCCAGATTTAAAAAATTGCTTCAGTGATGAGTCCATTTTTCCTAAATGGCCATGTGAGTAAACAGAACTGTCGCTACTGAAGGAGCACACTCGATATCCCAAAAAAATCAATGTTTTGCTGGGAATACCTACTGATGGGAGACAATGTCATAGGATTTTTTCATTGAAGGCAATTTAACCGGCCAAGTTTATGTTGAAATGCGCTCAACCAAACTATAGACCCCTTTGATTGTTAATGAGCTTGAAACCCAAAGAGACTTAGGTACCTACAATAAGGCAATCTAAATTTGAACAAAGAACTTCTACACTACCGGCAAGATGGTGCACCCCCACACTATGCTGCTGTGACGAAAGAGTGGTTGAACCAAAATTATCCAAACCAGTGGATTGGCAGAAACGGTACAATTGAGTGGCCGCCAAGATCATCTGATCTTACCCCTATGGAGTTGCATTAAATCACTACTTTACAAAACCCATCAGTCGGCTTCTCTGGAAGAATTGTGTTAAGAGGATAATTATTGATGCTTGTCAAAGTATTTCAAGAGACATTTTTCGGAATATTAGGGAGGAATTTGAAAATCGACTTTATTTCTGTTTAGAACAAGATTGAAATCATTTTGAGCACTTAATAAAATACCGTGCGAGCAAAAATTATTTGCATGAAAGAGGGCCTTGCATCTAAGGACGTAATGCTTAGCCGTAGAGCTTAATACCTGTTGGGTGTCAGTAACTACCTGAATTAACAATCAATCAGTTATTCCGTCATCTTTGACAGTCGTTACAAGTAATTTGATTCATCGCTAATTTTTCCAATTTCATGAACAATTCACACAATGGGCTTTACGGAACAGCACAAAACATTCATGGTTGAATGGCAATACAATCCGGGTTTGTGCATGGACGATTTTCACGAACATTTTCCTAACGTTGCTTTTATTGCTGGGGATTTTTATCATTACCTGACAAGAACCGTGGCTGTGTTTAGGGAAACAGGTTCTATACAACACAAAAAAGGAGCAGGAAAACCATCTGTAAGAACAGAAGAACTTGTTGCAAACGTTCGTGAAATAATGCAAAATACGCCAACAAATTGTATACGCCTGTCCCAAGAAGTGGGAAGATCTTATGGAACATGCAGGACTATTTTTAAGAAGCAGCTAAATTTATTTCCTTATAAAGTGCAAGTATTCCAAGAAATACAAGCCGCAGATTTTGAAAGACGCAGGAATTACTCTCAATGGTTTCGCAAAATTTATCAGAAAAAAATGATTTATTAGACCTGACATTTTTTTAGGATGAAGCCTGGTTCCACCTCTCCGGTTATGTGAATTCTCAGAATACACGCGTGTGAAGTAGTGAAAATCCTCATTTTTTTGTAGAGCACAATGCACCCTCAAAAAATCTGGTTAGCTGTTTCCCGAAGAATTGTTGGTCCTATTTTTTTCCATGACACAGTTACAGCACAGCGGTATAGAGACAATATTTTGAATCCATTTGTGGAGCAATTACTTGACGACGAACTACGTTTTGGATATTTTCAACAGGACGGTGCAACCGCCCATATACAGCCGCCGGAACTATTAACTACTTACGCAATTTTTTCGACGTGATCAGTTTTCGATCAGACATTGAATTCCCACCTAGATCCCCTTGTTTAACGGTTATGGATTACTTCGTTTTTCCTCATTTAAAGAACACTATTTTTAAAACACCAGTTGCAAATTTAGAACAATTAAAAGAAAGAATTATCCAAGAATGTGGTAACATTTCTCCAGAGATGCTGGTCAAAACTTTCGAAAATATGAAGAGACGTATGAATTTATGCTTGGAGCATGGCGGTGGCCAATTTCAGCAATTTATGTAATTATTTTTCTTTCTGTTTATTCTTACTTTGTTAATTTTGTAAACAACCAAAATAAATTTGTATTTGTCTACTTATTTTATTACTGATTAGTTTGGCATATCATGTCATAATATGAATTTGACAAAATTTTTACCTAGATTTGATTAGATATATCGTCCCCATATCATTATGTGATCTAAACCAAGCCCTACGTTTTTAATCCAAGCCCTCTCTTTGATCCAAATAATTTTTGCTCGCACGGTAGTTAAAAACAGCAAAAAAAACAAGTATTTACGTATTTGCAAAAAAATACAGTTTTAGCACTACAATGGTGTTTTCATTTAGGCTTGGGATCATTTTTTATTATTTACGTTTATTTTCTCATTTATTCTGCAAAAGCCAGTTTTAAAACATTGTCCCAAAATGTTAGACTTAAGTAAATTTAATTAATTTTGATATCACTGAAAGAGGTCATTTAAGATTTAAGTGAATGAGGGTGGTCCACAAAATACTTAATTTTTATTGCTTCGTGTTTTTGTAGAAATAACATTTTTGGTTTTTTGATATCTTCTTTAGTGTAAAAAATATAGTTTTTTAAAAAGTCAATTAACCTATATTTGGCATGGAATAAAATGTTAATTGTGTAAGGTTGTATATTTTAACGATGTAGTCGAGGCGCCGAACAGGCCGGGGTAGCTGACATTTTATGGCCCTTTCTGAAGTAGGATTTCAGCTGTTTGGGGAATGGTAATATGCTGATTCAAAATAAAACACACTTTTAAAAAATTTATAGTGCTTCTATTTGTAGTTATTTGTAAAGGAATCAGATTGCCATGCAGTGATGGTAACAAACGTTTTAAGACTAATTAACGTAAAAGAAATACATATAAAGTTGTAAGCACATTTAAATACGGCTCTAAATTTACAACAAAACACATTTAAATCTAGACATATCCACTTTCAATAAACTTTTTTTTTATTTTTAATACATGTTTAGAATTTTTTTCTAGTTTTAAAAAAATGTATATAAATTTTTATTGTTTTTTTTCCTCACATTTTTATCACTTAAAACATTTACAATTAAAAATAAATGACAAGTAATTGTAAAATGAAGACCGACTCTAAACGAACATCATGTTTAATCAGTAATCACTTACAATGCAATATAAAAAAAAATATAAGAACTTAACGAAGTGCTTACAAAACCGGCATTTTCCTTGAATTTTTTTAGTCAAGGTTTCATTCCTTGATGGTCTGAAAATCGGGATGGTAACTGGCACGTTTCATAGATGTTTGAATGGTGGACAAAGAAAAATTCCAACGCAGCTGCTGTCGATAGTTATTCTTCTTTTCGCTGTCATACTGCTTTAATACTTTGGAAATTTGAAGGTAACAGGTCTTTAACTCGGCATTTTTAATCTAAAAACCGAATATTAGCGATATAAATCCTTGCCTCATTGCAAATTTGGTTTTAAAATAGATCAAATATATTTTTTTGTTCCCTTGACATGAATTCCTAAATTTGGTAAAAACGTCATCAATATGTTTAGTTTCCAATTATCATTGATACAAGGTCGACAATTTAACTAAACCACCCAATAAATTTTGTTATTGTGAATTTTATAACGAGAAAATCTACAAGTTTACCATAAAGTGATATTCAGGGTGTTAAAACTGTTACTTACTTTGTTATAAGGGTTATATTATAAAAACTACAAATAATTTTATTGTATTATTTTCGCATTAGAGAACAAACATTTTATGTTATTTACCTACCTAGTTAAATTTTAATTACTAGGTATATGTTCTATATTATACAGGGTGTTCCTTAATGACGTGCTAATATTTTAGGGTGATTCCTCAAGTCATTTTATGAAGAAAAGTTCATATAAACATAAAATATGTCGTAAACGGCTTACATTTTTTGCTACAGGGTGTTTTTTCTTTTTTAATGAGTTTTTTGTAATATCTCCGAAACTACTTTAGATAATATTTTCAATTTTGGCATGTGCTAATAGGACATAAAACCACATGTTTTATAGTCTATTTCAGAAAGGTGTAGAGTAATAAAATGGGAAATTCCGTCCAATTGTGGTGTCGGCCATAGGCGCAAGTAAACTTTGTGCATTAAATTATTTATGATAACTAACCAAAAATGTCAGAGAAAAAATAGTATTGTTTGTAAAATTACAATTTCAAGTAATTGCGTAAGAGGATTAGAAACGGTATATTTTCTGGCCTGAAGTGTCAAAATCGAAATATTGTGTAGGGATTAGTTTAACAGGTACCATTTAACAGGTACACTGAGAAAAAAGTTTATTAGATCTAGGTGAAAATACACTTACTTTAATTGAAAAGTTCACTACATATAGTGACTAGTGAAGGGTTCACTTGGCCTAAGTAAATGGAAAATGCTGAAATAGTTTACCTAGAACTAGTAAACACAAATAAACAGGTGTACTTAGAAATTCGTTATCTAATCTAAACGAACTGTTTACTTGGAATAAGTAACCCATTTATTAAATTATGTACCTTTAACCAATAAACCTTTTATTTAAAATAGACAAATTGTTTAGTTAGAATTAGTGCATGAAAGGGATACGTGGATCTATTAAATTAGTAACATATAAATAAATAAAAGCAGAAATATGATCTTCTAAATTCCAATTTATTAACAAATACTCCATATTAGAACACTCCATAATATTATAGTACACCGCGATGTCCAATACGGCAACACAAATATCACAGCAACAGAGCACCAAACAATCGGACCGACTTCGACTAGGACGAAAATAAAATGATAAATCGTATTGCGTGCGACGCCACGAGTTTCGAATTTTATATTGCCGAAGTGAAGCGGGAGCGGCTAAAAGCGAACCGAACGTTGACGAAAGGCCAAACAAGTCAACTGGACACTTTATTTAAACAACCAAGTTTACTTAGGAGAATATTTTTATTTACTTATTTAAAGTAAACTTTTTTACATGTCTTAATTTATCCAAAACAAGTGAACACAAGTTTAAATTAGGTGTACAGTATACTTAAAAATTATACGTTTACTAAAAACAAATACATTGTTTACTAATTTATTAGATCCAACTAAACCGATTGTAGCTAATTTGTTTTACTTGCTTTAAATAAACTAAATTTCTATAATAAATGAAATAGTAGCCGGTGTAAGTAAACTTTTCCCAGCTACCACAGTTTACTTGGAGCTATTTTCTCAGTGTACTGAGTTTGGCTTGGCCTCATTGGCTGATCATATAAATAGGTGGTAATTTGGAATAAACTTCATATATCGTGTGTGTGTATGACCTTAATAAGTATATTTGTTTAGTTTTAACGCATCAGTATTTGCTGTTAAGCCGTATACAGTGTTCACAGTATTATAATATTAGTAATCAAATGGCGACATTCACACCAAGAAAAAGATGTTCCAATAATTCTCCACTATCGGTAAGTGAAAAAGTTATTATTTTAAATGTACATGATTGCATAAAATATGATTACCCGACTTTTACTGTACAATAAACTGTCGACCGATGTTTCCGAATGACTGGAGTTGGAAAGTCCACCATTTTTAAATTATTGCGGGAGAGAAAGACAACAGGTCAAGTAGAACCTCCCAAGAAAAGTCCAGGCAGACCAGTAAAAGAAATGATAACATATCTTCCAGCTGATTCAGTAGTAGTTATGGATAACGCAACCTATCATTCACGACGCACAGAGAAGACTCCAACTTCATCTTGGAGAAAACAACAAATTATCGACTGGTTAACCATCAAAAGTATTGAGTTTGAAGATAATTTAATAAAGAAGGAACTGTTAGCTATAGCAAATTTACACAAACATCGTTTTATGAAATATGCCGTGGAAGATATAGCAGCATATTGTAACTGTGCTGCGCATACCGCCATATCATTGCGAAGTAAATTCTATAGAACTTATATGGGCGCAAGTAAAAGGATTTGTAGCAAGACACAACATGACATTCAAAATGAAAGACGTTAAGCTACTATTTGAGCAAGCCATTAAGGAAGTGACACTAGAGAACTGGCGAAAAACAGTCCATCATGTCATTAAAAAAGAGGAGAAAATGTGGGATCTTGACCACCTGATCGATCGGACCGTCGACCCGTTAATTATAACGTCAAGAGGAGATGACAGTTCCTCAGATGACGAAGAATATTATGATTTTTTATAATTTAATTTCTGTCATATGTATTTTTTGTATTTTGTATTTTTTTATAATGTTTAATAAAAAAGAAGTGTAGCTAATACTATGTACATAATGCCTCATTTTTATTCTGTTAAAATAAAATTATTTCCTTTTTACGAATATCCTACCGGCACGCCTTTGTCTCACCATTTTCAGTGTTTGTGAATGGACAACAATAGGCAAAACCCATAAATTGACCCAAACCCGGGTGGCACTACCTGCACTTGATGAAAAGAAAGAATTTTGCAATGAAATCAATGCCAAATTATGAAAGTGGCTTAAAGATTGGTTGGGTCACTCTGTAGTCCCTTTGCATACCTAATGAGCTTTTATTACTCTACACCTTTCTGAAATAGACTATAGTTATAAAAGTTATTTTTTGGTCCCACCAGTGGGCGTCCCTGCAAACATGTCCTCTGATATTTTTTAGAAAAAAAGTGATACGCCACTGACATTTTTCCGTGTGGATATTATTTCTGATTAACCTGATCAATTCTACATAAAAATGGTCTCTTGCGTTTTTCTCCTTAGGCACACTGTTCTTAATTAAAATAAATAAATTAAATTAGCTTCATTTTGCAGTATTGAGGAGTAATTTTTGATCACAAATCTAGTTATCACGGAACGCTGACGTTCTTAAAAACATAATTAACGCCTGAACGGCAGTCTCATCTGCATTTCCTCCGAGAAGAATAACTACCTGTGTTGTCGCGGAGGAGCTCAACAATGGGCAGCAAGATCCCCTGATCTCAATAGTTTGGATTTTTTCTTGTGGGTCATCTTAAAACTCCTAGTGTATAAAACTCCCATTAACACTTTAGAAAATTTGGAGAGCGGATAATTGCCTTAATTCTGTGAAACAATACGGAATTCGTCTGGAATATTTGAACGAGTGCGCTATTCGATGCAAAGACGGGCGAAAGCATGCCTATTAAGTGAAGGTGGTCTTTTCCAACAATTTTTATAAAACAAAATTTTGCATTATCAATGTTAATAATAATAATAAATAGTAGAGCTAATTTAATTTAATTATTTTAATTAGGAACGGTGTGCCTGAGGAGAAAAACGCAAGACACCATTTTTATGTAGAATTGACCAGGCTAATCAGAAATTACATCCACATGGAAAAATGTCAGTGGCGTACCACTTTTCTTCTAAAAAATATCAGAGGACAGTGGGACAAAAAAATAACTTTTATAACTAAAACATGTGGTTTTACGTCCTATTAGCACATGCCAGAATTAAAAATTTTATCTAAAGTACTTTCGGAGATATTACAAAAAACGCATTAAAAAAGAGAAAATTCAACACCCTGCAGCAAAAAATTTAAGCCGTTTAGGACATATGTTTATATGAACTTTTCTTCATAAAATGACTTGAGGAATCACACCCTAAAATATTAGCACGTCATTAAGGAACACCCTGTATACATATGTATTATTCAAAATTAGCACAAAATCTCACCTTACACTTCAGCTGTATTTCCCGAACAATTGCAAGAAATTGCAAGACCTCTCCTAAGAAATAGACGGATTTGTTAGGCAAGCCTTGCGCCATAATTTTCTCAACTTCACTTTGGAATACTACAAGAGCCATAGCTGATGGTCTGAAGTACGCTGTACTAGAATCTGACAGCAGTACTTCAAGCAAAATGAGCATCCTCTCTTTAATTTGAATAAGATCTCTTGTAATGATGTGTTCCCACTGCTGTGTGATGCATTTAAAGATGTCAATGTAGATTATAAGAAAGTCTGCGGGAGTAGTAGCTTTATCTCCTGCAGGATTCTTAATTTTCTCTTTGACAACATTTGCCATGCGAAGGACGTCCCGAGAAGTGCATTTGCTTTGAGAGATCTTTACCAAATGGTTTACGTCAATTTTGCAGTTTTCTACTTCAGCAGCAAGGTGCAAACAACTGAGTGTAATACATTTTAAAAACTTCTCATGAACCTGTAAAGAAATTGATTACAAATACACGGGAAAAAATATTAACTAACTACTAGCTAGCTTTTAGTACCGTTTTTTTTAGATGCATCTCCACAAATAAACCATTTTTCCAATTAATGTAGTTTTCAAATCCTAAAAATGTTTTTTTAATTTAGGTAGGTACTTATTACCCTGGTTTGTATTTTAAAACTATTCTTCTTCAATTTTGATGGATTCCAATTCACCAGATGCTCCTTTCCTGAACGATCGACGAGAGTGAGAAACTTTTTAATTTCAACCTCCAGAAATTTATAAAATTTAATGTGGACTCGTTCTTTAATTATTTTGTTTTCAAAATTTCCAAAATGTTTTAATCGTTTGTAAATAAATTAATAAAACTGGTTATCTTTAGGTCAATTGTTTAAGATAAGATTTAAAATGAGTTAACCCCACATCTCCTGCTACTGTTGTTTTTTTAATATTGTATGTTGACCTCAATTACAAAAAAACTAAGCTACATATTTTTTTCTACCAATTGAAAGTTGGCACCTATGTGGGTGTGCAAAGGTTCTTTTCATGTAAAAAAAAATAAGACAATGAACACCTACTAACATTACTAAACTTTGTAGAGTACAAATGAAAGAAGTTTTTAAAAATTGATTAACAACACAACATTTTTGGTCTAATTTCGTATCTTTTCTCATAGCTTTCAAAATATTTCAGAAATGTTGTTCGGATACTCACTTACCTACCCATCATTCACAAAACAAATTAAGTATATGTGAATAAAGTAGGAACTTCAAATATTTATTTGAGTAGGTATAGTTTTTTCATTTGTATAGTTTGAGAGAAAACCTACACCTATACTTACTACATTTTTCCTTTCTCCTTAACAATAACAATAACAAATACCTATTACCTAGAAATAAATTTATTAAATGGATTAAACTATTATCCTAAAAGTATTTACCACCAGGCTAAAGTGACTTTTTCCCTATACCTAACCGAATTCATCATAATTATAATAACAAAAATTTTCCTCAAGATCAGAAAACTTTTCTAGAAAGAATTAAAGACAAAAAGTTTAAACAGAAACATACCTACACGTCATCCCATTACCCACAATTATTTAATTTGATAGCTGACTAGTCCATTATAACGTTACAGAAACAGGAAACAAGATTTGACACTGTCCAGGTAGAAGCAAGCAGAGACCGGCTATAGGGTCCAATATGTGGTGTGGTGTTAGAGTTTTCACTTATTTTTATTAAAGAAAATAGGTATTTGGTTCAATTATTTTCTCAGTAAATACTCAACGTTTTAAAAACTGTAGAAAAAAATTTCTTTTGCCAAGAACTAATAAATCTACATTTATTACTCACATAGGTCTTAAGTAAACCTAATTTAGAAATTTTAGAATTTATGACCAGGCAACTCTACAAGGCATGGATTTTATGATGGAATAAACAACAGGAACCCAGGCCTGAGCTTTACAGTACTCTATTTAAAGGTCACCTCGGTATCTCTGCAAATAAGATTTTTGGCTGGAAAGGTCTTAGTTTCATTAGTAAAGCAATATCGAAGACCGAAACACGAAAGCCCAGATACCCCAACCAACCAGCCATTATGTGATTGACAATGTTAATGTTTTCTTGTATGAATGCTACTTATGCTTTCTAAATTTCAAAAATTTACATTCCTATTGCATCATACTAAGCTTTAGGTACCTACCTACTATTACTAAAATGTAATAAAACTTACCTTCATTTTTATGAGAAACATATCCAGATATGAGACAGCAGAAAGGAATACAGAGTGTGGTAAATCGAACCACACTCTAAGAAATCTTAAAACGTTGACAGCTCCATCCCTCGATGATAACGTTACCTCAACGGGCTTACGGTCATGTTGGTTAATTGCCAGCAAATTAGGCCTGTAGATGTTTTCTACTTGTAAAGCCTCTTCGAGATTGAATGCTAGTGGTTTCAGTATCACAGCATCCGGTAAAGGCCAGCCCCTTCTTTTGTCCATGATTTGGTAGTTCTTCCTTGCTTCAAGAGGACTAAACACACCTTACCATTCCAACTCCGTTTCTCTTGATAGAAAAATCGGTAGCGGCAAAAGCGGAGGCAGGCCTAAAACCTATCGAAAAAAAAACAAGCTTAGACTTGTAGGGTAAAAAAATTCCAGAACAAAGGCTAGGATATTGGCCTTGGGAGTCCAAAAAACATCAACATCATTGTTAACATACCCGGATGCTTATGAAAATTGCGTTTATCCCTCCGGTTGTTTCTTCAAAGGAAAATTAGTTGTTTTCAATCTCCAAAAATCTACTGAAATTTTCTTAAAACCACTGACAGGCAAGAAAAAAATAAAGTGACATTTCATTTGAATCTTACGTCAGATTTTTGAAACTGAAACTGCCTAATACGACTGCGCCGTTATTGGCGTTATTTAGACCCAAGCGCGAATTTCGATTTGCTGGGAAATGTCTTGTTGGTATCCTTTTCCTTTATTACAATATTATAACATGCTAGGTAACACACAAAAAGCACAAATTATTTAAAAAAAATATAAGCACAAATCTTTTATAACTTGTTAAACACCGAAGAGCACCTTATAGTATAGCCAATACTAAACGCTTTTCTCTTTGGACAAAGAAGGATGCACACTTTTGCATATAAATTAGTTTACATTGACCCAAATTTATTCCATAATATTATTTATGTCAAGATTTAATCGTTTGGCACATATTTTATATTCGCCAACTGGTAGGTATATTATATATTTCATAATAATGGCAATAATTCGTAACCTTGTGAAACCCATATACATAATAAAACTCTGATGCTGATGCAGGCCCGGTATACTGGGTATACTGATGGTAGATGGTAGCCATGCATTTTATTAATTGAAGAAGGATTGTACAAAAACTGCAAAAGTAGTAGGTATATTATTTAACGAGTGTACTTTGATTCATAATACGCGATAGTCTGTAGTAATATACTCGCTGTATGCTTTTATACAACCATCCATCGTATTATTATTTACCTACATATTCACCTTATTATTCAAAATTCATTTTATTTAAACACACGAAGCGAAACTTTGACATTTAAATCAAGATACGTAGGTAGGTTTAACCGGAAGTGACATAAACTTTCAATTTTTAAATGGGACACCTGGTATATTTTTAGTTTTTTTGACTCCTTATAACATTCAATACAACGATGTGATGTGTCACTTTTGTCACTTTTTGTCACCAAAAAAATATTTTTTTTCCAATTTATTGTTTTATCTAGAGGGCTATAAATACCTTAAAATCACTTATTTCAGTTCTTTAATCTTGGGAAAAATACAATTTTACTATTTTTGGTCCAATGCTATGTGCTATGTAAAATTTAATCTTTAAAGTTGAACTAACTCATTTTTTTTAAATGGCAACATATGGTGGCTCGTCGGGTTAAGAGAAAAGAGGATTTTATTACGATTATTTTGATACCATTATTAGGTTTTAGAAAAGCTGCCATTAAAAAACATTAAAAAGTTAACTTAGAAAACTTTCCTAAAATGAAGCATCTTTTGAGAATAAATTTATATTTAAATGCATCAAGTAGCCTGTGACCAGCAAAACTGATAAAACAAAATCATGCCTTGAAGAAATTTGAAATGCCAACAGCTTCTGCCAAAGTAAATTAGTTTGTTGTTTAAAAAACATGGAAAAGAATAGTTTTACAAGGAGTGAAAAAGTTGATATGTTATTAGTGTTTGGAGAATATAGAAATAATTCAACCGATGCTGCACCACTTTACGCACAAAGATATTTTAATCGGCGTCATCCAACCCAGCACTATTAGGTATGTACCCAAAACTGGTTCCGAAAATGCGAAAGCCTGACAATATCAACATAATATCAACTTTTTTACTCCTTGTAAAACTAGTATTTTCCATGTTTTTTAAACAACAAACTAATTTACCTACTTTGGCAGAAGCTGTTGGCATTTCAATTTTCTTCAAGGCACGATTTTGTTTTATCAGTTTTGCGGGTCACAGGCTTCTTGATGCATTTAAATATAAATTTATTTTCAAAAGATGCTTCATTTTAGGAAAGTTCTAAGTTAACTTTTTAATGTTTTTTAATGGCAGCTTTTCTAAAACCTAATAGTGTATGGTATCAAAATAATCGTAATAAAATCCTCTTTTTTCTTAACCCGACGAGCCACCATGTTGCCATTTAAAAAAAATGAGTTATACAACTTTAAAGATTAAATGTTACATATAGCACATAGCATTGGACCAAAAATAGTAAAATTGTATTTTTCCCAAGATTAAAGAACTGAAATAAGTGATTTTAAGGTATTCATAGCCCTCTAGATAAAACAATAAATTTGGAAAAAAAATATTTTCTTGGTGACAAAAAGTGACAAGTGACACATCGTTGTATTTAGGAGTATCATATGGAGTCAAAAAAGGAAAAATATACCAGGTGTCCCATTTAAAAATCGCAAGTTTATGTCACTTCCGGTTAAACCGGAAGTTCCATAATGTTGAGTCACCTGTCAATATAATGCAGTTTTATGTCGTATACAAATCCCCCGAATTTTATTTCATTATCTTGAAAAACAAAAAAGTTAGAGGGGCGAGCCACCTTCCGTGGACACCCGCGGCTATTATTTCTGTAAAACATATACAGTCCTGCACCTCGCCTCCCGTCTTCTATAGCTCACTTAGTAATTAAGTTCGAATTTTCATATTTTGCAGACCTTATCTATATCTTGGGGCGCATTTCAGGAAAATATTTTTTTTCCAAAAAAGTGTGATGCCATAAGGGTGTATTTTTTTCTAAATAACATGCCATATATTTTCTTGCTTATTTAATGGGGTGCCTCATATACCTAGTTACCTACATGCCCCTAAAATTTTATTGAAATCGATTCAGTATTATAGACGAAAAAAAAATAAAAACTAAAAAATATCAGTTTTGCACCACTGGTATTAAAAATAAATAAAAAATAAAAATAATGCCTCGTTAATAAAATTTTACAAAGGTACATACTTATTAAACAAGGTATAACAGTCGTGTCAACCAAGTTTGATTATTACGAATTGTACAGGGTGTCCAAAGTTTAGTGTCAAACTTTGCAAACTTTAAAAGCAATTTATTTTTCTTATTTCAAATAGGAACCCCTCTATCTTTTTATGTCATTCGATACAGAATTAAAAATCAAACATTTTTCCTAATTGCAACCCTATCGCAATTTCTAACGCATCAAGACTTATTTGCAGAAAACTCATTTTATCAACTATTCAAACAGTCATTATTTAGAATAAATATCGAAGGTGGCTTTGAAAAACAATTTATAGGTATTAATAGTATATTAAAGTACGAGTTTCATAAGAAGCGGTTTTAGCGCCCGCGTCTATTTTAAAAAACGAGCCACGAAGTGGCGAGTTTTTTTATTGACACGGGCGCTAAAACGCCTTATGAAACATGTGCTTTATACATTTTTTTCTATTTCACCTTTTATAATCAAGAAAAATACATTTTAAAAAGAAAATAAATCCTTCAAATTTTGTAAATTTTTATGTCTAAATTTTATGTTGGTAATACTATTTTTTATCATAGGAGCCTCTGGACAACAAAAATTATTTTGCAAACTGTCATTTTTTGATTTATTGATCCATTTTCACCACGAGATTCTAAAGTTATTTTAGCGATATGAGATTTGAAATTGGACGGAATACGTTGTGTGATCCTTGTATATTCGGTACATATACAGAGCGTTCGGAAATTCGGGAGATTTTGCTACTTTTTTTCGAATTTCAAAAGATGTGATTTTACGTCACGGCATTGCAATTTAGTATAGGGAAGATGGAAAATTCAAATAAAGTTGAAGTTAAAATCGACATTAGAAGGTTAGTAGATTGAATTTTGGATAGGATTTGGCAGAAAATGATAGCTTGAAGCATCTACAAAAGATTGATTTATAGATTTATGCAACCAACATACATGACTGTTATCCACACAGAATAAAAAAGTAAGTTATCAAGCTAGTTTTCCTCTGCAAAAAATGGGTTTTCTCGTAAATCACAAAGGCCGCGCAAGTCAATGAAATATAAAACATTTAAATGTTACCAACATCAAATAAAGAAAAGACGCGTATCGAAATAGCTTCATTACGATCCGCAAATGAGGGTCGTACTGAACTCATTATGAACGTGAAATAGAAAAAGTTTATTAAAGTGACCATCAGAGACCATTTTGACTTAAGTAATCTAAAAGTTTTAAGTATTGTTAAATTGTTAGTAATTATTAACTGGAAATGATAATCAACGATATGCTTATCCTTTCAAATTTGTTGAACTGTTCTTTCGCTTACATCTACGGCATCAGCGACTGCTGGTTGACTAACTGAAGGATTTTCTATAACAGATAATAGCACAGCCAATTGATTTTGTTCAGTTCGGGCCGGTTTATTTCTCACTGGTTTTGGGTAGTTTACATTTCCCGTTTGTACAAACCTCTCCTAATATGTTTTGCAGGCCCGTTTTTCTGGATGTTGTCGTTCCGGATAACGCTGTGCGTAAACTCGGCTTGCCAAAAAAAAGTTCTTTTCGAATGCTCCTAATATAAAAATCATATCTACGAGCTCTTCTTGGTTGTAGTCCATCACAAAAAACCATATAAAGTAATAATAACAGCTTAAATAATTACTAACAATTTAACAATATTTGAAACTTTTAGATTACTAAAGTCAAAATGGTGTCTGGTCACTTTAATAAACTTTAATACCTATAATAAATTGTTTTTCAAAGCCAACTTCGATATTTATTCTGAATAATGACTGTTTGAATATAGTTGATAAAATGAGTTTTCTGCAAGTCTTGATGCGTTAGAAATTCCGATAGGGTTGCAATTAGGAAAAATGTTTGATTTTTAATTCTGCATCGAATGACATAAAAAGATACAGGGGTTCCTATTTGAAATAAGAAAAATAAATTGCTTTAAAGTTTGCAAAGTTTGACACTAAACTTTGGACACCCTGTACAATTCGTAATAATCAAACCTGGTTGACGAGACTGTTATACCTTGTTTAATAAGTACATTTGTATAATTTTATTAACGAGGCATTATTTTTATTTTTTATTTATTTTTAATACCATTGGTGCAAAACTGATATTTTTTAGTTTTTATTTTTTTTCGTCTATAATACTGAATCGATTTCAATAAAATTTTAGGGGTATGTAGGTAAATAGGAGGCACCCAAATAAGTAAGAAAATATATGGCATGCAATTTAAAAAATACACCCTTATGACGTCACACTTTTTTGGAACACCCTGTATGAAAAAAAAATATTTTCCTGAAATGCGCCCCAAGATATAGATAAGGTCTGCAAAATATGAAAATTCTAACTTAATTATTAAGTGAGCTATAGAAGACGGGAGGTGAGGTGCATGCAGGACCCTGTATAATGTCAAATCACACATCACAAGTATTATTATGTAAGGTGACCAACCGTCCCGTATTGGCCGGGACATGGTCCGTATTTCTATAACCGTCCCGTTTAAAAAACACTTCCCGTATTGTCCTGTATTTTTCAGTTTGGTCCCGTATTGTCCCGTTTTAAACATTAAACAAAATATTTAAAATGATATATCTTTTATCCACATTGGCAACAGTGCTTTCTGAAAGCGTAACACTATTTACAACCATATTTACAACGTACAACGTCCATTAATAAGTATCGACTTATCGAGTAGATACTTTCCGCCAAGCGTGTCCCAGTTTTTCGAAAATCCCACTGGTGTCAAACATTTTTAACTTTTAAATTATAAAAATATTGCCTGTATTTTAGATTTTTAAACCTCCCCATCCATATCTCTACTACCCAGCAAACACAAGAGGGCGCCGAGGGCGTGATTTTTTCAACGATTTTAACGATTTTTGGGTAAAAATTGGGCGTGGCACCCCAAAATTTTCCGCCTTCCGCAAATTAGCCTCCGACGGCACCTACGGTGAGCTTCCTCTGCCTGGGGCTTAAGCCCCCTAATTAAGAGGTCTAGAACCGCCTATGGTTGTCCCGTATTTCGGTTTTCAAAAGTTGGTCACCTTATATTATGGGCCTATAATATTAAAACTGGTTGTAATTAAAAGGATAATACCTGCGCTTTCGTCAAAATATACAAATTTCAGACTACGAGATTTGAGATACAATAAAGTCTGAAAGAGTTATAAAAATGCCTGTACCAATAGGTTAAAGAAATACAGGCATTTTCAGTTCGATTTCTTAATTATGCTCATGTAGGTACATATAAAACTTTAACTGTGATTTTAAATGACATTAATATTCGCAGAAATGATTTTCTCACAACCAGGCAAATTAGCCTGTATAGATTAATTCTTGTTTTACTAATCAGACAGCTTTGATTGTAAGTAAATAATGTTTGCCAATGTAATTTATTATGTCACTTCACATGCAGTCCAGGTTGTCACCATAGACAATTTACCTTTAGATACCTACAGCTTATCTCCTGCGCAAACAAAAGTTACGTTTTATGGGTGAAAAAATACGTCCGAGCGCATGACTCGTCGGTCAGCTGTCTTCATTCGGGGAACCTTCGTGCATGCGCACAAACCTCGTGTTATCGGCCGTCCTACTTTATCGACAATAATCGACGCGCTCAAGAATACTCTCCAGAACCGGCTCGGCCGCCATTTTTGTTGTTGTGTTTTAAGATTTCTCTGCGGCTTCCTTGTAGTTTTCTAAAGTTTTCAGCTATCAGATCGGCTATCGTGGATTGTGAGACTGGTGTTTAATATTTATGGATTTCTGGTTTTTGTGTAGTTTAGTTAGTGAATTGTGTTTGTGCTTTTATAGTGACTCGGATTGTAATATAAACAATGACTATAGTACTAGTTGCAGCCGTTGTATAATTGTATTATGCCCAAATAGGGGTAAAATAAACCTTCTATGGTGGCATATGAGCAAGAATTTAATTTTTAAAGCCCGGACCTGTCTATTTTCCCATTCGTCAAACGATAATGTTGCAGTGCGCATGTCGAATAGTTCCCAGTTTTGTTTACATGCGCGAGGCCATAAAACTGCCACATTCGTGATCATTGTTTGTTTATCTAAAGGTAAATTGTCTATGGTTGTCACCGGTCAATCTTAATATCAAGACCTGAGGGCTGAGGGGCTGATGGACGGACTTTTCGAGGACGTAAAAATGGATAGACCACTCCATACACGAAATCGTGGTTATATAACCACTTGACATATTTTCAGAATAAACGTTATTCTAACGTAATTTGCGTTAAAAGAACGTTTATTTGTTAAGTGGGTAGGTACCATATCTGGCTGACATTACCCAGGCAATAGGGGATACAAAAGGGCATCTTAAATAGGCCTTATACAGTATACTCTTTTAGGATATCTATAACCAGTGGCGTATATAAGGGGGGTTTAGGGGGTCCGGACCCCCCCCCCCCCCACCCCATTGACGCTAAAGCCACGTGACGCGTGCTTCTTTAAGTGAACTTTTAAGTAACTTTAAATTTCCCTCAAAGTTTCATAATAATAATAAACTTGTATGCAATGGCAACCTTTCTTCTATTCAAGAGAATCTGGCAACAATGCAGTTCAATGCACGAGGAATAAGGGTAGACTTCTCTGTCGCTAGATTTTTGTTTGAAAATAGATGATGAAGCGAAAATGTCAGCAATCTCTTTTAAACATTATAATCTTTGATTCAAATATAAAACAAATAATACTGTAGAGTCACCTTTTGATTAAACCATCACCATGTCAATTCAGCTCCGACTCCAATAACTGCTCAAAAGTAGAAATTCTCTGAAAGATAGGTAAAAATATTAAACCCCCCTCTTAAAAACTCACCGGGTTGTTTTTGTTTTTCTTGAGGATTTTGTGTTGGGTTTTCTACTTTTCCCATTTCAAAACTAAGCACCTTGATTCAAAAAAGGGCGTGGCATCCGAAAAATTTGTCGCCTGCGGCGCCATTTTTTTGCCCCTTCGGCGCTATTTTCTTTTGCCCGCGCCTGACAGTGTTGGACTCCCCCATTGCGGAAGCTCTAGCCTCTAGCTATACGCCGTTGTCTATAACGCTTAGTTCTGTTGACTCACGTTTATCCTGCCATAATTTTTGACAAAGTTCGACTTCATTTTTATTATTCCGTAAATCGTAAAATTGGGCGAGAACTTGGTAACCTTCTGTGAGGTATTTTAGTGACATGGTTAACATTTGAGCTGGGCATAATTTAGTACCTATATTGCAAATGAAGGGGTGTCTTTTCTTCAAAAAACCGGCGTACTTCAAGAGAACTAATTATGGAATCCAAATACGGCATTATTAAAGACCTATGCCAGAATTCTGAAGGGCTTATCAATAGACTTTGCTTTTAATTATTTATTTTTCTGACGATATCTCTAGGGAGGGGGCAGCAGCCCTTCCCTGCCCCTCTGTGGCGACACCGATGCCATACGGTTGTAATAATGTCATTATTTTGTTAGGATCGACAGTGTACCTACTACTGATGCGCATTGGCACATCCAGAGATAGGGGAGCCCTCCCCCCCCCCTCCAGCCTTCTCCTCTAGCATACTATCGTCAGCTAATTGTATTGATATATTTACTAAGTATAAATTATTAACTAAATTTAGCAATACTTGGGTTTTACCTACGGCGCGCTTTCACCTATATGGTATCGGCATTAATATATTTACCCCCCCCCCCCCCCCTCCGCGGATCCAATTCTGGAGGCGATTCTATTCGTGTAAAAGGGCCCCATTAAATAAGCCACGCAGATGACTTTATTAGGGCTTTCAATAAATAAAAACCATTTTTTAAAAAGATATTTTATTATAACAATAAAAAAATAATCGATTAAAAAACTGGTAATATAACATCAGTGTAAATACAAAAGGACGAGCATTATAAAAATGAGTAGACAAAAATAATACTTTTAACTTGATCATACGGAAATATAAAACATTTACCTAAAAACTAAAACACACACTTCACTAAATTCCACATTGTAGGTATGTAGGTACAGATACCACATTGATAATAATTACATTTAGATTATATATACAAGCATAAGTTCATTTACAAAAATATATCACAGTAAATATTCGCATTTTACTAAGCTAAACTAAGTATCTAAAACGAAAAGTCACATTTTGACTATTTCCCAAATATTAGGTAGGTACTTATTTAAACTATATATTAACCCGAATAGTCCATTTTTGACGAGTTCTTATAAGTGTCGCAATTTCGTTGCAAAGTATTTTAATAGGAAGACCCTGCTTAAAGATCAGACATTGCCAATTTTACCAATAAACTTTCTAGTAAGTACGTATATAGATGTTGCTCTATAGGCCGCTTTATCCTATTTCACAATACTCTGCATCTATTTAAAAAAAATGTAATACAAAAAAACTTGCACAACATATGTATTTTCCAATAAGAAGTAAATGAAGCACTCTAAAATACCATTGTGGTCATATTAATCACTTTGTATTTATCTTAATTGTCAATTCAAGATTTGTAGAAGTAAAAGCTAAAATATGTGAAACTATATTCCATTCACTCGTATAATGACTGTGGTATAAATAACCGGAGAAATATTTTTTAGCATGGTTAAAAATTATCTCTCCAATAATTTGGTAGGTACCATTCAGCAGTTAGGAAGGTGACAAAATAACAATGACTTAAAAACTGTAATACCGTTTTTTCACCAAAGAAGTCTAACTTTTGTATAATCGGTATGTCCATATTTATTAAGTATGGATATGATCTTGATTAGGTCGCTAGTACCTAGGTATGGTAGAAATACTGGTTGTCTCAACTTATCTAGGTAATAATGTCTTTGTCGTTATAATTAAGTTGATTTAAGATTCTAGCAATTAGTTTAAACTTATTCTTTCATTTTTGAAAGAAAGGAAACTAGAAGTAGCTATTTCGGTTTATTAAGAACAATCAGACTGGAAGTTCTTTGGTACGAGCGTCTAGTAGGTATTATAAATTGTATAATAAAGTAGAATGGCTTTAAAGGTCTAAATAAACACTATCCTTCAATTTAATACGTTAATGATATTATTATGGTTTCTGACAATCCGATGTTTAAATAACTTATCTATTGGCGTCCCTAAATATAAGTACGGATTTTGATTCCAACTAGGTATACAGTGTTTTGTAACTTAAAATGAATTCAGTAAATAAATTCCGTACAGTTTTTTTTTGGAAAATGCTTCGCTACGGGTATTAACATTTTAAATTGGGGTATTTTTTTTTAACACGGTTTTAGTAGCTTCACCTGTATTTTCGTATGTTTGTAACCCACTTCTTTGAACCCGATTTTGACCCACTTTAAACGGACAGATTTAATTTAAATTTTGTAGACTTATCAAGAACCGCTGACAATACAATAATCTACACGCAAAAAATTCCCATGTCGAATTTTGACTGCTGTCAGGTATAAAACGAAGAAGCGATTTTGACGAAACAAATTATGGGGTCGTATAGTATTCGATGCGGAGACTTCGGGAAAAATAAGCAAAAAATTCTCCTGTCAAGATTTGACAGCTGTCAATATGTCAAATCGTTTAAAAAAATTATATTAATGAAAAAACTATAAGGTCGTATGTATATTGGCGGTGGAAAGTTGAAAAAAATACGCAAAAAATTCTCTTGTCAGAATTATTACAATAACCGATGGTATTGAAACAAACGTGGGGTCGTATAGATATTGTCGTTAAGAATAGAGAAAAATTAAAAAAAATTTTACCCGTCAAAATAAAATTTTGACATTTTTTTTTTTTTAATTTTGAAAATGTTTGTCGTTTGTTCAGGTTTGTTCGGATTTGTATGTATGTTTGTTTGTAACCGACTTCTTTGAACCCGATTTTGACCCCTCTTAAACGGTCAGATTTAATTTAAATTTTGTAGACTTATCAAGAACCGCTATCAATACAATAATCTACTAATCTAGCTCAATCTACTCAAAAAAATGTTTTTTCTTAACAATAACTCAAACTAAAAAATAAATATAGTTTAAAAAAACTAAAAAACACGCCGCTTTAATAATTAATCAAACTAAAAAGCGGAAAATAATTATAGTTTAAAATAATTCTTGAAATTCTTAATATAGACAGAAAATAATAATGAACGATAAACATTAGTATTATAGTGAAAAAAAAAGCTTGGGGCGCTTAGTGCTATATTTTTCGTATATCGAGCACCCCACGCTTTTTGCACAATAATACTAATGTTTATTGTTCATTATTATTTTCTGACTATATTAAGAATTTCAAGAATTATTTTAAACTATATTTATTTTCCGCTTTTTAGTTTGATTGATTATTAAAGCGTATTTTTTAGTTTTTTTAAACTATATTATATAAAAAATATAATATTGATACAGTGTGTAGGTATCGAATTAGAGATATGACCATATCAATAATTTTTTTAAAAGGCAAGTCTAGTTTTTTATTGACTATTTCTAAAGTGTATATTAAGTTCACTATTTGGCATTTATCCTAAACGCAAGTAAAACTTTTTATGAACATTTTCTAATTACTTCGGTAGAAATTAACCTACACTCTCGTCTTATTTGTGCTTTCGACTCCTCAATATTTGGCGGTTTCGTACAAGGAATAAAAATTTGAAATTTGATACTTCGGTATAACTTTAAAAATTGTCAATAAAAACCTATTGCCATTTAAAAAAATTATCGATATCGTCATATCTCTAATTTAGGACACACTGTATCAATGTTTTTTTTTTTTATAAAAAAAGACCAACTTAAAATGTTAATACCCGTGTGTCCAAGAATTTTTACAAAAAGAAACTTTACTGGATTTACTGAATTTATTTCAAGTTACAAACTCACATTGTATACCTACAGGGTGAGTCGGGAGGAATGGGCCAAACTCTAAGGGTGTAATCTATGCATCAAAATAATAAGAAAAAACTCAAATGTTGTTACCCAATATTCATTTGTTTCCAAATTACAGCGTTAAATAAAATAATAATATTTAAACCAAAATATGCAACATTAACATTCTTTTCAATAAATCATTGGTTTAGTAAATTTTCAAAAATACCGCCATTGACTTCCAAACATTTCCTGCTTCGTTTACGTTTACTAATTAATGCATCCCTATATAGTATCTACTTTTACATTGTATATCTAATTTTTTAACCAACCCCATAAATTATAGCCCAACGGTGTAAGGTCTGGCGATCTAGGAGGCCAACTAATAGGACCACCGCGACCAATCCAAACCTCTGGAAACTTTTGGTCCAAATATTGCTTGACCCGACGATCGAAATGGGCAGGCGCTCCGTCGTGTTGATAATACATTTGAATTCTAATGTTTAAAGGAATCTTTATATTATCTATAATATTTATGGGGTTGGTTAAAAAATGAGGTTAAAATGTTGTTATCCAATATTCATTTGTTTTTAAATTACAGCGTTAAATAAAATAATAATGTTTAACCAAAATATGCAACATTAACATTGTTTTAAATAAATCATTGGCTTTTTTTTTAGAGGTTTGGATTGGTCGCGGTGGTCCTATTAGTTGGCCTCCTAGATCGCCAGACCTCACACCGTTGGACTATAATTTATGGGGTTGGTTAAGAAATAAGGTATACAAAGTAAAAGTAGATACTAGGGATGCATTAATTAGACGCATTAGAAATGCTGCACGAATCAATTAGAAGAGCCACAAGGCCCTTCGTACACGAAGCAGGAAATGTTTGGAAGTCAATGGCGGTATTTTTGAAAATTTACTAAACCAATAATTTATTTAAAACAATGTTAATGTTGCGTATTTTGGTTTAACAATATTATTATTTTATTTAACGCTGTGATTTGAAAACAACATTTGAGTTTTTTTCTTATTATTTTGATGCATAGATTACACCCTTAGAGTTTGGCCCATTCCTCCCGACTCACCCTGTATATAGCATATTATGGTAACATTTTAGTATGTATTTACCATCTTAAATTTTACGGCGAATGGACAATAATTGTCAAATGAGACAGAGATTCTGTGTTAATTTTTTGTTAAACTATAAATTATTTTACTATTACATCTTAGGGCAAGTAATGCATTCTTTGATCAATAATTTATTGATTTTTTATTCAAAAAGCTGCCAAATACTCTTCTTTGGAGCTCGTTTACCTACTAAGTTTAAAACATTTTGTTGGCCCGTGGTTGAATAAAACAAAAAAGTAACGAATGATAATAAAAAAGTATAATGCGAAATACTCTGTGGGCCAAATTCAAAAAGCCTGTTTTTAGCTTAATAAAGTTTTTTTTTAATTATTTTTGGATATGGTATTTTCCACAGAACATATTTCTATTGCTACCAGTTTGTACTTTAATAAGGTTGGGCCAAAAATAACAGCATAATTGAAAAATGGCTTTTAATTTAGCTTTTCTATTCGGGTACTGGCAATAATATATTTTTGTAGCTTTGCAAGGTAAAGATATTCATTTTTATTAATCCAAAAGTAATTAAATACCTACCCATGATGACAATGCCATATTTAATTAAAATTTACTTTTCAACATTTTTTGATTAATATTTTAATACTTTTTCTTTAAAAGGCGGCCAAATACTGGCCTTTGGGGCATCGACAGCTTTATAGGTTCAACAACAATGTATGTATAAGTAATAAGTATGAACTTATTATAGAAAGCAAAAATTAAATTTGCCCGTATTTATTTATTCTGTTTTATTAAAATTTGTAAATTAAAATGATTGAACTTGAAACATTAGGTTAGGTTTAGGTAAAACCGGTATTTAGTATTACGATTACCTAGCTAGGAAATTAAATTCCACAAAATTTCCTAGCCTTCATACCATATCCAAAAATTATAAAACTTTGATAAAAAAAATAAAGATATTAAGCTTTAAAAAAGTGGTAACTTAAACCATAATTTATAACAAATTTTATAAGTACTACATTCCCAGAGCGTTTCTAAATTTATGACGTCAGTTTACAACTTGTGTATGACTTTCATGCATTCCTGACATTTATTCCTTATTAAATTAAAACAGAAAAAAAGCTAGTATGTGCATGTGAACACTTCTCATTTTACTGGTGGAAAAATACCTGGGATTCCCATACAAATGGCGTCATCAGTTTATTTCCACCTGTACTATGAGGTATCAGCGGCGACGACATTTCACAATTTATATCCAAAAAAAAATTACAAATTAGGTAATTAATAGTTAATTATGAAGCAGAGCTATAAAAAATACATCATAACATTTTTTGTCCGTTCACGACTCAATTACATCGGAGTCAAATTAAATCCTTAATTTTCTACGTAATTAAAGTGTACCGTAGGAATTTTAAAGACTATAATATGCCCTACTAATAATTGAAACTCTTTAAAAACATTTTACCGATTTTTTAAACGTAAATTATTCTAAAAAGTATGAAAGATTGGCTGAAAAAAGAGCGTTAACTCCTGAATAAGAACTAGAAGTGTTGGCAAATCTGCGTTTTTGGCTTGATAGATTTTTGCGTTAGAAAAATCGAAAAACCCTTTTGCAAAAACTGCCTATATTACGAAATATAAAGTAGGGGAGACCGGGGCAAGAAGATCCGACAGGATCAAACGATACCACGGCAGTACTGTATGCGAGAGAGCAAACGTAGACTTAGCAGCATAGCAGCATGTGCCTTTTAAAACGACGGTTCGGTACAATGAGTGGCAGAGACTTGATATAAGTTAATCATTATATTTTATTCATGCTTAACACTAAAAAATAGTTATTATATTCGATTGTAGCTATGAGAAGGTATAGTTTATTGAACAAACTGGTTCGATAGTTTTACAAATTTTAGTTGGTTTACAAAAAGTTAGGTTAACTTTATTATGAAGCTTACGAACGGGGCAAAAGGATCCCCCAAACAATAGAGCAAAATGGTTACAGGAATCGTTTGACCGCATATTTGTCTCGAAAACTAATATGCAATGCGTACATTTAATATGTTTCTGCCTTAGGCAAACAACTATACCTAAAAATAATTTACCATAATTTTGTTTTAGATCGCAACAATGGTCAAGAATTATGTAAGGCGAACCAACAGGCAGTCATGGGGGCAAAATGATTATATTTTATATATTGTTACCATTTCATGTAGGTTTTTCCTCTCTAAAAATGCTTAGAAAATGCCTTGCTAGTTTTATTTATTTTGCATAATGTCTACATACTGGCGAATATCTCAAAATCAACTTAACCAAAAAAAAATACTACAGAAAATATAAACAACATACCTATGCAAAAAGACAAACTCCTAACCCTCAGTGAATGTGACATCTAAGGCCAAAACTATTAGGGGGATATCCTCTACATTCGAATGTTTATATTAAATTAAAACAAAGTGTTATTTATCCACAATTCAAAAAGGAATAATGAAAAAACATTTTACTTGTAAATAAATAATATTTAGAAATTGTTCTAGTGGTGTATAAACTTAAATACAAAAAATCGTCCACAACATCACTGTGTCACTAGTTACTGTTAGATATTGAATTTTTTTGTTAAATCCAATTCCATTCCTACATTTAATATTATG
Organism: Polydrusus pterygomalis; assembly: GCA_963969555.1. NCBI lineage: Eukaryota > Metazoa > Arthropoda > Insecta > Coleoptera > Curculionidae > Polydrusus > Polydrusus pterygomalis. The sequence continues at coordinate 30,426,206 of OZ018384.1, read as the reverse complement.
TTTTAAAAAAGCGACTTGACAAATATTAACCACAAATTAAATAGGATCTCATTTTCTTTTATCAAAAAAATTAGCTACTTGCTTAAAACTAATTATGGTAAGTTATTGATACCTTAATAAAAATAAACGCTGCTTTAACAAACACCTTACCAGTGTAAGTTAATATTACTAGTCCACTGACCAAATCGGCTGAGAAATAACTTAAAAAACATAATTGTTTCAATTTTTTACCAACAGAGTTAAGATTTAGGATATTTCACTTTAATTTATTAAACAAAAAAGCTATTAATTTAATTTCACTCATGGATTTCCAATATTACAAGAAGAAAGTATATTTTATTACATAAAAAGCAGCGCTATTTCTTTTCACGGTAACCAATTTCATGAAACGCAGAATAAATAGTTAACATATTTATTTTCTAATACTGGTCAAATATCAATAAATTAATTTATTATATATTTTAATTAACCTAAGAAAATGGCAAGAAAATAAATAAGAAATGCTCAGTACAACCCGTAATTCAAGTAAATTCTAAAATGTCTTTGGTGAAAACTAAAGTTAATACTTTAAGAACACGCACATTCTAATACTCTCATATTCTCCCATCTTTCAACTACTAATTTACTAGGTTCGTCCTTATTAACTAATAGTATATCTAAATCTCCTAGTTTGGATGGTGCACAACATGTTTTAGGCACACTGTTCTTTTTACTTTCTTGTTTTGCTTCCTTTTTATGCATTTGGTGCATTAATCCTTGGATTCTTGAGTGATTGGTCGCGTAATTGTAATTCGGAGGACACAGACCATGACATAACCCTGCTTCGTAGATCTTCGGTTCCACGATAAATTCCATTTCTGGAAAAGGTAACTTTGTGAATGTGACTTTCATTTCGTGTCTGCAACATTTTTTCTTTTTACCCTTTTGATGCCTCGCACTACAGTCAGTTCTCAGCCTTTCCTGTCCACGCAGAGATCTTTTTGATCTTTTTTGAGGGGTGTGCACTAACGCAGTGATAGCAGCCACTTGAGGATTTAAATTATTACTACAACCTATACAAACTAATTCTAAACCTAAATTTTTCTGCCCGTCGGCCCATGAAGAAACCGCACTAGATATGTCTATCTCACACCACTTTGGTTCATTTTGGGAAAGGTATAACGTGCTGTCCTGTAAAAATCGTTTTCTTCTTGTGCCTAGAACTTGGTTTACTTCAACTCTAATAATTAAAGAATCATTATGTTGAGGAGGCAGAAGTAGTCGAAGGGAGGCACTTTCAACTTCTTCAGATGATCTGGGCACCGGGAACATCATTTTTAGATATCTGGTATTCTGTGGACGCAGATTTCCTGAAACAAAAAGGATGTTATTAGTGGAAAATCAATCATTTTAAATTCTGCAGTTTTGGATCATAGAGCATAGGTATGGATTCTAACAGGATATTGCCGTCTAAGAAAGAACACCATATCGCAAGACAAGGTTTCTTGCTGTTAGTTTTTAGTTGAAACAAGATAGCCCAGGTAGCATTTCATTAAGCTAAGAAACCTGGGTATTCTATAAAATACTGCATTTAGGCTTGTTACAAAATTTATTCATTAAACGAGTTTTGCTTTGATTGGTGTGTATAGGAAAACCCAACGTATTTTGGGTTTGTTCGGGTTTGTTCGTGTCAGGACAAAGAGGATGCACCGTTGCATTTCTGGGTATTTGTGAAGAACAACATCGGCGGTTGTCCGATAACATGAAAGATGATTTGGAGAAGGTTTAAGGTTCTATATATAGGCGTAAGAGATGGTCTTAATTGTCAGATTTCTGAGCCTCTTATAAGTACGACTATTGTGCAAACGAGGGTAATCAGACAGTTTTACTTTCTGTGACCTAAATATTAATTACATTGATTCTAACATTTTAGAGTTTTTAGTGGTACTACCAAAATTAAACACCTAGTAATAATCAGCTGTACAACCCTTTAAAACCTTGAATCTCTTTGTTCGTTTGTTCTACAAATATTTACGAACAGATAATACTAGGACAACTGAATACATGCATTGAATACCTCCAAAAATAATTATTTTGTTTCCTTGTTTATTTTTATACTTAGGCCAGTAGCTTTAAATTTAAATATGTTTAATCAGGCAAATAATGTGTCCCAAGTTTTCCTGAAAATAGATGTTACGAATCCCTAATTTTTCTTTTTTCTCTTCATTTCCCACCCAAGACAGTGGCTTTGCACTAGTCCTTGACTCTTCAGTATGCTGAAATCTTTTCTGTCTTTTGACTATTCAATTTTTTTCACTCCTCGTATGTACCATTGACAGCTCCATTACGGCTTAGCCTCACTTGTTATTTTCTCTACTGCTAACAACATCAGAATTGTACCATTTACTTCGTTTTCCTGATGATGAGTGTTTCTATACTCGAAACATGTCGATTTAATTTATTATGAATCATTCTAGGTTCGCCTAGTTATTCAAATAAAAAATTGTGGAGAAAGACTTTGTGGTTTTCTTTTTTCTATATCATTTAACTCCACTTTGAGTATGGACTACTTCTTCAAAATTAAAGTCATTTATGTCACAGTCAAAGTTGCTGGTTAGTTAATTATTGTTAAAATCGTTGCAACCCGACATACCGGGTGTCCACGGAAGGTGGCTCGCCCCTCTAACTTTTTTGTTTTTCAAGATAATGATATAAAATTCGGGGGATTTGTATACGACATAAAACTGCATTTTTTGACAGGTGACTCAACATTATGGAACTTCCGGTTTAACCGGAAGTGACATAAACTTTCGATTTTTAAATGGGACACCTGGTATATTTTTACTTTTTTTGACTCCATATGACATTCTAAATACAACGATGTGTCAGCTGTCACTTTTTGTCACCAAGAAAATATTTTCTTTTCAAATTTATTGTTTTATCTAGAGGGCTATGAAAACCTTAAAATCACTTATTTCAGTTCTTTAATCTGGGGAAAAATACAATTTAAAAATTTTTGGTCCAATGCTATGTGCTATGTAAAATTTACTCTTTAAAGTTGTATAACTGATTTTTTTTTAAATGGCAACATGGTGGCTCGTCGGGTTAAGCAAAAAGAGGATTTTATTACGATTATTTTGATACCATACACTATTAGGTTTTAGAAAAGCTGCCATTAAAAAACTTTAAAAAGTTAACTTAGAACCTTTCTAAAATGAATCATCTTTTGAGAATAAATTTAGATTTAAATGCATCAAGTAGCCTGTGACCAGCAAAACTGATAAAACAAAATCATGCCTTGAAGAAAATTAAAATGCCAGCAGCTTCTGCAAAAGTAAATTAGTTTGTTGTTTAAAAAACATGGAAAATAATAGTTTTACATGGAGTGAAAAAGTTGATATGTTATTAGTGTTTGGAGAATGTAGAAATAATTCAACCGATGCTGCACGACTTTACGCACAAAGATATTTTAATCGGCTTTATCCAACCCGGCACTATTAGGCACCGGCGTAGCTAGGGGGGGGGCATCGGGGCATTTGCCCCCCCCCCCCCCCAAGAGCAATGAAAAAAAGTAATTATCAACAATATTTAAATTTAATTTTTTTGCCCTTTTAAATTTAACGTAGGTAGGCTTACTTTGAGAAACAACGCGTCTGTTTTGGTCATCACATCCCCATCGTCTTGTTTTATGTGACATTCGCGGATCTGGTGTCTGGTGGTGTAAATTTCCTTTTCTCTCTTTTATTTACGTAAATAATTAAGACAAAGTAAGATATAAACATCGTAGGAAAACCTAGGTAATTACGTTTGGTTGTGGTTTGTTTGTAGGACTTCTAGATTATTTCAGTTGCGGATTGTACTTAGGCGATTACGTAACAATTATAGATAATAGAAAAATTTAGCAAAATTTGGGCGTGGTCCAAAAAATTTTTCGCCTGCGGCGCTTTCGCCTGCAGCGGGCTTTACGCCTCTATGCAACTATATGCCCCCCCCCCCCCCAAGACAATATCCTAGCTACGCCACTGCTATTAGGTACTCAAAACTGGTTCCGAAAATGCGAAATAAGCCTGACAATAATAACATATCAACTTTTTCACTCCTATAAAACTATTATTTTCCATGTTTTTAAACAACAAACTAATTTACTTTGGCAGAAGCTGTTGGCATTTCAATTTTCTTCAAGGCATGATTTTGTTTTATCAGTTTTGCTGGTCACAGGCTACTTGATGCATTTAAATCCAAATTTAATCTCAAAAGATGCTTCATTTTAGGAAAGTTCTAAGTTAACTTTTTAAAGTTTTTTAATGGCAGTTTTTCTAAACCCTAATAGTGTATGGTATCAAAATAATAGTAATAAAATCCTCTTTTTTCTTAACCCAACGAGCCACCATGTTGCCATTAAAAAAAAATGAGTTATACAACTTTAAAAAGTAAATTTTACATAGCACATAGCATTGGACCAAAAATAGTAAAATTGTATTTTTCCCAAGATTAAAGAACTGAAATAAGTGATTTTAAGGTATTCATAGCCCTCTAGATAAAACAATAAATTTGGAAAAAAAATATTTTCTTGGTGACAAAAATTGACAAGTGACACATCGTTGTATTTAGAATGTCATATGGAGTCAAAAAAGTAAAAATATACCAGGTGTCCCATTTAAAAATAGAAAGTTTTTGTCACTTCCGGTTAAACCGGAAGTTCCATAATGTTGAGTTACCTGTCAAAAAATGCAGTTTTATGTCGTATACAAATCCCCCGAATTTTATTTCATTATCTTGAAAACCAAAAAAGTTAGAGGGGCGAGCCACCTTCCGTGGACACCCGGTATTATAGTTTGCCTTGACCCATCGCGATGTGTCGCATTTTTGGATTTGTCGTCAAGGTTAATATACCTAAATATTAATGGGAGTATTTTTTAGATTGCAAAATATATTATTACTTAATTAGAGGATCCGTTACATATAAAACTTGGGGAATTACTATACCTGTGCTATAAAAAAATATTAACCAACACCAGATTTAGCTCAAAGTTTTAAAAAGATAATTAATTAGCAAATTAGAAAGTGACCAACAAAATTATTAAGTTGATTTAGGTTAGTGTTGCCGCCGAGACGAGAGATTCTCGTCTGTTGTCTCGTCTGGCCCTCTCTCGACGAGACGAGAGAGATATTTTCTCTCGACTAAAGCTCCGAGACGAGACGAGAGAAGTACCCTCTCTCGTCGAGAAATTCTCGTCTCTCTCGATCTCTCTCCAGCAAAAAACGTTACTTTTTTGAGCTTTTTTTAAATCTTCTTAAATTCCTCTTTGCAAAAATATACATAATGTCTATATTTGGACCAGCGGTTTTCGAGTTATTTAACTGCATATAGTTTCATCTAGTTAGCCGTGCCTGGCCATTCAGAATAACATATTATTATGACGTTTTATCGCTGGATAAAATTATTTGCAGTCAAATAACTGGAAAACCGTCGGTCTAAATATGGACATTAATATTTTTGATAAGAGGAATTAAAGAAGATTTTAAAAATCTCATAATAGACAGGGTGTCAAAAAAAAATTTTTTTTATAAATTTGCTGATTCTACATAAATTTATAATAATTACTTTTATTAAATGCATTATTAGTCTATAGTTAATAGTTTCCAAGATATTGACTTTTGAAAAATTATATTTTTGAGTTTCGACAGCCTATAGCTTTCTAACAGTACATCTTAGAGCAAAACGGCGCATATATCTATATCTTCCATTTTCACTATCTTCCCAAATCAATCAAACTTCCGGCTAACCAGGATGTAACTCGAAAGCAGGAAATATAGTTCTTCCGGTTTAACCGGAAGGTGATTTTTTTGGGAAGATAATAAAAATGGAAGATAGGAACATGTGAGCCGTTTTGCTCTAAGACGTACTGTTAGATCTGTCAATATCTTGGAAATGGAAATTTCTTACCGTGCTGGTATTTTGAAGCACCCTGTATAGACAAAAATAATTTTATAAGAGGCACTTCTTAACCCTTATTCTTCGTCAAAAGTTTTCCTCTATCTTAGTGGTACTGGAGATATTGACCTTTGTCGCACTAATGGGCCACCCTGTAGTAAATACCAAGCAAAGTTTCAACGCATTTAGGTAAGGTTCTGTCATATTTGACATATATTGCACACAATTTATGTCAAATATGATAGAACCTAACCTAAACGTGTTAAAATTGTGCTTGGTTTTTACTATATTTGGTTTAAATCACGAGAGAAGCGAGACGAGACGAGATAAGGTCGTCTCTCGTCTCGCCTCGCCGTCTCTCGACGAGACGAGAGACCCATTTGATCTCGTCTGACGAGACGAGACGAGAAAAGGCCTTCTCTCGTCTCGCGGCAACACTAATTTAGGTTAATCAAATGCGTTGTAATTTCGGTAAAATAGTAATGAAAATAGAATAAAATCACAATGAAAAGATGAAAATATATTTAGTATTAGTTCTAACACACTTTCAGTAGGTTGGTTTGTGTATTTACATTCTATGGAATTCTGAATTAAATTATAAAAAAATTATATTGGTCTAATGTATAATTGAAACGCGTTGGCGAATTTTATTATTAGCCGAGAGAAAACCAACTATGCGGCTATTTTTAATTCGAAAGTATATTTTTAGAATACGCCAATTTTGTAATGGGACATTATTACGTGGTGTAGTATTTTTATTTGGCAGAATCATCCATGCGTTCTTGTTTATTTTGGATTATCTGGATAATTGCAGTCATTAACGTTGAATCAAATCAGTATGTTAATGATTCCTTTGGAAGGTGTAAAACATTAAAATGTAATAGATAGTTTTCACAGTTTATGCTGCAGTATCGTTAAAGCGTTCATTTCTACCGTGAAAAGTTATTATGTCTACTAACTTTTTAGAACCTCTAACTAAGTAAAAGTGACTCATTCATAAAAACTTTTATTTATTGAAGCTTCCTAGAATTCGATTAAAAAATTAGAAAATTGTTATAGAACTTGAAAGTTTAAAAGCATGAAACACTAAAATAAATCTTCCAAATTTATTGTTTAGGTTTGACGGATTTTAGTTTTTTATTTTCACTTTAACATTTGACTTTATTGTTAAAGCAGCTTATAGAGGAAAAATACAATACCCTTCCATTTATACCGTGCGAGCAAAAATTATTTGCATCAAAGAGGGCCTTGCATCTAAGGACGTAATGCTTAGCCGTAGAGCTTAATACCTGTTGGGTGTCAGGAACTACCTGAATTAACAATCAATCAGTTATTCCGTCATCTTTGACAGTCGTTACAAATAATTTGATTCATCGCTAATTTTTCCAATTTCTTGAACAATTTACACAATGGGCTTTACGGAACAGCACAAGACATTCATGGTTGAAGCGTATTTTCGAAACGGGGTTAGAGCATATGGTGAGTGGCAATAGACTTCGGGTTTGTGCATGGACGATTTTCACGAACAATTTTCTAACGTTGCTTTTATTGCTGGCGATTTTTATCATTGCCTGAAAAGAACCGTGGCTGTGTTTAGGGAAACAGGTTCTATACAACACAAAAAAGGAGCAGGAAGACCATCTGTAAGAACAAAAGAACTTGTTGCAAACGTTCGTGAAATAATGCAAAATATGGTCAAAATGCTGGTCAACACTTTCGAAAATATGAAGAGACGTGTGAATTTATGCTTGGAGCATGGCGGTGGTCAATTTCAGCAATTTATGTCAATCTCATGTCATCATATGAATTCGACAAAATGTTAACCTAGATTTGGTTAGATATATCGTCCCCATATCATTGTGATCTAAACCAAGCTCTTCGGTTTTTAATCCAAGCCCTCTTTGATGAAAATAATTTTTGCTCTCACGGTACCAAGGGTGCATGGTCCTGGGCCAAAATTCTGTGAGGGGTAATTCGTGGGTGACACTGTTTCGGGGCATGGGTGTAGGAGTTGAAGGGGGGGGGGGGGGGGGTGTAAGAATCTGTATTATAAACAAAACTTGTTACAAATTATAGAATTTAACAATACAAAGTTTTTAAAATTGAAAAAGGTTTATGCCTCCTCTGGAAACAATACCCAGAACCTCTCGATTTATCAGTCCAACGCTCTACCAACTGCGCTACGGAGACTCTGAAATTATCTCATCAACTTCGGCCATGTAACTTATTTAATTTTGATGTTAGTCGTGTACAGTTTGGAATCCCCTGCGATTTCAAACTGGCAAGGGGCTATTAGGGGGAGAAGGAGCTCGAATAGAGCTTATAACACTCACTAATAGAAGCCTCAAAAAAAGCGACGAGGCGCAGTTTTTAACAAGACCTTGTACTTACAAAATAAGGAAATTTGCATAAATTTGCTATAAAAATCGATCAATAAGAAATTGTTGTCAAAGGGTAGTTGAATTAAAATAAGTTAATCTTTATTTATACATGATAGTAATTAAAAGCAAGGTAAAGTACCGCTAATTCAATTGCGAAAAAAAAATTATATAAAAGCTTTTGGTCATGCAAATTAAAAATTCCTACGTGTAATTAGTATGACATAATACAAAGCTGGGTAAATTGGTTCAAAATCCCCATAAGATCCGGATCTTTAATCTTCATCATGATATTGTCAAGATCACTGCCAGTTTTTTCTCTGCCATAAGTAATTCGATACGGATATTGGTATACCCGTAAAAAATTAATAACAACCCGGAATTTGACACTAATCAGCTGATTATTATTTATTTACCAACATCATTGATTAATCTCTGAAATGGTATTAATTAAAATCTGGTAATTAAGTTGCAATATATTTTATTTGTTGCAAAAGATTGCGGAAAATAAACAACCGCGGATATCGTGGGCGAACGTTACGGAATCCTTTAAATAGATTTTATTTCTTTGGTTTAAGGCCAATGCAAAGAAGAAAAAGGGAGACAAAAGAAATTAATTATAATTTTTTAAATTTATTTTTTAATTCCGTAATTTAAATTATATTGTATTTTAAACAACTACTAAAATTAGGGTAAAAGGTCATTAACTATATGTCATATATTATGTGTTACTATGTACGGAAATACAAAAATACCCATATTTCAATTTACCAGAATTAAATATTTAAGTAAATGGTTAATTTTCCCAATTAAAATACCTTTTAATTCTTTAAAAATTTCCTTTAATCCACATAATATGTTTTTTTCTTTGACAGTGACATTTTTAAGCAATTTTTTGAAAGTGAAGATGGGAATTGCGCGATACAGGGATAGGAAAGCGATTTTTATAACTTTTTTGCCAGTTCTACTTTGCAGCCTATTTTTTTAAGGGTAACTAAATAAACATTTTTGTATTAATTTATGACTTAATATTGATAACTTATTTCTCGAAAACGCTTAAGTTTAGATGCTTTTTAGTTCTCATACCTAAATTTGAAATAAGTACGCGACATATAATTGTCTTACTATAAGGACTAAATATAATTAAATTTTCTCTCATTTATCAATTTTTTTTTTCTCTAATTAAAATTTTTTTAAAAAAAATTCATCAAAAAAATAATATGAATTTTGACCGTTTCAATAATTAAGTATGTTTACAAGAGTCATAAAAATGCTTAAAATAAATATAAAATAAAATTGAGGAGTTATTTTGATGACCCCCGTTAAAAATAATACTTCCAAATGGCACCTACCTGTCTATTTGTTTATTTTAAAATCGCGAGCCAATAAACGACCAAGAATGTCAAGTGCGAACACCTAATTAAGTATGTGTCAGTATTTGCCTTTAAACTAAATTTTACTATCTAATATTTCCACACAAATATTTTATAATAATAAATCAAGGATTTTATAAGTCCGGGTATATGTGTCAGAAAAGTATAGTAGGTACTTTGCAATTAAAACTACTATTTTATTTAAGGAGTACATCACCACATATTATAAAATAAACCCTTTCGTTTTAAAAATACACTTTGTGTTAGTATAAATATGCCAACTTTACAAAATTATTTGGTCCCAAATAAAGGCACAAATAAAAAATAAATAAATAAGTAACTCAACTGACAAAAGATTTGAATTATTAAAAGTTCAATAAAATTACTTTTTATTTTTATACAATATTCCTGAGTTTCTCAAAAAAAAATTTTTGGGTGCCACGCCCTTTTTTAGGTAAAATAACCGTAAAGCTTAATCTGCGGCAATATGCCAGACTTTAAAACACTCTTTTATTTTAAAAGAAATTTGAAATTTGAAAGGTCGGTCGACAAACTAAACTATTTATTTTACTAATTAACATGTCTCTTATAGGTATTAAGTCATAATTATATCTAGGTATAATAATTATTATAATAAATTATATGATGTACAAATAAGATCAAAAACAAAAATAAAAACGAAAAATAAACAATAAGAGCAAACAAAAAATATCTGAAGTACCTACTTACTTTGTACTAAATTACAAAATCAAGTTTCCTGTTCTTAGCTTAGAAGAGAAAATATTTATGATTTTGTTTACATCTACGTTTATATCACGGTGGGCATATAGGAAAGCCAGACCATTAAGGCGATCTGCAGCCATTGTAGCCCGTAAATAAATTAACTATTATGTTGTGTAACAACAAAGTGAGACGGTCTATAACTGCAGTCCCATTAATACTTATTAAAAGTCTAAAATAAATATCTTTTTTTTATTTCGGGGGGGGGGAATCAATCTCCCTTGACCCCCCCCCCCCCCTGGCTACGGCCTTGACTGAATTAATGGTGAGAGCATAGGTTTAAATAGTCTTGAACTGCGAGAAGTCTCTCTTATTCTCTATTCCAGTGGTTCTCAACCTTTTTGTGGTGGCGGAACACTTTTGGTAGCAATAGGAAAATGGCGGAACACCACCTTTGTCAACATATTTGCGATGAAGTAATCAGTTTATCAAAAATAAATCTCATGATTCAGATTAGTTGATATTACTACATTATTTCGCGGAACATAGGTGTTCCGCGGAACGGCGGTGGAGAACCACTGCCTATTCAAACAACCTGAACCTGCACGGAAATCTATCAAATATTTTAATAGAACTAAGGACTTTACTTTCTGTACCAGTTTCGGTAGCTTCCGGGCAGCGAAACTTTGCGAATTTAAAAATTATTGAAAATTATAACGCCTTACTGGCTTAGCCCTTATTTCAATCGAAAACGAATTTGCAGGTAACTTAAATTGTAATGTTTTTATTTGCCCTTTGCGGAAAAGAAGACTGGAATTAATTATATTGTTGCCTTTATTATAAAAATAAAAATATTCTATTGCTAAAAACTTTCCCAAATTCGTATTTAAATTTTTGCTTGTAATTAAATGTTTCTAAAAAAAATTATTTTAAGGCGGTAGGTATTTTTACAAGGGGGAGGCAGCCGTCTCAGAAAGTTTTCCCGGTGCGTTCAAAATCCTAGGGCCAGCCCTGCTTAACTAAGTCTACATTTGGAGCGACTGACGAAATTTAAATTGAAAAAGTAATTTCTCCCATGTAAAGGCGTAGTTAAGCAATGATATTTTTTTCCACGAATAATGCACATATTATATTAAAGAAACTACGTTACCTATTATATTAAATTCATATTTTTTTAATACTATAAGCCAACGCAACGGTTGAAAACAGGCTTAATAGTTGATTGTATGCCTATATGCTTTACCTAAAAAAACAGTAAAATATTGTTTCAAAATATTTCTTGGCCGAAAAAAATGTAGTCATATAGATCCTGTAATAAACTGCCGAATTTTTTAACACAGGTGTTTAGATTCCTTCTGTGTGATCATAATTTAAAATAAATTATTTCATAATATCAATTAATAAAATGAATCAAATATCGACGATACTGAACGCCCTTAGGCAAGTTGTGTCATTTTTCCGCTTAATATTAATCTAATACTAGGATATATTTTCTATACCAATAGAAATTCATTTGAAGTATAGATTAATGAAACCGACCCATAGGCGCACACTATTTTTGTAAAAAGGTTCATGCTTAGAACTTTAATTACTATCTACCTAAATATAATGAAAAAAAAATTAGGTACTGTGAAAGTAAAATTAAATATTTTTTTAAATATTGTCATATTATGTCTTTCGGTATATGTATATAGCGTTATAATAAATAAACGGATCAGTCTTTTATGCAGAATACCGCCCACTTAATCGAGAATCGCTTGGACCGTCAAATTTATTTTCTTGAAGTGCATTTTCTTAGAAAAAAAAAATATAGTTTAAAAAACTAAAAAACACGCTTTAATAATTAATCAAACTAAAAAGCGGAGAATAGGTAAATATAGTTTAAAATAATTCTTGAAATTCTTAATATAGGCAGAAAATAATAATGAACGATAAACATTAGTATTATTGTGAAAAAAGCGTGGGGTGCTCGATATACGAAAGATATAGCACAATGCGCCCCACGCTTTTTTTTTCACTATATACTAATGTTTATCGTTCATTATTATTTTCTGCCTATATTAAGAATTTTATGAATTATTTTAAACTATATTTATTTTTCGCTTTTTAGTTGATTAATTATTATTAAAGCGTGTTTTTTAGATTTTTTAAACTATTATTTATTTTTCATTTTTTAGTTTGAGTTATTGTTAAGAAAAACAAATTTTTTTGAGTAGATTCAGCTAGATTATTGTATTGTCTGCGGTTCTTGATAAGTCTACAAAATTTAAATTAAATCTGACCGTTTAAAGTGGGTCAAAATCGGGTTCAAAGAAGTCGGTTACAAACATACATACTGGTGAAGCTAATAAAAGCGTGTTAAAATATACCATACAGGGTGGATCATAAAAATGCTACGTGTATTTTATAATGAAACATTGTATTTTTTTAATCTTATACACAATCAATTAATTTTTTCGAAATCATGCCCTATACCTTACCTTTAACCGTTTACGAAATATTATATAACACTTTAATATTGGTATTGATGTTTCTCGATTTAGCAACGTTCTTATTTTAAGTCAAAATCTTTAGGGTATTGCCAATGACAATTTGCTATTTAAGTTTGAGACGTCAAAAAGTGTCAGTGAATGTTAATCAAATTTAAATTTTGCTCTGCTAATATTTCTTCCAAAATGCGCCTCGCTGAAGATGAATATCATTATTAACCAATATTCTAGGATACACCTGCACCGTAAACACTTATCCATGCCCACAGATTAACGTAGTGGCGCAGCCAGAATTTTGTATTAGTTTTCAAAAAAAAGAACAGGATTTCCAAATTTTAAAAACTAAAACCGTAAAAACTCATCTTAGTCTAGGCGTCGGGGGGGGGGGGGGGGAGTTTAACTCCTAACCCCCCCCCTCGCTGCGCCAGTGCATTAACGGAGAAACGTCCACTGGTTTGCTTTCTTTTTAGTATAGGTACTTCTCATCATATCGGGAATTTGGTGGTCTATATACTCGAATCCTTCCATTATATGTAGACTGAAAAGTTTTCTCATCGGAAAAGATAACACTTTAACAAAGAAAATCATTTTATGGCAAATATTGCGTAGCAAACCTAATTCTTTGTTTTTTATTACTATTTTTTAAAAACGGCTTGGATGCAGCTGCTCGATTTCTTAATCCGGAACATTGTCTTACTCGGCGTTGCGCAGTTCTAGATGAAGCAGGGAATCCTGTTATGTGCATAGCGGATACTGCAGTTTCAAATGGATTTTGCCTTAAATACTCCACCAAATTTCGGTATTCTTCATTTGATGATTTTCTATTATTTAAAGCAGACCCAAAAGACCTTTCAAGTATTTGAGTGCATTTTTTACAATTCCTTAAACAGTACTTCTGGGTACTCTAAGATGATCAGCTATTTTTCCATAAGACCACCCTATTTCTACTAAACATATTATTCTTGCTTCTTCAATAATACTTAAATGAGGCATTTTTAAATCAAATAAGATAATGACAATACTTTGACAGGTATCATGATAACAATTAACACGTTGCAAAGGTAATAAAGGTAAAAAAGTTGCATTTACAGTGTCACAGTTTAGTGTAAGTGTGAAAGGTTGTAGTCTATGGATCACACTGCGAAAAGAAGCTAATTTGTGTATGTGGCACGAGGAATTGTGGATGACAGTATCAGTTTGAGGGTTTATGGAAAACGGAGATAACGTGTCCATTATTTTCTCCCTTAATATTTAAATCTAGAAAATTAATAGAGTCCTTACTTTCGTGTTCTATTGTAGACTTGATATTATTGTGTAGGCTGTTAATATATTCTAAAAATACTTTGAATTGTCTATGAGTTCCGAGAAAACATGTTAAGATGTCATCAACATACCTGTACCAATAAAGAAACTGTTTAAGAAGAGGATGATTGCTGATTTTATCTTCTAAAAAATTCATAAATATTTCAGCCAATAAAGAACTGAGAGGGATACTTATAATACTTGCGGAAAATCCTGGGGCATGGCACCAAAACAACTATACTGGCTTTATGTGACGGTCATTAGACCAATGCTCACGTACGGCTCTGTCGTCTGGTGGAAGAAGGGCCAGCAACGACACGCCCAAGCGAAACTATCCGGACTGCAGAGGCAAGCATGCCTTGCGATCACTGGAGCTATTCGCACCACACCAACGGCATCCATGGAAGTCCTGTTAGGACTTATACCACTTCATATATATGAAAATGTTCGTGAAAATCGTCCATGCACAAACCCGGATGGTAATGCCAGTCACCATTTACTCTAACCCCGTTTCGAAAATACGCTTCAACCATGAATGTTTTGTGCTGTTCCGTAAAGCCCATTGTGTGAATTGTTCAAGAAATTGAAAAAATTAGCGATGAATCAAATTACTTGTAACGACTGTCAAAGATGACGGAATAACTGATTGATTGTTAATTCAGGTAGTTACTGACACCCAACAGGTATTGAGCTCTACCGCTAAGCATTACGTCCTTAGATGCAAGGCCCTCTTTGAAGCAAATAGTTTTTGCTCGCACGGTATAAAACCATCGATATTAAAATCTCGGCAAAAATGTATTATTAATTTAGAAAAAGAAACGCAATTTCTTAATCTGAAAGTTAAACATCATAAATTAGAAAATGTTATCATAAATTAAAATAGTATATTTCTTAATGTCTATAATCAGCTGACAGAATAAAGACTGAATCAATACAAAAATAAATTTCGTGTATTTGGATTTATAACGCAAAATGTTTTCGTACTGATTCACAAATCGGTAAAATATTTCGGATAATGTATACAGACTGTCCCACAAGATCCCACACCTCCTTTCTAACGATTTTTTGTGTTTAATAAATGAAGTTGTAAGTTGTCTCACTTCTCAACAAATACTCTTATAAAATAAGCTCGTCAATTTTTTATAGATTTCCTCAGAATCAATAAAAGAAGCTCTCAATATTTTATTGTTTATTTTATTTATCTGTGTGTGAATTTTTTTCTCGTTGCTCATTGAATAATTTTAATATCACACGAGTTTATATATACCTTAAACTGTTTCTTTTAGGGTATTAGACTTTAAAAAGTAGAACATTTTTTTGTTTTCCTAATCATGATTATAATGAGGTATACTTCATACGAAGTCAGTTGAGACAACTTAAATATTGGGGGTAAGATCAATTTACTGCATTACACACTGAAACTACAATACAAATATAACAAAATTTGTATTGATCGCTCCCTATACAGATGTTCGAAGATAGTCCACGTGGACTTGACAGGTCTGTCATCAAATTTTTTTTAGTTTTCTTATCTGTCTCAACTAAGATCGTATACACTTTACCTACATCTTTATGGCAAGTCAAACAAACAAAAACAAAATAAGTAGGCTAGGTTTTATAGTTTTCAAAAATGCCACCGTTTACTTCTAAACTTAAGTCAGCACTTTGATGAATAGCTCGGGTCGCTCTATGAATGGATGCGGGTATGTTTCTTATAGTTGCTGCTGCATTTATTATTCGATTAAGTAATGCATCTCTAGTTTTTACTTTACTTGAATATACCAATGATTTAAACCACCCCCAAAGTCAATAATCCAGAGGATTAAGGTCTGGTGATCTAGCCGGCCAATTATGCAGAACCGTATTCACCTGAAGACGACTGGAGATACTTACCAGTTGAAACGTTGTGATTTAAAACAAATAAAGACAATGGAAGTCCAAAACTCTTTCATCAAATTTATTTTTGTTGTTTACAAAATTAACAAAGTAAGAATATACAGAAAGAAAAATAATTACATAAATTGCTGAAATTGGCCACCGCCATGCTCCAAGCATAGATTCACACGTCCCTTCATATTTTCGAAAGTGTTGACCAGCATCTCTGGAGAAATGTTATTGTTTTTCCAAAGTCAGTGTGATGACATTCCAATCATTCCATACGGCATACAATGGTCGGTCTCTTTGAGACTGTTTACCGCCGGTTGGAATGTCATCACACTGACTTTGGATACATTATACCACATTCTTGGATAATCCTTTCTTATAATTGTTTTAAATTTCCTACTGGTGTTTTAAAAATAGTGTTCTTTAAATGAGGAAAAACGAGGTAATCCATAACCGTTAAACAAGGTGATCTAGGTGGGAATTCAATGTCTGATCGAAAACTGATCAATCTGTCATCGAAAAAATTGCGTAAGTAGTTAATAGTTTCGGCGGCTGTATGGGCGGTTGCACCGTCCTGTTGAAACAGCTAACAAGACACCAATTTTTTGAGAGTGCAATGTGGACTCTACAAAAAAATGGGGATTTTCACTACTTTACATAACCGGAGAGGTGGAACCAGGCTTTATCCGAAAAAAATGTCAGGTCTAATAAATCATTTCTTTCCAATAAATTTTGGGTAAACCATTTAGAGTAATTCCTGCGTCTTTCAAAATCTGCGGCTTGTATTTCTTGGAATACTTGCACTCTATAAGAAAATAAATGTAGCTGCTTCTTAAGAATAGTCCTGCATGTTCCATAAGATCTTCCCACTTTTTGGGACAGGCGTCTTATACCATTTGCTGGCGTATTTTGCATTATTTCACGAACGTTTGCAACAAGTTCTTCTGTTCTTACATGCAGATGGTCCTGCTCCTTTTTTGTGTTCTATAGAACCTGTTTCCCTAAACACAGTCACGGTTCTTTTCAGGCAATGATAAAAATCACCAGCAATAAAAGCAATGTTAGGAAAATGTTCGTGAAAATCGTCCATGCACAAACCCGGATTGTATTGCCACTCACCATTTACTCTAACCCCGTTTCGAAAATACGCTTCAACCATGAATGTTTTGTGCTGTTCCGTAAAGCCCATTGTGTGAATTGTTCAAGAAATTGGAAAAATTAGCGATGAATCAAATTACTTGTAACGACTGTCAAAGATGACGGAACAACTGATTGATTGGTAATTCATGTAGTTACTGACACCCAACAGGTATTAAGCTCGACGGCTAAGCATTACGTCCTTAGATGCAAGGCCCTCTTTGATGCAAATAATATTTGCTCGCACGGTATATTTGGGGTATTTCCTTGCGCTATATTTTTTATGTTCAATTTTTGGATAACTTAATTTTTTGATTCCTATTTACGTAAGTCGATCTAGCTGACCAGAATAATTATGAGGTTTATAAGTCAGAATATATGTACTTATATAATATGTATGTATATATGAATAAATATATTGACCAGATTATTAATAAAACCGAAAGGTGTTTGACTTATAAATACCTATACCTATAATTAAATGCTTGCACCTGAGCTTTTTATAAAGAAAGGCTTAGCTCGTGATCCAAAATATTTTCTAAAAATAGTACATAAAATTAATATTATTAATTACAAGATCTAAAAAAAATGTATTTATATTATTGAAAAATGGGTGTCAGAGATAATGACCTAAATTTAAAAAAATCGTTCCAATATAAATATTTTGTATG
The DNA here is from genome assembly GCA_963969555.1 of Polydrusus pterygomalis. NCBI lineage: Eukaryota > Metazoa > Arthropoda > Insecta > Coleoptera > Curculionidae > Polydrusus > Polydrusus pterygomalis. Next base: position 30,408,338 of record OZ018384.1, on the reverse strand, counting down.
GATTCCTACATAGTTGTGGCATTGTTTCCAGAAAAACTTTTTTAAAAATATGTATGTATGAATTACTCACACACATGTGTCTTACATACCAAACGTCTTACAATATACCTATAATAATGAATCTGATTTAATACGGAGTGCGTCAAGAATACTTTTTAAAATTTGTCAGGTATCGACATATAGGGATTTAAGTATAGTTTAAGCATCTACGTTAATGTTAAATTGTATTCTGAAGTTCACAATTTTTTTCCTATACAGGGTGTTTCATTAAGGGTGACCACCGGCCATATCTCGGAAACTACTAAGCATTGAGACTTGGGGAAAAAATTTTATGGTTAAAGTGGTCATGAGAAAATTCTGGAAATTATTTTTAAGTTCCGCATTTCGCCACAAGCGGGCACAATTGAAAGTTAATTTTTAAAATTCTAAATTTCTCCTAAAATTCCTATATTATGGTATACCTCTGGTTACATCATCTTAACATAGTATAAAATAAAGTCGCTGTCGCCCGTCTGTCCCCTTTCATATGTGCTTAAATCTTTAAAACTACGCAACGGATTTTGAAGCGGTTTTTTTAATAGATAGAGTGATTCAAGAGGAAGGTTTTTATGTATAATATATGCATAATATTGTAGAAAAACACTGATAAATTTAGAGGTTTGTTCGGGTTTGTATTTATAAATCTTGACGTGATGGTGAACTCGCCTTATTATCTCAGAGAAAGCGCTGCAACGCAGGCCGGGTACACGCTAGTTAAAAATAATAGATAATTCTGCATCATTTTGGTTTAAGGCTCATTGGCGTACCGACCTTGATAAGAGTGGGGGAAGCTATTGAAAGTGTAATCATTAAAATCGCTATAACTTCTAAATGACTTATCCGATTTTACTTAATTTAAGCTTGTTTGGAAGAAAAAGGTAAGTACTTTTAATTGCCTTATCCAACTATACACGATATAGTTTTTGCTAGAGGGCACAATTTGTAATAATAACAGTTTTTTCGATTTTATCCCGAAAATTCAAATCATACGGTATAACTGTGATATCATAATCGGAAAGTAGATTAAATTTGCAAAAAAAATGTGAAGACTGCAGTTCGATATCTTTGTTGGTTTCAGAATTATTGCCAAAACAATAATTTTTAACACTTTTATCGAAGAAATTATTGATTTTATAGCTTCGTGGCCACGACAAAAAAAATATTTTTAAACTTTATGCTTCTTTTATGTGTAGGTTTGTTACTCATTATTCCAATGACCCAAAAACTACTTTAGAATTAATGACATATTCATGGAAAGCTTCTAATTTAGGCATAATATAATGTTTTAAAAAATAGATCTAGATAGCCGTGAAACAAAATCGGCAGATTTAATTTTGATAGGTGTTGACAAAAGTTTCTCCTTAATTATTTTTGAATTACTTCTTACCTTATCAAAACTATAGGCTTGCCGTATATTTTGAATGTTTTCAATGTGCCCCCATTGCGGAACGAGAATATGCTGAATATTATTACAAATTGTGCCCTCTAGCAATTTTATTAGAAACTATCGTTTATCGTTGGATACGGCAATTAAAAGTACTTGCCTTTCTTTCCCAAACAAGCTTAAATTTAGTAAAATCGGATAAGTAATTTAGAAGTTATAGCGATTTTAATGATTACACTTTCAATAGCTTCCCCCACTCTTATCAAGGTCGGTACGCCAATGAGCCTTAAACCAAAATGATGCAGAATTATCTATTATTTCTAATGATGTAACCAGAGGTATACCATACTATAGGAATTTTCGGAGAAATTTAGAATTTTAAAAATTAACTTTTAATTGTGTCCCCTTGTGGCAAAATGCGGAACTTAAAAATAATTTCCAGAATTTTCTCATGACCACTTTAAACATAAAGTTTTTTTCCCAGTTTCAATGCTTAGTAGTTTCCGAGATATGGCCGGTAGTCACCCTTAATGAAACACCCTGTATTAGGCTTTCAATATCGAGGGCAGAATTTTTAACCATGTTACCATAAGTTAGAGAAGTTATATCATAAATAATTTTCTAAATTTTAATAAAACTTACCTTCAATACAGGTAATGCAAAATTAGTTTTTATTTTCCATTCCATTTTTCGTTTATAAAATGTTATTAACAATATATACAATAATTAATGATATATGATTTGTTAACAATAAAAAAAACGTATTTATAAAGTTTAAGATATTAATAGGGGTTTATCTACATAGCTATTATAAAATTGGTTTAAATATTACGGATTGATTGACTGCATACAGGTGTGTACTGCGGCCACAATCCAATAAAGTGTAGGGGAGAGTAGGGCTAAATGGTTTAAGATATTACCTAATACCTTACTGGCAAATTCCAAGTTACAGTGGCATTTTATGTTTGACAACAGATCAATCAGTCTTGTTGGCGTGAACAACGCCTGGCGAGGCCATCTCTCGATTAAAACGAGGGTATCATTGGTGCGATGTTTGACGAAATCACCCTATCGCCTCGCTTCATCAACAGAAATCGAGTATTCGGTATGTGGAACTTCGTTTGATTTGTACCGCGCATTTATTTTTCGTATTTTTCATTTCAGGTCCTCCGTCCTTCTCATAGACAATTTACCTTTAGATAATATCTAAAGGTAAATTGATATAACCTGTACATATTATGTACAGGTTATCTCTTGCGCAAATAAAAGTTACGTTTTATAGGTGAAAAAATACTTCCGAGCGCATGACTCGCCGGTCAGCTGCCTTCCTTCTGAACACCTTCGTGCATGCGCACAAACCTCGTGTTATCGGCCTGTTCAACTTTAGCGACATGCTCAAAATACACTCCAGAACCGACTCGGCCGTCATTTTTGTTGTTGTGTATTAAGGTTTCTCTGTGGATTCCTTGTAGTTTTCTTAGCTATTGTGGATTGTGGGTGTTTAATATTTACGGATTTCTAGTTTTTGTGTAGTTTAGTGAATTGTGTCTGATTGTGAGAAAATTAATTCTGTCAAAGTTGCTGTTGGTTAATTTTTTGGTTAAAACCTGTACACCCCGACATTAAGCTTTTAATAAAGCCAGTATTCCACAGGCCAATTTCTCGGGCAAACACTCACAAATTCTTGAAAGAAAATTTTCATGAAAATGTTTTACACGTACCCAAGTTTTTGCCAAATTGTAAAAATCAATTCAAGTTATATACCAACTTATATTTGACTTGAGGTTAGGTACGCGATAACACCGTAGATTGGTTATTTTGCTGGTTTTGTTTGTTTTTATATTCGATTTTATAAGACTAGTTTAATTCACTTGTTCTTGTTCTCTTCCTTTTCGAACTAAAAACACGACGACGATTTTTAAACAAATTTTAAAAACAAAACCTTAAAAACAATTTTCTATCCTTGAAATCTGATAGGTTTGCTACTACTAAAAATGCCAGAAATCACTACTTTTTTTCCCAACTTGATAAAAAATTGAGAAGAAATTCCAATTTTTTGGCAAGAATTTAAATTTTAAAGCCCGGACCTGTCTATTTTTCCATTCGTCAAACGATAATATTGCAGCGCGCATGTCTAATAGTGTCTAGCTTTGTTTACATGCGCGAGGCCATAAATCTGCCACTTTCGTGATTATTGTTTGCTTATCTAAAGGTAAATTGTCTATGGTCCTTCTATGATAGTATTGGTGGTAGGTCCTATTTTATTGGTTATCGACACACAAACAAATATTTTACCGTACGCTTACCTGGAAAATTCAGTCAAGAAAACATTAAACTCGCTGTGGGCGCTTCGCTAACATGATATTACTAAATACGAACGTAAAATACCAGCAGAATTTCACCGTATCTACGCATACCTAAAAAATGCAGCCAAGAGAGAAAACGAAAACATTAAACATCGCAGATTGCAGTGGGTGCTTCGCTATCGGAACGTATTTGCTGCTGTGGGGGGAATGCAGCGAGAGTGGAATGTTAATCGCTTCTATCTAAGAATATATTAAACTAGCAGGTGCCTCCGCCTCGCTAAGCCGCTCTTTCACTAGCTTTTTTTCCCGATCAACCTTTAGGGTTTCCATCACCAATTTGTCAAGAAATATATTTCATTTTCTAACTTCTATAATCCGGTTCATGGTTAAGAATTTGGGAATTTCAGATTTTTTCCTACGTATTGGTATAACAGCATTATCTAGATATGTAGAAACTTTAAACTTCCCGCCTCATTTGCAAAATATTGTGGCTATCAAGAAAATTACCTTCCATTGTCTTTATTTTGTTACTTAACACAATGTTTCGGTTAGCAGTGGCGGATTTACAAATTTGCCGCTAGTAGGCTATTCAATTTTTGCCGCCCCTCAGTGGCGGCTCGTAACGTGCACCAAAAGCCCGCTGCAGGGTAATGCGCCGCAGGCGAATTTTTTTTAAGACCACGCCCAAATTTAGTCAATAATTTTTAGTAAATATTTTAAAAATTTATGATTACCTACTTATTTTATTGAAAATGAAATAGGATAAAAAAAAATTGTGTGTGCTTAAGACCACACGACAGAAGTGAAAACTTCAACAAGGTGAAATTAATAATATTAAATACAATTTTTTTTGCGTTGTATATTGACAAGACTTGTCATTTACTTAGTAATAACATTTATAATGTCCTTAACGACGCAACAAGTGTCTATCTTGTGATCTTAAACACACAAACAACGCACACTGTTTCCACGTCGATACTGAATGCGACTGCTGCGGCATGCTCTTTCATATAACGTTCATTCGGGTCAGCAAATTCGAGCGTAACACAGCCGCGCGTAACGCGTGACGGGTAACGCGTGACGCCTCAGTTTAATTCAGTGCCCACAAAACTGCTAAACGCGCCTAAAGAAGTGTTCAATTCAAAAAATAAATAAGGCCAATTTATTTTTTATTAGTGGGTACATTGTTTAAAAGTAAAGTCCAATCTTCTGTTTTTATTTGCATCAAACTTATCAATAACAATAAAGTTTCTAGATCTACACTTTGTGGTCTGTGTCAAGTTAATTTCGGGTTTAGGTCTTCCCTCAATTTTAATTTCAATTCGACACTCGTTTCTTTGTGTATATAATAATGATTTTTTTTTATTTCTGTAAGATAAAAAAAAAATTTTTAGGCCAAATTTGCCGCCCCCTAAAATCTGCCGCCCTAGGCTCCAGCCTACTCAGCCCACTGGTAAATCCATCACTGTCGGTTAGTTAGTATCTCTAACCGTTTTCAAGTGTAAACTAAATTGTAATTCTAAGGCTACTGTCTTAAATACTATCCATGTGCAATGAAGCTTGATGACTCCGCCTACGTGCTTATTGGAGTGTGAAGTTTGAGCTGTTGGTTTTGGACAAGAAGAGGCTTCCAGATATTGGGAATATCTATACTTGGTTTACTAAATACATGGATATTTTGCTTTTTTGAATTTTCGTTTTCTCCAGTGCTGTTCCGTGTCCAAAACCTAGGCTTCTGACCACTGTATATTATGTTGGTTGGTCCATACATGTTCCGCTATACCTAATCTTGAAGTTTCACCTCTTTGAGTATATTTCAGATGTTCTTTAACTCGTACGGGAAGAGGTCTTTTTGTTCCTCCAATGTACAATTCGCCACACTCGCAAGTGATTTGATAGATACAATTTTTTGTGTTTTCATTACGGGGGGGTTTTACTTTTGTAAAAAAGCTCCTAAGCGTATTTCCGGATTTGAAGGCTGTTTTGATAATATAGTTTTTGGGTATCCTTCTAATCTTTTCGGAAATCCCCTTGACCTTGCTCCTCTTTCGTTTCTGTATTAGTTTTTAGTTCGCGATTTTTTAGTTTTGAGATGGTATTGGTTACAAAGGTTTCAGGGTAACCATTCTGTTTTAAATCTTTTTTGATGTTTGAAATTTCCATATTAAGGTCTTCCGGATTGTTGCAAACGTTAGATGCTCTGTGATAAAGAGTTTGAGTTATGCCCTGTTTTATAGAGTTTGAATGATTCGATCCGTGATTAAGGATTGAATTGTGGCTGGGTACACTATATACAGATATTGGGTTCAGTTTATAGACAGATGCCTTTAGATTCGTAGAGGTTATCTCGTGCGTAAACGAAAGTTAAGTTTTATGGATGAAAAAACACGCTTGTATGCACGGCTTAACGGTCATGTCTATGGTTCAGTTATTCACAGGACCTAATACCAATATGATTCGTGTCCCGATGGACCCCACTATCTCCTACTTAAATATTCAAGGTAAATGTGGGCCGACTCAGACACACATAGAGCAAAAATAGCTAAACTCTGAAATAAATAAAATTAAACTGAAGTTAAATCATAACTTTATTATTGTATTGGGTTATTATTTCTTTGCGCTTCCAATAAAATTAAATTTATCTGTTTTGGAAAACTTTTAGCGGAAGACTCTTTTAATTCATATGTAAACTCGTAAATTGACGCTGAAATACGATAATAATTGTTGAAAATGTGTGGTTCCATGAAAACAAGGAATAATAAAATAACCTTTTTCCTAGGTCCTGTGAATGTAAATAAGTTAATTAGGTTTTTCTACTCCTTACTCGGTAAGTACTTCATTTTGATACTGATTTAAGGAAGGTAAGTACGTTTTACCTCCGTAGGGAGATGAATGGCAGATGAATTTGAATCGCTGTTATTCTTGTTATAAAGAATTTTGTTTGCCATTTCGTTCTTATTGTAAATACTATCAGCAACATAACCTTCAGCAACCGTCTCCGACTTCCAGCCCCCATGTCTTTTAAGAGCTAAAACACTAGTCTCAGTGTTAGCTAATAATGTGGCAGACGTTCTTCTAAATGAATGGCCGGTATAAGTTTCAGCGTTAGGCAATTTGAGAAAATGTGCTATTTTTGTGGGAATAGCTGAAAAAGTGTTCTTTCCCACAGGCTGGTTTAAGCATTTGCCTTTTTGGTATCTCAAAAAAAGACGTTGTTGGGGTCTTTCAACCAAGGATCTTATTTTGATATAACTTTTTAAAATTTTTAAATTGCAGATGGTACTGTCTTTGTCTGCAGTGATGGTGAATCTTCTAGATGTACCATTTTTTGAATCAGGTATATTGATTATAATTAAATTTACCATTTCATGGACATTCTTAACACTCAGGTCGCATAATTCTTGTGAGCGGCATGCTCCAGCAATCCCGACGACCATTACTACCTTCATTAATAAAAAACTTCTATCGTCGGCTCCTGTCAAAAATGTTTCTATTTCTTCTCGCGTGAAAACTTAAGACTTCTTTGGCTTATAGCCATCATTTCTCCTCTTCAAAAACGGCTTTAGTTTTAGGAATTTTGAAATGTCTACGTTGTCTTGAGTGGATAACGTCGATTTTAGCATTGAATACTCACTCCACAAACTTGTAGGGGACTTTAGGGTCTTTGTCTTCTCCACAAAGTACGCCAGCATAGAATTATCGGTGACTCTTTCATCACTTGCATTAATACTGCACCAATCCTTAAAGTCCTTGTAACACCGATTGTACCGTTCCTTCGATTTCTGAGGTAATAGAGCAGCGCAAGCTGCGTTCGCAACTGCATCGATATCCGTTTTTTCGATTTCTTAAAAAAACTGACACTGACAGAACGTTTTGTTTGATTATGAACATTATTAATTCCATAGCAATCAACGTGTCAACACTAGGAAACCTGTCATACATACAGGGCATTTCAGTTGGATAGCTCAAATTATAAAATTAAAAACATTTTTTTTTTTAATTTGAGGGAACTGGAGTAGAAAAAATATAATACAAAACTCGGGAGGCAGTATTCTTGACCAGTCTCGAACTATTTTGCAAGCCCTCACTATCGCTCGGGCGCAAACTATGTCCTCGACTCCCTTGTAGTGTAAATAACTATTTAGTTGTAAGTATTTTAAACGGAATCTACGTGCATTATTTTACGAGATGTTTGACATCTCGTAATATAATGACTATATAATACAATACTAATACTAATACAATAATATAATACAAAAGTTTGTAAGTTTGTTCGAACCATCAGAGTGCCAGAAAGAAATATAGTTATACAGGGTCCTGCACCTCACCTCCCGTCTTCTATACCTTACTTATTAATTAAGTTAGGATTCTGATATTTTGCAGACCTTACCTGTATCTTGGTGCGCATTTTAGGAAAATGTTTTTTTTCATACAGGGGTTTGTTTGCACTTCCCAAAAAAGTGTGACGTCATAAGGATGTAATTTTTTAGATTACACGCCATATATTTTCTTACTTATTTGGGTGCCTCCTATAATTACCTACATACCCCTAAAATTTTATTAAAATCGATTCAGTATTATAGGCGAAAAAAAAATCAGTTTTGCACCGCTGGTTTTAAAAAATAAAAATAATGCCTCGTTAATAAAATTATACAAAGATACTTATTAAATAAAGTATAACAGTCTCGTTAACCAAGTTTGACTAATACGACTTGTACAGGGTGTCCAAAGTTTAGTGTCAAACTTTGCAAACTTTAAAGCAATTTATTTTTCTTATTTCAAATAGGAACCCCTGTATCTTTTTATGTCATTCGATGCAGAATTAAAAATCAAACATTTGTCCTAATTACAACCCTATCGCAATTTCTAACGCATCAATGCAGAAAACTCATTTTATCAACTATTCCAACAGTCACTATTATGAATAAATATCGAAGGTGGCATTGAAAAATAAAAAACAATTTATTGGTATTAAAGTTTATTAAAGTGATAAGAGACTATTTTGACTTTAGCAGTGTCGGCTGGTTAATGAAGGGCTCTGGGGCGCCGCCCTCCCTGCAATTATTTCAAACAGAATCCAAAAATACTTTACTTAAAAAACCAATAACGCAATGTATGTAAGCAATCAATTAAAATAATTCAAACCAAACGTAGCCCTATTCTAACGGGCAGCCGATTATTCGTCCCGATTCAACGCGCCTTCTCGATGGGTTGTCATGACGACGGAGGCCTGACGTCACCTACACATCGCACAACGAGCGGCCACGGAGAGCTCCAATTTTCCGTGTCCACTGTTCGCGAATCGCGATGCGACCTGTCGTCTGTCGATGCCGTTGACTCGCTGACGTTTTGTTTATTTGTTTTCAGTTATTTATTAATTACGTTATAAGAGTGGAAAATGTCGAGTAATATGAAGGTCAGTGATTTACAGAAGCTTGTGTTTAGTTCTCTCTGAGCTTAAGTGAAAAACTTGAACTTGAAAAATGCTAGAAATTGAACATAGTACAAGTGCAATCAAAATGTAAAAGTAAGGCACAGTTTACGCGTAAGTTTGACAAAGAAATATATAATAAAAAATCCTGGATATGAGGTTGTGAGGACAAATTTTTTTTTTGTTTCGTGTGTCTTCTTTTTGACGGGGATGATAATTTTATTGGACTATAAATGGGGTGCAGGACTTAAAACATCTTTCAGAGAAAATAAAAAAACATGAAAATAGTGCAAAACATCGTCATAATGTGGTAAGTTTTGAGATGTTAGGACAAGTAATATTTTAACTTGTTTAAGTAGTGCTTATGCTAATGAAATTAAAATTCACAACGAGAAAGTTAGAAAAAACCTCGGAAAAAACAGACACGTACTTTCGAAAATAATAGACATTTAAATTTTTTTATTTAAAGCCAGCGCCCCCCCCCTGACTTGCTAGTCACGAGCCGCCACTGGACTTTAGTAATCTAAAAGTTTCAAATATTTTTAAATTGTTGTATAAATATGTTTTTTTTTTTATAAAAAATACCACAATTTAAAATGTTAATACCCGAATCTAAGCATTTTTCCAAAAAAAACTGTACCCACTGGATTTACTGCATTTATTCCAAGTTCCAAACTTTGGAACAATCCAAACTCGCGCTGTGAGTCTAGTAATATTTGAAATATGATTGTTGGTAAATTGGTTTATGCCTTCCGAGTGAAAATTTATTAAATCTTTAGGCTAACCGAATTAAAGACTCACAGAATTTATTAATATCATGAGCAGAAAAATTGAATGTTGCATACTACCATTTTACGATGTATGACACACCTTTATTAAAAAGTTATTTTTTTTTTGCTTTATAATAAAAACTGGATAGTAAAATAGAACTTATTTTTCCATAATACTACCCAGATAAACTTGCTATGCTAATGCTACAGCGACGTGACATCTTTGACACGTGAGACGTTACAAGTAATTTGATTCATCGCTAATTTCTCCAATTTCTTGAACAATTCACACAATGGGCTTTACGGAACAGCACAAAACATTCATGGTTTGGCGTATTTTCGAAACAAGGTTAGAGTAAATGATGAGTGGCAATACAATCCGGGTTTGTGCATGGACGATTTTCACGAACATTTTCCTAACGTTGCTTTTATTGCTAGGGATTTTTATCATTGCCTGAAAAGAATCGTGGCTGTGTTTAGGGAAACAGGTTCTATACAATACAAAAAAGGAGCAGGAAGACCATCTGTAAAAACAGAAGAACTTGTTGCAAACATTCGTGAAATAATGCAAAATACGCCAACAAATTGTATAAGACGCCTGTCCCAAGAAGTGGGAAGATCTTATGGAACATGCAGGACTATTATTTTATTCTGTATATTCTTACTTTGTTAATATTTGTCTACTTATTTTATTACTCATTAGTTTGGCATATCATGTCATAATACGAATTTGACAAAATTTTAACCTAGATTTGGTTAGATATATCGTCCCCATATCATTGTGATCTAAACCAAGGCCTACGTTTTTTAATCCAAGCCCTCTTTGATGCCAATAATTTTTGCTCGCACGGTAGAACAACGAACAACATAGCATTTCTTTTAAGAAAAGTTTGAACATTTTGGAAAATGCTTGGGCATGGAAATTAACATTTTAAGTTGTGGTATTTAAAACAAAATACTGATACAGTGTGTCCCAAATTAAAGATATATATCATGGAGAAAACCACGCGCGTCTCATGGCGTAATTGAGGGTAAAGCTTTTAGTACGCGAAAGTGATTGTTCTGGTTCGGTATAAATGAAATCTAAATAGTAGAGGAGGGTTTTTTTGTTTTGTAATATTAGGAATATATGAATACTAGTAATGTTGACTGATGATAAATTGCTGAATAAAATTAATTTAACATTGTACATTGCAAAATTCGATTACATTTTTTATTGGATTTTTGCTGGTGAGACTTGGCCTCACCTGCCTCATTCCACCGATCGCCACTGGTTTTATGACCTTCTGACCTTATATTTATATGTGCTTAAAAATACATAGATGGTGTTTTATTTAAAGTGGATATAATTCCTGATAAAGGGAAAACAGTAAAAGCGTTTAATAATGGAACCAATGTGTATTATAATTTTGCAATATTTTTGTTAAGTAATGACACAAGATTTTCCTATTACCTAGGTCTAATTAAAGTTTTTCTATATTTTTATAACATAAAAATTTTAATTTAAAAAATGACTGCCGTTAAGTATCTATTTACGCACTCCCAAAAACTTAATCCATGCCATGTTTTCTTTTAATTTGCGCCGTCATAATCCTACATTAAATCCTTGTTTTTTAAATTAAACTTTACACTTATGGTGTGGCATGTTTTAAATTAATTAATTTAAATCTACTAGTAGCATGTTTATGGGGATTTAATAAATGACGATTATACTTTACAGATGTAAATTGTTTGGTAATGTGTAGATGCTTGCATAGGTATTAAGTTTCGACAGCCTTGTCCTTTATGTGCCATTTACCATTTCATTATTTTATGGCATTATATTGAACAGCGTCGCACCAAGAAAATTCCAATATTAAACACGAACATCTGTATTCACTAAAGGGTTTTTAATTTAGTCCATCAAAAATTTTGATCTTAAAGTCTCTACTTAAGGAAACAATACCAATCGAAATCTATTTCCTTTAAGAATTTAAAGAAAACCCAAAAAAAAATATTTACAAAACAATACTTAGGTGACTTATGCTTATGAGTCAGGGACTGCGAGGAGCGTGCTATATACGCACGCTCCGACAGCCCAGTTGCCTTAAAAGCCATCTGTAAACCAAGCGTCACAACCAACCTTGTCAGCGAACGCGTCGATGCCTTGGAGAGACTCTCGAGGAGGAAAGAGGTAACCTTGGTCTGGGTCCCCGGACGCATTTTTGTATCGAGCGTCCAGTACACCGCATTCGGGTAATTTCGCATTAACCGAGGTCTGTCTATCGTCGATTGCCAAGCTACCATACAACAACTGTCAACTTTTGACTGATAAGCGTCAATTTTTTTTAGCGTTTTTCTTATAAGTAGTGGATTATAAGAAGGCGATAACTAGAGGAACAAATTCCTTTTAAAAGGTATATTGGCAACCGGTTTGTTCGTTGTTACCCAGAGCATTTTTTAAAATTCAAAAACCAAAAAAAAACAAAATTTCAGCCTAATCGAGCGTACGGTAGTCCGACTGTTGTCGTAGTACCGAACGCTCAATACGTGCCGAGGTCGAGCATCACGAATGCGGCTTACTGGACGCTCGATCATAAAAGGCTCCCCGGACACCAGGAGGTTCAGGGCAACGAGACGGCGGATGAACTTGCCAGACGTGGAGGTGAGACCCCATTTTTGGGACTAGAGCCGACTATAGGAATAACTAAAAAGCAGGTAGGATCTGCACCAAAAGAGTGGGCTGAACGCCTCTCCAAGGAGCAATGGCGGATGGTTCAAGGGTGCAGACAAGCTAAGGACTTGGGATACTGATAGGACACTGCAAGCTAAAGAAGCACCTAGCACTGATTGGTTTCGAAGAGGACCCAATCTGTGCCGAATGCCTGGAGGAGAAAGAGACCGCGCTGCATTTTCTGGGCACCTGTGAGGCCCTGGGAAGACTCAGGCATCAGGTGCTGGGATCGGCGGCTCTCTAAAAGGAAGAAATCACGGCCCTGGCCTGGAGCGACATACTTGACTTCATAAAAAGGTTAGTACGTTTAGGCGGGGGCCAAGGTGGTTAGAGTGACTGGGAGAAGACTCTGGGGTAGGCAAAAAGGATCGCCGTTGGTCTACTTGCCAGGTTTTGGAACCTCCACTCAATTACTACTACTACTAGGTGACTTATTTTGACACTCGTCATTTCTAACCTAGAACTGACAATTAAAGACGGTTTAAAATTTAGACCCCTTTAGTGAATACAGCCGTAAGAGTTTGATTTTGCAATACCTATTAAAATATTGGAATTTAAAACGTTAGGAATACATAATCACAAGTGAAAGGGGATTAACTTAAGTTTTTGCATATTTTCATTTCAGAAATTTCACTTGATGTGCTTGTTAGTTTGATAAAATAATTTGAATATAAAAAAAAGGCAATGGTTCTAGTAGTAGAACAAAATTAGACTACTTGTAGTGCTTTGCTAGCGCTTTGTTCCAATCCAGCAAGAAAATCGTTTCTAAATAATAATTTCCAACCTGTCAGTTGCATTTTGCACTTAGGAATCGATTGTTGTTGCTTTCCTTATTTAGTTGGAACAAAGCAATGGTTTCTGTTTAAAGGTTGAAGACAATGCTGTCCTAACAAAGACAAAACCAACACGTCAAAAAGATAAGAAAAACTGAGTCTACCGTATCACCTGCAAGTGTGGTCAATCTTATATTGATGAGACACTAAGACCACTCGAATCAAGAATTAAAGAGCACCAAAACAATATGCTAAAAGAAGATACCAAAAAGTCAGGTGCATGCGTGGCACATGACCATCATATCATGTGGTCAGAAGCTGAAATCCTGCATGAAGAACCTCACCGGAGGAAGTTTAAGGAAGCTGCCTCTATACACCAGACCCCAGATTGTTTTAGTAAGTCATCAATTGTTGTTGCGAATCTACAGAGTAAGTCGGGAGGAATGGGCCAAACTCTAAGGGTGTAATCTATGCATCAAAATAATAAGAAAAAACTCAAATGTTGTTATACAATTTTCATTTGTTTTCCAATTACAGCGTTAAATAAAATAATAATAGTGTTAAACCAAAATATGCAACATTAACATTGTTTTAAATAAATCATTGGTTTAGTAAATTTTTAAAAATACCGCCATTGACTTTCAAACATTTCCTGCTTCGTTAACGAAGGGCGCGCGTAGGTCTTCTAATTGATGCTTTCCTTTCTTTAATATTGAGTTGCAGCATTTCCAATGCGTCTAATTAATGCATCTTTAGTATATACTTTTACTTTGTATACCTCATTTTTTAACCAACCCCATAAATTATATTCCAACGGTGTGAGGTCTGGCCATCTAGGAGGCCAACTAATAGGACCACCGCGACCAATCCGAACCTCTGGAAGCTTTTGGTCCAAATATTGCTTGACTCGACGTACTCGACGATCGAAATGGGCAGGCGCTCAGTCGCGTTGATAATACATTTGAATTCTGATGTTTAAATGAATCTTCTCCAGTAGTCCTTGCATTTCATTTTGTAAAAAACTTAAGTGGTGATCCCCTGTAAGGCGATTTTCCAAAAGAAAAGGGCCATTAAACTAATGTCGATCATGCCGCACTCCACGTTTACTGAAAACCTGTGTTGAAAATGTTTTCGACTATTGCGTGAGGATTTTCGCCCTACCATACATGGTAGTTTCGATTGTTGTTGATGCCGTCACGGATGAATGTAGCTTCGTCAGTAAAAAGTATGTGCGGTACAAGATGACGATTAATAATTACCCACTCACAAAATTGCATACGCTTGGCGTAGTCTCCAGGTTGAAGATTATGTACACGCTGTACATGGTACGGGTCTAAGCCTTGCTCGTGAAGCGTATTGATCACTCTTTTTTGGGGAGTCCTCAACTGAGTTCCAATTCTTCGTGAGCTGGTCGTTGTATCTTTTTCTACTAACGCTAGAACATTTTTTATTTCTTCTAAATCCTGTCGAATGGCTCGTTCGGATGTTACATTAGCACTTGGAAGCGTTCCGGTCTCGCACAGTTTGTTGAAAACTCTAATAAAGGCCTTTCTGTTCGGTGTTCTTTGATGTAGAAATCGTTGACGATGTTCTTCAGCAGCCGCTGTAGCATTCCCATTACACAAACCATAAATAAAAACCATATTGGCGTATTCGAGATGTGAATAAATGTATGGCATTTTATAAAATTTAAATGATACAAATCAGAAAATTAACGGTGAATCAGTGTAAAATTTTATACTGACAGTATTTATACCGACACTAACAGGATAATGACAGCACAACAATCAAAAGCGGACAATAACACCATTTATTACAGGAATAGCTTTAATTAATGCAATATTTTGTTTTTGCGTTATAATTTAAAAACAAATGAATACAGCATTTGAGTTTTTTCTTATTATTTTGATGCATTGATTACACCCTTATAGTTTGGCCCATTCCTCCCGACTCACCCTGTATAATATGTACATACCTACTGGAATATCAACAATTTTTACTTTAGCAAAGTATAGGCACACAAACTACAATAACATTATAATAAACATTTCTCCTATTTCATCAGAATTTATTAATTATCTATATTCAGATGTACCTACATACGTAAGTTCTTTAAAGATTAATTTGCATTTTTTTATTCATTATCCCTACCGCTTATGGTATAGCCTTGCATTTTTGTATTTTAATAGCGGAGCTGTGATTGGTAAATAAGGTGGGAAGTCGCTAAGAAATTTTAGGTTAAAAATTTAAATACTTCCCATTTGAGAGTTGAAATACTTAAATATTTATAAGCGAAATGCGATTCAATGGAGTGGGGGAACATGATATCGCCCATCGGCGACAATAGTGGCACAACTCAAAATTGACATTATGGAGAAAACTGCATTTCAAATTTGCGGTATTTTAATTTTTCATGTTGTAATGCATAGGCGTAGTTAGACGGTCAACACTGGGGGTGCTAAAGTCCAGTGGCGGCTCGTGACATGTTAACGTGGGGGTGCATAAAAAGCCCGCCGCAGGCGAAATCCGCCGCGGGCGAAAAATTCTTTAAGACCACGCCCAAATTTGGTGAATCATTTTTAGTAAATATTTTAATGTGATGTTAATAAAGTCAAAGTCAAAGTATTGACTTTGACTTTATTAACATCACATTAAAACATTTACTAATAGCAGGTTTAGGTCTTTCAATGTTCTTGACAATCACTTTCTCCTCCAACGGTAACTTGCTAAAAGATTTTTTCAAAAATTCCACGGTGTATTTTATATCCGACGACGCACTCATTGTTTTTTCGTGTTTATTTAACTTTAAACTTTAACTGAATTCAATAAAACCATATTAAACCTTAATAAACAAAAAGAAATAGTCAAAATACCGGCTAAAAATTTCCGCGAATTTGAACGACTACTTTTTTGGTTAAATTTAAATTATCAAATTCATGCAGAATTGCAGAACATGACATATACAAGCTATTATGCCGCTCTCGTATTGCACGAGATTTTTATGATCATAGACCCGCTCTGACAAGTAAACTGGGCGTGAACTACACGGTACACGGAGAGAAATTTCAGAATCCGCAACTACCTAAATATACTTGAATTTGTACCAGAATTCGAATGCTTGAAATATTAATATGACAAATTCATTGCATATAATGTATATCGACGGTAACAATTCAATATGTCGTAACTCAAAATCTCCTACTTTGGAAACGATAAAAACTGTTTTACACAAATACAAAAATATGTCGTATATCACAACTTAGTAAGGTAACATGGGTTCAATAATGCCTAACTCAACGTTCATAGCAGACCATGTTTTTATTAATGAAAATTAACTTAATATGTATACCTAATTAACTAAAAACCAAAAATAAATCACTGAGTTGTATTTTTATCAATACAATTATATAAAATACATGCATTAGTTGGTATTACTTACCAAAACTATAATAATATCACATCTGCTGTTGCCGTTAAAACACCATTGACAATCGTGTCTGTACTTAACGTCTTAACGACTTACGACAAATTGCAACCCCGTTAGATTTACGACATATTGTTTTTGTCTCTTATTGGCCCATTCTGCTAAACGAAAGCCAATAAGAATTTTAATATAGCCACGTGTTATGATTACATTAACAGATTAAGCGGGAAATCTCATTTTGCATGAATTCAGAGTTACGACATATTGAAATATTACCGTCGATATTATAAAAATAGGTTAGTTCTAAAATTAGCCTATATATTGTAAATTTTTTTGGGGGTGCTAATTTAGATTTCGGGGGTGCTTAGCATCCCCAAGTACCCCCCTAACTACGCCTATGTTGTAATGTCATTTCAATATCATTAATGAACTTGACTGTGATTATTGGTGGGTTTTTATATGCTAAATTATTGAGTACTTACTGCTAAGTTACCGTCAACTGGGGCTTCTTTGATCAATAAAATTTTAATTTTTGATTGTAGTTAACTAACCAGTTGTGATATTTGGAAACACAAAAAAACATAAATATTTGCGGTTATACGTTTAATCTAAAAACTCTGTAGGCATTCAGTAAACTTTAACAGAAATCAAAAAAAAAAAAAGATCTGATCAAAGTTTTACTTCATTTGGGGCAACTTTGATCGTGCCTTATTTTTGCTCTTAAAATCAATGAAGCCCCGTTCAATATTAATTTTAAAAAAAAAAATTAATTCTGTAATAGTTAGTTTCAAAAATAAACTTTTTTCGGGTTTGTTCGGGTTTGTTTCTTTTGTTGATCATGATCAAAGTTGCCCCATATAAGAGGCGATCAAAGTTACCCCACGAAGGTTTTGGAAAGCTGGACGGTCTGATTATTAGTTTGAAAAAAATCTAAAAAAGTTATTTACATCTTAGATACATGCGATTTTATAAAAAATAATAAAAATTGACCCATGACAAAACACTGAGGCTGTGTACTAGAAATTTCTGAAGCTTTATAAAATCTTCAGTTCAAAATATGGAAACGTAGAGAGGGATAATATGCCCTTAAACGTATTGCATTAATTACTTGGACTTTTACTATAAATTTAACTAACACAGCCGAAAACACAAAGTTACAACTCTAAATGTGCCACTAATGCAGAAACAAATCGTTATTATTTCTTGGATGTGTCACTATTGCTCAAACATAACGCAGCATTACTAAGCCAACGGCACACTCCACACTGGAATATGCCAGTGTTGATGCAACTTAAGGGGCTCGGCACGAGGTATTCCATTGTGGCACAAGCGCCATCTCGAAGAGACTATCTGAACTAATTTTATGCCAGTATTAGTATTGATGGATGAAACTTCATCAAATTTTAAATTGTTTTACGTGTTTTAATGTGTTTTGTACTTTTTTGACATGTGCCACTATTGTCGCTGGTGAGCGATATACTTATTTCTGTTCGCTTTGTGATACTTAATATTTTAATTATTCTAACTTATTTAAGGACATAGTAGGCAGACAACGCAATTCCATACCTTGCTGGAGGTATCCGCTATACTGAGTCACTGTCGTTACCTACAAGGATGTATAAAATTTAGTGACAAGTAAGGATAAATCCAGGCGCGTTTTGTCATGTAATTATTATTGTATATCATTTGTTTTCCATTTTCTGGATTTGTAATTGACAGATCAAATATGTTGATGCTATCAGCGACATCTTGCATAAAGGTATGCGTCCATCATGCAAATATGTATTGGTAAAGAAGCAGAGTTTGTGTTAAATTAAATTATTTAACATGATTGTATTAAATTCACATTTATTTTAATTATGATCTTTATTTAAGGTAAAAAACCCATCAGGTGATATTGTTATGCACATAAAAATGACAGGGACACCATAGTAAATACGCACGAAATAATTGCCAAAAATAGCAATTACACCTGGGTTTTTGGAAGAAAGATATAATAACCTACATTATTAAAACCTGTTAAATTATTTATTACGACATTTATAATTTCGTCGTTGTTTGTAAATAAAAGCATGTGCTATAAGAAAAAACGTTTAATATAGTGCAAAATACACGATTCCTTCGAAACAGGAATATGATTTGTAATATTAAAATACAGAATTTTTTTGTTAAAGTTACTATTACTACAAAGTAAGAATTAAGAATCGAAAAACATCTTATTACACAAGAAGAAAAAATAACTACTTGTTGTGTTTCACAAATTTATTCAGTTTCTTGATACGTGTTTCGGCCCTTGCGGGCCATTGTCAAATGAGTTCCTACAAGAAAATACTAAATTCTACGTGACAGGACAAAGGCATTTATATCATATTATGGTAATTATAAACATGTCATAAAATTCAAATTAGAATTAGAAGATTAAATGGTCTAAAATTAGTGCGCTATTAAGAATTAGGGAAGCGCCTGAAGGTATTTCGGTTTGACTATTAACAACATTACATTTTTACAAATAAAACAGGCTTAGCTGATCACTGCATACTACACAATCACTCTATCTCTAACAACATAAAACCCATATACATATACAATAAAAGCAGAAAACTAAATTTACTAGAAACAATAGCTATCAAAAAAGCTATAAAAAACAAATGTAATGTTGTTAATAATCAAACCGAAATACCTTCAGGCGCTTCCCTAATTCTTAATAGCACACTAATTTAGAACTAAATATGTATCTGTATCTTTAAAAGTTAGGAAAACCCACAGTTGACCATTCAATCTTCTAATTCTAATTTTAATTTTATGACATGTTTGTAATTACCATAATATAATATAAATACCTTTGTAATGTCACGTAGAATTTAGTATCTTCTTGTACTAATTTGGCAATGGCCCGCAAGGGCCGAAACACGTGTCCGGAAACTGAGATTAAATTTGTGAAACATAACAAGTAGTTATCATTTTTTTTCTTCCTGTGCAATGGAACAACAGTTTCACCAAGCATATAGCCCAACACAAATTAATTATATAAACATCTTATTATTTAAATTTTTTGTCAAAAACTTTTTGAAAAATCTGCCTATGATTTAAACTATCAGATTTTTAACACTTTAATAATTGAATAAAATAATGAAGGTACTCACCAAGTCTATAAACTCTCAGTTCTGGAACTTCTTCAAAAGTATCGTCTTTTGAATTTAGAAATGTTGATATCACACTGGTGTACTCGTCTAAACTAATATTAATCTGAAAAAGAAATTATTTTTTAGTTTAATGATTAAAATATCAAAGTTTAAATGCATTTCGAGAAATAAAGGGGTTTCCAATGAGAATGATTTAATTTTGAAAATTGTAAAAATGTTATACGTCACTAGTTGGTTGTCATTTATGTTTAGTATACTATAACCCTTTATCATGGTTAAATATGCACTTCAAAACCGTTTGGTTATTTTATTAATTTTATGAAAATGGACCATTTTTTGTAAATACTGGGGGGCACTAGGGCTGTGCGATTACCGAAAAAGAGAATCGATTTTCTAATATTTGAAATAATCGATTAATCGAAAATAGTTATAGTTATATCTGATAAATCGAAAATAATCGATTAATCGAAAATCAAAAATAATCCATTAATCGAAAATAATCCATTATTTCCGATTAATCGAAAATAACCGATTAATTGAAAATAATCGGTTTTTTTCGATTAATAATCCATTAATCAAAACATCGTAAATTGTTTTTTTCGAATACCTAATTAATCGATTATTCGAAAATTTTTTTTTGCTCCGACAATTTTTTAATCGGTATAAAAAAGGAGATAAGGAGTCCAGAATATTATTATAAACTTCCAAAAATCACTTTTTCCATCAAACGTGATATCTACGGCAGCGCCTTCATTAAATTGTTTTTTCTTCTTTGGTATTTTTTGTAATTTTTTTCTTTTGCATACGTTTTTCTCCGCTCTTCATAAAAATTATAGTTATCTCTAATAGATCGTAAATACCCTAAATGATAGTGATGGTAGATAAATCTGTATCGACAGTTTGGAGTGACTTACTGGCTTACACATTTTTCCAATTCTTCGGACCAAAATGCAGTTTAAATTTCCATTTCTAATGAATTAAAATCCTTAAGTAGCCCCTTGTCCTCAGCTTCTGTTACCGTCTTTTCAGAACTATTTTTGGATATAGTTGATAACTCTTCACAAAACCCATTGAAGGAAGATGCAAGGGCCTTGCAAGCATCTGCCCTGGCTGATCAACGAGTTATTGATAAAGCTTTGGGAAGCATAATTTTAGAAGTTTGACTTTCTGTGGAAAGATTTTGTTTTTGTTTTCCCAGGTATCAATTAATTAAAAATTCACAGATCTTGCACCTTACGCAAGCATCCTATGTATTGAAAATACCTGACACAGCTTTAAAATTTTAATGACCTATGTCATGTAATTAAAGCCCACATTCTAATTTGGATTTTGTAAAAGTTTAAAAAATGTTCTTTAATTTTACAGTACTGGTTACATAAAAACTATGGATAATTTTAAATTCCTCACCTCAAAAAACCCCAAAATCCTTAATTTCGTGCTGCTACCTATGTCATTTCGTTAGGAAATAATCCCAAAAAAACTAAAACAAAAATAAAACTTTGACACCCTGTATCTTGGTTGTTATAAATTTTGGGATAATGCAAGTTTAAATAAACCGCATTATTTCGCCTTAAGAAGCCTACTGTTGCTCTGTGTCCCATTACGTTTGGGACACCCTGTATATTAATTAAAACATATTATAAATAATCCCAAAAAAAACGAAAACAAAAATAAAAGTTTGACACCCTTTATCTTGGTTGTTATCAATTTTGGGATAATGCAAGTTTAAATAAATCGCGTTATTTCGCCTTAAGGAGCCTGCTGTTGCTCTGTGTCCCATCACGTTTGGGACACCCTGTATATTAACTAAAACATATTATATTAATTGTATGGTTTTATTTCTAAGAATAATTAATATTAATTTGTTTATAAACAATAATATTCACATAGCAGACCAACCAAGGTGAACAATTGCCTTATATTCAATCGGTCATATTGTCTAAGCCTACTTATGCTATGTTTTTAAATTATACTTATTTACCCAAGCGTTCAAAATAGACCATGAAGATTTTCATGAGATAGGTAGGGGTGCAAAATATAACCAATCACCCGGTACAATAACATTTTCTGAGAAATCAATAATAAAAAAATTATCCCATTTGTTAACCAAATTTGGGCGGACCCTGTAATATGCAATTATTGTGCTCCAACTTTTTACCTCCCGCTTTTTTTTTCGATATAATATTCCGATTTAAATAACGTGAACTTACCTTAGTTATAACTTATCTCAATAAAACACTTTTTAACAAAGTTACTATGGCGTTCTTTAAAACACAAACTAAACTAACCATTATTCATTATTTACTTGCCGACTTTACGCTGATTCATATTTATATTTCTACCAAGTCTTATCAGAGTATTATGTTACAAGACCGATCTAGATATTGCGCTGTTGGCCGCGACATCGACATGCAATGCAAAGTTTGCGTAAACACGATCCCAATAGTATTTTCAATACTAAAAACTAAAACGCTGGCCCCCTTTTAGGGCTTGGCGCCCCTAGGCAATTGTCCACTGTGCCTAATGGTAATTCCGGCCCTGGTTGGAGAGGTTCCAAGTTTATCGATTCCTCGTCCTGCTCAAGAATTAGGGATCAAAAGCACAAGTGTGGCCAAATTTCGATGAACTTGATAGACGGTGCCTCATGTCACACTGCTACTATCGACATATCACAAGAAAAGTTTGATGAAAAGATAATTTCAAGGAATGCAGTTTTTAATTATCCTTCAAGAAGTTGTAATTTAACTCCTTTATATTACTTTTGACAACAATTGAGTCATTGTACCAAACTTAAAAAGAAGCAACAAATTTTTCTAAACATGAAATGTGTCTCGTGACTCTCGTGTAAATATTTTCTACAAGGTGGTTTGCTCAGGATATATATTATCTAATTTCACTTAGACTTAAGAGTGTGTTTATTTTTAGTTATATAGACAAGCTAATCTTTATTTAAAAAATACGTCAAATGGGCTGAAATTTAAAAATTCTGGAAGTTCCTAATTTCAATGAATCATGCCTAGTCATTTTCCGCGATTCCTATTAACACCTATTTATGTTTGCAAGTTGTCAGACCAACTTTTAAAGTGAGAGTAGATATATGGTTTTTGTTTATTTTTAAAATGTGCAGTATTTATTTTGCCCCTTTAAATGATGTGGATGCCTTAGTGTGAAATGAGGAGTGTTAAACTTCATTGGCATAAAACGTAGTTTATTGCCGTGGGTTGCTAAACAACAAATAATGTATAATTTACATTTTAAAGAGACTTTTAACTCCCCCGTCTTACATGTGATTTTCGAAGAATAACGAATAAGTTGATTTGTATAGCGAACATACCAGTACTTATTTATTTTATCTGTCATTTTTTGAAAGTTCTTTTGTAATAGTCAATTTTATTCGTATTAACATTTTCTTTCTGGGAATTTTAAAAATACCACTTTTTTATTTTTAAGTATCTACTACACAAGACGAAGATTCTGTGTCTCCCAGTATCATGTATATTATACATTTTGTACAGCTTTTGATACTTTATGTTGTCCGAAAGAAGATATATCTTCTTCTTTTTCACTTTATTTTCTTCTTAAAATATTTAATGTTTTAGCTTTTTCTGAGGATGAGATTTTTATCCAAAAGCCCCCTTGAAAATTAATGAAAATAATATTGAGATTTCAATTTACAATCAAGAGACTATCATGTTCCTTTGAAAAAAATTTGATGACACAGGATTCCAAGATTCCCAGACACATTTTTTTGTTACAAAACACTTCACGATTTAAAAGCAAATTTGACATACCTATTAGAGGGAAAAAAAAGGTGGCTGTGTTGAACGTCATTCGCCAATTGGCGTTGTTGTTTCTATTGTTTTTAGGTAGGTATAGTTTCTAGTTTTCCGCATTTAAAAAAAAATTTGACAGTACATCGCATAATGTAGATTTTTCAAAATCCATGGACTAAACCTAATTATTCTATACATCATAATGTATGTATCATAAACGTTTAACTTACACTTGGCCTAATTTTTTTTGTAATTAATTTGAAATTAACATTTCCACACACGCTAAATTTAATATTTTAGCACCCATTTGTCTGTCATTCTTCCAAAGATTATTTATTTTGATGCTACATGTATATATTTCAGTTAGCATCAGTTACTAATTGGAATATTCTGGTTTACTAGGAGCAAATCGGTTCAGTTTTGGGTACACATATAGTTTCCTTTGATTTATTCTAAAAATATAATTGTGAAATATAATCATTAATTTGATAGTTCATGATTTATGAGGCATTGGCGTCACATTAAAATTAAGGAAATACCTTTTCTATCTATATATTAAATATTTTAAATATGCAATTAGCAACTTATACCAATACAAGATTGCGGTAAGTATATAAAGGTCATCGGAATAGTTGATTGTATGTCATCATTATAATTGATAATTAGTATCGTCGTCATCATCGTATGTAAATGACTGATATATAAAGCCTTTTCAGTTTTAAGAGACAAAATTAACAGTGGAAGATAACATTTTCCCTGTTAACACCAAAGAACCATCTTGTATTGCACAGAACAGGAAGCTTAAAAAATATTTATATGTTTGTTTTTAAACTAATTTGGTTTCTCCATTTGAATCCTAATACCCAATACGATCAATTCTGCTTAGTCTGGCCAACACACATCTAGCTGGTGGACAAATTAATAAGCTAACAACAACTAATATTTAAGGGGGGCTTTGGATCGAGTTTCGCATAAGGGTAGTGTCGACATTTTCGGAGGAACCAGCGCTAAATTTCAATAGTGAGGATAAAACGAGTGATTCAGATTCTGAAGAACATAAAGGCAATGCCGGGGCTGGGTTCAGTGACGAAGATGATGTACCTTTATATCTAAGCTATCTACCAAGGCCAGTACTGCCAGCAGTCTTTCATTTCATCATCAATCAGTCACTCACTCATTACTTCATTAGTAATTTAGTATTGTTAGATTAATATTATGCATAATATTTATGTGTCATTTTTGTGTTTTTTGTACCTCAGAATGGTTTCTTTATTTTTTGTTAGCTGTTTATTAATAAAGACATGTTTCTACGTAATTACTCATGGCTTCATTTCTTCTGACAAACCTGAGGAATTTGACCGGGGCTTAGTCAATTGACCACAAAAGATTTTGACGGTCAAAATCCCAACCCTATGTATTTGTTTTAAGTTTCGTATGTCTGGACTGACTAAAAATTTTAGATTTACAGCGTTACACATGACTTTTTCAAAACCACTTAAGGCTCAGTTAGACTCCAAATTTTGATAGATCTCTTGGTATGGATGATTTTCTTCTATCTAGGCACCCCGTTTAAAATTAAATTTTGGAAAAATGTAAATATTGAAGTACAAGTAAATGTACACAGATTTGTACAAATAAGGACTCAATAACCTCACAAGGTAAATAATTGGGCGGGCATATTTGGACATAGGATTATGGGTCGTTTTTTTGGAATAAAATTTGGAAAATAATTTTTTTGAAATTTTTACAAAATCAAATTGTTGAAGAGGATGAAGTTGCTACTTAAAATAAAGATATTTGCTTTTAAATGGACGGTTGACCTTCGCACAATGCACGTGAAGTAAGGGGATATGTCCAAAACGCATAATAGGATTAAATTACACCATAAGTTGGCCAGCTAGGTCTCCTTTTATTTTTCACCACGACTCTTCCCTGTGGGGTCACATTAAAAGTGTTATTTATAAAAGTTGTGCTTCATCCAAATTTGGAAAGACTAAGGATTTAAGAGATTATTTTTTCTCATGAGTTTTTTTCATATCTTGCTTTGTTTTCCAGAAAAAAAATAAAAACCACTGTTTCGGTCTATACGTAGTATAAACACTGAGGATTTATGTTTGTATGATTTTATTAATGAATTTATAATTTACTATGTATTTTAAGATAATTTACACTTTAAGAGTCTTTTTTCTTCTCTCGTCTTGTCAGAGATTTTTCGCTGTCATCGTTGTTATGGTTTTTTTTTACAACAATTAAAAAGTAGTTAGGAGCGTTCAAACACGTTGTTAAGGTCGTCTAAACATACTGCCCGCCTTGAAATCCATACGGTTTCAAATTTTCATTGATCATCAATTGGTAAGATGCACAGCTTGACAACAGGTCGCTTGAAGATGGATGTTGCAGTTTTAATGGTAGCAGCCCTAGCCACACCATCGACGCCAGGATGAACTTCGGTTACGACACCCAATTGCCATTTCAGTGGTGGTAGTAGGTAGTTTTAGTAGACTGGGAAAGTGTTGCTTCCATTTAGTTCGTTGTTGCAATTCAGAAATGTATTCTTTGGACCAACGTGCCCAAAAATGTTGAACCATTTTTTGCAGCCGTTGGAACCTTGAAAGTCGATTCTCAGGAATTTGGATGTAGTCATCGTCCGGGATAGTGGTAAGTCGTTGCCCAATCAAGAAGTGTGCGGGGGTTAAAGGTTGAGGATCTGAAGGATCATTGGATAAAGGAGATATAGGTCTCGAATTTAAAATAGCTTCGATTTGTGAGAGGACTGTATAAAATTCTTCAAAGGTAAGTGAATTTGTACCTATAACTCTTTTTAAGTGAAACTTTGTGGATTTTACTCCAGCTTCCCAGAGGCCTCCAAAATGTGGAGCTCGAGGTGGAATCAGGTGCCATTTAACACCGTCACAACTAAGTCGCGAATGAATTTCATCTTGATTTTTAAGCAAAAGCCTTTCAATTTCATTTTTTTCTCCAACCAAATTGGTTCCGTGATCTGAGTATATATCAGAACTTATTCCGCGTCTAGAAAAAAATCGTTTTAACGCAGCAAAAAAAGCATTGGTGGACAAGTCTCCAACAAGCTCGAGATGTATAGCTCTCGTTGATAAGCATACAAAAAGACAGACCCATGCCTTTACTGATTTAAAATTCCGTGTTAGTCTATCCTTTAAGAATACCGGACCCATAAAATCAATACCAGTAAATAAAAAAGGTCTACTAGGTGTTACGCGGTGTTTTGGTAAATTACCCATAATATGTTGAATACCAGAAGCATCAAAACGAAAGCATTTTGTGCAAGATCTAACCACCTTTTTTACTAAGTTTCTGCCAGCAAGGGGCCAATAATGATCTCTTATAGAAGCTAGGAGATTTTGAGAACCTGCATGTAGTAGTCTAATATGCTCATATTGAGCAATTAACAAAGTTAACTTATGTTTTGCCGGCAGGATGGCAGGATGTTTTTTATGTTCTACAAACTCAGAATGCGTTAGCCTACCTCCTACTCTTAAAATTCCCTGACCGTCCATGAATGGATTCAGCCTTATTATTGAACTTTTATTTAAAACTTTATTTGTTTTTGTCAAACTGCGTATGTCTTCTTTAAATTCCTCATGTTGAGCCATTTTTATAAGCTGCAATAAACTATTATTTAATTCATTGCAAGAAAGAAAACCACTTTGTCTCATGCGTCTAGATACCTTACAGTTGTTTATAAACCTAAGACAATATGCCATAACCCTTTGCAATTTACTTAGAGAGGAGAATTTATTAAAAATGTCACACTCATTTATGGTAGATATCAGAGTAGTTGACTTTGTTCGCACTTCAGGCAGCTGTGTAGTGTCAACTTTAACTGCAGTTATAGGCCATAACTTATTAGACATAGAAAGCCAATGGGGACCATGCCACCAAAGATCATTAGCAATAAGACTGCCTGGACTGAGACCTCGAAATAAGTGATCAGCAGGATTTTCATTAGTCCTTACATAATTCCACTCATCAGGTTTAGTGAGAGATTGTATTTGGGTAATCCTATTTGCAACAAATATTTTAAAATCTTGAGATTGAGATTTAATCCATGCTAATGCAATTGTAGAATCACACCAGTAATATGTTTTTTGAAATGAAATATTCAAGGAGTTTTTTACTTTATTAGCCAGCTCAGCCAGAAGAAGAGCACCACATAGTTCAAGCCGCGGAATTGTTACAACTTTTAGTGGAGCTACTCGTGTTTTAGCACAAATTATACTAACATGATAGTCTCCTGCACTATCAATGGAGCGGATATAAATACAAGCCCCGTATGCTACCTCACTAGCATCTGAGAAACCGTGAAGTTCAATAGAAATAGGTTTTTTTATAAGAATAGTATTGGGAACCTTTAAATCATTCAACTCAACCAATTGGTTGTATAGTGTTCTCCATTTGGTTAATACCTCCAGCGGTACAGATTCGTCCCAAAACAACTTAAGCTGCCAGAGCCTTTGAATAATAATTTTTGCTGTGATCACCACAGGAGCAATAAGACCTAAAGGATCAAAGATTTGTGCTATACATGACAAAATATTTCTTTTAGTTGCTGGGCCTTGCATGGTCATTTGAATTGAATATTTAAAAGTATCATTCTTTGTGTCCCAATAAAGACCTAAAGTTTTATTTTCAGCAGAGTCACAAAAATAAACGGACGTATTTTTAGAGCATTGATCACTTGATAAAACTGTTGGCTCATTTGAATGAAATTTACGTAAATCAAATCCTCCTGACAAAAGAATTTGAGTGATTTGCATTTTAATATTCTTGACCTCATCGATAGTACTGCCTCCAGTACAAAGATCGTCAACATAAAAATCTTTAGCAATTATTTGACTTATTACAGGATTAGATTGCTTACATTGCAGAGAAAGTTCCTTAAGACACCTTGTAGCCAAGTATGCCGCTGGACCAGTGCCATAAGTAAGAGTGTTTAACTGATAAGTTTTTATTTCACAGGAAGGATCAGAGCGCCATAATATCAGCTGAAGACTGCGCTGAGTTTTGTCTACAAAAACTTGCCGATACATCTTGGCAATGTCGCCTGTGAGAAGAATATTATGTTGTCTTGCTCGCAAAACAATGGAAAATAGGTCTTCCTGTACTGTGGGTCCTACAAGAAGAATATCATTTAATGAGTAGCCACTAGAAGATTTACTTGACCCGTCAAATACAACGCGCAACTTTGTAGTTGTACTCAAATTATTTAATACGCAATGATGTGGAAGATAAAACGAATCAGTATTTTTAAGTATATCTGCATTAATTTGAGACATATGCCCAAGAGCCTCATATTCCTCAAGAAACCTACTATATTCAATTTTAAGATCATTATTTTTGTTAAGTTTTTTCTCTAGATTTAAAAAGCGCCTTTTAGCTATTTCTCTAGACTCGCCTAATACTGAAGTAGGTTGCCTTAAAGGTAGAGACACTACAAAGTGACCTTTCAAGTTTTGTTTAGTAGTAGATTGAAAAAGGTTTTCACACAATTGATCTTCAATCGATAAAGCCTTTTGAATATTCTTTTCCTCAATTTCCCAAAATTTAGTCAAACTGTTTTCAAGAGTTTGATTAATGCTTAAATTACATGTTATTTGAGAATTAGTTTGATTACTATCTATGATTCCAGAAATTATCCATCCTAGCTGAGTTTTCTGAATAATTGGTAAGTTATCACCTAGTCTAATTTGACCCGTGCTAAGCAAATTCCAAAATTTGTCACAACCGATCAAAATATCGATGGGACCAGGTTCATAAAAACCGGGATCAGCTAGTATAATATTAGTGGGAATTTTAAGATGAGAAACGTCTATGGCCATACATGGTATTTTGTTAGTTATTTTTGGTAAAATCAAACATTTTAAGTTTGTTTCATAAGAGCTTTGACGTGCTTGAATTGTAATATTAGTTTGCTTTAAGACCTTAGAATTAGTTTGCCCTATACCTGTCACAGAAATATTAGTGCTAGTAATTGCTAAACCCAGCTTGTCACACATTCGTTGTGTAATAAAACTAGATTCACTGCCACTGTCCAACATAATTCTACACGTATGACTATTACTGTCCTTATCAAGAACATTGACTATGGCGGTTGATAATAATACCTTTGGCACACTATTTGAAGAATGGTAAGAACTAACATTATCCTGAGCATTTAAAGTATTTTGTTTAATTTGGCCTGCATGCGGCATAGTAGGCCCAGGATTTTGTAAGTTGTCATTGACAGCATGATTATTTTGACTATTATTACCCTCAGATTGTCTATTAGTGGTAAAATTAATGTGCAATAAAGTATTATGCCTTTTTGAGCATTTTCTGCAAGGTTGAGAACGGCACTGTTCAGTAGGGTGGTTATTTCTTAGGCAGTTTAAGCACCATTTTCGTTTTTTAGCTTCAGTTATTCTTTTATTAACATCGAAATTAAGAAAAGTCCTACAATTATAAACAGTGTGATCTTTGCTACACAAAGAACATATCGGTGTATGTGTGTGTGTTGCCGAGAAAGTATGCCTTCGATTACCTTTTTGATTATTATTTATTTGCAAAGTTTCTAACACTCTACATTTTTCATGTAAAAAGTCTGTAAATATTTTAAGCGTAACAGAATCATGCTTGCCATATTCACTTTCCCACTCTCTACGAGTAGAATTATCCAATTTTAAGGATATCATATGTATAATCAGCGCATCCCAGGAATCTACTGGTAGCTTTAGTACATGTAGAGCTCTAAGATGACGATTAAGGCCATCCAAAAGGTTCCGCAAACTAGTATGACACTCGACTTTTACGTAATCAAGATCAAAAAGTGCTTTAATATGATTTCTGATTAAAATTTGTGTATTTTCATATCTTTTTACCAGTAAATTCCAGG
This sequence comes from Polydrusus pterygomalis, assembly GCA_963969555.1. NCBI lineage: Eukaryota > Metazoa > Arthropoda > Insecta > Coleoptera > Curculionidae > Polydrusus > Polydrusus pterygomalis. The sequence goes on along the minus strand of OZ018384.1, from coordinate 30,377,672 downwards.
CTATAGCGTAATTAGCAGCAGAGCTTTCCAAAGATTTTAATAAGTCTGCAGCAGGACCTTTTAAAGATAAGCGAAGGTAATGAAATTTTTGAACCTCGGGTATTGAGTCATTTTCATGTATAAGAGAATGAAAAGTGTCTTTAAAAAATAACCATTGGTCATAGGCACCATCAAAATTAGGTAAAGGTATGGGAGGAAGCTTCACGTTAGGTTTAGATTGAATATTTTGACTTTTATTAGAGCTTGATGCCAAGGTTTGATTATCAAAATCATCCCCAGGAATTTGCTCCACTTCTGGCGACGTTAAAGCTTTGTCCTCTAGAGCAGTTTTTGCCTTAGACATATATTTAAAATAAGTATCTTCGAATTCATTAGTTTCCGCTTCAAATACGTCATCAGCTATATCAGTGTTAAGATTTTGAATATTATTTTGAACTTCATAAAATTTATCTAAGCAAGGCTCTATAACTGAAATACGCATTTCAAGATCTTTCAGCTGTAGATCCTTTCCATCCGAGCTACCCTGTATCACGTTTTTAAACCGCGTTAATCTAGCTTTGAGATTCTTTTTTTCATTTTTAAGCATATTTATAGTTGCAATTTCCTGATTCTCAGACATTGCTTTGGTTTATTTTTAATTTTTTCAGATAAAAATAAATTTTGAATGAAAAAAGCGTATCTATATTTTAAGATAAATCCTATTTAAACCACACGTTTGAAGCCAGTTTAAATTAGAAAAATATATTAGGAATAAGGATAGGATTTGGGAAAAAGAAGTGATTGGAACGCACTGACCTTGATTCCAAGCTTTATTGCTTCTATATCCACTATCGCTGCGTCGCGTCGCCTCTACGGGAATTATCAAATTGCCTTCGTAGAAAACCGGACAAATTGTGAAGTTTTGAATCAGCGTTTTCTTGAGTTATCCAGCGAAGAAGTACCATGTGTTTCGGTCTATACGTAGTATAAACACTGAGGATTTATGTTTGTATGATTTTATTAATGAATTTATAATTTACTATGTATTTTAAGATAATTTACACTTTAAGAGTCTTTTTTCTTCTCTCGTCTTGTCAGAGATTTTTCGCTGTCATCGTTGTTATGGTTTTTTTTTACAACAATTAAAAAGTAGTTAGGAGCGTTCAAACACGTTGTTAAGGTCGTCTAAACAACCACTTTGTTGCATGTCACCGGGACAATAAGAGTAAACAATTTAAATTACTTACCAAACTATTAAGCAATTAAAATTACACGAATGTCCTCTTTCGAATTATTTTTTCGCACATATTAACTGTTTTTGATAAAAGAAATTAACATAAAATAATCGCATAACGTTATAATTTATTACTGCAATGTTTTAAAAGTAACAACTATACCTAACTCTTATGGTCCCGGGGACATGCAATAAAGTGGTTTTTATTTTTTTTCTCGAAAACAAAGCAAGATATGAAAAAAACTCAGATGATAAAATAATTGTATTTGTAGTTGCTTAATTCGAAAAAAATATATAATTTCAAAAAAAGTCAGTGGCACGCAATTTTTTTGTCAAAAATATTAGTTGGACTGTCATGCGGGACGCATATACAGTAACAGCACGCGGGCTAGAAACTTCGTTTCAGCTCGGATCGCCGAAACCATAATCAGTAATGGCACGTGTGCTAGACAGCAGAATGCGTAACAGCACGCGGGCTAGAAATTCTGACTTCCTCAAGTGGTGGCTAGTAACGACACTCGCGCTAGCAGCAGTTACAGTAATAGCACGCGAGGTATAAAAAGGTATATCGGCAATCGGTTTGTTCGTTGTTAGCAGAGCATTTTTTTAAAATTTAATTAATATTTTATGAAATATTATGAAATGAATTGGATTTAAAAAAAATGCTCTGCTAACAACGAACAAACCGATTGCCGATATACCTTTTTATACCTCGCGTGCTATTACTGTAACTGCTGCTAGCGCGAGTGTCGTTACTAGCCAGGACTTCGGAAAGTCGGATTTTCTAGCCCGCGTGCTGTTACTGTATATGCTTCCGGGACGCCATTGGACTTAATAATTTTAATCTAATTGAGGCTACATCATCCTCTTGTTATTACAAACAGAATTGTCAAATTTCAACAAAAGCGAATAAAAGAAAATTGAGATATTTACGAACATCCGATTTTTTTAAAAGTTTGACACCCTGTATCGTAAAAACTATGCATTTTCGGACCCATATTTATATGAAATTTTCTTCTCAAAATCACGTAAAGAAGCACCCCTTGGAGTTTGGCCATATACTTAAATAACACCCTGTATATCAGAGCCGCATTTAATTTTTATGAGTTTTTTCTAAATAACTTTTAATTGGCTTATTAAAAAATATTACCATTTAGTGTACGAGTCCATCATATAAAGACCTTCAAAAAAGTCTAGGGGAAAGGGAGGCACATTCAACCACGAGGCACATTCAACCAATAGCTATATCTTTGCTTGTATTTGAAATTGGCGCCCGGAAATGTCACACAAATATCGGTTAAATCGGCCATCCATCTCCTTGAAATACAGTTGTTCTCTCTGGTTTGGTGGTTGACAAATATATTTTATAGTGAAACTGACTGTTCACAGTAAGTAAATTAACTCATTTTATTTTACTGTTAGTTAACACATTTTTGCTGTATTTTGCACGGCTTATGAGTCGGTATTGTTTACTATTATTAAAAATAAAGCTGATAAAGGTTTTCTAACCATAAAATTCACTGGCTAAATTTAACTTATTAGTTTCTGAAATATATAGGGATTGGGCACTTTCAACCATACATATATGGGGCACGTTCGACCAGTGGTTGAATCTGCCCCATCTCAGAAAGCACGCTTTTATACTGACACCCCTGAGAAGGACAGGCTGGAAGAATTGGAGAAAGAAAGAGAAATTCGGAAGAAAAAGCAAGAAGAGCGAAAACGGCAGAAAGTTATGAAGCAAGTTTTTCCAGAAAATAAGAAACTTAAGATGACAAGGAAAGATAGCACAAGCAGTTCTGATGAAGATCAATCGATATTGCTAGAATCAGACCACCAGAGTGATGATTTTAATGAGGAAAAAAGTTCGTTAGAAGTATTAAAAGATGAAGATGTCATTAATGAAAACGATTTCTTACTAGTAAAGTTTGTGGTAAAATCGACTACTATCCACTACGTCGGAAAAGCTATTGAAATATTAAAACCTAAAGAATATATGATACAATTTTTACGCAGGAAGGTACCTGGATACAAATTTATTTATCCTCTTGTCGGTGACATATCTGCTTTAAACCGTTCCGATGTAGTACTAAAATTACCACAACCAAGTTCAGCTAAAACGCTAGGACATCAAGATTAGAACCTTTCCTCATATTTCATAAATAAAGAGTCTGTACGTCTAGCTTTCCAATGTGAAAAATAACCTCGTATTAAAATTACATATAGGTATTAATATTTTTAATAATTATTTTATTACTGTTATGTTGCAATAAAAATATCTCTTGTTTGTGTATTTTAATCAATTATTTATATATGGTTGAAGCTACCCCAGCATGTGGTGGAATGTACCCCATCGGAGGGGCAGTTTCAACCGTTTGTAATGATTTTTTTAAATAACGCTATATCCTATAAAAAAATCAAATTCTTGAATATTTGGATTGGTAAAACAAAGATATAATGTTTGTTGTGGTGGTGTATACATTCACGTTTATAATAATTGATTATTAACCAGTTGGTCGGCCATTTTACAAAAATTGGCTGAATGTGCCTCCCTTTCCCCTAATACAATTTTGATGTGAAATTAATAGGGGCGCCGAAATTTGGGGGTAGCATAATTTATATGTGATTTCCCATGGTCAGTCAGGCGGTGCACCACGCGGTATAAAAACAACGTCAAGACGCTTATGTAGGCCAGTCATGTATATCTTGGACTATAAAATCATCGTTTTATTTTTTAATTAGCTAGAAAAAAAATATCGTTATTTATTATTTAAAAATCATTTAGCGGATTAAAAGTGACTAACTGGTAATTTTATTTTTCTAACCTTTAGTTTTTTGTTTTAAATTTTTAATTAGTGTCCAATAATTCTCAGTGAGAAAATCAGTATTTATAGTGCTTACAGTTTTAATTTCATCTTATTGTTATTTTATTTATATCGCTTTGGTTATACTTACTGAACGTGAAACGCCACCACTGAATACGGTCATTGACATACGCCGTTGATATTTTGGAACAGTTTTCTGGTATTTAAAAACGGAGTAAATTAAAATTATTAATGAAATTTGCCAATACAAACAGACACTTGTCGTTTATATCCCCACACTTTAACATCAGTAAATTTTTGCAGACTTGGAATTTTTCTCTAAGATCGTGACTGGCGAATAAGAGTAAGTACAGGGTGTACAGGGTGGCCAACTAAGAATGCGAGGTACTGTATCTGGGAAACTATCCATCGTAGAGGCTTGCGGCAAAAAAATAATAATAAAACGGCCAAGAGAAAAATCTGGAAAATATTTTCGAGTTTCTGAAATGGCCGCTAGGGGGCGTAACTGCAATCTTGAATCTAAAAAATGTATGTTTCTGTAAATTCCGCTATATTAACCTAATAAAAAAAAATCCTGATCTTTAAAGTCGAGAATAATCTGAACCTTTTTTGTTTGACACTTTTTGCAGTATCTCTAAAAATAAAGTGGTGGGGGGTATTTAAATGTTTCTGTAAATAACATCCTGTATCTTCGAAACGGCTAAACCGATTTGAACAAACTTGGGCTCGTTAAAAGGAGCTATTCTTGGGCTACAAACATCATTAGTGGAACGGAAATTCAACCAGAGGACCGATTGGTAAGCTTCGACGTGGAAAGTCTCTACACTAACGTCCCAGTAAAGGAAATACTGCAGATCATTAAAAGAAAACTTGGGGAAGACCGAACACTCGAAGAGCGAACGTCGCTACCCATCAATGCCATAATGGAGCTTCTAGAATGCTGCCTAAATAATTGTTACTTTCAGGAGGAGGACATATTCTTTAGCCAAAAGGACGGACTACCAATGGGCTCATCCCTATCACCAGTAATAGCCAACATTTACATGGAATGGTTCAAGGATCAGGCGATAGACAAGGCGACTATTAAACCAAAGCTATGGCTTCGTTACGTAGATGACACATTCATCATTTGGAATGGAAGCGATGACGAACGTCAAACCTTTCTAAAACATATGAACAACCTGGCACCTAGAATTAAGTTTACCATGGAGGAGGACAACGACAGATTACCGTTCTTAGACGTCGTAGCACAGAAAAACGAGAGCACCATCCAAACATCGGTATATAGGAAACAAACCCACACAGGTCAATATCTTAACTACGCCTCAAACCATTCAAACAGCACCAAACATGGAATAGTCAAAACACTCGTCGATAAAGCATTCACACTTTGCAACTCGCAGGGAACTTTGACGAAAGAACTTAACAACATCAAGCAAGACCTTGGCATGAATGATTACCCTACGAAACTCGTCGACCAGGCCATCAAAAAGCGTCAAAATCACAAAACTAGAACGAACAAAGATAATGAATCTGGACCCACCATAAATGTACCTTATGTCAAGGGAATCTCCGAAAAAATTCGAAGGATAGGACAACAGTACAACATCCGAACAGTCTTCAGCTCCAAAGATTCCTTAAGAAGCCACCTGACGAAGACAAAACCAACAAATCAAAAGGACGCGAAGAATTGTGTATACAGAATACCTTGCGAATGCGGACAATCCTATGTTGGTGAAACTCTACGACCTCTCCAAACAAGGATCAAAGAACATCGAAACCACACACTGAAAGGAGAAACAAACAGATCCGGTGCAGCAGACCACGCTTGGGCCCACGGCCATCATTTACAATGGCCAAACGCAAAAATTATACTTAAAGAAGAGCATTGGCGGAAGAGAAAATTCAAAGAAGCAGCTGTCATAATCCAGAACCCTGACTGTTTCAGTAAACCTTCTGCAGATATAAGAAACATTTGGAAGCCCTTGTTAAATAGGTGTAGGCTCAGATTGAGTAGTGATGCAAACGTGATGACGTAAGCGGATGACGCAAGCAGATGAATAATCATGATGACGTAAGCAGATAACTCACGACTGAACCCGATCATACGTCAATAGCTCCGCCCCCCTAGGTAGTATAAATAGGCTCGTAGCTATGTAACTTGTTTAGTATTCACCTGAAGACGACTGGAAATACTTACCAGTTAAATCGTTGTGATATGAAAAACTAAAGGCAATGGAAGTCCAAAACACATCTATTACTCAAGTTTTGTAAGTTTCACATATCGCCACTAGAGGGCTTTTTTCGACATTCCAACAGAAATGGTTAATTTTCTCAACAAAATAAAATGCATTGGTATGATTTTTTTTCATGAAAAAGTATCTAAATGATGCCTAAACTAGCTCGCGAAAACCGCATCTCGATATCTTGTTCCTAACCCAAAATATCGGCAATAGAAAATTTTATACGAAAATCCCTTAAATTTTCATTAAATAATTTCACTATATATTTCTGGAATTCTTTCTATTATGTAAGTTGTGGCCCTAAAAAGGACCGATTTATAAAAGGAAGATTTGTAATGCCCCCGCAAAACTAAAAAACATGTTGTAATAATCATTGCTTGTATTTGAATGTAGAATTCGAAAATGAAAAATATATAGGGTGTTTCATTCAAAATAAGAAAGTTGGTACTTGGTCAGGAGAAACTAAACACCTTGTTGACGTAAAAATAATATATTTTGAAAATATAAGTCAATCCAAAAAACGTTGGCATTGAACTTTTATTTATAGGTCTCACAGATGCTGATAGTGGGTCACCCTGTACCTACATGCAATGGTTCGTTAAAGACTCGTTGCCTCTAATATAGGCCTGCACAAAATTATCAGCCGCCATGTTTTGGGGCCGTGCAGATGTTATTTTTGTTGAATTCATGCCAATAATAGCAGTTACCTACGGTTCACAAAAATTATTTATTGACCAAGAACGACCTGGGGGTCGATACTCAAAATCTCCTAATTCAAAAAATGCATTTTTTAAAATTACCCTAATAAATTGGGGACTTTTACAAACGCTATTCTTTAAATAATAATTTTTCACTTCATAAACGTTGGATTTTTATCATAGAAATCTGGAAAATTTAAGCTTCCTACCTCGTCTGGAAGTGGATTTTCATTTCCGGACAAACACAGTTGTTACATTCTGCTTATCGATAAACAACTCTCGCTTGATGCACATTTGTAAAAAAAATAACCTACATGCTCCGTAAAAATTTGTGTAGAACAAGCAGACTACAAGTTTTTGGCTATATCTAGAGTTATGCTATGATAAAATAATTAATGTTTTAAAACACATTTTTACATTTTGTACATTTTTCTTATATTTTTAAATAGAACTTGGGTAATAATAAACTTGGACCACCCAGGTCCTTCTCATTAAATTCTTTATACTACCTACCATCTTTCTCGATATGGCCGATGCAGATATAGAAGTAGGTACAGTTGACGACAGATAATTTTGTACACTAAACTGTGACACTGTAAATGCAACTTTTTTACCTTTATAACCTTTGTAACGTGTTAATTATTATCATGATATCTGTCAAAGTATTGTCATTATCTTATTTGATTTAAAAATGCCTCATTTAGGTATTATTGAAAAAGCAAGAATAATAGGTTTAGTAGAAATAGTGTGGTCTTATGGAAAAGCAGCTGATCATTTTAGAGTACCTAGAAGTACTGTTCAATGGAATGTGAAAAAATGCCGCTATCATCAAACACTTAAAAGGTCTGTTGAGTCTGGTTTAAATAATAGAAAATCATCAAATGAAGAAGACCGGAATTTAGTGGAGTGTTTAAGGCAAAATCCATTTGAAACTGCAGTATCCGCTATGCACATAACGCAGGATTCCCTGCTTCATCTAGAACTGCGCAACGCCGAGTCAGACCATGTTCCGAATTAAGAAATCGAGCAGATGCATCCAAACCGTTTTTAAAAAATAGTGATAAGGAACTAAGAATTGGGCATATGCAATATTTACCAGAAAATGATTTTTTTTTGGCAAAATGTTTTCTTTTCCGATGAGAAAACGTCTACATTATAATGGAAGGATTCGCGTGTATAGACCACCAAATTCCCGATATGATGAGAAGTATACTGAAAAAAAGCAGCATGGATAAGTGTTTACGGTGCATGGAATATTGGTGGAACACACAGTAATATATATCTTCAGATTTTGAAAAATGTTTGTCGTCCTTCTGCCGCGTTGTTTTTTGAAGGAAATAACTTTATATTTCAGCAGGATAACTGCCCTGTGCATACTGCAAGAAATATAGGAAACTGGTTTAGACAAAGCAACGTAACATGTCTGTCTTGATGCTCAAGAAGTCCTGATTTAAATCCAATTGAAAATGTTTGGGTATTGATGGTAAAAAAAAATGTACAAAATAAATTTTAAACCACAAAATGAAATAGAGTTATTTGATAAAATAGAAGAAATTGGAGAAGGGCTAACCCGGATTACACCAGAACCATTATTATGTCAATGCCAAGAAGATTACGATTAGTGTTAGAATCCAATGGCGCAGCAATTGAATAATAGTATTGTGTTTGTTATTTGTTAATAAATTTACCCTTTTTGGCTTTATACTTTTGCAGTTTTCCTGGTATTATTTTATAATTTTTTTATTTCGCGGCTGTAATTTAACCACAAAAATATTTGAAAATAACCATTATTACTTATGGTAGAAAAAAAATTGTGTGTGCTTAAGACCACACCACAGAAGTGAAAACTTCAACAAGGTGAAATTAACAATATCAAATACACAAGTGTCTAGACAACGCACACTGACTGTTTCCACGTCGATACGTCGATACTGAATGCGACCGATGGCGGCATGCTCTTTCATATAACGTTCATTCGGGTCAGGGTCAGTTCGGATTGAATATAGCAGTTGAATTCGAGCGTAGCACACCCGAGTCTGACGCCTGACGCGTGACGGCGACGCGTGACGGCTCAGTTTAATTCAGTGCCCACAAAAAGTGCTAAACGCGCCTAAAAAAGTTTTCACTTCAAAAAAATTGTGTGTGCTTAAGACCACACGACAGAAGTGAAAACTTCAACAAGGTTAATTCAGTGCCCACAAAAAAGTGCTAAACGCGCCTAAAGAAGTTTTCACTTCAAAAATAACATAAACTTGGAATACGGGATAATTTTACTGCATACGAAAAAAGATATTTCCTAAAGTTTGAACAACCCTTGAATTTTTACATCTTCAACAGAAGTCAGAATAAATTAGGTCCATGGAATAAGCAATTACGGTAAAACTAATTACCTTACTTCACCCTACGTAAATATATAATTTAAAAAATGCCAGAACATACCTGAGACGCAACAAGTGTCGCACACTGTTTCCACGTCGACTGATGCGGCAACGGCAACGTTTACGAATAAATAGACCGGAAGGTCAGGGTCAGCTCGGATTGAATATAGGAGTCGAATTCGAGCGTTACACAGCCGACATGACGCGTGACGGCGACGCGTGACGGCTCAGTTTAATTCAGTGCCCACAAAAAGTGCTAAACGCGCCTAAAGAAGTTTTCACTTCAAAAATCGTACATACAATCATTTACAGCTATGTATATAGCTGGTGTTCTATCCAAGTATAAGCAGCAAAGTGAGAAACCCGTTTTACCCAATTTTGTTGTAATTGAGTTATGTATGGGTGGAGTGTACGAATTTATATGTCGTCAACTGTACATTATTCATGGAAGTCATGAATGATACGACATCATCGAAATAATTTATTTATAATTCTAGAGATTAACTACTACTGTTCGTTTTAGTATTGAAAATACTACTGCTTGCGTATATACGGGTATATTTCACGAAAAATGGACGACATGCAGTAAGCGTCACGCGTGACGCCCGTCACGCTAGAGCATAATATTATTATGTTATTTGATATAGGTGTGATTTGTTTAGGCTAGGACTTTGGCAAAATACCACGGCGGTGATCCGAGCAGCATATGAGTGTTAATATTGTTTTGTTTTGGGTTTCGGCATTTATTATTATATTTGTTGATATTAAGATATGGCCGGGAGAGAGAACAGTTATATAGTAGTTAGTATTGAATCGGCCAGTACCTACTTTCATGTTACGGGATCTCCCGTCGGCTTTATCACGATGTTTATTTAGACCAAATATTAATACTATTTAAATATTATACTGTGTGTTTGAAATTTGAATATATTAACTTTATTTGGATATAATAAAAAGTAGATTATCTTTATTATTATTCTATATTCCTACATTATAGTTATTAATAATACTAGTTCGATATGAACACTATAATAAAATGTGTGCAACGTTAAACCATGCACGAGGCGTCAGCCGAGTGGTTTAATTGCACAAGTTTCATTAACAAAGTCCATATCGAACGTGTATCATTCAAAATTTAATCTACGACAATGCAAATAGATTTTATTCGTCTAAATTTCATTGATATCAGATAACGTTTTCGTAATTTTTAAAATTTTCAGGTGCCCATGTTAGTCGATATCATGATAACCGCATTTTTGATTGTTTCAATTTCGATTTTGACAACGTCATTATTGCCATCTAATTTTCTATTGTATGCAAAGTGTTGGCCAAAAATAATTTAAATATGGGAGATTCTGAATCCGAAAGTGTCCATTCGGATGTTTACAATAAATAAATGCAATCCGTTTTTCTAAGTAATAATAAGAAATAAATAGTTTGCACCGACTTTCTTTTTGTTTTTGTATCTTAACATTTGGATGTTATTATGAATTCAATTGAATTCATAATGGCACTGAGTGCTATTATGAAGGTCATAATGACATCTAAATGATAATGCTAAATACGTCATAATGGCACTTTCGTAGATTAAGGACATAAATAACACGGCGGATCTATAATAAGCCAAACGTTGAACCGGCTAGAGTAATTCTTATTAATCGGGAGCTCTGATAAATTGTACGAATTAAAAAAAAATAAACCAATAAATCAATTAAGAATAATTAGTCAAGATTGTATCATAATATATGTAAATCCTGAAATAAATAATTTATTGTGATTAGCGGTAATGAAGGGTCACACTGACAGATCTGTTAGACATAAGAGTCACTTAGACCCTACGAATAAAGAATACAAAGGAAGTAGGGTATTGTAGATTGACAGTTGTCCGGGATGGGGGCCGATGGCGGCAACATTTGACGCATGCGCGTTTCCGGTCCACCTGTGGCGTATCATTAAAATGGTAATAATAAAATGATTAATGAAATTTTATTTGACGAAGAAAATAGAAAAAATATTTAGATTCATATATACCTATAAGATACATTAAGGTTGGTGTAATTAAACAATACAACTATTTCTTTTAATTATTTATTTAAATAAGGTAACGGAGGTGAAAGGGTCCTTAATGTAAATATCTGGTTAAATAACTAAAAAACACCTTTTATTATACATTAAAAAAAAAATTGCAGGAAACAAATTGTTTCAGATAATAAATACTAATGAAGGCAAAATTATTGCCAAAACGTCTACGTTAAAAAATAAAATTTTAAAAAACCTTACTATTTCTTCATGAACCAAATCACAAGAAAATAATAAAATATAATATAATATAGTCCTGTTTATTATATGTACCTAAATAATATTAATGAGACTTCTAGTATACAAGAAAATTGTCAAATAACAAACTATGCAGATAATACAAACATTTTATTTATTTCAGGTATCAACAACTTAACAAGTTAATTATACAGGGTGGCCCTTTAGTGTGGCAAAGTACAATAGCTCCGTTACTATTTCAAATACATTAAAAATATTAATACAAAAGTTGAAGGGCAGTAAGTGACTTATAACGTAAAATTATTTTTAACTCTATAGGGTGACTCAAAAAAGCGGAACAAGAAAAAATGTACTTTTTTCAAATGGAACACCCTGTATATTTTTTCATTTTTAAATTCTACATAGAATTATAATTATTTTTTATTAAATACATTATTAGTCTATACTTTATAGTTTCCGAGATATTGACTCTTGAAAAGTGACATTTTTGAACTTTGACAGCTTCTAACTTTCTAACAGTACGTCTTAGAGCAAAACGGCTTACATGTCCCTATCTTCAATTTTTATTATCTTCCCAAAAAAATCAACTTCCAGTTAAACCGGAACAACTATATTTCCTGCTTTCGAGTAACATCCGGTTTAACCGGAAGTTGATTTTTTTGGGAAGATAATAAAAATTAAAGATAGGGACATGTAAGCCGTTTTGCTCTAAGACGTACTGTTAGAAAGCTAGAAGCTGTCAAAGTTCAAAAATGTCACTTTTCAAGAGTCAATATCTCGGAAACTATAAAGTATAGACTAATAATGTATTTAATAAAAAATAATTATAATTTTATGTGGAATTTAAAAATGAAAAAATATACAGGGTGTTCCATTTGAAAAAAGTACAATTTTTATTGTTCCACTTTTTTGAGCCACCCTATAGAGTTAAAAATAATTTTACGTTATAAGTCACTTACTGCCCTTCAACTTTTGTATTAATATTTTTAATGTATTTGAAATAGTAACGGAGCTATTGTACTTTGCCACACTAAAGGGCCACCCTGTAGATACATAAACCCTATTTCTAAAAGCTATCCTAAGCTATAATAAATATTCAATTAGCATTTGCCTAAGCAGTTCATTCCTTAATTTTAATTTTCCATAGTTTAAATTATATATTATGTCAATGTCTCCACAATATTTATTAAAATAGAGCACAGTCTTATAAGTGGTGAGTTTTTGTATAGATTTGTCCTCGGTGTAGGAATATAAAATACATGTGCGGATCTAGTATTGACTAAGCCTATTCTAAACAGAAGCAGTCCTAAGAACTCTTTATTATCTATTTTGTCTCTAATTATTTTATATAAGAAAATAATTCTTGCTTCTATATGCAATAGTCTTAAAGAAGGGAAATTAAACAAATTACACAAAAGCCCTTGATCTGTACCTATTGGCGGATAAACTGAAAATGGCTTGTAGTACAAAAATTTTAAAAATGTACGCTGAATATATTTTAAAAGAGCAATCTTATTGGCATACTGAGGATCCCAAATAGTTCGTGCATACTAAAGTTTTGTAACTACCAGGGATTAATATAAAGTTATTATGGCGTTAACATTTTTAAAGTATTTACAAGTTCTTATAATAAATCCTAGCATATACAGACCATGAGCTTCTTGAGCAACATATTTAACAATTATGATTGAAGTAAATAATTATTGGTTTTCTAAAGACAAACAGATATTAAATAAATCAAAGACCGTTATCACCTTGTTTAAGACTAACCGATACACTTTGGAGAATCCGGAAACCGTAACCATTAATGATTGTCATATATGATTAAAGGAAGATACTAAAATCTTCGGTGTGTTGTTGGATAGTAAAATGTCCTGGAAGAGCCATTTCCAATATATGTTGTAACCAGAAGGTGTTCCATTTAGATTCACAGTAGGATAATTATCTTCAGGCAGGTTTTGACATGGTGCCTTATAAGATATTGCATAGGAACGTACCTGCCAAAAAAATATAAGTTTTTTAATTATCACTGTTTGGCACCTTTACCAAATGACACAAAAGTACCTATAACGTGATACAACCTCTCTTTGTAATTTTTTTTTATATTTTGATATGAATTTCTTTGAATGATAGAAGGTTTGGGACTTGCTTTGAATTTATTTTTTTTAATCAATGGTATCTCCAGTCGTCCTCAGGTGAATATTGGGAAAACGTTTCTATCATTCTAGAAACATCATTGTCTTGAATCTTTAAATATGAATTTCTTTGTTTATCGTACCTATACTACCATCCATATTTTATTACATTCTTTATCCATGGCTTTAAAATTTTAAAAATAGATTAAACCAATAAAACATCTAAAAACTTTTATTGATACCTACATAATTTATGAAAAAGTGACAAAGCAGCTTCCTCAGAAGCATAAATAATGCAGAATTATTTGTATTCATATTCTTAATTCTACCTACCTACATATTTTCCAATATTATGTAATGACCTGATACAATAGTTTCAAAACTTACATTTTTTAACCTGGCTACTTCAAAAGTAGGCACTACTGCAGTTGGGACCAATCTAACTTTCAATCTTGAAGTTCTGTCAACCCAATCTTCAGAGAAATGCTTGGAGCAAAGAACTCTATTTCATATAGGATCCCAATCACTTTGGTTTACAATTTTCAACCATGCCTTTTTTCTTGGATAATTATGTGGAAAACTAAAAACCAATAAGTATTTTTAATTTGCTTTTCTGTAGAAATGGGGTAACCCAGTCGATTAATAAATAAATAATATTTTTCTGGTTTTATAAGACGAACGCCCATGAATGACGAATGACATGCGAGGTTCGGAGGTTATGTGTATTTTGATATTAAATTAAATATTTACATTTTTTTTCTCTCTACAGATTAAAAACGTTTATATATCTAAACATAAACTTACCGATGAAATGTAATGCCCAGTTTTTTACTTCCTAGCGTTTGGGAGCACCCACAAGCAGCACAATTAACCATATTTATAGCTTTTTCATTAACCCATAATACCAAACAATTAATCCGTTTTAATCACTGTCCAGCGCTAAAAGTATACTCCACTGTCGCACTAAAGTAATTATAAGTTTACTAGAATTCGTTAAATATGGTTCTTAACTAATTAAAATGGAAATTAACTCAAAAACAGCAAAGAAAGCAGAAATCACAGCTCGACCTGTCAACTAGTGTCAACCACGGTCAACCACCAAAACAAACATGGAGTCATATTTAGACATTAGATGGGGGTTCAAAATGGCCGACTTCCGTCGGTTGTGTTGTAAGGCGGTTTATGCAAAATCCTACTTCCTTTGTATTCTCAATTCGATGCTTAGACCGGTGGTGAAAAGTGGATATCCCCGGATCTAAGAAAAATAGCGCGGTGGTCTTGAAATATTACAAAGAAAGTTGGGGGTAAAGAATTAAAAAAAGTGGAAAAAAACTAAACCGTGACTGTCTCTGAAACAAAGCGATATAGCGTGGTGGTGTTGGCGTATTACACAGAAAGTCAGAGGTAAAGATTTCAAAAAAGCCGAAAAAACTCAAAAGTGAATATTTCTGGAACTAAGAAAATTAGCGCGGCGGTCTTGAAATATTAGAAAGGAAGTTGGCGGAAAGAAATTAAAAAAAAGTGTAGAAAACTAAAAAGTGAATATCTCTGAAACAAAGCGAAATAGCGCGGCGGTCTTGACGTATTACAAAGAAAGTGGGGGGCGAAGATTGCAAAAAAGCAGGAAAAACTCAAAAATGCATATCCCTGAAACTAAGAACAATAGCACGGCGGTCTTAAAATATTACAAAGGACGTTGGCGGTAAAGAATTGAAAAAATTCGAAAAAAATAAACAGTGAATGTCGCTGAAACAAAGCGAAATAGCGCGGCGGTGTTGGCGTATTACACAGAAAGTCGGGGTAGAATGGATATACCAATCCAAAACATTTCATAGCCGACTTAAGATTTAGACATTTCATGAACAAAGAGTACAAGGACCAGCAGGTAAATGGCTGTGTATAGCTAAAGAAATAATTTTGTCGCTATTTTTGAAATGGTGGTTTTGAGCTCTCTTCAATAATATGTACTAATATACAGATTATCCTATCTTTTTTATTTTATATTTTAACAAAACAGTCAAATTTACACATTTCTAAGTATAATAATTTAATTATTATTTTAAACTAAATCGGAGCATACATGCCGTCATAATAACGCGTGATAGCGGCTCCATTGTGTCAACACGTTACATACTCACAGATAGGAGTAATCTGTGCTGTGACATAATGGTTTCGTTTTCGCCACTGTATGTGGTAGGTTTTTTCAATACGCCTATGATACTTGCGTAAGATGCAAGATCTTTGAATTTTTTTCCTATATAGAATTAAATAAAACCATTTTTTATGGATTACCTTGTGTATCTTATTTTAATGCTTTAGGAAAGCGCTAAGAGCACTTTGGCTCTTACCCATACAACATTTTAAGTTTGTTTATATACTAAGATTGTGGAATTGCTTAAGCTTGTGTCGGTGTGTCCCCGATTCTATTTTTGTTTTATATCTACGATGTCACGTCGGATAAACTTTATAGGTAGGCAGTAAGTAATCAAATTAAAACAGTTTTGACTATTTCCCAACTAATTAATTCTCATAGTTTTTACCTTGAACACTTTACATAATATATGTTGGCAATACGCACCTCTCAATCAAAATTACCAAAAATTTGTAAAAAAAATTAATACTAGAACTGAAATTATGAGAAAATATCAGCATTTATAAGTAATAAGATTATATAGGTAGTTCTAAATTTAAATGCCTATGCCGGGTGTTTTTCAAAAGTCGTTCACCCCTATAACTTTTCTGTATTTATAGATATTAAAATGAAATTTTGATATTATGCATAAGAGATGAGTCTGCATTTATTGGCATAATTTTCAATTTGTTAGCACTTCCGGTTTGACCGGAAGTGACCTTGACTTTGGTATTTTAAACGGGACATCTTGTATATTTTTACTTATTGGGATTCAGCATAACATTCTGAGAAAAATGACACCTCACTTGTAATTTTTTGACGTGTTATAACATTTTTATGTTTTTTTTTTATTTTTAATCTAGAGTGCTACAAATTAATTAAATCTGTTAATTTATAGTCAAGTAGTATATGAAAATTAAAATTATGTCATAATAATTGCCTTTTTTAAGTTTCACAGGCGTTTAAAAAATGAAATTTTGTTTTCTTGACGTTAACTCCATTTTTTCAAATGGAACGATGGTA
The DNA here is from genome assembly GCA_963969555.1 of Polydrusus pterygomalis. Lineage (NCBI taxonomy): Eukaryota > Metazoa > Arthropoda > Insecta > Coleoptera > Curculionidae > Polydrusus > Polydrusus pterygomalis. The sequence continues at coordinate 30,360,749 of OZ018384.1, read as the reverse complement.
GTTCACTAGGATATATTTAAAACGAGCATTTTTTTTCCAACAATTTGATACCATACACTCCTATACTTTTTTTACAATTGACACGAAAAAATTTGTCCCAATCGCAAATTTAAAAGCGTTATGCATTATTGCATAAAGAAATATAAAGGCGGCTTTGAAAAACAATGGAATGGTTTTAAAAACCAATATGGTCTTAAATTAAAATTGTGATGTCATTCGTTTATTAAACTTACATTGTAAATCAAATAAAATGGTTAGTTTTACTAGAAATTAACAAATTGATATGCTCCTAATTTTTGGAGTGACCAGAAAAATTCTTCTGAAGCTGCAAGATTGTATGTATTGTATGTTTTATAAACTAATGACATTATAAGTTTAAATATTGCTTTTCAAAACCATTCCATTCCGTTAATAAATCAATAATAAACAAGTAATAAAAATTCCTTGTGGAATTTTATGTCACTTTTTTAAAAATTATTCCTGTAGAAAAAAAAACGTTTTTTCTCTTATAAGTATACAACATTGCCATTATCCTAATTCTCTGCAGGATTCTATAATTGAAATTTGTGATTTGAATTGTAGTTTGACGAGTTCCACTACGTTCGATAGATATTGGAATTTTTACTTTAAACAACCATAAATTAGTTTTAGAAAATTTTTGAACAGACCCAGAAGCGGTAAAAGGTTACAAATGAATATTTCAGTTTAATTTATTTTTCTATTTATATTAGTCATAATAAAAGCTTTTTGAATGCAAAATGTAGGCCATTTTATATAGGTTAAAAACATAACTTTTCTTTTGTAAATTAATTCACAATAAGGCTGATTCAACTGTCAATAATAAACGAATTACTACATTTAAATGCATCATAAACATTTTCTTGAAATATTTAATTTGTTATTCTAGCATTTTATTAAAAACTTTATTTCATTTAGAGATTTGGTAGCGTTTAACGTATTTCAAACATAAATCTTAAATTTTGTTATTGCTTTAGATCAGCGGTTCCCAACCTATTGTCAACCGCGAACCCCTTTTAAAAAATTACCTTTGTTGCGAACCACCCAATTTTTTATTTTAGGTATTCCTAATATATAAAATTGAAACCATTTAAAAACTGTAACCTGTAACTACTTTTTATTCCAGTAAATATACATAAAATGTAACTTAAGTATAACAAGAAATAAAAGTCAAAACCATAGATTAAAACCAGAGTCAAAGTAAGCTAAAAAACCAGCCCTCAATGAGAAATTTGTGCTTGCTTACCAGAACAAATAAGTTTAAAATCAGGTACAATACTTGACAAATTTAATCTTAAGTCTGGTTCCGCATTCAACCTATTTCTATATTTATTTTTAAGGTAAATATAAGTAGAAAAACTTTTTTTACATAAATAGGTGGTACAAAATGGTAACAAAGTCTTAATAGGTAAATCTACTAAAACTAACACAGTTTAATCTTTTCTTATACCCAACCAAAAGTCAAGCAAGGGTTTTCCTTGAAAATAATTTTTAAAGAACTGTCGACTGACAAATCAATAAGTAATTCTTTTTAAGATAAAGAAAGAGTGAAGAGTGTGTGCTTTTGAGATATTATTGTCATCAAAAGGATTGCGGATCCAGTTATTTACTTCTGGTTGTGTTGGAAAATAATCATCAAAAGTTATTTTAAGTTGATTAAGATGTTCAATCATGTTAATCTTGTAATAAAGTATGTTTCCGCCATTACCGTTTTTTCTGTCGCGAACCCCCAATTAGGCGTTCGCGAACCCCTAGGGGGTTCGCGAACCACCGGTTGGGAACCGCAGCTTTAGATGGTGTAATAAAATTCTTACTATCTAGGAAGGATGCAGCGAAATATCTTTATTCTCAGCAGCAACTTCTTCTAATGCAGGTTCAATTTTACTTTTTAAACGTTCCAAAGAAGTTTTTCCCCCAAAAGGTCTAATAGACCCACTATGCCCGCCCCTTATTTGTACAAATCTGTGTTCATTTTCTGTACTTCAATATCTACAATTTTGAACATTTTCAATATACTTACTAAATTCTGAATTTCTTCTTGTACTCCTTTGATAATGACCCGCAAGGGCCGAAACACGTGTCAGGAAAGTGACTAAATTTGTGAAACATAACAAGTATTTATTATTTTTACGTTTTTTAGTCATGTTTGCCGATTTTTACCTTAAAGAAATATTTTTCTGTATTCTTAAATTTATACAGATATGATTTAAGAATTGTCTATGATGTTGAGTTATTCTGATAAACAAAAATGTTATTTTAAACTAACTACATTATCATTTCTATTATATCTCGGTCTTGCAATTAAGAACTTGATTGCGTTTTAATGTAATAGTATTAAAATGAAGGTATTCAATTTTGGCCTGTAATAAAGGTCTTCCTAAAAAAATGACTAATCTTTGAAATATTTCAAAATTAAATTTCCCAATGCCAACTTGCACTTTCATAGATAAACATTTTACATAAATTGTTACTGATAATGTATGGCATTAGCCAAATCATACAAGTGGGACGTTTTTTGTTTTTCTAATTCGTAGAAACATTGGATATATTAAATATTAACTAATTGATACTTTGAACCATGAAAAGCAAACCGAAAAATTGTAAGTAAAAATAGAGGGTACAGTGTGACCTCGATAATTCGGACCTTCAGTAAACCGGACTCTTCGGTAATTCGGCCAAGCCTTATATAGATAGACTGTACTAAACTATTTAGCTTCAGTAATCCGAATTATTTACTAATTCGGATCACCGCGGTTTTAATTAGTCCGGATTATCGAGGTCTCACTGTATTTGTAAAACCGTTACTCGATTTTTTACACCTAGAAATATCTAAAGCCATACGTGAAGTTTTGTAAATACAATCGTACTGATTATGGACAAATATAAATGTATATGTAGATATGTTGACGACAGATAATTTCGTACACTAAACTGTGACACTGTAAACTGTAAATGCAACTTTTTTACCTTTATTACCTTTGTAACGTGTCAATTGTTATCATATATGTCAAAGTATTGTCATTATCTTATTTGATTTAAAAATGCCTCATTTAAGTATTATTAAAAAAGCAAGAATAATATGTTTAGTAGAAATAGTGTGTGTGTGTAGAGTACCTAAAAGTACTGTTCAAGGAATTGTAAAAAAATGGCGCTATCATCAAACACTTGAAAGGTCTGTTGGGTCTGGTTTAAATAATAGAAAATCATCAAATGAAGAAGACCGAAATTTGGTGGAGTATTTAAGGCAAAATCCATTTAAAACTGCAGTATCCGCTATGCACATAACAGGATTCCCTGCCTCATCTAGAACTGCGCAACGCCGAGTAAGACAATGTTCCGGATTAAGAAATCGAGCAGCTGCATCCAAGCCGTTTTAAAAAAATAGTAATAAGAAACAAAGAATTAGGTTTGCTATGCAATATTTACCAGAAAATGATTTTTTTTTGGCAAAATGTTATCTTTTCCGATGACAAAACTTTTCAGTCTACATATAATGGAAGGATCCGAGTATATAGACCACCAAATTTCCGATATGATGAGAAGTTTACTCAAAAAAGGCAAACCAGTGGACGTTTGTTTCTCCGTTAATGTGTGGGCATGGATAAGTGTTTACGGTGCAGGTGTATGCTGGAATATTGGTAGAACACTAAACAGTAGGATATATATCTTCAGATTTTGGAATATGTTTTTCTTCCTTCTGCCGCGATAATTTTTCAGCAGGATAACTGCCCTGTGCATACTGCAAGAAATATAGGAAACTGGTTTAGACAAAACAACGTAACATGTCTGCCTTGGTGCTCAAGAAGGCCTGATTTAAATCCAATTGAAAATGTTTGGGGATTGATGGTAAAAAAAATGTACAAAATAAATTTTAAACCACAGAATGAAATAGAGTTATTTGATAAAACAGAAGAAATTTGGGAAGGGCTAACTCCGGATTACACCAGAAGTATTATTTTGTCAATGCCAAGAAGATTACAATTAGTGTGAGAATCCAATGGCGCAACAATTAAATATTAGTATCTTGTTTGTTAATAAATTTACCTTTTTTGGCTTTATACTTTTGTAGTTTTCCTGCTGGTTTTATTTTATAATTTTCTTAATTCGCGGCTGTAATTTAAACACAAAAATATTTAGAAATAACCATTATTACTTATGGTAAAAAATCGTACATACAATAATTTACAGCTATGTACATAGCTGGTGTTCTATCCAGGTATAAGCAGCAAGGTGAGAAACCCGTTTTACCCAATTTTGTTGTAATTAAGTTATGTATGGGTGGAGTGTACGAATTTATATGTCGTCAACTGTACATACATAAAATTATTAATATGTAAGTTTACCTCGTTACGGAAATTAACAGAAATAAAGAAAACCTGTTTTTTTTTGTTCCGTTGCAAACTATGAGGTGCATTGCTTGTCTTTTAAAAGTTAAAATCTGGATTGTCTTATTTCCAGATTTCCCGTCTTTTTAAAATAAAGATTAGACATTTAAATGTGCCAATTTTTCTTAAAATATATTAATAGAATAAATAGATAAGTTCTTTTGTGGAGAACTTGTGTTATAACCTGACATTCATATAAGTCAAATAATGTTTAATCTAACATAGCTTGGCTCTGGAATAGATCTATTGCAGGTCACCAGCAGTCACTGAAATCATTGACAGAACTTGTATACAATCATTTTATTTTTAGAAACTAAAAGATGATGATTTTCTTTTACGGATCTTTACTTAGTTATGAAAACTCCCGTGATGTGATTAATTTAAATCTCCGTATCTATCAATTTGTCAATTGTACCATATGCTTTGAATATATATAAGTATGTAGTATGAATTGGTAGGTGCGAAATTTTGATGTAAGTAATACAAAAACGTATACATACGGATTGGTATATTTAGCAGTAGCATCGTTCAATAGGCATTTTCGGGAAGTCGATAATTGGATTATGAATTGTTGAATTTTTTATTAGGTAAAAATTAGGGCTGATACCGTGCGAGCAAAAATTATTTGCATCAAAGAGGGCTTGGATTAAAAAACGTAGGGCTTGGTTTAGATCACAATGATATGGGGACGATATATCTAACCAAATCTAGGTTAAAATTTTGTCAAATTCATATTATGACATGATATTCCAAAGTAATGAGTAATAAAATAAGTAGACAAATAGTTATTTATTTTTGTTGTTTACAAAATTAACAAAGTAAGAATATACAGAAAGAAAAAAATAATAATAACATAAATTGCTGAAATTGGCCACCGCCATGCTCCAAGCATCAATTCACACGTCTCTTCATATTTTCGAAAGTGTTGACCAGCATCTCTGGATAAATGTTACCACATTCTTGGATAATCCTTTCTTGTTCTTTTTTCTTTGCTTGCAACAAGTTATTCTGTTCTTACAGATGGTCTTCCTGCTCCTTTTTTGTGTTGTATAGAACATGTTTCCCTAAACACAGCGACGGTTCTTTTCAGGCAATGATAAAAATCCCCATTAATACAAGCAACGTTTGGAAAATGTTCGTGAAAATCGTCCATGCACAAACCCAGATTGTATTGCCACTCACCATTTACTCTAACCCCGTTACGAAAATACCCTTCAACCATGAATGTTTTGTGCTGTTCCGTAAAGCCCATTGTGTGAATTGTTCAAGACATTGGAAAAATTAGCGATGAATCAAATTTCTTGTAACGACTGTCAAAGATGACGGAATAACTGATTGATTGTTAATTCATCAGATAGTTACTGACACCCAACAGGTATTAAGCTCTACGGCTAAGCATTACGTCCTTAGATGCAAGGCCTTATTTGATGCAAATAATTTTTGCTCGCAAGGTATAATGCGCAAAGTAACAAATATCAATATTTACTAAAAGTTTAAAAAAAACATTTGTACTTTTATTAGAAATACTGTAATATCAAAAAATATAATAAAAAAAGTTTTGAATCTTTACTCTTCATGTAGTACGTAAAAATATAAATTTTAAGAATTTACATTGTCATTAAAAATTGGAAATGCATTTATTATTTTAAAAATTAATAATAATGTGTGTTTAATTATTTGAAGCTTATAAAGTTATAAGTGCTCAAGTTATTGACAAAAGAGATATTATAATTAATTTAATTATTCACTATGATTCTTCCAGTTTGAGTATCAAAACGAAAACTATTTTCGTTTGTGTTTAAAACGTATTTGGACGTTATTTTAGCGCAGATTAATGGTATATTATTTAACAATCTTATAATGTAGAGCATAATAAGCGAGGATCATTATAGATATAGTGTATTATGTCAAATACTATGCTTTCTCTTCAACCATCCATCGTATTTCATTTTCACTATTTTTAAAATCCATTCAGACCTTTTTATGGTAACGGCAATGCGGCGCGACCTGAATGACATTAGATAGTCCGGATGTCTGCGAGTGATTTTGATTAGATATTTCGCCGTAACTTATTTTCAGTTTTAATGAGATTAATTTGATGTTATAATGAAGTTGGAACACCAGCGGTAGGTAGGCCAACGGCTGTCTGATACCTCTGATCTTTATATTAATTATAAAAATTACAATTCGCTAAGGCGATTTTGGTTATTATAATTTGGTTGTTGCTCTCGGATTATTACGAATTCATCGGGTTGTAGATAGAAGCAAATAAAATTATTTATGCGTTATTCTAAATTCCAAAATATGAAAATAATATTTCGTAGATGAAATGGAAAAATAATTCGAATCGGCAAACGTTTTTTTGCATTGGAAATGTATTAAAATTTAACTGGGTCATTTAATTCCGCAGGCTCCCAATTTAGATGAAAAGAAATCCGAAATAAATGCCTACATTTTGAATTGAAATTTAGTTCATTTTATTAAAATACTTTTTTAGTTAGTTTAGGTAATATTTAAAAATATTTTTTGTAAAGACGGTGTATTGTTTATAAGTTTATATCGAAAAAAAGTGGTACACAGAATCATTTAATAGTTACATCAGGAAAGCCAGAAACGGACTTGCCACCATACGCAGAACTCAAAATTTTTGACAGGTGTCATGATATTGAATTAAACATATTATTTTTTGATACTATGAACTTTTTACTTTAAAAAGGTGCCCTGCCATTTTTTTCTTAAATGAACTATTTTTGAAATAATTTAGTTTTTTTAGCAGTTGACTGTAATAAATACTTATTTAAACGAAAATTCCATCACAAAGATTTAATTGTAAAAACTAATTTACTACAGTTTAACGGTACCGTGTTCGAAGTAAAATGTTTATAACATACAAAAATAATATTCTTAGCACCTTTGTTTAGGTATCTATTCCCTGTAAAAAAAATTGTATCAAAGTATACGAGGTACCTAGTTTAAAAATTAATACGAAAAAGGTTAATCGCTTGGTCCCCCTTTGGGGCCCGATATCTCGGTCAGGGGGCACGATAGGAAAAAAACCCTAGCCGAATATTGTGACAATACGACGATTTTTTTTTAATATGGCCAAAACGGAAATACAACTGTCCTTCCTTGTTCAAAAAGTCAAGAATTTATATAAAAGCCCAAGCTATTATTTATATAAAGAAACTTATTTAGTTTTCAATAAAAAGTACACTTAGAGTACGAAATAAAAGAAATAACCCAATAATTTTCTCAAAAAAAGAGCCTTCTTGTCCACTTCCGCACCTGTCCTACGTAGCAACTGCTAAATTGGATAAAATTTAATTGTTTGATCAAAATACAATTATAATAAAAACAATATATCATAGATTTGGTTATTCTTTCTACTAAAATATTCAATGACATAACCGAGATAACCCGCAATAGTCTTTGCACTATTAGCTTTCTAGGACTGTCACCCCGGAAAAATGTCCATTCCGCACCTACGAAATCCACACATTAAGACAGCGTCAGTTTGGCATCAGTGCGTTTTTTATCATTTCTGGTTTTGTTATAGTGTTGTGCGCCGCTTAAAGATATTGGTAAGTACCCGTTTTTTGATATATATTGGCAAAACAGTTAATTAAAAAAAGAAAGTAAACATTCTCACTTTCTTGCGTGTCCTCTCTGCACCGCAGTTTCCGTTTACGTTACGTATTTCTTTTAGAAAAATAGATTATGGTATGGTGCATTTTTAGGTCAGCAAAACATAACCTAAGAATAATTCGAATCAGCGTTGCCAGATTCTGTGAATAAATTAAAAAGTCAAAAAATGTCCATTCGGCACCGTCCGTTCCGTGCCTGTTTTACGTTGGTGCGGATTGGACAGTTGGGTGCGGATTTGACATAAATAAGTATTTATCGGTGCGGAATGGACAAATAGGTGCAGAATGGACATAAAAACGTACTTCTTAAGAACTAATAATGAAACTAACTATAATAAACTTTATTGTTGGCCGTGTCTGTTAATGGGGATAAAAAAAGGAAGTTGGAACTTTACTGGCTTTGCAGAAAGAAATTTTTTTTTCAATAAAATAATTAGGTAGGTAATCATAAATTTTTAAAATATTTACTAAAAATTATTGACGAAATTTGGGCGTAGTCTTAAAAAAATTTCGCCTGCGGCGCATTTCGCCTGCAGCGAGCATTTTCTTTCCCGAACACTTCAGTTTCACAATTCACGAGCCATCACTGGCATAGGGGCGGCAAAAATTGAATAGCCTACTAGCGGCAAATTTGTAAATCCGCCACTGACTTTTGTTAACGTTATGTTAGAAATTTTTTGTTTTAAAAGTAAATAACGAATAAATATGCAAATTTTTTAATTATATAAATTATTTATATCTAGGTATTTATTCGGTTTATATAAATTTGTTGTTGGTTCTAAGTGCGGAAATCTATGAATACATTTAATAATTTTATTTTGTAATTTCTTTAAAGTTTTTGGTACTATTGAAGTTGCTGAACCCCAAATAGAAATTAGATACTGAATTTTTGAATGAACTAATGCATGATAAATATTTTAAAAATAATTTAAAGATATACAATGACGAATTTTAAAGAATATCCCAATTAACGGAGAAATGTAAGTTCGAATATGTTCTACGTGTTTTCTCCAGCTTAAATTTTGATCAATATATAATCCTAAAAATTTTATGTTATCTTTGTAATTAATATTTTCCCCATTAAATATTATTGGTTGCTTCCCCATATCTAGTATTTGTTTGTCAATGTACATAAATGATGGTTTATTAAAATTTAAAGTTAATTTATAAGATTGCAACCAGTCAAATATAATTTTTAAATCTTTTTTGATATTTAATTGGATGTCCCTAATATTTTTAGCATGATAAATAATTGTTGTGTCGTCGGTAAAAAGTTTAATTTGTCCACATAATTTTAATTTTGAAATAGAATTGATATAAATAAGAAACAATGTGGGTCCTAAAATAGAACCTTGTGGTACTCCACATCTAATTGTTTGATAGGAACTAATATTACTTCCTATTTTAACGCATTGTTTTCTATCTTTTATATAACTTTTAAATCAACGAAAAATGTTTCCTCTTATGCCTAAACAGTGGCGGATCCAGGGGGGGGGGGGGGCAATGGGGACCGCCACCCCCCCTAAAGCCCGTGAAACATTGAAAATTCTTTTTTGTTTACCTGTTACAAAATTTGTGTTACGTTTTTCACAATATAAAATATAAATATAGGTACTGATTTATTTTGATTTTTTGCATACGGGCCCCCCCTTAGGAGTATTTCTGGATCCGCCACTGTGCCTAAATCAAATAATTTACATGCGTTTAAAATAAATATTTTTAGTTTTGCTACATTTTTTTAAACATTTAAGAATATTTGAAATACAGTTAAAATGATTGCAGTTTTAATTTTAAAATATTGGAATTATTTTGCAAATTGTAAATAAGTTGATTTCATACCGGGCAAACTCTTCGAGGCCATGACTAATTCAACATTTAACACTTAACTAGGTCGCACAATTTCCGAGTCGAAAATGAATTTAAAGACAAATGAAAACCAATAATAAATTTAAAATAATTTCCTACATTTTATATTGATTTACTCTGGTCGTTTTATTAAAAAATGTATTTAACCACGTTTTTATGTATTTTTTAAATTGTTATATCTACTTTAAATTTCAAAAATAAATGTTTTAATCAAAGGCTTATTTTTTATACAGGGTAATACATTTTGAAATATGAAACTAGGCTTTAATTTATCGAAAATAATTTGATTCCAAAATAAACGGGGTAAATGTTGTAATATGCAATGAAAACACAATTATATTATGTAGTATAATTTAACTAGGCCATATACTTGCGTATAATATCAAATTGAATGAAAATCAAATAAAAACCAGTAATCCGTATAATTAAATTTTGTGGTATTTACGGTTTTATTTTCAATTATCAAATTAATTAAATCGTTAACATAAAAAAAGAGGTATGCGCTGCGTTTAACTGAAAACAGTGCAAGCGGTGACAAAGCGCGCTGTTAATTCAATTGTGACTCGGGATTTCCTTAGAATGGGAATTCCCTGGCGGTACCGGAACTAGTTTATTATACTCTCTAAAATGCCGAGCTTGTTACGCTCCGAAATGAACGGTACGGTACCTTTGCTTTATCAGGAAGTACGTTGAGTCCGAGGTCCGTAAACAAGCTCTGGTGGAAAGCAGCCGTCGCACTAATATACACTATCACAAAAAATGTCCACGCCGCTATTTTGGACCCAAAAGTATCGCCCATAGCCAGGGGAGGCTAAAGCCGTCATTGACACTTCTTGACACCTGGGATGCACATGCACTTGTTCGCGCGGTGCGATCAAACGGTCGCGGAAACGGCCTGCTGGCCTACGCGACGCGATCAAGTTTTAAGACAAAACACGCGCCAACAGCAACACATACTTTTATATCGTGCGCTTTGGAAGGGATATATTATGGGTTTCTGGAATTATTGTAAACTGCTGCAAACACCCTTGTGCCTTGTCGTGCGGGAGGCTCATTTTCCCGTGCCCCGCTTTGCGAATTCGTTCATGCACTTCTAATTGGCAGTCACACTGTGGTTTAGTTACAGTAAAATTAGCCAAATTTTCTTTAAGAAATTACGTGCTGTTTATGTGCCCCATTCCGCCAAACAATTATAGTCTAAAAAAGGTGAGTTTCACCTAAGGTTTTTACTATAAAGCCCGACAGGCCGCTTTACATAGTCAAAAGCGAAAAATACCGTGCGAGCAAAAATTATTTGCATCAAAGAGGGCTTGGATTAAAAAACGTAGGGCTTAGTTTAGATCACAATGATATGGGGACGATATATCTAACCAAGTCTAGGTTAAAATTTTGTCAAATTCATATTATGCCGTGATAGGCCAAACTAATGAGTAATAAAATAAGTAGACAAATACAAATTTATTTTTGTTGTTTACAAAATTGACAAAATAAGAATATACAGGAAGAAAAAGAAAAATAATTACAAAAATTGTTGAAATTGGCCATTGCTCCAAGCATAAATTCCTGCGTCTTTCAAAATCTGCGGCTTGTATTTCTTGGAATACTTGCACTTTATAAGGAAATAAATTTAGCTGCTTCTTAAGAATAGTCCTGCATGTTCCATAAGATCTTCCCACTTCTTGGGACAGGCGTCTTATACAATTTGTTGGCGTATTTTGCAGTATTGCACGAACGTTTGCAACAAGTTCTTCTGTTCTTACAGATGGCCTTCCTGCTCCTTTTTTGTGTTCTATAGAACCTGTTTCCCTATACACAGCCACGGTTCTTTTCAGGCAATGATAAAAATCATCAGCAATAAAAGCAAAATTAGGAAAATGTTCGTGAAAATCGTCCATGCACAAACCCGGATTGTATTGCCACTCACCATTTACTCTAACCCCGTTTCGAAAATACGCTTCAACCATGAATGTTTTGTGCTGTTCCGTAAAGCCCATTGTGTAAATTGTTCAACAAATTGCAAAATTAGCGATGAATCAAATTACTTGTAACGACTGCCAAAGATGACGGAATAACTGATTGATTGTTAATTCAGGTAGTTACTGACACCCAACAGGTATTAAGCTCTACGGCTAAGCATTATTACGTCCTTAGATGGAAGGCCCTCTTTTATGCAAATAATTTTTGCTCGCACGGTATAAAGCCCGACAGGCCGCTTTACATAGTTAGAAGTGAGAAATGTAGGTAAACCCCTTAATCACCTAATGGGGAATAAAGGTAATAAACTGGTAAAAACACCTGTCATATAATTGGACTTAATAGACAAGGCCAAATAGTACAGTAGTACTTGCGGTAGTAAGGAGGTGTTTTTTTACCCGTATTTAACCTTTGTGGGCCTGTGTTGGGTTTGTTCGGGTTTGTTTTGTTGTTTTTGTTATGACGTTTATAGAAAACCATAACCACGATTTTAGAAAATGATGAATATATTGGGTTGTTTTTATATTTATCAAAGCGTAGAAGGTAGTAGTTTTCTTAAATCAGAACATGAACATGTCATGTCAGACGCTGTTGATTTTTAAAATGGAGTGGTTGTATAAGATACTTGTAAAATCACTATTTCATCGATGTGAGGTGAAAAATTAGGTGCGCGTAAAAAATTGTCATATAAAGTTTCATTTTACCTTGAAAATCTAAATGCGCCCCCGAAAAAAAGCGTTTAATTAAGAAAAAAACAAGATTAATTAAAATTGAAAATACAAAAAATTTAAAATATATAGTCAGTATTTTGTGCTTGGACGAATAAGTTAGCTCGTTTATGTGCTCGGTTTTTGTAATATATTTTGTTTTTGTTTTAGTGTTTCAAGTAATTAAACAATATTAATTGAAGGTAATACACCATGTTAAAAAACTATGGCGTCAGTAAAATAGTTTTCCTAAAGGTCATGATTTCCAAAAGAAGAGGACTATAAAAAAATTATTTCAGTCATTACTACAACCTATTTTATATTTTAAAGTCTACTTGGCTTTAAGTACAAAATGTAAGAGTAACATAGAGTATACATCACATCAGAAAATGTTCACATTGTAACCTAACAATGAAGATATATTAAAGATTAGAGACAAAACGAACTAATTTATTCTTCATTTATGGGCCTCAAAGATCTTTGGACTTTAAGGTTCAATCTAATGTAAAAAAATAACCTGCTTTGGCGTTTATTACTGACTTTCCTTATACCTATCAAGTCCATTTACAAGGTAAATATTTACTATTTTGTAACATCTCTTGGGCCTCTTTTGGAATTTCCGACTTTAAAAACATAATAATAAGTTCGAATCACTTTCTTTTGACCAAACAGTTGACTATTGGTGAAAAATTAAAATCTGCTTTCATTTTTATTGTAAAATTTATATCTGCAGTACCCATAGGTAAAAGACGTTGGAGAATAAGAATGTTTATTTAAAAGTTCAATACAGAGTGACTCAAAAAATGTATTTCATTTTAAATCAGGTACCGCAGGTGGTGCCCTCTAAATTTTACAATAAAAATGGGCGTAGATTTTAATTTTTCACCCCACAAACCGCCGCAAGCCCAAAAAAATTTGTAGCATTGAATATCAGGAGGAATTGGAAAATCACCGAAAATGTTTCGCGACCACGCCCAAATTTCGTTAATAATTCACCCAACACTTCTTTGTTGCATCCACAAATCGGCCAAATACCCCCTCTTTGGTGTACAAATAAAGTAGTTAACGATTCACTAGTATTGGTTCTTTAATTAAATTAGAATAAATTTGGTTGTTCCAATATTATGTTTTTTATTTCTTTCTTGATATTCTGTAATATTCATAATATTTTTCATATATTTTCGTTATAAACTTTCTATTAAAGTCCTCAGATTTACAATTGGTAGTCAGCCCGGTAATTTCAGGTTTAGTACCAAATTTCATTCTTTCTATTTGTAGAAAACTTCATTCTTAACTTTGTAAACATCAATTTTTGAATTTTGCGGAGTTTTTATATTATGTAGGTATATTTTTGAAGATATTTTCCAGTAGTAAAAAGAATCCTATTTTATGCCTTAAGGTTGAATTCTCAACGTCATTCAATTTATTGCCAACCTATAACCTATTTCACGTTGATTTTTTGAGTTTATTATTTTAATAACTAACATTTAAAGAAAATCAATATCGTCGGTACATTATTTAGGTAGTATCTGATATATTACAAAAATATCAATTTATTTCATTGCTAATTTTAGGAGAATTGTATAGTGAAACAATAATGAGTAACAATGACATAATAATGTTAAAAAAAATCTTATCCCATATTTTTCGCTATACAATTATCCTAAAATAAGTTATGAAATTCCTTGATATTTATTAAATATGTCAATTATTACCTATAGAATATCAAGTCGATACTGATTTTCTTTAAATTTTGTATAAAAGCTAGAAAACATAAATAAATCTACGTGAAATAGGTTATAGGTTGGCAAGCATGTTGATACTCCCACCTTAACATTGACCGAAAATTACTTTCATGGAATATTCAATAATAAAAAAAGTTGTCTAAAAAAAGATAGATAGGTACCGTGCGAGCAAAAATCATTTGCATCAAAGAGGGCTTGGCTTGGATTAAAAAACGTAGGGCTTGGTTTAGATCACAATGATATGGGGACGATATATCTAACCAAATCTAGGTTAAAATTTTGTCAAATTCATATTATGACATGATATGCCAAACTAATGAGTAATAAAATAAGTAGACAAATACAAATTTATTTTTGTTGTTTACAAAATTAACAAAGTAAGAATATACAGAAAGAAAAATAAAAATAATTACATGTATTCTGAGAATTCACATAACCGGAGAGGTGGAACCAGGCTTCATCCGAAAAAAATGTCAGGTCTAATAAATCATTTCGTTCCAATAAATTTCGGTTAAACCATTAAGAGTAATTCCTGCGTCTTTCAAAATCTGCGGCTTGTATTTCTTGGAATACTTGCACTTTATAAGGGAATAAATGCTTCTTAAGAATAGTCCTGCATGTTCCATAAGATCTTCCCACTTCTTGGGATAGGTGTCTTATACACTTTTTTGGCGTATTTTGCATTATTTCACGAACGTTTGCAACAAGTTCTTCTGTTCTTACAGATGGTCTTCCTGTTCCTTTTTTGTGTTGTATAGAACCCGTTGCTCTAAACACAGCCACGGTTCTTTTTAGGCAATGATAAAAATCCCCAGCAATAAAAGCAACGTTAGGAAAATTTTCGTGAAAATCGTCCATGCACAAACCCGGATTGTATTGCCAGTCACCATTTACTCTAACCCCGTTTCGAAAATACGCTTCAACCATGAATGTTTTGTGCTGTTCCGTAAAGCCTATTGTGTGAATTGTTTAAGAAATTGGAAAAATTAGCGATGAACCAAATTACTTGTAACGATTGTCAAAGATGACGGAATAACTGATTGATTGTTTATTCATGTAGTTAATGACACCCAACAGGCATTAAACTCTATACGGCTAAGCATTACGTCCTTAGATGCAAGGGCTTTTTTGATGCAAATAATTTTTGCTCGCACGGTATAAGGTATTAAACAAACAAAAATTAATTTAATTGAAAAATTTTAAAAAAACATCTATCCATGTATCCATCTTTACTACTTTTTCGACAATAAATGCTCAAAATGTTGTCCATTGACTATGTATTTCGAGAGGATTTACCATTAAACTTCTTAATCTAATATACCAGTGAAGAAAGACTAAAAGTGTATCATTTCTTTCCTTTCTAAGTTTTATCAGCATATTATGACACATAGTTTTTTAATATCTTAGAAGTGGTCTTTTTCTACTTGGACTTATTTACTATATACTCCCCCCCTAATTACCTTTTACCCAGATACTATTACGAAATTTAAGTAAATCAGCAAGAGAGATAAAAATATTGTATTTTTAAAACCAGTGTTCCTATTATAATATGATTCCCATATCTTTCAACTAGAACTGACCCCAAGCTGGAGTGTTTCAACCACTGTACACCCTGACATTTTCGCAGAAGTATGTGTAAGCAGTCGTTTCCACGATTTAAAAAGTCGGGCCTACCAAGAAGTTTTTTTGTGACTTTGTTTCGTTTCTGCATTGGATAAATATATAGGTAATTTATGCGGGGGTTAAGATCAAGGTGACCTTAAGGGAAAAGAACACTCGCTGCCCTTCTAATCTGTGGAGGAATTGAATTGATAATTACTTTGCCATAAAGAAGCCTCGAAATAATTATTAGAAACGTATAAGAAACTTTTTTGGCCATACCTGTACATTTGCGGTATTGTACCCTAAATGTTATTTCTGTAACTACAAGAAATAAAAATAGTTTAAAAAAACTAAAAAACACGCTTTAATAATTAATCAAACTAAAAAGCGGAAAATAAATATAGTTTTAAATAATTCTTGAAATTCTTAATATAGGCAGAAAATAATAATGAACGATAAACATTAGTATTATTGTGAAAAAAGCGTGGGGTGCTCGATATACGAAAAATATAGCACAAAGAGCCCCACGCTTTTTTTTTACTATAATACTAATGTTTATCGTTCATTATTATTTTCTGCCTGTATTAAGAATTTCAAGAATTATTTTAAACTATATTTGTTTTCCGCTTTTTAGTTTGATTAATTATTAAAGCGTGTTTTTTAGTTTTTTTAAACAATATTTATTTTTAATTTTTTAGTTTGAGATATTGAAAATTTTTTTTGAGTAGATTGAGCTAGATTAGTAGATTATTGTATTGTCAGCGGTTCTTGATAAGTCTACAAAATATAAATTAAATCTTACCGTTTAAAGTGGGTCAAAACAATACCCTCTGAATGTATTTCAGAGGGTATTGGTCAAAATCGGGTTCAAAGAAGTCGGTTGCAAACAAACCCGAACAAACCCGAACAAACGGCAAAAAATTTCAAAATTAAAAAAAAATAATTGTCAAAATTTTATTTTGATGGGTAGAATTTTTTTTTAAATTTTTCTCTATTCTTAGCGACAATATCTATACGACCCCACGTTTGTTTCATTACTATCGGCTATTGTAATAATTCTGACATATTGACAGGTGTCAAATTTTGACAAGAGAATTTTTTGCGTATTTTTTTCAACTTTCCACCGTCAATATACATACGACCTTATAGTTTTTTCATTAATATAATTTTTTTAAACGATTTGACATATTGACAGCTGTCAAATTTTGACAGGAGAATTTTTTGCGTATTTTTTTCAACTTTCCACCGTCAATATACATACGACCTTATAGTTTTTTCATTAACATCATTTTTTTTTAAACAATTTGACATATTGACAGCTGTCAAATTTTGACAGGAGAATTTTTTGCTTATTTTTCCCGAAGTCTCCGCATCGAATACTATATAATTTGTTTCGTCAAAATCGTTTCTTCGTTTTATACCTGACAACTGTCAAAATTTGACAGGAGAATTTTTTGAGTATTTTTTGCAACTTACCACCGTCAATATATGTACGACCTTATAGTTTTTTCATTAACATAATTTTTTTTAAACGATTTGACATATTGACAGCTATCAAATTTTGACAGGAGAATTTTTTGCTTATTTTTCCCGAAGTCTCCGCATCGAATACTATACGACCCCATAATTTGTTTCGTCAAAATCGCTTCTTCGTTTTATATCTCACAGCTGTCAAAATTTGACAGGAGAATTTTTTTGCGTGTAGATTATTGTATTGTCAGCGGTTCTTGATAAGTCTACAAAATTTAAATTAAATCTGACCGTTTAAAGTGGGTCAAAATCGGGTTCAAAGAAGTCGGTTACGGACAAACAAACATACATACAGGTGAAGCTAATAAAAGCGTGTTAAAAATTATCTAACTTCACTTACGTGGATTTCTCATAGACAATTTACCTTTAGATACCTACAGCTTATCTCCTGCGCAAACAAAAGTTACGTTTTATGGGTGAAAAAATACGTCCGAGCGCATGACTCGTCGGTCAGCTGTCTTCATTCGGGGAACCTTCGTGCATGCGCACAAACCTCGTGTTATCGGCCGTCCTACTTTATCGACAATAATCGACGCGCTCAAAAATACTCTCCAGAACCGGCTCGGCCGCCATTTTTGTTGTTGTGTTTTAAGGTTTCTCTTCTCTGCGGATTCCTTGTAGTTTTCTAAAGTTTTCAGCTATCGGATCGGCTATCGTGGATTGTGGGACTGGTGTTTAATATTTATGGATTTCTGGTTTTTGTGTTGTTTAGTTAGAGAATTGTGTTTGTGCTTTTAGTGACTCGGATTGTAATATAAACAATGACTAGTACTAGTTGCAGCCGTTGTATAATTGTATTATGCCCAAATAGGGGTAAAATAAACCCTCTATGGTGGCATATGAGCAAGAATTTAAATTTTAAAGCCCGGACCTGTCTATTTTCCCATTCGTCAAACGATAATGTTGCAGTGCGCATGTCTAATAGTTCCCAGTTTTGTTTACATGCGCGAGGCCATAAAACTGCCACATTCGTGATTATTGTTTGTTTATCTAAAGGTAAATTGTCTATGGGATTTCTATATTCTCAGTATCGACGCTTCCTCCGGTATACCTAAGTTAATGAGTTAATTTTGTGGGCATTTATTTTTCTTTCTTAACTATAGTTAAGTATATTATATTTTTTAAAGTAATAATAATTAGAAATTTACATAGTAGAGGCTTTTGGTTCGGCTAAACGACACCGTAACCGCAAAAGTCTTCGAAACCACAAATAGTAATCAAATTATCAGATTGTTAAATTAGACCGACCCAACACCTTTTTTCCTATACAGAGAACGGGAAACCCTGTTTTATTAGTTAACCAATCCGGAATGATTTGCGTTTACAGAATCGATTAGTGGTACTGTTGTCCCTAATGAGTTTTAATGGAGATTGCTATCGGAAGAAATTAGGGGGTTTATATTAATTTCATCATAATAATGACATAGTGAATGCGTCACTAGTATTTGCTTTTAATAGACTGTGAAGTCATCGTTAATCGTAGCCGGAAAGTCAATATTTAGTGCTCATAGCAGTTGTACTTCTGTTGCCATGAAATGAAAGATGCAAAAGTCCTGCTATACGGGCTGATCTATTGGGGTCTCTACACAGGGCCGTAGCCAGGCGTGAATTTTAGGTAGGGCCGTTAACATTTCTGGAAGGGCGAACTTATTAAACTTTTTTTTTTTAGTTTAGTTAAAAATAATAAATAACATAATAAATCAAAAAATATTCTAAAACAGTTGTAATTTTCTGTTGCCTCTTTCATAAAATTTTTTTAAAAAGAGTTCAAAATTTAATTTTTCGGTCTGTTTTCTTTCAAAGGCCAGAAAGATCAGGTCAGCCATCCTCTGATGTTCCATTGCCATACGTTGGGGGCGATTAATGGCCGTTAAGGTGGAAAGCGAGGATTCGCAGACTGCTGTAGGTACTCCATAGAAAAGATACGATGGTAGCAAACAGTTCGTATGTATTCTTAAAGGCCTGGCGTTGATTATATATACAGCTCATTGAATAAGTTGGTTGTTGTTTTGCAGGCCATATATAGTCTTTGACAACTGCTAAACTAAAATATTAGGGACATTCCAACACTATAGGATAAATAGTAAGTATTGAATAAACATTTTATAACGTAGGTATAAAGTTAAAATATCCAGAAAGGGTTATTGTAATACAATTGTTGTTTTTTTTCCAGGAAGGGCGAATTTTTCTCTAGGAAGGGCGGCGCCTTGCCGCCCCCCCCCCCCCCCCTGGCTACGGCCGTCTCTACACGATCATTATAACTGTCAGACTACTGTCAGTACCTACTTAACAACATAAGAATATCATTATAAGTAACGA
This sequence comes from Polydrusus pterygomalis, assembly GCA_963969555.1. NCBI lineage: Eukaryota > Metazoa > Arthropoda > Insecta > Coleoptera > Curculionidae > Polydrusus > Polydrusus pterygomalis. Next base: position 30,340,959 of record OZ018384.1, on the reverse strand, counting down.
ATGTTTGGTCATTTACATTAGTAATAGATACTGTCAATAATACTGATCGTGTTGGGTCCCCAGTCCCCATTTGGGATTAAAAAAATGCAAGCATATCCCCTAGAATAGACGTGAAAAATAGATGTATAGAGACAGTATGTACTTTTTTGTAAACGAATTATACTTTATTTTAATAAAATGTAATTATCATTATTATATGTATTATTATAAGCTAACTCAGTTTTATAAAGATACCCAAATCTCTAATATTTCTGGCATAATTTTTTTCTGCAGTATTAATGTGTGCATTGTAAACTACTTCCTCTATTATTTCATCTTTTATATACATACTGTCTGCGGATAGGGTTTACAATAGCACAAATGGATGAAAAATTTCATTTTTCGGGAAGAAGTCATTATTGATAAAAAGTTTTGCTTGTAGAAAAAATGCAATTCACGAAGAGAAAATTTTGATTTTTTTATACAGGTTTCGCAAAAACTTCAAAAACATGATTTTTCTCCAAGAGTAAACTACTTACCTTTATTTTTCATTTTTGACCAAAATGCCAATTAGAAAACTTATTTAGAATAACGTTTGTAATTTAAATCTTCGATTATTTGAGTTTTTTTAATTTTTAGAGGTAAATGGAAATTTTGCTGCTCAATAAAAATATTAATATAAAATTTTATTAGACTCTATTTTCTTAATGGGTGGTGTGTATCTTATTTTAAAATTTTAAATGCATTCCTACCATCTTTTGTAAAAACAAGGAATTTTTGACCTTTTTATTTTTTATTACTTTGCTTTACGTATGGGGCAAATTTGAAGTTGTGAAATAGAATTTGATGTGTTTTGAAAATGTTGACCTTAGAACAAAGGGTTTATTTAGTTCAATGTTACGGTGCGGGCGAAAGTTCTTACAACTTTGTGATAGAGAAATTTAATGAAAGATACCCTAACGTTTACGTCTCAAAAATGGGACTTCATAAATTATTAAGAAAATTTCAGCGAAGTGGTTCAGTTTCCAATTAAAAAAAAAACTATGATCACAATGACGCAGCTTCCCTAATCGTATTGCAGTCTGTTGCTGACAATCCTACCCTTTCATTAAGAAACCGAGCTAAGTAAAAAAAACTCATATTTAGTATATTTTAAAGGCAAACAAAATATTTCCATTTAAGCCATCTTTTAATCAAACGTTGGAAGAAGGAGACGAAGCCAAAAGTTTGGATTTTTGTCTTTGGGTCGGAAACAAAATTATTAGTGAAAACTGGGATTTTCATAAATTTATCATATTCTCCGATGAATCGACATTTTCAACAAACGGGAAAGTGTCTTCTGCGCATATTAGATACTGGAGCGAAAATAACCCCCGTTTTAGAATTCCTGCAAGAAGAAAGTAAATGTCTGGTGGACGATTTCTTATTATGGAATTATTGGCCCATACTTTTTCGAAAACACGTGTAACCGTAGGAGTTACCTTGAAAAAAATCTTTTACCTCTAAAAATTAAAAAAACTAAAAAAATCAAAGGTTTATTTTGAATATCGGATTTAAATTACAAACGTTATTCTAAATAAGTTTCTTAATTGGCCTTTTGGCCAAAAATGAAAAATAAAGGTACCTAGTTTACTCTTAGAGAAAAATCATGTTTTTGCGAACCCTGTATAAAAAATCAAACTTTTCCCTTCGTGAATTGCATTTTTTTACAAGCAAAACTTTTTATCAACAATGACTTTTTCCCGAAAAATGAAATTTTTCATGCATTTTTGCTATTGTAAACCCTATCCGCGGACAGTCTGTATATCCGTTTCTTTATTGTGTTCACATGTTAAAAAGGAGATTTCATCACAATTAATTTTATTTTAAAATAATCTATCGCATCACGTATAAAAATAAAATCCTTATCCGAAATCTAGTTTTGTAAAAATCTATATTTTTGTATAAATAATATGCATACCACCTTCAGGGCATACCTATAAATTTTTGCAGGTGTCTGAAATTGTTTTAAGTTCTCTGATTTTTATTTAATGTTACAATTTCACCACATTGGCCACTTTACAATTTTAAAGTTTTAGAAAAAGAAGCTTTCCAAACCAAAAATATCAGCTACAATTTTGAAACCATATTTTCTGGTACTTTTTCGGGAACTGTGGCGAAATTTTTTTGCTCTATAAAATTGTAAATACATAACCTTTGTTTATTCGATATTGGTCAGTTTTATGAAGTTGTCGCTTGGAAGAAAAATATACCTAAACGAATTTTTACGAAGAAATAAGTTTCTTCAACGTCTTTTTGGTATTCCACAATTAATGTAGAAAAGTTTTAAGAAAAAAATATGCAAACTAGAAGAATCTTTCAAATATCTATACATTTTAAAATTTAACATTATCATTTGTTTTAAAATTTTGATATCCTGAAATACTGACTCCTCTATTAATTTTTCATCAAAAATTGTTTTAGACTTTTTTGAAATTCCTTGTATGAGGGACTCGTGATACATATCTCAATGAAGCCACCCGCAAAAACGTTTTACTTTTTACTAGTTTCAATATGTTTTACACAATTGAAGAAATAATAACAACTATTCGCCCAAATTTATAGCGAATTGAAATTATGAGTGGTACATGGAAAATAGTTCTCGAAGAATATCCAAAAGTTTTCTGTGATGTTCCCTGGCACACCCATTCCAAGCAAAACAACATTCCTGAATATTGTTTGTAATTAAAAGCGAATATTGCGTGGCATATCGGACAAGTGTGTAAATGTTTTTTATATTGGAATACACAGGGATCCAAGCACAATGGGTACCCTGCGGCGGGTAGAACAAACCCCAGCAAACCCAAGCAATCCACGGGTTATGGCTGCCGGTAGAATTTTAACAAGGACGAAACGGCCGTCGCCCCGTCGTGGTCTACCCGCCCCAGGGTATCCATTGTGCTTGGATCCCTGTGTATTCCAATATAAGTTACACACTTGTCCGATATGCCACAAGATTCGCTTTTATATTTTCGCTGACACTATACCGTGCGAGCAAACATTATTTGCATCAAAGAGGGACGTAATGCTTAACCGTAGACCTTAATACCTTTTGGGTGTCAGTAAGTACCTGAATTCACAATCAATCAGTTATTCCGTCATCTTTGACAGTCGTTACAAGTAATTTGATTCATCGCTCATTTTTCCAATTTCTTGAACAATTCACACAATGGGCTTTACGGAACAGCACAAATTATTTATGGTTGAAGCGTATTTTCGAAACGGGGTTAGAGTAAATGGTGAGTGGCAATACAATCCGGGTTTGTGTATGGACGATTTTTACGAATATTTTTCTAACGTTGCTTTTATTGCTGGGGATTTTTATCATTGCCTGAAAAGAACCGTGGCTGTGTTTAGGGAAACATGTTCTATACAACACAAAAACGGAGCAGGAAGACTAGCTGTAAGAACAGAAGAACTTGTTGCGAACGTTCGTGAAATAATGCAACATACGCCAACAAATTGTATAATATACTACTGACGCCTGTCCCAAGAAGTGGGAAGATCGATCTTATGGAACATGCAGGACTATTCTTAAGAAGCAGCTAAATTTATTTCCTTATATAGTGCAAGTATTCCAAGAAATACAAGCCGCAGATTTTGAAAGACGCAGGAATTACTCTCAATGGTTTACTCAACATTTATTGGAAAGAAATTATTTATTAGACCTGACTTTTTTTCGGATGAAGCCTGGTTCCACCTCTCCGGTTATGTGAATTCTCAGAATACACGCATGTAGAGTAGTAAAAATCCCCATTTTTCCCCCACATTGCACCCTCCAAAAATTGGTGTCTGGTTATAGCTGTTTCCCGAAGAAGAATTGTTGGTCCTATTTTTTTCCATGACACAGTTACAGCACAGCGTTATAGAGACAATATTTTGAATCCATTTTTGGAGCAATTACTTGACGACAAACTACGTTTTGGATATTTTCAATAGGACGGTGCAACCGCCCATACAGCCGCCGAAACTATTAACTACTTACGCAATTTTTTCGTCGACAGATTGATCAGTTTTCGATCAGGCATTGAATTCCCACCTAGATCACCTTGTTTAACGGTTATGGATTACTTCGTTTTTCCTCATTGAAAGAACACTATTTTTATTTTTAAGACACCAGTCCCAAATTTAGAACAATTACAAGAAAGGATTATCCAAGAATGTGGTAACATTTCTCCAGAGATGCTGGTCAACACTTTCGAAAATATGAAGAGACGTGTGAATTTATGCTTGGAACTGGAAGCTTTGGTGGCCAATTTCAGCAATTTATGTAATTATTTTTCTTTTTCTTTCTGTATATTCTTACTTTGTTAATTTTGTAAACAACAAAGACAAATTTGTATTTGTCTACTTATTTTATTACTCATTAGTTTGGCATATCATGTCATAATATCCATTTGACAAAATTTTAACCTAGATTTGGTTAGATATATCGGCCCCATAATATCATTGTGATCTAAACCAAGCTTTACGTTTTTGAATTCAAGCCCTCTTTGATGCAAATAATTTTTGCTCGCACGGTATAAAAACGTAACGCAATCCCTAAAATTCGTATAAAGTTTTAAAAATGTGTCATGACTTTTTCCTGTAAAACGATTCAACCGCCGACTAGTTTACAAACTATTAAAAAATTATAATACATTTAATTAAACTAGATGAGATTTCGGGTATTTTATTTTTATACATGATGTAATATTTCAAAACAAAATACCATTACAATAAAAATGTTATTGACCGAAGACCTTACTTTCCCTGACATCTACCTTCATCATTTAAAAAGTAGTGTTATTCGCACGAATGCCGCAAAACTATTAATTTCTATGGGTCAATCTATGCTCAAGTCAAAAAATATTCGTCCAAGCATTTCGAATTAAATTTGATTTTTGTACATTTTTTAACACAATTTTTTAAATTTAAAGTACTTAGTAAGTATTATTGTTGTCTCAAAAAAAAGCTTTACAAATACCGTGCGAGCAAAAAATTATTTGCATCAAAGAGGGCCTTGCATCTAAGGACGTAATGCTTAGCCGTAGAGCTTAATACCTGTTGGGTGTCAGTAACTACCTGAATTAACAATCAATCAGTTATTCCGTCATATTTGACAGTTGTTACAATGAATTTGATTCATCGCTAACTTTTTCAATTTCTTGAACAATTCACACAATGGGCTTTACGGAACAGCACAAAACATTCATGGTTAGAGTAAATTGTGAGTGGCAATACAATCCGGGTTTATGCATGGACGATTTTCACGAACATTTTCCTAACGTTGCTTTTATTGCTGGGAATTTTTATCATTGCCTGAAAAGAACCGTGGCTGTGTTTAGGGAAACAGGTTCTATACAACACAAAAAAGGAGCAGGAAGACCATCTGTAAGAACAGAAGAACTTGTTGCAAACGTTCGTAAAATAATGCAAAATACGCCAACAAATTGTATAAGACGCCTGTCCCAAGAAGTGGGAAGATCTTATGGAACATGCAGGACTATTCTAAAGAAGTAGCTAAATTTCTTTCCTTATAAAGTGCAAGTATTCCAAGAAATACAAGCCGCAGATTTTGAAAGACGCTGGAATTATACTCTTAATGGTTTACCCAAAATTTATTGGAAAGAAATGATTTATTAGACCTGAAACTTTTTTCGGATAAAGCCTGATTCCACCTCTCCGGTTATGTGAATTCTCAGAATACACGCATGTGGAGTAGTGAAAATCCCTATTTTTTTGTAGAGTCCACATTGCGCCGGTGCACCCTCAAAAAATTGCTGTCTGGTTAGCTGATTCCCGAAGAAGAATTGTTGGTTCTATTTTTTTCCATGACACAGTTACAGCACAGCGGTATAGAGACAATATTTTGAATCCATTTGTGGAGCAATTACTTGACGACGAACTACGTTTTGGATATTTTCAACAGGACGGTGCAAACGCCCATACAGCCGCCAAAACTATTAACTACTTACGCAATTTTTTCGACGACAGATTGATCAGTTTTCGATCAGACATTGAATTCCCACCTAGATCACCTTATTTAACGGTTATGGATTACTTCGTTTTTCCTCACTATTTTTAAAGCACCAGTTGCAAATTTAGAACAATTACAAGAAAGGATGATCCAAGAATGAGGTAACATTTCTCCAGAGATGCTGGTCAACACTTTCGAAAATATGAAGAGACATGTGAATTTATGCTTGGAGCATGGCGGTGGCCAATTTCAACAATTGTAATTATTTTTCTTTTTCTTTCTGTATATTCTTACTTTGTTAATTTTGTAAACAACAGAAATAAATTTGTATTTGTCTACTTATTTTATTACTCATTAGTTTGACATATCATGTCATAATATGAATTTGACAAAATTTTTACCTAGATTTGGTTAGATATATCGTCCCCATATCATTGTGATCTAAACCAAGCCCTACGTTTTTTAATCCAAGCCCTCTTTGATGCAAATAATTTTTGCTCGCACGGTACATATAAATAGATAGATAGATAAATAGATCAATGGCGTGTGAAAAGGAGTAATATTTCTTTAAATACATAGATTTAAAACTTTATTGTGACTTTTCAAGTGTTACTTGAAAATTAAGGGTTCTAAATAAGAAACAAAATCATGAAACAGTTTTAATTAGAAAAATAAAGAGGAAAACAAGCCAAAACAATGTCCATAGTTCGCCGTACCTATAAACATAGTTTTAAAAAAACATCAGAAATATACAGATTATATTAACTGGGAACATAAATGTCCCGGATTTAATAGACGAACCCATATTATGCCTAATAAAATAATAACGGCAGCAGGAGCTCTGACTCACTGAGGTCAGTCGGAGGCATAACAAACTAACTAATTTTCTCGGAAATATTTTAGGGTTCGCAAAAATAGGTTGTGGGAAATCGCAAGTAATGTGTCACTTTTCGCGGCTACCGTTTTTTTTAATACTTTTTAGTCACCTCGTCAATTAATGATTATAAAAGATTTGGGTTTTTAGGGTTTAAGGGTTGTTGACTTTTAAGAGAGGGCTGTCTGTCATGCCAGAAATGCCTAAAAAACTAGGGGGTATTATAACCATAATTTATTTTTGTACTTAACTTTTCTTTTGTTATACACTTAGATACCTGATAGTATATGGAATACTTAAATAACGAATCCTTGTTTCCGTACGGCAATATTGTCGCCTTATGACGTTTTTTCTAAAAGGCTTTTTTTAACCTATACCACAATAATTGGAAACCCCGGATATGTCCATAAGGGCAGCAAAGAGATTTGAAATTGACAGTACTATACACTGAATTCAACACATTCAACCCAAGGCCTAAGTACTTGATGATGATGATGATGCATCAAAAAGGGCCTTGCATCTAAGCTAAGGACGTAATGCTTAGCCGTAGAGCTTAATACCTGTTGGATCCCAGTAACTACCTGAATTAAAAATCAATTCCGTCATCTTTGACAGTCGTTACAAGTAATTTGATTCATCGCTAATTTTTCCAATTTCTTGAACAATTCACACAATGGGCTTTACGGAACAGCACAAAACATTCATGGTTGAAGCGTATTTTCGAAACGGGGTTAGAGTAAATGGTGAGTGGCTGTGTTTAGGGAAACAGGTTCTATACAACACAAAAAGGACCAGGAAGACCATCTGTAAGAACAGAAGAACTTGTTGCAAACGTTCGTAAAATAATGTAAAATACGCCAACAAATTGTATAAGAAGCCTGTCCCAAGAAGTGGGAAGATCTTATGGAACATGCAGGACTATTCTTAAGAAGCAGGTAAATTTATTTCCTTATAAAGCGCAAGTATTCCAAGAAATACAAGCCGCAGATTTTGAAAGACGCAGAAATTACTCTTAATGATTTTATGCTTGGAGCATGGCGGTGGCCCATTTCAGCAATTTATGTAATTATTTTTCTTTTTCTTTCTGGATATTCTTACTTTGTTAAACAACAAAAATAAATTTGTATTTGTCTACTTATTTTATTACTCATTATTTAGTTTGGCATATCATGTCATAATATGAATTTGACAAAATTTTAACCTAGATTTATATATATATCGTCCCCATATCATTGTGATCTAAACCAAGCCCTACGTTTTTTAATCCAAGCCCTCTTTGATGCAAATAATTTTTGCTCGCACGGTAGAAGTAACTTTAGGCGGTACGTATGCACATGCAAAATTTCGTGTACATCCGTCAAACCGTTTACTCGTTAATAAAATTATTTATACACATCATTTTACAGGACAGGGTTTGCTATTTATCAACATAAAAGAAAGAGGTTTCTAAATGGCAGGCAGAGGCAGGCTGTATTTATTCAACAGTAGGGGAGTTCTGCCTAAAATGACATACCCTAAGCATTTTCGTTTACCGAATGTATTAGAGTTGTTTTATAGTAATTTTTTTCGAACTAGTAGTTGGATATTTTATCAACACACATATTTGACCTAATAAATAGTCCAAACAAAATGCTTAAGAAAATAAAATCAATTTTTTTCAAACTGGCTTCAGTATGTCATTTTATGCAGATATGTGGGTAAAATGACATATACGTATAGAAAAACTTTAAAAATATAACAAAAACCATTTATTAACTAAAGAACGTAAGGGGCGTTCATATTAACAATAAAAAAAAATAAAGAAAAATTTCCAACCATCTATAAGAAAAAAAAACACGAAAAACTGTGTTAAATTTTTTTGTCAGGGCAAAATGACATACTGACATACTATGCCGTTTTGGGTATGTCGTTTTACCCCGAATTGAAAGTTTTCATAAGCTTGCCCTTAATTTACATACAAGCACAATAATTGCATAAATCTATTATCAAAATCAAGGATATAATGATCATGATAATATCACCAATTAGTGCGGGTCAATTTGCCCATCGCAATTTCACATAATTCCGTCTAAATTTAATCGAAAATATTACATTGTATACTTAAATTTCTCTATTACATTCACTACAACAAATCCTTTCGGGTTAGAATGACGCCATTAGGTGGGAATGCAGTGGTGCCAACATAACCTTGGATGACACAAAACACAGGTCTCCTAGAGGCGCCAAACTCAAAAGTAGAGGAGTATGTCATTTTACCCAACTATGCCATTTTAGGCAGAACTCCCCTATGCGGTAAATGTTCTGGGTTCCTGACACTGGAATAGTCGACGATGAGCTATCTAGACTTGGAGTTTGTACCCCCTGCCGGGGACAATAGGATTTTTAATCACCCAGCTAAAGTTTGCATTAAAAAATTTGAAACTCAAGGACTTTATGCAAGAAGCCGATATAGCTATATTGGAATGGTTTGTAAATAGATAACGGCTGGCCCCTGTAATTGGTAATCAAAAAGGACAAGCACTAGCTGGTTAAGGGAGCACATGGTGTAAGAATGATATCAAGATATACCAAGTATACCTCTCAAGTGCTTAGAGGCACTGATAGAACTGAGATAACGGCGAGTCTTTGAATCGGCTTGGATCTTGCTTGGACTGACATATTGACATGTATAACGAGGTTAAGATTTAGAAGAAGTAGTTATAATACGATTAAATGATACCTAAGCAAAAAAGGATCGCATTGATAAACTTGCCAGGTTGTTGCGCCTCTCCTTTCACAACAACAACAACAACGACAACACTACTACTCTCGTAGTTTAACATTAGCCCTAGGTGTGTGCAAAACCACGTTTTGATCCATCAAGGCCTAATTAAGTAACACAAACAGATTTTCAAATTCGTATTTTAGTAGGTAAGCCTAAATATTTCTAAACTAAATTTTACTAAAGTTAAATTTGCGGCAACGTAACTTAACTAAAATAAAGGTGTTTGTTTAAAATACTTTATCCAAGTTTACTTGCAGCAATAAATCTTTAAAAAATTTGTACATATTGCTCCATTCATAAAAAGATAATGGCTAATATAAATTATAACTGGAGTTCGTGATTTAATTCAGGCATTCGATTGTTTTAATAGCAGTAGCGTTCCATATAAAACGTCGAGTTTATTTGGGCGCTCATTTAAATGGTTTAATATAGGTTCTTTAACTAACTGTGATTTGCAAAGGAGGTTATTATATACTATCAGCTGTATCTAAAGCGTTGTGAAATATAATTTATACAAAATACCGCCCATTTAATCGATAATCGCTCGGACCCGTCAAATTAGTTTTTTTGAAATGCATTTTTTTTTAATATATAGGGTGGATCATAAAAATGCTACGTGTATCAACTTTAATTTTTTTAATGAAACATAATAATGTGTATTTTTAAATTTTTACATTCGGTGGGGGACCCTTAAGAAAATCAATTTACTTGCGTTTCATATAAACCAATGAAAATACTTTAAGTTTCTTTTTAAATCGATGTTTTGAATTTCTCCCAGGTATGCCATTTGTAATGCGGTGTATGCAGGATAGTTTATGATTGGTTTTTCTGGGTAATTTTTGCTTAATCTATAACGTATGAAGATTGTAATTTATAGTTTAAAAATTCCCACCGTTGTTAGGTAGGTATAATAGTATACAGTGAGCTCAAAGAGGTTGGAATAAATTCGTTTAAAATTCAGGTGATTATTTTCTGGAAAAACGCTTGAACATGTCGATTATTATTTTTAATTGCGAATTTTTTGACATAATAAATGTGTATACAGGTTATCTCAAGAAGAACATAGACCGACAACATTGATTTTTTAAAATAGAACACCCTGTATATTATATTCTTTTTAAATTTTTCGATACATTCTGAACACTTTTTGGATAACATAACATATCTCCAAAATCAACGGTTTTCGATATACCTATTGACATTTTTTCTGGTACGAAAACTACAATTAAAACTGAAATCTTTACATCTATTTAGTCTATAATATTTACATAGACTATATTAAATTTTATTTAAAAAAAAAAATTTTGAAGTTGACAGCCACCAACTTCCTGGCAATATGCAAGTCGATCTTTGCATTCTTCCAAAACGTTATGGATTACCTGGGCCTCTATTAATCTAACCTCATGCCTTATTGGAGCTTTAAGTTCATCAATATTGTTAGGTCTGTTAAAGTAGGTATATATTAGATTTTAAATAGCCCCACAGAAAAAAATCTAGCGGGGTCAAATCTGGTGACCTTGCCGGTCATTCTATTGGACCCCGTCGACCAATCCACTTGCCAGGAAATACTGTATCCAAGTACTCACGCACCGGGCGTGTGTAATGGGCTGGTGCTCCGTCTTGCTGGTACCATAAGTTATTGTTGGGAATGTCTGGCTCATCTGGATTTGGATAGAGTACAGCAAGTGTCGGTATTTACTCAAACTCTAAAAATTCTAGATACAGTTCGCCATTTACCGTAGGTACCATCAAAAAAGATAAAATCCAGTTATCAACAATTCCAGCCCAACCATTCACTTTTTGCAGGTATTGCGTGTGGGACTCCATGATCCAGTGCGGATTTTCCTTAGCCCAATATCGACAGTATTGGCGATTCACATGTCCATTTAGAGTAAACGTTGCTTCATCAGAGAACACAATTCTTTTTAAAATTTGAGGATCTTCAATGTATCTGTTCATCATTATTTCGCAAAATTCTGTTCTTCTATCCGGGTCATCTTCATTAAGTTCAGGAACCAGTGCAGCGGTACCCTATAGGGATGCCATTTATTTCTGTGTAAATAATTCAATACGGTTGCTTGACAAATATTATTTTCCGTGGCAATACCGCGAGTAACACTATGGTGGTTTTCTTGGACAGCTTAGAGGACATTTAACTGCACATCTTCTGAAATCCTAGGTCGACCTTGAATATAACATGCCCCAAATCCCTATATTTTTTTATAATTTTACTAACAACAAATTGAGATATGGGTGCTCGGTTTAGGTACTTATTCTTAAATAACTCACAAACTTCTGTTTGAGTACGCATCCTATCTCCATGGCCAAGCATCATTAGTACCTTTATCCTATCTTTTTCACTTAACCGCGCCATTTTTACAGAATTACTTGAAGTTAGATAGATCTACACAATTTGAAGAATTTTTGACAAGAAGTAAATGTCTGTGCCAAAATAAATTAATTCAGGTAACAGGTTACAATAATAATAAAGAAATGCGCAATTAAAACTAAAAATCCACGGATCTCAGCATTTTTTCAGAAAAATATTAAAATGTCAATATATCGAAAACCGTTAATTTTGGAGATATGGTATGTTATACAAAAAGTGTTCAGAATGTATCGTAGAATTTAAAAATAATATAATATACAAGGTGTTCTATTTAAAGAAATCAATGTTGACGGTATATGTTCTTCTTAAGACAACCTGTATACACATTTCTTATGTCAAAAAATTCACAATTAAAAATAATAATCGACATATCCAAGCGTTTTCCCAGAAAATAATCACCTGGATTTTAAACGAATTTATTCCAACCTTTTCTAGCTCACTGTATAACATTTTTGAATAATACAAAGTACTGTGATCTCGCGAACTATAAGAGATAGAAAGACCGTTAAATGGGAAAAGTTTTAGGCAATTATGTTAGCAGTTTATTGGTGCTTGCGGATCAATTCTCGTTCTTTTGGTTTTTGAGAAATCTTGAATAAACTAAAATGTTGCATTTCCTTAGATCGATTGAAACTACGTTATTTCCCAATATTTTTTAAATCTGTAACACATTTCTAAAGCAACTTTTTACATAAAACATGCTGGTAATGACTAATGCTTTAGTTACAACGTTTTAATTTCCTGGAACCATCAGCAATTTTTGGTTTTCTTATGACCCTTTTGGATTTTTTATTTATTGTAAAAAACGTGCCTAAAACTTTTTTCATTTAACCGTCTTTCCATCTTTTATTTTCCGAAATCGCATAATCCTGTCAGCACCAATTTCGGGCATGCGCACTGCACACAATTTTTAATTGTGCCCCTTGCGGCGAAATGAGGAACTTAAAAGTAATTTCCAGCAATTTCTCTTGACCACTTTACTCATAAAAAAATCTCTCCGAAAGTTGTACGATTAATGGTTTCCGAGATAAAGCCGACGTCCTCGCTTATTTGACCACCCGGTACAAACATAAACTTTAAAAATTATTTTCTTCGAAAAAAAGGCCTAATTAAGCCTATCACAAGACAGACAACAATTGAACCTTTAGCTGTCCTGTGTTACCAAATTTATACCTGTTTAAATAAATTTTACTGGTGATATTTGGTGAAAGCCGACAAGGGCGTCCGAAGGGGGGAGGGGGGGGGGGCAAGGGGGGTGCGCCTTAAGGTGGGATTAAGATTAACGACGCCATTATCCAGCTTTTAAGTGTCAATTCGATTTGCCTAACTATTGACGATTCGCATATGCGCACTGCAGTGCTGTGTTGATCAGAGTAGTTATTTTTATGCTTTTGGCATACGAAGAAGAAAGACAGACATATTCTGAAGCTGGTAGAGCAAGGCAGATGTTACTCAGAGCGGTCATAGTTTTGTTTACCTTCGTGTTTTGTGCAATTACGGAACCTTTCCCGTTAAATTTTAAGTTAAAACAAACACATATTCTGTAGAATTCTTAAGAGAGATGACATCTAGATTGACTAGAAAATATCGTGTTACCAGTAAAAATCGTTGTTTTTACTTCAGTTCTTAAAATCGACGTGTTTACTGTCAAGGATTTTAAGGTAAATTGTGACAATTTTAGTACTTTCAAAAAACTGCGTTTTTTAATGTTTCTGTGCATTTATTAAAAAGAAAACACCGGCATACTATTCGTCAATGCCTTCCTAAACAGCCCTTAGATACTAATGATTTTTTTTTTAATAATTGCAAGGTTCCGGAAGTTACCCCTGCATTCAAGCCATTTAAAGTTCCTTTATACATGACTGACATTGAGAACTGTGCTCTTTTAACCGGTGCCGCGGTGGGGAGAAGCATAGTTTCAAACATACAGTGATGACCTAAAGTCCGTCCCCCCCCCCCCCTCTAACTTCTAAACCGTTCGGTATATTTTAATGAAATTTTGAACGATAATATTTGAGCAAGTCTTGCACTTTTTGACATACCAATTCAAATTCAAATTCAAAATTCAAATTTTATTTATTTCTCAGTATACAATAATAATAATACATAAAGACTTAAATAATACACTTTAAGAGAGATAAATAAAAACTTAACCCACTAAAGGCTACGCTGTGCGTGGGTACGTTTTAATTTATAACATGAACATTATTACATTGATCATAAACACCATGAACGAACTAATATAAAACGAATAAGCCTAATAAACCCTATCAAGGTTACCAACCCAAACCAAAATCGTTCAACAGAACCTAGCAACAAAATAGCACATTCTTGATATACTGTACACATACACTATACAGAGCAGAGAGTCAGCTCACGCATTCAAAATTGCATTCAACTATAAATTATACGTATACATATCAAATACAAACGATAGCAGTCCATTAATTAGACCATATGGTACAGGTTTTTAAAATCAATATATTGGTGTATCTGATATCTAGGCAATGAAAGTATCCATTTTTTTATATTTATTTTAAATAATGGAAAATGGGTTACATTTTTAATTTCCGAAGGTATAATATTAAATAACTTGGGACCCAGATAATAAAAGTTTCTCTGTAAGATTGATTTTTCTGTCCGAGGTACAAAATTTGACCGGTTGCTATATCTTGTGTTATAATCATGTTCTATCCTAAGCAACTCATTTTTGAAAATGAATTGTCTGGAAACGCATGCTAAGAAGTAAAGCTGCCTAATGTCAAATATACCACTCTCTGAATAAAGAATATTGGAAGGATAAGTAAAAGGTTTTTTGAAAATTATCTTAAGAACCGATTTTTGGATAACCTCCAAATTATGCACATGAATCTTGCTTGCCGCGCCCCAAGCTATAATTCCATAAGTTAAATGGCTTTGTATTAGGGAGTAGTAAAGAATTTTTAGTTGCTTGGTATCTAAGATTTTTGAAAGATGTCTCATTTTGTACAGAATGAATCTTATTTTTTTGACCGTACTATTTATTTGAATTTCCCACTTGACAGCTTTAAATGTCAAGATGACAGCTGGGACCGCTTTTGGAATATTTTTTTAAATGGAATACCCTGTATATTTTTACATTTTTAAATTCCACATAAAATTATAATTATTTTTTATTAAATGCATTATTAGTCTATACTTCATAGTTTCCGAGATATTGACTCTCGAAAAGTGACATTTTTGAACTTTGACAGCTTATAACCTTCCAACAGTACGTCTTAGAGCAAAACGGCTTACATGTCCCTATCTTCAATTTTTATTATGTTCCCAAAAAACTCAACTTCCAGTTAAACCGGAAGTTGATTTTTTTGGGAAGATAATAAAAATTGAAGATAGGGACATGTAAGTCGTTTTGCTCTAAGACGTACTGTTAGAAGGTTATAAGCTGTCAAAGTTCAAAAATGTCACTTTTCGAGAATCAATATCTCGGAAACTATGAAGTATAGACTAATAATGCATTTAATAAAAAATAATTATAATTTTATGTGGAATTTAAAAATGTAAAAATATACAGGGTGTTCCATTTAAAAAAATATTCCAAAAGCGGACCCAGCTGTCATCTTGACATTTAAAGCTGTCATTGGTATGTCAAAAAGTGCAAGACTTGCTCAAATATTATCGTTCAAAATTTCATTAAAATATACCGAACGGTTTAGAAGTTAGAGGGGGGGGGGGACGGACTTTAGGTCCTCACTGTATAATTTGTAGAAATTAGAGGAAAATATCAAATTAACTTTTAAGAAATACTAATTAATTTATTTGTCAATAACTTGTTTCATAAAATACAAGTAGGCTACGGAACTCGAATATACAGGGTTAGTTGAAATAACCGGTACGGCTAATTTTCTTCAAAACTACCAAGGCTAAATCAATGAATTTTGGTACAGGTGGATAACTTAAAAAATTGACAATTGCGACGTTGCCAGATTTTTAGTTTTTTCTGTAACTCAAGGAATGTTTTTAATTTCAAATGTAACACTAGGGGATGGTGGGGGAATAGCGGTCACTTAAGCTAGATTACTTATAATTAAACAAATAGTAGTGTTTTGCTATAAGTAAGTAGAATGGAAAATAGCCTGACCCATCCACTAGATCATGGTTTTCCATTTAAATCAAAATAATTCACCTCAAAAGAGAAGTTAGGACCTGACAAATGAGGTGTCATTGATCAGTATTCCCCCACCCTGCGGGTAATTCCTGTCAGTCCATTTTAAAAAGCATTTTATATGGCAAAAATCACTCTAGAATATATTTTTTTAATAAGAAAGGAATAAAGCACATCCATGCATTATAAAGTAATACTTATATTCAATACTCAATACTCAATACTCAATACTCTTTATTTCATGTTAATTACAAAATGTTTACATTCGTCACTCAATAGTAAAACAGTATATACAGATTAAAATACAATACAATTCTAAAAATCTAAAATACATAATACCTATCTGTTTTAAAATGTAAAATTTAAAAATTCCTTAAAAGAATAGAATACATTTTCTGTTAAGAGGCCTTTCATCTTGTTATAGAATGATTTTTGTGGTAGGTCTTTAATATATTGAGGAAGGGCGTTAAAAAATGTAATTGACCAGTATCCGGGACCGTCCTGGCACCTTCCCAGACACCAGTAGAGGGGCACTATGTTATTCTTACCACGGGTATTGTAAGTATGGATGCTTTTATGGGTTTGGAAATGTATATTGTTCTTAACAAACATGAGATTCTGAAGGATGTACAGTTACAGTGATGGTAATGTAAGTATTCCTAGAGAAGCAAATGCTTCTCTGCAATCATCCCTAAATCCCAGGCCTGCCATAACCCTTACTGCCCTTCTCTGGATTGCAAATAATCTACGAGCCCCAGAAGAGTGTCCCCAGGCCAGTATTGCATAAGATGCGTGAGAATGGAAGACTGCAAAATAGGCCGTCCTAAGGACTGAAGGCGAAACACATCTCGAGAGATTCCTGATGACGTACACACCACTAGTAAGCTTTTTAGCAACTGCCTTAATGTGTGGGTCCCACTGTAACTTTGTATCCAAAATTACACCCAAAAAACTAGCGCTTGTCATACAGTCCTCGCATTCATTCGTATCTCTCATCGTGAAGATCATTCTATTAGTCTTTTCTCTGTTAAGCAGGAGCCTATTTGAACAAAACCACTCCTCCGCCTTAGCCTGTGCTGCTATTAATCCCGAATGCGATTCCACCGCAGTGCTACCATCATAAGAAATTGTGGTGTCATTGGCAAAATAGTGAAACCCGCTGAAGCGTCGCTCATAGGCAGGTCATTAATATACAGTGTGTGTATAAAGTCTGGAAACGGCTTAATAACATCACAATTTACTGGCCGATTTAAACCAAATTTGGTACAGTTGTGTAAGAGGATCTAACGAACCGAATGACGATATTGGCGTTGTTGCCAGCTTTTTAGTTTGTCTGGAATTCGAACGAATTTTATATTTTTAAATATAACACCCAGTATATTTTTACATTTTTAAATTCCACATAAAATTATAATTATTTTTTATTAAATGCATTATTAGTCTATACTTCATAGTTTCCGAGATATTGACTCTCGAAAAGTGACATTTTTGAACTTTGACAGCTTATAACTTTCTAACAGTACGTCTTAGAGCAAAACGGCTTACATGTCCCTATCTTCAATTTTTATTATCTTCCCAAAAAATCAACTTCCAGTTAAACCGGAACAACTATATTTCCTGCTTTCGAGTTACATCCGGTTTAACCGGAAGTTGATTTTGTTGGGAAGATAATAAAAATTGAAGATAGGGACATGTAAGCCGTTTTGCTCTAAGACGTACTGTTAGAAAGTTATAAGCTGTCAAAGTTCAAAAATGTCACTTTTCGAGAGTCAATATCTCGAAAACTATGAAGTATAGACTAATAATGCATTTAATAAAAAATAATTATAATTTTATGTGGAATTTAAAAATGTAAAAATATACTGGGTGTTATATTTAAAAATATAAAATTCGTTCGAATTCCAGACAAACTAAAAAGCTGGCAACAACGCCAATATCGTCATTCGGTGCGTTAGATCCTCTTACACAACTGTACCAAATTTGGTTTAAATCGGCCAGTAAATTGTGACGTTATTAAGCCGTTTCCAGACTTTATACACACACTATATTAAAAATATATACATTACCAAGGGTTTCATTAAGTTCTTCTAAATGTTTTTAAAATATAAAAATTAAACAATTAAACTAGAAAAGAATACAAAACTTAGACTGGTATTGCCCCAATTGGGTTGACCGCCATTACCCAAAAGCTACTTGCAACAAAAACCCTAACCCTAAAATTAATCGTAGTGATTTAGATATGTACGAACGCAGGAATCATTAGACCAATTAATTCTGAGAGAGTATCATAAAAGGGCATGCAAAAAAATACATTATTTTTGTACTTACGTTTGTTTCAATTCGCCTGAAAGTTATAACAAAACAGAGCAAAAACTTTGAGGTTCAATTGGAGCCAGTACAATGGGGTAATCATAGCGAAACCACGTGCATTTAACTCTGAGTCTCTGACCGTTGTTTATTAGATGGCAGCACGATACTAAACAAAGTGAGTACCTACGTTTACACTGTAGTATTTAACTGTGACCGGAATTCCGCACCTGACTGCGATTCCCCCACTCCTCCCTACTCTTTTTTTTATTGAATTCGATGCCTCCCATCAACATTAGGTACCATTTCCTGATAGTATCAAATTTTCTCTCAATTGCATTTAGTTCTATGGGAAAAAAAGTTAATTAGTTACAACGCTAACTAAAAAAATCCAAACTATTTCCATTTAAAAACGTTTCAAATAATGTAAAAAGGAAGGTTGGTAGACATTAATGTACCTAATAGCATCGATAACGATAATAACAACAAACAACTACTAACAATAACATAGCTAGTAAAAATTACTTACATATTATAGTACACTACATTAATTTGATTATAAAACCGATAATATGCATTTTATAACCACCCTCCTGACTTTATTCACTTTCCATGAATCGCGAAGAAACTAACGTAAAAACTACGAGAGATTTAAAATTTTTGTTTTTATTTTGACAGTTGTTATTTTGCTAGTCACAGTCCCCAGGAGTGGGATACAAACACATACGTTAATTTTTTTTTTTAAATATAATAATATGTATAAAATACCTATGTAATATAATGTAAAATATTATTTTTACATTTTTAATACTTAGTGCTTGCATGGAAGTAGGTAGCCTTTTTAGTACCAATTATATATTATATTGCCGAGTGTATTGTTTTAGCTACAACCCCGTAAGTCAGGTATGTAACTTGCTTAACTTGGGTGCAGGTTCCATATAGACCCCTTTACCCTACCCGTAGACAATTTATTATGTATTTGTCCGAGAACCAAGGTAAAGACCGCAGTATAATGACAATGTGAAACTTTATTTAACAGATAGTCCTTACTGTTAGTTATCACGTAGGTATTCATTGTCGGTAAAAGTAACATTCATGTTTCATGTCGTCACAGTCTAGTCCAGTGGAATTTCCATTGGCTGAGATTAAAAAAATGATATCATTACATTTGCTATATTATTATAATCGATGCGGACTTGGACATCTTAATCGTATTAGATCATTGACGTAGTATAAGGTAATTTTACATAAGTTATTTTTTTTACTTTTCCAAGTGCTTGCAGTTTGGCTAACCAGTTTTTTAAACCCCGAATTCCAAAACTTTCTTTTTTAAAGTATTAATTTATTGACGATTATGGGGCACCATTTTTGAAAATGGCGGCTAATCAACCAGTCATCACATCTTAGAGAGATTCAGAGGGTATTTATTAACTTTGTTTTTCTACGACTTTTTGGCTCATCCTGTGTGCTTACTTAATCTTTATCCTACTAGACTTTAAAAACCCCCAAAACATTTGTATTTAAAACTTTACTATGCTGTAATAAGCAAGGGAAATGACCCATTTGTCTTTTTAAATGGACCGCCGCTACTGGAGGATTTACGAATAAAACACAACAGCTTAGCAAAGTTAACACTTGGTTCTGTAGAGTTAAATAAAAATTAAACCTAGGTATCTCAAAAATCCAAGACTGGAACAAAATATACAACCTTCAAAAAACATAAATATAATCTATGAATTAAACTCAAAACAAAAACAATAAAAATTAACACCCAATACCAAACTACCGTTTATACGTAGGAAAGGTTTGGAAAAATAAAAAGCTGTTTTTCACTGCTTACAGTTAGATATTTGTTCCGAATACATATTTTCTCTAAGAATATTACGTTGTTACAAAAACCGCGAAACGACTGCTGTTCCAAAGCTACATTTTTCACTACTACAAAAACTAGACTCTCACTTTTGATTTTAAATTTTAATATTTTATTTGTTAGGTATACTTTACCCTTTTTTAATTATTTTTAATTGGTTAAAGAGTGAAATAGAAAAAATGTTTTCATTATTTTTAATAAATTTTCTACAATTACATAGTGCATTTAAGTTTTTACACCGATGATTTATGAATCACGAAATGTATAGGTAAATCATCACATCATTATAGGTTAATACTTTAATGTATAAACCACAAGTAGGCCTTTAATACTGTTGAAACTAATCAATATTTTGCACGAAATTGGCATATTTTTTTTTAAAGAGAGTTTCCTTGAATAATATTTTGTAACAAATAAATAGTATGTAAGTAATAGTAAGTAACCAATTTAAAATAAACAAAGATTATAATAATATGTAAGTGCTCAAATTCTGTAAGAAATATTTTGTTGCCATTTTGTATATTAACATACTTATATCAAATCTATTATACGATAAAATAAAAAATGTTTATAATTAATAAGTATAAAAAGTATAATTGAAACATAGAGATGTTTGCTATACGAAACAAGTGGCGGATTTACGGAAAGGGTGCCAACACCACTCCCCCCCCCTTCCCCCCCCCCCCCCCCGAAATGTTTGCATAAAACGATTAAAACGATTTGAAAATTATAATTGTATAGAGTTAATATATTTTTTCTATTTGACGTTCATAATAAGTTCATAATGAAGCTATTTCGATACGCGTTTTTTCTTTATTTGATGTTGGTAACATTGAAATTGAAAAATTGACGTAAAATCACGTCTTTTGAAATTCAAAAAAAATTAGCAAAATCGCCCGAATTTCCGAACGCTCTGTATATGTACCGACTGTACAAGGATCACACAACGTATTCCGTCCAATTTCAAATCTCATATCGCTAAAATAACTTTAGAATCTTGTGGTGAAAATGGGTCAATAAATCAAAAAATGACATTTCGCAAAATAATTTTTGTTGTCCAGAGGTTACTATGATAAAAAATAGTATTAAAAATATAAAATTTAGACATAAAAATTTGAAGGATTTATTTTCTTTTTAAATATGTATTTTTTATTGAAAAAACTACAAATAGAAAAAACAGTATAAAGCACGTGGTTCATAAGGCGTTTTAGCGCACGTGTCAATTAAAAAACTCGCCACTTCGTGGCTCGTTTTTTAAAATAGACGCGTGCGCTAAAACCGCTTCTTATGAAACGTGTACTTTAATATACTATTATACCATTTTAAAACATTTGCCATTTTTATAGGTAGGTACTTATACAGTATGCAGGGTCCTGCACCTCACCTCCCGTCTTCTATAACTCACTTAATAATTAAGTTAGGTTTTTGATATTTTGCAGACTTTACCTGTATCTTGGTGCGCATTTCAGGAAAATATATTTTTTTATACAGGGTGTTCCAAAAAAGTGTGACGTCATAAGGATGTATTTTTTTAGATTACACGTCATATATTTTCTTACTTTTTTGGGTACCTCCTATAATTACCTACATACCCCTAAAATTTTATTAAAATCGATTCAGTATTATAGGCGAAAAAAAATAAAAACTAAAAAATATCAGTTTTGCACCACTGGTTTTAAAAACTAATAAAAAAATAAAAATAATACCCCGTTAATAAAGTTATACAAAGAAACTTGTTAAATAAAGTCTAATAGTCTCGCTTACCAAGTTTGACTAATACGAATTGTACAGGGTGTCCAAAGTATAGTGTCAAACTTTGCAAACTTTAAAGCAATTTATTTTTCTTATTTCAAGTAGGAACTCCTGTATCTTTTTATGTAATTAGATGCAGAATTAAAAATCAAACATTTGTCCTGATTACAACACTATCGCAATTTCTAACGCATCAAGACTTATTTGGAGAAAACTCATTTTATCAACTATTCCAACAGTCATTATTATGAATAAATATCGAAGGTGGCATTGAAAAACTATTTATTGGTATTAAAGTTTATTAAAGTGATAAGATACTATTTTGACTTTAGTAATCTAAAAGTTTCAAATATTTTTAAATTGTAGTAAAGTAGTAATTATTAACTGGAAATGATAATTGTGGATATGGTTATCCTTTAAAATTCGTTGAACTGTTCTTTCGTTTACATCTACGGCATCAGCGACTGCTGGTTGACTAACTGACAGTGGCGGCTTGTGCATAAGAGCACATGAGCACGTGCCCCCCTAGTTAAAATTTAAATTGTTAAAATTCAAAATAAAAAAAATCTATAGGTACTAGTTACCGTTTTGTGAATTATCATCACCCTATCTTTTACGTAACGTTAAATTGCGATATCTTTACTTTCCCTATTGTTAGATGTTGCGTCGAACAAAAAATTTCGCTTAAACCGCGGTGACTCATGCGCTTGAACGGCATAACGACCGGCAGAATACGGTGCCGCCGCATGATACAATAAATTCTTTCTTTGTATCATTGTGCCGCCGGTGCCAGAAGTTTTTAATGTTCAGAACGGCCGCAATCTTTTCACGAGTCGAGGAGCACGATAGCTCTATCTTTGTTTTATAGCTAGTTTTATTTTCGATCTCATTCTATCTTTATGGCACAAATTTCTGGTGATCATGAGGTTTAGGCACGTTATGATTAGTCAACTTTAAGCGAAAGTGCTCGTTTGTTCTGAATTATGTTTTCTAATTCGATTTTTACTCTGCTGTTGTGCTGCGCCAGCCCTTAGTTGGTGTTTTGTGGCGCCAGCTGGCTGAGCCTTTTAGTGATTTATGTAATAGTATGTCCGCGGTTTTACAACGGTCTCGGTGCAATATTTAAATAATTGCAAAAATACAGTGAGTTTTTAAAAAAAGTCATTCTCAGGGTTAAGTTTCGATGATAAGATTATTGTAAAGAATGCGGGAAAACCAGTGCCTAACCTCCAAATAACGCAACTAAATAAAGGTCAAAAACGGGACTTTAAAAGAGTTTTTAAGACTTTAGGAGTGCATTGTATGAAAAACATGAGTGGCTGTGCGGATGTGAAAAGCAGAATAGTCTATTTTGTTTCCCGTCTTTGTTATTTGCCGGCGAAAAGGCAGAACCGTGTTGGGTTAAAAGTGGTGTTAATCGTATTGGTAAGCTATTTATTTATTTTATTGGAATCTTTTTAAGGAAGGGTTGTTAAAAATATCGGCCAGGACACAAATGCACAATATTTTGATGTTTAATAAAAAAATTACACATACATGTCAGTACCTACCTATATTATAGGTAGGTATGTACCTAATTAGGCTCATTTAAGTTCATATTAAGCGATCTTTACATCTGTGAAGTTCTTCGTGAATTTATTCATGAAGTCACTTTAGGGCTAACTTTGATAATGTAAATGGTCAACTTGGACGTCAAATAAATTCGTGAATTTCTTCGTAAAATTATTCACGAAAATTTAACATGCAAAATAATCAGCTGATGCACAGTGTACTAAATGCTACCGACTTCACGAATAAATTCATGAATAAATTCTCGAAGAACTTCATAGCAACAAAACAACATGACCTTGAACTTCCAAAAAAAAATCCGTACCCCCTGCCGCGTTTCCCGTATTTGTGAACCCCCAGACATTCATGTCACGAGCCGCCACTGCTAACTGAAGGATTTTCTATAACAGACAATAGCACAGCCAATTGATTTTCTTTAGTTCGGACCCGTTTATTTCTCACTGGTTTTGGGTAGTTTACATTTCCCGTTTGTACAAACCTCTCTAATATGTTTTGCAGGCTCCTTTTGTTTGGATGTCGTTGTTCGGTTGTTCCGGATAACGCTGTCTGTAAACTCGGCTTGCCAAAATAGAGTTCTTTTCGCATGCTCCTAATATAGTGATGGATAGTACGCGTTGCGCCTATTTCATTTTTTCATGTTTTTAATGTTTTTTTTAAATATTTCTATGTTACTATTTTTATTACTAGTTTTAGTTATTTTTTAGATTTAGGTATACAAAGGCCGCAACAGCCCCCCGACAATCTGTTGGGAAAGCTGACACAACGGCCTATTAGTCCTTAATTTATCTAAAGTTGTGATATAACTGTTATTTTTTATCTTTTCTTTTTGTTATATATATATCAACTTTTGTAATACCAAGTGGACTAATAAACGTCTGATTATTATTATTATTATTATTATTATTATTATTATTATTATTATTATTATTATTATTATTATTATTATTATTATTATTATTATTATTATTATTATTATTATTATTATTATTATTATTATTATTATTATTATTATTATTATTATTATTATTATTATTATTATTATTATTATTATTATTATTATTATTATTATTATTATTATTATTATTATTATTATTATTATTATTATTATTATTATTATTATTATTATTATTATTATTATTATTATTATTATTATTATTATTATTATTATTATTATTATTATTATTATTATTATTATTATTATTATTATTATTATTATTATTATTATTATTATTATTATTATTATTATTATTATTATTATTATTATTATTATTATTATTATTATTATTATTATTATTATTATTATTATTATTATTATTATTATTATTATTATTATTATTATTATTATTATTATTATTATTATTATTATTATTATTATTATTATTATTATTATTATTATTATTATTATTATTATTATTATTATTATTATTATTATTATTATTATTATTATTATTATTATTATTATTATTATTATTATTATTATTATTATTATTATTATTATTATTATTATTATTATTATTATTATTATTATTATTATTATTATTATTATTATTATTATTATTATTATTATTATTATTATTATTATTATTATTATTATTATTATTATTATTATTATTATTATTATTATTATTATTATTATTATTATTATTATTATTATTATTATTATTATTATTATTATTATTATTATTATTATTATTATTATTATTATTATTATTATTATTATTATTATTATTATTATTATTATTATTATTATTATTATTATTATTATTATTATTATTATTATTATTATTATTATTATTATTATTATTATTATTATTATTATTATTATTATTATTATTATTATTATTATTATTATTATTATTATTATTATTATTATTATTATTATTATTATTATTATTATTATTATTATTATTATTATTATTATTATTATTATTATTATTATTATTATTATTATTATTATTATTATTATTATTATTATTATTATTATTATTATTATTATTATTATTATTATTATTATTATTATTATTATTATTATTATTATTATTATTATTATTATTATTATTATTATTATTATTATTATTATTATTATTATTATTATTATTATTATTATTATTATTATTATTATTATTATTATTATTATTATTATTATTATTATTATTATTATTATTATTATTATTATTATTATTATTATTATTATTATTATTATTATTATTATTATTATTATTATTATTATTATTATTATTATTATTATTATTATTATTATTATTATTATTATTATTATTATTATTATTATTATTATTATTATTATTATTATTATTATTATTATTATTATTATTATTATTATTATTATTATTATTATTATTATTATTATTATTATTATTATTATTATTATTATTATTATTATTATTATTATTATTATTATTATTATTATTATTATTATTATTATTATTATTATTATTATTATTATTATTATTATTATTATTATTATTATTATTATTATTATTATTATTATTATTATTATTATTATTATTATTATTATTATTATTATTATTATTATTATTATTATTATTATTATTATTATTATTATTATTATTATTATTATTATTATTATTATTATTATTATTATTATTATTATTATTATTATTATTATTATTATTATTATTATTATTATTATTATTATTATTATTATTATTATTATTATTATTATTATTATTATTATTATTATTATTATTATTATTATTATTATTATTATTATTATTATTATTATTATTATTATTATTATTATTATTATTATTATTATTATTATTATTATTATTATTATTATTATTATTATTATTATTATTATTATTATTATTATTATTATTATTATTATTATTATTATTATTATTATTATTATTATTATTATTATTATTATTATTATTATTATTATTATTATTATTATTATTATTATTATTATTATTATTATTATTATTATTATTATTATTATTATTATTATTATTATTATTATTATTATTATTATTATTATTATTATTATTATTATTATTATTATTATTATTATTATTATTATTATTATTATTATTATTATTATTATTATTATTATTATTATTATTATTATTATTATTATTATTATTATTATTATTATTATTATTATTATTATTATTATTATTATTATTATTATTATTATTATTATTATTATTATTATTATTATTATTATTATTATTATTATTATTATTATTATTATTATTATTATTATTATTATAAAAATCATATCTACGAGCTCTTCTTGATTTTAGTCCATCACAAAAAACAATATAAATTACTTATAAAAGCTTAAATAATTACTTAAAATTTACCAATATTTGAAATTTTTAGATTACTAAAGTCAAAATGGTCTCTTGTTACTTGTTACTTTAATAAACTTTATTACCAATAAATTGTTTTTCAAAGCAACCTTCAATATTTATTCATAATAATGACTGTTGGAATAGTTGATAACATGAGTTTTGAGTTTTCTGCAAATTAGTCTTAATGTGTTAGAAATTGCGATAAGGTTGTAATTAGAACAAATGTTTGATTTTTAATTTTGCATCGAATGACATAAAAAGATACAGGAGTTCCAATTTGAAATAAGAACAAAAAATTGGCTTTAAAGTTTGACAAATTCGTATTAGTCAAACTTGGTTAACGAGACTGTTAGACTTTATTTAACAGGTATCTTTGTATAATTTTGTATTATTTTTATTTTTTAATAATTTTTAAAACCAGTGGTGCAAAACTGATATTTTTGAGTCCTGTTTCCTTCTGCCAAACCGAGCCTCACTGATGAGCCGTAATAACGGCGAAACGCGTCTGGGGATGGGTTTGGCGGAAGGAAACAGAAAAACCTTTTTCGAATTAATATCTGTGGTCCGGCACTTATACCGGTTTTGAGGGCATCTTGCATAATTTTCTGTTTTTACAGAATAACCCTTTACGACTGACTTTTTCTAAGGTACCGTACTGGGACGCAAGATGTCGCACTGGGTTTTATAAATCCCGTTGATGATCGATCCTGACAAGTGATTTGTCTTTGAGTCCTGTTTCCTTCTGCCAAACCGAGCCTCACTGATGAGCCGTAATAACGGCGAAACGCGTCTGGGGATGGGTTTGGCGGAAGGAAACAGAAAAACCTTTTTCGAATTAATATCTGTGGTCCGGCACTTATACCGGTTTTGAGGGCATCTTGCATAATTTTCTGTTTTTACAGAATAACCCTTTACGACTGACCTTTTCTAAGGTACCGTACTGGGACGCAAGATGTCGCACTGGGTTTTATAAATCCCGTTGATGATCGATCCTGACAAGTGATTTGTCTTTGAGTCCTGTTTCCTTCTGCCAAACCGAGCCTCACTGATGAGCCGTAATAACGGCGAAACGCGTCTGGGGATGGGTTTGGCGGAAGGAAACAGAAAAACCTTTTTCGAATTGATATTTTTTAGTTTTTATTTTTTTTTGCCTATAATACTGAATTTATTTTAATAAAATTTTAGGGGTATGTAGGTAATTATAGGAGGCACCCAAATAAGTAAGAAAATATATGGCGTGTAATCTAAAAAAATACATCCTTATGACGTCACACTTTTTTGGAACACCCTGTATAAAAAAATATTTTCCTGAAATGCGCCCCAAGCCCCAAGGTCTGCAAAATATCAAAATTTTAACTTAATTACTAAGTAAGCTATAGAATACGGGAGGTGAGGTGCATGACCTTGATGTACCGGGTGATTCAATAAGAAAGGCAGCCGGCTATATCTCGGAAACTACTAAACGTAGAAACTTGGGATAAAAAAAAATTATGATTAAAGCGGTCATGAGAAAATTCTGGAAATAATTTTTAAGTTCCGCATTTTGCCGCAAGATTACTAAAGTCAATCGTCGTAATTGAAAAGTAAATTTTAAAATTTTACATAACTCCGAAAATTCCACATTAAGGTATATGTTTGATAACACCATTTTAAAGCTTTGACAATTATGCATCATTTTGGTCTTATGCTCATTGGCGCACCGACTTTAATAAGAGTGAGGGAAGCTGTTGAAAGTGTAAACATTTAAATCGCTGTAACTTCTAAACGACTTATCCGATTTTAGCAAACTAAATACTGTTTGGAATGGAAATGTATGCACTTTTACCAATCGTATTTAGTTGTCCATAATAGTTCTCAATAAAATTGCTAGAGGGCGCAATTTGTAATACTAATAGTTTTTTTGATTTTATCCCGAAAATTCAAATCATACGGTATAATTATGATACCATAATCGAAAAGTAGATTAAATTTGCTAGAAAAAATATAAAAACCGCAGCTCGATATCTTTGTTCGTTTCAGAGTTATTGCCAAAACAACAATTTTTAATACAAATTGCGCCCTCTAGCAATTTTATTCGAAACTACCTTGTACCATTGCATACGACAATTGAAGGTACTTACCTTTTTCTTCCAAACAAGCTTAAATTGAGTGAAATCGGATAAGTCGTTTAGAAGTTACAGCGATTTAAATGTTTACACTTTCAACAGCTTCCCCCACTCTTATTAAAGTCGGTACGTCAATGAGCATAAGACCAAAATGATGCATAATTGTCCAAGCTTTAAAATGGTGTTATCAAACATATCGACACATGCATCAAATAACATTGTAAGTGACATTTTTATTTATTTTTCTTTTTTATACAGTTAGAATTAGATCGACATAAACTTTAATATTTATAACCCAAAGTTATGTTTTTTAGCTTAATCGTTTTTTAAGAGCCTTTTTTATCCCATTGAATATGTATATTTTGGTAGTTTGCCAGTAGTATCATGGTAAAGCATTATAGAAAAGAATACTTCTTTAGTTAGCCAGTAGTATCATGGTAAAGTATTAGAGAAAAAAAAATAATTTCTTCACACGATTGTAACATATTTTACATTTTATCTCTCTATTCCTTTAATTTGTCAATAAAACAGTAAATAAGTTTACAATATTTTTACGCCAGATATTTAACAAAATATGGTAACTGTAATGCACTATACAATGATATAGCACGTATTTCTTTATATTTCTACTTTTATAACGTCACATTTTTACTTGTTTTGTTTTCCTTTATAGGTTGAAATTCAATAATAATTATAGTAATTATTTATGGTGTGTTTGGTATATTATGTTATATACTATTTGTTTTATTTTTGAATTAGTTGTTTTATTTAAGAAATACCTAATAAAGAACCATTTTTTAAATAACTACCTATTATTGTTTTATTGTATCATATTTTACAATGTTTATTATTCAAAATTTAGAGATTTCAAAGATTGTAAAATACCTTACTATAGGCTTTTCAAAAATATTTTTTCTAAAATTATGGTAAACGAGGTTACAATGTTATTGCTTAAAAAAGTTGTATTTTCTGAAAATTGTAAGCGACAAAATTATTGGTTATAACATAAATTAGAACAAAACTGATTTACTAAATAGGAAGGTATTGTAAAATCTTTTACTTTTCTAAATAGAAACTTCCTAAAATCAGCAATGGTAGATAGATATTACAATTAAACATACACCCAAATCTACCATGTCTTCTCTTCTCCTTTTAATGCAAGATTTGTCGCTTACGATGTTATTTGAAGCATGTATCGATATACCTTAATGTGGAATTTTTGGAGTTATGTAAAATTTTAAAATTTACTTTTCAATTACGCCCTCTTGCGGCAAAATGCGGAACTTAAAAATTATTTCTAGAAGTTTCTCATGACCGCTTTAATGATAATTTTTTTTATCCCAAGTTTCTACGTTTAGTAGTTTCCGAGATATAGCCGGCTGCCTTTCTTATTGAATCACCCGGTATATTGTACAACTGTAACGGTTTTAGAAAGGGCCTGGAGTGGGGGGTTAGGTTAATATTTGTGTGTTTTTTTCTTCTTCCTTTTATATTATTTTTATAAATATCTTTCACAGGAATTAACACTACTATTTTGATCGAAAAACGCGTATATATCTCTACCCCTTGCACCCTTGCCCTTAAGACGTGCATTTGTTTTGGAGCGTTATCTCCCCATGCCGAAAAGCTAAATTCGACTTTGACTTAGGTACCGTAAAATGGGGTGAATAGGATCAGCGGGGTGATTAGGATTGAAAGTTACCTTCGAATTTCAAAAATCTGTAATAATTGTAATTTTAAAGTGTAAGTCATTTCAATGTACAGATTTTAAGTAACGGTTGTTAAAAGTAATTTTTATGACATTACACTTAAAATAACTTAACACATCGTAGGCTAAATACCATGACCTAAAATGTCAAATTTAGCGGTCAAACTGTTGTCATATTATCTTTGCTTTTGTCTTACAAACTTCATATCTCTACAACTCTGCAGCACTTATAAAATTTAGGTAGGTAATATTATTTTTAGTACTCTTTTATATTACTTAAGATAAATTTGTGTGCAAAATTCTATACACCCTGCGGTTGTTTAAATGCGATACAGTCAATAAATCAATCAATGATCCTATTGACACCGCCTGCGGGGTGAATAGGATTTGTGTACAAAAAAATTCATATATACAACAGGGTACACCCTGTATAAAAACTTATACCACCAATTAAAAGTACCGACCTTAACTCATGTTTTAAGCTATTGAGAAATTTATTCAGGCAGATAGTTTTCAAGTTACAAGATTTCAAAGTGGAAAATTGATCCTATTCACCCCATTTTACGGTAATTCCTAATTTAGGATTTGCTTATAGGGTTACTTCGACAATTTACCTTTAGATAAGCAAACAATAATTACGAAAATGACAAATTTATGGCCTTGCACATGTAAACAAAATCACACAGGAATAGGCATGCGCACTGAAAAAAATGATCGTTTAACGAATGGGAAAATATACAGATCCGGGCTTAACATCTTGTTTTTGTGGCCTCTGGGCTTTAGTTAGATCTGTAAAGTTGAAATTGATCTAGGGGTGTTACAGTGGAACTGGACCTGTTCTTTTGGAATAGGTATCATCTGCCTATTCCGCGTACCTATTACCTATTACCAGGTACCTATTCCAGGTCCGTTGGCACTGTCACACGATTGATTCTCTGGTTTCATTGCTATTCCTTTTTCAAGTTGTCAGGTACAGGTACGATATAGGGAATGGAACGGCTACAGGTTTTGCCTTAAATTCATATAATATGTTTATAGTATGGCGAATTTGCAGTTGAGAATTTTAAACGTTGCCGTTACAAGCACATTGCAATGATTAAAATAATCTCACTAAATCAAGATAAAGGGAAATAGTAATAAATAATAAATATTTCTAAAAATATTGTAATAATTTATTGGGCAACAAAATATAGCGCATTTAATGTAGGATATGCAACCAGCAATGAGGAATTAATTAAAAAGACAACATATATTATGGTGGATATGTACCTATGCCTATTCTTCATGTTTCTTTAAATAATAGGCCTCCGTTACAATCAAATCTCCAAAAAAAGTCTGGTGCGAAAAATATTAATCTGTTACAAAAATTTATAACGAAATTTAATTCGAACAATCGGAAACTGCTGGCCACGCTGGAGTTCGAGCGGCCTTCTTTAAAAACTCGTGTCGGCCATGCAGCCGGAATAGCGATAATCGGCGGAGCGGCGTTTAAGTTTGACCTGGAATAGTTTGGACCTGTAATAGGTATTTGGAATAGGTTCGGGTTTGGAATAGGTACAGGTCCAACTAGGTACGAGAAAAAGCTATTCCGTAACATCCCTAAATTGATCATAATAAAATAAATTTACCAAGCACTATCACTAGGTACCTACTTCATACTTCCTACTAAAAATACGAAATACCAGGTATTTTACCTCTTTTTGGGCATAATAACCATACAATGGTCTTTACTAGTTATTGTATCCGAGTCACTAAACTAAAGACTAGTAAAGACACAAACACAATTCACCAAACTATACAAATATTACAAATACAAAAACTAGAAATCCATAAATATTAAACACCCACAATCGCAAAGAAAACAACAATAAATCATATGTGTGAAGTTAGCAACGTTCAGCAGCACCGTTTATGCAGCAAGGAATTTTTTTTGGGGTACGTATCAATTCCGCCTGTAGCGTTTGTAAACGAATTTTAATTTTTTTAGTGGCGAAGATTAAAATTCTACCATTTGGATTTATCGTCTTTAGTAAATTACCCCATACGGGTAGAATTTCAATATTCGCCACTAAAAAGATTTAAATTCGTTTACAAACGCTACCTGCTTTTCCAAGATTTTATATCCTGTATTTTTTTCCTCTGGTTTTTTAGAAATTCTTAAGTATACATCAATGTCACCATGCAGTAAAGTCCGCATCATATGGGATTTTTTTTTATTAATAGCTTTATTCAAAATTTGACTTCGGCATCAAGTTCTGCTTCGATCGAGATGAAAATTAAGCAAAAAAATAGTAGTCACTTGATTCGCATTATCTGTCAAATTTTAATTTTTTTCCAAAAAAATAATTCAAAAGTGGGGTTATTTCTGAAAATATCGAAAAAAGTTATTAGAAAAAGTTTTCTTAAATGCAGCTTTTAGCTCACATGCAAAATTTCAGCTGCATAAGATAATTTTGATTTTTTATCTATGTTTTGTAAATTGCACCACTTTTGCAAAATAAGACTCAACGCAACCTACACAAAACTTCTTAGTTTTGACAATGCTTTATTTCAGACACATTTTCTTTAAAGTAGTGCCATATTAAATGTGTGTCTTTCTACAAAAACAAAATTTGGCTATTAAAATTTGGTCGCATGTGATGCAAAGTTTATTTGTTTTTGACCCTGTAGGTAACTTCATAAAATAAGTATTTTTGAGAACGTAGTTTGTGTCTGAAAGTAATACACCTTAATATTAAGACAAAAAATAACACAGTGTCTTCAGTAAAATGTTTTTAAGTGGAAAATAAATTTTAGTTTAACAACGTAAAGTTTACCTATATTTTCAACGATTTAATTAAAAACCCCTATATTATAATTTATTATTAAGCTATGTCATAATAACGTTAACGTGAATTACTTTCAGATACAAACTATATTTGAAAAATACTTATTTTATGAAGTTACCTTATACAGGGTCAAAAACAAATAAACTTTGCATTACATGCGACCAAATTTTAATAGCCCAATTTTGATTTGGTAGAAAAACACACATTTAATATGGCCCTACTTTAAAGAAAATGTATCTGAAATAAAGCCTTGTCAAAACTGAGAAGTTTTATGTAGGTTGCGTTGAGTCTTATTTTGCAAAAGAGGTGCAATTTACAAAATATAGGTAAAAAATCAAAATTATCTTATGCAGTTGAAATTTTGCATGTGGGCTAGAAACTGTATTTAAAAAAAAAATTTCCTATAACTTTTTTCGGTATTTTCAGAAATAACCGCACTTTTGAATTATTTTTTGAAAAAACTTTAAATTTGACAGATAATGCGAATCCCGTGACTATTATTTTTTTTTGCTTAATTTTCATCTCGATCGAAGCAGAACTTGATTCCAAAGTCAAATTTTGAATAAAGCTATGAATTAATAAAAAATCCCATATGATGCGGACTTTACTGGTGACACTGTAGGTATAGCAGGTAATTTACCCCTATGGAGTAGTACTAATGACGATAAATCCAAATGGTAGACTTTCTATCTTTGCCACAAAAAAAATTAAAATTCGTTTACAACCGCCACAGGTGGAATTGACACGTACCCCAAAAAATGGTGTTTCATAAACGTTGCTGATAAGCATCGCTAAGTTCACACATATCAAGAAATCCACAGAGGAAACGTAAAACAACAACAAAAATAGCGCCGAGCAGGTTTCGGAGTGTATTTTATAAATGTCGCTAAACAAGGATAACCTATTAACAAGAGGGTTGTGCGTATGCCCATACCTGTAGGGCGGCAAGGCGTGTGACTGGAAAGCTGTGCGTGCGTACAAACGCATTTTTTCACCAATAAAACTTAACTTTTGTTTGCGCACGAGATATGCTGTACAAATCTAAAGGTAAATGTCTATGGGATACTTTCATTTCCTTTTTGGTATTATATGACTTTTACCACGTACTTATAGTTTAGCCTTATTACGCTAATGCTCATAAAAATATTTAGTTTGATTACATGAACAGCGTTCACTTCTAAGTACCTAGATACAGTTACGGCCATTAAATCTTGGGCAGCAAATCTGTCAGATTTCGACTTTTTACTAATGTTTGGTAATCATTAGTAATTACCAAGAGGTATCAGAACTTTTTTTTTACTATTTCGAAAAATTAACAAACTATAACAAATTCATTACAATACATCATATTATTATAATTAATCAAATTTTAATATTTTAGCGCAGCTCCCCCCTTGGCCAAGACAGAGTTTATCCTTCTAGGCATTGAAGTTACCAAAGCCCTTGCGAAGTCCCGATTTAACTCATTCCAAGCTTGTGCAATTTTATTTTTTAATTCGTTCAAATTTTGTGGCCTAAAATTATTCTCACCATTAATTTTTTTGACTAAAACACCCCAAACATTTTCCATTACATTTAAATCCGGACTGCGTGAGGGCGATGGTAAAATGATAATTTGTTCCTGATCCATCCATTACCTTACTTGTCGGGCCGTGTGAATGGGACAATTATCTTGCTGATAAATAAAATCCCTTCCTGGAAATCGTTCTAATACAGAAGGTAACATGGTATTTTGTAAAATATTCATGTATACCTCTTTATTAAATCGCCCTTCAATAAAGTGACACACACCAAATCCTTGAGCACTCATCCATGCCCAGACGTTTACAGAAAATCGACCACTATTTCGATCCTTTTGGGTAAATCTTTCATCGAGTTGAGTTCTTGGAGGCCTATATACTCTTAGTCTTCCGTTGTAGCAAGACTGAAACACTTTCTCGTCTGTAAATATTACCTTTTCCCAGAAAACTAGAGGTTCCAAGTAATACTGTAACGAAAAACCGACCCGTTGTTCCTTATTTTCGGTAGTTAAAAATGGCTTTTTAGCTGCTGGATGACAGCGTAATTCAGAGATTTATCTAACCCTTCGTCGAGCTGTTCTCACCGATCCCGGGAAGTTTATTTCTATTTTAGCCCTTACAATGGATTTAAAAGGTTGGTCCCTTAATATGTTAACCAAATTGTTATCCTGTTCTTCATATTGGATTGTTTGGGACCATCACCACTTCCAGGTTAAATTCGACTTGGTTACTGTCACCCCAAGACAAAATTTCTTCCAGGTCTTTATTGAGGCGTGATACCTCATGTTGTCTGCGAAGATGTGCGTCAGTAGCCGATGTTTGAGGTTTCAAAGTAAAAGATGAGATAAGTGTGCTGTCGTCAGCAAAGCAATATAATGGATTTTCTGTTTTCGCTAGAAGGTCGTTAATGTACAGTAAGAAGAGAGTGGGAGATAATATGGACCCTTGAGGAACACCAGCATTGATGGTGAAGGTGTCTGAGAGAAACCCGTCAATCGCCACTTGCAGAGAGCGGTCCTTGAGGAAGCTAGACAACCATGAACAAAATCGACCGGGCATACCATAAGAACGCAGTTTACTTAGGAGCCCCTCGTGCCAGACACGGTCAAAGGCTTTAGAGATGTCCAGTGCAATAGCCCGGGACTCCCCATGATGTTCGATTGCGTTGCTCCAAAGATGAGTGACATAGGCTAGCAGGTCTCCTGTTGATCTGGACTTACGAAAACCATACTGATGGTCGCTGATAATTTTAAGGCCTTCCAGGTATTTTATAAGTTGTTGGTTAATAGCTTTCTCCATCACCTTTGATATAACTGAAAGCAATGCGACTGGTCGATAGTTGTTTGGCAGGGTTTTCTTGCCTTTCTTTGGTATAGGCTGGACTCGCGCCTTTTTCCAGCAAGATGGAAATATTCCTTTTTTGTAGGATAAGTTAAAAAGTCTACAAAATACTGGTGTAAGTTCATCGGCGCATTTCTTGAGCACTATAATAGGAATTTCATCTGGACCAGAAGCTTTTTTGGCATCGAGCCCCTTCAGAGTTCGTTTGACAGGACGCTGACGGAATACGATATCAGTCATTTCCGATCGAACTGCTGGAATGTTCGGGGGAGTAAGTTCGCTTTATCTTCAGCCGTGGTTGCTATTGTGCCGTCAGAACGTGTTAGCGGTGGAATATTTGATTTGGTAAAATTTTGACTGACGGCCTTAGCGACTGACCAAAAGGACCTAGATCCGTTAGGACTGGTGAGAAGTTTATTTTTGATCCTCATGTTGTGAGCCTCTTTGTTTTGATCTATCGTTTGCTTGCACTGGTTTCGAGCGGTAACAAAGATGGTGCGATTCACATCGGTAGGATTTTTACGCCATTGTCGGTAAGCTAGATTTTTAGCTCTGACAGCACGCTCGCAGTTCTTGCTAAACCAGGGCTTGCCATTTGAAGGGCGCTTCTTGGAGAAAGGAATAAAGGCTTCCATGCCAGTAAGAATGACATCGGAGACCTCTTGAGCACAAGCGGATGGATCATCTGAAGAGAAGCATACTTCCAGCCAAGGAAAAGTGCGAAAATGGTCCCTTAGGTCTTCCCATAACTAGCTGATGTGTAGTGCCAAATTTTACGAGGTTTAGGAGGTTGTTCAGAACAAATTGGCAGCTCGCTTAGAGTTGAAATAAGTTTGTGATCGGAAGATCCTAATGGAGGATGAACGGTGACTGTGTATAGGTCAGGGTTGGATGTCAAAAAGAGATCTAAAAGACTAGCAAAATCTCCATCTCGGTCTGGAATTCGCGTTGGTTCTTCCACGAGTTGAGTTAGACCAGAACTGATCGCAAAAGATTCCGCCTCACGACCCTGTTCATCGTTGGTATTTGAGTATTTGAGCCAGTTGATATTGTGGACGTTAAAGTCACCAAAGATAGCGACTTCGGCATTAGGATGGTTGGTTTGCAAGAAGTCAATTGTGTTTGCTAGTGACGAGAAGAGTGCTCTGTAATGGGTGTCACTTGGAGGACGGTAAAGGCAGCAGATAAACTTGGTGATTTTCTGCGTTGATATTTTAAACCACATTACATCAAACTCTGCTGGTTCAAGTGTGTCCTCTCGTTGGCAGCAAAGATCATCTCGGATAAAGAGACAGACCCCAAAGTTGCGTCTAAATCGGAAATGAAAATCGTATCCAGGATATAAATAGCTGACGGTGTTCGTTGACGATCTGACCTTTGTCTCGGTCAGTGCGAGCACATGGGGCTTGGATGTTTGTAAGTGCTGGTGGACTGAATTGATGTTGGTATTAAGCCCTCTGATATTGCAGAAATCAATTTTGAAGCTGCTGTTTTTGGGTGTGTCAGCAACTGTAGGTGCCACACTATTTCTCCGTTGAGTGTTGTTAGGGGAACCCAATATATTGTCGGAGACAGTGGATGTTCGGTTAGTATCGCTTGATGAGGCCACAGGATCAGCCCCCACCCGGAGATCCGATCGGGGGGCGAGTTTACCTCCGGAGTATTTTGGTCCTGGAGCTTCCATCATGCTTTTTCTTCCCACCCTGGAAACCGGGAACATCGGCACAGCGACGAAACGTTGACTCAAAGAATAACTCAAGAGCAACTTCACGCCGCCTAAGCCGATGCAATGGTATCTCACCGGGCGATGCCGGGTGGGCCAGCATCTACCATTTGGTAAATTGAAAGCACTTGTGATGAAATTGTATTAGGGATATCTTCTAGATATTGAAGATGCAGGACTTGACTTATATCGTAAATATCCTTATCAGAAAGAGAAGGATCTCGTAAAACGTTGGGGAACAAAACGCGAAAATAAGAACAAATTTTGTACAGGCCAGAACTTCGATTTTTTAATTGAGCTGTAATTATATTTATAGTTTTAAAAAACACATTTATTCTAAACCAATCATCACATTGTTTGAACTTGATAATGGTTATTAATCATCAAAAATTATTTTTGGTCTTGATATCCTTTTGTTTTCGAATTTAGAAGTAGTGCCCCGTTGCCTAGCCAAAATAAGAGAGTCCGTTTTAATTATTACTTACGTCAAAATTATTTCTCATTTGATTTATGATTTCAGTGGCGGTGGTAAACATTTTAGACTCAGTTTCAATATTTTGCTCTTTTTTTTTTGTAAAAGTTTTGTCAAAGCATCAATATTCTTTAAAATTTTATTTTGAAAAACAATAAGAAAAACGGTTTCAAATTTTTCCAAGTGTTTTCTTAACGACTTTGCTTCATTAACTTCCGCTTTATTTGTAGAGGTTAAAATTATTTTTGCCAGCGTTTTTAAAATATCCACATAATATCTAAAACGAAGAGCTTCTAATGCATCGTGTCTCGATGACCATCGGGTGACAATTTTTTAAAAGTTATTTTGGCATTACTAACACTTTGCAAAAGTGCCCACCGTTTAATGCTTTGTCCAAAAAAAATATAGACACTTTCAACTAAATCGTAGAAATTCCTAATTTCTCTTATCCAAGTTCAATAATCGCCGACACACATACCCCTTTAAACTAAATGCCGGTATTGCGAATTGCGGTTTAATAAAAACACAAAAAAAAATAAAGGCCGTTTTTATGTGATTATTTCAGTTACTATCTATAAAAGTATTAAGCAGAGTAGTTTTGCGGATACGATTCCGGAGTATTGCATTTTTTTTCTATAAGAACATTTTGTTTGGCATTTTTATGTTCTTGTGGCTCCGGTCCCGGGCCCTTTTTTAGCCCGGGCCCGTGTGCTTCGCACACATTGAACACCGGTAGTTCCGCCACTGCTTCTTTCCAAGGAATGCGTTTCTTGCCACTTTGTTTTGAAAAAAATGAACCGTACTCTTTGGGATGTTAAGCCTTTCTGAAACTTCCCTTTCAGACCAACCTTCCTGTTCAATATAATGAATTATTAAAACTTTCTGCTGGGTCGTTAAATTTGGCATTTTTCATAAATTAAAACTGTGACATTTATTCTATAATGACATTTTTAATAGATACTTATTTGTTCAACAGGTATTACAGCTATACTTATAGTAAAATGAGGTGTATGTGTAAATGTTACAAAGCTAAAAAGGTTCTGCCAAAGATTTAATGGCTGTAACTGTACCTACCAAATAGAAATGCTTTTTTAAAACATTATAAAAATATTATACCACGTAGGTACTGGTTCTTAGATTTTCTTGTTACAATAATTATTTGCGTGAAATTTGCGGAGAGTCTCCATTGCTATAGTCACACGGATCCAAAGAATTAGAACAAATTTAATAGAAACAAAATTGGATGATTCATTTATTATATCGTCAATGATATTTGCAAGTCAGTTTGGGAAAGCTTTACCTATTTTTTATGGGTAAATCATAATGACGCAATACAAAATAGAATGTGATCTACCGGAAATTATTTATCTAAAATATAAACTGCTCAAAAAAGGTTAAGGTCGGGTCCCCACGAGCGTAAATTTGACAGCGTACCTATTCTCTAAGAGGTGATTGGTTTATAAGTCGTCATTTTTAAAAATTGCACCGTTATCGACCGACGTTACACTTCCGATGCCATATTTTTGCCCATAGGGAGTATAAGTCCGCATGGGCGTAAAATTTAGCTTATTATCCAATAAGTTAACAGCAACATATACTAACCTATTTAAAATTCATCAGTTTAAGTATATGCTTCGAAATTTAGGTTATTTTAAAACCAAATTCGATTAAATACTATCGACTTGGAATCCATAAAGCCCCAGGAATCTTCAGCGGCGAAAATAAATGGGTGCAGAGGTTTCACCTTCAACAAGCCTGGTGGTGAAAGTCCGCATCATATGGGATTTTTTTTTATTAATAGCTTTATTCGAAATTTGACTTTGGCATCAAGTTCTGCTTCGATCAAGATGAAAATTAAGCAAAAATATAGTAGTCACGTGATTCGCATTATGTATCTGTCAAATTTTAATTTTTTCCAGAAAATAATTCAAAAGTGGGGTTATTTCTAAAAGTATCCAAAAAAGTGATTTGAAAAAGTTTTTTTAAATGCAGTCTAGCCCACATGCAAAATTTCAGCTGCATAAGATAATTTTGATTTTTTACCCATATTTTGT
The DNA here is from genome assembly GCA_963969555.1 of Polydrusus pterygomalis. NCBI lineage: Eukaryota > Metazoa > Arthropoda > Insecta > Coleoptera > Curculionidae > Polydrusus > Polydrusus pterygomalis. The sequence continues at coordinate 30,300,221 of OZ018384.1, read as the reverse complement.
AAATTGCACCACTTTTGCAAAATAAGACTCGACGCAACCTACATAAAACTTCTTAGTTTTGACAGTGCTTTATTTCAGATACATTTTCTTTAAAGTAGCGCCATATTAAATGTGTGTTTTTCTACAAAATCAAAATTGGGCTATTAAAATTTGGTCGCATGTGATGCAAAGTTTATTTCTTTTTGACCCTGTATAAGGTAACTTCATAAAATAAGTATTTTTGAATACGTAGTTTGTGTCTGAAAGTAGTACACCTTAATATTAAAACAAAAAAGAACACAGAGTCATCAGTAAAGTGTTCATTAGGTGGAAAATAAATTTTAGTGGTGGGTAAAAAATTAAAATAATCTTATGCAACTGAAACTTTGCAAGTTGGCTAGAAACTGCATTAAAAAAAACTTTTTCTAATAACTTTTTTCAATATTTTCAGAAATAACCCCACTTTTGAATTATTTTTTGAAAAAAATTAAAATTTGACAGATAATGCGAATCACGTGTCTACTATTTTTTTTGCTTAATTTTCATCTCGATCGAAGCAGAACTTGATGCCAAAGTCAAATTTCGAATAAAGCTATTAGTAAAAAAAAATCCCATATGATGCGGACTTTACTGATGCATGGTCACACTGTATTGAAATCAAGACTCTGACATTGGAAAATGGCTAAGGTATCCCTTTGGTTTGACCTCTCTCGATTTTACAGAAGAATTCCCCTATCATGAAGGCCTGCGTAAATATTATGATTATTTAGTAGAAAAACTACATAGACGAGGAATCTGCTTTCCCCCCTGAAATCTGGGAGGAAAATTCCACGATTTTTTTTAGAGCAACAAATTGTTGTGAATCCTTCCATTTAAGGTTCAATTCCAGTTTTTACCAGTGTGTTAAAGGACTTCCAATTTGATTGACATATTAAGATGCAGAGTGTCTCTAAAATAGTACGAACAAAAAGAAAACTTTATCGCAAACAAGAAATTATAGACGATTTAGAAAATAAGTTCAAAAGCGTTGCAATTTCCAGATTTAATTTTGTTAAATGCGTTTTCCCATCCCCTTATTATAAAACTAATAAGTAATAATAATTAAACTATACATATTTTCAAATATACAGGGTGTTTCAGAACATGTGGGCAATCTCTCGGATTCATATAGATTAGGTGAAAATAACATGATAAGTTCATATAATATTTTTTCCTAAGAGCCCCCCTCGAGGAGATATATGCCCCTAAAGACCGGCCCTAAAAACTAATTTTTTTATTGATAGCCTTTGAATCGCCCTGTATATTTTGATGATTAAAATTTAGTATAATCTACATTATGAAAAGCTTTATTAAACAGGTTAATAATAAAATGTATAGTTCAGTCTGTGGGCCAGGGACGGACTAGCTTGGGCATAAAAAATCTTACATCTTTGACAGGTGTCATGCAATCGGGATTTTTATATTATTTTTGGATAGCTTACGTATTTTAACGCAAAATAGATACTCTTCGTAGATTTTGATAAGTTGAACCGTTTTCGAGAAAAATTCACTTGACCGTTAACATGCTTTAAAAAGGTATAATGGTACCCGAATCTGTTTCGTGTTTTTTCGTAATAGGAGGCTTAGGTAAATTGTCACGGCATGTGGCGGCTCGTGGGGTAGAGCCACAGTGCCATGGCACTACCTGCCCTCCTGTCTAGCGTCCTGCCCTTTACAAATTACCAAAACCTATTAAAATTAATATTCTCGTTTTTAAAGCAATTAGCAAAATAATTTAAAAATGGAACACAGTCGGGTGCAAATTTCCATCTAAAAGGAAGCGTTTATGCGTAAAACGGTATCGTAGCTTCGCCAAGCGCGACGAGGAACACGGGAGGTGACGAAACGCCATCACCTCAATAAAAAAACGTTGGAAATGACCTTGAATGCAAGCAGGCAAAAATCTCGACGACGTAGCCAGGCTCTCTTCGTTTGACCGTTTGATGTTAGACGTTTCAAACAGCTGATGTTCGCGTCGCGTCCCGATTTGTTTTCGTTCGGCCGGCGGCTGATTTAATGTAGGGTTAACGAACTTTTATTTTAGAAATACATAAGTAATGAATACTATTAGATTTTTAAAGGAAACTTTATGGAAAAAATACTTGGGTGTGCGGTTGTGATGAATCTAATAGACTATTTTATTTTATGTGTATTTTATTTGGTGGGAAGCAAACTTGGTCCCAAAAAGGTACAGATGATTTGGTCCATTTCTGGGACAAAATGAAGACACATGAAAAATCGAAGGTACATTTAAACAATATATTTAATTTCAGTATGCTTGGTAAAATTAACATTAAAACTCAATTAAATTCTGCATATCACAATGAAATAATGAAGAAAAACGAACAAATTGATAAAAACAGATACATATTAAACCAAATTATAAACTGCGTTCGGTTTTATGGTGCATTTGAGTTGGCTTTGAGAGGTCATGACGAAAAAGAGACGTCGGAAAATAGGGGCATATTTCGTGAATTAATAAATTTTAGCTCAGAATTAGACAAAACTCTTAAAGATCATATTAAAAAATCAAAAGTATTTAAAGGAACATCAAAAACCATACAAAATGAACTTCTGGACTGTATGTTAGATGTGTATCATGACTATCATGATGAAGTCATAAAAGAAATAAAGGACTCTCCGTTTATCGCTGTTATCGCAGATGAAACCACTGACATTGCTTGTGTGTTTCAACTTGTTATCGTGTTTAGGTATATTCAAGATATGATTGTAAATTCATAAATTAAATTAGGTGCCTTTTTGCTTATTTTTCATACTTTAAAAGCAAGAACTATTAACAAAAAAGGGCGTGGCACCCAAAATTTTTTTGCCTGCGGCGCTAAGGGTTTACCTGGCCCTACTTCACTAAAATGGCACGAGCCGCCACTGCGGCATGATATGATTTTAATATTAGTTGTCAAATAATTACTTGCCACTCATATTTACTGTAAACTTAAACTGTCAATTTAAAATACCCGAGCTTAAAATGGAATTCACATTTAATGAGTAGGTATGCGGATATGCACTTAATATACGGGCTTGCTCGCTGTAATGCTTTGGAAGCTAAAAGATTGTATGCCGAAAAGTTTCCAAACCGGAGTATCCCAGATCGGAAAACTTTTGAAAGAATCGATCAACGTCTGAGAGAGACAGGTAAGAATTGCAAATTAATTATGATAATCGTAGACTTAGAACATGTTCCTTTTATTGTAGGCAAATTTGCAAAAAGTTCTGCTAACGGTGGCGTCCAAAGAACGGTCCGAACGGTTGACTTAGAGGAAAATGTTTTAAATTCCGTGGCTGAAGATCCGTCAATCAGTATAAAAAAACTTCATGCCCAATTAGGTGGCTCTATAACGTCCATATTTAGAATTCTTAAAGATCAATTACTGCATCCTTTTCATTTGCAAAAAGTACATGCACTTACACCTAATGATTTTCCACGACGAGAACGAACAACGGGAAGAAGAGACTTATGGTTCATGCATGATGGGGCTCCTCCTCATTTTAGCCTTATGGTTCGAGAGCACTTAAATAATGTGTTTCCAAGTCACTGGATAGGTCGAGGAGGACCAGTTGCTTGGCCACCTCGATCACCTGACTTGAACCCCTTAGATTTTTTCTTTGGGGACATCTTAAAAACTTAGTTTATTCAGCTCCAGTAGCGACTCGTGAAGAACTACTAGAAAGAATAACTTTTCACTCCCGTCAAATAAGACACAATGCCGGGGTGTTATGGAGGGTGCAGCAGTCTTCAGTACATCGGGCACGGGAGTGTGTTAGAGTAGAGGGAGCCCACGTTGAGCCTTGTTATAAATTTTTTAATTAATTAAATCCGTTCATTTTCCTTTTAATATAGTAATAATAATTATTAACGTTATTGTCTTTTTCTCCAAAACGGTTCAACTTATCAAAATCTACGAAGAGTATCTATTTTGCGTTAAAATACGTAAGCTATCCAAAAATATTATAAAAATCCCGATTGCATGACACCTGTCAAAGATGTAAGACTTTTTATGCCCAAGCTAGTCCGTCCCTGGCCTACAGAATGAACTATACATTTTATTATTAACCTATTTAATAAAGCTTTCCATAGTGTAGATTATACTAAATTTTAATCAAAATATACAGGCGATTCAAAGGCTATCAATAAAAAACTAGTTTTCAGGGCCGGTCTTTAGGGGCATACATCTCCTCGAGGGGGGCTCTTAGGAAAAAATATTATATGAACTTATCATGTTATTTTCACCTAATCTATATGAATCCGAGAGATTGCCCACATGTTCTGAAACACCCTGTATAATGTTTTAAAATACATAATAAGTATTATATTAATATAACTTTTCTTTTTTTATTGTCTTATGTTCAATTTTCTTTCCTCAAAATCTGATAGGTTTGCAACTACTAAAAATGCCATGCAGAAATCACTACCTTTTTTCCCAACTTGATCAAAAATTGAGAAGAAATTCCAATTTTTCGGCAAGAATTTCAGGCAAATTTTAGCTGATGGTCACACGTAAAAGTAAATTAATGGTCAACTATTACAATTTCTTGAGCAAGAACCTGAATTTTAAAGCCCGGACCTGTCTATTTTCCCATTCGTCAATGTTGCAGTGCGCATGCCTAATCCGATGTAGCTTTATTTACATGCGCAAGATCATAAATTGGCCACTTTCGTGATAATTGTTTGCTTATCTAAAGGTAAATGTCTATGATTAGATCAGATTAGCGGCCCAAAACGAGTTTAAAGTGACATTAAGTCTTCCATTTGAGAAGATACGAAAATAAGATCTTCAATAGAATACTTATTTGGCTAATATACAATCAATATTATGACTAGCGGATCCAGGGGGGGAGGGAAGGGGCTCGCCCCCCCCCCATGTATTTTTTTATTTTTATTTTACGTCGGCCTATTTCCGCAACGAGGCCAATCACCGACGCCAGGGAATTTGTCACACACTATTTGGTAATTTTGCCGAATTTCTCTTTGTCGAGGGTAGGGTTCTTTAACGTGCCAACATCCATGACACGGGACCCACAGTTTAACGTCTCTTCCGAAAGACGGTGCACCTCTTAAACCAAATTCTAAATTTAACATCGATGTTGCCGGCACCGGGGATCGAACCCGGGACCTTCGATCTGTGAGGCCGCTGCACTGACCACTAGACCACAACGCCGATACCCCCCCATGTACTAGACCTAAAAAAAATTATATAGCTAAAAAATGTAAGGCATGCACTGCATGCAGCTTATTCCTGCAGTAAGAATTAGAAAACCTAAAGAATGCACCAATTTTATAAGAGATTCTGCTCTTGTTAATTGCCAAACTCAAAGAAGCATAAGAACATTACCATCCTGTAAAAAAAATTGAAAAAATGTGTGAAACTAGATGCTTGGAGGAACACGAAGCTATTATTGATTTATTGGAAATATTACCTACTTTAATCGACTTCTTAGATGATATACGGAACACAATGGCAATACTTAGTGTATAAAATCCTTCAAAGCTAGTACCCTTTTAGCAGCCATTACAACATCTGATTTCCTGGTATTTTTTTTATCATCAGTGATTGTATTAAATTATTTAACACCTCTATCTACTCAACTACAACAAAGTGTCCAACTCGATATTAGCAAAGCATATGAAATTTCCAATTTAGTCTTAGAAGCATTAGAAGAAATAAGACCTGATATAGTGATCATTATTTTCACTTGATTTTTGAAAAAATTTGTTCCACAGCCCAAATTTTAAATATCGAAATTAGATTGCCCAGAACTACTAAGAAACAGACAAATCGTGCAAATTATGAATTCCCTTATACAGAGCAATATTATAAATTGTCTATTTTTTTATACCATTTTCAGATTATTTAATTTCTGAATTAAAATTTAGATTTTCTGAAAAACACTCCAATGTAGCGGTGGTATGGAACATTGTTCCTACCTACCTTGATAAACTCAACAAAGAAAATTTTTTGGCTGCCATAAAATTTTATCAGGATGATATCTTTTGTTCTGTGGCAAAGTTATAAGGTGAGTTAAAGTTATGGAAGCTATATTGGGAACAGAAAGGCGAAAAACCTACTAATATAATTGACACAATTATAAAAACTGATTCATACTTTCCGAATATTAAAAAAAAAATATTAAAAATATTAGCAACAATTCCGGTAACCAGTTACACCAGAAAGATCATTTTCTTCCTTAAGATTGTTAAAATATAATTTACAGTCAACAATGGCCGCAACTAGGTTGAATGGTCTTGCCTTACTTTATATCCATATAAATCAAATTGTGTCACCAGAAGAAGTTTTAGACCAATTTAAAAAAAAACACCGTAGAAGACTTCAGTTACGAAATATGCTGTCTTCTGATGAAGGGTAATGCACTATTACCATTTTGTTCGTTCCTGTACATTGCCCGCAACCCGCCCTCGCGCTACTTACGAATTTTCTGTTAATAATGTAAAATAGGTTATTCGATTAAGTAGGTACTTTAGTTTTAGGTGTAGCTATAAACCTAATTTGTTTGTCCGAGTTAATTAGTTTATTTTTATTTATAGCAATATAGGTACTTTATGTTGTTAATTTTGTGTCATTGTTTCTCATACCATAAACCATATCTTTATTTATACCTATGGTTGAACCCCCCTCCCCCAATGAAAAAAAGCCAAATCTGCCTTGCACCTAAATATATTTCTTTAATTTTTGGATCCGCCAGTGAATATAATCGAAACCGTAAAGTATGCAGAAGATATTAATGGACACCATCAGCTGAATTTTTTTTTACGTTTTAACACATTTTTAGATCTAAATATTTACTTTAAAATCTAAACCTTTATTCTCTTCATTCAATATTATTTACAAGGAACATAAATTATGTGCTGCATACATTCTTTAAGATATGTATAATATTATTGATATCTGTTAAAACTTTAAAGTTAAAATTGTTGCACAATGTACTTAACCATAACAAATGACGCTTTCGTTCCATCGCATGGCATCAATAGGTAGACGTCAAAAAGAACTCTCTCAGACATGAATAATAAATAAAAACTATTGTGAAAAGATTTCGTTCCTTGAGAGAGGTCATATGGGTCGTTATTTTATGCAATAAGAATTATGTAGCCACATTCATACATAAAATGTATGCAAGTGGTATAATTTTTTACATTTTCGTTACGAATAAAATAAGTAGGGGGAGTTTGACACAACCAACACTCTGTATCAACTTTGAAAGTATATGCAAAGGCTGTGAAAACAACGATTATATGAGCGGAAAGGTGGGGCATTTATTAGTCCATTTAATAAGGAGTTTGAAATTGGAGCAAAATACAGATGTCAATATTGTCAATCAAGTTTGTTACAGCGTACCTATACAGGGGGAGTCGGGAGGAACGGACCAAACTTTAAGAGCGTAATAAACATGCAAAAACAATTTGAAAAAACCCATATATTCTTATTCGATAATAATTTGTTTTCAAGTTATAGCGTAATACCAAATAAAGAAAAGTTCATATATTAACGGTTTCCTAATCATTGCCTTTTTTTTAATAAATGTTTAAAAATACCGCCAATGACTTCTAAACATTTTCTGCTTCGTCTATGAAGTTGCTCTTCTAATTGCTTCATGTCTTTCTTCTTTAAAATTGGCTGCAGTATTTCTAATACGTCGAATGAGTGTATCCCCAGTGTCCACTTTTACTTTGTACACTTTATTTTTAAACCAGCCACATAAACAATAATATATATAGTGCTGTGAGGTCTGGAGACCTTGGAGGCCAATTAATAGGAACCACCGCGACCAATCCAACGCCCTGGAAATGTTTCGTCTAAATGTTACTTGACCTGACGAGCAAAATGTGCAGGAGCTCCATCGTGCTGGTAATACATTTGCCTTCTGATATTTATTTATTTATTTATTTATCCTTTATTGTTAAGAAGACTCTTACAAGCATTAACAATGTCTTAAATATAAATCTATATAGTTAGTATAAAAATTGGTTATCAAATTTAAAAACATTCAGTAGCACAAAAGTATAGTAACAAAATCTATAAACAAACTTACACGAGACAAAATTTAAAATATTATTGGTGGACACCCCAATGTAGAAGTACAAAATATTAACCACCAAGATATTCATTAATAGTATAGAATGAGTGTTCAAGAAGATAGCACCTAAGAGACTTTTTAAAAGTACGAAAAGAGGGTTCTGATTTAATATTATTTGGGAGTTTATTAAAAATATAACTACTAAAGCAATGCGGACTTTTCTTGTAGGTGGATAGTTTATAGTTAGTAATTAGAATGTCTTCATTTTGTCTTGTCTCATAGTTATGAACATTAGAAACAGGTGGAAAGTCTGATAAATGTTTCTTAACGTAGATAGCCGATTCCATGATCAAAATAGAAGGTAAAGTTAGTATTTTATTATTTTTAAAAGTTGGTCTACATGTTTCTAACGGTTTTAGGGAAAATACCTTTCTTATAATTCTCTTTTGCAAGACGAAAATTCTGTTTAGGTCAGTGGCCTGACCCCAACATAAAACCATATACTTCAGGTGGCAGTAAACCAGGGCATAGTAAACATTTAAAAGCTGTTTTCTTGACAGAATATTTTTTAAGTTAATGATGGCAAAGTATGCAGATTTTAATTTACTGGCTACATGTTCGATATGAGCGTGCCATGTCAGTTGGCTATCAACATGCAAACCCAGAAACTTAGCCTCTGTCGCTCTCGCAATCTCCACTCCATCCATCTCAAGAACAAAGTCCGGAATAATTCGTCGTTTATAAAAAACTATATACTGTGTTTTGTTTTCATTAACCATCAATCCATTCATAGAACACCAGTATTTAAATTTATTGAGGATTTGATTCGCGCGTTGTATAAGAATATCAAGCAACGTCCCAGATATCACTATGGAAGTGTCATCGGCGTAAAGAATCACTTCAGCATTCTCGCCTAACTCAAGGTAGTTGACCAGGTCATTGATAAATAACAGAAAAAGTAATGGTGAAAGAACGCTACCTTGAGGAACTCCGTAATTTTGTGATTTATAATTAGAAAGAAGTGTACCTATTTTTACGCGAATTTTTCTGCCAGTTAAAAACGATTCCAGAAGTTTGTTTACGTTTCCTCTAAAGCCCATAGCGAACAGTTTTTTAATTAATAGTTTACTATCGATACAGTCGAATGCTCGGGTTAAGTCAAAAAGAAGGGCTATTGTATAATGACTTTGATCAATTGATTTGTAAATAAACTGAATAAAAGCTACAGCTGCTGTTGTAGTAGATTTATTATTTGTAAAGCCATGCTGATTTCTAGATAATAAATTGTTCCGATTTAAAAATGATTGAAAGCGCAAAGTAAGTATCTTTTCAAACAGTTTTGAGAAAGACATAAGACTTGTCACTGGTCGATAATTTTCAATAAGTTGCACATCACCTTTTTTATGAAATGGTATAATTTCGCCGCACTTCAGTTTATCAGGAAAAGTGCCTTTGCTTATAAATAAGTTAAAAAGATAACACAGTGGGTGCTTTAAAAAATCCCAAATATAGATAACAGCATGGAGGGGAAGATCTTCGTTGTTACAACATGCCTTTTTATTTTTTAATAATTTTAGGGCTCTGTAGATCTCCTCCAGACCGAGTTCGGGCATATACAGAGAGCTAATACATTCTATAATAGTTGACGAATCGTGTTGAATACCCGGGAGGTTTTGAAGCTTGTTTTCGATATCGGAAGAGTAGTAATTGCAAAAGGCATTAGCAATCTCAAATGGCTGCATAAAAGTAGCGTTACCAGTCTGTATAACAGAAGGTATCTTATTCGTCTTTATTTTACCTAAGTTTGTATTAACTGTTTGCCAGATGGCTCTGGACGTGTTAGCAGAGTTAATTATTTTATTTTGAAAAAACTTTTGTTTTGTTGTTTCTATTTTTAGTTTGAAGATCTTTCTCGCTTCCTTGTAAAGATCATTAAGTTCTTTACAGTTAGTATTTTTAGTTAGCCAAAATATGTTTTTAAGTTCTTCACTTTCCTTTACAATATCAGGATTTATCCACTTACCTGTGTTTTGTGCAGTTACAATAGTTTTAGAGATAGGGCATGTGAGGTCAAGTAAATACAATAAGCTATCATCAACAAGCTTACAGGAACATACTCTAGTAGTCCTTGTAACTCATGCATGTTGTAAAAAATTTAGGTAGGTAGTTGTCTCCTGATGTGAGGCGATTCTCCAAAATAAAAGGGCCAATTAAATAGCTATCGAGCATACCACACCACATGTTAGCCGAAAATCCGAAAACTTATGTTGAAAATTACTTTCAACTGTTGCGTGGGGATTTTCGATTGACCATATAATACATGAGAGTTACGAGTATTATTAATACCGTCACGGGTGAATGTAGCTTCATCTGTAAAAAGTATACGCGATACAACACAAGGATTATTTATCCACCGACAAAATTCAATACGTTTAGCATAATCTTCCGGTTTTAGGTGCTGTACCACAGCCGGACTCTAGATCGAGCCGCGATGAGTAAATGACAACACCGCGCTACGTCAGAGCAACGGGTCCATGGATTTTAAGCGAGCGGGTCCGATTCATGCCGTTAATTACATTATAACAAATTAAAAGTAATGTAGTATTGTGCTATCAAATCGAATGATGTTATCACATCTAGGCTGGGTAAAGAAATAATGATGAGTTAGTTGATAGTATTATTTAGTAAACTGCCAAAAAAAAAACATTTTTCTTTAAACTTATTTGTACAGACTGTTAAAAAACTGCCGGCCGGTAATATAACTGCAGTCACGTGACTCATGGACACGACTGCCATGTTGTCGCATTGCCTTTTTGGCGGCTCGATCTAGAGTCCGGCTATGGCTGTACCTACTCTTTGTACATGATATGTATATTGTATATAAAGCCTTGCTCGTGAAGTGTGTTTAATACTCTTTTTTGTGGAATGCCCAATTGAGTACCAATTCTTCGTGAGCTAGTCGTTGCATTTTCTTCTACTAAATCCAGAATATTTTCTACTTCTCCTAAACCTTGTCGAGTAGCTCGTTCGGATGTAATGTTGGCACTGGGAAGCTTACCATTCTCGCCCAAATTGTTAAAAACTCTGATAAACACGTTTCTAGTCGGCACTGGCGGATCCAGAAATACTCCTAAGGGGGGGCCCGTATGTAAAAAATCAAAATAAATCAGTATATTTATATTTTATATTGTGAAAAACGTAACACAAATTTTTGTAACAGGTATTCTATTCAACTAAAAAAGAATTTTCAATGTTTCAACGGGCTTTAGGGGGGGGGGGGGGGGCATTGCCCCCCCCCCCCTGGATCCGCCTCTGCTAGTCGGATACCGTTGACGATATTCTGCTTCAACATCAGCAGCTGTAGCACTTCCATTACAGAAACCATAAATACACACCATATTTGCATGTTCTTAATTTGAATAAGTGTTTGGCATTTTGTAACACTTATATTTAATCACTCAAGCTTGAAAATAAACGTTTAATTACTGCCACAACCACAATACACAGACACATTGTCAATACAACATACATGTCAAATAGTTTAGAGTCTTGAGCATGGCATACTCTAATTACGTGAAAATTTTGATAAAAGTGGAACGTAGAAAAAAATTTGACACCTATTGCGCTATAACTTGAAAACAAATGAATATTGGATAAGAACTTAATATGGTTTTTTTTTACATTGTTTTCGCGTGTATAATACACTCCTGAAATTTGGTCCATTCCTCCCGACTCACCCTGTATATGGTTCAACTAACTACAATTCAAACTTGTGACCCTACATAAACTTTCCACCTTATATAAACAATAAGGCTATAATAGACTATTTCTTCATCATATAATCAAATAAGTATTTAGACAACGACATCCCGGTAAGATTATTAATTGGTAAAAAGATTTAATCGCAAAAAAAAACAAATTAACGCGAAAACGACATAATATGGCGTGTTAAAACAATGACACAGGGAAAATCCGATTGGGAGACTATAAGATCTAAATACACACAACATCAAAAGTCTTGGACCCCCCTTTATATAATCTATTTGCTTTATGTTTATTGCGTTTTTGTTGCTAGGAAAAAAAGTTGAAGTATTTGGTGAATAAACAAGATGATAAATATTGACAGATAAAATATTATTGATTTGTTATAAATTTAAAAAAAATATTGGTCAGTTTTATTGAATATTTAGCAAAGCAAATTTCATAATTTTCTTTTGAAATAATGCCAGGACGTGAAATTTCTGATTTTGATAGGGCAAGAATTATTGCTCTGCATGATGCTGGACATTCCAATCATCATATACACAAGATGTTAAACATTCCAAGATCGTCAATTGTGCGAATAGTTCAAAGATACCAAGAATTTGGGACAGTGGAAAGAAGACCACGTAGTGGGCGTCCTCGAATAACACATGAAAGGGAGGATCGGTATTTGGTTCAATATGCACGTAGACAGCGAAATGCTTCAGCTCTAGCCCTTAAGGCTCACTTTCAACGTACGTATCGCCGTGTTATATCGACCTCTACAGTTAGAAGAAGACTTCATCGTGCAAATCTTCGTACGAGAAGGCCTTTAAGGGTACCTACTCTACTTCCACGACCCCGAGCTGCCCGCTTACATTGGGCGCGAGAGCTTAGCGAATGGCTTTTGCGGCAGTGGCGATGGGTTATATTCACAGATGAAACCATATTGGACAATATTGGACTGCAGAGTGATGACAACAGGCAAAGGGTCTGGCGAGAGCCAGGTCGTCAACAGAGACTAAATTTTCCTAGAGAGGTTGTTCCCTATGAAGGAGGGACATGCAGTAATGTTTTGGGGAGGAATCATGTTCAATCGCCGAACGCCTTTAATTCCTATACCTCAGAATATGACAAGTCGAGTTTATATTGAAAGAGTCATCAGGCCCATTATTTATCCATTGTATACCCAACGATTTGGGCGAGAATTTCATCTTCATGGACGACAACGCCCGGCCACATCGCGCAAGAACTGTTCATGAGGTACTTGAACAAGGACATATTACCCGAGTAGATTGGCCAGCTAACTCGCCGGATATGAATCCGATTGAAAACATGTGGGATTTTGTCTCTAGAGCAGTTCACAATCGCATTAACTCACTCCAAAATGCGGAAGAGTTAGTTGCAGCGGCAGTAGAGGAATGGAACAATATTCCTCAAGAAACGATCAACCGCTTGATTGTTTCAATGCATACTCGTGTCAATAAGCTACTCAAAAACAGAGGTCATACTGGCTATTGATTGATGTTAATTTTGGATAAAAAAAATGTTTTGTCAATTTTCGTTGCAATAAATTTTCTTAAAAATTGCAATATTTTTTGTTATGCTATTTCTATAATTCTTTAAATTTTTTTAAAATATTGTTATTGTGAAAAATACCTTCAGAAATAAACATACTTTAAAAAACATTCATTATTTTATTTAAAAAGAAACTAAATTACAAAATACCGGTGGGGTCCAAGACTTTTGGTGTTGTGTATATTTTGACGGGCTAAATTAAATACGGGTGCTTATATACGTTTTTTGGAATATTTCCAGTTGGTGCAGATGCACTGTTGCTCCAACTCAGGCTATTCTTCTGCCGACAACACACATGTAAGGGCATAATGCCAGTGCTGGATTTACCATTAGGCTGAGTAAGCTGGAGCCTAGGGCGGCAGATTTTAGGGGGCGACAAATTTGGCCCAAAATTTTTTTTTTATCTTACAGAAATAAATAGTACAATCTTTATTCATGGTCGACGGGTAGTATTTTTTTAAATAAACTTTATTGTTGGCCGTGTCTGTTAATGGGGATAAAAAAAGGTAGTTGGAACTTTACTGGCTTTGCAGAAAGAAATTTCATTTCCAATAATATAAGTTGGTAGGTAATCATAAATTTTTAAAATATTTACTAAAAATTATTGACCAAATTTAGGCGTGGTCTTAAAAAATTTTCGCCTGCGGCGCATATCGCCTGCAGCGGGCTTTTTCTTTCCCGAACACTTCACCTATTTCACAACTCACGAGCCGTCACTAGTATAGGGGCGGCAAAAGTTAAATAGCCTACCAGCGGCAAATTTGTAAATCCGCCACTGCATAATGCCGTATAAGGGATGATCCTAGATATCTGACATCTCTATTCACTTTACGCACCTGGTCGACAGGCAAGGATGAGAGAAGGGAGGAACAACAATGTGATGACTTTTTTGCGTCACTGATTCTGCATGGTTTTACTAAGGTTTTATTAAATGACGCATGATTGGTTATTTAGCATAAAATTTTGGTAGTTTAGGAATTAAAATATCGAAAGAAAGTTTTACTTTTTGTTTTCTTTTGTGCTATTTAACCATAATCAAAATGAATTGCAGATGCCCGTTGCTTTAGATTAGAAGATAAACTACAGATTCAATAAAATTAATTAATCATTTTATATAAAAATAAAGCCAATAGATGGCGCTTAATATTCTTTCCCACCAATTAAAACGTATAAAAAGGCAACGCATCAAAAGCTAACCGTTAGATATTCTGCTGCACTTACAATTTACGTTTGGGACCGATTGATAAAATTTTTGACATCCTCTTCTGGTCATACCATACGGAGGATTTTTATATAATTTAAAAATATAATACTAACTAGATATTATTAAATATTTACAAAAAGCTTCTAAATAATTAATAATGAATATATTGTTGGAACACGTGGCGACTGATGAACGATTAGTAGTAAAAAGTGATGAACTGATAAAACAAGTTCTGTAGAAAGAGATGCAGGGTTTCACGTCACATCGCGTCCATGGCGCAGGCGCTTTACAATCAGACAGGACAGTACTTACTTTATTTCGCATCGTGCCTATTTTGTATTATAGGGTTCTTGGTGTTCCCAATTATCTTTTTTATTGGCTTTATTATATTTATTTAGTTAACTAACAAATAACATAATGTAATTCTTGGAACTTGAAATCTTATATTATGTCATCACAGAAAACTACGTTTTATTTAGTATGGATGTAAAAATCATAGGATAAACATCAGGTGTGGAGAAAATAGTTGACGGGGGGCGGAGATAAATTAAATAAAACGCCTTAAAATGAACAATATTTGCAAAAATTACTAAAATTAAATATTTCCTAGTCCGTTTAGAAAGAGGAGCCACCTTCGCCCCTTACACAATCAGACCACTGGTTGTCGCACTATCAGGACTACTCTGCATCTACAAAATTAACCTAATAACACCCTATAGTTATTGTATAAGTTTCAGCTGATGAAAATGTTCGGCAAAAACTCGCCTTAAAGAAAAACGTTTTTGACGCGTACTCTTTCTTTTAATAAAACTAAAAGTATTTATGAAAAGAAAAGAAAAAACTAAAAGTCTTCCTCCACAAAATTTAATAGAACTAAAATTTGTTCAGAGGTCTCTAATACATGTTTCGAACGCAGAAACGTTCATCATTAGGAGGCAAAAAAAATGTATTGCTGATGGTTTTAGCAGAAGAGAAAATGATAAGTGGTATAAAACCTTAATGGATACATGTTATGTAAGAATAAGAAAGTTATGTAACAAATTAATGTATTTCGATAAGGACATTCCCATTTGACAAATTTTGAGAATGACGTTACTTTGACGCAATCTGCGTTAATTAACGTTTATGTCAAGTGGGTTTATATGTAAATTTAACCCACCTCTGTGACGCAAAGTGTTATGTAACACGTCAAATTCTCATACCGGGTTAGTATAAAGTTACCGAAACACTTTAATACTTTATTGGAGTTCTGTGCTTTAATATCTTCAAAACCGCTAAAGCTACGCTTAAAATATTCGGCATTTGAAGGTTTCTGGTTATGAGGAAGTGAACAATGATATCGGCACTGTTGCCACATTTCCTAGTTTTGCGCTACACATAGTCGTTTTGTTATTTTAAATGGAATGCCACATTTATTTTTACTGCAATGAATTGATCGTCTCAAAATTAGTAAGATCCTAAATTTTCAAAGTTTTATTCCTACTAGTTGCTGGGATATGACAACATCGCATTTTCAGTAAAAAGTACCGGAACGCGCAAATATCTTCAAAACCGCTGAAGCTGCGCTTAAAAAATTTAGCATTTGGAGGTGTCTGGGTATGGCGAAATAAAAAATGATATCGACACTGTTGCCATATTTCCCAATTTTGCGCTACACATAGTCGTTTTGTTATCTTAAAGAATGGAATGCCCCATTTATTTTTACTGCAATGAATTGATCGTCCCAAACTTAATAAAATCCTAAATTTTCACAATTTTATTCCTACTAGTTTGCTGGGATATGACAACATCGCATATTCAGTAAAAAGTACCGGAAAAGCTCAAATATCGTCAAAACTTTCGGTAGGTACTTTATACTAACCCGGTATAAGGGCACATAAATGAAACATAAACGGGCTTGCTGAGATATCATTTCCAAGCAACTTAAAATATAAAAATCAATATTGAATGGATTCCAGGATATTCTTAACCCCCCCCCCCCCCCCCCCCCACACAATGCTACTGGACTGGGTATAAAGCAGACATTCTTTCCGGCATATTAAAAATGAACATCTTGAAAAGTGGCAAACGACTTATTGGAAATAACCCTTATTATACAGGGTGTCCCATAACTTATGGGCCGTGTAACTGGAGATACTAGACATCAGACTAAGCCGATTTAGTCATATAAGTTTTTTCGGATTGTTACTCGTTCTAGAGATACAAAGTGTTGAAAGTAAAAGTTTATTCTCGAAAATAAGCCATAATTTTAAAACCGTTTAATGAATCGAATTGAAAGTTGGCAGTATTATGTTTTTATGAGCAAGAAATAAGAATTTGTAGAAATTTTTAAGTTTCACACTAGAGGGCGCTGGCATACACTGGGCTTCATAAATCTATGATTTTTTTTCTTACCTGTAATAATAGGTGTTTTTCAATTAAAGTTTCTTAAAGAAGGGCATTTTCTGAGTCAAGAAGGTGTACTTGATTGATGTTAATATCTTTAACGGTTTCCGAGATATTTCCCTTTAAACATCCCAAAGCATAAAAAAACATAGTACATAATTAAATTAATATTTTAATTATCACAACGCAATAAATTCGAAACAGTGGAACAAAAACAAGAAGCTCACTTTAGTAAATGTTCAAAGTGACCACCGTTGACCTCAATACACTTTATTAAACTTTTAACTAAATAAATAATAATATTAATAATAATAATAATAAACTTTTACTTTCAACACTCTGTATCTCTAGAACGAGTAACAATCCGAAAAAACTTATATGACTTAATCGGCTTAGTTTGATGTCTAGTATCTCCAGTTACTCTACGGCCCATAAGTTATGGGACACCCTGTATAAGATACAAAGGAAAGAACTTTAAGAATTGTCACTATATACATTTCAGTCAAATCCCTGGATTTTCAACCTCCCCTTCATGAGACATAACCTCGATCCACGATAATAAGAATGGGGGTACGTACCGCGCGGACACTGTGTCCCTGCCTCCAACACTGACATAGAATGGATAATTCCAATTGCAAATGCAATCAGTTAGAGAGGTGATCTAAATCATTGCTTAGAAGAATGTTTCCTTTCATTTCCTCTAATCCATCTCCAAACGCGTTTCGCCATGTCATGGCTCATCAATGAGGCTAGAATTCGACGAACGAAAGGAAACTCAAAGTTCTAATTAAATCAGCATACGGGGAAACCCACAGAACTCCAATAAACCGTTTAAGAGGATTGATTGATTATTTCGGTTGCTCGTCAATGTCGATTGATGTGCTGAGTGGCCTGAGCTGCTAGGGCTATAAAGCTAACGTTAAAAGAATGAAGAGCGAAGTTCCATCTTAGTGTCCAATAAACGTATAGGCAACCTATACATGGAACTAATTAAAAATTACGTTGCACCCCTCAGCTCAGTAAATTCTATATTACAAAACCGCAGCTGGACTCTCAGTAAGATATTAAGTAATAGAGTTTTCTTAAAGTAAAATTCAATTAAATTAAATCACTGCTTTTAGTAACTGATGCTCTACAACTTATTACACACATCCTTTTTATCCGATCGCGTTCCTACGCTACATTGCTCGGGAGCGAGAAGAATTACCCCATGTTTGTGCTATGTTTTATACTAACCCTTTCGTCCACCAAAATCCATTAATAGAACAAGAAATGACTAAGTAAACATTAAATAATAATTACATAAAAAGGGTCGTGGTTCCTACCAGACGTCACCTCGGTGACGACCCGAATAATGGCAACAGGCCATACATAACCGACAAAAATGCGATATTTATTTTATCGACTGGCGCCACAATCGCAACCTTATTTTCAAAATCGCGGGAAAGACTTGTTTTCGTTGTGGATGGCTGGGTTAAGCTGATGCCTTGTGTGTATTTTCCACGAAAAAGTATACTAAACTAACTAGAAACCATGTCATTTTCGAAAAACACAAGTCGTCCCTTTACTGTGGTAGTTGAGGGTAATATAGGAAGTGGAAAAACCACTTTTCTCAACCATTTTAAGACATATGACGATGTTTGTGTTATGGCGGAACCTATTGAATTGTGGAGAAATTGCCATGGTCATAATTTGTTGGGATTAATGTATGAAGATATCAAAAAGTGGAGCTTTACTTTTCAGTCCTATGTCCAATTAACAATGCTACAACAACATACAAAGAAAACTGACTGTCCGATTAAACTTATGGAGAGATCCGTTTACAGTGCTCGGTAAGTCAAATATGTAGGGTTTACAGTTAATAATAGGCATAAGGTAGCTGTATTTAATCACACATTATATATTTGCATTGGAGTTTTTTTAAGGGTAGCCCACCCTACAATGTGTAACAAAGCAAAATGTTTGGTCAAAATTCAAACGGACAATAATTTTCTGGTTCTTAATATTCTAACTCTTGTTTGATCTTATTGTGTTTGTGTTTTCTATATATCACAATGTTACCACTAACCCTGCAAATTTTTTTTGTTCAAAAGATTATTTTACGGTACCCACTCAATGGAGTAAATGAAAAAAATTGTATCTAAACAAGGTTTTTACCGGTCAATAAATTTTCCAAAATTACTTTTATTATATCAGAAGTGTGCTCTTGTCTGATCTTGTTTGCCTCAGCCAGACATCTTGGGGATATTAGACTGTCATAAGTGGACAGACAGTCCATTCCAATCAAATTTTATTTTGGTTGATTACTTACCTAGGTACTTATTCTTCTTAATAATTGACATTTTATTATTTCCAGATATTGTTTCGTTGAAAAAATGAAACAAGATAGTTTGCTACCTCAGGCATCAGCTGCAGTTATTGACAAGCACTTTCAATGGATTAGGGAACATGCCAATGCAGACGTTGACCTTATTGGTAAGTACCTACCTTCAATTAAGTAGCTTTGACATGCCATAAGAAAGTCCCAATGTATTTACAAAAATTTTCAACTTTAGAAAAAAACTTACAGAAAAATAATTATCTGTTATGTTAATAATTGCATGGTTCAGTTAAATTTTATAAAAAAAAATATTTAGTAGCTTAAAAACTCACAGATAAAGTTGTGGTGGTTATTTGTTCCAAAAAAAAAATTTCTTTATTATTTTTATAAATAAATTAATTTTAATCTATAGCGTTGTTACATTATTTTAGGTACTAAAATTACTTAGATGATATAGAAATGTAATCACATTATTTAGAACAGCATCCTAGTATCACTGTTTGGTGTTTGGTAACCTTTAGTAGTCAAAATTATGGCCAGAACATAAACCATCACTATATTTAGAGCAACAATTTAATATTTTCGTATCTGTACATACTGTATGTAGTAATAGCAGATCATTCCTAAAGAATACAAATCCAATTTTTCGTAAACTTTATTAAAGACATAAAATATATCTTCAAAATAATGAAGAAATTATCTGGCCTTAAAAGGATTCAGTATAGCTACCAGCATTTTAGATAAATTTCGTTTAAAAGACGTTGTTTAGAATTATTCACAGAATATTGGAAAGTCAATAAGAAAGTCTTTTTATAATTTTAATATATTATATATAAATTTTGACCTGATACCTACTATCCAAAACTTACCTGATTTGTTACGTGTACCTATTACAACCTTACCCACTTGACCAAACATAGAACGTGACAAGATTGTGATATCTCATATAGAGCTCAATTAAAGAGCACCGTTTTATCACACGGTTCTATAGCAGTGGCAAAACAAACATATATGTTGTAATAGCACTATAACCAAGAACATTGCTTTGCAGCAGTGTTTTATCTTTGTGACAACTCAGTGCTAAAACTGTTGTTGCAATAAAGAGAGACAAGTTTGACGTTAATATACGTCAATTTAGTCTGTCAATTTGG
Source organism: Polydrusus pterygomalis (assembly GCA_963969555.1). NCBI lineage: Eukaryota > Metazoa > Arthropoda > Insecta > Coleoptera > Curculionidae > Polydrusus > Polydrusus pterygomalis. The sequence goes on along the minus strand of OZ018384.1, from coordinate 30,279,772 downwards.
CGTCTTTTTCACTCCCGAAGCCTTTCGTTTCGAGAGTGTTTATTGTTTATTGTTTGGAGAGCGAATAGTGTGTTTCTACTTCTACTTTTTGAATTGTGATTGCGTGGTAAGTTGTTTATTTATTAGCATGTGTAAAGTATACTAAAAGTTATTGGTTTTTTAAATTGTCTATATGGAAGACAGCAGACGCACGAAAAAAGTATTTGTGGCTCCTTCTTGAGGCAGCAACAAATGAGAGCAAAATTATTTTGGGAAAACTTTAATGAATCCAATCCAGAATCTGTAAGCTCTGTTACAGTCCATCAGCAGACCTCGGACATGCCCTACATAGTACCTAAAGAAAATGTCACCCGTAGCCCGTAGTGCTAAAACTTTAGGTATGTATAGTAGTCGTAGTAGACTTCGAGAACTTGAGCCTAAGACAGAATCTGATGACTCACCTGAAAAGCAGACCTCTACTTCCAGCAGCACTGGTTTAATTTATTATTTAGTAGATACTAACAATACTAAAATTAATTTTATGAATCGTGGTTCCTTGGAAGTTGGGCAAAATTCATATTTTTTGACAAAGCTTGTAGGTATACGCATGAAAAAATTTAATATCTGATTGTTGCATTTTAGAATGTAGACCATGCAGAACTTTTTGTAAAATTAATAATAAAAAAGTTTTCCATAATATGGTTCCAACGGAGACAAACTAATATATTCTACATTATTGCAGATATTGTCAATATGGGCCAGATTGCACGGAAAAACTTTTTGAAGAAGTCACTAGTGACTGGGTGCGTCAAGGCAAACAAAGATTGGGACGTGACGAAAAATTAAATAAATAAAATTGTTTTAAAATTTTTTCAATAAAAGTAGTATTGTTATTATTATTATTAATATTTGTTCCAATCTAGTTTTATCTCCAAGATGTAACTACAATATATTACATCTGTCAAACCGCATGGATTTATTTGACATAAGATATATAAAACAAAGATATCACAGGGATGAAACAATAACAGATTTCATCTGTCAAGCCAAAAGATAAAAAATGGAACATGGTTTGTCACTGACATAGATTTGCGTTTTGTCTCTGTGATAAAGCTTAAATCCTTGGTTGTGGCGACATTAGTGCAAGTTAGGAGCATCTCTGTGACATCTGTGTGCTTAGCTCAGTGATAAAACATTAAACAATGTTTTTTAACTGTTACATCACAGTGACATGTTTTGGTCAAGTGGGTAGTTTAGATATACTTTTTCATTATCTTTTTACATTAAAATGCATTAAGTATTTATATCTCAGCATAGACATATTTTTGATGCTTGAAAGAAACCTATTAAAGATTATGATTATTATTATTATTATTATTATACTAGACTTTTAGTAAAAATGTAGTAACAATTATTGTAGGTAATCTTTAGCATGAGTCCACCAACCACCAGCCATTTTCTCTGCAACTGGTCTCAATTATAACCACAGGCCTATTATAGGCCTCTGATCATAACACACCTCGCTTTCCCTATAGGCCTGTGATCATAACACACCTCGCCTTCCCTCTTGGAACCCATTCTCCGTTTTCTTTCAGTGATATTGAAACGTCACCTGCGAATAAACCTTTTATTTTTAACAAGGTTGGCAGGATACATATCCGTGATAAATATCCTGATATATATCTTGATAAGGATCTTGATATTTATGCGATGATATTTATCCTGATATATATCTATATTTTTTTTCTCTAAAATTCTATTCATCAGTATAAAAACATGGCCCCGCTGCCGCTGAGCCGGCAACAGCGTATTCTGCTGCTTACGATGCGGTGATTCCCCATCTTTCCGATACGTTGACCACCTGTTGTTCTTTGCCGCGTGGCGCGCGTGGCATTTTTATTAGTGTTGGGAAAAATCGACTTATTTTAATAATCGACTACCGAGTATTCGAGTGATTTAAAAAATCGAATTATAATCGATTTTTTTTTCACTCAAATTCTAATATTAATTATTAATATTGGCGGTTCATCGTTCATGTTGATATACAGCATTTGTATTGGGAATAACTGACTTGGTGTTGTTAATCGATTGATTTTTTGCGGATTATTAAATGTGGCGGAGATATTTGTTTGTGGATTTTTTGGCATGGTTCCCAGATCTTACAATTTAATTTAACAACTTCACTACTTGACCTTGAGATGTCACGATATTGCATAACTCATGATATTTATGAATACTCACCACTAAACATTAAGTTTTCAGTAGACGCCGACGATTTAAATCTAAATAAACTAATAAATTCTATTATCCTACGCAGGCAACCCGTAATGCAGTATTTAATTTGAATTATATCGCCAATAATAACCGAAACCACTCGGTGTAGCCGCTCGCTAGGAGATGGCTCTGGCTGCAGTGAGTGATTGACAGGCGGGCAGCAACTTTGGAGACGCGTTAGAAAATAAAAACCATATGTTCGTCACTCATTTCGTCACTCGAATTATTTCCGAAGATAATAGGTCGTTATTTTTCACTCTAGTGATCCCATCACTAATTTTTATTTAGTTCCGATTTCTGATTGAACGGAGCAATATTTTGCTGTTTGTTTTATGAAATAAAAATTTTAAAATGCCAAAAATTTTTAAAATCCAGTTTGGGTTCATTTTGATTTAATTAACAAGCCGTGTAATTCTGGGTTTTAAGTTAAACCATGGTTATAGGATGTGTTCCTATTTATAAACTTGTATTTTTTACCTACATTTTACATTCCTAACATAGGAGTACTAAAAAAAACTTTGTTATTGTGATAGCAACTATCATTGAATAAATTGAAATACAAATTTACAGGTTTATAACATGTTTATTATTAAGTGATTTTGAATTTTTAAAATATATCTACAGAAAATAGTTGAAATAATTTAAAAATAATTAAAAATATAAATAAATATCCAAATTTGGATAAATATCATGATATTTGCCAACCCTGATTTTTAATCAAACTGTTCGACTGGGTAGCTTTCTTATAGGGTTGCCACCTTTTTATGGTTGTTGACCTGGAGACTATGCTGTGGCGGCTTGTGGCGAAGGGGAATTGCGCCGAAGGCTTTTGCGCAGCAGGCGAAACAATTTTGGGTGCCACGCCCTTTTTTCGGTAAAATAACTTATAATTTGCTTTCTTAAGTGTTAAATTATTCTTGACCTGGAGAAATTGATGCAAGACTGTAGCTTTGTTACGTTTTGTTTTAAAGTGTGACCCTTTTTTGACAGAATGTTTTTTGGTTCACCCTAATATCTGCTTTTTGAGAAAAGATACAGATGTTTAAAAAAAGTGGTGCAATTTTTTAAATTTTATTTACATTTATAACGTTACTTATATAGTCGCCTCGCTTTTGGTTGCGTAGTAACGTTATAAGTATTGTCAGTAAACTGCCATTGCAGAAGACCTTATTTAAAGTTTTTTGTTGTAAAAAAATGATACCAGAAGATGTGGCACGTGCTGTTGCACTGAATGATGATGGCCGCAATATACGGTATATTGCGGAATTCTTAGGCAAAACTAAAAGTACTATACAAGACGCGATTAGCCGGTTTCGCCAAACAAACCCGACGTAGAGGCTCAGGGAGACCACGCACTACTAATCAACGTGATAACCAATTTCTAAACTTAACTGCCTTACGTGATCGTAATGTACCATCTACTGTAATTAGTCGCAGACTTCAAGACGTACGTGGTACTACAATCTCTGCAAGAACCATCCAACGCAGGTTAAATGAAGCGGTATTGAAGTTCAGAAGACCCGTTGCATGTCCCAAATTACTCCCAGCTCACCATTCACAACGGTTACATTTTGCACAAGAACATGAAAACTGGGGACTAGAAGAGTGGTCGCAGGTACTATTTACAGATGAATCGCGGTTTTGTCTGGCGCTCACCTGACAGACCTGAACGGGTTTGGAGGAGACCAGGTGAACGATACGCCCAATGTTGCATAACTCCAAGAATACCGTTTGGAGGCGGTAGTGTCATGGTGTGGGCTGGGGTATCACAACATGCTCGTACAGAGCTAGTGTTGGTTGAAAATGGTTCTATAACTGCTGATAGATACATCAACCAATGCTTGGCAGAACACGTGGTAAAGTATGTTTCACAATAAATGGTTGACTCCGTTTAACTACCTGGGACGTTTTGCAAGAGCTCGGCCGTCGGGCTCTTGCAAAACGTCCCAGGTAGGTAAACGGAGTTAGCCATTTATTGTGAAACATACTTTACCCTACGCCGAGTTCGTTGGGCCGAATTTTATATTAATGCAAGACAATGCAAGGCCCCACGTTGCACGGGTTGTAACGAAATATTTAGATCAGGTTAACATTCAACGACTTCAATGGCCCCCGCATAGCCCAGATTTAAACGCAATTGAGCATGTGTGGGATATGCTAGGTAGATGTGTAGATGTGTTCGAAACCGAAATTTAGAAACAGTACCAGATCTGCGAGCAGCTCTCTTGAAGAATGGCAAAACATTTCTTAAGAAGTCATTCAAAACTGCGTTGCTAGCATGCCACGTCGCATGAGAGAAGTTATAACGGCACGAGGTGGCAACACGCGCTATTAAATTTTAGGATTTTCTTTAAGCTAGTCTATAAGATAATGTAACGTTATAAATGTAAATAAAATTTAAAAAATTGCACCACTTTTTTTAAACATCTGTATATTTTCTCAAAAAGCAGATATTAGGGTGAACCAAAAAACTTTCTGTCAAAAAAGGGTCACACTTCAAAACAAAACGTAACAAAGCTACATTTCACCGCTCAATTTTTCCACAGGGCGTTAAGAAAATAGAGGTAAAAAAGTAACTTTTGTTTTTCCCTATATATTGGTCGAGCCATCAGTATTTTTTAAAATCTAAAATTTAGGCTAACTTGTCAAAACATAGGGCTACACTTTGCTCAAAATTTCAATAAAATCGGAAAAGAAATAAAAAAGTTACAGGACTATTAAAATGACTTTAATTTTTCTTGTCCGGAATTTATTGTCGGGGAGTGTATTATTATAATTATACCTTTTCCTTTTTGTTTTCTTTCTTTTTATTTTTTAAACGTTTAACGAATAATATTTTTGAAAATAGTCTGATGTTTTTTAAAGCTTTAACAAGCCTTGTCTACTCAAAAAAACAACCAAAAAGAATTATTTAAAAGGACGCAATAATTACGTTAAGAACTTATTGTATTTCTGTTCAGACTGTTCCAAAAAGTCGTAATTCCAGTTATAGCACTTTGTTTTTACTTACTATCAAATTATGAATTAATTTACTAACCTACGAGCCCTGTCTCAGTGAAGTTGGCCCAACTATCAAAACTATTTTTTTTTATGAAATTTGTCATATTAGCGAAAACGTATTGAAAACTAAAATGTATTTCTGATAACATACGATATTTTTATTTAATATTAGCCTAAAATACTAGATTTTTTTGTAACAGAAAAAAATATCTTACAAATGCAAAAAAAAACTGTCGATTAATAAAAATCAACGAAACCAAATAGCAGCAAATCACCACTGCGTTGGGCCTACTTCACTGAGACAGGGCTTGTATATATAGGACCTCGAGCAACCAACCAAGTTAAAGTTAATAAAACTTGCATTCTTGGTTTTAAATTTAGCTTTGACGATTTGATATTAGAAAATGATTGTGTTGAATGATTTGTCGGCAATAAGAGGGTTGCAAAATTTCTGAGTGCCACCTAGGATTGGTTAAAAAATTTTGGGGATTCTGCAATCAAGAACTAATTTTGGTGATACGAAAAAGGGCTATAAGATATCGTTTTGTTGTTAGAGTTAGAAGTGGAAACTATTTTTTATTGACCAAAAAAGTTTAACTGTTTATTATAAAAACTTTTTGCCTAATTCCTAAACTATCCATACATGCAAAAAAAACTGTGAATATTCTAATTAAACAGCAAGGAAAATTACCATGTGACCCAATAGTTAAAATAAATTAAATACCTATTATGAAGGTGTTCGAATATCTCTGGCTACATATTTCGGAAAACCTGAAATGGAATAAACATATTGAAAGTATAACACAAAAAATAGTTTCAGTCCTGGTAGTAATAAAAATATGTTCGCATAAACTTCTTCGAATTTCTTCAATGGAAATTGTTTGAACAGCTTCAACAATTCACTGTTTTAAAAGCTGTACATACGTCGTTCTCAATTGGACGGGAGTACACTAATTGTTTAAGGCGCCCCAAAAGATAGGCATCTGAAATAGTTAAATCGGGACTTCTTGGGTCCACAGAACCGGAACATTCCGACCAATCCATCTGTGGCCAAATGTACTATTAAGCCATTCTCTCACTTCATTTGCGAAATGCGCAGGGCATCCATCTTGTTGAAAGTACATTTCGTTCCTAAATTGGAGAGGCAATCTTCTAGGTTGTCAGAAAGGAATGTTTCCAACATTTCAAGGTAACTCCTACGTTTACACGTGTTTTCGAAAAAGTAGGGCCAATATAATGCCATACCTTATAAGAAATCGCACGCCAGACATTTACTTTTTTGTAATATTGTCACGAAGTTTCTCTTCGTAGGGGTCGTAGCGGTAGAGAAAGGAAAGTCTGGATTCTAAAAAATGGTCGTCTATTGTCTCTTCTTGATTATTACCCTAGTAGGGAAACCAGCATGTCTGTAACTTGTTCGGGCAATGGGCTAACGTGTTATTAGGCGCGTAACTTGACAATGGTCAAGGCTAGTCACCTATCGTAGAACTGAAGACTAAGTGCGGCACTTGACGATGGTCAAGGATAGTCACTTATTGATGGTTTGATCGAGCGGCAGGCTTCGATGCTGTTGCTTGAGTTGACCCAGTTTATATACACAAAAAAGTGTTGAGATTGCAATGCACTTGACCCTGAATAGCGCACAGTGGGTTGCAATCTCAACAACGCACAGTGGTCGAGTATCCTAAATATACCGGACCACTGTGAGTTTTAGTTGACATGCCCCCCCTCTGAAAAGCATTGGCCCCCAATGCTTCGACATGCTAGTTTCCTTGTTTCTACAATTTAATAGTACAATGGTGATAGGATTTATCTTAAGTATTTCACACTAAAAAAAAAATATTTAATTGTTTCCCTGTATATGGGCCGCTGGGCTTCTTGTGTAGATTGGCTGGAGTCCGGGCCTGTGGTATTTTCTGCGAGGTTATTCCTCCTTGGTTGTCCCAGTTTTGTTGCACACGCTGGTCCCTGGAGTGTGTCTTGTCTAGTTGCGTTGACTGTGATGAGATGGTGCTGATGGTCTGCTCCACTCCTTGTGTGATGGTGCTGATACGTCTGTCCAATGTGTCTGCGTCCGTAACCAGAGAGTCTAGTTTTTCTTGGGTGGCTACTCCACAACAATAGTTTAGTCCGTCGAAGGAAGCCTCTCTTAGTCCGTTGAAGGAAGCCTCTCTTAGTCCGTTGAAGGAAGCCTCTCTTAGTCCGTTGAAGGAAGCCTGCCGCTCGATTTTTTCTTCGTGGATTACGTAAGTATTGTGGATCCCAATTATTTATTAATGTTTGCAAATCTTCGTCTATTATATATATGGCTTTGCAGACTAGTGTTGAAGTATTTTCTTTTTCTATGCAGTTTGTTTTTCTCGTAGGTGGCAACTTTGTGGTGTTCCACCCTGTAGGCGAGTGTAGCGGGTAGCGGTTTTCCTGATGCCTGCTATCCTCCTTGGTTGCATCTACGTAGTGGTCCACCCTGTAGGTTATGGTGTGAATCCCTGCTTGGCTTATTCTTGCTTGTACCGGTTTTTCTTGACAATGGCGAAGGCGAATGAGGCACCTGGCTGACGGATTCACTCCTGTTTCTCAGTTGGCTTGCCTCTGCTGCTTGGCTTTGTCTTCTGTCCGGTAGGTACGGCCTGGCTGACGGATTCACCCTCTTTCTGCTGCTTGGCTTATCTCGCTCGTACCGGTTTTCTTGACAATGGCGAAGGCGAATGAGGCACCTGGCTGACGGATTCACTCCTGTTTCTCAGTTGGCTTGCCTCTGCTGCTTGGCTTTGTCTTCTGTCCGGTAGGTACGGCCTGGCTGACGGATTCACTCCTGTTTCTGCTGCTTGGCTTATTCTTGCTTGTTGTTGGCGAAGTCTCTGGGCTGGTCTCCAATTTGGTACTGCTGGCGATAGGTATGGCTTGGCTGATGGATTCGCTTCTACTTCTTAGTTGGCACTGGTCTGACATGAATCGATGAACAACATCTGACTTAGTAGTGGCGTCTAATATGGAGATTAGACGGCCTGGGATTCGAACGCCGGCGCCTCCGCCATGTCACGAAGTTTCTCTTCGTAGGGGTCGTAGCGGTAGAGAAAGGAAAGTCTGGATTCTAAAAAATGGTCGTCTATTGTCTCTTCTTGATTATTACCCTAGTAGGGAAACCAGCATGTCTGTAACTTGTTCGGGCAATGGGCTAACGTGTTATTAGGCGCGTAACTTGACAATGGTCAAGGCTAGTCACCTATCGTAGAACTGAAGACTAAGTGCGGCACTTGACGATGGTCAAGGATAGTCACTTATTGATGGTTTGATCGAGCGGCAGGCTTCGATGCTGTTGCTTGAGTTGACCCAGTTTATATACACAAAAAAGTGTTGAGATTGCAATGCACTTGACCCTGAATAGCGCACAGTGGGTTGCAATCTCAACAACGCACAGTGGTCGAGTATCCTAAATATACCGGACCACTGTGAGTTTTAGTTGACAATATTGTCTTCTTGCAGGGGCGGATGGGACACCTCGGACCGGCGCGGGAAGTCAATTGAAATGGCGCCGCGTCGTGGCGATCCGATAAAAAAATGAAAAGACATAAATATGTATTTTTTCATCTACTTACGACATATTATTTATAATAACTCATAAATAAAAAAAAAACTTAAATTTTTACATTTAAAACACATTTAGGTGAAAAAAATATTTATTATTAATATAAAAATTAAATAAATTCTGGTTTTTTGCTTTTTCGATTATTTTTAAAATTAACTCAAATTAATAAAAAGAAAAGCACAAAGCCTTTCTCCACAATTTTTATTAGAATAACTAGGCGAACCTAGAATAATTCATAATACTTCAAATCGACATGTTTCGAGTGTAGAAACACTCATCATCAGGAAAACAAAGTGAAAGGTACAATGCTGATGTTGTTAGCAATAGAGAAAATAATAGTGGGATTTAGCCGTAATGGAGCTTTTAATGGTGTACAAAGAGGTGTAAAATTGAATAGTCGAAAGACCGACAATCAAGACTTCAGCATACTGAAAAGTCAAGAGTTAAACCACAAAACACCAACTAAGAGAAACGTTATTTGCATGTTAAATGAACGAAACGGGAATGACGTTTAACCGATTGCCATCTTAGGTGGCAGGGGGTGAGGAAGGCAGGGGAATGCTGAATTTTAATTGCAGGTTAGTAAATTAATTTTTTAATGTTTGTTTACTTTGCTTCTTAATTTTCTGAGAAAAATTATGTTTATTCTAGATGATTAAAAACAGCAAAGCAAACAACATTAAAAAATTAATTTACTATAAAAAACAATAAGACTTTTCTAGAAAAAAAAAACGACCATATTTTGTTTATAATTTATTTCAATTTTAGATCAAAAAGATCTTAATGCAGAAGGCATAACTTCCAATGCGTCTAACACAAGACGAATTTTTGATAACTATATGAACTTCTGGTACGAACTAGTTACGGAACATTGTACTATCAAAAATAAAAGTTTCCTAAGGGATTAAAGGTGGTATTCAGAGTCGACTAACTTCCTGGGCCTGTACAAAAATATAAGCCAAGGTAGCATCTAAGGTATCCACCAGTGATTCTTATATCACCCTTCTTAGTAGGTACAAGTTTAGAGTCACTGTGCTTTTCTTTTTTCTATATTATTTAACTCCACTTTGAGAATGGGCTACTTCTTCAAAATTAATTCAAATTTTTAAAAAAGAAAAGAAAAAGTTCGCAAACAGCGGCGGCGCCTATCGGCGCCTGAGGGACCGGCGCACCGGGAAATCTCCTGGTGTCCCGGCGGGCCCATCCGCCCCTGTCTTCTTGCAGGAATTCTAAAACGGGGATTATTTTCGCTCCAGTATCTAATATGCGCAGAAGAGTTCAGTTCCCGTTTGTTGAAAATGTCGATTCATCGGAGAACATGATAAATTTATGAAAATTCCTGTTTTCACTTACAATTTTGTTTCCGACCCAAAGACCAACCGTTGGGCTTCGTCTCCTTCCAACGTTTGATTAAAAGGTGGCTTAAATGGGAATATTTTGTTTGCCTTTAATACTGGATATGAGTTTTTTTTACTATATTAAGTTCTTGAGCTCGGTTTCTTAATGAAAGGGTAGGATTGTCAGCAACAGACTGCAATACGATTAGAGAAGCTGCGTCATTCTGATCATAGTTTTTTTTTTAATTTGGAAACTGAACCAGTTCGCTGAAATTTTCTTAATAATTTGTGAAGTCCCATTTTTGAGACGTAAACGTTAGGGTATCTTTGATTAAATTTCTCTATCACAAAGTTGTAAGAACTTTCGCCCGTAACATTGAACTAAATTAACCCTTTGTTCTAAGGTCAACATTTTCAAAACACATCAAATTCTATTTGACAACTTCAAATTTGCCCCGTACGTAAAGCAAAGTAATAAAAAGGTAAAAAAATTCCTTGTTTTTACAAAACATGGTAGGAATGCATTTAAAATTTTAAAATAAGATACACACCACCCATTATAAAAATAGAGTCTAATAAAATTTTATATTAATATTTTTATTGAGCAGCAAAATTTCCATTTACCTCTAAAAATTAAAAAAAACTAAAAAAATCGAAGATTTATTTTAGATCTCGGATTTAAATTACAAACGTTATTTTAAATAAGTTTTCTAATTGGCATTTTGGTCAAAAATGAAAAATAAAGATAGTTTCCTCTTGGAGAAAAATCAGGTTTTTGAAGTTTTTTAAAACCCAGTATAAAAAATCAAAATTGCCGAAGTTTTTTTTAAATAAATGCAGACAAACTTTTAAAAAAGCATTTTTTTGAAACCACTAAAATTCTCACAATTTACCTTAAAATCCTTGAAAGTAAACACATCGATTTTCAGAACTGAAGTAAAAACAACAATTTTTACTGGTAACATGATATTTTTTAGTCTATCTAGATGTCATCTCTTATAAGAATTCTAAAGATATGTGTTTGTTTTAACAGGAAAGGTTCCGTAATTGCACAAAACACGAAAGTAAACAAAACTATGACCGGCTGACTAACATCTGCCTTACTCTACGAGCTCCAGAATATGTCTGTCTTTCTTCTTCGTATGCCAAAAGCATAAAAATAACTACTCTGATCAACACAGCACTGCAGTGCGCATATGCGAATCGTCAATAGTTAGGCAAATCGAATTGACACTTAAAAGCTGGATAATGGCGTCGTTAATCTTAATCCCACCTTAAAAATGCTAGAACAAACGAAACTAATTTACTGTATACAAAATAAACTTTTAAAAATAAATGAGAAACTACAACAAAATGGACAAATCCACAATTATTATAGTACAAGAGTCAATCGTGGCCTACGAAATTACTATGTCAGGACTAGAAAATATCAAGACTCGCCAATATACAGAGGCATACAACCCTATAATAGGATACCAAAACCTGTACTTCAGGGTATTACTGCAAGAATGCGTCATAACCTCAAGGACTATTTAAAAGAGCCTTTACTCGAGTCGTGCATTTATACCATTTACTCGAAACCCTCTAAACTTATCGAATTTATTTCAAGATATTATATATTTATTTGTTTATTTTAAAATAATAATATTTCAGAAACAGTTGTATAGGTATTCGGCTTTCACCAAATATCACCAGTAAAATTTATTTAAACAGGTATAAATTTGGTATCACAGGACAGCTACAGGTTCAATTGTTGTCTGTCTTGTAATAGGCTTAATTAGGCCTTTTTTCGAAGAAAATAATTTTTAAAGTTGTTTATGTTTGTACATATGTATTTTTAAAGTAAATTTATTTCTGGTTCTGCTGGGTTGTTTTGAAATAATGAAAATGAAGGTGGTGGTTGGTACAACCAACAATCTAGTAGTAATGTTTTGCCATTTAGAATTTTATTTTTTAGTTTATCTTAGGACAACTCCTGAAATAGTCTATGAACGCATGATGACGCGAAATAGAGCCGAGGAAAAAGCTGTCTCTTTTGACTATCTTAAACAACTGCACCAAGTCCATGAAGACTGGCTATATCATAAAACTCGTTTCGAACTACCAGCAGAAGTAGTAGTTCTTAATGCAAACTTGGACAAGTCAGTTATTAAAGAAGAGTATATTAAGTTCGAGCCTCATGTTTTAAACAGAGCCATGGTCGCAAAAGCTTAAAGTGTGTTTGTAGGCATAGTTAGTTTAGGTAAAGCACGACCTCTGACAGAAGAACCTATAGCTACTGAATTACATGTAAAGTTTAGTACAAAAAGCTTCTCTGACGTATCCCAAAGGGGTCGCATGAAACTGCGGGTTGGTTATGTACACAATCGGTTTATTCTAGGTAAATAAATTGCATAATGTCATGATATGTGCTAGTTTTATCCATAGCAACATTTAACAGTAATAGTGGCAGTTCCGACAGCCACCTAATCCGCTTATTAGTAAGAAAGGATCTTTAGTAGAAAATATAATGTGTTGATACTGTCGCAAATACCAATTACATTGCCTTTTTATTATGATTGGTATTGATTAGCTTCTTCTGTCTGTGTACTGCACTTTATTTTTGTTTGTTTTTTTTACTGTATTTTAGTTTATTGTTTCTTTAACCAAAGATGGTAATAATTATATGTGATGAGACATATTATGATTTATCAATCTCTATTAGGCCTTTAATTTTTTACTTATAAAATAAGGTTACAATTAATATCATTTGATATTTAACAAATATTTGATATACAAAGTATTTCATGACGAACGTCCACTAGAGCTTTTTAGGAAACTACTGAAGTTGTGTTTTTGACATGCTGTTGACGCGTTTGAAAATTAAAGTTTGTCTTAAATATTATGTTTTAAATGTCAGTATCTCACCTACTAGGTAATTAGAAGTTTTAAAAACTATATTGAGAATCTTAAGTAAAATACCAAAATATAATACCAATATGTTTCGTTTAAAAATTAGAAGGTGACAGATACTACCGGTAAAAAGAAAATGATGCAATGATGATGATGATGATGATGATGTAATAATGATGATGATGAATGCCAATACAATACCTAAATTTATTAAAGCAAAATTTTGCAAAGATTGGTAGTACCACCAAAAACGGACGCTCGTCGTAAATCACCCTGTATAAAAAGAGGCCTAAGAAAGGTTGAAAGATAAATGTTTCATAGTTATTATTACATGGACAAATATTTAAAAAATTCCAAAGCAGTTATAACCTTATTTTAGAGGTAATTGATAAAAAATGTATACTTTTAGTTTGAAAATAGAATATTTCTATGCTATATTTTATTTTAAATTCATTTCTTTTGTCTGGATACCGAGTAAATGTTTAATGTTTTTGTTAAAAATATATTGCATTTAATTCTGTATGCAGTAGGATTATTTTTTGTATTTTTAGTATACAGGCGTTATAAATATGTATTTGGTTTCTCGAAGACTCAGTGTCTACCATACTGCAACGAATCAGTTTCAAATTTGAATGGATTCTAAAAGTTTTTACAAAACGTAATCTTATATTATCGACCCCCTATATACGTTGCTTTAATTGTGTCAGTTTGTCATTCCTTTTAATATCTTGAATATAATTTTAATTACCGACTATTTTTTCTCTCATTTTTTAATGTTGCTGGAATTCTGGAGATAATTAATGCTTAACATGTAATAAGACTACATAAGTTAGAAAATTTATAATTTTTATAAAATATATCTTTTACAGTCTTAATTGCCAGTTGTTTCCTGATTTTTAACCATATTTTAGAGGGGGAAGTGCTAAAATTCTAGTGTGTATAAATTTTCGAATTTTGATAAAAAAATTAAATAAAATAACTAAAATATGTAACATTTCTTGAAACAAACTAACATTTTTATTATCATTTTAATTTACTTTTAAGCATCTTTAAAAAAAAAGTACGTACGTCAATGGCAAATACTAACTAACTTACTTAATGTTCTTTATTGAACTGTAAGTTAAAATATACAATTTAAAACATACAGTTCAAATGGCCATCGACCGGGGTCCTTCAGCCTTAGAAATATTACATATACAGGGTGTTCTCAATTGTCATTTATTTTACCAGGTAGTAGAACTCGTAAAAATAAGTAATTGTACCAAAAATCATTTATATAAAAGTTGCAGAATAAAGAATTCATTAACAATTGAAAAAATGTAAAATTTAAAAACTTAAGACCTGCTCTTTGGAATTTTCGACCACTAAAACCCGTAAAATGATAAGTTTTTGTATCCTACAAAAAAATAAGCCATACCCAGTATCGCCAGTAAACAAAACATTGATAACGCAGTGGTCGAGAATATCAAAAAATCAGGTCTTACAGTTTTTAAATTTTACATTTTTTCAATAATTGTTAATGACTTCTTTATTCTGCAACTTTTATATAAATGATTTTTGGTACAATTACTTATTTTTACGAGTTCTACAACCTGGTAAAATAAATGACTCAACTTTGAGAACACCCTGTATAAACGTATACTAAAGTTATAAATGTAAAAACGTTAATATCATAAAATTCAATTTACAAACTTTTATTATTCGGCCAAATCGGAAACTATTATGGTGAATTACAGTTATATTTTTTGAGGGTGGATGTTTTATAAGGACGACAAGGTAATTTATACAGGGTGATTGCAAAATATAATAAAAGTTATAATAAATTATATACAGGGTGTTTCAATAAAAACTCCCAGGCCAATTATTTCGAAAACTAAAAGCGACATGTAAATTCTGTAAACGCCAGTTTTTAGCCTCTATGATTGGCTTCACAAATGTGTAGAAAATGTGTTTGAATAATACAAGATGTAGGTGGCGCCACGGTGCAAATAAATTTTTCGATGACAGGAACTTCTAAATGTTGTCGCTCTTAAAGATAATTAATTTTTGGTCAAATTATGTCCCATAAAAAATTTTGATAAATCCAACATGAAAGATATTTGGGGTTAAGTTTTTTTTAAAAATAATTTTAACGAGTATTTTAATTATAAATATTTTTAATATCCTTCAGCAGATTTTTAATTTAATTTTGGTAATGATAGTGATAAAACGCTCGTGTAGCGCTAAATTATTACGTCCAGTGACGTCTCAGGGGGCGCCTTAACAAATTATATTGGCAAAAAATAAGACGCTACTGAGTTTTTGGTAATTTTTAATTTATATTTTTTCGGATTAAGCAACTAAAAATATCCTTTTCTTGTCTGTTAAATAGTTTTCTTATCTTGCTTTGTTTTCGAGAAATAAAAATAAAAACAATTTTATTGCATATATCTGGAAAACAAAAATCATTAAATAATGAATACGTTGTATCTTTTGCTATTAATCGAAATACACTATTAAGAGTTTGCAGAACCGAATTATTACATCGATTTGCTATGTGTGTATATGAAAACGGCAATAATTTTGAACACCCCATTCGACCCCATTAAATAGTTTTTGGTATTCTTTTAATTTTCATTAATAATTTTGTATAATTTCTCATCAGTTCTTTCATAAAATTTAAAACATCTTTTAATTTTATTTTATAATGCTTTAATGTTTTAATGCTTTCCAGAGGTATGCAATAAAATTGTTTTTATTTTTATTTCTCGAAAATCAAGCAAGATAAGAAATCAATTTAACAGACAAGTAAAGGATATTTTTAGTTGCTTAATCCGAAAAAAATATAAAAATGACCAAAAACTCAGTGGCGTCTTATTTTTTGCCAATATTATTTGTTAAGGCGCCCGCTAAGACGTCACTGGACGTAATAATTTAGCGCTACACGAGCGTTTTATCACTAAAATTATCATTAGCAAAATTAAATTAAAATCTGCTAAGGAATATTAAAAATATTTATAATTAAAATACTAGTTAAAATTATTAAAAAAAAAAAACTTAACCCCAAATATCTCCTTTCATGTTGGATTTATGAAATTTTTTTATGGGACATAATTTGACCAAAAATGAATTGTCTTTAAGAACGACAACATTTAAAAGTTCCTGTCATCGAAAAATTTCTTTGCACCGTGGCGCCACCTACATCTTGTATTATTCAAACACATTTTTTACACAGTTGTGAAGCCAATCATAGAGGCTAAAAACTGGCGTTTATAGAATTTACATGTCGCTTTTAGTTTTCGAAATATTGGCCTGGGAGTTTTTATTGAAACACCCTGTATTCTTTAACTGGTTCGTTTTGGAAATAAATTAAAATTTGGTAAATTAAATAGGCACTAATACATTTAATACACAAAACCAACCATTTTGTGTCAAAATAAGGCCTAAGAACTGTTAAAAGGATGATAAAAATCTTTCAAATTAATGCCTAATCATAAATCCTAAAAAATTGGAAGACTTTTTTAATCCAAATTTTATATTGAAAAAATGTATGTTTGGTTTTATTTTTTGGTAAATTTGTATAGAGCAAATTGATTTGGTAAAACCAGTAACCCAAACAACTCCTTTATTGTCATTGGCTTAAAAAAACATTATTATTTTTTTAAAATTTTTTATTGTTTTTATAATTAACGAAGAGAGAGATCACTTAGTTGGTGTAGGTAGGATGTTCCATATTTAATGAATTGAAATCTCGAAATTGTTTTATTGGGCCTTTAAATAGAATGAAAACATTTTTACGAATTTTCTGACGATTACAGAACCTACCTATAATATAAATATTTCCAAAATTTTCGTTCATACTTTATTCATCTAAGTAATATTTTAGATTTCTTTCAAATTTTTTAAATATAATTCTTTAGGAACTAATGTATTTAAAATGTTAATAATAGTGATGTTGTAAACGTTCAATTTGTCATGAATAATAAATTTACAATAATTTGATAAAGTAAGTCCAGGTTTGTTTGTAGTTTACGTAAATTATTTATATTAACATTTAATATTTAATATATCCTTACAGTATTTTCTTATACATTGTTCTTATTACTACCAATTTTGATTTTACAGTGACTTATTTTACCGCATAATTATTGCATTAGCGCTGTTCTTTGATACTGTTATCCACTATCTACGTTTCCTGTGAAGAAGTCCTTCGCGACTGTCATTTTCAAGCAAATCTGATACAATCAGTTATAGCATTACCGGTATGGGAACATTATTATTCATTATGTATACCGGGTGTTTCTCTAAAGACGTTTACCCCTATAACTTTTTTATATTTATAGATATTAAAATGAAATTTTGAGATAATGCATTGACTTTCTAAATTTCACAAGCGTTGAAAAAATGAAATTTTGTTTTGTTTTCTTGACGTTTACTCCATTTTTCCAAATGGAACGATGGTGGTTCACTAGGATATTTAAAACTAGACTGGGTACATATCGCTAATCGTCAGCCGAGAGTGCATCTAATATTAGTACTAAAAAGATTTACAAAAATTTACAATAAAAAAATAATTTTCTTTTCTTTTTTTCTATTTACTATTGCTTTTTTTGCCTCGCCTTCCTGCGGAACGTGAAGGGAAAACATATCGCCAAATTGTCATTATAACAACTGACTAAAACTACACAATGGTGCAAAATTTCCGTTTTCTCGTATAGGTAGGTAGTTTTCTGAGACGGCGCCGTATAGGTGCTCTTTAAACTCGCACACCTTTGTGCAATGTGGGATATACTTTCCATATTTGCTCTATAAAAATATGTAAGTATTCAATCGATTAAAACATAAGCAAAAAATGATTCTTACATGGAAGCTATCAATGGGCCTTTTCACTATTCTTAAATTTGATACATTTGGCATTTGAATTGTTTAGTCGGTGCTATAATAAGTGTTTTTCATCAATGAGCCATTGTAAGATCCCACTTGGATTATGGCAGCATCCTCCTCGCCCGTACCCCCAAAAACTACTTGGCAAAATTAGATAGATTACAGTTCCAGGCTTTGCGAATAGCACTGGGGATGATGAGATCCACACCGACCAATATTTTGTTAGCGGAGAGCTCAGAGCTTCCATTGCACCTAAGAAGAGAACTTCTTGCAACGAGAGTGGTGTCCAAACTTATGTCGTATGAGAACCCAATAATAAAGACAATAACTACACTCTATACAGAATACAACCTGAACATAGAAAAATGGAAAGGCCCTCCCCCTCTGGTTGAGGCATTTGACATTGTTTCGACACAATGGAACAACAGCAAAGTATATTCAAAGAGACCATGCTTTTTACACTCTACTAATATACAACTGTACGAACTACAATTTCAAAATATGCTCCTGGATAAGGAAGACTATAATAGAGACAAATTCTTGACTAAAGCACGAGAAAAATGGGGAGAAGGATACAGGTTTGTTTACACAGATGGATCGGTTCACGACAACGGAACGGTGGGAGCAGGGATTTGCTCACTGCCTCAGCTGCAGTGGAGCATAAGGCTACCGAACTATTTTACAATATGTATGGCGGAAATACAAGCAATTTACCTGGCAATCACATGGCTAAATGAGAACAACATAACCTGTGCAGTCATTTTTTCAGATTCCTTAAGTGCCCTGCACAAGATTTGTAGAAGGGGCGTAGCAGCAAAGAACGAAGATATGGTTTTAAGGGTGAGGGAAAAACTGATTGAAAACCCAAACTTACAGCTAGCTTGGATTCCTAGCCACACAGGCATATATGGTAACGAACAGGCAGATAGACTGGCCAACCTTGGAAGGAAGCAGCCCCTACAGGAACGGCCCAAGGCAGATCCTGTAGCTTTCTTCCCTAAATTCAGAAAACATATACAAGAAAAGTGGAACCAACGCTTTGCAAACATCGGAAGAAGGAAGGCCAAAGAATATGCACGCTCACTGCAAACTCCGACAAGGGAACCATGGTTCAAAAAAATCACTGGACTAACAAGAGGACAAATCACCACGATGAACCGATTACGTTCAGGACACTGCCTAACCCCAGTCCACCAGCAGAGAATAGGCATATCGCAAGACAATATTTGTTCATGTGGGGAGATAGGTACCCTGCATCACCTGCTTTTTGCATGCGCAAACAACCAGCATAACATAGACCAATTCCACTCCAGACTTAGAGGCCAATATAGGTCATTTCCATACTCAATGCATGACATTCTTTTCTTCCCAACCCACAAAATTGCTACCACCATTTCTGCTTTCCTTAGAGATAGTAACCTTAAGCTTTGAGCATGACACTCTCCCAAACATTAGAACATTAGATATATAATCATTCCAAGAAAACATTCCGAACCCAACATTCTGCTTAATCTCATTCATGCTGTGCATTCATTTTCCTCATACTATCGTACTCACCATGCATATATTAATTAAAGTAGAGCCCGATGACCCTCGGTAACCTTTAACTAGAAGAAGCTACAAGAGACCAAAAGGAGCCAACAAAGACAACGGTACCTGGCCAGAATAGCCTCTGCAGCTTAGGCCATATTTAAAGGAAGAGAGAGAGAGAGAGGGTTATAGGGTATTTTTTTTTATCCTTTTCGTAGCGAGGGTTATCGCTGTAAAAATCCTAAAGTGAAAAATTTTTCAGATCCTAAATAACAAAGTTCTATACGACAGCTGTCATTTTGACAGGTAAATGTCAATTTTTTTAAAGCTTTTCTTGTATCTAGGATTAAAGCTGTAAGAATCCAAAATTTAAAAAAAATTCAGTAGTTAAATAACAAAGTTCTATAAGACAGCTGTCAAATTTTGACAGGTAAGTTTAATTTTTTTTTTAGATTTTTCGTAGCGAGATTTATAGCTGTAAGAATCCTAAATGAAAAATTTTTCAGTTCCTAAATAACAAAGTTATATACGACAGCTGTCATTTTGACAGGTAAATTGCAAGTTTTTTTAAAGCTTTTCTTGTATCTAGGATTATAGCTGTAAGAATTCGAAATTTAAAAAAAATTCAGTACCTAAATACCAAAGTTCTATACGACAGCTGTCAAATTTTGACAGGTAAGTTAAAAAATTTTTTTTAGATTTTTCGTAGCGAGATTTATAGCTGTAATAATCCTAAATGAAAAATTTTTCAGTTCCCAAATAACAAAGTTATATACGACAGCTGTCATTTTGACAGGTAAATTGCAAGTTTTTTTTAAGCTTTTCTTGTATCTAAAATTATAGCTGTAAGAATTCGAAATTTAAAAAAAATTCAGTACCTAAATAACAACGTTCTATACGACAGCTGTCAGATTTTGACAGGTAAGTGTCAATTTTTTTTTAGCTTTTTCGTAGCGACGGTTAAAGCTGTAAGAATCCCAAATTAAAAAAAAATTCAGTACCTAGATAACAAAGTTTTATACGATACCTGTCAGATTTTGACAGGTAAGTGTCAATTTATTTTAACTTTTTTCGTAGCGAGGGTTAAAGCTGTAATAAAACTAAATTAAAAAAATTTTCAGTACCAAAATAACAAAGTTCTATACGACAGCTGTCAAATTATATATACTTAAATAGTAATTCTTATTTTTTATAATTTGCTACCATTTCTATGCTGTTTAGGTATAGAACAATATATTTGAAAAAAGTAGTATTTGAGATGACCTAAACGAATATCCAAACCAAAATTATATCGGACGCACCCAATTCGATTTATTAACGATCCAATATGACCCTACATTGATTTTAAAAAAATCAAAAAAATTACTTCCCAACTTTCGATCGCGTTCGCAAACAACAGTGTTTTGTAGCCCAACGTCGTCTACATGTCGAAAAAGTTCAAATCGATTAAAATGATTTTTGCCACCTGTATCGCCCTACAACGAAAAAAAACATATTTTTTAACTTTGACTTTAATAACTTTTTTCCGGTACACCCTGTATATTTGAAATTGTTCCCAGAACGTGCGCCGACTATTCCTCTCTACGTCCAGAAAGTTTGAATCGTTTTGCTCTAACCGTTTCCAAAAAAAAAAATTCGCGAATATCGAAATGTCGAATAACCTTCTACCACGTGGCGACGGATTATCAATGTGAAATGTCGAAACGCCATCTTTAAAATCGAGATTACAACCATTTCTGAAACATTTTGGGCAAATATTTTGGTCAGTAAAATTAGCAGAAGGTTCAAGGTAGATATTCCACCCGATTTAAAATCTGGAAATGTTCTTATTATTCTAGCAAGTCACGCTGAAAACACCCATTTTCGCCATTTTTGACAGCCGGATTTTTAGAATTAATAATTAATTTAGATACATCAATATCAAGGCACTCTTAGTCAAAAGTGAATGGTGTTAGAATTTGTAAAGATTGCCTTTTTCCGCACCCAAAAAAGCGACTTTTCTCAATTTTGCGAATATATTTTAATGATTTTGAATATGTAGAGGTGTTGCGAAGTAATCAGCGCATTTTTCGAGAAAAAAATAAAACGGTTTTGTTAAAAATTGAATAAGCTACAGTCGATATAGTAAAAAAAAAGCTGCCGTTTTTTCCGTATTAAAGATAAAGAAACGAAAAAATATCTCTTAAATACCTACAATTTGACGAGCTCTATCCGCTAAAGTTTACAACGTTTCGATCAAAAGTCGTTTTCAGTACGAAAAAAAATAAAAACCGCGAAAAAATCAGGCCTAACTTTATGATTTCCACTTTCTTACAATTTTCGGCAATTTCCATTCCAGTTAGGTATAGAACGATATATTGGAAAAAGGTAGATTTTGAGATGGCCTAACCGATTATCCAAACCGAATGTCGATTGGATGCACCCAATTCGACTTATTAGCGATCCAAGAGGTACCATTTTCGACCAAATTTTGACTTTAAAAAAATCAAAAAAATTACTTCCAAACTTTCGATCGTGCTCACAAACAATAGGCTTCTGTAACTCGCGGTCCTCTACACGTCCAAAAAGTTTCAATCGATCAAGTTCATTCCTGGGACCACGGTGTGGGCCGCGTGAAACCCGACTTTTTTCCACTTTGACGTTTAATAACTTTTTTCCGGTACACCCTGTATATTCGAAATTTTCACACAACGTACCCCCACTATTCCTCTCTAAACCCAAAACGTTTCATTCGTCCCACTTTAGCAGTTTCCGAGAAAAAAAATCGCAAATGTGAAAATAGCAAAAGCCACGACGACGCCGACAACATACATACATTATTTTCACCGAAGCGCCGTATAACATATCGCAGTGTAGCGCGATATGTAACGAGCATTTTTTTTCAACAATTTGATACCATACAGTCGTATGCTATTTTAATATTGACACTGAAAAATTGAAAATAAGAAATAAACACAAAAATTGACAAGTGAGGTGTCATTTTACTCAGAATGTTATGCTGAATCCCAATAAGTAAAAATATACAAGATGTCCCATTTAAAATACCAAAGTCCGGTCAAACCGGAAGGGCTAACAAATTGAAAATTATGCCAATAAATGCAGACTCATCTCTTATGCATAATCTCAAAATTTTATTTTAATATCTATAAATACAGAAAAGTTATAGGCGCCTTTTGAGAAACACCCGATATAGGGTGAAATTTACACCTAAACATTAGCTGGAGCTAGTAGGATAACTAGCATTCTGATAACATACACTATACAGGTTTAATATTTTATCTGGATTCGGTAAGAAAAAATCCAAAGTTTGTTGCAATGCAATGCAACGCAATGTTTGTTTTACCGGCGAATGCACCTTCATTTTAAACAATAAACCAACTGTTCAAAATTTTATGTATTTGTTTCATATTAATAAAACAAAATTTAAATCAATAATCATATCTGGTGGCTGTATCCAACATGGTCGCTCATACAGCCACCACAGAAAATGAACAGATATATACAAATAGGAACTCAATACCCTTAAAAGGTAAATGGTCGGGCGGGCATGTTGGAACAACATTTGGGAAAAGAAAATCAAGTTGGACCTGCATTAAAAGAAGTTGCTCCTGAGAATGAAGATATTTGGTTTCAGGATTGAATTACACCATCGTTTCCAGATCTCTCCAAACGTCGAAATAAATAAAGTTCTCATAATTGTTCCTTAAATACTGTAAAACATGAAGAAACTAATAAAAAATATAAGGTCCAGTAACATTTGGCATCACTATTAAACTAAGTATGTATCGAGTCGATCGTGTGAGATCTGCTTGAAATGATTGACTGTCGCGAAGGACTTTTCGTGGATAGTCTCAACGTTTACGTGTAAATGACATACAATATCACTCAGTGTTTTAAAACTGGATATTTTGGAAAACTTCTGTTCTATTCATACTTTGAACAACCCGGCCAATGAGTTCGGTGTAAATATGCTGGTAGAAAAAGAAGCAGCATTCCACAGATACGTTATTGTCTGGGTCTTTGTTATGCTCCACTCTGCGATAGGGTTTTTGGTGTTCATTATTGGGTTGTAAACAAATTATACTACAGTTAAATTTGACTTTATTTTATTCTATTATTATCACCGTAATTGAGCACATTCAAATCTATTATGTAAGGTCCTTTTCTTACCCTTACAACGTTACTCATAGGATTTATACCACTGATGGGTACCTACTTATATCTAAAGCCTTTTTTTATTAAAAATTACTTATTTAGATGCAATTTATTTTACTCCTAACCTATACTAAAAATTTGAAAAAGAAGTATTAATATATTAACTAAATATATTTTAAATCTATTTAAAAACTACAAATTAAAGTTTAAAATTGTAGCTTGACCAGAAAGAGCTTTAGTCCAGTATGTGATGTTAACATATAGCTTGTTATAGTTCCGCAGGTAAAACATTTCTCCAATGTGTTCTTCTGTAGATAGTATTTTTTTTAAATGACATAAGTTAATTAATTTTCTTGCTTGTATATAAATCTTTAACATTGAAGTTGTTAATTTCTAATATCTATTGTCGGCTTCGCGTCGATCCAATGCCAAATTCCCAAATGATGAAAAGTTAAATGTCATTTATACAGTGACCGGCAGAAAGTGCGCAGCATATGGGAAAGTTTTTTTTATCTTTAAGTTTAGAAAAATAATTTTATTTTAGATAGGTTCTGCATGTTCTCAAACCAAAATAACACCCATTAAATCGTGTAAAAGTCTTATGGTATACCAGGTAGGATCAAAAATTTGAAATTCCGCTAAGAGTAAAGTACCTCCATCTTTAGTTTTAGAATATTTTTTTACTAAAAATTATTGTTTTAATTTCAAAGTTATACCCAAATTCCAAAATTTCGCTTATTTTGGACTAAAAAATTTATTTAATCGTGTTTTCTGAATAACGACCCTGTATAAAAAATAAATGGCAACCGAACAGTACTAAAATTAGATTTTCTGCAGACTTTGTTAGAGATAACCGTCGATCATAAGTCCGATTAGTTTGTTTTCATAATATTAGGGCTTTTTAAAATAAAAACATAAAAATATTAAATATTTTTGCTGCACACTGTATTTTATTTTCTGAGAGAACAAGTTAATTTCATCTAACTGATATTCTTTGATTTCCATTGACTTAAATCATCTCCTAAATAGTTTTTTATACATTAAAGTATTAAATTAATATATTTTGAACGGATTTTATTCGTCACGCAAAATAAGGATATTTTTTTTTCTTTATAAATCAAAAGGAACCTTTCTATGCATACTTCAATGTATAAAAAACTATTTAGGAGATGCTTTAAGTCATTGTAAATCAAAAAATCTCACTTAGATGAAATTAACTTGTTCTCTCAGAAAATAAAATACGGTGTGCAGCAAAAATATTTAATATTTTTATGTTTTTATTTTAAAAAGCCATAATATTATGAAAACAAACGAATCGGACTTATGATCGACGGTTATCTCTAACAAAGTCTGCAGAAAATCTAATTTTCGTACTGTTCGGTTGTTATTTATTTTTTATACGGGGTTATTCAGAAAACACGATTAAATCCATTTTTAAGTCCAAGATAAGCGAAATTTAGAATTTGAGTATAACTTTGAAATTAAAACAATAATTTTTAGTAAAAAAATATTCTAAAATGAAAGATGGAGGTACTTTATCTTAACGGAATTTCAAATTTTTGATCCTACCTCGTATACCATAAGACTTTTACCGGATTTATTGGGTGTTATTTTGGTTTGAGAACATGCAGAACCTATCTAAAATAAAATTAATTTTCTAAACCTAACCCACTTTTTGCCGGTCACTGTATTAGATATTTACATTAATATTGTGGTTCGCCATTTAACGCCATAGAAAGCTTTGTGGGTGTAATGTCGTTTTACGCCTAGGCATTTTTCTAATATGATATTGAAAATTAGCATCATTTTACGCAAAGTCATGCACACATTCATGCATGACATTCAAAACAGCGAATAGGCATTCTACTTTTTTTTATAGACCTGTGGTTGCTACATACACCTAATTTGATTTACCAGAGAAGGTGAAGCATATGAAAATTATCTGGCACTGCATTTTTAAAGCTGTTTTTCACCTAGACAGTCTAGGTCATATTTCTACTTTTGGTAATTTATCTATATGAATAACCCATTTTTCCCTATTATCTTCTAAGTCATAAATGTTAAAACACTCTTACACTTGATAAGGCGAATTTGGATATTAATTGTTTTAGTGCAAATACGAATACTTATCTTATCGCATAATATGCACTGTCAACATTTTTTAGCGCGTTTGCGGCGTTTGTCGGCACCGCACAGTTGTTCAGAACGACAAAAAGGGGCAATCCAATAATTGTTTTAACGGAGATGCATAATAAACTATCCAAACAGGGTGTCCGGAAATGATGAGCAAAAAATTTAGGGGATAATAATTCTAGACCGAAAATAAATGCTATCTCTTCCTATAATATTTTTTCGAAAATTGATTATTAACGGAGTCACAGGATGTTAAAGTTAAATTTTATTTGCAGTTTTTTTGAAATACCTTTTGTCACGCTCATAATATTTGGACAAAATTTCGTATATGGGGCTTTTTCATGATTTAGAGGGCGCCACATAGAAGCCTATACTTTAATTTGAATGGTCCCAACTTTTTTGTTCTACACTGTATGCGCATTTTGACTGAATATTTTTATTCTCCTAACCTTTTGACATAAAAAAGATATACTACTTTTCTTTCGATAAATCTAACCCTTTTCGAGAAAAACGCTAAAATAACATTGCTTTCATGTGATGAATACAAAATCATTTTAATTTATTTTCAACCTTATAAATGTCGTAGGCTGATAGTGAAATCCGTCATTTCATGAAAAGCCTAGTCACTTTTTTTTTTTTTTTTTATATAATTGGCATTTGGCTAATTAGCCATGCAGCCAGTCGCAAAGTAAAGCCTAGTCACTTCATGAAGCGTCGGCAGATTGTGTAAAAACATGAAATTACACGATCTGCCGCGTCACTTCATGAAGAGACCTTGACGTTTCGGCGTATTATGTATAACACAATCTGCCTAATTTTTAATATCGTCACTTCATGAAATGCCACAAAAACAAGGCATATTGTGTAATTCCGTCTAAAAGGTATATTGGCAACTATTTTGTTCGGGTTTGTCAGAGCATTTTTTTTATTTTTATAAAATAATATTAGTTAAAAAAATTTAATTAAAAAAAAATGCTCTGGGAAACAACGAACAAACCAGTTGCCAATATACTTTTTAGACGGAATTACACAATCTGCCGACTGACATGACATCGTTAGGTACTACATGAAGTGACGATATTTAAAATTAGGCAGATTGTGTTATACATAATACGCCGAAACGTCAAGGTCTCTTCATGAAGTGACGCGGCAGATCGTATCGTGTAATTTCATGTTTTTACACAATCTGCCGACGCTTCATGAAGTGACTAGGCTTTTCATGAAATGACGGATTTCACTATCAGCCTACGACATAAACATAGCATAGCAAAGGAAGGAATATTCCAGTTCGTCGACATTTTTTAAGAATTAATTTCTGCATTGAAGAGGAAGGACGTCACTTTGAACCTTTGATTTGAATGTTTAAGGTAGGAGTATCAACATGCTTGCCAACCTATTTCGCCTATATTTATTTAATTTTTCTAGATTTTACACAAAATTTAAATAAAATCATTATCGTCTTCATATTTTATAGGTAATAATTGTCATATTAAATAAATATCAAGGGGATTAAATATTTTAGGAGAATTGTATAGCGAAGAATATCGGGTAAGATTTTTTTTAACATTATTATGTCATTCTTCTTTCACTATACAATTCTCCCAAAATTAGCAATGAAATAAATTGATATTTTTGTAATATGTCAGATATATTACCTAAATATTGTACCGACGATATTGATTTTATTTAAATGTTAGTTAATCAAATAATAAACTAAAAAAAGCAACGCGAAATAGGTTATAGGTTGGCAATAGATGGAATGACGTTGAGAATTCCATCTTAATTTACTGTTCTAGTAACTTATGTATTTTAAAACTGCCATTAAAATTTAACTTTAACTCCGCTAATAATCAATTTTCGAAAAAAATTTGTAGGAAAAGATAGCATTTATTTTCGGTTTAGAATTATCCCCTAAATTTTTTGCTCATCATTTCCAGACACCCTGTATACTTTATGAAAACTCACAATGGCTATATTGTCTACGTCTACACTAAAGTAGATATGAAAAAATCAAAGATACCATTTCTACAAAAACGCTGGGGAATAAAAATTAGGTATTTTGCGGATGGACCACCCTCACCCACCCCTGAAGCACTACCCGCATCCACTATAGAATCTTAAACGGCACTACCCTACTTGTGACACCTCTTTGGAAAAATTTTTCAGCGATACCAAAATTAATGAGATTTAAGTACAAAATTTTGCGAAAATATTTTAAAACTGGCTTTTTCAAAATTTGACAAGAATAATTAGAAAATAAATGTAAATGATGCCGTTTTAGATTTTATCGTAGGTACAGAGCGCCCCTCTTCATATAATTGCATATATACTAAACCTTTCGACTGTGCCGATCCGTTGTCAGGTCTTATGCAGTGTTTAAATATAAATTCTCTATTCTAAAGCAGAAGAAATATACGTATATATAATATAAAGTATCTTAAAAGTAGGTATTGTCTGAATGTATTTTATCGTAATCTTCTGACCACAACTTCAGAGCTTCCTTTTGGTCTTTTTCCCAAAGGATTTGTGCTAGGACTCCCACTGTTGCCTTGTAAGGGCCTTGATGTTGTATCCAGTCCTTTAATAAATCATATTTAGTCTAAAACAAAGAATATTAATTTATTACTTACAGTCAGGATATTAATTAAATAGTAAAGTAAAAATACCTTTCTGACAATTGATCGTTTTCCGGGGTAATATTCACAAAGTATGTTAAAGCCAATAAGCCTCATAAATACAATTTTTGCCTTCCACTGTCACCGAATTTACTTCAATATTATAATATATTTCTCATGTAGCAGATTTTCCGATTACCCCTTTAACCCTTGAGCGCCCAGCCTACTAAAAGCAACGTAAATGCCCAACCGGGGTCCCCAAGGGACCCCATAGTAAATAAACATATGGATATGCATTAAAGTGTATTTTAATTATCAAACACAAGCTTAAGGTTATAGTGTTCAAAATATTTATTAAATATTTAAAAATTAACTTACAACACCTTCTGAAGAATATTAACAAAAGCAAAACAAATACTAATATGTAGGTATTATACTATTATCTCTGAGGGACCCCACCTACCTAATAGCGTTATAACCTGGCACTGTCGCGGCGTCGGCGGCTCAAACCAAACTAACACGTGCTAACAGTGTTGCCACAAGCATTTTTTTTCTCGAGTCAGATAATGTGAAGAAAACGAGCCAAATTCATACCGGAACGAGCTTTTTCAAACAAAAAATATTTATTAGTGATTTTTGGAATTGGAAATATTATATTTTTAAGTACTCATATGACTAGCTTGTATTTGAAGTAAATATTCAACAGAATTCATTGTTTTCGGTAAGTATTCAGAACGGATTCGGAAATAAACGCATGCGCAGACTCAAATCCTTACAGTGAACAGACCCAACACGCAAACCCAGAATGTTGTGTACACACATTTTCACACTGAATGCGCGACTTCAAAAAATCCTATAAATCCTATTTCAGTCACTTTGACAGATGCTTTTTTTGCATTATAAGTTAAATTGTATAGTGGCCAACTACGCCATGAATGACGTAAATTCTTTTGTTCCTCGGTTTGACAGATTTCGACCAAGTGGAGCTTCCTATAATTGGGACGATTTCAATTTAAAAAAAAAAACAGCTTAAAAATGTTCGTCATGTGGCGCTAACGTACTAACGTCAGAACTATTTCAGAGGGAAATTCAAACCTGTAAATTGATTTTCCTTAAGTGTCAGGTATATGAACCGTCTTGTTAGAAATTAGGAACAATCATTAACGAGTTCAAACAACATTTATTTTATTTGTTAGGTACACACAACAAAAACATAAATTATTGTAACAGTTACTGAAAACAGCTACACTAGTAGCTGCTATAACAAAAATAGAGAAATAAAATACATTTATTTAACGTACCTATAATAACGTACTAACATGCAAACGATAACAAAAAAAAAGGAACTTCAGTTTTTTATAATAACATAAATTCTTATTAAAAAAGTCTCTCAGATCATTGCTTTAGTCTTTAAGTTGACTAGCTGACCTGATCCGGTTGCTCGGCGGGGTGTGTTCGTGAATATGTTTCGTAACCGTTATGTTATGTTACTCCATCCCAACAACGATCCGTACTGCGACATTCTGCGTTCACTCAGTTCAATTTCACTTCAGCAATACTCAAAATAGTCAAACTCAACAGATCGACCTCGAAATCAACAAAAAAATTAACCGAATTCTAATAAAGAGTCAGTTTTAATAAAGAGGAGCCAACGAGTAGCTTTGAGTCCAAAAGAGCCAAATCTGGCTCGAACGAGCCACCTGTGGCAACGCTGCGTGCTAACACTATTTTCAAGCACATACCTAAAGGCGCAGTTGCCAGATTTTTTTTATTCCAGAAATACTAAGGAAAATACTGTACTGGGGTCCCGCAAGGACCCCGCTTAGGCATTCAAGGGTTAATAAAAACACGGGAGTAAACTCACTGACGTTACATCTGCCTTGGCCTATGGATCCCAATTATTAAGTTGGAGGTCGAACGCCGTGTCTACCTGAATATTGGGCGGGTTGTTTTCCTATTTTTAAGCTGTTCTTGTCTATTTAGTTTATTAAAACAAAGATAGCAATATGATCCGTCGAGGCTGACATATAAGGAATTGCCCGTATAATGGGATCACGTAATAATGTTCTGATCTCATGTTTTCAAACATTCTGCTTTCGCGGCGTCTTTTTAATTGTCTCTAGGAAGATTTTTATTATTGGGATGTATTTTTAATAGGTTTTAATTCAGGATGTTAATGCTGAAGCTGAATATGATGAATTTGGTTATAGTAAAAAGACCCATTTTAAATTGAAGTACCGTGCGAGCAAAAATTATTTGCATCTAAGGACGTAATGCATAGCCGTAGAGCTTAATACCTGTTGGGTGTCAGTAACTACCTGAATTAACAATTAATCAGTTATTCCGTCATCTTTAACAGTCGTTACAAGTAATTTGATTCATCGCTAATTTTTCCAATTTCTTGAACAATTCACACAATGGGCTTTACAGAACAGCACAAAACATTTATGGTTGAAGCGTATTTTCGAAACGGGGTTAGAGTAAATGGTGAGTGGCAATACAATCCGGGGTTGTGCATGGACGATTTTTACGAACATTTTCCTAACGTTGCTTTTATTGCTGGGGATTTTTATCATTGCCTGAAAGAACCGTGGCTGTGTTTAGGGAAACAGGTTCTATACAACACCAAAAAGGAGCAGGAAGACCATCTGTAAGAACAAAAGAACTTGTTGCAAACGTTCGTGAAATAATGCAAAATACGCCAACAAATTGTATAAGACGCCTGTCCCAAGAAGTGGGAAGATCTTATGGAATATGCAGGACTATTCTTAAGAAGCAGCTAAATTTATTTCCTTATAAAGTGCAAGTATTCCAAGAAATACAAGCCGCAGATTTTGAAAGACGCAGGAATTACTCTCGATGTTTTACCCAAAATTTATTGGAAAGAAATGATTTATTTGACCTGACATTTTTTCGGATGAAGCCTGGTTCCACCTCTCCGGTTATGTGAAATCTCAGAATACACGCATGTGGAGTAGTGAAAATCCCCAATTTTTTGTAGAGTATATACACGTTGCAACCTCAAAAAATTGGTGTCTGGTTAGCTGTTTCCCGAAGAAGAGTTGTTGGTCCTATTTTTTTCCATGACACAGTTACAGCACAGCGGTATAGGGACAATATTTTGAATCCATTTGTGCAGCAATTACTTGACGACGAAATACGTTTTGGATATTTTCAACAGGACGGTCCAACCGCCCATACAGCCGCCGAAACTATTAACTATTTACGCAATTTTTTCAACGACAGATTGATCAGTTTTCGATCAGACATTGAATTTCCACCTAGATCACCTTTTTTAACGGTTATGGATTACTTCGTTTTTCCTCATTTGAAGAACACTATTTTTAAAACACCAGTTGCAAATTTAGAACAATTACAAGAAAGGATTATCCAAGAATGTGGTAACATTTCTCCAGAGATGCTGGTCAACACTTTCGAAAATATGGAGACGTGTGTGAATTTATGCTTGGAGCAATGGTGGCCAATTTCAGCAATTTATGTAATTATTTTTGCTTTTTCTTTCTGTATATTCTTACTTTGTTAATTTTGTAAACAACAAAAATAAATTTGTGTTTGTCTACTTATTTTATTACTCATTAGTTTGGCAGATAATATGAATTTGACAAAATTTTAACCTAGATTTGGTTAGATATATCGTCCCCATATCATTGTGATCTAAACCAAGCCCTACGTTTTTTAATCCAAGCCCTCTTTGCTGCAAATAATTTTTGCTCGCACGGTATAAAGCTATCTACCCTCCACCGTATCACAGAGACCGTTAACTTTACTGCTTTCGGGGAAAAAATCGTTGATAAATAATACTGCCAACAGTGATACTGGAAATCATTGTCACGTTCGTGAGATATCCGCTAGGGGACGTAACAGACTTGGGTCGATTAGAAAATTAGGTTTTCTGTTTGTGTTACTCAGTTAAGAGAGACCGGAAACATTTGTTTCTTGGTCCTTAGGGAATGCCGAATCTTTTTTGTTTTAAATATTTTACTCTCTCTCTCTTACTTTTTTAAAATAAAATTGTGGGGGAATGTTGAAGTCTGCTTCATATAAAACCTGGTATCTTCGTTTGGGCTGGAGGAATTTTAACTTTTAAAGTAGTAGATGTAGGGTGAATAACATAAATAAAATAATTAGCGAATATTGTGCAGCGCAAAAGGTATTTGCAGATTTTTATTGAGCATAAAAATATTGCGGATGATGATTTCATTAGCATTGCAGCATTTAAATATTCATTACACGTGTTAATAATTTATTTTGCCATAAAATAATATACTTATATCATTTCTAAAAAAAGTTTTAGCGCAAGGGCGCACTAGGCGACCAGAGTCGGACGACCAGTGACCTGCCAGATCCCCAGACCTTACCCTATGAATTTTTATTTGTAAGGTGATTTTGACGTATTTAATTTTATAATATAAGTGTTATTTATTAATTTGTGTGTTAACTGGGTGCTTCTCGCTATGTTTTTAGTGACTGTTACTTTAAGTTAACGCCTTCGCTTTAAATTGTGTTTAATTACTTATTACAATAATCTAGACGAGGCCATACACGAAGAAAAAGTTTTAAATCCAGATATCTGAAAAACGGCTGGTCAAATCAACTCTTATCACGTATACCATTTTAATACGCTTTTACTAGCTTCACCTGTATGTTTGTATGTATGTATGTTTGTTTGTTTGTAACCGACTTCTTTGAACCCGATTTTGACCCTCTTTAAACGGTCAGATTTAATTTAAATTTAGTAGACTTATCAAGAACCGCTGACAATACAATAATCTACTAATCTAGCTCAATCTACTCAAAAAAAAAAAATTCTTAACAATAACTCAAACTAAAAAATGAAAAAGAAATATAGTTTAAAAAAACTAAAAAACACGCTTTAATAATTAATCAAACTAAAACTAAAAAGCGGAAAATAAATAGTTTAAAATAATTCTCGAAATTCTTAATATAGTATAGGCAGAAAATAATAATGAACAATAAACATTAGTATTATTGTGAAAAAAGCGTGGGGCGCTTTGTGCTATATTTTTCGTATATCGAGCACCCCATGCTTTTTTCACAATAATACTAATGTTTATCGTTCATTATTATTTTCTGCCTATATTAAGAATTTCAAGAATTATTTTAAACTATATTTCTTTTCCGCTTTTTAGTTTGATTAATTATTAAAGCGTGTTTTTAAGTTTTTTTAAACTAAGTATATTTATTTAGGTTAAAGACGTTAGAGGATAATAATGCTTATTTAAAAGCTCACTACAGAGTGGCCCAAAAATTTTTTTCGTTTTAAATATGTGCAAGGTGCCGCAGGTGGCGCCCTCGACAATAAAAATTGTTACGTTAGTAAAGTTAGTTAAGGGGGTTTAGTCGATGGTTTAATGATAAACTCACTTTACTGGGTAAACTCTTTATTGCGTAATTCAAGTGATTGACAGTCACGAGGCCTTCCGACATCAGTAAAGTGAGTTTATCATTAAACCATCGGCTAAACCCCCTTAACTAACTTTACTAACGTAACATGGTGGCAGCGTGTGGTGATAGTGTTTTAGTTACAGAATAAATCAAATAAACAATAAGTAGCACTATTACTCAGAACTTTCGGAATCCACGGCTCTATGACGTCCATTGTTGCCAAACCGAAAAAAAAAAATAATTAGGGTCGGTCTTAGGACTCACGACGAAAAAAAAGGAAAAAAAAAAGTAAAGTATTACTTACTATATATATATTGATATCATGGAGACAGAAAAGCCCGCAGTGGCTCCAACGGTAGTCTGTAGTTTACCGATAAACATAAGTCCTCCAGAAAAATTTAATTTCAGCATACCCAATGCATGGCCCCAGTGGCGGAAGCGCTTTGAACGCTACATGGCTGTGTCCGGCCAAGATAAAAAATCAAACCAAGACAAAATAGACCTTCTTGTGTATATTATGGGAGAAGACTCGGAAGATATTCTAGTTCAATTTTCCCAGAAACCTACTACATTTGCAGACACTCTAGCTGCTTTCGAAAAACATTTTATTCCCCGGAGGAATATAATTTTCGAGCGTTTTAAGTTTAATTCCCGTGTACAGCGAGCAGGCGAACCAATCGAGAGTTTTATAACCAGCTTGCATTCACTGGCCGAACATTGCGATTACGAACAACTAAAGGAACAAATGATTCGTGATAGAATTGTAGTGGGAATGGCCGATTCAAAAACTAGTGAACGATTACAACTGCAATCAACTTTAACACTTACCGACTGTATTCTGGCAGCCAAACAAGCCGAAATTCAAGCCACTCAGAATCGAGAATTGCATTACGAAAGTCGCCAACG
Source organism: Polydrusus pterygomalis (assembly GCA_963969555.1). Classification (NCBI taxonomy): domain Eukaryota; kingdom Metazoa; phylum Arthropoda; class Insecta; order Coleoptera; family Curculionidae; genus Polydrusus; species Polydrusus pterygomalis. The sequence continues at coordinate 30,245,072 of OZ018384.1, read as the reverse complement.
TCAAGTAGCTGAACTAGCAATCACGGAACGCAGTGTAGCCAGACTTTCTCAGTCTTCCAGTTCAAGATTTTCAAAACCAGAGTACAAAAACGGCGAGGTATCAGATAGTGAAAAAAACTGTGGATTCTGCGGGTTGCAGATCCACCCCAGAGATAAATGCCCAGCAAAAAAATCTCTTTGCAACAAGTGTAGGAAACCAGGACATTGGGCAACCGTATGCAGAAGTAATAAGGTCAGATCCATACAATTTTATAATAATCCCGAGAATAATGCATTTTACGAAATGGTTCCTCAAGAAAAAAATGACTCATTTCTAGGTTCTGTTCATTTAAATCACATAGACTGTAAAGAATGGACGGCGTCTGTATATGTATCAGAATTAAATAAAAATGTTAAATTTTTGGTAGATTCAGGGGCGGACATCTCTTGTATTCCGGAGAAAATGTTAAATAAAAATATGACTTTGTCGGGAACTAATAAAATTGTTACTGGTCCGTCTGGAATTAAATTGGAGATTGTAGGAACACTCTTTGTAACCTTAATTCGACATAATGAGTTGTTTAGCACTGATCTTTTTATTATTCGAGATTTATCCCAACCTATTTTAGGCAGATCAGCCATTATAAAACTGAAAATTCTTAAATTTGACGGTAATAGCGATTCAGAAAAACAACTTTTCGTAAAAAATATTTCTAATGGTATAAATTTAAATAAAGAAAACATTCTCCAAAAGTTTCCCAGCCTTTTTAGGGACGTGGGGACATTTAAAACAGAAATGGACATACAACTTAAAGAGGATATCCAACCATTTGTTCAATCCGTTCCCCGGGTGGTTCCGATTCCTTTACTTAAGCCTTTAAAGGAAGAATTAGAACGATTAAAAAAGTTAGATATTATTGAAGCTGTTGATTATCATACTCCTTGGGTTAGTCCGATAGTAGTTGTTACAAAAAATTCGAAGATACGCCTCTGTGTAGACTATACTCGCTTAAATAAAGCAGTCTTACGTTCGCATTATCCAATAGGAAAGGTTGAAACTATTTTAGCACAAGTTCAAGGCTCTACCTTCTTTAGTAAGTTGGATACGAATTCAGGATTTTATCAAATCCGCTTGAAAAATGAATGTCAGTCCCTGACAACTTTTATAACCCCATTTGGTAGGTTTTTGTTCAAGAGAGTACCCTTTGGTATAACTTCTGCTCCAGAATATTTCTCAATCTTGTTAAATAATATTTTAGCCGGCATTGAGGGTGTTGTGAGCCATATCGATGATATTTTAATACATGCTCCTTCTCAGGAACAACATGATTTAATACTACACGAAGTTCTGTCTAGGCTTCAAAAGGAAGGGATTACGTTAAATAAAGAAAAATGTTCCTTTGGCGTACAATCTTTACGATTCCTTGGTCACCATATTTCTAATGAAGGCATATCCATAGATTCTGAGAGAATAAAGTCAATCCAGGAATATCCTGAGCCTGGTAATAAAAAAGAATTACTTCGTTTCTTAGGTATGATTAATTTTTCATGCCGCTTTCTACACAACAGGTCAGTCGTCCTAGAACCACTAACGTCCTTGTTAAAAAAGAATGTTGCATTCTTTTGGGATTTGCCTCAAACTAATGCTTTTAGTAAAATTAAACATTTATTACAAAATAGTCCTTGTCTTGCTTATTTCGACCCCACAAAAATAATAACGATTTCGTCAGATGCATCTTCTTTTGGTATAGGTGCTTGCCTATATCAAACATCCAAAGATGGCACGAAAGAAGTTGTCGCTTATTCTTCTCGCTTGTTATCAGACACTGAAAAGAGATATGCCCAAATAGAAAAGGAGGCCGTAGCCTTAGCATGGGCAGCAGACAAATTTCAGGAATATATAACAGGAATACCCATTCGTTTTGAAACCGACCATAAGCCTTTAATCCAGGTTTTGCAATCTAAACCTATTGACGAATTAACGCCCCGTCTTCAGCGATTTAGAATTCGTCTAATGCGATATAACTATGAAATTTTTTATATTCCTGGCAAGGATCTGGTAGTCGCAGACGCCTTGTCAAGAAACATTTCTGAAAATATGATACTACCCAGCCAAGATGAGCTTGCTCAGGAAGCAGAGGCTCATGTAAATTTCGTGATCCAATCGGCTCAAGTGAAGCCTTACTTTTTGGATGAAATAAGGCAAAATCAATCCGAAGATCCTATTTGTAAAAAATTGAGAGAATTTTCCTTGTCCGAATGGCCTAATAAAAATAAATTAGACCATACTATACTTCCCTATTATACCTACCGCTTTGAAATTTCCTTCGCGGAGGGATTAGTATTGAGAAACTCTAGAATAATTATTCCACAATCCTTACAAATGCGGTGCTTAGAATATATTCATCAGGGCCACCAAGGCATAGTCAAATGTCGAGCGCGTGCCAAAGCTTCCGTATGGTGGTTAGGGTTGTCAACTCAAATAGAAAATCTGGTAAAAAATTGCCCACAGTGTGTCGAACACCGAATTAATCCCAGAGAGCCTTTTCACATCGAAGAGTTTCCAGAAAGGCCATGGCAAAAGGTTGCTCTTGATTTATTTAAAACTGATTCTTGGTACCTAATAGTAACAGATTATTTTTCAAGATTTTTTGAAATATTTAAACTACATAAAATGTCTGAAACCGATATAATCGTTAGATTAAAAGAATTGTTCAGTCGTTATGGCATTCCTGAGGTAATCAGATCTGATAATGGTCCTCAATTTCAGTCAGGGTTTAAAAAATTTGCCTACGACTATGATTTTCGTCATATTACTAGTAGTCCTTACTTCGCTCAATCCAATGGATGTATTGAAGCCGCGGTAAAAATTGCTAAACAACTTATTAAAAAAAATGAAGACATAGATTTGGCACTTTTAGCCTATAGAACTACACCTCTTGAATGCGGATTAAGTCCTTCCGAATTGCTTATGAATAGGAAGTTAAGAACGCCTTTACCCGTTTTACCAAGTTGCTTAATCACACCAGTAAATACTAAAGTCTTTAGGGAAAGGCAAAGCATTGCTAAGTAGTGATGTGTCATTCGTGAATGATTCGATCACGTGGATTCAATCACTTTTAAGTATTGAATGATCGAATCTTGCTCTGCTTAAATCTATCAATCGTCACGTGACTACTGGCACTGACCGATCGGAGATCGAACGATCGAACCGATGGCCGAGATTGGCTTCGCTTCGAAATCAATATAAATGCGCATGCCCATGCATCATGCATCACCGATTGAAACGACGTCGAACGACGGTGCCGTTCGCGGTTGGCGCCACAAAGTTTCAATACTGTAACTGTACTGGTCAATCGTTCGTTTAAAAGATTGACACGAGTGGGATCGACAATCAACGACCGAACCGATTCGGACGCGCGAATGTCAATACCAATCGTTTCACCTGCGATTGCCGAAAATGATCGATTGAAACGATCGATTGAAAAGATTCGATCATTTTCAGTATCAATCGCCGATTGATAGAATCCCACTAAAATGAACGAATGACACATCTCTATTGCTAAGAAAAAGTCCGCTCAACAGTTTAATAAAAGACACAGGGCTCAGAAGTTGTCAAATTTATCAATTGGAGACAGTGTTTGGGTAACAGATTTAAGGAAATATGGTAAAGTTGTGTCCATTCTAGATGAACCTAGATCATATATGGTAGAAACCAACTTTGGCGTGTATCGTAGAAATCGGTGGCACCTAATACCAGCACCTTACTATCGGGAAAATCAGTTTACTCCAACACCGCCTTCTCCATCGAATGAGTTAACCTCGGAATTAACCAGTAATTGTAATGAGGAAATAAGTAATAGAGAGTTAATAAGTAGCCAAGTGATATCAGACAAAAATTACGAAATTACGGATAATTCCATTGGTAATAACTTATGTAGTTCTGCCTTACCTCCTCAGGATAATGTCTCGTCGCCTAGTGCTATGAGGAGATCTGGTAGATCCATAAAGAAACCTACTTACTTAAATGATTATGTTTAGAGAGGGAGATGTTCTGTCAGCTTAGGTTTAAGTTAGGATTTAAGGAGACAAGAAGTGGCAACCCGGCGGGGTGGCACCAGTTGGAGAATGGCCGATGTCGGAAGGCCTCGTGACTGTCAATCACTTGAATTACGCAATAAAGAGTTTACCCAGTAAAGTGAGTTTATCATTAAACCATCGGCTAAACCCCCTTAACTAACTTTACTAACGTAACAAAAATGAAAGCAGATTTTAATTTTTCACCCCACAAAACCCCTCCTAGCCGAATATTGTGACAATGCACCAATTATTATAAAAATTATTTATGAAAAACTTAAACCAAATTTGACTTTTGACACTCTGTATCTCCGCAATCATTCATATTTAAGCCTTAGGAATTTGTGCTTTTAGAATATATAATTTACTTACTTGTTTAAGGTTTTTAGGGTGACAATATTCAATATCCTGAATTTGTCCATCAGAAAACCCTAAAGCTCTTGCCGTATCTTCCCAGCCGCTACACATATGTTCAGAAATGACATTGATATCCTTACAATTGACAGGTTCGCTACTGTTCTTAAGTGACCTAATTTTTTCAGTCTCCTTAATTGTTGGTTTTTTGGTTGGTTTTTCTATACATCCAAAATATAAATTGCTCCCAACTTGAATTCCCGTAGAACCACTAATATATACGACTAAAAATGGGAACAACTGTAAATGCGTTGTTAAGAGGAAACATTTTCGTTTTTTGGTCAATGTTTTATTTTATCCAAAAATCGGCCAAAGAAGTAGGTAGCCATCATTGGAGTATAATTAACTTAAAACTGTAGGTAATTGCTGCTACCCACAGCCGGCAGCTTTTTGGAGAAAACGAAAATTTAATAAGAAAATGAAATAGCGATTGCGTCACTAGTGGTTGCTCTGAAAACAGCGAACCGATAATGGGTGGCGATTTAGCTGACTAAAGGCGCAAAGGCTACATAAATAAAAATTTTAATTTTTCTATTATAGTTTTTAAATTCGAAAGATTTACATTTTTTTTTTGGTGGTGCCCCGAATTTAAAACCTGTGTAAAGTTTTATGATGTGGGAATATACCTACCTAGTAGGAATATGTGGCAAATACTAAGGAAAAACTTGGCAATTAAATACTTACCCTATATTTGATTTTTAAACTTTGTATACTTTTTTTAAAAATAAATACTTTTTTTAAAAATAAAACAACTTTTAAATAGAGATATTATAATTTCTAATATTGGCACACGAATTCCTGACCTCTTTACAGGCGCGTATTTGAGGGGGGGGGGGGGTTAATGGGGGTAATTTCCCCCATGAGCCATTTTTTTTGCTTAAATTTTTTTTAAATTGGCAGTGGAAATCGGGAGCAATAAATATTGTAGTAAAATATATTTTTTTAAATAAATATTTTTGATTTTCTTGTAAAAAAAACTGTCATCATTAAAAAAAAAATTCGTAACCCCCCACCAGAATCATTAGCCCCCCCCCCCCAAAAGATCAACTCCAGATACGCGCCTGCCTCTTTACTAATAAAGAAATTATAAAATTAAATCTGAACTATTTTAATAAGTAGGTCCCTATATTCTAAAAGCTTAACTGTGTATTGAGGCAGAAATAATTTCTTTTAATTTTTAAAATATTAAAATAAGTTCTAATTAATTAACTAATTTCAAAACGTGTTTGCAAAGCTGTGTGAAATTTTTGAAATTAGGAAAACTTAATTACCCTTACCCACGTCACTGGTATCTAAAAACAACATCTATAAAAATTTAAAATGTTAGATATATTTTAATATGTAGAATTGGAAATTAATATTTACTTTTCTAAGGATAATTTAATTGATATAATGCGTGTCACAGGACTGTTTTAATTATATTCAGAAGAGCATCGACCTTATTTTAAACAAACAAAGGACATTTTTGACTTTAATTTTTTAAAATTAGCATAATGAGATACCTTAATAAAAACCCTAGATCTAATTCCTTAAGTTAGTGCCTTAATATTTACTTACCAGCTTGATTGATTCGATGCTTCGAAGTCTTAAACGGCTTCTCTTTTTCCTCTTCACTTTCTGACTCTGAAACTTTTGGTTTCTTTTTGAAATCCTTCGAAGGATACCTTTTTCTGTCCCTGGGAGGAGTTGGTAATGCATCCTTAGTGCATTCTTCGTCCGACATTTTAATTTACACTGTGTATAAATAAACAATTTTATATTCACCTGAAAACAAAGAAACCTGGCTGATTGCTGTCGAATGTAAATATTTCAAGATAACAAGTTTTGAGGAAATTAATACTCGCTATGTTTAGTAAATGATAACCTTGGCGTTTTATTATTGCATGTTACTAGTACGCAAGTCTTACATGCCAGCTTTTATGGTAGATTAGCCTTCAGTTACCGTCAAAAGATAGCGTTCCTAGTTTACGATTCATTTTTATAAATTTTCGCGCCATAAAAACCCTTTTTAAATTGATAAATTTTTGCGCTATTTACCATTAAATAAACAACATGTCGGATTTGGTTATTACCAATTTAAATATCTTGATTTAGATACTATAATCGATTTTTGTTATGATCATTGTCACATTAGCTTGTGAGTGAAAGTATTTAAATTTTGTTTTTTGGCCAAGGCGGGCAGGTTCCGTGAAAAGTTCGATAGGAATCACGATGAACCACAAAAGTTTAATCTTACAGAAGATATCATTCTTCAGCTACAAATTTGCATAAATTAATTACAATAATAGTTTTTAAATATGGTAGCTTAGAAAAAGAAAATATTATGCTAAAAAACCAATTAGTTACTCAAGACATTTTTAAACAGATGGATAATCAGTCGTAGCGTGCAGGGGGCCAGGGGGGGGGGCGACCGCCCCCCCCCCCCGCCCTTTGAACTCTTTCCCAAACGGCGCTCCTTCCCACTCGTCCAGTTCAATTTCACTTCACATGATAATAATTGATAATATTGTTTACCTATCGCAGCAAGAAAAAATTTACTATGTTTATGAATATAAATAATATTTATATACCAAAATCTTATTATTATTTTATTTTCACTACTTGATTTAATTTATAATTAAAATATTATTTGCCACGATCAATAATTCGTATTCTTTCAGTTATTTTGCTTTAACAATTAAAAATTGCTTGAAATCTCTAATTTACTAGAGACTAAATTTAATATTTTTAAAAGTAGTGTGTTATTGTCGCCAATGAGAATAATATGCTCATATTATTATTAATATGCATAAAATATTTTATAGAGTTTTAACAAAATTCCCCTTGTCGTAAACATATTCTGTTTTCATGTGACCATTTTAGACATGACGAAACAAAACTTTATTTCTCAGGCCAAAATTTACTAATAAACGAAATAAACGGAAGGAAACAGACAAAACCTTTTCGAATTCATTTTTTAGTTTGAGTTATTGTTAAGAAAAAAATATTTTTTTGAGTAGATTGAGCTAAATTAGTAGATTATTATTGTATTGTCAGCGGTTCTTGATAAGTCTACAAAATTGAAATTAAATCTGACCGTTTAAAGTGGGTCAAAATCGGGTTCAAAGAAGTCGGTTACAAACAAACAAACACACATACAGGTGAAGCTAATAAAAGCGTGTTAAAAAACTATATGTTTGCCTCTATGCCATCCTGGAAAACTGTTTTGTAGCAGCTTATTACGTGATAATTCGTAAATATCAATCAACAATATTGACGTGAATACAAAAATACCCAGGATTTTTTGTTGTTTTAAAATGCAAATTATCGTATATAAAAAAATAATAAGGCACATAGTGTGGATCCCTAAAGGATTGTCAGTGGTGGTATCCATATCCATCATCATCACCACCGTAGCCATCGTCAACCATTACCGCCTCTGTAATAATCATCAACATGTACTATACTACTGGTATTTTTACGGGTATCTACTGAAATTTTTTAATTGTATTGCTATTTAAAATGTTTCTAATTTTGAAAATAATGGCCACCTAGATCGCCCGATCTAAACCCGCTGGACTTTTTTTTATGTGCTACGTTAATATTTTAGACTCCGGTTATGAGTCTCTTAGGGTGATACGAGAAATCTCCCCAAGTGGTATAAAATGTACAACAGAGATCGGCAAGACAGTTGGTGGAAGACATTTTCCATCTTATAAAATAGTTAAAAAGTGGCAATTTTGTAAAAGATTCGTCGGAATACATTGGCGATATACACTAGTAATGCTAATCACTATTCAATGAAACTTACATAATAGTTTTACGGCCTGTTTAAAATATTGGTTAGACAACTTGGCCTTTTTTATTACTGAACATTTAGCATTTACTAACGTGTGGCAACACTTACCTTTTTGGCATAATGCAATATATTGTCTTCTTGCCAAAAATACGTTTCTATGTAGTATGCTTACTGGATGGGGACTGGGTGCAGGGTCCTTTGATTTATTTATTAACTTTAAAGTAGGTACCTACCACTTGTCTCTGTTTTATTTTACTTTACTGTATCACAGAATATATACGTAGCTATATATTCTGTGACTGTATCCAAGAAACACCAAAGGCCAGCTGAATTTTCCTGCTTTTAAATGGAGTTTACAGCCATATGGCTGCAGGTTTTTTTTTAGTTGAAAGTACACCAATAAGTGGTTGCATGTTATTGATTAGAATGCACGCCAATATTTCGATTATAAGGTTAAACCTTAAATCTCTTCTTTTTTTCCTAACGTTATGTTGTTAATTATCCAGTTATGAAGAAATATTGACCTCTTTTAGCCTATAATTTACTATATTACTGTATATGGTGTTGTTGGATTTCCATTTCTTAGCTCTAAAGTCAACTTTACAAATAAATATTATGAACCAATGGCTTTGTCCATAAAATTACCTTTTTTGGCAAAATAATGGTCCTATATCCAACCAGAAATTATGACTATTAGTTCCAGCTATAGTTTGGCAATAAAAATGGCATTTAAACATAATATTTAGCTAAAATTTATATACATATACCGTACCGTGCGAGCAAAAATTATTTGCATCAAAGAGGGCCTTGCATCTAAGGACGTAATGCTTAGCCGTAGAGCTTAATACCTGTTGGGTGTCAGTAACTACCTGAATTAACAATCAATCAGTTATTCCGTCATCTTTGACAGTCGTTACAAGTAATTTGATTCATCGCTAATATTTCCAATTTCTTGAACAATTTACACAATGGGCTTTACGGAACAGCACAAAACATTCATGGTTGAAGCGTATTTTCGAAACGGGGTTAGAGTAAATGGTGAGTGGCAATACAATCCGGGTTTGTGCATGGACGATTTTCACGAACATTTTCCTAATGTTGCTGGGGATTTTTATCATATTGCCTGAAAAGAACCGTGGCGGTGTTTAGGGAAACAGGTTCTATACAACACAAAAAAGGAGCAGGACGACCTTGTTGCAAACGTTCGTGAAATAATGCAAAATACGCCAACAAATTGTATAAGACGCCCGTCCCAAGAAAGACGCAGGAATTACTCTCAATGTTTTACCCAAAATTTATTGGAAAAAAATGATTTATTAGGCCTGACATTTTTTCGGATGAAGCCTGGTTCCACCTCTCCGGTTATGTGAATTCTCAGAATGCACGCATGTGGAGTAGTGAAAACCCCCATTTTTTTGTAGAGTCCACATTGCACCCTCAAAAAATTGGTGTCTGGTTTGCTGTTTCCCGAAGAAGAATTGTTGGTCCTATTTTTTTCCATGATACAGTTACAGCACAGCGGTATAGAGACAATATTTTGAATCCATTTGTGAAGCAATTACTTGACGACGAATTACGTTTTGGATATTGTCAACAGGACGGTGCAACCGCCCATACAGCCGCCGAAACTATTAACTACTTACGCAATTTTTTCGACGACAGATTGATCAGTTTTCGATCAGACATTGAATTCCCACCTAGATCACCTTGTTTAACGGTTATGAATTACTTCGTTTTTCCTCATTTAAAGAACACTATTTTTAAAACAGCAGTTGCAAATTTAGAACAATTACAAGACAGGATTATCCAAGAATGTGGTAACATTTCTCCAGAGATGATGGTCAACACTTTCGAAAATATGAAGAGACGTGTGAATTTATGCTTGGAGCATGGCATGGCGGTGGCCAATTTCAGCAATTTATGTAATTATTTTTCTTTTTCTTTCTGTATATTCTTACTTTGTTAATTTTGTAAAAAACAAAAATAAATTTGTATTTGTCTACTTATTTTATTACTCATTAGTTTGGCATATCATATGTCATAATATAATTTGACAAAATTTTAACCTAGATTTGGTTAGATATATCGTCCCCATATCATTGTGATCTAAACCAAGCCCCACGTTTTTTAATCCAAGCCCTCTTTGATGCAAATAATGTTTACTTGCACGGTACAAATGAAGAGCTGTAGATTCTAAATGCCGGATTTTATTTTTTTAAATTTCTAGACAATCTGTGTTACTTGGGTAGAATAGTACAAACCTTGATGTCCCAGCTAATAAACACAGCTCTGTGGAAGAAAGTTACTAGCTGCCGGACTGTGCTGGGCAGTTACATTTTTTTTATAATTAGCCCTAAGAACAAGTTAGTTTTTATTTGTAGTTAGGCAGGCAGCAGGGCCCCCGCAAGGAATAGCGGCGCCCGCGTGCGGGAATTATTTTGGCGCCCTTTAACTAATATACTTTTAGGATATAGGTACCTAATTTAACACTTTAAAATATAGTATTTTGTACTTAATGAAATAACAGAAATTTTCCGAACTAAAACTTTAAATTGTAGGTGTTTTCCGGGCTTATTTGACGTGGTCTGTTGGTATTTCTACCTATCCCACGGCAAATAAGCCCGGAAAACACCTACAATTTAGTTAATGTCGACCGTGAAAGCTTACACACTTCGATAAAACTTTATTCTTCATTGAATTAGATAAAAAGTCACAACAGAAATCAAACAATGGCGAATAAAGAGATGTCATAGTGGCCCTGGATACCTTGCAATAAAATTTTTAAATTGTCTTCCACATAATCTAAGAAATCTACCATTGAAGGAATTTAAAGCAAACATAAAGAAATTGTATTATTAATTCAGCACAGACATAGGTAAAGTGAGGAGGATTCTTAATGATATCCATATATTTGGTAGAGACGAAGTTAGATTATTTTCAAATATATACTGTAAAATGTTGCGAGGATTCGACACTTCAGGTATAATCTTAGAGCTTTGATCTCATCGAATAAGTCATTAGTTTTACGTCAACCTCCTTCTTTTCCTGATCTGTTAGCTTTTGTTGTAGAGCACTAATTAATAACTGCGTCAGTGACATGCAAATTATGGAATACGGAGTACCTCAAGGCACTGTCCTGGGACCGATTCTTTTTAATATATATTTGAACGAACTGTTTTCATTGGAGGTTTCCGGTGATATTATGAGTTTTGCTGACGATACGGCCGTGCTTTATAATGACGTGTGCTGGGCTTCTTTACGGAACAAAATCGAAAAAGATTTTAAAACTATATATGACTGGTTCAGTAGCCGCCTACTTACAGTTAACTTTGATAAAACGTTTTGTGTTCCCTTTACATCTTACTCTAAGTATCTTCCTTCTTATGACACTATTAAAATTACGTGTAATAACAACTCCCAAATTAAATTCAAAATAGTAAATAAAATAAAATATCTCGGCATCATAATTGATAGTGGCCTTAAGTGGGAAATTCAAATAAATAGTACGGTCAAAAAAATAAGATTCATTCTGTACAAAATGAGACATCTTTCAAAAATCTTAGATACCAAGCAACTAAAAATTCTTTACTACTCCCTAATACAAAGCCATTTAACTTATGGAATTATAGCTTGGGGCGCGGCAAGCAAGATTCATGTACATAATTTGGAGGTTATCCAAAAATCGGTTCTTAAGATAATTTTCAAAAAACCTTTTACTTATCCTTCCAATATTCTTTATTCAGAGAGTGGTATATTTGACATTAGGCAGCTTTACTTCTTAGCATGCGTTTCCAGACAATTCATTTTCAAAAATGAGTTGCTTAGGATAGAACATGATTATAACACAAGATATAGCAACCGGTCTAATTTTGTACCTCGGACAGAAAAATCAATCTTACAGAGAAACTTTTATTATCTGGGTCCCAAGTTATTTAATATTATACCTTCGGAAATTAAAAATGTAACCCATTTTCCATTATTTAAAATAAATATAAAAAAATGGATACTTTCATTGCCTAGATATCAGATACACCAATATATTGATTTTAAAAACCTGTACCATATGGTCTAATTAATGGACTGCTATCGTTTGTATTTGATATGTATACGTATAATTTATTGTTGAATGCAATTTTGAATGCGTGAGCTGACTCTCTGCTCTGTATAGTGTATGTGTACAGTATATCAAGAATGTGCTATTTTGTTGCTAGGTTCTAGGTTGAACGATTTTGGTTTGGGTTGGTAACCTTGATAGGGTTTATCAGGCTTATTCGTTTTATATTAGTTCGTTCATGGTGTTTATGATTAATGTAATAATGTTCATGTTATAAATTAAAACGTACCCACGCACAGCGTAGCCTTTAGTGGGTTAAGTTTTTATTTATCTCTCTTAAAGTATATTATTTAAGTCTTTATGTATTATTATTATTGTATACTGAGAAATAAATAAAATTTGAATTTGAATTTGAATTTGAATGACAATTTTTTAAAAGATCGTCTTCATTTAATTTTAAATTATCACTAAACAAACCAAAAACATTGTCATAATCAGACAACCTATCAAACCTACTAGTTAAAGAACTTAGCGTTCGATCAATTATTTTAAAAAATAAATTTATTTTATAAGCGGTTTTTGAATCTTGAGGTGTTTCATCCCTCTGTTCATAATCGACAAATTTTGGTTTATACTTTCGTCTAATAACAGGATTTAACGCAGGAAAACTTTGCTCTATCTCAAGTTCAGCAGCTAGTTTTCCAGCTTGAGCAAGTATTTTCTCGAAAACTTTATCATCTCTATAATTCCTAAAATGATCAAGTAGATTCTTTAAATAGTTTTGACACACTGTGTGTGAGTGGAGGGTTACGGATATTGGACATTGTGAGTTAAGAATCAGTAAAAAAAATTAAATTGATATCGTTATAGTACGTTACTTGTTGCAAATTGTTGAAAAAGTAAACATTCAAATTGTTTAAAAATTGAAGTTCCGATGGAAAATAAAATATTTTATATTTTTTTTTTTGGTTAATATTTTTTTAACCTTCGGTTTGGCGCCCCTTTGGAGTGGCGCCCGCGTGCTCATGGTTGCGGGGGCCCTGGCAGGCAGATTATATCAATGCTTTCGTTTGCAGTGGTCCATTAAAGCGGTGCTGAAAGGGGACATTGTTTTTATTATTTATGTCAATTAGGTTTAGCCAGACCAGCTTTATTCCAAATTTTTCAACCATAATGTGTCGTCTGCTTTCTCCTATTCGTCCCAATCGTGCTATAATATATTATATAATAAATGCTAATGAATTGAAGTTACCGCCAAACTCTGTCTTGTAGCTTCAGGAAGATCAAAACCGCAGACGGAGAATAAACTAATTCGAAACCCGTGCTAAAAAGCTTGAAATAAAAAGCTATTTTGTAACAAACAGTTTTATTTGGTTTAAATTCAATACAAGTAGATAAATAAATGTCAGATTAATATTGCACATGACTGAAAACACCTTACGTCAAATGGATGTAACAGAAATAACATCAGGGGAACATCTTTTTTTTTATCAGTTAGACAAACAAAATATACAATACAGCTAACGTTAAACGGCATTGTACAACAATTTATTTGTGAGTATAGTATTTACATGTATAGCTAATATGTATTTCGTCCATTTGAGAAAAGGCAAAATTAACACATTTATGCTTAAAATACCAAAAACTAAATAAAAATATTTACTCAATACACTTTTGCAATATTATTAATGCCAACGTGTATACTAATCAAAACATCAATATACATCAATAAAAATAACATGTTACTCAAAAGATGACTTTCATAAAACCGAATAAAACGAAGAACTAAACGGTGCAGTGGAAGCCAAAGGGTCACTGGGAAGTCGGGAGAACCAAAGTGGAAAAAGAAGGCACAAGCAGCAGAATTGGGCTGCAGCGGAGTGTTCGTAAAATGGCAAAATACCCTGTGAGTGTCGACAAAGACAATAAAATGTACCGCAGCGGTGTCAAGAAATAATGGTACAACGACATTAACCTTAGTAAGACATCGAAGGTGTATTACACATACAGATACGTACATACTGTCGAGGCACTGTGAGTAAGGCAATCCTACATTTAATTCAGTGGAGAAGGGTCTTCCGCAAACCGAGGCGGGCAGGTACACGAGGTACTAGGAGACTGCATCTCCCGGGTAATAATTTCTTCATAAACTTTTAAACTATGTGCAAGTTTGGTGCACACAACAGTAGATAAAATATATTTATTATGTATATTATACAATTTCTAATTTATATAAATTATTTCTCTGGTAGTAATTGCAGAATAGACATTTTATAATCAACTCTGAAATCACAAACAAATCGAAAAGGCTACAACAATGAACACCCTAGGTTCCTTAGGAAGCAGTACTTACAAAACACCAACGGGACTGCCGGCCGGGTCTTGAGAAACCGCCTGGTCCCATAACTATAACAGCCAGTGGACAGAGTACATTCGTAGGTTGGGGAAAGCACCAATATGATACATTACAAACATGATAATGATACCGAACATTATGATGAAAATGTGTATTCCTGCTCCTGCAGTCTCGGTATGTTAGTGTGGCATACTCGCTAAATAACAAGTGTACATTTTAAACGATAATCGACTACTCTAAAACATTTATAAAAAAAGACACTAATAATTACAAGACAGTAATGGCACTCTCTTACGTCCCACCTGTCTCCCTCAATATATATGTATTTATATTTTGTATATATATATACTATATATATAAAGAGACTAAAAACAATCGTGTCGGCAAATTTTATGCGGCCAATTGTTACAATACGTATAAATAAAAACTATACAAATATATTGTATATAAAGATATGCTTTTTGGTATGCAACCGCGTACCGACTAAAAGCGGTAGCACACCTTCACCTCAATAACCCATTCTTATATAAAATCTTATACTCTCTCTTTCTCTCTCCAATATATTTTCACTTTGTTAATGACTAAAATTTATTTTTCCAGTTTTTAACATAATGTCTAAGACTCGAAGTTTATCACATGGATGACAATAATTGGCAATTAAACGTAACGCGTTTACGCTGTCCACTTCCACATGTTATCACTATGGCACTGACTGGTACCGCGGGGGTACCACGTGGCCTATGATGGCCAATCGGAAAGGCGGGGCCTCTTGTGCAATTGTACGGTGTCGTAATCACCCGGTGATTGCGACGACGGCCCTGGAGGAGGCGTCGGTGAGGGTAGATTCGTAGGGGTAACACTTCCTGGCGAATGAGTCACGTGACCCGCTGAACTTGGCCTTGGATGGTGACTGTGTGTCAAATTTAAAGTTTGCACGTGCTGTTGTTGATGGTGGACGGCCGTGCTGTAAATAACAAAAGGGTTATTAAAATATCTAAATTGAACTTTTACAAACTCAACAGAATTCGAAATTCAATTGTTTCTATTTATATTAGCGGGCTTGTGGACAGCTGTAATAGGGAATAATGGACACCTTCAAACGGAGTTGGCATAGTGCCGATGACCTTCAGGCTTTTCTGTTCAGCACACGTTATCCGGTTACTTACCTGGAGAGGTGTGAATGGTGATCCCGTGGTGGTGAAATAGGCTCGCTCTTGATTTTAATTGGTAATGGCGAGCCAGCTGTAGGAGGTGGAGTACTACTTGAAACTGCTAAATGTGGTAAACAGCTACTGCCCGCGCTGCTATGTGCTAAAGATGGTACCATTTGATGGCCACTCCATGCCATAGAGGTTAGAGTCATATCGGAGCCGATACTAAAGTCCTGAGCCCCAAAAGACGTTAGTGCACCTGGGTACCCTGATAATCCAGGAGTTTGTAATGCTACCACAGGAGTATTAAGTGATGATTGTGACCGATGCTGTAATAAATAAAAGTTCTTAATTTTAAATAAGTACCACAAGTCGGCCTTTATTAAAGTTATAATATCAATATAATAAAGTAATATAGAATATAACCACCGAAAGAGCATATGTGTGCGTCTTCGAATTACATTGATACGCCATTTAAACATTGCCAGTTGGGCTGTTCTTTCGGTGCCTAAACCTTACATTCTGAAACACCCTCCAAGATCATTATTAATATTAACATGTTAATATCATTACTTTTAAAATATGACATCATTACTTCTTTATGTTTGTCTACCAAACACGATCATAGCTTCTACTATTCAAAATGCTCTACGACTTTCAATATGAGTAGGCATATTACTATCATGCACAGGTTGTCTCAAATTCGATCCTTACCATCTCAAATGTTTGTGGAACTTTGAGCTGATTTTCATATAATATTTAAATTGCCTTCTCATAAATTCCAATATTTTAATACCGTCTTTTCGAAGTAACGTTTTAAATATGCATCTATCAAATATTTGTGCATATAAACAGTTGAATTGCAAGCACTATTAAAACACATTTTATCGTCAGCCTGTTGTGGTCAGGTTTGTTTGCATTTAATATCTTGATAAGTGTTATTATTATGATAAATCCTTTTTATAGCTTTAATAATAAAATATTGTCTTGTTATATTATATAACTAGAAAACTGTAAAGCAGTTTATGAAAATATTATTTCTCGATACGTAAAGTTTACAATCTTGCATCGACAGGTAAAACTTGGAATTACATTTTTAACAGCCTACTTACCAGTTACGAAAACAAAAACGTTAGTGTGACAAAGTAAAATAACTGCTGTGCCCACAGAGATACAGGAAACGTTTATTATATTGAATTGTACAGAATCCCAAAGTGCACATTTCTGTACAACTTGACAGCATACAAGGTGTCCAAAAAATAAGATTCAGGATCCAGGATAAAGTTTGTAAGGTTTACCAGCACGTAAGAAAATAAATTTGCGGGAGCTCTAGTGGGGTGCCTCAAAATGCATTTTACTTTTTTATAAACGTATTTTGAAAGGGAGGGTGTGAAACTCACCTCTGCATAGGAAACTTCATCGGTTGTTAAACTCGACCCTAGAGGGGTCGGTATAACTACTCTAAGGTTTGATCTAGGGCCCGGCGAGTGCTGTTTAGGATGCTTAGACGAGCTCATTCCAGGTCCCGGACTTGGTCCAGGGGACGGGGAACCGCCAATGGGCGACGCCGAATTTGGATACCTAAAAAATAATTCAGATTTAATGCATAATGTAATGGTGCTACTTTGAGAATTGAGTTTCCATAGTTAGCTATAGTTAAAGTATACGTTATGGTGCTGTTTTAGTTATGTCGAATGTCTTTGGAAGAAAATGTTAACAATTTGAGAAAGTTTAAAAAATCCAAAGAAAACCTTATACATCTATTATACAGTGAGCTCAAAAAGGTTGGAATAAATTCGTTTAAAATTCAGGTGATTATTTTCTGAAAAAACGCTTGGACATGTCGATTATTATTTTTCATTGCGAATTTTTTGACAAAAGAAATGTGTCTCAAGAAGAACATAATACCGTCAACATTGATTTTTTTAAATAGAACACCCTGTATATTATATTATTTTTAAATTCTACGATACATTCTGAACACTTTTTGTATAACATACCATATCTCCAAAATCAACGGTTTTCGATATATTGACATTAATATTTTTCTGAAAAAATGCCGAGATCCGTGGATTTTGAATTTGATTTTGAATTTTGCGAAATAATTATGAACAGATACATTGATGATCCTCAAATTTTAAAAAGAATTGTGTTCTCTGATGAAGCAACGTTTACTCTAAATGGGCATGTGAAACGCCAAAACGGTCGATATTGGGCTAAGGAAAATCCTCACTGGATCATGGAGTCCCACACACAATACCTGCAAAAAGTGAATGTTTTGGCTGGAATTGTTGATAACAGGATTTTAGGTCCCTTCTTTTTTGATGGTACGTTAAATGGCGAACTGTATCTGGAATTTTTAGAATTTAAGTTAATACCGGCACTTGCTGTACTCTATCCAAATCCAAATGAGCCAGACATTCCCAACAATAACTTATGGTACCAGCAAGACGGAGCACCAGCCCATTACACAAGTCCGGTGCGTGAGTACTTGGATACAGTCTTTCCTGGCAAGTGGATTGGTCGACGGGGTCCAATTGAATGGCCGGCAAGGTCACCAGATTTGAACCCGCTAGATTTTTTTCTGTGGGGCTTTAAAATCTGAAGTACACTTTAACAGACCTAACAATATTGATGAACTTAAAGCTCGAATAAGGCATGAGGTTAGATTAATAGAGCCCCAGGTAATCCATAACGTTTTGGAAGAATTCAAAGATCGACTTGCATATTGCCAGGAAGTTGGTGGCTGTCAATTTCAACATTTATTAAAATAAAATTTAATATAGTCCATGTTAATAGATGTAAAGAGTTAATTTTTAATTGTAGTTTTCGTACCAGAAAAAAATGTCAATATATTGAAAACCGTTGATTTTGGAGATATGGTATGTCATACAAAAAGTGTTCAGAATGTATCCAAGCGTTTTTCCAGAAAATAATCACCTGAATTTTAAACGAATTTATTCCAACCTTTTTGAGCTCACTGTATATATCATCTAGGTATATATCATATAGATAGATAGATAGATAGATAGATAGAAACGTCTTTATTTTCGACTCGGCGAAGGTCAGCAACAGCTGTTTGCTTAACCGAGCATGTATAATACATTAACAAAAATTTTAATTTTACAAAGAAAAAATAAAAAATACTAAATTCGAGTAAGTAATATTACCTAAATCTAATTATATAGAAAACTTAAAAATTACAACTTAAAAAGTAATAAGACATTGATCTTAAATCTACACATCTTTAAACATAATTCAATCATAATTTCCCAGCAAAAACCTACGATATTTGGCCCTAAATGAATTCGAACTTAGATTAAGAAATGTGTTACATATATCAGCATTGTAAACTTTAGGAGCTATATAGGAAAAACTACGTTGAAAAAGGGCGGTTCGGTGTTTCGGTACATCCAAGAAAGTGTTGTAACGAGTTGAACGATCATGTGTGAAATGCCGAAATATATCTATTGTTGCTCATTAATGCCCTTGACTCAAATTACTGTGCTAATAACTTAAGTCAATGACTATCACAACATAAAAGTAAGTTGTAACTTACCCATTGCTCATTTCTAACATTCCACCACTGGGATAGACTGAATCGGTTTCAGACGAAGATGGCCGCGGACTAATACTAGTATGTGCCATTTGTGGACTAGATTGAAGAAGACCAGAATCACTATAACTAATATTCATCGGGACTGACACTGGTTGTGAATAATTTGATGAACTCATACTAACCTGAAATTTAATTTTTTTTTATATTATTTTTTTTTTAAATCCATTGCTATGCAAAAAGAAGCAGTAAAAATGTACAGGGGTACAGGGTCAAAACGTTTTACCTTAATGACAGGACTTTTTATTTGAGGTCGCTTAGAGTAGAGGAGACAGGGTCTAGTCGTTACAAATACTTTTATAAAAAAAACATCTTCTATTTTTATTTTTCACCATCCCGAATTCATCATGTTCAGCACTGACTCGAGCTTCCTATTATAACTCTATCCTTGTTTGAATAACTTAAATAGAAAAGGACAGCTTATAGACCCTGTCTCCTCTAACACTTAAAGCATCAGTAGTTATTTGTTATAAACGCATAGGCGCGGTCGTTGTGAAACTGTCAGAATTTCAGGATTATTCAGGAGTTTTTACTTAAGACGAAAAAACCTTGCCTTAATAAAGAATATATAATATTTGTTGCTCATTTTTAGTAAAAAATAAAATAAACTTGTGTCTCAAAATTTATTTTTCCAAGCATTGTTTTTCTTTGTACTTTGATTTGTATATGTATTTCGTATCTCTTGTGTCAATATTTAACGGTAATAAAATTTTTGCTTTAATCTACCTACAAAGAGCATACATATCTACATAGATACTATACAAAGTGTCCAGAAAACGCGTGTACAAAACGTTAGCACAAATTCCTGAGGCTAAAATATGAGGATCCAGCCTAATTGACTCTAATCCGAAAGTTGATAATTTCCAACATACAAGTTAAACTTTATGTAAATATTTATCATTTTTTTGCTATTGCTATGAGTGAAGTGAACTACGATGAAGTTCAGTACGCGATAAAACATTGAAATTCGATTATCTCATTAACGGCTACTTGAAGCGACACCTCATAGGTGTATACCTTTTTTGGATAAAAGATGCCAAGAAATAAGAATTTTCAACTAGAAATTTAATATACCGAGGCACAAAAAAAGTTATGAAGCTTTAGATGTAGGCGAAGTGCAACTGGTGGCGTCCTCTGTAATCTACAGTTACCGTCACAAAAATCCGGGCAGCAATTTTTTCTATTGTAAGCCGACCTTTATACATCTGGAATACCTAAAAATTACGTGTTTTAATAACATTGACAAAAACTGTCAACTGAAATTTATTTACGGCTAGTGAAATAAATTTACAAATATGTTTAAATGCTGCGGAAAAGGCCAAAATTGTGACACTGCTAGAAGAAGGATGGTCAGAGAGTGGCTCAAGGATTTCAAACGCCAAAAAGTACAGTTCATGATTTCAAAATAAAATGGATGAAAACACATTCCCTGGAAAGAATAGAAGGAACAGGCCTTAAAAGGGCATCGACAGAAGAAGATGACAACACTCTAATTCAATACCTAAGGAAAAATCCTTTTAAAACGGCTGTTTTAAAAGCAATGTAACTGATTTTCCGCGTTCCGTTAGAACCGCACAACGAAGAATAAGAGATGGTTCAAATCTTCGCAATCACCCTGCAGCTAAAAAGCCTTTTCTAATGGTAACCAACAAAGAGCAAAGAGTGGGTTATGCATTACAATATTACGGAGGTGATATAAATGCTTGGGAAAATGTAATTTTCATAGACGAAAACAGCGGGAGAGTAAGGGTATATATGTAGACCACCAAATATCCGGTTTGATGAACGCTACACTCAGAATATTTCAACAAGCAGCCGTTTTTCTGTCACCGTTTGGGGGTGGATGAGTGCACAGGGTATAGGAGTTTGTACGCGCATAGAAGGTAGATTTAATGCACAAAATTACATACAAGTATTGGAGAACGTGCTGTTGCCATCGGTTAATGATATGTTTCCCAATAATAATTACTTTTACCAACATGATAACTGCCCGGTTCATACTGACCACACAGTATCTGATTGGGTGCAACAAAGGGACATTCAAGTATTACCCTGGCCTTCTAGGAGTCCAGATTTAAATCCGATGGAAAATGTTTGGGGTTACATGATCAAGAGAATTAACAAATATAATGATTTTCGTCCAGAAAATAGAGAACAATTGTGGCTGAAAATACAAGAGACTTGGAATCAACTAACGCAAGAATACTGTAATGGTCTGGTGGCTTCAATGCCCAAAAGATTAACTTCAGTTATTCAAATTAATGGAAGGGCAATAAAATATTAAATAATATTGGTTTTATTTCCTCCTCAGTTTATTTATATTGCCACAGTTTTGTAGTAGTAGAGTTACTTTACCAAAATCTCTTTACCACTACTTTAACCTTCCAATCTATGGTAGTAAAGTTAAAAGCCTGAATTACCAAAATTCAGGAAAAAAATGTTAGCTGTCAGATTAGTGCCCGGATTTTTGTGACGGTAACTGTACCATGTGGTTAGGAAAAGAGACGAAAACAACTACTAATTTTGATGCGATAAATTTTGTTAGTACGTATCTATGTACCTATTATTTAACTGTTATGATGTTATTGAAGCAAAACCATTTAGAAATCGCCTTCAAGTAACCTATCATTAGATTTAATACATGGGTCCGGTAGTAGCAAGCAGATACCTGATACATACTGTTGCAACAATTATATTTAAAACATATTCCTATGTTTGCCAGGTTATCAAGCGACTGAGAACCATCAGCTATTATACTAAATTTTTATTGTGAAATTTAAACGCGGCGCCTTAAAACAGGATTTAAAATAGACATCACTTTTAAAAGCCGACAGGAATTATCTATTTTCTTTAATTATTTATTTCTAATGAAAAGACGTTCAAAGTTTAAGAAAATTGTGTTGAAAAAGTCTTTTGGTTCATTTTTAGGAAGATAACTCGTTAAGAGTGCTCATCACATAACCCCACGAATTTTATAAGTACAGTAGACTCCCGATTATCCGAAGTGATGTTAACCGGACCGATTTCGGATAATTGAAATTTCAGATAATGCGGAGATTGAGGAAAATCATTAACTATAGGAAAAGTAACTATATCTATGTACTTTTATAGATGTACATACAGACATAATAAATTCTAATACTTATGTATGTACATTAGTATGTATTCATATTCATAAATTTAAGACAGAGGTAATTGGTACTTGTTTTAATTTTAAAGTCTGTCGATTTTTGGCCGCAATAACAAAACCAACAAAACATTTCTTAGAAATTTCGGATAATGCGGAGGCATAGTAAGAGTCATTTCGGATAATCCGGTTCATGGGTCGTTTCGGATAATGCGGAGTTCGCATAATCGGGAGTCTACTGTAACTAAATATTATGATCTGCCGTACACTGACTAAAAGGCATTAACTACAATCTTACGAAATAAATACCGTTAGAAACAATCTCACCCATCCATATAGGTAAAATTTATTGCTGATGCGCCAAATAACATTTATACGCCAGACGCCAGTGTATGTATCAACTATTTAAAAGTGTTCCAAGTGGTCTTGCTTTCTTTTCTTACAACTATGTTAATTTAAAATGAAAAAAAAAATACTAACAGGACTAACCCTTTGTCCATTAATTGACTGGTTCCTTTGAAGCATCATTTGAAAATCCTCGTCGATTTTGCTGTATTTGGCTTCGGTCCTTGGGGTCAGCTGATACTCGGTTTCCGGTTCTGGGCTGTCGGGACTCATCACTCCGTTTTTATGCTCCTTCTTATTAAGTGCCTGCAAGTGTCAGTGGACCAGCTCATGGAGAAAGGCACTCGCGTTAACACGCACGCGCAAGGAAATCGACAAGAAAATTTTGCAATTCCATTAAGGTTCAGTTTTCATTGACTAGCTTAGAAGGTAAGGTAAGGTTTTTTGGCAACCATTTAAGAATACGCCGGAGTGGGTTTCATTTTTACCGATGATATATTTTTTGAATAAAAATTGTTAAGTTAGGTAGGTAGGTACCTATATTTACAATACTATATTGTATACATAGGGTTGCCCCGGAATAAAATTAATATAGCCTTAACCTGTAACTGTTGGGAAAAACGCTCGGACACGTCAATTTAGTTTTATATATGCTCACATTTTGACGTTATTCGTTTGTTTTTTTTATAGGCATTTGTCAAAGATATGACGACATCGATCTTTTTTTTAAATGGAAACATGCAGCTTGTGATACATCATTTGAAAGCTAATATCTCGTACAGTATGCTGATAAATTTTGGCGCGATACTGTCAAGCTATTTCGAAATAGCGACTGTTAAAAGTTTTTAAAAAATCTCTATGACAGGCGTTTGCAATTTTGCGAAGAAATGATGAGACGGTGTGACGAGAATAATAGGTTTCCACAGAACATACTATTTTCGGATGAAGCTACTTTCTATTTAAACAGGGTGATTAACAGACATAATTATCGTTTCTGGAGTCAAGAAAATCCACGATGGATATTTGAAGCGCATACTCGACGGCCCCAGAAAGTAAATGTATGGGCAGGTATCATTAATAACTGAATTCTGGGGCCATTCTTTTTTGAAGGAAACCTCACAGCTGAACGGTACCTGGATTTCTTAACCTTCGAGTTGATGCCTGCTCTAGCTGTAATTTTCCCCAACGAAGTAGATCCAATATACCTAATAAAACAATTGGGTTTCAGCAAGATGGTGCTCACCCGCATTTTGGTGTCAATGTGAGAAGATATTTAGATGATATATTTCCAGGTCGGTGGATTGGACGACGTGGTATAATTGAATGGCCACTGCGAGGTCCCCAGACTTAAGGTTGAATTCTCAACGTCGTTCAATTTATTGCCAACCTATAACCTATTTTGCTTTGTTTTTTCAAGTTTATTATTTTTTAAACTAACATTTAAGTAAAATCAGTATCGTCGGCACATTACTTAGGTAATATCTGATATATTACAAAAATATCAATTTATTTCATTGCTAATTTTGGGAGAATTGTATAATGAAAGAACATGTCATTGCAATGACATAATAATGTTAAAAAAAATCTTACCCGATATTTTTCGTTATACAATTCTCCTAAAATAAGTTATGAAATTCCTTGATATTTATTAAATATGTCAATTATTACCTATAAAATATCAAGTCGATACTGATTTTCTTTAAATTTTGAATAAAAGCTAGAAAACATAAATAAATCTACGCGAAATAGGTTATAGGTTGGCAAGCATGTTGATACTCCCACCTTAACGCCTCTAGACTATTTTCTTTGGGAATATTTAAAAGAAAAATCAAACCAAACCAAAATAGGCCAAATAATATTGAAGATTTGAAATACAAATATAGATTGGAAACACCTAGAGTTGGGCATGGTCAATTGACCGTCAATTGTCCATGACGTATTTGACCGGTCAAATTCGGTCAAAATATATCAAATTTATTTTATTATTTATGCATTTGTGATCTGTCCAGATTACCTCCTACCACCAAGGATAATGTTTAGTGTATCGTTATAGCGCCGTTATTTAAGAAAACAATAACACCTGATTCTGGGAATTCCAATAGTCGGCCTCGTTTATTAGTGGTTCCCGCGGAACGGATTCAATCACAATGAAGAAAAGGAATAGAGAAGTTATTGCTATTCTCTTTTTATATTATTTTCATAGATATTTCCTTCTCAGTCTATTTATTTTCATTTCGTATTTGCCAGAGTTAGGGTTTGCACTTGCATTGCATTTTTGTGAACTAACGACGCGACGTCGCATTTACGATATGTTTGGGGAAGTCCAAAACCAAAATTTGGAATTGTTTTACCGAAATAAGAGAAGAAAACAAAGTAAAAGGGAAATATATCTACTGTGGAGCAACTATTGAGATATACACTTATAGAATGTGTACCTGGATGGACCTAACTATATCGTCCATTTGACCACCCTGTATAAAATTTAGGTATGGCAATAGACTTTTCAGAACAAGCAAAACTTGTTATAAAAAAATAATTTTTTCCAAAATACAAAATCAGAAATTTGGCAAGTATAGTTAGGTTCATCCACTGCATTTTTAAATTTTAATTTAATTCAGTCAATTGACCAAAAACCTATTGACCGGTCAAATCCACAACCCTAGAAACACCTAACATACCGGCTGAAGCTATTCGGAATTCCGTCGACGGATTTTACCATCGTCTAGGAGCATGCCAAGTAGAAGGTGAAGGACATTTCCAGCATTTGCCACGAATTACGGTTCGGTGAACCTATGCATGAACCTACACAGTTAAGCAGTTGCATCAGCAAAACACCGAATTGCAGTCCCACTTTTTATTACAAAGTCATCAATAAATTATATATAAATAGTAGGTTTAATATTGTAATAATTAGTTCTAAGTTTATACTGTTAGAATACCATTATTGTTAAGTGTTTTAAATAAAGGTCTTTTTAAAAAGTACCTGTGACGTAATCAACCCTTAACTGGCGCAGTCTGTAGAATAGTGGAAGAGTCCCTAAGGATCCTCGTCGTTTTTGAACGTTTATCCACTAAACGAACCAATCTCCCGGGAAACTATAAAAAGTTCGCCTAAGAAGATTTTAGTGATAGTGAAAACAATTTTTTGTTTTAAGTAGTGTAGTGCAGTCTGTTAGTGCTCCTGTTTAGTAAAGTGATATGCTTTTAAGCATCATCTTAATAGTGTAAGCATTTAATGTCTACAGAACAAGACTTACTTACTGCCCTCAGTGCCCTTAGCATTACCAACCTAGTACCTAATTTACCACAAACTCAACAACCTACTGCCCCGACAATACCCGTTACCATGGCAACCACACCAGACTTCGACGTCAAAAATCTCAGTATTATTCCAGAATATGATGGCAACCCCAACGAATTGTATAACTTCATCCATGTGGCAACGTTACTACTAAATCACTACTGGAAAACCAACGACCTCACCTGCTTTCAAAATCATGTACTTGTACAAGGTATTATCAGCAAACTGAAAGGCCGAGCAAAAGAAGTAATTTCAATTTATGGATGTAGCGAGTGGCCCCAAATAAAAGATGCCCTTATACAAAACTTTGCCGACCAACGTAACGAAAATTCACTGACCAGAGACCTAGTAAATTTACGCCAGAGCCCCAACGAAGCCCCACAACAATATTATGAAAAAGTTATGGCCCTACTGAACACCATATCGAACTACGTAGAATTGCATACAGTAGACGCAAACATCAAAACAAGTAAAAAATCCTTTTTCCACCAACAGGCTCTTACCACTTTCCTAACAGGACTAAGAGAACCTTTGGGATCAACAATAAGAGCAATGAGGCCAAAAGATCTAGCAACTGCTATTCAATTCATTCAAGAGGAAAACAACATCAGATACCTCCAGAAAAGCCTAAACATCCCGCAACCGTCAGCTTCATCCAACTTTAAAGCTACACCCCCACTACAAAGACAATCAGCACCCCATGCTGCTCCAACCTTCACACCTCCTCAATGGCAACCATTCAGGCCTATACAGCAACCATTCGGGCCTACACAGCAACATCCCTCACAGTGGTCCCAGCAGCCATTTAGACCAAGGCCTCAATTTAACTTTGCTTCACAACAACCCTTTAAACCATCAAGACCTATTCTCCAACCACCAAGATTCCAATCCAGTCAACCATCACCGAGGTTTCAAAACAGCCTACCCCCTAAACCAAATGTTTGGACCAATAGACCCGGACCATCCCAGTTCCAAAAAACGACACCAATGGACACAGATTCCGTAAACAAAGCTCAAGTGTTCAGACCACCACAACAATCTGCCCCTAAATTCACTGTTGAAGAATTGTTTAACATAGAACAACAAAACGAAGCTTTCACCTACAACCCCTATGGCTACTCCGACGAAAGCTACCACCAACAAGATCCCCAAAATTACTACAACCAAGAAGAAGAACACTATCTTTACGAAGAAGAAGAAAATTTTCACGACGACCCAAGTGCAAACGAAGAAACATAGTAGAGCTTCACAACTACACCGATAAAAAAGAACTTCCTTACATATCCATATCAAACCCTCCTCTTAAACTCCTTATTGACACCGGCGCTACTAAATCTTTTCTTAATCCAGACATTGCATTTAAATACTACCGAAATAACATCCAACATGAACCCTTTATTGTTACTTCTATTTTCCAGAATCATTCGCAAGATTATTGCGCAACAATTCCAATATTCCCTGAATTCAACTCCAATAATAATTTTAAATTTTACCTTTTCAAGTTTCACCAAACTTTTGACGGCCTCATAGGCCTTGACAACCTTAAACTTCTAAAAGCCAAGTTAGACCTACCAGCCTCCCTACTTAGTACCGAAAATTCTGTGCTTCCTATCGAATATTACGAAACCAACAAAACCCAGTTCTACTCCATCCAACTAGAACCTCACACGATAACCAAAGTGCGACTTCCAGTCAAAGAAACCAAAGGCAGCATTACCTTACCTCAACAAAAAGTTCAAGGAGCTGTCCTGCGAGAAACCCTCACCGTAGCATGCAACCAACTAGCCTGGACAGAACTGATTAATAATACAGACGACCAACTTCAAATTGCCCTAACAGGACCAGTGAAAAGCTGCAAGATTGACCTACAAAACTTCAGTCTTTACTCCGCAGATATCCTGCCTCAACAAGATCCTGAACCAAACCTGGAACCTGAAATTCGAACCGACCATTTAAACCTAGAAGAAGAAAAATCCATAAGAAGACTATGCAAAAAATATGTTGACATCTTTCATCATCCAGATTCTCCACTTACCTTTACCAGCCAGATTAAACACGAAATAAAGACCAAAGATGAAGTTCCAGTATTTACAAAGTCCTACAGATATCCCCATATACACAAAGAAGAGGTGAAAAAACAAATCTCGTCAATGTTAGATCAAGGAATTATCCGGCCAAGTCAATCTCCCTGGTCATCTCCTATATGGGTGGTACCGAAGAAACCTGATGCCTCTGGAAAAATTAAATGGCGAATTGTAGTCGACTACCGAAAAGTTAATGAGAAAACAATCGACGAGCGATACGTCATTCCTGATATTAGCGACATTCTCGACAAACTTGGAAGGTGCCAATACTTCACCACCTTAGACTTAGCAAGTGGATTCCACCAAATAGAAATGGCAACACAAGACATCCAGAAAACGGCATTTAACGTAGAAAATGGCCACTACGAATACTTAAGAATGCCTTTTGGCTTAAAAAATTCAGCAGTTACCTTCCAGCGAGTCATGGACAACGTACTGAAAGGACTTCAAGGAGAAATCTGCCTAGTCTACATGGACAACATTATTGTCTTCAGTACATCCCTACAAGAACATCTAGTTAGTCTGTCAAAGATCTTCCAACGACTAAGAGAAACCAGCTTTAAGATACAAGTCAATAAATGCGAATTTTTGAAGAAAGAAGTGAGCTTTCTAGGTCATATCGTCACACCTGATGGTATAAGACCAAATCCAAGCAAAATCAAAGCCATTCTAGAATATCCTATACCAAGAACAACTAAAGAAATCAAAGGATTCCTTGGCCTACTTGGGTACTATAGAAAATTTATTAAAGACTTTGCCAAGATTACCAAACCACTCACTCACTGTCTCAAGAAGGACGTAAAAATCGAACACACCCCAGAATTCCTGAATTGTGTTAAAACTTGCCAAAACCTTCTGACAAACGAACCACTCTTGCAAAATCCAGATTTTTCAAAACCGTTTAATCTCACAACAGACGCAAGCAACTTTGCAGTCGGAGCTGTGCTTTCGCAAGGACCTGTTGGCAACGACAAACCAATCGCCTATGCATCCCGGACACTGAACGAAACCGAACTTAAATACTCTACCATCGAAAAAGAGATGTTAGCAATCGTCTGGGCTACAAAATACTTCAGACCTTATTTATTTGGACGAAAGTTCAAAATTCTTTCGGATCATCGCCCTCTTCAATGGTTATTTTCCCTTAAGGACCCAAACTCGAAACTGGTCAGATGGCGCTTGAAATTGGAAGAATTTGACTATGAAGTTGTATATAAAAAAGGAAAATCAAATACAAATGCAGACACCCTTTCTAGAATCGAAATACATACAAAAGAAACACTCAATAGAACTGACGATGCAGAAGACGACATATCATCCCTGTATAACAATCCAGCGTCAATATACTATGACCCAGAAGCCGACATAACTAACGAAGACGAACTGAAAGTTATAGAGGACTGCCTAGGACAAAACAAAAATGTCAGACCTACATCCAGTACAAATAACAACGATCAAGCCACCGCGGAAGAAAAGAAGAACGAAGATAACCACAATCCCGAAACCGATGATAGAAGCGATGATGACACTCAACATACAACTCAAGAAAATCCAATACTAGGAATTCCTATCAGCGAGAAGCCTCTTAATTACTTTAATAATCAAATCATCTTTAAGACCGTCAACTACAACCCAGCAAGAACAGTAAAAGAAGAAGCATTTGCCAACAAAAAAAGGTTATATGTCCAACTTGGGAAAAACAACCTTAAAAATGAAATCATTCGATTCTTCAAAGACTACATTGAACCAAAAAGGAAATATGCAATACTTTTTGAAGATGATATACTCTATCGATTTCTGTGTAACACAATTCGAGAAATCTTTAAGAACTCTGCATTTGACCTTGTAAAGTGCAACACTTTATTAGAAGACATCAACTGCGAAGAAAGACAAAAAGAAATTATTTTAAACTACCATCAAAGCAAGACTAATCATCGAGGCATCCATGAAACAGAAACCCAGATTCGAAAAAAATACTTTTGGCCTAACCTAAAAAGAGATATTGAGGACATAATCAACGTTTGCGACATCTGTCAAGCCAATAAATACGACAGAAACCCAGCAAAGCCCAAATTTATGCTGACACCAACACCATCCAAACCACTCCAAATTATTCATCTAGATACTTTCCAAGCAGGAGGCCAGAAATTCTTAACAATTATAGACGCATTTTCCAAATATGGACAAGCATATCCAATAGATAGCTCAAATGCAATCAACGTGCTCAATGCAATTCTAATATTCATGACTCACCATGGAGTACCTCATATGATAGTTGCCGACAGTGGAACAGAATTTAAAAATGGCCTTATGCAAGAATTTGTAGATACTCACAAAATTTCAATCCATTATACCTCCGCAGATAACCCACAATCCAATGGAATGATAGAGCGATTTCACTCAACCCTCGTCGAACATCTAAGAATCCTACGAGAAAAGAAAAAAAATCTAAATATTAAAGAACAAATGCCTTATGCTATCCTCGGCTACAACAACTCTATCCACTCCATGACCAATATGAGACCAATTGACATTCTAACTGGCCACTTAGACGCCCAAGATCCATTTGATATTGACATCAGAAAAACTCTCATCAACAATTATACCCAACAGCATAGAGAAAAAACAAAGACAATTTATAAAGAACTAAACGCAAAACTTCAAGAAGCCAAAGCAAAGTACATAGAAAAAAGAAACTCCACGAAACAAGTCCCAATAACATACAAACCCAGTACCAAAATATATACAAGAAAAACAGTAAAACGTAACAAACTACTACCAAGATTCTCTCCAAAATTAGTAGAAAACGACAATATCGTCACTATTGACACACAAGATACAACAGTTCATAAAAAAAATATTAAAAATCAACCAAGTAAAGGCACTAACTTGAAAAACACTTTACAAATGTACTTCAACGTCCGCCCGGAAAGTCCTAACCCAAGACCTGAAAGAAAACCCTGGAAAACTCCCCCTCAAACTAGGACAATCACGGATTCAGACCAGTACCCATGACTTGATATACCACCTCAACCTACAATATAGAACAATTATTCCACCAGCCCCTTATCTAGCCTCCAACAATGAACTTTACTGTATCCTGAGAAATTCATTCAAGAGCACACAAGAAGTTCCCATATCCACATTTTACAAGGCTAAGCAGTACTGGACAAAAAAAAACAACCCCAGAAGGAAACCAAATTCAAGACGAAGAAGACCCGAAGCAGCCAGTTTTGTTCGTCCCTTACAAAACTTCCCCAGGGGATGGAGAAATTACGGTTCGGTGAACCTATGCATGAACCTACACAGTTAAGCAGTTGCATCAGCAAAACACCGAATTGCAGTCCCACTTTTTATTACAAAGTCATCAATAAATTATATATAAATAGTAGGTTTAATATTGTAATAATTAGTTCTAAGTTTATACTGTTAGAATACCATTATTGTTAAGTGTTTTAAATAAAGGTCTTTTTAAAAAGTACCTGTGACGTAATCAACCCTTAACTCACGTTAAACCACCTTTTTGTTGTGTTTTGTTTTGCTTCGTTACATTTTTTTTTTGACAAAATAAATAACAAATAAACCATAACTATTGTTCAGTCACAAAATGTCAGAACATGAAAAATTAAGATTTCTTACCTTGAAAAGTAAAGAAAACATCAATGATTTATCATTTCTGCTTATTTAAATAGAGATTTTTTAAAAAAATGTTAACAGTCGCCATTTTGAAATAGCTTGACAGAATCGTGCCGAAATTTATGAGCATACTGTACGAGATATTAGCTTTCAAATGATGTATTACAAGCTGTATGTTTCCATTAAAAAAAAAAAAGATCGATGTCATCATATCTTTGACAGATTATGTCTATAAAAAAACAAACAAATAACGTCAAAATGTGAGCATATAAAACTAAATTGACGTGTCCGAGCGTTTTTCCCAACAGTTACAGGTTAAGGCTATATTAATTTAAAATACAATAAAAAATAAAACTTAGTTAATTTTTATATAGGTACATAAGAGGCACCCGTGTCTGCTGATTAGCGATATGCCACGCTACTGCCACATACACCGTAAAGCATGGCCACAGTTTTTGTTCGAATAGAATGTTCTTCGATAAAAGCAGCCAGCAAAGCTGCAGGCTGTGGGCTCCTTAAGGATATTGAGACAGAAAGCCCAAATGTATAGGCATAACTTAGACAGTAATAAAAAGATAAGAAATTAAATCAATCCTTAAGATTTTTATTTCTGTTGTTGGAGATTTTTGTTACGTTTTCTCTGTGGATTTCTTGATATTGTGTAAAGTTGCCAAGGTTTATGCAGCAACTACATTTTTTTGGGATACGTGCCAATTCCGCCTGTAGCATTTGTAAATGAATTTAAATTTTTTTAGCGGCGAAGATTGAAATTTTACATTTATCATAATTAGTAAACTACCCCATAAGGGTTAAATTACCTGCTATATACGAGTTTCCCAAAATCCGAAGGAGAAAAGTTACAGGATAAAATCTTCGAAAAGTAGCGTTTGTAAACGAATTTTAATTTTTTTAGTGGCGAAGACTAAAGACGATCGTTATCCATATCCAGCGATAAAAAAAAGTCACTGCGGACGTCTCTTAAGGAGTTGCCTTATAGCCCTATTGGGACGTCTTGCCCTATATGTAAATAACAGTGCATAAATCTGCTGTTAATTATACTATTGCATCTATATTTTTCAGAATGTGTAAAAATGGAATTGCAAAATTCCCTACATAGAGTATTATAAGTGCATACCTCCTAACATTTCCATCCAATATAGAAATATGAATTTCTCCAACAAAAATAAACTATGGTTTGGAAATGTTTTGATTGCATTTAGGATACTTTTATGTAGGATCATAGGAGCCGAAACTTAAAAAACTATTACGGCAAACTTTTGCCATTTGGTAACTGATGAAACCACCAGTAATAATTATAATAGTGTTAAATGTTGCTAAACGTTTTAATTGTTCTAAGTTTCAACATGTTTTAGAGTATTCAAGAAAAAATAACATGGAAAATAGTTCTTGGGAGAGTATCCGGAATGTTTTCTGCGATATGATTCCTGACACACCCATTTCAAGCAAAAAACAACAGCCTTGAACATATTGTTCGTAATAAATAAATGCAACTGTTTAGAGAAAAATAATGATGGTAGAGCAGAAGAAAATAATGCAGATTTAGAACTTCCACTTCATGTAGAAGAAAATAATGGAATTAGCACCAGGCTGTACAGACAGCATCACTCCACAGTACCGATCAAACATAACTATAAGTAAAAATCATCCGTATAAATATCAAAAATATCAGTAATTGATGGAAAGCGATTACGAAGAGCAAACTTGTGGAAAGGGTAAATAACGATAGGAAATTCTCACGCAATGTTTGTTTTGCCGATAAATGCACCTTCACATTAAACAATGAACAAATAAATGTAGATATGTTAATGTACAGAAAATGAAAGAAGGACTCAATAACCTGTTTGGGCGGACATAATTGGAAATCGGATTATTGGCCCTCTTTTTGGAACAAGATTTGGGAAAAGAAATTTTTTTGGAACTTTTACAAAATCAAATTGGACCTGCATTAGATGAAGTTGCTCCTGAGAATGATGATATTTGGTTTCAAATAAACAGTTAAAATTTTTAACTGGAATAAATTAAACAGTCTGCGCTGGCAAAGCCCAAATTGTAGTATCAATTGTTGTTAAAATGGCCAGTATCTTTCTGGTTCTAGAAGATTAGTGGATGTGAAGTAAATAGTGGACCTTTTTATGTACTTTATAATGATCCTTTACATACCTTTACCTTTGAAAAAAAAGTTGGAAGCAGTTTCTACCCCAAAAAGAGGGGTAAATTTCATGAAGACACGAAAACGTATGCCAAACTAAAAATAAACCCAGCAGTAGTTCTGTATTTTTTCAGCAAATAAAGAGGCTTCCTAATACTGAATTTACTCCAGTTAAAAATTTCACCCTGTATAATAAACCATATGGATATGGTTTAAATGACGCGAAAGAACAATAAAACGAATAAAACATAATTGGCCGATACTGGCGCCTTAACATTTTTCAAAAATTTTGGTGGTGGTAAAATACTATTTTTTAAGATAGAGAGATATCAACTATCTATAGAAATCCCCCCACGGGAGATACTTTCAGACTATAGTTAGTGCCCGAATTAACCTTTTAAAAATTAAGGAACTGTATTTCATAGAAGTTGTCAGATAAAGACTTGTAGATCGTCACCTTAA
Organism: Polydrusus pterygomalis; assembly: GCA_963969555.1. Lineage (NCBI taxonomy): Eukaryota > Metazoa > Arthropoda > Insecta > Coleoptera > Curculionidae > Polydrusus > Polydrusus pterygomalis. The sequence goes on along the minus strand of OZ018384.1, from coordinate 30,210,522 downwards.
AATATTTACTTGTTAACTAGTGTTCTCTTGATGCATGGTAACCATATAAATTAGACAATGTGTAAGTATATCATAGAAAGAAGATTTAATCCACGAAATGTATAATGTATGTACAATTCAGTGTACGTTGTATTGTAGAAAGTGTAGAAACAGTTTTAGTATGAAGCTAATTTAAATAATATCCATGGTCACTATAGTATTCGAAAGTTATATATATTTTCGGCTCCTATGACTTAGTTTTAATTAAAATCTATCTACTAGCTAATAAAGTAACTGTTAGATTTTCAATACTGAAGCAACAACTCTTGTTAATAACATCAGGCAAATGCAGGTTGAATCCGATAACTGATAATACATTAAAGCAAAACTAAATCCAAAAAAATATATGTTAAATCGTTGATGGCTAGTAAAACGTAGATGTTAAAAATAACAAAAGAAACAAAGTTATCGTGTTTGCTTTGCATGAGCCAAGTATTATTGGCAAGTTGCTGCTGGATTTGATGTACCTCGATAATATTTTTGTTGGTCAATGACTCGTGTGGCTCATTGTACTCGGTATATTTAAGAAGTACTTTGTCCATATCCGTGCTTGCATATTGGTACAATTTGTTACTACTGCTAAATATGATGAGGGCTATTTCACAGTCGCACAGGACCGACAACTCGTATGCTTTCTTCATTACTCCAAATTTCCGTTTGTTAAAAGTTACCTAAAACAAATAAATTAAAACATGAGGAGATGTTCATACAGTGTGTATCAGCCAAATGGAATAAATTTGATATTAAATACATGGGGCGTGTCCGAAAAAACGCTCGGACACGTCAATTGGTATTTCTAGTTGAGAATTTTCTTCAATAAAAACGTTTTATACAGGGTATGTCAATACCAACTTTCTTATTTTAAATGCAACACCCTGTACCTGTATATTATTCAATTTTTGGATTATTCAGAAAATTTTAGACATTTCATGTACAATATCCTATAACTATCTTCAACTGTTTCGGGAATATTAAGTGTTTTCAGATTTATTGCATTTCAGCGTTTCTTTTTACTGACATGAAATTAAAAAAAGGTATCAATAGTTTTGTTTACTTTTGCTTAAAACTCCCGACCTTAGCAAATTGTTGTCTGTCTGAGTGTCTGCACGACAGTAGTTGTCAGCTGCATATCAGAAAAACGGTTTATTTAACAGAAATGCACAAAATAACAATTCTACAGATGATTGGTAATGGAGATAAAACACGGACACAAATGGAAGGTGCTTGCTTATTTCATGAAAAATTTCCAAATTTGCCGCCTATAACTCAAGGGAAAATTAGTAAAATAGAAAAGCAGTTTCGCCAGCTTGGACATGTAAAGCAGATAAAAAACTAGCTGCCAGTGATAAGTGATGATACCAAATTAGATATTATTCTTGAGTTTGAGGAAAACCCACATACTTAGTAGTTGAAAAACAGCCCCAATGTTCGATGTTAGCCAGCCATTCATTGATTATTCGAACACAACAAGAAAATAAAATGTATCCCTATAAAATGATACCCATCCATGAGCTCATGGAAGACGATTTTGATAGGAGAACGTATTTTTGTGAACAAATGATGGCAATGTTAGATAACAATGTGATCCAATTAGAACATGTTTTGTTTTCTGATGAGTGCACTTCACGGTCGTGCTAATCGTCAGAATTGCCGCTATTGGTCTAGGGAAAATCCTCATTGGATTAGAGAAGAACATACGCAATATCCTGAAAAGGTTAATGTTTGGGCAGGAATAGTTGGAGATCATATCATAGGTCCCTTTTTTATTAATGGCAATTTAAATGGAGATAATTATTACTGCTCCAAAATAATGTCTTGCCAACTTTGACAAACTTATATCCTAATCCAGCAAACCAACAACTTCCAGCGAATATGATATGGTTTCAGCAAGATGGAGCACTGCCCCATTACCAAATCAATGTCCGGCAGTACCGCAACCGAGTATTTCCAAATCGGTGGATAGAGGAGGCGTGGATCGGAGTGTAGAAAAAAGGATTAGCGGGAAAAAGAACCAGTTTTTCTTATAAAAGTAGTCATATCACATTAAGGCGATGTAACATTAAGCATGTAATAGGCGAAAAAAACTCCACAAACAAGTGTACAGGCATAAAAGATCAGTTAAGAAGACGCGAGTTATCTGCGTGGAACGAAGCGATCTTTCAGAAGGAAAATGAAAGATAATTTTTATTGACCGTTATTTTGCATGTACTTTTCTGTTGCCCTATGCATATAAATAACCAAGATAAAACAAGAGGGGGGCGCCGAGAACTGAAAACCAGATACATTCATTAAAACCCAATACATTTTTAACAATATTTTGAAATTGGGGGCCCAGTTTTGTCCTAAATATACACCATTTTCAGTTAATTTAAACCTCCGATATAAAAATAAACTCCACATGATCCAATAATCTATTTCAGTGCGGATATAGAAGGGTAAAAAAATGTTTTCAATATATTTAAATTGAAATCAGTAAGTAGGGACGTGCAATTTGTCGTGTTGATTCTTTGAATTGAATTTGAAGGAAAAATTAAGGAATACAAGATATTTATTTACGTTTTTTCAAATAATTGCTGTCACTTCCTTAGAATTTTAGTGTTGCAAAACTTTTCTAGTACAAACGAAAATTATTAATAATAATTATAATTATATTGATCTTTTATTGAAATTGAAATAAATTCTTCAAATTAACAAAAGTTCAATGAAATCGTTTAAAAAAAATCGATAACAGAAAATAACCGAAAGTGTGTTCATTATGTTTGCGATAATAACCTTTAATGATAAAAAGTATTCTATTTCTGGACCCGTGGGCGCAAAATAAGAATACCTATTACTTTTGGGGAGGTAAAAGAAAAAAAAAAGTTAATTAAGGAATGTTTGTTAACGACTAGGTTGTAATATAACATTATTGTAATGAATGGAAACACTTTTAATTAGACCGGATTTATATTGAAAATCTAGTACAGCTAAAAAATGATTTTGAGGTAGGTACATATAAAAAAAAGTATTAAAAATTAGAAAAATAGGATTCAAATGGAATCAACTGTCTGTCTGTTTCCTTGGGAGATGTCTTAGCGAACGATTACGTAAACCCGTTGTGTTTGACTGACCTTAAACACAATCGGCAATTTACACTTTCGCGGTTGATATACAGGGTGAGTCAGAAGGAATGGGCCAAACTCTAAGGGTGTAATCTATGCATCAAAATAAGAAAAACTTAAATGTTGTTATCCAATATTTATTTGTTTTCAAATTACAGCGTTAAATAAAGTAATAATATTGTTAAACCAAAATATGCAACATTAACATTGTTTTAAATAAATCATTGGTTTAGTAAATTTTCAAATATACCGCCATTGACTTCCAAACATTTCCTGCTTCGTTTACGAAGGGCGCGCGTGGCTCTTCTAATTGATTCGTGCCTTTCTTTAATATTGAGTGCAGCATTTCTAATGCGTCTAATTAATGCATCCCTATAGTATCTACTTTTACTTTGTATAGGTACCTCATTTTTACCAACCCCCTGTATAAATGTTAGTGATTTTAGCTACTGAATATATTTTTCAATTATAAAACGGTCGCGCTTTATTAAAGCGATGATGCCTAAATCGACAACGTAATGCCGTTTTCCTCCAATTTCAGTGGCCAATAATAAGCAGGCACCTAACTTTTTAGGAGCCAGGCGCTCAAGGTTCCCACCAATGGAAATATTCCAGTCAGTTGCTGTATGCACGCCGCCCCAGTCAGGCGGTGGCGCTATTCAGTTGCTGGTTCGCACGTCGCGAATGCGTGTTGTTTACTTTGTTCGCGCTCGTAAACAACGTAATTTTGAAAGGAAAATTGGAAATGGCGTGATCCAAAAAAGATTTGTCTGCGGCGCGCGTAAATTATTTTTGGCCCTACCTTACTAAAATGTTACTAAATAGTTGAATCGGACGGTGAATTTTAGCCGCTTTTTCTAGAATGCCCACAAAGATCTTAAATAGACTTAACAATGCCACCAAGAACACGCATAATAATTTCAGGTAATTAAATGGAAATGCAGTCTCAATTAATTTGGATCGGATAAAGTAGGAAGAGCGGGAACTGTCTGGATACCGAGACCGCATGTTCCATTGAAATGGAAATTCTCAATAGTTTCGGTTAGTTCATTTTCTCTACACTTAAAGTTGTATCTAGGGAGTTTAAGTTAGCTTGGTGGTTACTGTAATTTCTAGAATACGGATTTATTTTAATATTAGAACAAAATTGCTGCATACGCTTTCTGTTATAACTTTATTTCAATTAAAGGACAATGAGCCTAATGAATAAAAATTAAGCAATTACTTAAAGCAATTACTTTTTAGTAAAAGCAATTGCTTCACTAGCAAATGCTATAAGTAAAAGCAATCGCTAGATCTAGATATGAATAAAATGTTGAAGCAATTAACCAATGATCTGCATTGCAATTAACTTACACCTCTGTAGCAAATGCTTATTCAACACAAGTTCAGACGTGGCTTATCCACTTGTTCAGATTATAGATTTCATGTTCAGTTTCATGGCGCCTAATTTGCAAAAGAGTTGACGTAAATACAACAACAATAGTATTGAGTACAATAGTAATCTGTTACGTTTTTGTGGAAAATAGGAAACATATTTGTGATATGGCAGATTTCAGTGAAAATGAGGAAAGTGATAGTAGTGATGGAGAAATTAAAGACAAGCAATTGATATTCGTTCACAAATTGAAGGAACGTAAATAAATCTCCCTGACCATAACCGTTTAGGTTCCACAACAGCTTCAGCACTTGTAGGAAATTTAATAAAAATATTGGCCTTCTCCAAAACTGCATCCATTACAGAAGTGTATGTCTTACAGAGAGTAGTTTGGAGAACACCGAGTTCTTCACCTACAGATTTTGAAAGCCTGGATCCGACAATTTCCGCAGAAAGACTTTAATCTTATTTAAAGGCGACAGTGCACAACCTCGCCTTTTACCAGTATGTCAAAAAAGAATTTGCCAACCACTCAACATTTTCGCAGTCAAATCGATATAACTTTCTGAAATCATCATATCTGCAATTTTTACGTAGGTACACTGTAGATTTTTCTTTTACGGACGTTCATATAATCACCTACCTTAAAAAGTTGAAAGCAATTGCTACACTAGAAAAAGCAATTCCTTAATTTATTCATCACATTTTAAACAAACGATAGCAATCGCTTCTATTTTTTAAGAAAAATCATTGACTAGAAGCAATTCCTGCACTTTTAAGCAATTGCTGGACGCAAAAGCAATTACTTTAGTTTTTATTCATTGGCTTTCAAGAATTACTTCGATTTTATAAGAAAAAGCAATTGCTACATTTTTATTCATTAGGCTCATTATGACTAATCTCTTTTACCGAGAGATGGTTTTGGCATGCGTTGTTCATTCCGGCAACACTGATTAATTTGTTGTCCTTATTGTGGCCATCTAAACAAATTATTTACCCTCTCATACTCACATAAAATATCACTGTTACTTTGAAATTGCCAGTACGGTATAAATTCATCCCGGTACCTTTTTTTTAAATTTAAGGTCAATAAGTTAATAAGCCCTAAAAGACATTTAAAAATAAAATTGTTAATCCCAAAAATAAACGGATTTAAATAAAATCTTTTCTGTTAAAAATAACGCTTCCCACCCATCATCTGTTGTTTTAAAATTTAACTTTCTTTGTAGTGGCTCGAAACCCCAATTAACGTGTGGTCCTCCCTTAAATTAATCATGATCTATAAGGGCCATGTTTTGAAAGGTTGCTAAGCTAAGTGAAGGGCATGCAAAGTGTAATGTTCAATGATTAGCCATTCGCTGAATAATTCAACAAGGCCTTGTGGTTAAATATTAGTGACAGAAGCAGGGCCCGAGTTTTCTGTCGTGCCGTCGCGTCGGCGTCGCCCCGAGTGAAATAGTCTTGTCGTTTCCGGATCTAAGCGGGAACCCCTGGGACTTGACCCACTGCATTGCCAGACAGGGTGCAAGCTTGGAAATTTTCTCTATTTTCGTTAAAATTAAAATTTCATAATTCTATGATATAAACTGGACAATTCCATGCTTAATGCCATTACAAATTTTCGCTCGAGGGTTTTTTAAGTGACATTTCGACAGCTCTATTAGCCTTTGGTAAAAGAACCAAAATAAGTCCCGGTTGCGATTTAATTTAATACAAACTGTTGTATCAATATTTAAAAAAAAAAAAAACCACAACTTAAATTCTTAGACAAATTCCCTGGCGTCGGTGATTGGCCTCGTTGCGGAAAAAGGCCGACGTAAAATAAATAAATAAAAAAAAAAATACCCGTGCCCAACCATACAGGGTGGCGCACCGAAAACTTTCCAACCAGGTTTATTTTCTTGTTAATAAATAAATCAAAATTCGCTCGAACACGGAAACCTTAGTTCTCAGGGGGACATATTTTTTGCTATTTTCACCCCCCCCCCCTGCTGGAACCCCTACGACTGGGTGACCTTAAATGGAAAGGGGGTTGAGTGATACTATTATTATTTTAAAGGGAATTGAATTGCCTTCCAAACGCGACCTTGCTCGTTTAAATCGAGTGAATAGTTCCTGAGACATAGGGCTAAAAAGAAAAGAACATTTAAAAGTAATAAAATGTATTACCGCTTGTATCAATCAAGTAAATGTTGGAAATGTCCACCTCCAACCTCCATGCAATTGTAAAGGCACTGTTCAAAATGTTTGCGAACATTAGGGAGCATATGGGGTGGCTTTCACCCTTAAAATCTTAAATGAAAAGGAAGGTCGAGCGATAGCTTATTTTAAAAGGAATTAAATTGTCTCAAAATCAGCATAATAATTTACTACTTGCTCGCTTAATTCTTAAAGTTTTAATAATATTTTTACCGATCCTTCCAAACATTATTAACCCTGCTTTAACGAATGCCATAGAAGAAGAAAATGACCGTTATCGGCCAGAAAATATTTACTTTCAGCAAGACCGAGCACCCCCGCATTATGCGTTCCCAGTTTCTGGGTGAAAATTTTCCAGGTAAATGGATTGGAAGAAGAGGTCCTATTGAATGGCCTGCAAGATCTCCTGATTTGACGCCACTGGACTTTTTTTTGTGAGGACATTTAAAGTCTAAAATTTATACAACCCAACCGAATCGCGAATATTTTGAACAGTGCCTTTACAATTGCATGGAGGTTGGAGGTGGACATTTTCAACATTTACTTGATTGATACAAGCGGTATTAAATGTTATTACATACTTTTAAATGTTCTTTTTCAGTTTAGCCCTATTTCTCAAGAACTATTCACTCGATTTTAACGAGCAAGGTTGCGTTTGGAAGGCAATTCAATTCCCTTTAAAATAAGATATCACTTGACCCCCCTTTCCATTTAAGATTTTAAGGGTGGAAGCCACCCCGTCGTAGGGATTTCAGTAGGGGGAGGGGGGTGAAAATATCAAAAAAATATGTCCCCCTAAGAACTAAGTTTCCCGTGTTCGAGCGAATTTTGATTTATTTATTAACAAGAAAATAAACCTGGGTGGAAAGTTTTCGGTGCGTCACCCTGTATAAGCAAGTTAACTAAAAATATGAAAATAAATTTAAGAAATGTTGTCATTTTAAAAATCTAAACAACTGACAATCTTTACACTTTTTAAATAACTAAAGAACCATTAAAAACGTGTTGCTTTTTTAAAATTCTATCAAATTTTAAGAATTGAAGACTGAACTTTGGTTTACGGACGCTAAGAGTAACAGTACAAAATAACAAGCAAAATTTTAAAAAAAATTACGATAATTAATGATGTAAAAAAAAAACGTTTTTTTCTGAAAAAAAAACAAAACATTGTTTTTTTTTCAAATTAAAAAAAAAATCATATTACCTAATTAAAAAAGAAATAATTTTTTTGTTTTTTATGAAAAAAATAAAATAAACATATTTATTGGTTGTGCGTAGTGATGTAAAATTTCCGAAATTTTTGGAAATTTTCTAAAATCTGGTATTTTTAGTATTTAAATTAAGCTATAAATGCAAGCAGCCATTTTTTATTAAAATCTACTTAGATTTACGTAACGTACACATGTAAAAAACATTGTACAAAAATATTTCATATCCATATCTGAAAAATTTTCCAGCCCGACACTAGAATCGGTATCGTGTACAGAAAATCCATCATCACTTTCGGTATCAGACTCAGACTGCTCAAATCCCGTAGCTTCTATTTCTATATTTATATTATTGCGAACGTTTCTTTAACTTTTTGGCGGAATTACGTCTCCTTTGTTTTTATATAAGATTGGGAAATATTCGGCTTATTTAGAAGCGAATATTTCGGAAATTTTCGCAATATTCGGGAACATTCGGGCGGAAATATTCGCAACTCACATCACTAGTTGTGCGTTGTGCCCGATTGGACCAAAATTCTTGAAAATACACAAGAAAAATGGGAGATTTTATATTTCTAATAAAATTATTACATTAAAAAAAAGTTTCTATAAAGCAAAAAGAATGATTCTGAAAAAAAACAACATTTTTGAAAAAAACAAACCGCATTGTTTTTTTTCTAAAAAAACACGTTTAAAAAAAAACAGAACGTTTTTTTTAAATTTACATCACTAACGATAATCAATTAAAAGTTTTGCCCGGATTGAAGGCTGATAAGATTAATTTTTTCTCTTGGAATAAAGTCGCTAAAACACAGGTGACGCACAAGGTCGTTGAAGCAAGGGAAGATTGATTACGTTGAAAAATAAAATTATAAAATATCACAAAACCTTTCGGTTAACTGTTAACTGAAAAACGTCATTTAGAAATAGCACTTATCTAAGCGGTTTCCTACATCACGAGTTATATTAGGGGAAGTCCCGTCTTCCGCATTTTAGTATTTAAAACTGTGTACAAAACCAAATTAAAATATTTATTAATAATATATTAATCATTATGTAGAATATGACCAAAGGCCGGAAATTGTAAGTCGACAATTAAATCAAAATCAATCGTATCCTGGAATTAACAGCTCAAAACATTTATTTAATTCGTTTAGCCTTTTTTAAACCGCGTGGTACACCGCCATAATGGCCATGAGAAATCATATGTAAGGTTTGCTACCCTCAAATATTGGTTCTATTAATTTTACTTTAAAATTATATTTAATTTTTTTGAAGGTCCTTAAAATCCTTAAATAAGACTCTGATGAAGCCACCAGTAATAATTATGATGTCAAATGTTATCTACTAGACGTTTTGTTTTTTATTTTTTATACAGTGTGACCAGTAAAGTCCGCATCATATTGGATTTTTTTTATTAATAGCTTTATTCGAAATTTGACTTTGGCATCAAGTTCTGCTTCGATCGAAATGAAAATTAAGCAAAAAAATAGTAGTCACGTGATTCGCATTATCTGTCAAATTTTAATTTTTTTCAACAAATAATTCAAAAGTGGGGTTATTTCTAAAAATATCGAAAAAGTTTATTAGAAAAAGTTTTTTAATTAAATGCAGTTTCTAGCCCACGTGAAAAATCAAGATAATTTTGATTTTTTACCCATATTTTGTAAATTGCACCACTACAACCTACATAAAACATCTTAGTTTTGACAATGCTTTATTTCAGATACATTTTCTTTAAAGTATTAAATGTGTGTTTTTCTACAAAATCAAAATTGGGCTATTAAAATTTGGTCGCATGTGATGGAAAGTTTATTTGTTTTTGACCCTGTATAAGGTAACTTTATAAAATAAGTATTTTTGAAAACGTAGTTTGTGTCTGAAAGTAATACACCTTAATATTAAGACAAAAAAGAACACAGTATCATCAGTAAAGTGTTCATTAAGTGGAAAATAAATTTTAGTTTAACTTAAGGTAAAGTTGCTCTCTATCTGTAATCTATTTTTAACAATTTAATTTAAAAGCCCTTTATTAAAATTTGCTATTAAGCTATGTCAGAAAAAAAGTAAAAATAGTCTGTTATTATTTAAGTGCAGTTTCCAAAAAATTAATTACAATGAGGCACCAAAAACACGTTTACGACAAAATATGGTTAAAAAATTAAAATTCTCTTATGCAACTGAAATTTTGCATGTGGGCTAGAAACTGCATTTAAAAAAAACGTTTTCCAATAAGTTTTTTCGATATTTTCAAAAATAACCCCACATTTGAATAAGTTTTTGGAAAAAAATTAAATTTGTCAGATAATGCGAATCACGTGACTACTATTTTTTTGCTTAATATTTATCTCGATCGAAGCAGAACTTGATGCCAAAGTTAAATTTCGAATAAAGCTATTAATAAAAAAAGCATAATAGGATGCGGACTTGCCGGACTTTACTGGTCACACTGTGGTTTGAACATGTTATACAGTATTCAAGATAGAATAATGATTGTACTAATTTGATAAACGCAAGTACTTTAAACGGAATAATTAGAACTTTATTTATTTCAACATTTTTTGGAGACTAAGTAGTGGAAAAACATCACCTTTTAAAAAAAATACCCATCAAGACAACAAGCAATTTAAATGAATGGAAACTAAATGTTTTTGATCGGATGCTCAAGTTCCAAAAAAAATTCTTTTCCCAATAATCCGATGTCCAAATATGCCCTCCCAAACTATTTGAGGGTATTTTTGTAAAAATCTGTCTTTATTATAATATGTACTTCAATATCTACAATTTTCAATATTGCATGAGAATTCTCTATCGTTATTTACCCTTTCCATATCTTCAAAACGAAAGTTTGCTCTTCGTATTCTATCATCTTCCCTCAATTCCTGATATTTTTGATATTGATACGGAGGATAATTATGCTTATGCAATTAGCGCAGTACAGTGTAGTGATGCTTTTCTACAGTTTTACCAAGAAACCTGATGCTAATTCCATCATTTTCCTTTAAATGGAGTAAAAGTTGTAAATATGCATTATTTTCTTGTGTTATACCATCGAGTACATCATTATTTTGTTCTAAGCAGTACCTTTACAATCAAAATTACGAAAAATATATCTATTTTATACCGGGTGTCCACGGAAGGTGGTTCGCCCCTCTAACTTTTTTGTTTTTCAAGATAATAAAATAAAATTGGGGGGATTTGTATACGACATAAAACTGCATTTTTTGACAGGTAACTCAACATTATGGAACTTCCGCTTTAACCGGAAGTGACATAAACTTTCGATTTTTAAATGGGACACCTGGTATATTTTTCTTTTTTTTTTACTCCATATGACATTCTAAATACAACGATGTGTCACTTTTTTTGACCAAGAAAATATGTTTTTCCAAATTTATTGTTTTATCTAGAGGGCTATGAATACCTTAAAATCACTTATTTCAGTTCTTTAATCTTGGGAAAAATACAATTTTACTATTTTTGGTCCAATGCTATGTGCTATGTAAAATTTAATTTTTAAAGTTGTATAACTCATTTTTTTTAAATGGCAACATGGTGGCTCGTCAAGTTAAGAAAAAAGAGGATTTTATTACGATTATTTTGATACCATACACTATTAAGTTTTAGAAAAGCTTTAGTCTTTGAGTCTGTCTATGAAAACTCATCTGCCGAGAGAATTTCTGACTATCAAGATACCTTTCAATTTTCAATAATTACTGAGGATGTTGTTGGGGCTGCCATAAAAAAATTAAAACCAAAAAAGGCAACTGGAAAGGACAATATTCCTGCCTACTTATTTAAGGGCTGTGCTGAATTTTTTGCAAAACCCTTAACTTCAATCTTCAATTTAGCCCTTAGAACCAACACTTTTCCTTTCAAATTAAAAGAATCTATAGTTACTCCTGTCTTTAAGAGTGATAATAAGGTAAATGTAGAAAATTACAGACCAATTAGTATTATAAATTCAGTTGCTAAAATTTTTGAAGCGATTCTATATGATGATATTCTTAAAAACTTTAAACACTTATTTGCTCACCAACAACATGGTTTTTTACCTGATAGATCTACTGTAACTAACTTATTCATACTGACAAACAGTATAGCGGAGACTTTCAACAATAAGACTCAACTAGATGTTATCATAACAGACTGTGCTAAGGCTTTCGATAAGGTTGACCGTGATATTTTATTGGAAAAACTGGGTAAATCAGGTTTTTCATTGAATGCTGTATTGTTTCTAAATTCTTACCTCCGATGTAGGTATCAACAAGTAAAAATTGGTAATTGTTTGTCAACACCATATCTAGCGAGCTCTGGTGTACCCCAAGGGAGTAATTTGGGGCCCTTACTTTTTGCCTTCTTTATAAATGATTTGCCCAGTTGCGTTAGTCACTCTTCTAGTCTAATGTTTGCGGATGACTTTAAGATTTTTAAACCTATCACTCAACAGGAAGATTGTATACTATTGCAGGAGGATCTGAACTCTATCTCTAACTGGTTTAAGGTGAATAGGATGTATTTAAATATTGATAAATGTGCAGTCATAACATTTACACGTAAATATAACTTCTTAGAGCATGACTATGTACTTGATGAACTTGAATTAGTTAGAAAAAGTGAATTTAGGGATCTGGGAGTGTGCCTACGGGCAAACCTGGACTTTAACAATCATCTCAATGCTATAGTGAAAAAGGCGTATAGGGTTCTGGGCTTCGTTATTCGAAGCACAAAGTTTTTTAAGAGTATTGGCTCAATAGTTAAATTGTATAATGCACTTGTAAGACCCCATCTTGAATATGCTGCGGTAATCTGGTCACCCCAAACACAGGTAAATAAAAATCTCATTGAAAAGGTCCAGAAGAGATTCCTGCGATTCTTATATGTTAGGAAAAATAATACTTATCCATACATGGTGTCTTACAGGAGCATGTTGGACAGTTTTGATATGGTCACCTTAGAAAAAAGACGCTGGTATCAGGCTGTGTTGTTTATTTATTACGTTATCAATAACCTTAAATACAAAGATTTATTTCTAGTCAACAATATAAAAATATTAGTACCTAAGATTGGCCTAAGGATAAATAGTAAGAAGTTATTCTATGAAAATAAGATGGATTGTTCAATTATAAATAGAATGTGTAAGGAGTGTAATGATTTTATCGAAATGAGCAATATTGACTTTTTTAACACAGATCTCAAGGCCCTAAAAGCCGTTTTTTTCTCTCTTTAATCTGTGTAACTTTGTGTATTGTTAGTTTTAGTTTTATTTTTGTATTTTTCTCTCTCTTACTTATAATTACTGCCATGTAGCTGTGTTTGTAAGAGTATCCTAAATAAATAAATAAAACTTTAAAAAGTTAACTTGGGACTTTCCTAAAATAAAGCATCCCTTGAGAATAAACTTAGATTAAAATGTATCAAGTAGCCTGTGACCAGCAAAACTGATAAAACAAAATCATGCCTTGAAGAAAATTGACATGCCCGACAGCTTCTGCCAAGGTAAATTAGGTTGTTTACAAAACATGGAAAATACTAATTTTACAAGGAGGGAAAAAGTTGATATGTTATAATTGTCAGGCTCATTTCGCATTTTGGGAACCAGTTTTGGGTACCTAATAGTGCCGGGTTGGATGACGCTGATTACAATATCTTTGTGCGTAATCGTGCAGCATCGGTTGAATTCTTTCTACATTCTCCAAACACTAATAATAACATATCAACTTTTTCACTCCTTGTAAAACTATTATTTTCCATGTTCTTTAAACAACAAACTAATTTACTTTGGCAGAAGCTGTCGGCATGTTAATTTTCTTCAAGGCATGATTTTGTTTTATCAGTTTTGCTGGTCACAGGCTACTTGATACATTTAAATCTAAATTTATTCTCAAGGGATGCTTTATTTTAGGAAAGTTCCAAGTTAACTTTTTTAAAGTTTTGTAATGGCAGCTTTTCTAAAACCTAATAGTGTATGGTATCAAAATAATAGTAATAAAATCATTTTTTTTCCTTAACCCGACGAGCCACCATGTTGCCATTTAAAAAAATGAGTTATACAACTTTAAAAATTTAATTTTACGTAGCACATAGCATTGGACCAAAAATAGTAAAATTGTATTTTTCCCAAGATTAAAGAACTGAAATAAGTGATTTTAAGGTATTCATAGCCCTCTAGATAAAACAATAAATTTGGAAAAAAAATATTTTCTTGGTCACAAATAGTGACAAGTGACACATCGTTGTATTTAGAATGTCATATGGAGTAAAAAAAAAGAAAAATTTACTAGGTGTCCCATTTAAAAATCGAAAGTTTATGTCACTTCCGGTTAAACCGGAAGTTCCATAATGTCGAGTCACCTGTCAAAAAATGCAGTTTTATGTCGTATACAAACCTCCCGAATTTTATTCCATTATCTTGAAAAACAAAAAAGTTAGAGGGGCGAACCACCTTCCGTGGACACCCGGTATACAATCTTCAGGACTGATCGCATGGCATTGCAGGGAACTCGAATACTCTCCGAGAACTATTTTCCATGCGGTACCACTTAATCATTGTTATGTTTTCTTGAATACTGCGAAACATGTTGAAACGAATAAAAAGTAAAACATCTAGTAATATTTGACAATAGAAAATAATAAAATTTGGTGTGCGATTCTATCATACAAGAACCTTCAAAAAAGTCCAATACAATTTTGATGTAAAATAAATAGGGAGCCAATATTTGAGGGTAGTAAAATTTACATGGGATTTCCCATAACTAGTCTGGCGGTGTACCCCCCCGTAAAAACAGCACTTCTTAACATGATAAACTCATACGGTTTAAGCAAACAAACACAAATAAAGTATCAGAGGTTTAACAAACAGACAGATTCTTGACAAACTAAAAATTTTATTGATTGATTGTAAATCCCATAGCAAATAATTTTAAACTCATTTAGTGAATACTGGCATATTCCGTCATTATAGGGGGCACTACCTACTGATTTGACAGCAGTGTCCAGTGCATGCGTCCTAGACCTTGATATTTATTAAATCAGGACACGATCTAATTATCAAAAAACCACAGAGACAATACATTGTGTATTTCTTCTTTTTTTTTAAGACAAGAAATCGGTCATCAAGACGTATTTTGTCTTGTCTAGTCCCATGAGTAATATTGAGGGTGTTTTTTAATCTTATATTTTTGTCGAGGAGTGATTAGAAGGTATTAAGTTGTGTACCTACATTATAATAACAAAATAAATTATTTACCTGTCGATTTCGTTCATCTGTAATTCTGGATATTTGTATTTTTTTGCGACCCATGGCAGCAATTTTGAAGAAATTAAAATAAAACCCGTTGCGAAATATTAGGTTAGAGTCCTACGACTCAGTTTCTGTCTTTTGGTCCGAAGTTGTTTCTTTTGCACAGCAATCTGAAAGAAAAAAAAAATTACCAAGGTACTCGAAAATGTATTGCTCGTAAAAGTTTGCGAATAATAAATAAACTAAATAGCTTGCTACTGCTAGCTAGAGACACCACCACCACCTAACTAAACTTAAATCTACACTTTAACAACTACAGTGAGACCTCGATAATCCGGACTAATTAAAACCGCGGTGATCCGAATTAGTAAATAATTGGGATTACTGAAGCTGAATAGTTTAGTATATATATATATATATAACAATATACCATTGATATGGAATAATGACATACAGTGTCAACAGTAGAGTCCGCATCATATAATATGGTATTTTTTTTATTAATAGCTTTATTCAAAATTTGACTTTGGTATTAAGTTCTGCTTCGATCGAGATGAAAAATTAAGCAAAAAAATAGTAGTCACGTGATTCGCATTATCTGTCAAATTTTAATTTTTTCCAAAAAATAATTCAAGAGTAGGGTTATTTCTGAAAGTACTAAAAGTATAGAAAAAAGTTATTAGAAAAAGTTTTTTTAAATGCAGTTTCTAGCTCACATCCAAAATTTCAGCTGCATAAGATAGTTTTGATTTTTTATCTATATTTTGTAAATTGCACCACTTTTGCAAAATAAGACTCAACGCAACCTACATAAAACTTCTTAGTTTTGACAATGCTTTATTTCAGATACATTTTCTTTAAAGTAGCGCCATATTAAATGTGTGTTTTTCTACAAAATCAAAATTGGGTTATTAAGATTTGGTCGCATGTGATGCAAAGTTTATTTGTTTTTGACCCTGTATATGGTAACTTCATAAAATAAGTATTTTTGAATACGAAGTTTGTGTCTGAAAGTAATACACCTTCATATAAAGACAAAAAATAACACATTGTCTTCGATAAAGTGTTTTTTAAGTGGAAAATAAATTTTAGTTTAACAACGTAAAGTTTATCTATTTTCAACGATTTAATTAAAAACCCCTATATTATAATTTATTATTAAGCTATGTCATAATATAACGTTAACGTGTAATACTTTCAGACACAAACTACGTTTTCAAAAATACTTATTTTATGAAGTTGCCTTATACAGGGTCAAAAACAAATAAACTTTGCATCACATGCGACCAAATTTTAATAGCCCAATTTTGATTTTGTAGAAAAACACACATTTAATATGGCGCTACTTTAAAGAAAATGTATCTGAAATAAAGCATTGTCAAAACTAAGAAGTTTTATGTAGATTGCGTTGGGTCTTATTTTGCAAAAATGGTGCAATTTACCAAATATAGGTAAAAAATCAAAATTATCTTATGCAGCTGAAATTTTGCATTTAAAAAAACTTTTTCTAATAACTTTTTTCGATATTTTCAGAAATAAGCCCACTTTTGAATTATTTTTTGGAAAAAATTAAAATTTGACAGATAATGCGAATCACGTGACTACTATTTTTTTGCTTAATTTTCATCTCGCTCGAAGCAGAACTTGATGCCAAAGTCAAATTTTGAATAAAGCTTTTAATAAAAAAATATCCCATATGATGCGGACTTTACTGGTGACACTGTATACAACACATTTTTTTTTAATTCTGATTTTTGGTGCAGATGACAACTTGGAAAGTCACATTTTTATATTCAAAGGTATTTTTATTTGTTATGGTTTACAACATTTTATTTACACCAAATATTATTTCATTTTTTACTAGCTGATAACAGACAATTTTGAACAAAGATAAGACGATAACTAAAAAAAAGTTACAACGAACATATGTCCGGAAATGCTTCGCTACTGCGTGCACAAAAGTTCACATTTTAGAACATGTGTGACGAACGGCATGATCAAATATTATAACATCAAGACGGCCCCAAAATATGTAGGGGAGACTGGCTTAAGACGGCATATCTGGCTAAAACGGCATACAAGCAATTTTGAATCTACCGCTTAAATTAAAAAGCGGCAACATGGTCCAAACAGTGTAAAAGACTGTTTACGAATACCCACAAAATTGTCAACACCGCAGATTAGTCAGTTATGTGATAAATTTAATGTGTATGGTCCGACACCGCCAAAAGTTCTTGTTAATCAGCAGGTAAATTGCAAATATTTTTTATGTAGTGTTATTTTTATTAAATTTGATAGGTAAACTCTAAAATACCAACACATGTGACACTTTTTTGATGTGTAGAATAATTGAAAACATTAACTGAAAGGCAAACACATTAGGGTTATTTAAGCGTATCTTGTGGTGTAAAATGGCATACACACGCCTTGGATAAAACGACATTAGGCCAACAATATCCATTTTAGATAGACATTGCTCAAAAAGTATTTTAGGAGTGCGTATAAAAAGCAACATAAATTACAAATTTTTGCAATAAAGTTACTTCTTCGATGACGCCACGTGTTAAATGCGTCAATTATTTTGTATAACTATGCCATTTTGCCCTTACCATATTTAAAATTACTTATTTCTTGTTAGGGGCGCTTCTTTAAGTTAGTTTCTGATAAATTATTTAGTTACATGTCAGTACAGTTTCTTTTTTTATATAAGGTTAGTTGAATTTATATATCTTTTATTATTGGTATTCCAGTTTACCACCTCTATAAACCTAGCAGAACAAGGTGCTCAAAATTGAAAATTTTTGTATGGAAAATTAGGTGCTAATTAGGTGCCAACTTTAAAATTTAGGTGCTAGTATGGTTTTTGAGAAAATTATATTTTTGTGTTGTTTTGCTAGATTAACGTTAAGCTAGCAGAACATTACTGTCAAAAAAGCTAATCAAGAACAAAATGTAGTACCAAAATTAGGCGCTTATTGAATATCTAAAAAAACATTTAATTAGTTAAGGTTTTTAAAAAATACCGCCATGTTCTGCTAATTTTAAGAGGAACAAATTCCGTCTAAAAGGTATATCGGCAACCGGTTTGTTTGTTGTTACCCAGAGCATTTAGATATTCAATAAGCACCTAATTTTGGTACTACATTTTGTTCTTGATTAGCTTATTTGACAGTAATGTTCTGCTAGCTTAACGTTAATCTAGCAGAACACAAGAATATAATTTTCTCAAAAACCATACTAGCACCTAAATTTTAAAGTTGGCACCTAACTAGCACCTAATTTTTCATACAAAAATTTTCAATTTTGAGCACCTTGTTCTGCTAGGTTTATAGAGGTCATTTTACCCACAGTAGTAAGGGTAAAATGGTTTATGCAAACTTTTACTTTTTTGGCTACTATTCAAAAATTAATGTTTAATTTGTAATTTTGCTGCCTCTGTTGCAAAATAATATAATCCCTAATTCTAAAACTCGTTTCACCGTTGGTTAGAAGTTATCTAAAAAGTATATATACCGTCTACAAAAAGTAGCCGTTTTAGGCCAGTCTCCCCTAAGGATATTTTTCTTAAAGCCAGTCTTGCTTCCTTAATTGAATAAAATAATTTTTCAAAAAACTTAGGACAGTCGTTAAAAGGGCAGTGCTAAGTCTAACTGATATGGGTAATTCAACACTGTTTGTTGTTATAGTCCGCCTCACGAGTCTGTAGCTACAACGCCTGGGGCATAGGCATATATTATATAGTTATTACCCACATACTTTCAATAGCCTGCATATCACCTCCCGTACTTAAGTAGAATTTTAATGTTTTGCAGACCTTATCTGTATCTTGGGGTGCATTTCAGGAAAATATTTTTTTTCATACAGGGTGTTCCAAAAAAGTGTGACGTCATAATGATGTATTTTTTATTACACGCCATATATTTTCCTGCTTATTTGGGTGCCTCCTATAGTTACCTACATACCCCTCAAATTTTATTGAAATCGATTCAGTATTATAGGCGAAAAAAATATAAAAAAATATGAGTTTTGCATCACTGGTTTTAAAAATTAATAAAAAGTAAAAATAATGCACCGTTAATAAAAGTATACAAAGATACTTATTACATAAAGTCTAACAGTCTCGTTAACCAAGTTTGACTAATACGAATTGTACAGGGTGGCCAAAGTTTAGTGTCAAACTTTGCAAACTTTAAAGCAATTTATTTTTCCTATGTCAAATCGGAACCTCTGTATCTTTTTGTCATTCGATGCAGAATTAAAAATCAAACGTTTGTCCTAATTACAACCCTATCGCAATTTCTAACGCATCAAGACTTATTTGCAGAAAACTAATTTTATCAACTATTCCAACAGTCATTATTATGAAAAAATATCGAAGGTGGCTTTGAAAAACAATTTATTGGTATTAAAGTTTATTAAAGTAACAAGAGACCATTTTGACTTTAGTAATGTAAAAGATTCGAATATTGTTAAATTGATTTTTTATTTTTTTCGCCTATAATACTGAATCGATTTTAATAAAATTTTAGGGGTATATAGGTAATTATAGGAGGCACCCAAATAAGTAAGAAAATATATGGCGTGTAATCTAAAACAATACGTCTTTATGACGTCACACTTTTTTCGAACACCCTGTATGAAAAAAAAAATGCGCACCAAGATACAGATAAGGTCTGCAAAATATCAAAATCCTAACTTAATTAATAAGTGAGCTATAGAAGACGGGGGGTGAGGTGCAGGACCCTGAATAAGCAGCTGACGCATAATCCCCCATTATCTTTGCAGCTGACTTTTTTTAAATTTATTGTCATCATATAAACATTTGCTGTACAAATTTCCAAGCTACTTGAAATCATTTTTAGATTTTTTTTTACATAACTTACATTCTCTCACGACTAGGTCCACCGCTACTTGAGCAGCTGACGCTCAGATCATTTAATGACTACCCAATAAGAATTACTTGTGATAAGAATTAGACGACCTAAAATGATTGTCATTTGCAACGCTACCTCCCGAGCTGTAAAGAACTCAAACTTCATAAAGTTTGATTTTTAGGAATTATACTATTAGTATTATTATAACCTTAATTAATACTGGTGAAACTTTTTTAACATTTTAGATTAAATCGTCTATCCACGAAAGTGGAAAGCATTAGTAAGTTCTACATCAGTTGCGTTTTTTTTTATAAATTAGAAAGACAAAAGGGCGGTTGTAACATCCATTTTGTGGTAAAAAAGATAAATTTTAATCAGATTATTACCATAGAGAAACAAAACCAAGAGTTTCAGTTTACACTTGAAAACGGTTAGAGATACTAACTAACCGAAACGTTGTGTTAAGTAACAAAATAAAGACAATGGAAGTCCGACAAGGTAATTTTTTTGATATTACTTCATTGTCTACCACCTTCAAAAAAAACCAAGAGAAACCATCCAATGAAAACATTTTACCGCTTATAATTTTGTATGACGTACAAATCTGTAATGAGTTACGCAAAACTTAGCCTGTGATAAAGATTTAGTTAACGCGACGATCCGTCTAAAGTCACTTCGCTTCTAGGAATTTATGTCGCGGCCTTGCGTCTCGCTTTCGCCCCGTTAGATGGGATGTCTAGGTTTACTTAGTTCATGGTGTTCCTTAGACATAGAGGTTGTACGTACGTACATACATTGATTATTATGTTAGCTTTGTTAAAAAGAAAGGGCAAAATGACACCAGTTATCAAACGTAAAAATAAAATAGCTTTCAAACCCTTGATAAAACTAATATACACAAAATATATATATAACCAATAACCAGCCATTACAACCAGAAAACTGGAAGGACCTGTACAGTAACGACTTTCAATCTCGAAGCATACTCGAAACTTTTATGGAAAATGTGTTGAAAATGTTTCGAAACTGTTATATCAAATGTGTTTATCATCAATCTTAGAGGGCGCTGTTTGAAGATGTCAAAATGGACACAATAAGGAAACATAATTCGAATTAGCTGCAGGTTGTGCAATAGAAGAAATGAATATGAAGACGAAATAATTTCGCCATGGTGCATTTGTCACAAGTGTATTTTCTATAAGTCATGATATATTTAGTTACTTAGTTATTACAAAAGAGAAACAAAAAGCTTTGACGAAATAAATTGTATCGTGGAAGTAATATAGTAATTTAGAACAGTTCGATAATGTATCGAAAATAATGCGAAACAAGCGTAGCTAAAGTAAAATCGACTTAATAACCTAAAACAAGAACCCAGAGAAATACTTATTTGATATAAGTTACAACAAATAATGTAAAATGGTTGATAAGGCGATTCAAAACAAATAAAATTAAACATAATATTTAAAAAACCAAACGGAAAACAATTTAAAAATTATAATTATTGAGGGTGGATATAAAAGTCCTTCTTAAAAATTATAGGTTATTGTAAATTTAGGGTTGTGCCTGGTCAATTGACCGAGATTTTGACCGGGTCAAATTCGGTCAAAAACTTTTGCAGCCTTTTGTGAGAGAAATTGGTCCTCATGGGGCATTGGCCATAGCAAGCTTCGCAACCGATTGAAAACCACTCGCTCAGGAAAGCTTGTTTATATAAAGTGCAACTTAAAGCTGTTAAGTGGAAGTGGAAATTTAAAAAATGGAAATTCGGAGGAACCAGCGCTAAATTTCAATAGTGAGGATGAAACGAGTGATTCAGATTCTGAAGAACATAAAGGCAATGCCGGGGGTGGGTTCAGTGACGAAGATGATGTACCTTTATCTAAGCTATCTACCAAGGCCAGTACTGCGAGCAGTCTCTCATTTCATCATCAATCAGTCACTCACTCATTACTTCATTAGTAATTTCGTATTGTTAGATTAATATGTGTCATTTTTGTGTTTTTTGTACCTTAGAATGGTTTCTTTATTTTTTGTTAGCTGTTTTTCAATAAAGACACGTTTCTATGTAATTACTCATGGCTTCATTTCTTTTGAGAAAATTGAGGAACTTAACCGGTCAATTGACTGGTCAATTGACCACAAAAGGTTATGACGGTCAAAACCCCAACCCTAATTGTGATTATAATTTGTTCCGATCGATGAGCAGGTAGTGAGTGTAAGTGTATAAATAATCGAAAATTATTTTCTTTACAAGTCTCGTAAATGAATGGATACCATTGTTTGGAAAACATTTCGAAGCAGAGAAATACCAATTTGTTTCCCCACATTTAAATCGAAAATGTGTCGCAAAAATTTGAGAAGTGTTGGAAAAGAAAGTAACATATTTGTCGTGACACAATTTTGATATTTGAATCGAAAATATTTTAAAACGTGTATCATCAAAGAATTTGTGTCCCATTCAATACCCCCCCCCCCCCCCCAATCGACATATTACTAAATAACTTGGACTCGGACGAGGGTAATAATTATTGTTCCTTTTGTGTTCTTTCTTCCTTTCCTCCGAATCCGCCACTGCACTGGTCTGTCAGTCAAGGTGACGGTCGAAATCGAAAAAGGTAAAAGTTTGGCCGTGAAAAGTATTTTAGTAAAATTTACAAAAGCGTTTCCTTAGGGCTAGTAGGTATATAGTCTTAGTGAAGCCCTGTAAACAAAAATGCGTAAGCAAACAGTAATTACACCGTTTTAAAGTATTCATTATTAGCTGAAATGACTGTTTTTATTTATTTTATCACGTTTTTGTGCGAGTTTTCGCTAGGAAATCGCTAATTTCTTCTGGGCAAAAGAGAAGGGCACGAAGGTATGATGTGGGACATGGGGAGAACGATGGAAAAACAGGCCACCCGCAAACACAGTGACCTGATTCAGTCGTCGTATGGTGTAGGACGGTCGATCGATCGCCGAGGGCAAACTTACAAGGCCGACCGCGTGCCCTCCCACGCTCGCAAGGGCGCTGTAACTGTACAGCTCCAAGCACTGTTGCCAACCTTAATTGCTTTTTCGATGGCCTTAAGCAGTGGCGTATAGAACTTTTCCTTTTTACAGTCCAATATTATACACGGAGATATTTAGAAAAATTAATACCCTTCTGGATTTTTGCACGTCTTCATTTTTGTATATTAAGTACCGTGCGAGCAAAAATTATTTGCATCAAAGAGGACTTGGATTAAAAAACGTAGGGCTTGGTTTAGATCACAATGATATGGGGACGCTATATCTAACCAAATCTAGGTTAAAATTTTGTCAAATTCATATTATGACATGGTATGCCAAACTAATGAGTAATAAAATAAGTAGACAAATACAAATTATTTTTGTTGTTTACAAAATTAACAAAGTAAAAATATACAGAAAGAAAAAGAAAAATAATTACATAAATTGCTGAAATTCGCCACCGCCATGCTCCAAGCATAAATTCACACGTCACTTCATATTTTCGAAAGTGTTGACCAGCATCTCTGGAGAAATGTTACCACATTCTTGGATAATCCTTTCTTGTACTTAATAGTTCTAAATTTGCAACTGGTGTTTTAAAAATAGTGTTCATTAAATGAGGAAAAACGGAGTAATCCATAATCTTTAAACAAGGTGATCTAGATGGGAATTCAATGTCTGATCGAAAACTGATCGTCGAAAAAATTGCGTCAGTAGTTAATAGTTTCGGCGGCTGTATGGGCGGTTGCACCGTCCTGTTGAAAATATCCAAAACGTAGTTCGTCGTCAAGTAATTGCTCCACAAATGGATTTAAAATATTGTGTCTATACCACTGTGCTGTAACTGTGCCATGGAAAAAAATACGACCAACAATTCTTCTTCAGGAGACAGCTAACCAGACACCAATTTTTTGAGGGTGCAATGTGGACTCTGCAAAAAAATGGGGATTTTCACTACTCCACATGCGTCATGTCTTTTCAATAAATTTTGGGTAAACCATTGAGAGTAATTCCTGCGTCTTTCAAAATCTGCGGCTTGTATTTCTTGGAATACTTGCACTTTATAAGGAAATAAATTTAGCTACTTCTTAAGAATAGTCCTGCATGTTCCATAAGATCTTCCCACTTCTTGGGACAGGCGTCTTATACAATTTGTTGGCGTATTTTGCATTATTTCACGAACGTTTGCAACAAGTTCTTCTGTTATTACAGATGGTCTTCCTGCTCCTTTTTTGTGTTGTTGCCCTAAACACAGCCACGGTTCTTTTCAGGCAATGGTAAAAATATCGAGCAATAAAAGCAACGTTAGGAAAATGTTCGTGAAAATCGTCCATGCATAAACCCGGATTGTATTGCCACTCACCATTTACTCTAACCCCGTTTTGAAAATACGCTTCAACCATGAATGTTTTGTGCTGTTCCGAATTGTTCAAGAAATGGGAAAAATTAGCGATGAATCAAATTACTTGCAACGACTGTCAAAGATGATGGAATAACTGATTGATTGTTAATTCAGGTAGTTACTGACACCCAACAGGTATTAAGCTCTACAGCTAAACATTACGTCCTTAGATGCAAGGCCCTCTTTGATGCAAATAATTTTTGCTCGCACGGTATATAGGGTTGTGGGAACAGGCCTTACGGATATCATGTTCGATTTGAAGGGTTATTCAAGATCAAGGGCTGCGAACATTTTTCTTTCGAATACCGTGCTTTTCTACATGTAGCACGATTATGATTAGGGCTGTATGCATTCATACTCATACATACAGCCAGGTCTTGTTAAATAAATAAACAATAAATATCAGAAAAAAGGTAGCAATTATTTGTAAATTACAAATCAGATGCTTTAGGACCTGAAGTAGATAACTGTCATGTCACCCGAAGGTCGACCCGCCGGCATCTAGCTGAATTATATGTCTAGTCGGTTCTTCTGTTATTTTCTATTTAAACTACGGGAATAATGATATGACGTACTAAATATCTGATCTCACGTTTTCAAGCGTCCTGCTTTCGCGGCGTATTTTTAATGGAGTGTACAATGTACATGTTTCGGTACTAGAAAGTACCATCATCAGCACCGAAGGGCCTAAGTGCCACTTATACTAAGGGATGTAAAAAATTGTTAAAAATTAAAAACCATGAATGGGACGAGGACATTTAATCTGTATTCGTCTAAGCACACAAAATGTCCTCGTCCCATTCATGGTATTTAATTTTTAACAATTTTTTACATTCCTTAGTATAAGTGGCACTTGGGCCCTTCGGTGCTGATGATGGTACTTTCTAGTACCAAAACATAGGTATACACCCTATTAATTTAACTTTTAATATATTTGTGGGGACCACTGTGGGTTTTTCCCTGTATTTTTAATTGTTTCTAGAACAGGTTTTTGTAAGGCTGCCAACTTTTAAAATGACAAATGCGGGACAGCAGGACAATATTCGCTTTTGCACCATTACATGTAAACTTGTATAGGGTTAGGGTTGTCCACCCCTTGGACCACCAAATTATTGTTTAATTTAATTGAATAGAACAACAAAAGTAAAATTTATTTAAAGAAAATAAATTTGAATACAAAAAAATCTAAACAAGGTATTAAACAAATATTCTATTTATTTTTAAAATAATATTTTTCAACTCCATTAAATTTGGGTGGGGCGAGATCCATCGATATTTTTAATGTCGATATAACTGCTGCACATGATGCTTTGCAAATTAATATGGTTATTCCGGGACTTGCGGAACAGATTTAATAATGCGGGACGATTTTAGGTAAAATTTTAGAGGCGAG
This sequence comes from Polydrusus pterygomalis, assembly GCA_963969555.1. Taxonomy (NCBI): domain Eukaryota; kingdom Metazoa; phylum Arthropoda; class Insecta; order Coleoptera; family Curculionidae; genus Polydrusus; species Polydrusus pterygomalis. The sequence continues at coordinate 30,184,691 of OZ018384.1, read as the reverse complement.
ACAATTCTAAAGAATACGGGACGGTTGGCAGCCTTAGGTTTTTGACACTAGGAAGATTTTTCTTATTGGAATGTATTATCAATCAATAGGTTCAAATTCAGGATGTAAATGCTAAATATGATGAATTCGTTTATAGTGATGATATATTATATAGTGATAATATGATAATAATAATAAAAATATTTACAAAAATGGTTATATTCGCTTCATACACTCACAGCCTAAATTTTCTAATGTTTCTGCGACAGACCAAAGCAATGTGAAATAAACCTCGTAGAGTTTGAGGACGTGATGAGCTGATGCTAAAAAGGACGCAGAAGAGATGCCAGCCTTTACAATCATTGTATTTTTTATACAGCATTGACTGGGCATTAGAGCAATAAGGACAACAAACAATTAGTGTTGCCGGCGTGCGACGTGAACAACGCATGGCGATGCCAAAGAGAGGATCATCTATTGGTTGTACGTTGTACCGCGCATTTTCGAATTATTTTACGTCGGTATTTATCTAAAAAATTTTCTTAAATCTATAAAAATATTTAAATTTTGCGTATTGGACAGGTTGGTCGGGCTACAAAAATGCAAAACGCCCAACTACTACCTCTGCAGTCTTAGCCTTCGCGTTACATAAAATAATTTTCAGTTTTTGTTCTTGCGAATAAACCATTTCAAAATACCAGCAGGATTTCAACGTGTATCTACGCTTACCTGAAAAATGTAGCCAAGATAGAAAACGAAAACATTAAATATCGCGGTAGGTGCTTCGCTATCGGAACGTATTTGCTGCTATGGAGGGGGAATGCATCAAGAGTGAAATGGAAATTTGAATTGCACTCGAACAGAATTTGGCAACGTTTGAGATCGTTACATTAAAAATCGCCCTGTAACGTCAGGTTTGCCAGTACGGTGTAGTTTTTTTTTCTAAAAAACGACTATATACAGTGTTTCCGGGAAAATGTGGGAAATCTCCCGGATATGAAAAAAACACGTGAAAAGAATACTACAAGTTCATATAAACTTCTTTCGTATTGGCCTCCTCTTCGGAGATATGGGCTCCCAAAAAGCTCCTATGGAATTAAGTTTTTGACACATGATTATTAAACCAACAGGTATATTTCAATTTTTTTTTCATATGATGTATACTAGGTAAGACTCATCAAATTACTATCCCAGAACGTGTTGCGAATTACTCACAGCTGCAGGAACGGACTAGCTGTGACACTAATGTGCCCATTTTTTTACGCCCTGTATAATAAAAACTTTGTACAACATTTTTTACATACCTTTAACTATTGACTAAAAATTAAGTACTCTTCATTCATGTCGCTAATCCTAACCGTTTTCGGAAAAACGTCATTTTATTGCCATCATGTATTAATATTAAGCAGTTTAAAGTAAACATTTATAATTTATAGGAACAAAGATGAATCTTTCATCGAAATACGCTAAATATAAATGATTGCGTTCTTAATTACCGAATTTATTCCAGTTAAAAGATTCACCCCGTATAACATTTGGTCGTGAATTCCAACCTACAACAACTAATTGTCGCCTGACTAACATGCAGCAAACAAAAAAATATAAATTTTCTTGGCCTAATCCAAATAGGAATACTGCGGTTTCAGCGACGAAAAAAATCTTATGTAATGGGGTTATTAAATAAAACGAGAAACTAAGAAACGTCATTAGCATGTTCTAATCAAGACCGCCCTTTGGATTAACTCCGTAATAGAGGAAAATAACCGTTAAAAGGAAATATTGTTAAGTGAAAACGTAATCAAATTTTTTTAATTAAAAATGAATAAATGATGAAGCTTAGATAATAGATAATGGGGGCGAAATCTATTTGCTATAATTCTTCAGAATTACAATTGGATCAAAGAGGTTTAAAGAGTGGGAGCAAAGCAGTTAAGTAACAGCTCATAACAGCATACGAAATTGACACCATTTTTGCCCTCCGCTATCACCGAACACAGTGACGTATTTGGGTTCGATTCAGGGGTGTCTGGAATCCCCTCCCCCCTCCGAAAGACCAGAAAATATAAGTTATTAACTTTTTTCGTTAAACTTAGATGCCTAGTAGTCGAGTTAACTTTTGATGAACTTTGCGACGCCTTTCCACCTGTCAGCACTAAGCATTCTTAAAATACAATATACCAACCTAGGCACTTTGTTTGTCATGTAATGCTTGTTATTGTAATAGATTTTATAGATTCATGATTGTTTGTTTAATTTTCGTTTTCAAAATACTCTGTCTTTTGGAATTTTCTAAAAGTAAATGTTTCTTTGTATTTTAAGACAAAAAGAAAACTTGCCCCGAAATAATTGTATTTATAATGAGACGCATATAATAATATGGCATCTTACTTCATTTTTAATACAATAGTAGTTTGGTATGTATATCTTCATTACAAACTATCGTTCGAGATACAGGAGTGAGACGTTTATCAAAAACAATTCTTTGGTATATGATTTAATATACTTGTCCCATAGTGATATAAATGAACACAAAAAATACTCGGTGATAAATTAGCATTGACACAAGTCTTATTTGGATTTGATTTTATCGAGTCAAGGTCCGTCAGTAAATGTTAAAATCTTTAACTATTATGATCATTGGTATTATAACAAAACAAATAATGCTGGTGTTATAAAATAGGGTGAGTCGGGAGGAACGGACCAAATTTCAGGAGTGTATTTATACACGCAAAAACAATGTAAAAAAACCCATATGTTCTTATCCGATATTCATTTATTTGTTTTCAAGTTATAGCGCAATATGAATTTTTTTTCTACGTTCCACTTTTATCAAAATTTTCACGTAATTAGAGTATGCCATGCTCAAGACTCAAAACTATTTGACATCTATGTTGTCTTGACAATGTGTCTGTGTATTGTGGCAGTAATTAAACGTTTATTTTCAAGTTTGAGTGTTTAAAGTGTTACAAAATGCCAAATACTTATTCAAATTTAGAATATGCAAATATGGTGTTTATTTATGGTTTCTGTAATGGAAGTGCTACAGCTGCTGTTGAAGAATATCGTCAACGGTATCCACATCACAGGCATCCGACTAGAAACGTGTTTATCAGAGTTTTTAACAATTTGTGCGATAATGGTAAGCTTCCCAGTGCCAACATTACAGCTGAACGAGCTACTCGACAAGGTTTAGGAGAAGTAGAAAATATTCTGGATTTAGTAGAAGTAAATGCAACGACCAGCTCACGAAGAATTGGTATTGGGCATTCCACAAAAAAGAGTATTAAACACACTCCACGAGCAAGGCTTATATCCATACCATGTACAGAGAGTAAATCACCTAAAACCGGAAGATTATGCTAAACGTATTGAATTTTGTCGGTGGATAAATAATCATCGTGTTGTATCGCGTATACTTTTTACAAATGAAGCAACATTCACCCGTGACGGTATTAATAATACTGGTAACTCTCATGTATGGTCAATCGAAAATCCCCACGCAACAGTTTTTTTTTTCAATTCGGTTAACGTGTGGTGTGGTATGCTCGATAGCTATTTAATTGGCCCTTTCATTTTGGAGAATCGCCTCACAGCAGACAACTACCTAAATTTTTTACAACACGAGTTACAAGGACTACTAGAGGATGTTCCTGTAAATATCAGAAGGCAAATGTATTACCAGCACGATGGAGCTCCTGCACATTTTGCTCGTCAGGTCAAGCAACATTTAGACGAAACATTTCCAGGGCGTTGGATTGGTCGCGGTGGTCCTATTAATTGGCCTCCAAGATCTCCAGACCTCACAGCACTAGATTATTGTTTATGGGATTGGTTTAAAAATGAAGTGTAAAATGTAAAAGTGGACACTCGGAATGCACTAATTCGACGTATTAGAAATACTGCAGCCAATTTTAAAGAAGAAAGACATGAAGCAATTAGAAGAGCAACGGGCCATCTTCGTAGACGAAGCAGAAAATGTTTAGAAGTCAATGGCGGTATTTTTTAACATTTAATAAAATAACGCTATGATTAGGAAACCGTTAATATATGAACTTTTCTTTATTTGGTGGTATTACGCTATAACTTGAAAACAAATGATTATCGCATAAGAACACAATAATATGGGTTTTTTAAATTGTTTTTGCGTGTATATTACGTTCCTAAAATTTGTTCCGTTCCTCCCGACTCACCCTGTATAGAGCAGAATTTTTAAAAATTTATTACAATCGTTTCCCCTGATTGGCACTAATATATCTGCGTAGGAAATATGGCAACCCCGCCATACCTTAGTGACGGAAGCTAAGCCAGTTGCTAACCACCCTTTGATAATTTACCCTTGTCGTTGTAATCAACGTGCAACAAGAAAGAAAACGATCCGATATATAACGTGCAACTTGGCGAAGCTTGCACAATAGGTTTTCTTTAGACATGACTTCTCGTTGTGTTTGCACAGCTTCGCTGGTAACAAGCCGACGCGACGTGTCGCAGCTGAGATGTGAACATGTTAACGATGTCATTATAGTCTCAGTTTCAATTATCTCTGTTCTCTGTGCTTTGGAAGTAAGTGGCAAACCCACTTCAACCACAGGCGCATTGTAGATGCAACTTTTGGCATATTTTAATATAGGCTGTTGCCCATGCTTTTGATGATCTGATGGCAAAGTCTTATAGACGTAAAAAACAATAATATAAAGACGTATAAAAATACCCTATTTGCAAATATATAAATGATGTATGTACCTACCTAAATTAAAATGTACGTCCATTAACATGACAGTGCAATTAGATCTACACTGCATTATATGGCTAGATAAACAAAAAGGATGAGTTTAATAATGTCTTTAAATTATTCTGAAACCCAGTATTTAAGTGGTGAATTCAGGATTTTAGTCTGTGCAGGGGAAGCTGTCAAGGCGTTTTAGGACCATATTCAAATTTAGTCAGTAAGTTATATACTAATAAAATTATTACTAATGTTAGTCAGGTGTTCGTAGTGTCAAAATATGTTACTAGACGTTTTATTTTTTATTAGTTTCGACATGTTTTACAGTATTCACGAAAAAATAACAATGATTAGGTGGAACTAGGTACATGGAAAGTAGTTCCGAAAGGGTCTCTGCAATGTTTCCTGACAGGCTCATATCATATCGTTCGTAATTTTGATTGTAAATTTACTGTAACTGTAAAATTAATAACTGCTTAGAGCAAAATAATGATGTACGCGATGACAATGATTCTGGTGGAGGGTTATGAAATTTTTTTTAATGAAAAATTATTTTACTACAATATTTATTGCTCTCGATTTCCACCTCTCCCAATTTACAAAAAAATAAGCAAAAAAATTGCTCATGGGGGGGGGGGGGGGTAACTACACCCCCCTCCCCCTCAAATACGAGCCTGGGCAGAGTACAAGAAAATATTGCTGAAATATAATTTTCTTGGCAAAACTGTAGGAGACCTCCACATTACTATACAGGGTGAGTTTGAGTGTTACAAGGCGATATCTCGAAAACGGTTCAAAATATTTTCTTGAAATTTTAGTGAGGGAATGTGGAGATGGGGGGACATATTTAAACATATTTTTGACGTCTACCCCCCTTCCCAATTTGAGGGGTGAGGGGTAGCTAACTTTGGAATGTTAAATGAGACAATGTACTTTTTTTTGGTAAATACGAACCTACGTAAAAAACTACGTACGTATACAAAAAATGTTTTGATTTGCTTTTCTGGTTACGAAATTATGATTTATTAGGTTATAAAACACAAAAAATACTTTACTACTTAATTTCAACTTATTTATCGTCTGTCACGCTTCAGAAGATGTTCAAAATGTCTCCCTTCACCTTCCAAACACTTTGTCACTTTTTTTCAGAATAAATATCGTACCCGTTGTAACATTTTAAGTCTCACTAATAAGCATGCCACGCGGATTCGTTATTTCATATAATCTAAAGTTGTAGGTGTAGCCGCCATCACTTTATCTTTTATAAAATAAAAAATAAATAAAGGAAAAAGTCAAGGGGGGTCAAATCCGGGGACCTAGCAGGCCGTTTACCGAACCAGCTCGATTTATCCACCTGCTTTCGAACAATTCGTTCAACTCATTACGGGCCTGTATCACATAATGCGGTGGAGCTTCGTCCTATTGAAACCACATGTCAGAACTTATGTTTTGATTTAATAATTGGGGTAATTGGTTTTTTAAAAAATTTCGTAACCAGGAGAGCAAATCAAAACATTTTTTGTATACGTACGTAGTTTTTTAAGTAGGTTCGTATTTACCAAAAAAAAGTACATTGTCTCATTTAAAATTCCAAAGTTACCCCCCACCCCTCAAAATGGGGAAGGGGGGTAGACGTCAAAAATATGTTTAAATATGTCCCCCCATCTCCCCATTCCCTCACTAAAATTTCAAGAAAATATTTTAAACCGTTTTCGAGATATCGCCTTGTAACACTTTAAAAAACTCACCCTGTATAATAAAAAAAAAGATCCAAAAAAAATTTAAAATGTTGTTTGTGACGAACCCTGTATAGTAATCGCAAATCTGATATTCGAAATTGTAGTTTTAGCACAAGCAGGCGTTTTTATAAAGAATGACTTTTTCTCCTATACCTAGATACTAATAAAAAAGTTTTTCCTCTTCCAAACTATATCCGTGAACACACTTATAATAAGGTTAAAATATAGCATATTTTTTGGTAATTTATATTAATCAGTAGGTAGGTACCTAAATATGAAACTAAAAATTACTCCAGAGAATCCCGATTTTTCCATCAACTTGGCAATTTTTTACAGTTAACCGATGCCTTATAACTTTTAAGTAATTAAAAATCTGTCTATCTACAGAACTTGAACTTAATCAAATTTTTTAAAGCACTGATGATGATAACGCACAAAATTTCTACAAGTAAAATGTCATAAGCTGATAAAAATATTGCGGGATCTGTGGTAATGTACTTATAAAAATTATTTATATATGCTTCCTTTCTTTGCCTTACGGTCTGTCAATCCGAGACTTGATTTGCAAAGGTATTTTCATAAAGTAGCCCTTCTGTCGATAGGACTATCCAAAAGGTTAAAGCAATTAAGCCAGTAATCAAACCAATTAAGAAAAAATTATGTGTACCTATATACTATAAATTAATTTGCGAATCTGGAATAAAATACCGCGCGAGCAAATATTATTTGCATCAAAGAGGGCCTTGCATCTAAGGACGTAATGCTTAGCCGTAGAGCTTAATACCTGTTGGGTGTCAGTAACTACCTGAATTAACAATCAAATCAGTTATTCTGTAATCTTTGACAGTCGTTACAAGTAATTTGATTCATCGCTAATTTTTCCAATTTCTTGAACAATTCACACAATGGGTTTTACGGAACAGCACAAAACATTCATGGTTGAAGCGTATTTTCGAAACGGGGTTAGAGTAAATGGTGAGTGGCAATACAATCAGGGTTTACATGGACGATTTTCACGAACATTTTCCTAACGTTGCTTTTATTGCTCGGGATTTTTATCATTGCCTGAAAAGAACCGTGGCTGTGTTTAGGGAAACAGGTTCTATACAACACAAAAAAGGAGCAGGAAGACCATCTGTAAGAACAGAAGAACTTGTTGCAAACGTTCGTGAAATAATGCAAAATACGCCAACAAATTGTATAAGACGCCTGTCCCAAGAAGTGGGAAGATCTTATGGAACATGCAGGACTATTCTTAAGAAGCAGCTAAATTTATTTCCTTATAAAGTGCAAGTATTCCAACAAATACAAGCCGCAGATTTTGAAAGACGCAGGAATTACTTTCAATGGCTTATACAAAATTTATTGGAAAGAAATGATTTATTAGACCTGACATTTTTTTCGGATGAAGCCTCGTTTCACCTCTACGGTTATGTGAATTCTCAGAATACACGCATGTGGAGTAGTGAAAATTCCCATTTTTTTGTAGAGTCACAAAATTGGTGTCTGGTTAGCTGTTTCCCGAAGAAGAATTGTTGGTCCTATTTTTTTCCATGACACAGTTACAGCACAGCGGTATAGGGAAAATATTTTGAATCCATTTGTGGAGCAATTACTTGATGACGAACTACGTTTTGGATATTTTCAACAGGACGGTGCAACCGCCCATACAGCTGCCGAAACTATTAACTACTTACGCAATTTTTTCGACGACAGATTGATCAGTTGTCGATCAGACATTGAATTCCCACCTAGATCACCTTGTTTAACGGTTATGGATTACTTCGTTTTTCCTCATTTAAATAACACTATTTTTAAAACACCAGTTGCAAATTTAGAACAATTACAAGAAAGGATTTTTCAAGAATGTGGTAACATTTCTCCAGAGATGCTGGTTAGCACTTTCGAAAATATGAAGAGATGTGTGAATTTATGCTTGGAGCAAGGCGGTGGCCAATTTCAGCAATTAATGTAATTATTTTTCTTTCTATACATTCTTACTTTGATAATTTTGTAAACAACAAAAATAAATTTGTATGTGTCTACTTATTTTATTACTCATTAGTTTGGCATATCATGTCATGATATGAATTTGACACAATTTTAACCTATGATTTGGTTAGATATATCATATCATTGTGATTTAAACCAAGCCCTACGTTTTTTAATCCAAGCCCTCTTTGATGCAAATAATTTTTGCTCGCACGGTATAAAAAAGGGGAGACAGGGTCGGTTTAGTTCAGGAGAAGGTGGCAATATGAATATAAATTTTAGTTTCTGTGGCATGAATATATTGTTAGTTGTCTGTTCTAGGTTCGATTTCCAGCGAAGACAAAACCAATTTATTATGAATATGTACAACTTAAACAGTATACAGGGTGTTCATTTGAAAACTTCCCACCTCGATTTTCCTGCTTTAAAATGAAAATGTGGAAAATCGCTCGGATCCGTCGATTTTTATTTCGAGGGGGACATCTTTTGCGTATATTGTCTATCTTGTTACTTCAAGCCCCTAGGAGGGAGGGGGGTAAGATCTAAATCTTAAATGGATACCCCTATTTTATATAATTTTTTTGGATTCTGCATGAAATTCTGAACATTTTTTAATAAAAGCATTATTAGTCTATACTTAACAGTTTCCGAGATATTGACTCTTGAAAAATGACCTTTTTTAACTTTGACAGCGTCTAGCTTTCTAACTACGTCTTAGAGCAAAACGGCTTACATGTCCCTATCTTCGATTTTTATTATCTTTCCAATAGTGTCAACTTCCGGTCCAACCGGAAGTACTATATTTCTTACATCCGGTTTAACCGAAAGTTCACACTATTGAAAAGATAATAAAAATCGAAGATAAGGACATGTTAGCCGTTTTGCTCTAAGACGTACAGTTAGAAAGCTAGACGCTGTCAAAGTTCAAAAATGTAATTTTTTAAGAGTAAATATCTCGGAAACTGTTAAGTATAGACTAATAATGCTTTCATTAAAAAATGTTCAGAATTTTAAGCAGAATCCAAAAAAATTATATAAAATAGGGGTATCCATTTAACATTCAGATCTTCCCCCCCCCCTCCTAGGGGCTTGAAGTAACAAGATTGACAATATACGCAAAAGATGTCCCCCTCGAAATGAAAATCGACGGGTCCGAGCGATTTTCCACATTTTCTTTTTAAAGCAGGAAAATCGAGGTGGTATATGGTATATACATATAATATACTATCGCTTATCGTCGCGAAATGCATTTATTTATTTAGGTATCTACTCAAAACCCTTTAAACCTATCGAATTTATTTCAAGAAATATTTGTTTATTTGAAATAAACTCATTTTTGTACATTTGACTTCTATACTATATTAACAATCGCCAAGATAAATATTTCAAAAATAGTTGCAGGCGTTCGGCTGTCACTATTATGGGAGAAGGGAGAAAATATTTTTTTATATTTTTACTAATACAAATATTTTGAAAACGAAAGGGTAATCGGAAAATCTACTCTACACGAGGAACAGTGTTTAAGGATAGCTCTTGCAATGTTTTTAGATTGAAGTAAATCGTATGTGCGGTTTCGAAGAAATTCGGTGACAACGAAGAGCAAAAATTGGGAAGAATTTCACGGATCTTAAAGAATTGTTCATTTATGCCACTTTTATTACACAAAGCCATACAAGTCCGAACAACTAAAAAAAAATATGTGTCCATTAGTGTGATATTTTACATGTACATATTATGTAGGTATAGCAAATTTCATTTAAAGTGTGGGGACCACTATGTCTATTGGTAAATTGCAAATTAAATTAAAGAAAAAAACATACATATTAAATCAATACAAAAAGAAATTATTTTATACTGTACTTAGTATATATTTTTATGCGCCAAGGTAATGCGGCTGACAGATGATAATAATAACCCTTATATGGTGGTGATCCACAGCCCTTGAAAAATTAGTAGGTAGGTAACACCAAAAATCACACACCAGAGCGACGAGCATTTTAAAAAATTGTTCGCGCAAAAATCAAAACTTTGATAAATCCCTACTCAACTATATTGCAACAATTAAAACAAATATATAAACCAATAAATCTAACCAGTTCTGTTTTAGTTACACTATTGTTTGATAAATCAATGAAATGAACAGTATCAATCTAAGAACATCAACATAATAAAAATAATAAATTTGTCCCAATTAAATGTTTTATTTTCGCTTGTTAACCTAAAAAAAATAATCTAAAATCGCCTTGGCTTTAAATATTTATCCTAGGATTCTGCACAATAGGTTATACAACTTATGATAAAAAGTTTAGTTAGATCATTAACGTTATCAGAAGTATACTTTACTACTGATAACACATTCGAATTAGTATAGAGTTATAAATAAGAAAATATTATTATTTTAAAACTGGCCGTCCAATTTTAGAATAAGATATCTAATAATACCTATTACATTTAAAACCTAAAAAAATGATTATTGTTTATTTATTTTTAATAACTGCAGCAACAGCAAGTACCTATCTAAACAAATATAGACAAAAACATACGTACACATGGCATGTCAAAACTATAATCAAGATTTATCGTAAAAATAGATCACAATGATTAATAAATTACTACCATCTCATTAATGATAGAAACTTGCATACTATTTTTAATAAGTCGATAAAACTATTGTTACTAAATATAGTTACAAATAAACAGAAAATAAACTTGATGTGTTTGTTTTTAATTCAAAAATAAAAATACTACTCGGCGTCATTCGCGCTAAAATTGTACAAATTTTAATCAATCTGTGGGGGTCTTTCATTTAAAAAAAAGAATGTGAACCAAAATTACAATGCACACACGTAGTAAGAGTTCATTCACCATAAAGTAGATAAAAATAATTATGTTATTTTCCAGCACATTTTTAATTGTCGAACTTTAATAACTGCACATTTTTATGGATGTGTTGCCCAAATGTAAATATATCAGCAGCATCCACGTGGTGTCAGGACGTAACACACATTTTAATGGCCACATTGTTCATGAATTGTTAAGAATACATTTTCATAATTTTAAGTTATTGTGCAAGCTTGAGGTTAGATGTTATCAAAACGTCGCAAACAATCGTCACACAACTCACCTCAGCAATAGAAATAAGTATGTTACATTACACAGCAGGACAAAAGCACGAATTTTAAAAACTTTTCCGCAAGCACATTCACTGAAAGGGAGAGCGCGACGACCGACACCGGTTTTCAGACTTTCACCTGAAAGATGGACTGAAAATCGCTGTAATTTCACAGAGCACGGTTGAAAATCCAACTGGGGATAGAGCGACGCGCACCACGCTGCATAGCCTCGAAATCTCGCCGACTCCTGCCAAGTCGCGACGATCTGTAAGCCCGCCACTGGATATTGTATTGTCATTGGTTGAGCTACCTAGATGACGTTCGTTGCTTACCCAATGGCAAACGACGTCGCTTTTTACGTCTCCTCAGAGTCAGCTGAAAGATTCCGCGTGGGGTTAAATTCCTGAAGAGACGGACGCTTCTGTCATCTTTCTTGGATGCTGCTTTAACTATACTTTTTGAACTCACGAGGCGTGAAAGACCACGTACGAAGACGTTACATTTGGCTGGATAAACGACCAATTTAACAACTTGAGCGGAACATATCCACATGTTCAAATTTTTTTTAAGCACAGACAGAATCTTTTTTGTATTAATGTTTATAAAAAACATTCGTAGATATTACCTAAACCAACTAAACAAACAGTCATAATGGTTGATAAATTTATTTAAATAATTTCAATTTGTTAATAACAAGCCCCTAATGGGCTAAATGGGTGGCCAATTATATATACTGTAATTATACCGATATACCCATACACACTGAAAAAAAAGAGTCTAAGAAATCAAATAAATGATTTATTTGATTAATATTTATTGGTCCAAGATAAATACTATTTGGTTCATACAAATCTTGTTTGTATCAAATAAACTAAGGTATTTGAAATATTTTCTATATTTATTTGGCTTCTTAATTAGTTACGTACAATGAATAGTGTTTGCTACAAACACTTTTTAAAATTTAAATTAAATTTGTAATGGCCAACAATGCATTATTTCAAGCAAATAATTTTTATTTAAATTTCATGAAATTATTGTCGCTAAGCAAGGTCCGACTCGACCTTCCCGGGCAATCGCACCCAATCGGCTTCGTCTTTGTGCCGCGTCGTGCCTCCGCGACCGCGCTTCTTGTCGCTCTTTTAGTTAACTTTAGTTAGTGACATGTGTTGGTATATAGTGACAGGTGTTGGTTGGTTATTGTTGTGCAATGGAGCAATGGTTACTGGAGAAAGGCTTATTGGGGCATCTTCAGCCTGTATTTGAAGGTAATCCTATTATGGGTTATAATTATTTTTATATTTTATAAAGCAAATTTTTTCACGCCGCAGGCATTAGAATAAGTTATTATATTATTCTTAATTTTGATATAAAAAATGATATATGCATGTGTTATTGTGTAGAGGCTATAAGGACTCTTATGCTGCTTAAGAGTACCCATCAACATCTTTGTTTAGAACGCAGGGCTTTAATATTTCCATTTGGAGCATAATAAAGCAAACAATGGCGTCGTAGGTACGTTTCTGTTATTGTCCCATCATGCTTTGCGTTCTGTAAATAAACTCAAATAAATATTAGTTCTTGTAAATAAAAAGATATTTGGGGAAAATTATAAATTATTTGCAGTAAAAATATATATTTTTGAAAAAAGGATTAATTTATTTAAACTATTTATATTATCGACGGTTTATACCTAGGTATCTAAATACATATTTTATTGAGGGAAAAAATATTTATTTAAAAAAATTTACTTAGGACATGTAGGATTTATATTATTTAAAGATACAAGATGTGTTTCCATCAAAACTTTCACTTTCACTGCATGGCAATTTAACATTTTTATACTTTAAAATATTATAGTATTTTGTACTTAATAAAATAACAAAAATTTTCTTTCTTTATTCTTCATTGAATTAAATAAAAAGAACAACACAACACACGAAAAAAACAAATGATTCAAAGAAAAATGGAGTTCGCCGAAACAATTATTTATTTCCTATTAGCGGAACAAATATTTATTTAATAAAGTGACGACATTTATTTGGATTCTGGATTGACTTTAAATAATATTTGTTTGGCATCAATAAATCTCCTTGCCAGAATCCAAATAAATGTCGTCACTTTATTAAATAAATATTTGTTCCGCTAATAGGAAATAAATAATTGTTTCGGCGAACTCCATTTTTCTTTGAATCAAATCATTTGTTTTTTCAGTGATGCATATTAAAATCATGATTGTCTTCTGCACAGAATACTGCCAAAAAATGGCCGGGGTTACACAAATCCCGCGGTTACATTTACCCCACTTCACCTTATATTGTTTTGTTCACACCAACGTAGTTTCATTTATACCATTTTTCATTATTAAAGGAAACAGTTTCTTCTGTGAATGATGAAAGAGTTTTGGACTTCCATTGTCTTTATTTGTTTTAAATCACAACGTTTCAACTGGAGATACTTACCAGTTGAAACGTTGTGATTTAAAACAAATAAAGACAATGGAAGTCCAAAACTCTTTCATCATTCAAGAAACATTGTCTCCAACCTTCAAACAGTCATTTTCTTCTGTATTAATATAATTGTTAAATTGTGGTATTTTTTTCAAACTAACTATAAAGGGTATAATTGTTTGTATGCGAAATAAGTTATACTGGGGTATACTGTAAATAATTAAAGCTGGCAAATGATGATGAAGTTATTCCAATTTTCAGGATAAACTATAAAATTTCAAATTATTAATTTTAAAAATTCAATTTTACAAATGTACAAAGTAATTTTTTTCACATAAGCCTTGGTTCTTAAAATATGTCATACTTTTATGTACTTAAACTTAAATCATTAATATTATTATTTTTTTTTAAGATTTTTTCGTTTCGGTTAGCATCAAAGAGGGCTTGGATTAAAAAAACGTGGGCTTGGGCCCGGATTGTATTGCCACTCACCATTTACTCTAACCCCGTTTCAAAAATACGCTTCAACCATGAATGTTTTGTGCTGTTCCGTAAAGCCCATGGTGTGAATTGTTCAAGAAATTGGAAAAATTAGCGATGAATCAAATAACTTGTAACCACTGTCAAAGATGACGGAATAACTGATTGATTGTTAATTCAGGTAGTTACTGACACCCAACAGGTATTAAGCTCTACGGATAAGCATTACGTCCTTAGATGCAAGGCCCTCTATGATGCAAATAATTTATGCTCGCTCGACAGGTACCTATCTCAAACAGTTTTTAAGTGTAAACTTAGGTGTTAATTCACAAAATAAAGACAATGGAAGTCCGAGGAAGTAATTCTTTTGATAGCTGTAGTATGATATGGAACATTTTTTGTGTATCTACATACAAGTCACTATACCCTAAATCCAACTTTTTTAAATGCATGCGCCCGCGCCGGTCTACATTCATCATTTTAAATGAACAATAATATTGCATATTGAATGATTCTAGATCTTATGTTATTTGCTCTTGCAAATTGCCAAACTGAAGTAATAGGATTTTCTTAAAGAGCAAGTAAAATTGTAATTGCGTGTCTTTATCAATTACTCCAGGCTGCCTTATTCCTTATTCTTGTACTTCACGATAACGTCATTCAATTTTGCTGATGGTGCCTTGGGAAATTGGTGGTAGATCGGGGTGGGTTTCGTGAAATAAAGCTGCTACTTCTGCTTGAGTACGCGATCTGTCGTCAAAGCCCATCATCCTTAAAATTTTGATTTTGTGTGATACAGTTAATAAATCCATTATAGTATAGCAAAACGACTTCTTACTATAAAGTAACGGGTTAAACAGCACAAAATACAACAACAGATAAGTATATATACAGTGTGACCAAAAATTAATTCAAAAGTGGGGCTATTTCTGAAAGCATCGAAAAAAGTTATAAGAAAAAGTTTTTTTAAATGCAGTTTCTAACCCACATGCAAAATTTCAGCTGCATAAGATAATTTTGATTTTTACCAATATTTTGTAAATTGCACCACTTTTGCAAAATAAGACTCAACGCAACCTACATAAACCTTCTTAGTTTTGACAATGCTTTATTTCAGATACATTTTCTTTAAAGTAGCGCCATATTAAATGTGTGTTTTTCTACAAATCAAAATTGGGCTATTAAAATTTGGTCGCATGTGATGCAAAGTTTATTTGTTTTTGACCCTGTATGAGGTAACTTCATAAAATAAGTATTTTTGAAAACGTAGTTTGTGTCTGAAAGTAATACACCTTAATATTAAGACAAAAAAGAACACAGTGTCATCAGTAAAGTGTTCATTAAGTGGAAAATAAGTTTTAGTGTTTTAGTGGGAGTTCACATACAATTAAAAAAAAGTTGGGGGCTGCTTCTACCCCAAAAAACGGGGTAAATTTCATGAAGACACGAAAAAAGTATGTCAAACTAAACATAAACGCATCCGTATTTCTGTACTTTTTCAGCAAATAATGAGGCTACTAGTTCCTAATACTGAATTTATTTAAGTTAAAAATTTCACCCTGTATGTAGGTATGGGTGGTCTCTCGTTACAAAAAACAATTTTTGTTAGTAAATAGGAAAGTGAAAAGTATGAATAGATATAACTAACCTATGCAACCGGCAGGCAAAATTGATATTACTTAATACAATAAAATTATCAAAACTAGCCTTGATGCAAACATAATATTATGTAGATAGAGATAAGATAGGAAATCTCTATAATTCCTAGTAATTAAACGAAATTGGATGGTCGATATGGTGTCACAAAGAGGCGAAGGCTCTCAGTAGATAAAAGATAAAATGGGTATTCTACAATCAAGAAAGCTTTTTTTACATGTAAATTTTGATTTAAAAAATCAGTCGCTTTAGACATTTTTAAATTTATAGTATTATGGGATACAGTAAAACAAAGTTGACAGTTATTTTAATTTAACACCTTTGCTTCAAATTGTGTTCAATTCTTACAATAATTTAGACCTGGCCTTAATACACAAAGTGAATTTTTTAAACCCAGATATGTCATAAACTCTTACCACGTATACCTTTTTTTAGGTAAAAGACGTTGGAAAATAAGAATGTTATGTTAAAAAAAATTATTTATGAAAAACTAAAACCAAATTGAACTTTTGACACTCTGTATCTCCGAAATCATCCACTTTTGGTCTGAGATAAGTTGGGTTAGATCGTCATATTTAAACCTCAGGAATTTGTGGTAGGATTTCCATCGTTATTACTCTCTTTCGTGAGTTAATTTAAGTGTATAGAAGAAACATTTTAAGGGATCCATTTATAAGGTGTTTAAGACTGTGAGTGAGAAGGAAATGTTTCAGTTTTGATCGCTGAGGTAGAGAGGCACATCGCACCTTTAAAAGTAAAGTGACACAACTCGAAAATTGTATATTTCTAAAATTAATCATAAAATGACACTAAATACCGCCCTGTATTAGCTGCCGCTTCACCTAATACCAAATCACTTCTCCCAAATAAGAGGAACCTATTTATGCCTTTTTCATATTAACGGTATTCGCGCGTCTTTTTAATACTAAAGAGTATCATTTCAGTATGTTGTCGCATTGGACGGAAAATTGACACTGCTTTAAGTCTAAACTGACTTGATTCCAAACATTTTACAAAAAGGTATGTAACTGGTCTTTATTAAAAAAATGGCATTATTCTAAAATGACTCGCTAAATACAACGACAATTTTAATGTTAAAATGGCATAATTCCAATTAATTCGTTCGTTGTTAAAAAAAATTTGGCAGTAAAAAGACCTAACTTGTTTTTTATTTTTTTACTATTAAGGGTAGGTTTTAATATCAAATTTAAATAATTGTCTTCTAGTAAAACCTTTAGCTAATGTTTCCCCAAATTTAACATTTCATTTAATTTATTACTTGGGCTTAGGAGACAAAAGAGTTAGAGGGGTCCAATATATTTTACAGTTTTTCCTGTTTTCCTCAAAACTCTATTTTTTGGATTGTGTCACTTTAATTTTAAAGGTGCGACATGGTTTTAAGGTGATATTTTGTTCCCTGGCAAGCATAGTCCAATTTTTCTAAGAACACGCTGCATCGTCACCTGTCATTTCTGGCACCCTGTCTGTCTGATCTATTTTACGTTAATATGTTTGCGACAGAGACAGGACTGGGTTAAGTTATTTTATGATCGCATTCACCATATTTTAAACTGAATGATTTATTAGCATAATGGCTTGCAAAAATAAACATCGAACTCAACTAGCGACTAGGCAACTAGAAAATAGAGTTTGTAGCATATTTAAAATACAGTGCTGACGACACTGTGTAATATTATTCCTGATATTTACTCAAATATAAAGCAAAATTGGAAGTAAATCCTCAGCTTACTTGGCGTCAGTTAATTAAATGCTCCACTTGAATTAGCTAACAAAAACCTATGGCCTTAAGTAGAATTGGATTAGTAAAAATTTAGTGCTATCAGGAAAATTAGTTACTGTTTTTAATAAATGGATTTGGCAACCAGATAACCTCTTATTGACATAATAAATCGTATTTAATTACAATTTTCTATATACTTACCTGCTGTTTATTATGCCCAATTTTCCTGCTAATGTACCAACGAGTCGCTTTATATAAATTTGAGTTTTGGATAATGATGGTTCTTTATACCAACCAAAACATACAATATTATGGAGAAAGGAATTTAGTCCGATTTTTTACTGGCAACGATTTTACACGTGTAGTGATGTATTTAATAATATGGCGTTATCTGTATAATTAGTATAAATGATTTAATGTTTTTTTTTCGCAAAACTATACTTTTTGTCTTATGTCCGTTTTGCTTAAAGCCATTCTGATTTTTTTACCAGGGTGTTTCCAAAATTCTGGGAATTTTAAATTATTTTTTTTATTTAAATAATTTTCCTCACTGTAACTTTTCAATATACAGTATGTCTCCGTAAGTTGGAACCATATCGTCGCTGCCATTCCGTATAGATAGGCCTAACTCGGTTTTTGTAGTTTTTCAGTAGAGCGATTTAAAGAAATCAATGGTGCTTATTTTGGATACAGCATTGACAGCAATTTTTTATTTAGGTTTATTTTTTACAGTTTCCTAGATAAATCAATCTAGAATGATGAGAAATAATAATTTTTAATGAAGTTTTACGGGTTTTGTAAAAAATAAATAATACAAGATAGGCCCCTTCGTAAAAACAATAACAAATTCTGATTTGTACATGAAATAAGATAGGCCCCTGTGATATTAATAAAATATTTTGTTTTCAAAGAAAAGGGAGCGAAATTTTTAAACTTTAAACATCTTTATTTTATAAAAACGGTAAAAAAAAATTTTAAACATATAATTTCAAAAGAATTTAAAACAGCTAGTGTAATATTTAATTATTTATTCTCTAGAGGCATAACAAATTAAAAATGGGATTGGTATTTATTTTATTTTTTACAAATTGTCTTTTATGTGTTAAATAAAATTGCAATAAATAATAAATTAATAAGGCCTATCTGCAAAGTACTGTTAATCCTTTAAAAATATTTTATAACGTAAAGGAATATGTTGAGATTCGCCCAGTAAGACCCATACAAAAAATATAGCATAGGCCTGACTATAATAATACTATAAAACAAAAACCATGTAGTATTGAGATATGCCAGTTTGTCATAACGTTAAGGCAGTCTTTCCCTGACTTTATATGGGTATAACTCATGCGAGCGACGATATTATGGAAAAAAAATTTATTATTAATTTTACGAAAAAAAGTTATTCTTCATAAAAAGTTCTGCATGGTCTAAAACCTAAAATGCAACTATCACATATTAAATTCTTTTAGGCGTATACGAGGTTTGTCAAAAAATATGAATTTTGCCCAACAGCAAAGTACCTTTATTTTTGACAATATCGAAAAATGTTATTAAAAAAAGTTGATCAAAACTAAAAACCACCTCTAAATATTTAATTACACCCATTACTTACGGAGACATACTGTATATCGAAAACTATACATAGGAACATTTTGTAAATTGGACAGTATGTTAATGTTGATGGAGGCAACCAGGCTAAAATATTTTCAATATGGTGGCATTTTCGGTTATACAGGAAGTAGGTGTCAACTTGCTTAGTTTAACGGGAACACCCTATATATTATTACATTATTGGATTCTACGCAAGATTATTTGCAGATTTCGTATATCATGTTCTATACCTAGTAGTCTAAGTCTTAAATGACGTTTGCAGGCCCTAAAATATAATAATCAATTTTTCCTAAAAGAAAACTTTTTTTATTTAATTTCAGTTGGATTCCTGATTGAAAAGGACCTGCTTTAATAGAATTTTTATAATATTTTGATAACTATTCATACAGGGTGTTCAAACAATACAGTGTGACCGTCAGTAAAGTCCACATCATATGGGATTTTTTTTTATTAATAGCTTTATTTCAAATTTGACTTTGGCATCAAGTTCTGCTTCGATCGAGATGAAAATTAAGCAAAAAAATAGTAATCACGTTATTCGCATTATCTGGGGTTATTTCTGAAAATATCGAAAAAAGTTATTAGAAAAAGCCCACATGCAAAATTTCAGCTGCATAAGATAATTTTGATTTTTTACCCACCACTAAAATTTATTTTCCACATAATGAACACGTTACTGATGACACTGTGTTCTTTTTTGTCTTAATATTAAGGTGTATTACTTTCAGACACAACCTGCGTTTTCAAAAATACTTATTTTATGAAGTTACCTTATACAGGGTCAAAAACAAATAACATTTGCATCACATGCGACCAAATTTTAATAGCCCAATTTTGACTTTGTAGAAAAACACACATTTAATATGGCGCTACTTTAAAGAAAATGTATCTGAAAGCATTGTCAAAACTAAGAAGTTTTATGTAGGTTGCGTTGAGTCTTATTTTGCAAAAGTGGTGCAATTTTTTTTCTAATCACTTTTTTCGATACTTTTAGAAATAACCCTACTTTTGATTTATTGTTTGGAAAAAATTAAAATTTGATAAATAATGCGAATCACGTGACTACTATATTTTTTTGCTTAATTTTCATCTCGATCGAAGCAGAACTTGATGCCAAAGTCAAATTTCGAATAAAGTTATAAATAAAAAAAAATCCCATATGATGCGAACTTTACTTGGTCACACTGTATGTTTAAAAAAATGAAATTTGAAAAACTGCAAAAATCTACATTTTCAAATAAAAACCCCTAAATTTTATAATTGCTTCTTATTTAGCATTAAAAATACAAGTAAGTTTGTGTAAGGTTGTATATTCCAAAAAATTTTAGTTTTCGAAATATTGCCAACTTAATATTTTCATATGGCTATTTTGCTGCGGATTTGAAGTTCAGTTTCTCATAGTTGGCTATTATGAAAGTGGCAGCTTCATACATTTTTTTAGCATTTGACTACTTATCATCGCCGTAGTTAATTGAATCCTAGCAAAAAACATTTTTTTAGGATATTCTTTTAGAACATTTTTGTAGTCTTCTTTATACACCTGTAAAGTCGCCATCGTTTATTGGAAGCATTTGCGACGACCATGTTTCGGGACTGGATCGCCTTTAATGATCCTAATGATAGCATTGATAGCTTTCGATTAAATCTGCACGAGAACAACAAATTCCTTTGGAAGGTAGAAATAAAATATTGTGTTTTTCAAAACCCTAACTAAAAGTACCATACTGTACCAGAAATATATTTTTTTTAATTCAATTTTCTATAGCCTTTTGTGAGTTTACCAAAGAAAACCAATTTATTTGATGTATCTCAAATATATAAATTGAATGATATTGTTTTAAAAACTCAGTTTTATGGATTTACCGCAATGAATTGTCTATAAGCTTAAATCTAGACCTAAATAATGAAACAGGCCTGTTTCACTGTTAAGAAAATTTGTTGATCAATCATTTTGAAAAAGTAAAACATTCCTACACTTTTAACTGAGTATTGAACCTTGAAACGCTGTTTTCGCATTTCCACCAATACAAGCCTTGGAAAGTCGCAGATTTTGGCGCTTGGCCAAAAATTGTATACGTGAAATTTAAACTACGAAGTATTGGTACGCAGAAAAAAAAACAACAACATTTATTTTAACTACTAAAACATGAACTGCAGTTTTTATGGATATAGTAAAAATATAGTATTTAAAATAAGTTTTAACTCTACTGTTCTAGTAGATTGGTATTATTCTTCCTGAGACATAGTAATTAATTAGAGGCGTCTAAGGGATCCAAGTAGCAAAATATAATTTTCAAGATTTTAATGTAAAGGAACCAAGGAACAGTTTTGAAAATTTTGTTTTTTGAAAGTAAAGGTACTTTAATTTATAAATGCAACTGCTTAGAGCAAAATAATGATATACTCGATGGAAAATAACGCATATTTAGAACGTTTACTCCATGTAGAAGAAAATAATGGAATTAGTACTAGGCTTCTTGGCAAAACTCCATAGTACTGCGCAAATTACATAAACATAAATATCATCCGTATAAATAAAAAAACATCAGAATAAAATTGAAGAAAGGTGATTTAATACGAAGAACAAACTTTTGTTTCGAAGTTATGGAAAGGGTAAATAACGATTCTCACATAATGTTTGTTTTACCGGCGAATGCACCTTCACATTAAACAATGAACCAAATGTTTAAAATTGTAGATATTGGAGTACTGAAAATGAACATAAATTTCGTACAAACAACGACTCAATACCCCTAAAAGGTAAATGTTTGGACATCGGATTAATGCACCAAATGCACCTTTTTTGGACCTTTACAAAATCAAATTGGACCTGAATTCGAAGAAGTTGCTCCTGAGAATGAAGATATTTGGTTTCAAATGGACTCTTGTCCTGCGCACAATAAACGAGAAGCAGGGAATATCTTCGAAAAGTTTTAGATGGACGCACAATGAACCTAATGAATAAAAATGTAGCAATTGCTTTTTCTTTTAAAATGGAAGTAATTTCTTGAAAGCCAATGAATAAAAACTAAAGTAATTGCTTTTGCGTCCAGCAATTGCCTAAAAGTGCAGGAATTGACTAGAAGCAATTACTATCGTTTGCTTAAAATGTGATGAATAAATTAAGGAATTGCTTTTTCTATGTAGCGATTGCTTTAAACTTTTTAAGGTAGGTCGACCCCTGCATCATTTGCTTGGTAGCAGTCAACTTTAGTTCTCCATACACGTGCGTTGCTCTTAATTTGTGTCTTCAATTATGGCTAAATATATGATTGTCCGTAAAAGAAAAATCTACAGTGTACGTAAAAATTGCAGATATGATGATTTCAGAAAGTTATATCGATTTGACTGCAAAAATGTTAAGTGGTTGGCAAATTATTTCTTGACTGATACTGGTAAAAGGCGAGGGGGTGCACTGTCGCCTTTAAATAAAATTATATAAGTATTTCTGCGGATTGTCGGATCCGGGCTTTCAAAATTCTGTAGGTGAAGAACTCGGTGTTCACCAAACTACTGTCTGTAAGACATACACTTGTAATGGATGCAGTTTGGAGAAGGCCAATATTTTTATTAAATTTCCTACAAGTGCTGAAGCTGTTGTGGAAGCTAAACGGTTGTGGTCAGAGAGATTTATTTATGTTCCTTCAAATTGTGAACGAATATCAATTGCTTGTCTTTAATTTCTTCGTCACTACTATCACTTTCCTCATTTTTACTGAAATCTGCCATATCACAAATATAAGTTTCCTATTTTCCACAAAAACGATTACTATTGTACTAAATAAATAGACCAACGTTGTTGTATTTACGTCAACTCTTTTGCAAATTAGGCACCCTGAACGTGAAATCTATAATCTTAACAAGTGGATAAGCCACTTCTGAACTTGTGTTGAATAAGCATTTGCTACAGAGGTTTAAGAAAAACAGTAATTGCTTCAAAATTTTATTCATATCCAGATCTAGCAATCGCTCTTACTTATAGCGTTTGCTAGTAAAGCGATCGCTTTTACTAAATAGTAATTGCTTCAAGTAATTGCTTTATTTTTATTCATTAGGCTCATTGACTCTGTGCGTATCAACTTAATAATGTAAGCACTAAATTTTACGACATTTTAGGATAATGCTTAGCAGTAAACGGAGGACTGTTTGAGCATCGGATTAAAAAATATTAACTTTCCATTTAAATTAGTTCTTTTAATATGTATTTTTTAAAAAAATCAAAAACTCTCCTACATTGCTTGTATTAGTGGCACTTGGGCCCTTCGGTGCTGATGATGGTACTCCCTAGTACCGAAACATGTACACCACTTTAATCTAACTCTTTTAATATAAGTATTTGTGGAGACGACTGTGGTTTTTTTCCCTATATCTCTACAGCTCCACTTTGAGATAATGGGCTACTTCCGCAAAATTTCTTGTAATTGTTCTAAATTTGCAACTGGTGTTTTAAAAATAGTGTTCTTTAAATGAGGAAAAACGAAGTAATCCATAACCGTTAAACAAGGTGATCTAGGTGGGAATTCAATGTCTGATCGAAAACTGATCAATCTGTCGTCGAAAAACTTGCGTAAGTAGGTAGTTAATAGTTTCGGCGGCTGTATGGGCGGTTGCACCGTCCAATTTGTTGGCGTATTTTGCATTATTTCACGTACGTTTGCAACAAGTTCTTCTATTCTTACAGATGGTCTTCCTGCTCCTTTTTTGTGTTGTATAGAACCTGTTTCCCTAAACACAGCCACGGTTCTTTTTAGGCAATGATAAAAATTCCCAGCAATAAAAGCAACGTTAGGAAAATGTTCGTAAAAATCGTCCATGCACAAACCCGGATTGTATTGCCACTTACCATTTACTCTAAGCCCGTTTCGAAAATACGCTTCAACCATAAATGTTTTGTGCTGTTTCGTAAAGCCCATTGTGGGAATTGTTCAAGAAATTGAAAAAATTAGCGATAAATTAAATTACTTGTAACGACTGTCAAAGATGACGGAATAACTGATTAATTGTTAATTTAGGTAGTTACTGACACCCAACAGGTATTAAGCTCTACGGCTAAGCATTACGTCCTTAGACGCAAGGCCCTCTTGGATGCAAATAATTTTTGCTCGCACGGTATATACATCGTTGATAAAGAAATGGACCAGCCTTTTATATAGAATACCGCTCTCGAGAATCCCTCGAACCCGTCAAATTAATTTTTTTGAAAATCGTTTACCAAATATAAACACTTTATTGCTGGTATGTACCATTGATATGATCCTCGCCTGAGCAACGTCCTGAACTCAAGCCACCAGTGGCGCAGCCACAATTTTGTATTAGGGGGGGTTTTCAAAAAAAAGAACAGGATTTCAAAATTTTTAAAACTAAAATTAAACCAGGCTCGATAATTTTTAAAACCAAAAAAAATAATAGTAGAATGAAACTCATTGGAAAAGGAAGAGAATATAACAAAAATGAAAGGAAAAATATTTTACGGGCGATTCGAGGTTGGGAAGTGGAAGAGGGTGAGTTTTTAAGGGTAGAAAACGATTTATTTCGATTTCCGGCAAAACTACAAGTCCTATGGAAAAACGTTAAATGGCAAAGTTGTAGGTAATAAAAAGATTTACAGCTTTTGTATTTACACTTTTTTCACATAACCTCAAAATTTATGTGAAAAATTTAAATAACCAAATTTTTGGCTTTTTATTTTTATCTTTTACAAGAAAAATAAATTTGTTGAAAATTTACCTTTTTATGTCCCAAACACACTGTAATTTTTTTGATTTAAAATATTTATTTTTTCACCTTATTTTGATTTAATATCGAAAAAGCACCCTGATTTTCAATCGAAAATTCTCACGTCAAAATATCTGCTTTTTTAAAAAAGTCTGTGGGCTTTTTGTTCGTTGAAATCTCTGCTTTCTGATGGTGTAAAAAATATACATTACTATGGTAAATGTTCTCAAAAAATGCAAAGAAACGAAAAAAACTCGAATCCGAATTTTTTTTTTTAATTATTATGTACAATTTTGTGCTATTTATTAAAATTTATACTTTAATTACTCAAAAAACGTAAGATTCCATGTTACATTGATAAACAAAAAAATTACAAATCCATAAAACATAAAGATCGCAAAAAATATGCGAAAATAGTTGTTCTAAATATAATTATTAAAGGTAGGATTTAAAGGAGATTTCATCACATTTACCATAGTAATGTATATTTTTTTACACCATCAGAAAGTAGAGATTTCAGCGAACAAAAAGCCCACCGACTTTTTTAAAAAAGCAGATATTTTGACGTGAGAATTTTCGATTGAAAATTAGGGTGCTTTTTCGATATGAAGTCAAAATAAGGTGAAAAAATAAATATTTTAAATCAAAAAAATTACAGTGTGTTTGGGACATAAAAAGGTAAGTTTTCACCAAATTTCGTAAAAAAAATTTTTTTTGTAAAAGATAAAAATAAAAAACCAATGATTATTTGAATTTTTCACATAAATTTTGAGTTTATGTGAAAAAAGTGTGAATACAAAAGTTCTTTCTTTCTTTTTATTACCTACAACTTTGCCATTTAACGTTTTTCCATAGGACTTGTAGTTTTGCCGGAAATCAAGATAAATCGTTTTCTACCCTTAAAAACTCACCCCCTTCCACTTCCCGACCTCGGATCGCCCATAAATTATTTTTACTTTCATTTTTGTTATATTCTCTTCCTTTTCCAATGGGTTTCATCCTACTATTATTTTTTTTCATTTTTTACCATTTTTAAAGGCTTCAGCGCTGGTCTAAACCGTAAAAAACCATCTTAGTCGGGGGGGGGGGGGGGATTTTAACCCCTAACCCCCCCCCCTCGCTGCGCCACTGCAAGCCACAATCGTTAAGGCATTGACAATTTAAAATTTGCTATTTAAGATTGAGACGTCAAAAATATCAGTGAATGTTAATCAAATTTGAATTTTGCTCTGCTGATATTATATCCAAAATTCGCCTCGCTGAAGATGAACGCATAGAAATTTTGATTATGTTGAGTTGTGGAGAGGTAGAAGTCATAGGGAAGTCCGTGACATGTTCAATAAAAAATACCCAAATCGCCCGCCTATTAGTCAATCGACAGTGTCTAGGGTCAAAATCTTCTGCTGCTGCGTTTAGGATTTTCTTCAATACAATTTAGAATATCTTCCTCAACCTCTGGTGTTCTTATCGTACGTGCACCTACACGTTTCACGAAGACGTCTTTCAACTGCCGCGAATGTTTTATGGTTTGGTAAGCGACGATTCGGAAATATCTCACTATATACTATGCAAGATTCTAAGCCATTTCCTTAGCAATATCCAAAAACCAATAACACATCCGGTCATTTCTTCGTTGGTATCCTGTTCGGCCATGACAAATCGAAATGTAAAAATTGTTTGACCATTCAAATGTATGCTTGAATTGTTTTTTAGATTCGATTTGACACCAGTCAGTTTTCAGAGACTGTTATTTTTTTTATATTATTTATTTTTTATTTTATTAAATATTTCAGAATTTAACGTCTTCGCTTCAAATTGTGTTCAATTATTACAATAACTGTCTTAATACAAGACCTTGTGGACCTTGGGGCCATACATAATTACACAATTTTTTAAACCCAGATATCTCATAAACGGTTGATCAAAATAACTTCCATCGCCATCCACTTTACATGCTTAAATTCACTTTACGCGCCCAACGTTTTTGAGAAAAAAGTAAGGCCGATATTGGAAAATGGCTTTAAGAAAAATTGTTTGGTACAACATTCTACACCCGGAAAAGTCATTTTGCTTTTGACCAATAAAGAATTGTTTAAGATATTACAAAATTACTAAAAATAAAAAAAATTTCTAAAAAAAATTTTGGGAATATTTTCGATCGTCATTTACTTTTCTGGATGGGGTATTTAAAGTAGAATTTATTTTCTAAATACCAATTTTTATTTTTTCTTTTCGTTTGACCAGCAAAACGTTCGGCAATTTTTATTGTGGTAAAAGGGGTTACTGCTCTTAAGTGCTTGTAAAGTTAGGATTATTTAAATATTTCCATAATTTTTTCCCAATTTCATTAAATCACGCCAGAAATCCCCCCACTCCCCTAATAATATTAATCGCGCATGAGGGGAGAATTGTGACACCTTTTTACAAACATCTGCTTTTAAATCACAAGTCATACACCCCAAACCTGATACACGCGGAGGAAATGAAAAATAATTACTCACGTGGCGGCATTCCTGTGGGCTATCTTAGATTACTATACTTGTATTACTTGAGGGTAACGCAGAGAAACAGCTGGAAACATTCTGGATATTCGGGAGCTGCCAAAAACGGAAATCCGGCGCTGTTGGTTTCTTGTCTATTATTGTTAACAAATCGTAAGTTGTAAAAATGTCTATGTAGGATGTGTACACTATACACAATTAACAGAGCAAATGTAAAATTGCAAAAACAGTTTTTTTATAAAACGTCATCGTCAGTTTAATTCCTGACCACAGGAAATACCGATATTATTTTATTTGGACTCTTTGGAAATAATTTTTCTATTATAGTTTTAACGAGTTATTTATTAAAAAAAACATTCTCAGTCTTGTTCTCAAAATGAAACAAAAAATTACAAAGATACCATGGTTTTAGTAGCAACGTTTTAAAAGAAAATGATGACGGAAATTAGAACTATCTTTCAGAAATTACATCACCGGGCTGCGTGGTATTCGCCTTTTAAAACGTGACAGATTTATGGGTTCAAATGGTGACTAAAAATCCGTCACGTAAGATTTTGTAGCCAAGCACATTAACTAAGTGTAAAGATTAATAATAAAAATTATTATTTTTCTAATCTACAGCAAAATGCAGCTTTAACTTCTATGGGGTATTTCTTTTATCGTAAGCGATAAAACAAAAACTGTCCTCTATCAAAGATTTTTAAAAAAGCTTGTCAATTTCCACAAACCTTTTGCCATATTTTGGTCCGATTAAAAGACCTCCTACTGCCAAACTGTTGGAGAAAGTAAAAAAATAAAAACTAAAATAAGGGGTTTTAAATTAAATCGTTGAAAATAGATAAACTTTACGTTAAGTTAAACTAAAATTTATTTTCCACTTAATGAACACTTTACTGATGACACTGTGTTCTTTTCGTCTTAATATTAAGGTGTATTACTTTCAGACACAAACTACGTTTTCAAAAATACTTATTTTATAAAGTTACCTTATACGGGGGGGGGGGGGCAAAATCCAATAAACTTTGCACCACATGCGACCAAATTTGTATAGCCCAATTTTGATTTTGTAGAAAACCGAACTATGGCGCTACTTTAAAGAAAATGTATCTGAAATAAAGCATTGTCAAAACTAAGAAGTTTTATGTAGGTTGCGTCGAGTCTTATTTTGCAAAAGTGGTGCAATTTACAAAATATGGGTAAAAAATCAAAATTATCTTATGCAGCTGAAATTTTGCACGTGGGCTAGAAACTGCATTTTGAAAAAACTTTTTCCAACATTTTTTTGATATTTACTTTTGAATTATTTTTTGGAAAAAATTAAAATTTGACAGATAATGCGAATCACGTGACTATTATTTTTTGCTTAATTTTCATCTCGATTGAAGCAGAACTTGATGCTAAAATCAAATTTCGAATAAAGCTGTTAATATCCCATCCCATATTATGCGGACTTTACTGGTCACACTGTATAAATTCCTGACACATCTACTACAAAGTACATAGACTTATTTCATAAGAGAACGGAAATACATATAACAAAAAGATTGTAATTTCCAGAACCAAGATAGGCGTTTTTCTTCTAAATTAAAAAGCAGATTTAAAGATGATTGCAAAATAAAGAGATTTTTGTGGTTTTGCGTTAGTTTATGTTTACCCTGATTAGAAGCAACAGGGCACGGTAAAGAAAATATCGACCAACAATATTTTAATTTTTTTATACCATACCAGCTAAAAAAGAAAGACTAAAAATATTGCTTCCGAGGAGATGTACGCGGAGAATACTCTGTTTTCCGCCTACACAGTTTAGCTCTGGCAGCCTACGTAAAAAGCTGCATTTTATTGAATTTCGCTCCTTCAGCAGAAACGAGCTGACAAAATTCGTAATAATTGACTAGAAATGTCGTCAGGAGAAGATAAATCTTAAATAGAAAATGTTATGTCAATAAGCGTAACTAGGCTTATGATTTGAGGGGCTTGCAAACCTTAACCTGACCGGAACATATTTTACATTATTCAAGAACAAATAATGATTGTACCGTGCGAGCAAAAATTATTTGCATCAAAGAGGGCCTTGCATCTAAGGACGTAATGCTTAGCCGCAGAGCTTAATACCTGTTGGGTGTCAGTAACTACCTGAATTAACAATCAATCAGATATTCCGTCATCTTTGACAGTCGTTGCAAGTAATTTTTCCAATGTCTTGAACAATTCACACAATGGGCTTTACGGAACAGCACAAAATATTCATGGTTGAAGTGTATTTTCGAATCGGGGTTAGAGTAAATGATGAGTGTCAATACAATCCGGGTTTGTGCATGGAAGATTTTCACGAACATTTTCCTAACGTTGCTTTTATTGCTGGGGATTTTTATCATTGCCTGAAAAAAACCGTGGCTGTGTTTAGGGAAACAGGTTCTATACAACACAAAAAAGGAGCAGGAAGACCATTCGTAAGAACAGAAGAACTTGTTGCAAACGTTCGTGAAATAATGCAAAATACGCCAACAAATTGTATAAGACGCCTGTTCCAAGAAGTGGGAAGATCTTATGGAACATGCAGGACTATTCTTAACAAGCAGCTAAATTTATTTCCTCACAAAGTGCAAGTATTCCAAGAAATACAAGCCGCAGATTTTGAAAGACGCAGGAATGGTTTACCCAAAATTTATTGGAAAAAAATGATTTATTAGACCTGACATTTTTTTCGGATGAAGCCTGGTTCCACCTATCCGGTTATGTGAATTCTCAGAATACACGCATGTGAAGTAGTGAAAATCCCCATTTTTTTGTAGAGTCCACATTGCACCCTCAAAAAATTGGTGCCTGGTTAGCTGTTTCCCGAAGAAGAATTGTTGGTCCTATTTTTTTCTATGACACCGTTACAGTACAGCGGTATAGAGACAATATTTTGAATCCATTTGTGGAGCATTACTTGACGACGAACTACGTTTTGGATATTTTCAACAGGACGGTGCAACCGCCCATACAGCCGCCGAAACTATTACCTACTTACGCAATTTTTTCGACGACAGATTGATCAGTTTTCGATCAGACATGGGCCAATGTGGCCAATTTCAATAATTAATGTTATTAT
This sequence comes from Polydrusus pterygomalis, assembly GCA_963969555.1. Lineage (NCBI taxonomy): Eukaryota > Metazoa > Arthropoda > Insecta > Coleoptera > Curculionidae > Polydrusus > Polydrusus pterygomalis. Next base: position 30,153,900 of record OZ018384.1, on the reverse strand, counting down.
TTTTTTTTCTTTCTGTATATTCTTACTTTGTTAATTTTGTAAACAACAAAAATAAATCTGTATTTGTCTACTTATTTTATTACTCAATAGTTTGGCATATCATGCAATAATATGAATTTGAACCTAGATTTGGTTAGATATATGGTCCCAATATCATTGTGATCTAAACCAAGCCCCACGTTTTTTAATCCAAGCCCTCTTTGATGCAAATAATTTTTGCTCGCAGGGTATATATTTATATATTTTATATCACTTAAAACAAAACTCGGTTACCTGATGCCCACACCGAAGAAGCAAGAGAGAAAAAGAAAACGAAAGGTCAAACCTGCTGCTTATCAAGCATAGCGGATGAATGCGTTCAGTCAATATTTTTGGCTGCTGATAAGGTAACGTGTAATACGGGGTAGTGTCAAAAGGACATAGAATAGAACCTAAAAAACTAAGGAACACATATTGTTATCTCGTTAGCTATATTTTCGCTAAAGGGATGAAAATGTCCTTCAAGAACACAAGGGGTGTGTTATCACGTTATACGGGGTGAAGTAATGTCGGTTTTATCTTCAATGTGAATATTATCAGCAGCTCAAGCCGGTGCCGACCTCCCACTTTCAAAAATTTCCTAAACGACGGTAGTAAACAATAAAACATTTTAACAGGAAAAAATTAAACATTTATGTCCTTATAAATTAAATAAATTTTCTAATGGCTACCCATTTCATTTACAACTCAAGACACGGTATTTCCATCGACAATACTCAATTTACTGGTCCCTCAGGAGAAGGCCGGATTTAATTATTAATGTGTCCCACTCCCCAAGTTTTAACAACCCCGACAACGACAAGACATAGGTAATAAGGTGAGGAGACACACACGTGTGCTTAACCCCACATATCCCTGCATTATTTCCTGCAGGGTGTGTTGTGTCCCGCATCAGGGCCGTAGCCAGGAGGGAGGGGGGGGGGTTACGACGCCCCCCCCCCTGAAATCTCGGAATGTTCAAAATTATCTATAGAAATACCACTGGCCAGGAAAGAATTTCCGACTTAGCATTAATGTAAATAATAGAATAGGACGTTTTTCCCAACAATACCGTGCGACCAAAAATTGTTTGCATCAAAGAGGGCCTTGCATCTAAGGAAGTAATGCTTAGCCGTAGAGCTAAATACCTGTTGGGTGTCAGTAACTACCTGAATTAACAATCAATCAGTTATTCAGTCATCTTTGACAGTTATTACAAGTAATTTGATCCATCGCTAATTTTTCCAATTTCTTGAACAATTCACACAATGGGCTTTACGGAACAGCACAAAGCATTCATGGTTGAAGCGTATTTTCAAAACGGGGTTAGAGTAAAGTAAATGGTGAGTGGCAATACAATCCGGGTTTGTGCATGGACGATTTTCACGAACATTTTCCTAACGTTGCTTTTATTGATGGGGGTTTTTATGATTGCCTGAAAAGAACCGTGGCTGTGCTTAAGGAAACATGTTCTATTCAACACAAAAAAGGAGCAGGAAGTCCATCTGTAAGAACAGAAGATCTTGTTGCAAACGTTCGTGAAATAATGTAAAATTCGCCAACAAATTGTATAAGACGCCTGTCCCAAGAAGTGGGAAGATTGGAACATGCAGGATTATTCTTAAGAAGCAGCTAAAGTTATTTCCTTATGTATCCATTGTATATTTTTACTTTGTTAATTTGATAATTAATTAAAATATGAAGAGACGTGTGAATTTATGCTTGGAGCATGGCGGTGGCCAATTTTAGCAGTTTATGTAATTATTTTTCTTTTTCTTTCTGTATATTCTTACTTTGTTAATTTTGTAAACAACAAAAATAAATTTGTATTTGTCTACTTATTTTATTACTCATTAGTTTGGCATATCATGTCATAATATGAATTTGACAAAATTTTAATCTAGATTTGGTTAGATATATCGTCCCCATATCATTGTGATCTAAACCAATCCCTACGTTTTTTAATCCAAGAACTCTTTGATGCAAATCATTTTTGCTCGCACGGTATTTAACAGCAAATCCCATTCCTTCTAGTGAACCAAAAACCATGTTTCAGGAGTTGGCAAATGATGAGATGAGATATTCGCCATTAAAAATTCGATTAACAGGATTTTGCTGGTTGGCAAAAACTGACCAATGTTATCAGGACGTCAAAACTCAAAATACTTCGTAGTACAGATAACGCAGTGCAGTAGTTTACAAATATTGTTAGTTACAATAGATGGCAAAAATTCTTTTCCTATATAGATAAAAGTGGCTGCCGTATCCGCGGTAAAAGTGCGTTAAAGTTTAAAGACAATATTAAAAAATTGGTTTTATTGTGAAAAAAAAACTGGAAAAACGTGATTTTTTTATTGATGTATTTGGCGCACAAATACCTACAAAAATTATTGTAGAACAAAGCGCAATCCCATAACTTTTAGAGCTTATCGTTATAGATCAAATTATTATATTGCTTTTTAACATAAACTATATCTGTACCCCAGAGGTAAAGTGTACTATGTCACATAAAGTAATTTTTACAGGAAAGCGAAATAAAGAAACTAAACCATGAATTTAGTCTACTGCTGTTTTATACAGCTAGTTAGGGATAAGTAGTTTACACTGAGTCCATAAATATGTATTGTTTGATGTACAATAAACTTAGTTTTCAAAAAAACCTTTTAGTTTTTTATCAAAAGGACTTAGTATATTTTACCAATGAAATTTTTGGTAACCAACGTGGACTTGGTACAGTTCAATTTATATAACGGAAGTTTTTTCTGATCAAAAGTCATAAATGTTAAAAAAAAAGTTTATTAAACATATTTTATTTAACCCTGACTAAGGAACGAGACTAAACTTAGGATTAACAAAAATATTATACATAATATAAAAGAATAAAATGTAAAACAGTACTAAGTCCATGGGTATTGGACATATTATATGAGTGATACAATACTATGTCCAATTAGTATAGGCGAGAGTATAGTTTACCTCTGACTGTTGCTGTGACTTGGTATTATTTAAAACTAACTAACTCCTCAACAGACGTAATTAGGTGTATTACGGATTTTTTCCTCGATAGAGCGTAAAAATCCAAGTGACATAGTACAGTTAACTAATTTTTAGCGCAAAGTGGACTTAGTACACTTTACCTCTGGGGTACAGATATGGTTAAGACTATTAGGAGACCGTTTAAATTAATATGAATGGTTTGAAGAAGTAGTCCATGCTTAAAGTGGAGTTAAAAGTATGGAAAAGAAAGAAAAAACTAAAAGTCTTCCTCCACAAAATTTAATAAAATAAAATTCTTTAAGTGTCTCTACATGTTTCGAACGTAGAAACGTTCATCATCAGGAGACAGAAAATATATTTATATAGTGCTGATGGTTTTAGCAGAAGAGAAAATGGCGAAGGACCTTAATGGAGCTTTCATGGAATTAAAAAAAGGTGTGTAAAAGATACATAATATGGAGAAATTAATAAAAGTTAAAACATACTGAGTATGTAAGAAGTCAGTAAAAGGGATCCAAATCAACCCAATAAACTGGGGAAGAAGAAAAGAAAAAATTTTTTTAAAAAGAAATTGTCAAAAATTAATTAAATTTTTTTTAAAAAACATTTTGGGTATTTGTCAAAAAGATATTGAGAGGATAAAATTGGTAGTAATTATCACAGTAACGATGAAAATTACATTCAGCAAACCTTAGTACCCCACAACACTTTGCTGAATGTAATTTTCATCGTTACTGTGATAATTACTACCAATTTTATCCTCTCAATGTATTTTTGACAAATACCCAAAATGTTTTTAAAAAAAAAAATTTGATTAATTTTTGACACTTTCTTTTTAAAAAGTTTTTTCTTTTCTTATTCCCCAGTTTATTGGGTTGATTTGGATCCCTTTTACTGACTTCTCACATACTCAGTATGTTTTAACTTTTATTAATTTCTCCATATTATGTATCTTTTACATACCATTTTTTAATTCCATGAAAGCTCCATTAAGGTCCTTCGCCATTTTCTCTTCTGCTAAAACCATCAGCACTATATAAATATATTTTTTGTCTCCTGATGATGAACGTTTCTACGTTCGAAACATGTAGAGATCTTTAAAGAATTTTATTCTATTAAATTTTGTGGAGGAAGACTTTTAGTTTTTTCTTTCTTTCCCATAATATGAATAGGTTTTATCTGTCGTATTCTGGATATAACTACTCAGTCTGTGTCGCCAATGTCAACGACGAGACTGGAAAAAAAGGTTATTTTGGTAAAATCAGGACAAAAAGTTTTAGAGCAATTTACTCCATTGTAACTTTTGTAAGAAATTATTAAAAAATACGTTTTTTGTTATTAAAATTTACAAATAGGTTTAGCTATTTTGCTTACATTTGATACTGATCGCTCAGGCTGTACTGTCAAAAGAACTTTATATATAAAATACAATGGACTTACTTTATTACGTACAGGTACTATATCTGTAGATCAATATTTTGGAGCCAGACCGATTGGACCTGTAAAAAAATAAAAATAATATTAAGGTCAAGATCAAGACATACAAAAGTGCTTGTTATAGTCTTAATTATTGTACTAGCAAAATTATATTACACCTGTCATGTCAAGGTATATGTCACAAAATAATTCTACTATTTTTCTTTTTGGGGGTTGTCTGACACTAGTTTAAAAAAACACTACTTAATACCTTAAGAGATCGAGAGGTAAAACAATTTTTTACGCCTGCCCTGAACAGATCTGGACAAAGTGCGGCGTCGTAAGAGCAGTTATCACTAGGCCTGGGCAAAAATTCGATATATCGATATTTTTATCGATATATCGATAAACGATATATAAAAAATAAAATATCCATATAACGATACATCGATATTATCAATATTTATCGATATTTATCGATAGGATATTCGATTGGAATTTCAATATCGTCCTTATAACACATTTAAGGACCAATATTTAATTCAATCTTTTTTCTTCAGGTTTTCATAATTAGAGTCTGCCCTTGAAATGAAGGTACGGAGTTTTAAAGGGCACATAAGACAATATTGATATACAGTGTCACCAGTAAAGTCCGCATCATATGGGATTTTTTTTTATTAATAGCTTTATTTACAAAATCAAAATTGGGGTATTAAAATTTGGTCGCATGTGATGCAAAGTTTATTTGTTTTTGACACTGTATAAGGTAACTTTATAAAATAAGTATTTTTGGAAACGTAGTTTGTGTCTAAAAGTAATACACCTTAATATTAAGACAAAAAAGAACACAGTGTCTTCAGTAAAGAGTTTTTTAAATGGAAAATAAATTTTAGTTTAACAACGTAAAGTTTCTATTTTCAACGATTTAATTTAAAACCCCTATATTATAATTTATTATTAAGCATGCCATAATAACGTTTTTGTAGAAAAACACACATTTAATATGGCGCTACTTTAAAGAAAATGTACCTGAAATAAAGCATTGTCAAAACTAAGAAGTTTTATGTAGGTTGCGTTGAGTCTTATTTTGCAAAAGTGGTACAATTTACAAAATATAGGTAAAAAATCAAAATAATCTTATGCAGCTGAAATTTTGCATGTGGGCTAGAAACTGCATTTAGAAAAACTTTTTCTTATAACTTTTTTCGATTTTTTCAGATATTTTTTGGAAAAAAATTAAAATTTGACAGACAATGCGTGATTCGCATTGCCTACTATTTTTTTGCTTAATTTTCATCTCGATCGAAGCAGAACTTGATGCCAAAGTCAAATTTTGAATAAAGCTATTAATAAAAAAAATCCCATATGATGCGGACTTTACTGATGACACTGTATTTATAATATAATATTTTTATGTTTTATCGATATATCGACTAAGGTTATTTAAAAATTAAAATATCGATATATCGAATAACGATATTTAAAAAATAAAATATCGATATATCGAATAACGATATTTAAAAAATAAAATATCGATATTCGATATTGGAATTTCAATATCGCCCAGCCCTAGTTATCACGTGCCGCATTTAGGTAAAAAGGTGTGACTACAAGAAAACTATTGAATAGAATTTGTTAAAATTAGAAATACTGTGCGAGCAAAACTTATTTGCATCAAAGAGGGCTTGGATTAAAAAACGTAGGGCTTGGTTTAGATCACAATGATATGGGGACGATATATCTAACCAAATCTAGGTTAAAATTTTGTCAAATTCATATTATGACATGATATGCCAAACTAATGAGTAATAAAATAAGTAGACAAATACAAATTTATTTTTGTTGTTTACAAAATTAACAAAGTTAGAATATACAGAAAGAAAAAGAAAAATTATTACATAAATTGCTGAAATTGGCCACCGCAATGCTCCAAGCAAGCAATTCACACGTCTCTTCATATTTTCGAAAGTGTTGACCAGCATCTCTGGGGAAATGTTACCACATTCTTGGATAATCCTTTCTTGTAATTGTTCTAAATTTGCAACTGGTGTTTTAAAAATAGTGTTCTTTAAATGAGGAAAAACGAAGTAATCCATAACCGTTAAACAAGGTGATCTAGGTGGGAATTCAATGTGTCGAAAAAATTGCGTAAGTAGGTAGTTAATAGTTTCGCGGCGGCTGTGTGGGCGGTTGCACCGTCCTGTTGAAAATATCCAAAACGTAGTTCGTCGTCAAGTAATTGCTCCACAAATGGATTCAAAATATTGTCTCTCTCTATACCGCTGTGCTGTAACTGTGTCATGGAAAAAAATAGGACCAACAATTATTCTTCTTCGGGAAACAGCTAACCAGACACCAATTTTTTGAGGGTGCAATGTGGACTCTACAAAAAAATGAGGATTTTCACTACTCCACATGCGTGTATTCTGAGAATTCACATAACCGGAAAATGTCAGGTCAAATAAATCATTTATTTCCAATAAATTTTGGGTAAACCATTGAGAGTAATTCCTGCGTCTTTCAAAATCTGCGGCTTGTATTTCTTGGAATACTTGCACACAGGAAATAAATTTAGCTGCTTCTTAAGAATAGTCCTGCATATTCCATAAGATCTTTCCACTTCTTGGGACAGGCGCACTTTGTTGGCGTATTTTGCATTATTTCACGAACGTTTGCAACAAGTTCTTCTGTTCTTACATATGGTCTTCCTGCTCCTTTTTTGTGTTGTATAGAACCTGTTTCCCTAAACACAGCCATGCACGGTTCTTTTCAGGCAATGATAAAAATCCCCAGCAATAAAAGCAACGTTAGGAAAATGTTCGTGAAAATCGTCCATGCACAAACCCGGATTGTATTACCGCTTACCATTTACTCTAACCCCGTTTCGAAAATAAGCTTCAGCCATGAATGTTTTGTGCTGTTCCGTAAAGCCCATTGTGTGAATTGTTCAAGAAATTGGAAAAATGAGCGATGAATCAAATTATTACTTGTAACGACTGTCAAAGATGACGGAATAACTAATTGATTGTTAATTCAGGTAGTTACTGACACCCAACAGGATTAAGCTCTACGGCTAAGCATTACGTCCTTAGATGCAAGGCCCTCTTTGATGAAAATAATTTTTGCTCGCACGGTATGAACCTTATATTCTATAGTTCAGGAGCTACAACAACGTGACAGACGGACTACCGAGCGAGATTAATAAGCTTCTCTAGGGATACATAATTAAAAAAAACGATCATAAGCTGTTGCAAATACTTAACCAGAAACTTGTTACGTCACAGTATTTTCGAAGTTACGTGGAAGCGTGGTTTATGTCTTGTCTATTTCCAGGCGCAGGAGTTCTAAAACGGCATCTCGTAAAGGTGCGGAGGTAAGGATTATGAATGAAAATTCGTAGTGCGGATTTATTTTAAAACAATTATTTTTGGAAACCATTTTATTATCGATGCTACTAGAACTTTAAATATACGGCACCAGTCAAAATACACAAGACCAAGTGTATATTAAGCCAGAGGTTCATGGCATCTTATAGCCTCCATGCTATTTTTGTAAACATGGCATGCTGTTTAATTGTACTACTATACAGGTTGTCTTTAATTAAACATACTAAAGACATGCACTTAATACCTAGCAAATGTAGCACGTAACAATTATCAGCAGCATTTTATGAGGACACATCAACAATAAGCATCAAAGTTAGTTCTATTATACGACAAAATACATTTTGATAAATAAATATGACTTTAGAAGAGTGTGGAAAATGCATATTTTGTCAATTTTATAATAAAATGCATAGTTTTCAGAAATTATTATTTTAAGAGCATATTTTTATGTTTTCGGCATTATCAAAAAATTTAAAACGTTAAAGGTTTAATGTCCAGTTCGGTACTTATTTCAGGGATTTTCCAATCTGAAGATTATAATAATTATATTTACATTTTGGTTATACACAAGGTATTTATTGGGGGTTTCCGGGGTTTGCAGGTATATCGTTAGTGGTTGTTTATTGTCATTTAATAATGCGTTATTATTACATGCTAAACAAATTGTATTTAAATTAAAATAAATTAATTTCAAATGTATAGAAAAAGTGTTTCTAAAAGCACCTCTGCAGTGCAGTTGTATAAGGAGAGATTACCAGGAGTTAGTTTACCTCCAAAACCTGTAATTACCCGGTGGGGAACATGGGCCGCAATATTCTACGAAGAGCATTTTGAAGCCATTAAAGAACTAATTTTGAATTTAGATAATGACGATTCCCAGTGTGTTGTACAAAGTAAAGAGTTGTTAAAAAGTGCAAGTGTAGCTAAAGCTCTTGTTTTTATTAAGGTTAATTTCAGTTTTATACCGGACATAATATCCTCGTTGGAGAGTAGAAATTTAAGTTTAGTATTGTTAAAACTTTTTCCGCTAAATGTAAAGTGTATACGATCTCAGTTGAGACAGATAAAAAAACTAAAAAAAATTTGATGACAGACTTGTCAAGACCACGTGTACTATCTTCGAACATCTGTATAGGGAGCAATCAATACAAATTTTGTTATATTTGTATTGTAGTTTCAGTGTGTGATGCAGTGAATTAGTACCCCCAATATTTACTTTGTCTCAACTGACTTCGTATGAAGTATAACAACATTTCCGGTAAAGTAGGAGGTCAAGTAAGGAACAAATTGGATGTAACTGTAAAAAAGAATGAAGGATTTTAAATTATTAAGTGCAGTAAAAAGCATTTATGAGTGTAAACCATCCAACGAAGTTGTATCTTGGCCTTATATTTTGCTACCTAAGTTGCAGTATTGTCCGATTACATCAGTTGAAAGAAGCTTCTCTTTGTATAAACATATTTTTACTAATAGAAGACGATCCTTTTTGGTTGAAAATTTTGAAAAATATTTGGTAATAAATACCTTTTGTACAATTTTTGGTTAAAAAATTGTTTACTTTTATTTTTCTATGTTTTTTTTTGCATTTTTTAAAAAAATAAACATATTTTTTAGAACCCAATGTGTTTCTTTACCTTATTTTACTATAATAAATTAAGAAATATTGTATACCAGTATGCATATTTGGTAAAAAAAAAATTGCAAATAGTTGCATATTTTAAAGGCAAACAAGGCATATACAGTATGTCTCCGTAAGTTTGCATCATATGGAAAACTTCTTTATTATTCATTTTACGAAAATAAGTTATTCTTCATAAAAAGCTCTGCATGGTCTAAAACCTAAAATACAACCATCAAATATCGAAAATTTCCACTCATATACGAGGTTTGTCAAAAAATGTGAATTTTTCCAAAGAATGTAAATTTTTCCCAAGAGTAAAGTACCTTTATTTTTGACAATATCAAAAATTGTTATTAAAAAAAGTTGATCAGAACTAAAAACCACGTCTAAATATGCAATTATACGCATTTATGTTGAAAAATTATTTTATAATTTATTATTAATTATTTAATTTTATAATTATTTAATTAATTTAATGCGTGGTATTGCATATTTAGACGTGGTTTTTAGTTCTGATCAACTCTTTTTAATAACAATTTTTGATAATGTCAAAAATAAAGGTACTTTACTCTTGGGAAAAATTTACATTCTTAGGAAAAATTCACATTTTTTGACAAACCTCGTATATGACTGGAAAATTTCGATACTTGATGGTTGCATTTTAGGTTTTAGACCATGCAGAGGTTTTTATGAAGAATAACTTTTTTTCGTAAAATGAATAATAAAAAAGTTTTCCATATGATGCAAACTTACAGAGACATACTGTATATGCACATATTTTGGGTGAATTTAAGTGCATACAATCCGCCCTTTAGTTATCACAAACTTAAGTCTACGTTCCAAATTATGGACGTTATATCGAAATTTTATTTTATTATAGGCATAAATAATAAAATTATTAATTATTACAAATTATTTTATTGAATAACACCAAACTATGTAGCATGCTTCTCTCATTCATTCTTAACCTCACGTAATTTACCACTTACAACCCTCTCACGACATTGATTATCGCCTATTAATTGCACAGACGAATTATTCTCCATCGGTTTGATTCTCCTAGCAGAGTCCAAATGACAGGGGATAATACAATGTCGCATAATCCTTTTCTAAGGTTCGCGTTAAATATTAATTTAAGATGGGCCCTTTGGACACAGTTGTTAACATGACCCGAGAATCTTAGATCGGTGTCCATCATCAGCACCAGATTTATGCTGTGGTACATGTATTTAGAACAGCATTGTTTAGGCTGATTTATAAAATATGTTCATTTTGGCTCTGAAATTGTGGCCGGCCAAACAGCATAACCTGCGACTTGGCGGGATTTATTCTGGCTGATGTCCTCTGAAGAACATTAAATCATGGATAGTCAGCGTAAAAGTGCACAGCGGAGTACCTCAAATATATTATACGTTGTGATGTATAAAGGGAAAAAAATAGTTGTCCAAGAATTGAACCTGGCGGTACGCTACACGTCACAAATACAGAATTTGATATCCTACCATTAACCTTTACCATCTGACCCCTTCCAGTAATATATACCTTGGTAAGGAAGGAGCAGTGAATCATGGTTAAACCTTAAATAGTGAAGTATGCCCAACAGAATATCGCTACGAAGTTAGTCAGTTGGAATGATGCTGCCAACTCAAATTAGTGGATGGAAACCTACCGTGCGAGCAAAAATTACTTGCATCAAAGAGGGCTTGGATTAAAAAACGTGGGGCTTGGTTTAGATCACAATGATATGGGGACGATATAATATCTAACCAAATCTAGATTAAAATTTTGTCAAATTCATATTATGACATGATATGCCAAACTAATGAGTAATAAAATAAGTAGACAAATACAAATTTATTTTTGTTGTTTACAAAATTAACAAAGTAAGAATATACAGAAAGAAAAAGAAAAATAATTACATAAATTGCTGAACCGCCATGCTCCAAGCATAAATTCACACGTCTCTTCATATTTTCGAAAGTGTTGACCAGCATCTCTGGAGAAATGTTACCACATTCTTGGATAATCCTTTCGTAATTGTTCTAAATTTGCAACTGGTATTTTAAAAATAGCGTTCTTTAAATGAGGAATAACGAAGTAATCCATAACCGTTAAACAAGGTGATCCAGGTGGGAATTCAATGTCTGATCGAAAACTGATCAATCTGTCATCGAAAAAATTGCATAAGTAGTTAATAGTTTCGGCAGATGTATGGGCGGTTGCACCGTCCTGTTGAAAATATCCAAAACGTAGTTCGTCGTCAAGTAATTGCTCCACAAATGGATTCAAAATATTGTCTCTATACCGCTGTGCTGTAACTGTGTCATGGAAAAAAATAGGACCAACAATTCTTCTTCGGGAAACTGCTAACCGGACACCAATTTTTTGAGGGTGCAATGTGGACTCTACAACAAAATGGGGATTTTCACTACTCCACATGCGTGTATTCTGAGAATTCACATAACCGGAGAGGTGACACCCAACAGGTATTAAGCTCTACGCCTAAGCATTACGTCCTTAGATGCAAGGCCCTCTTTCATGCAAATAATTTTGGCTCGCACGGTATAAAAACCAAATTCCCATTCCTTCAGAGATATTATAGTGTGCCATTTATAAGCCTATTAAGCAATATACTTTTTTAAAAGTCCTGTGGTGCTAACACCCGACTTCCTGCTTCAGTATTAACACAATCTTGCATTTTTTTCATTGGATACTTACACAAAATGCGTAAAACAAAATAATGACTAAAATAAATCCTTAATAATTTAAAAACTAATTCGTCATGGGGATATTCGAACTGATGTCATTCGCCAACAAGTCATTATTAAAAATTTCTAACCAACCCCTATATTTAAACCAGAAATTAAGTTTTTTTTTGCAAAATCTATACCTCAGAAGCCAGTTTTGTAACTAGGAATGGCGTATACCCCGCGTGCATGGTTATGTTGTGTTACTAGAAAACTTTATAAGTTAAACATTTACAATTTTCTTAACATCTCTGCCCGCCCCTTTCCCTTGGTTTTTTTTTGTCGATAATCTATTAATAATTGAAGAAAATAGTATTACAATGATTAACAGCTTTTTCCATCATTTTTGTTAGCAAAGATATTTCAAAAATTGATTTATATAAATTATTTATTTGAGACAGTCTACAGTGTTTTACGAGAATTGAAATAACTTTTTGAATTTCATTGCCATGCTCCGGTTTATCCAGTAAATTTGCTATCTATCTATAGGACGATATGAGATATCCTGTGCGAGCAAAAATTATTTGCATCAAAGACGGCCTTGCAGCTAAGGACGTAATGCTTAGCCGTAGAGCTTAATACCTGTTGGGTGTCAGTAACTACCTGAATTAACAATCAATCAGTTATTCCGTCATCTTTGACAGTCGTTACAAGTAATTTGATCCATCCCTAATTTTTCCAATTTCTTGAACAATTCACACAATGGACTTTACGGAACAGCACAAAATATGCATGGTTGAAGCGTACTTTCGAAACGGAGTTAGAGTAAATGGTGACAATACAATCCGCGTTTGTGCATGGACGATTTTCAGGAACATTTTCCTAACGTTGGGGATTTTTATCATTGCCTGAAAAGAACCGTGGCTGTGTTTAGGGAAACAGGTTCTATACAACACAAAAAAGGAGCACAAAGACCATCTGTAAGAACAGAAGAACTTCTTGCAAACGTTCGTGAAATAATGCAAAATACGCCAACAAATTGTATAAGACGCCTGTCCCACGAAGTGGGAAGATCTTATTGGAGTACTCCAAGAAATACAAGCCGCAAATTTTGAAAGACGCAGGAATTACTCTCAATGGTTTACCCAAAATTTATTGGAAAGAAATGATTTATTAGACCTGACATTTTTTTCGGATGAAGCCTGGTTCCACTTCTCCGGGTATGGGAATTCTCAGAATACACGCATGTGGAGTAGTGAAAATCCCCATTTTTTTGTAGAGTTCACATTGCACCCTCAAAAAATTGGTGTCTGGTTAGCTGTTTCCCGAAGAAGAATTGTTGGTCCTATTTTTTTCCATGACACAGTTACAGCACAGCGGTATAGAGACAATATTTTGAATCCATTTGTGGAGCAATTACTTGACGACCAACTACGTTTTGGATATTTTCAACAGGACGCGGACGGTGCAATCGCCCATTCCTCGCGAGTTCCACAATAAAACCCTGTGAAAATACATACTAATTTTTACTCTCAAATAATACGCTGTTCCCAAGACGCACCCCTTTTGGGTTTTAGTTTATATTTACTCAATTTGTACCTATTGGAAATTTACCAGTACTATGGCGGCGCATTATGCCCGTTTCAAGAAAAGCTGTTGGCTGGCAGTCAATCCAAACTTTAACTTAGCACTCAGCACAGCAGGTATATTATTCGAAATATTCCACACTGCCCTTAAATATAAAAAAAAAATAAGTGCCTTTCTTTGCCCCCCTCCCCTCTTTCCGGCGCCACTGGACTTAATTTACACGGAAAATGTTGATTAACGACATTCATATATAAATAAATAGAGAAAATGTGTACAAGTAAAATGTATGTAGGTACCTACCCTACATATGCTACATAATATAATCCTATTAACAAGTCTATGAGTAAAATAACAAATAAATATCTGCCCACAAGAGCTATTTTTGCCAGGTAATTGATCTTGACGTCAAAAATAACCCCGAAGTTTAAAAAACTGTGCCAAGGCTATCAAAAAAAATTAGAAAACTTTTTTTTTGCATAATAAACAGGGAAAAGATATGGTAATATTCCCACATTGGTTTTATACCCTATTTTTTGTTTGTAAAAATGTAAGTTATGTACCTAATGTTAGGCTCCATAATCCAAACGTTTTGTAACTAAAATACACAAATAAGAATTATCCCGGAAATTATCTATGCGAAAAAAAATTAACTTTTAAATATACAGTGTGACCAGTAAAGTCCGCATCATATGGGATTTTTTTTTATTAATAACTTTATTCAAAATTTGACTTTGGCACCAAGTTCTGCTTCGATCGAGATATAAATTAAGCAAAAAAATAGTAGTCACGTGATTCGCATTAAGTATCTGTCAAATTTTAATTTTTTCCCAAAAATAATTCAAAAGCGGGGTTATTTCTGAAAATATCGAAAAAAGTTATAAGAAAGTTTTTTTAAATGCAGTTTCTAGCCCATATGCAAAATTTAAGCTGCATAAGATAATTTTGATTTTTTACCCACCACTAAAATTTATTTTCCACTTAATGAACACTTTACTGATTGATGACACTGTCTTGTTTTTTGTCTTAATATTAAGGTGTATTACTTTTAGACACAAACTACGTTTTCAAAAATACTTATTTTATTAAGTTACCTTATACAGGGTCAAAAACAAATAAACTTTGCATCACATGCGACCAAATTTTAATAGCCCAATTTTGATTTTGTAGAAAAACACACATTTAATATGGCGCTACTTTAAAGCATTGTCAAAATTAAGAAGTTTTATGTAGGTTGCATTGAGTCTTATTTTGCAAAAGTGGTGCAGTTTACAAAATATGGGTAAAAAATCAAAATTATTTTATGCAGCTAAAATTTGCATGTGGGTTAGAAACTGCATTTAAAAAAAAATTTCTTATAACTTTTTTCGATATTTTCAGAAATAACCCCACTTTTGAATTATATTTTGGAAGTCTTTCAAATCGGAATCGCTGCAAAAACATGCTTCACTACTTAACTAAGAGCTATGCGAAGGATGGTTTCTCTAAAATTATATTTTGAGGTGCCCCAAGAATTTTTAAAATAAAAAAAATCGATGATCATGAAAAAAAATATTAGTTTTTCAAAACGGAATAGCTGCAAAAACCTGCTTCACTACTTAACTAAGTGCTATGCGAAAGATAATTTTTCTAACATTAAATTTCGAGGTGCCCCAAGCCTTTTTAAATTAGAAAATTTTCGCGAAAATTGAACACCCATTTTTTTATGCAACTAATGCTTATTGTAATAAATTATCAGTTCTGTTTTAGTTTGTATACTTTTTTTGTGCCAAAGAGCTTGTTTTCTATTTCTTCTTGATTATTTTATTAAAGGAATATACTAATAAAAAATCATATATTTTTTTAATATAACACTTTAATATTATGTTAAATAATTACACCTAAACAATTCACCTTTATTGAACTTATTTTAATATTCTTGTCAGTCAATATACCTCCCAACTTGGCTGTGTGTTCTCTGCTCCCAACTTCATAAATTTTTTAAATAAAATTAAGATAGGAAAAACCCAAACCTTTGATCTGTTCTTAGGACTAAATTGTTTGTCATCCTAGAATAAATTATACAAAATATTAGGAAAACCCATCATTTATACCACCCTTTACAATAAAATTTCTTTTGTTATTATACAGGCATCTATATATAGCGTATCTTTAAAATTAAATGTACATTACCTGACGAAGCTGCAGTGCAGTGAAACATGTCGTATTGTCAATAAAAAGTGGAAACTTAAGTGTTTTACTTACAGTAATAAAACAATATTAAATATAACACCTTTGGGGCTCCTCGAAATATAATGTTATAAAAATTATCTTTCTCATAGCACTTAGTTAAGTAGTGAAGCAGGTTTTTGCAACTATTCCGTTTTGAAAAACTAATATGTTTTTTTTCATGATCATCGATTTTTTTTTATTTTAAAAATTCTTGGGGCACCTCAAAACATAATTTTAGGGAAACCATCTTTCGCATAGCTCTTAGTTAAGTAGTAAAGCATGTTTTTGCAGCTATTCCGATTTGAAAAACGATTTTTTTTTCGACACGTATAACTTCACTCCACCCTACTGGTCACACTGTATATATGTCGTAGGCTAATATAGTGAAATCCGTCATTTCATGAAAAGCCTAGTCCTATCATGCTGCACTTTAAAAGGTATATTGGTAACTGGTTTGTTCGTTGTTCCCCAGAGCATTTTTTTAAATTTAATTTAAATTTTATTTTTATAAAATAATATTAGTTGAAAAAATTGAAAAAAATGCTCTGGGGAACAACGAACAATCCAGTTGCAATATACCTTTTAGCCACGCTTTATGATATGACTAGGCTTTTCATGAAATGACGGATTTCACTATCAGCCTACGACATATACACTTACTAACAAAAATATTGCATAAAAGTTTTTTTTTAATTTCTTTTCCTTTAAAACATTAGCCTCCATTTACGTTAATTTAAATCAAAGCACAACAAAGATTTTTTCTTCCCCCCCTTGTTCGCGAAGCGTTTCTTTAACAACTAAGCTCAGCAAAGATATTTACTTTGCTGAGCTGTTTAAAAGAAGCAAATGAAAAGTATCTATTATGTAGTTTATTTATTCGATATAGAGTGTTTTACGTATGTTTATGGTCAAATACATTGCACAAGACATTTAGTAATAAAAAAATACATAACGTTTCGAAGAAAAATATATAAACAAAAATATTGCATGAAAGTTTTTTTTTAATTTCTTTTCCTTTAAAACATTAGCCTCCATTTACGTTAATTTAAATCAAAGCACAACAAAGATTTTTTCTTCCCCCCCTTGTTCGCGAAGCGTTTCTTTAACAACTAAGCTCAGCAAAGATATTTACTTTGCTGAGCTGTTTAAAAGAAGCAAATGAAAAGTATCTATTATGTAGTTTATTTATTCGATATAGAGTGTTTTACGTATGTTTATGGTCAAATACATTACACAAGACATTTAGTAATAAAAAAATACATAACGTTTCGAAGAAAAATAAATAAACATTAAAAAAAAAACATATATTATGCAATATTTTTATCTGTCAGTATATATTAAAACATCATGTTACAGGAACCCCCCATTTTAAAAGTAATACAAGAGTTAGAGGATTTTTTTGTTCAACATGTTTTTTTAATTGCAAGTTTTCATTTTTCATACTAAAGCTAATTTTAGTTTTTTAAAAGCAATATCTTCTTGGTTACGTATTTATTTATTCCTAATAAAAATATATTAAATTTTTAAAGTATCCTTTCAAAATTAACGTCATCTTTATACGACAGACAACGAACATCAATGCATCTTGTTTTTATCATTTTTCGTACAAAACCCAAAAAGTATAAAATAAATATATTATAAACTTTTTTAAAAATATACTTTGTCAATATTAACTGTGTTATCAAATTTTTACAAAATTTTTAAATGTAATAAAATTATTTTTCTAGAAGTGTTAAGTAGATGTCCCCAAGACAGTAAATTTTCTGGCAACAAAATCCGTGAGTCAACAGTGCAGCCGTCGTGACGCCGTCTCCACGACCCCCCTCTCCTCCTCCTCCCCCCCGCGGTCTCGCGTCTGCAGGCCGCGGCATCCAGCCAACATAATCATCTTTCAAAAACCGTGTTGCCAGGTGTACACCGTATTGCTTTCCTGTGTTTAAACTTAAACCAGGTGTGCAAAAAGGAATTGGAAAAAACGAAAATTTTATTAACGTGATGTAAGTGCGCTTAAAACCATGTTAGCTCTGCAAGAGGTTAGAGCATTGTAAGTGAACTAGGTGACGCAAGAAACATTTAAATTTTTGTTGGTTTTTTGTTGGTTGATTATTTAAGATAAATAAAGATTTTTGCAAATATACCTAAGTACAGTGATATTATGGTACACATATAAAAAGAAACTTTTCTCATTATAAGTAAATAGGAAACTCTAAAAAAATTTACATTCCTAATCTTTGATATTGTATAGGATAATACCCTTAGAGCAATCTAGCAATACTATATAGTGATATGGGTAAATATCATGAAAATGAGACATTCCATGTCTTTTGCTCTAAAAAAATAGAAAAATAGATTTTTGAGTAAAATTGCAATAATAAATCGTTCTTAAAATATATTCTATTCTATAATACTACAAAACAATTTTCTTGCATTATCTTATTTTGTAATAATAAATAAAAATATGGTAAAAATATCAGTCCCGTGGCAGGTCTCTGTACAAAGTTACGTTGTAAATTATTTAAAATCTCTACTCATGGATGTTATTTTAACTTTATTTTAAACACATCAATAAATTAATTAGGCATTACACATATTCTACCTACCGGATTCAAAATAAATTATTTTGTTTTCCCATATTACCATATAAAATTCCGTCTCATAAAAAATAATCAGTCCCGTGCTCTATACCACGCAAGCTCGAAATAAATAGTGGGAAATTTTTAGGAACTGGTTCATCATGTATATCAAATGTAGCGTCCCGCCATTTCGCTCTTAACCGTCTCAGTGTTAAAGTTAGTTTAACAGTTTATGTGTTCTGTGCAGATTTTGTGTGTTTGGATCGTTTGTAACCGACCAGTAGCCAATCCCGTGGTAAGAAAAATATGATTGTTTCTTTAGTAATTATTATTTTTTATTTTTGTATAAATTATTGTTACACTATACTTGTTTGGAAATTACACAGTATGGCAAGATATTTAATTCATAGGATGTTTTATCAAATTAAATGTGTAAAATAGTCAGGCCCGTGCCAGTCAGGCCCGTGCCAGTTCAGCAACACGAGACTGAGAAAGTTACACGGGACTTACCAAATAATACGTAATTTTAATAAAACATTAGTTTTTACGTTTTTAGGTACTTTGGAATAAGATGGCAAGGCCGTGCGTAAGTGAGGAAGAAAGAAAACGGCGTAAACGAGAAAAGGAGCGAGAACGTAGAAGAAAGATACGCAATGATCCAATTAAAAAAAACATAACAACGAGCTTGTGCATACCATAAGAAGTTAAGTTTTATTTCAGTTTTTTGCATCATAAGCATAGAAACGTTTTTTTAATTTATATTTTTGTAATAAATCACCAGTTTCTTTGAATTTATTTTTGTTTTAATCAGTCCCGTGGTAACACGTCAGTCCCGTGCAGACAATCTCCAAAAAGCTCAAAAACTTTATAAATGTCGTAAAGTATGAATTTTGACAAATATTAGGTACCTATTAACCATAGTTTATAATTTTACCGTAGTATAATTGTGATGTTACATTAATTTTTTGTGGCCGAAATCTACTTTGGAATTACTCACTTTCGTGATATTTACCCATATATGATCTTCAGACGTTATCAATGAACTATACAACCTTTTTACAAACAAAAAACTTTTTTAAAATAAGGTAAAATAACCGTTTGGTTGGTGGTTTTGGTACGATCCTTAAATTTTATATTAAGACAGGACAACTAGAAGATTCCGAAAAAAGATGTGACCTGCGCGACAAATATGTTAAGACTTTTGCCGATCGCTACGAACCCCCACCAATGTCTTGTGGATTATAGGTTCCAACGGATACAATTCGTTTTTGGGTACGCTGTTCTGCTTCCTTAATTGTAAAGAAAGCGCTTTACTGGAAACAAAATGCGCCGCATTCAGAAGATAGAATTTATTTCTTAACAAAATTGCTGTATTAAAGGTAGTTCATTATTCAACAAGACTGTGCTGCTAATGGAACTGATTACTACCTATAGAAACACTGTTCTAGCAAATCTGGAATTGATATAACACTAAAGCGGGTTTCATACACTAGCAATTTATTTATTATGGGTTTATTCAAGATAAATTTAATATTAATACATATTACTTGTAATTTTACATTCTTACACTCTTTAGTTCTTTTTCTGCAACTAAACATCCAGTAAAGCCACATCAGAATTTGTAAAATTAATATACGTAACCTCATTTTACGTATGTAGATAAAATAGGTAATTTACAATGTTCAGTAAACTCAGAATTTGAACGGTATTTTCACAAACAGTTTTTTTCAACGTAAACTTGCACGAAACTTAAAATAAAATGCGAAATAGGTTCTTTTGTCTAAAATTTACAAAAACGTCTATCTACTCCCACGCATTGTTATACCCTGATGACTAGGGTAATCTGCATATTAGAGGGGGAGACCCAATTTTGTGATAGTCGCCTAATTTGAGATAGCTCCGCATATTAACGTATATGTAACGCCATCTAACAAAAGTGGCATAAACTTACTCAAATAAACTAGACTGCAGTGGTAAAGAGTTCGTTTAGCGCGTCAGTTCGTTTATTTTTGCGCAGGTACGTTTTTCTTCCGATTTGAGTCGAAAGTTTTTTTGATAGTGTAAATAAACCGGCATTTGCAGTCAACGTAAGTGGAAATAAAATATTTTATGTGTCGAAGTAGTTAGTTTAGGTGTTGCCTAATGATGTCTTATTAAAATTTGGCTGTATTATTTCATAACTAACCTAAAATATTGTTGTCAATTTTTATAACGAGAATTCCTAATTTGAGATACTAAATGGTGCTGTATTTAATCTCAAATTAGGCACCGAATACAATATTTTGATATTTTATTACAGATGCCTAAAAAACACAAGAAATGGGACCCTCACGCTATGGTGAAAGCTGTGCGTAATAAAGAGATGTGATATCTAAAAGCCTCAAAAGTTTTTGGTGTAGTGTCTCAAATTAGGCAGCCTTTTATTTTATGGAAAAATTTACAAAAACAAACTTTAAGTTCAATAACTTCTCTAGAAAGCGATTTTTAATGTTGATTCTTTGTTGCGATGTTTTTTTAATACACCAAGCAAGCGATTTTGTACAATAATAATAAAAATTTATTCAATGATGAATTTTATTTCGGATTTACAAAAAAAGTGTCTCAAATTTGGGTCCCTTCCGTACGGAATCTGTAAAATCATAGGTATTATTAAGTAATTTAAAAAAATATATTTTAGCTGTTGATGACAGCAATGGACTTTTTCTAAATATTTCACCGTGCATAAAAACAATTTTAATCACCCTGTACACAACTTAAACAGATGGCAACGCAGGAATCACTTAGACCGCTGCTGTTCCTGCCGTTGAGCTTGCACACGTGCCTAAATCTAAGTTTAGATCGGGGCTCCTCACCAAGTTTTTTCTACAGATTTATAGGTTGTGGTAAGCATGCGATGCCCATGGATTTTGTTTTGCTTTTCTTTCGATTTTCGATGCTTCGGCAGTTGCAGGAGCCAATTATACTGCTTAACTGGCTCCCCTGGTAATTAGGCGTTAAAATGTTTAGACTTCTGTATTTATATTTTCAGTTTTTATGACTGGTCCCCCTACAATATTTTCGGATTGTAAAATGAATCCCCAAATTACAAAAACCATTCGTATTCTGACAAAATAAAAATATTTAATACTTACATCATAAATAAAAGTTTTAAAAAACGTGAAAAATATCTCTCAAAAGGTATTTTTTTTAGTGGTTTGTAAGTGTAAACAAATTTATTAGAAACGCCTATTTGTTTTTAAGGGTTTTTTTATACAAAACTAGCGTGTACCCGGCATGCGTTGCAACCCGCTGGTATAAATACAAACCCGATATATTAGTACCCGGCATGCCACTTTCTGAAATTGCACCCTCTAGTTATACATAAAAACCTTCCTCTTGAATCACTCTATCTATTAAAAAAAAACCGCTTCAAAATCCGTTGCGTAGTTTTAAAGATTTAAGCACATATAGCTGGGGACAGACGCGACAGCGACTTTGTTTTATATAAGTTAAGAAGTACAAAATTAGTTTCTCTGACTTTAAATAATACAGCTAAAATGACATACCACGCAACATTTTTGCAAGAAATTGTTGTTTATCTCTCTATTAACCCCAGCCCTTAAATTTTAAAAATATTATTCCATCCCGTATTATTTCCACCCCTTTACGTTTTTTTTTTAATTTATTAGCTAAAATTGTCTCTTTTAACATTGATAACCACAAACAAACATAAATATCACCATTTTGACACCGTTAAAATTTCCGTCGCAACATTTTACCCCTCCCGTTCATTTCTATTATCAATCTTACGATGGGACCACCTGTTGCTAACCTACTCTACCATTTGCCACGAGAATGATCAAAATAGGTTATTCCGAAAAAAGTTATAGGCTATCAAACATAAAAAAGTACAATACAAGTGAATTTTTTTGTAGTCAATAAATTATAAGATAATAATTGGCGAAGAACCAAATAAATATAATAGCTAATAAGTAGTCGTGTTGCTGGAAAATATACAGTAAATTTTGTCTTGTAATAGAGGGGACCTGGGCTAGTTGCCACACTTTTAGTGGCATGTTCATGTTTCAGATCATTATCGTTTATAAAAATAAATAATAATACGTTTTAAACTTGATGAAATAATCCATACTTTAAGTGAAGTAAAGCAAGTTTTGAAAAGAAGTACCTACATACAAACAATACAAATATCCATATCAGGAAAAATAAAATTGGGTATGTTATGTTGTAACAATAGAAATAAAAGGCAAATCAAGCTTTAAGGTTATAATGGAGCGTTCATGTTGAAGAAACTGATAGAAGAGACAAACTATAACCAAAGAGAAGAAGAGAAACCATTCCATGTAAAATTTTAACCGCGCATAATTTTGGACGACTGACGTCTAAATCTCTTTTTCTCTTCTTAGTATCTACATCGCGGCCTACAGTCTCGCTTTCAGCCATTTACTTGAGATGTCTAGGTTTACTTAGTTCATGGTATAATTTAATATTACTTTAAAATTTAAAGCTTTATCTTTAGAAATAGTAAGAAGATTGTGGAAAGTGTGAAAATAAGACCATATTTTAAGCAAAATTAAAAAAAAAATGCTTTGTAAGTATTCCTTAAGAGGAAGTAACCCCTTTAGCACAATGAAAATTGCCGAACGTTTTGCTGGTCAAACGAAAAGAAAAAATAAAAATTGGTGTTTAGAAAATAAATTCTACTTCAAATACCCCATCCAGAAAAGTAAATGACGATCGAAAATATTCCCAAAATTTTTTTTTTATTTTTAGTAATTTTGTAATATCTTAAACAATTCTTTATTGGTCAAAAGCAAAATGCTTTTCCCGGGTGTAGAATGTTGTACCAAACAATTTTTTTTAAAGCCATTTTTCAATATCGGCCTTACTTTTTTCTCAAAAACGTTGGGCGCGTAAATCCACTTTACACGCTTAAATTCACTTTACGCGCCCAACGTTTTTGAGAAAAAAGTAAGGCCGATATTGAAAAATGGCTTTAAGAAAAATTGATTGGTACAACATTCTACACCCGGGAAAGTCATTTTGCTTTTGACCAATAAAGAATTGTGTAAGATATTACAAAATTACTAAAAATAAAAAAAAATTCTAAAAAAAATTTAGGGAATATTTTCGATCGTCATTTACTTTTCTGGATGGGGTATTTAAAGCAGAATTTATTTTCTAAATAACAATTTTTATTTTTTCTTTTCGTTTGACCAGCAAAACGTTCGGCAATTTTCATTGTGGTAAAGGGGGTTACTGCTCTTAAACAAGATTTTCGGTTTTCTGCAAAAAAAGCTTTTGTTTACCCCTGAATAACACATACGACAAATCTTGAAGTAAACAGAGTATAGAAAAAACTTTTCCTTGGGATCGGTTCTGCATGTCCGATAACCTAAAAATCCATGTTGACATACGTCAACTCTGGACTACTGGAATAACAAGTAAAAAAATATGTAAATTAACAAAAAGTAAGCTTAGGTAAAGAGATATCCAAAAACTATATTTGAAAGAGTTGTTTTTAAAATTAACTTCTAGGCTAATTGGAAACCGCAAAATTTTTGAATTTATAAATTAACTAGCGTGTATCCGGCATGCGTTGCAACCCGCTGGTATAAATACAAACCCGATATATTAGTACCCGGCATGCCACTTTGTGAAATTGCACCCGTGCGAAGCCGGGGCGGGTCGCTAGTTATACATAAAAACCTTCCCTTGAATCACTCTATCTATTAAAAAAACCGCTTCAAAATCCATTGCGTAGTTTTCAAGATTTAAGCATATATAGGTAGGGACGGACGGACAGCGACAGCGACTTTGTTTTATACTATGTTAAGAAGATGCAAAAAATAAATATGCGCTAATTTGACAAAATATCGTTTTATGCTTTCACAAATTTATCAATTAATTTTTTTTTAACTTAATCCTGTTGGTAACTGCTACCAAAAGATGAGTATTTGGCTGCTTTTTAAAGAAAACGAAAAATAAAAGAAATGTTTATGGCGAATGCGTGTTTGCTCTTAAATAGATTTAGTTTTTAAATTTATGTGCCAATAGAAGACGTACTTATTCGCGATTATCGTTGAAAATTGATTCTAAAAAGAAAAATAGTACTTTTAGAGGTATTTTAGCACAAAAATATTCAGAATAAATTGATACAGTGATTAGATACAAACCATTACAACATATATTTTCTATTTTGTTCTGTCAATTGTAAAAAAACTACTAAATTATATTATTTCCATCTAAATACATGGGGGGCTCTACATTAGCCAAGCTACATCAAAGTATAAAATTGTAAAAAAAATGCGTTTTTAAAATTTTTTTAAATAACATCTTGAAAGTTTGCATATGGGCCTAGAAATTTATTCTAAACAACTTTTTCTAATAATTATTTTGGATATTTTGTCACCTAACATCACATTTTGTAAATTCACATTTTTTTTAATTTGCCGCTATACCAGTAGTCACGTGACGCACCTTAAAATCGATTTTTACTTATCGGACATGCAGAACCTATTCCCAGAAAAAGTTTTATCGGTACTCTGATAATAATATTTTTTTCCATATGTTGCGAATTTTTTGCCACCCTGTATATTTTTTGTAATGTTTACTTGTAATGTAGGTATATATGGTGATGGGGACAAAATAAAAAAATTCTGTATCAAGTTTAGTAAAACAAGGAAGAAATATTTTGTAACAGGCGAAAATGTCTTGACTGGTTACTCACCTTGTGGTGGAGATCTGGCGGAAGAGCCAACGCCATATGCTACACATTTTTAGGAACACATGCAACGAAGGAGGTAAGGAAAGATTCAGGGACGTATTTATAAAAAGCCTGACATAAAGTAGGAGTTTAAAATGGTACGCGAAATGAATACCATTTTTCCCCATCACTGTCACCAAATTTTTCAAAACTTATACATGCGATTAACTTCAATCAAGACATGTTAGGTACAATACTCTGTCATGTAACCGACTTTCAGAATTAACTTTCCTTTTCGAAATCGTTATAAATTTATTAGCAGTAAAACACTATATTTCAAGAATTAGTTTCTATTGCAAACAAATTGCAAACCTTTATTAAACAATAATAAACCAATTTTATACTTGTTTAGTTAAACTGGTGATATTTTGTCACAGCCAAATGCATGCAACAATATTTTTTAAATATTTATATTTGCGTTGACGTTGCGCTAATAGCAATAAAGTGTGAACAAAAATTAATTTAGAGTCTCTCAATAAACAACACTTATAATAAATTCGATCGCTTTGTTTTAGAGCAGAGGTTCCCAAACTTTTTTTTCTCATAGACCACTTTAAAAATGTTGCTGGTTCCGGTGGACCCCCTGCAGCTACATTTCTACCATATTCTCAAAACTCGACAAAAAATGTGAAGATTAGATCTAACTATAGAAATTTGCGTTGCGGCTGAGTTCCAACCACGAATTTACAGTTTTCAAAAAACAAGTAAGAATGGATTGGTTAATTAATTAATTGATTGTGCTGTGAGTGGATGTCAAAACAGTAAAGTTGGCCAATCAAAAAAGTGATTACATCTAACTTTACTTTTTTGGCATCTACTCACAGCACAAGAAACCAATCAATTCTCACTTATTTTATTTAGAAAACGCCTGGAGTGGTAAAAATAAAAAGAAAAATAGTATATCTTCTTGTGTTGTATTTATTCAAATATGTAATTATTACACTATTAATTATTATTGTTATCATATTACATTGTAAGGTTTACAATACATTGTATGTAATATGATAAAAGTCGTATAATATAATTAAAAAAACATTAATAACGTAACGTAACTTCTATAAAAACAAAACATTTTTAGTTCTTCACTATCGAAACCAGATACATTTTCGTGGACCCCCGCTTACGAATTGTGAACCCCCATTTTTTTGTCACACCAACGTAGACCCCCGTCGAGTCTCCCGTGGACCACTTTGGGAATCACTGTTTTAGAGTAACCGTTATAAATGTAAGATAAGAGTGGAAAATACCGCACAGCGATGACGGATATGGATACCTACTTACAGCCTATATTACGCGAGGTAGAGCTGAATTTTTTTTAACAATAGTAATTTACGTTACAAGACCGGAAAGTAGTGTTTTTCAGGTCGAGACAAGCATTTCCAGGGCGAGCCGTAGGAGAGTCCTGGAAGCTTGGAGAGACCTGCACAACACTAATTTTCGGTTATGTGACATATAATATTTTTTTTAAGACCGACACTTCGATATACTTACATTAAATTATTTTTTCTAATTTTATCTCGAAACAGATCTATTTCGAACGCGCTAGCGAGTTCGTAATAGATCTATTTCGAACTCCGAATTTTATTATTTAAAGGTTGGCCCTACATGACATGTTTTTTTTCACCGTTTAGCATAGCATTCTAGATAACTAATATTTTTTAGTCCAAATATGCAAAATACTACACGAACCCACGTATGTATGTTTGGTTGCCTAGATCTACAAATCTGTGTGTATTGTTTTAGTTAATTAAAAAACACATATTAAATAATAACTTTATTGACGGAGAACTATTTTGCTTTTGTAGATGCTTCAAGCTATCATTTTCTGCCAAATCCTATCCAAAATTTAATCTACTAACCTTCCAATGTCGATTTTAACTACAACTTTATTTGAATTTTCCATCTTCCCTATACTAAATTGCAATGCCCTGACGTAAAATCACGTCTTTTGAAATTCGAAAAAAAGTAGCAAAATCGCCCGAATTTCCGAACGCTCTGTATATGTACCGAATGTATAAAGATCACACAACGTATTCCGTCCAATTTCAAATCTCATATCGCCAAAATAACTTTAGAATCTCGTGGTGAAAATGGGTGAATAAATCAAAAAATGACATCGCAAAATAATTTTTATTGTCCATAGGCTACTATGATAAAAAATAGTATTACCAACATAACATTTAGACATAAAAATTTACAAAATTTGAAGGATTTATTTTCTTTTGAAATATGTATTTTTTATTGAAAAAACTACAAATTAGAAAAAATAGTATAAAGTACGTGTTATATAAAGCAGTTTTAAGCACTTGTCCCGTTATAAAACTCGCCGCAAGCGGCTCGTTTTTTAACATGGACGCGTGCTATAAAATGATGCTTTATAAAACGTGTACTTTAATATACTATTATTTTATATTATTTTTAAATGCTTAATCTGAATTCATATTGTTAAATTTGCGCACTCGCGAAACAAGTTTGACATAAACAACAAATTAAAAATCAACGAACTGCCACTCGACAATACATCGAAATGTTGTTGTCATAGTAACAAAATCAAGGTAGCTTGTATTATCAAAGAGCGATTGGAAAAACAAAAAACAGGGACCGGAAAAATCTTTTCCGGTCTCTAACGTCAATTTTCCGGTCTTGATCGACAAAACGTTATTTTCTGGCCGAAAAATTGTCCAGAAAGTGTATATTTTCTGGTCGGTTTTAAAAAATAGTAATTTACGTTACAAGTCCGAAAAGTAGTGTTTTTCAGGTCGAGACAAGCAATTCCAGGCCGAGCCGTAGGCGACTCCTGGAAGCTTGGAGACCTGGAAAACACTAATTTTCGGTTGCGTGACGTACAATATTTTTTTAAGACCGAAACTTCGATATACTTACATTAAATTATTTTATATTATTTTTAAATGCGTCGTATGACTTCTCGTAACGGGCTTTTGATTTTACTGGCAATATATCGTAAGTCGCTTTCCTTGCTGCTTCCAAAATTTCTTCTGAAATCTCATTTTTCCGTGTCGGATAATTCAAAATCTGAATTCATATTGTTAAATTTGCGCACTCGCGAAACAAGTTTGACATAAACAACAAATTAAAAATCAACGAACTGTCACTCGACAATACATCGAAATGTTGTTGTCATAGTAACGAAATCAAGGTAGCTTGTATTATCAAAGAGCGATTGGAAAAACAAAAAACAGGGACAGGAAAAATCTTTTCCGGTCTCTAACGTCACTTTTAATTGTCCAGAAAGTGTATATTTTCTGGTCGGTTTTAAAAAAAATAAATTTTTGATGTTCAAGTATATTATAGTTCATATACGCGACTGGCGTATATCATCCGCTCTCTCTAATTTTTTGTGGAAATGATCTGAAAATCGTCCCATACATTTTGGAACGGTATAAAATGCTCGAAGCATAATTTTTTTAACAACTCTACCATGTTGTGACCTTTAGCTACCACACTACTAGAGTAGGTAACGTTCAGATCGCTTATATCTTTGGATTTTTGTCTTTGGGTGTTTGAAAACAAAATTGTAAGTGAAAACAGGAAATTTATCATGTTCTCCGATGAATCGACATTTTCAACAAACGGGAAAGTGTCTTCTGCGCATATTAGATACTGGAGCGAAAATAATCCCCGTTTTAGAATTCCTGCAAGAAGACAATATTACAAAAAAGTAAATGTCTGGTGTGCGATTTCTTATTATGGCATTATTGGCACATACTTTTTCGAAAACACGTGTAACCGTAGGAGTTACCTTGAAATGTTGGAAACATTTCTTTCTGACAACCTAGAAGAATTGCCACTCCAATTTAGGAACGAAATCTACTTTCAACAAGATGGATGCCCTGCGCATTTCGCAATTGAAGTGAGGGAATGGCTTAATAATACATTTGGCCACAGATGGATTGGTCGGAATGGTCCGGTTCTGTGGCCCCCAAGAAGTCCCGATTTAACTATTTTCGATGCTTATCTTCGGGGGCGCCTCAAACAATTAGTGTACTCCCGTCCAATTGAGAACGACTTACAGGTTCTAAAACATCGAATTGTTGAAGCTGTTTAAACAATTTCCATTGAAGAAATTCGAAGAAGTTTTGACCACATTCGTTTACAGCTGGAAAAATGTGTTGAATATGGAGGGGGAGTGTTTGAAGAGCAAATTATGAAATTATTATTTGTTCTTATTTTAAGATTTTTTGTGTTATTTCCGGGGTCATTATTTCATTTGTGAAATTAAAAATACATATTTCTTTTTAAAACTTTTTGATACCCCTCTGTCATTGATAATGTATGTATTTTGACCGCTAATGCTGCTATTCAAAAAAAAATCTTTTACCTCTAAAAATTAAAAAACCTAAAAAAATCAAAGATTTATTTTAAATCTCGGATTTAAATTACGAACGTTATTCTAAATAAGGTTTCTAATTGGCATTTTGGTCAAAAATGAAAAATAAAGGTAGTTTACTCTTGAAGAAAAAATCATGTTTTTGAAGTTTTTGCGAACCCTGTATAAAAAATCAAAATTTTCTCTTCGTGGATTGCATTTTTTTTACAAGCACAACTTTTTATCAAGAACTACTTTTTCCCGAAAAATGAAATTTCTCATCCATTTGTGCTATTGTAGACCCTATCCGCGGACAGGAAAAAACTATTGTTATGGTTTTTAGTCCGTATGATATGAAATGACTCGTTCAAATGCTACAAACTTGAACTCAAAGTTAAACCTGTTCCAAGTTTTAACACATGGATCACGAAAATGGATCTTTATTTAATAAGCCCAAACAAACTCTTCGGGGCTTTAGCACTTTTAGGATCATATTCATACTTGCACTAGGCTATACCAACTTTTTGTCTTTCTAGTTCTAAAATAGGTACATTGCTAAAATATTTAGTGTTAATTTTAAGACAACCCATACAGTGTATCTACACATTGTTTCAATTGGACATTGTCCTTGTATCACAATCATTTATCCAGGTTTATTGTAATGCTTTTGACGTCATTTCAGGTTTAAACACATACAGGTGCGTATCCAGGATATGTTTAAGGTAGACAAAATTTCGTCGTTCCCTATCAAGTAGTTTTTAGGTTAACAGACCGACCGACGGGATCCAGGGACCCAAAAAAGTTGACATCTAATATTATATCAAAAAATTTTTTTCGCGTTTTGAAAATATGTACCTAATACCAAAAATATAGATTCATCATCGTTGTTAAAAAATATTTTTATTTTATTACAAATACCGTTTACAGAAGCAGTAGAAGTTATTGAAATACGTGAAGAAAGTCTGTCAAAAAATATTATTTCCAATATAAACCTTTATAACCCCTTTTCATCCCTTTGGGGGAAGCATTAGAAATATGGACAAAAATATTTTTCCAATAAAACCTTTTATACATTTTCACTTACTTACTTTAACAGAGTAAGCATAGTACCAGCTTTTAGCAATATAGCTTAAAATTATAGATAGTTATAGGTACCCCTCCCCCCCAAAATAGGCTACACCCATTTTTTCAAACTCTAAGTAAATTTTGAAAAAAATGACGAAACATATTATTATTTTATTAAAGCTTATATACTATTACCAATTTTTAGACCACCAGTTTTAATTTCTAAGATACAGAAATGCCTAGGGGGCGGGAGGGGGGGACATGACGTAAATGGTTTTTAAAAGTGACTACAACAATAACAAAAAATGTTACTCCAAAACAAAAGCATATATTAATTTGGCAAGAGAGAACTTACAAATAAAACTCTGAATAACATAATATTATACAAAACGTAACTTCTATGTACAGGCTGTCTCGCGGTGATCTTCCATTAGAATATTTCGGAAAGTAATGTAGGTAATTTGAACCCTCCAAATTTGAATAATAGGGTTTTTGTAGACTCCCTCTTTAAATGAAATACCAGCGACCATATTATACGACCGTTTATACCAAAAAATGTCTGAAACTTCCTTATTTTAAATGGAGCACCCTGTATAATATTTTTGAAGTGAAAACTTCTTTAGGCGCGTTTAGCACTTTTTGTGGGCACTGAATTAAACTGGGCCGTCACGCGTTACGCTCGGCTGTGTTACGCTCGAATTCGACTCCTATATTCAATCCGAACTGACCCGAATGAACGTTATATGAAAGAGCATGCCGCATCAGTCGCCATTCAGTATCGACGTGGAAACAGTGTGAGTTGTTTGTGTGTTTAAGATCACAAGATAGACACTTGTTGCGTCTCAGGTATGTTCTGGCATTTTTTTGAAGTGAAAACTTCTTTAGGCGCGTTTAGGACTTTTTGTGGGCACTGAATTAAACTGAGCAGTCACGCGTACACCCGTCACGCGTAACGCTCAGCTGTGTTACGCTCGAATTCGACTCCTATATGCCGCATCAGTCGCATTCAGTATCGACGTGGAAACCGTGTGCGTTGTTTGTGTGTTTAAGATCACAAGATAGACACTTGTTGCGTCTCAGGTATGTTCTGGCATTTTTTTCAAGGGTTGTTCAATTTTAGGAAATATATTTATTCGATATTATTAATTTCACCTTGTTGAAGTTTTCACTTGTGTCGTGTGGTCTTAAGCACACACAATTTTTTTTGTGTTCTTTTCATCAATTCCATTAACTCTAACAGTTTAAAAAAATAGTTTTTCTCAAATTTTGACTACTTACAGGGTGTCGCCTAAAATGGAAAATATTCTCAAAGATAACAGAGGGAAACTCGAACTTTCCGTTTCGAAATTAGATATTATTGTGCTCCATAACAAAATATCGGAAAATGGAATTTTAGATACAGGGAAGTGGAAAAGTAATTAATAAAGTTTTTATCTTTATTAACAAATTAAAAAAATCAATTGCAATTGTCCCCATTATGGTCTCTAGCTGCTGATCACAAAACGCTGTTAATCTAAATAGGACCATTTTACAGCAATTCATTATACAGGGTGTTTCATTAAGGGTGGCCACCGGCCATATCTCGGAAAATACTAAACATAGAAACTTGGGAAAAAAAAATTATAATTAAAGCGGTGATGAGAAAATTCTGGAAATTACTTTTAAGTTCCTCATTTCGCCGCAAGGGGGCACAATTGAAAATAATTTTTTTTAATTTTAAATTTCTCCGAAAATTCCCATTAAGGTATAACTCTGATTAGGTACATCATTGGAAAGCTTAGACAATTCTACATCATTTTGGTTTAAGGTTCGTTGGCGTACCGACCTTGATAAGAGTGATGGGAAGCTATTGAATGTGTAAACATTAAAATCGCTGTAACTTCTAAACGACTTATCCGATTTTACTAACTTTAAGCTTGTTTGGAAAGGAAAGGTAAGTATTTTCAATCGCCGTATCCAACAGTACACGATAGTGTTTAATAAAATTGCTAGAGGGCGCAATTTGTAATAATAACAGTTTTTTCGATTTTACCCCGAAAATTCAAATTAACAGTGGGAGAAGCTATTGAAAGTGTAACCATTAAAATCGCTGTAACTTCTAAACGACTTATCCGATGTTACTAAATTTAACCTTGTTTGGAAGTACCTTTAATTGTCGTATCCAATGGTACAAGATAGTTTCTAATAAAATTGCTAGAGGGCGCAATTTGTATTAAAAATTATTGTTTTGGCAATAACTCTGAAACGAACAAAGATATCGAACTGCGGTCTTCACATCTTTTCTTGCAAATTTCATCTACTTTTCGACTATGATGTCATAGTTATGCCGTATGATTTAAATTTTCGGGATAAAGTCGAAAAAACTGGTATTATTACAAATGGCGCCCTCTAGCAATTTTATTTAACACTATCGTGACTGGTGAATATGGCAATTGAAAATACTTACCTTTCCCCTCCAAACAAGCTTAAATTTAGTAAAATCGGATAAGTCGTTTAGAAGTTACAGCGATTTTAATGTTTTCAATAGCTTTTCCCACTCTTATCAGGGTCGGTACGCCAATGAGCCTTAAACCAAAATGAAGCAGAATTGTCTAAGCTTTCCAATGATGTAATCAGAGTTATACCTTAATATGGGAATATTCGGAGAAATTCAGAATTAAAAAAAAAATTTTAATTGTGCCCTCTTGCGGCGAAATGAGGAACTTAAGAGTAATTTCCAGAATTTTCTCATGACCGCTTTAATCATAATTTTTTTTCCCAAGTTTCTTTGCCTAGTAGTTTCCGAGATACCCTTAATGAAACACCCTGTATAGACGATAATTTTTGTCGGGATTTCATCAACTAATCAATTTTTAAAACGTCTGGCTCGTGAAACAACAAGATTTTTCGGTTTGCTATAAAATTGTGAAAAAAAATCTAAAAACCTGGAATGAAAACTTAAAAGGAAACAAGCTCGTCTTCACAAGCCCTGAATCCTTCACTGTACACATATGATAGCTCAGGCCTCTTTCTACTCGGATTATAATTTGGGGTGCACGCACTCACTCGGGGAGATAATTAATTATCCGCCTGACAATCTAAAAAGAAGGGTGGAAGATAAATCTGCAAATTCTTTTACATATTTAGTCAGTTTTCGCAGATCCGCGTATCGTGTTTATCGATTAAAGGAATCTCTAAAGGATATTGGGAAAGGGATTTCATCGTGAAACAAACAATATCGATACCGGCTTAGAAGAGCTTGAGTAATTTGGAACTGGTATGAAAAATAAAATAAAAATATTTTTAAAAAATTGGATTTAATCCGTAATCTAGAACACTATACCGGGTGTCCACGGAAGGTGGTTCGCCCCTCTAACTTTTTTGTTTTTTAAGATAATGGAATAAAATTTGGGGGATTTTTATACGACATAAAACTGCATTTTTTGACAGGTGACTCAACATTATAGAACTTCCGGTTTAAGCGGAAGTGACATAAACTTTTAATTTTTAAATGGGAAACCTGGTATATTTTTCCTTTCTTTGACTCCATATGACATTCTAAATACAACGATGTGTCACTTTTTGTCACCAAGAAAATATTTTTTTTCAAATTTATTGTTTAATCTAGAGGGCTATGAATACCTTAAAATCATTTATTTCGGTTCTTTAATCTTGGAAAAAATACAATTTTACTATTTTTGGTCCAATGCCATGCGCTATGTAAAATTTAATCTTTAAAGTTGTATAACTCATTTTTTTTAAACGGCAACATGGTGTCTCGTCGGGTTAAGAAAGAAGAGGATTTTATTACGATTATTTTGATACCATACACTATTAGGTTTTAGAAAAGCTGCCATTAAAAAACTTTAAAAAGTTAACAAACTTTCCTAAAATGAAGCATCTTTTGAGAATAAATTTAGATTTAAAAGCATCAAGCAGTGTTGCCAACCTTTAAAAATCAAATTTCCCATGAGAAGGATGAAAATTTCCCTTTTTCTTAAGAAAAATCCCACGAATGGTCAAACGTTTCCAAATAATAAATATTAGCGTAAATTATAAAAAAAAATGTCACCTCTAGTAATAGGGTAAATCCCCAAATGCAAATTCCTAAAGTAACGGCAACTTTAATTGGTAGAACGATAGCAAAATATCCTTTAGGGTGAGATTACAGCTCTACATTGGACGTCTGCAGCTGCAAGTAGCAGTTTGCAGACGCAAATTACAAAATTGTAATTCCAGAAAATGTTTATCATACTTTTCGTCTGCAAATTTGCCGAAGATTGGAAGGTTCTACAAACTTGCAGATTGTAGAACGTATAAAATTTGTTAAAAACAAACCTATATTTTGTGGATTTGATGGATGGTGGTTATTTATAATTTGTATTCGTTTTTATATATAAAAAAAACAAGGGAACGTTAAGATTTAAGTTAAATTAATTAAATATTGCCATGAATTTGGGAATATTTCACATATTTGGCAGTCGATCTCGATAAACCAGAGAAGGTTGGAAGAGTAAAAAGTTTGAACTGCGGTAAAAATGGCGGATTTGAAAATAGTTTTTGGAATGTCAAAGTTATTTTGCGCCTACAAGTCCGCGATATTTGCAGATCTGCAAAATTGCAAGTTCTGATGTGCGAATACACTCAGTGCGCACTACATCTACCAATGGAAATCGCAATACTCACGATTACGTCTGTGTTGTTAACAGAAGATCGCCCAGCCAGTACGATATTGTGGTTATTATCTTAACTTTAATTGTATTAATTAATCAAATTCCTGTTTAGCAGGCTATATGGAATATCCCACGAATATTGAACTTTACGTAAAAATTTCCCTTTTCCCTTTGGACCTTATAATTTCCCACGAATCGGGAAATTTCCCACGAGTTGGCAACACTGGCATCAAGTGTGACCAGCAAAACTGATAAAACAAAATCATGCCTTGAAGAAAATTGACATGCCAACACCTTCTGCCAAAGTAAATTAGTTTCTTGTTTAAAAAACATGGAAAATACTAGTTTTACAAGGAGTGAGAAAGTTGATAATAATATGTTATTATTGTCAGGCCTATTTCGCATTTTCGGAACCAGTTTTGGGTACCTAATAGTGCCGGGTTGGATGACGCCGATTACAATATCTTTGTGCGTAAAGTCGTGCAGCGTCGCATACTGGGGCAACAAGCCCTCAAATTTGGCAATAAATCATATACTTTATAATTTGATTTTTAAGTTGAATATTGCTTTGTAGAGGTGTTAGTATTGCAAAAGAAAATACATAGATAGCTTCTTAAAGGATAATTTACTTTTAAAAATATTATAAAGTTATAAAGAACACTACTTATATTATTATAATAAATATGTTGTATTATAATATTTTAATTTAAAAAAGGTGTGATAACTAATATCAAGTTCCATCGTCTTCAGAATGTGATAAGACATTTTCATCATCGTCTTCAATGTCATCACCAGCATCATCAGTGTCACCATGGCTATGGAGCTGGACGAATCCAGATTTTAACAAATCTACTGCTTCTTTAGGAATGTGCTGCAGTTTTTTTTTTTCTAACTTTCGCTTGCTCGTGATTACAGGGTCGGAACTAAGTAAAAATTAGTTAAAGGCGTCTTCATTAGTTTTTTAATAAAATGGGTTGTTACAGGGCCGTAACCAGCTATTTTGGCGCCCGAGGCGAATTACAAATTTTTCGCCCCTTCTTCCCTCAACAGAATTTTAAATGAATCGAACATTTTCAGCACTATTTTGAAGTCAAGCTTTTATGGATATATAAGGATAATTGTACACAAGAAAAGTAGAATTGCATTATACAAAATATATTCAATTTTCTTGATTCACAACAAAATTTTTCGAGATTTCATTGCAGCGAATTCATCAATTATATCGTCAAAATCAATACTCTGAGCAATCTCATATTCAATCGACATAATTGCCAAGTTAGTCAATCTTTCTTGTCTCATGGTTAATCTCAAATAATTTTTGATGAGTTTCAGCTTGCGATTGCGATCGTTTCGTACACCATACAAAAGTTGATTTTATTTTACGTTCCCAATGTTATGATATTCTATGGTTTTCACTCAAATGGGAAGAGGGCGCTTGTAAAATTTAATACAATTATTCTATATTAAGTTAAGCGGGAAAAAATCCGCGAAATTTGAAAATTGCCAAATCAGATTATTTTGTCAATTTTTGGCGCCCCTCGGTGATTGCGCCTGAGGCAAGCGCAGTACGGCACTGGGTTGTTAGCATTAGTTTTGTTTTGAACTTTGTGTGTTTTGCGACTAACGTAAATATTTAAAGATGGCGGAAAAATATTTGATTCCCCGAGGGTGGTCGCTTATGAGAGGTTTTACTGTACTTCGAAACAACTCAAATGGGAAAGAAAAGTGCAAATAAGTGCACAAAAACTAAATGAATCTGATAAGCTTAAACAATATTCATTATGAAAAATTAAAATTTAATGCTTGGACTGCGTTGGAACACTAAAAATAGTTTTCACGAATCTAAGAATATTGTAAAATGTTAGCCTTTAACCTTTGTTTTACTTTATACCACTGCTATAAGCTTACTTAAACTTTTGTTCAACTCTATACTTATTAAAATATTAATAAATACTAGAACTTGAAGGATCCATGGCGATAATTAAAAAAAAATCAAAATACAGCTCATACACAGCACTAAAACAGGTTTAAATACCAACAATAACAATGCACGTATATTCTACGCAAGGAACTAACTTTGAGTGGGGGGGGGAAGCGTTGAAAAGAGTGGGGATAATGACCGCACTCGTTCGTTTTATTACGTTGGGAATAGTGGGGCATCGAAAAATAATAGTAGGCAGAGGGTAAATGCTATTTCATATTTTGATTTATTGCCAAATTTGAGGGCTTGTTGCCCCAGTGTGCGTCGGTTGAATTCTTTCTACATTCTCCAAACACTAATAACATATCAACTTTTTCACTCTTTGTAAAACTATTATTTTCCATGTTTTTTAAACAACAAACTAATTTACTTTGGCAGAAGCTATTGGCATGTCAATCTTCTTAAAGACATATTTTGTTTTATCAGTTTTGCTGGTCACAGCCTACTTGATACATTTAAATCTAAATTTATTCCTAAAGGATGCTTTATTTTAGGAAAGTTCCAAGTTAACTTTTTAAAGTTTTTTAATGGCAGCTTTTCTAAAACCTAATAGTGTATGGTATCAAAATAATCGTAATAAAATCCTATTTTTTCTTAACCCGACGAGCCACCATGTTGCAATTTAAAAAAGATGAGTTATACAACTTTAAAGATTAAATTTTACATAGCACATAGCATTGGACCAAAAATAGTAAAATTGTATTTTCTCCAAGATTAAAGAACTGAAATAAGTGATTTTAAGGTATTCATAGCCCTCTAGATAAAACAATAAATTTGGAAAAACCTATTTTCTTGGTGACAAAAAGTGACAAGTGACACATCGTTGTATTTAGAATGTCATATGGAGTCACAGAAAGAAAAAATATACCAGGTGTCCCATTTAAAAATTGAAAGTTTATGTCACTTCCGGTTAAACCGGAAGTTCCAAAATGTTGAGTCACCTGTCAAAGAATGCAGTTTTATGTCGTATACAAATCCCCCGAATTTTATTCCATTATCTTGAAAAACAAAAAAGTTAGAGGGGCGAACCACCTTCCGTGGACACCCGGTATGTTGCAACCGTAGTCAAAGCCAAACGGGGTTTTAAAGTTTTTGATACTACCACAGCGTTATCCATGCATACCACTTGCTTAGCGTATCAGTTTTTTTTTTAAATGGCGTTTGCAGGAAGGTCGATTCCAAGATTATCGATTCCCCAATTTAACAAAACACTGCAATTTCTTAAATTTATTTGGATACAGACTCTGCCTTTTTTTCTAAGATCGGCGATGAAACTTGGGTACATCAATGGGATTCAGAAACATTACATGCACATGTATTGTGATGCTCGTTTTACCGGGTGAGTCAACGATTGCGCGGAATAATTTTATGCCTTGAAGATAAGATTTCTCGATAATAAGCTTTTGTATTAAGGTATGGTTGGATGTCTGGCACATTTTAAAAATATTTTGAATTATAC
This sequence comes from Polydrusus pterygomalis, assembly GCA_963969555.1. Lineage (NCBI taxonomy): Eukaryota > Metazoa > Arthropoda > Insecta > Coleoptera > Curculionidae > Polydrusus > Polydrusus pterygomalis. The sequence goes on along the minus strand of OZ018384.1, from coordinate 30,115,160 downwards.
AGGGTGCGCCCAAAAAGTAGGTTGTCATAAAGTTACATTTTTTTAAACGGGACACCCTATATTGGAATACATTTATTAATTCTACGTGTTATTTCATAAATTTTTATTTATGGTTTAATATAAGTACGAAAAAGTTGTAGTTTTTAAGATAATTCGACTTATAATGAAAATTTTGCATTTGCAAACATCTCGTTGTTGTAAAAATGCTACTTAAATTTTGACTCTAAGCAATTCATAATTTTTGTACTTACTAAATAAAGTAAATAATACATATTCACTATGAAATATTTGACGTCTCATTTACAGGGTGTTTACTTTTTAAGACCAGAAAACTTCTTATTGAAAAACATCACTTTTATTAAATAGAACACCCTATATATTTTTCTGTCATCTTATAGCTCGTCATTAGCTCTTCAACTTTCGTGAAGAACGTCCTGTCCCTATCTCTAATAGTTTTTGAAATATTTTGATATTTCGAGATTTAATGTCCTAGTTATAGCATCTTTTGTCAATGGATCACAGTAGCCATGGAAAATAAATAAAAATAATGGCAGTGGATGACATTAAGAATCAGATCAATGTAAAAATTAAGCCTTTTTACTGCAAAGTTTATTGTCCAGTCATTTTATCAAGTTGGTACTCAAAATAAATTTTTCAAAAAATTAATTAATCGATATGATTTATGTTTTGGGCGGGAAGGATAGAAGTCTTTTTGCTGAACGACTAAGATGACAGAAAAATATATAGGGTGTTCTATTTAATAAAAGTGATGTTTTTCAATAAGAAGTTTTCTGGTCTTAAAAAGTAAATGAGATGTCAAATATTTCATAGTGAATATGTATTTTTGACTTTTAGTAAGTATAAAAATTATGAATCGTTTAGAGTCCAAATTTAAGTAGCATTTTCATTTTCACAACAACGACATGCTTGCAAATGTAAAATTTTCATTATAATTCAAATTATCTTAAAAACTAGAACTTTTTCGTATATTAAACCATTTATAAAAATTTATGAAATAACACGTAGAAATAATAAATATATTCAAATATAGGGTGTCCCGTTTAAAAAAATGTAACTTTATGACAACCTACTTTTTGGGCGTACCCTGTATAATTCAAAATATTTTTAAAATGTGCCAGATATCCAACCATACCTTAATACAAAAGCTTATTATCGACAAATCTTATCTTCAAGGCATCAAATTACTCCGCGCAATCGTTTACTCACCCGGTACATATTATAAGAAATAACGAGTACCTAGTTCTCGCGAAGCGATTTTACCAAAATAAAAATCATTGGTCTATCATATGCTTATATATTATCCTCTATGAGTCAACAACTGTCAAATTTAGAAACCTTTAAAATACCCCTTGCGGACTACACACATAATTTAAAATGTTTTTTGATAGTCAAGCCGCTGTAAAAACTGTTGAATCGGAATGGTGCCCATCAAAATCGTAAAGCGCTATCCAAATTGACATGTAAGATTGGAGGGTAATGAATGGGGCTGTCAAATTACTCGTTAGAAGGGAGGCAGCATGGACATTTACAGGACCTGAGCCGGAACTAAGTATACCTGGTGCTATAGTATAGTATAGCCAGAAGGTCAATTCTGGTCGAAGCAACAGATAAATAGAACAGGCGCCAGTTTAATCTACCAGACCTAACACATTCAAAGCCATTTATAAATACTCAAATGAATCAACAGTTAACTGACAAACTACTAAAACTCAACAGGACACATCTTAAAGCCCTATAGTGGGCTTGTATACTGGACATTGCTTGTTGCGGTACCATGTACACAAAATAAGGCTAGCACAAAGTGATGAGTGCCGGCACTGCATGGGGTACCTATATTACATATAGAATCGATGGAGCACGTAATAAGCACCTGCCTCGCAGCAGAAAGAACCAGGAGTTTGCAAATACCTATACTCTGATACACAGTTGGGCTTGTTTCGTAGTGGGTAGATTTAGTACAAACTCTGTTTTGTTAAGAAACTCTATGTTTTTAGAACGTACTATATAATTTTCTTTATCATGTTTATCACTATTTGGTCGATAAAGAAATGTTTATAGAGTACTTGGTATCAGAGCGATCGCTTTCTCTTCGCCTCTTTACTTTTTCGCTATCGCTATTTTAAAAAGTTACCGAGTGCCACTCCAGGTTCACACTATGTGGCAAAGTGAAACTGCTAGCGGAAAATCTGACAAACGCCTCTCTTAACACTACAATCATATTCACTAAGAAGCTGGATCTATTGGGATAAATCTACCCTACTTAGGTAAGGTGTGAGCCACAATAGATCATATAAGGTCATAGTGGAAGGTTAAATGTAACTCAATCACTTTTAACCGAACCGGTTGGAAATATTATAATGTTATAAATTTGTAATGTTTTCTAAAGATCGTGTTTTTTGTATGTAAAAAGTAAATCTCACAATTGGAAATGTAAGATGAAATAAATAATGTAAATCGATTCAATGAACAAATATCTTAAAAAAACAATCCCTAAGCCTAAGGACATATATATACAAGTGGGATGTTAAGTAGAACCTTTACTGTTTTCTGAACATCCCGATGAAAACATTTTAATTAAAGATGAACTGTCGAAAGAAATTTCGTCCTGACTCAAGAACGATGATTACTCAATTGGCGATTAAATTAAATTTTACGAAATAATGTTTTTTCTAAGCTATATTTTTGTACCTCCATAAGAATTCGATTACGTAAAAAAGTAGGCCCAATAGGAAACGAATTTTTCAAATTAATTTTCTTCACGGGACAAACATCCTATCGAATGATTCGAAAAAAGGTTCAAATAACGGGATGAATAATTAATTTTTATTCAAGAAACGAACAAAATTCTTTTTGAATTTTTTTTTATCTTGGTTTACGCCATAATTAAATTATAGATTGCTTTATACCTACACAGACATTATTAGATGTGTATCTTATACTTAGATAAAATATTAAAAATCTTTAAGGGTTTAAGCAAGGATCATATTCGATTAATATATCGATCACCGACCTACGACCCGGAACATTGAAAACAAACTTGATTTAAGTTACATAATAAAACTTTGTATTCCACATTTTAAATTTCGAATCCAGTTAGAAGAGTAAAAATATTAACTCTTAACTTATAAATTTCGTTCATTATTATTAATTGAATCGAAGGGGAAGGTGTTGCAACGAGAACAACGAACAATGAGATACGATACGAGAATGGGGGAAACATAATCTACCTTTTACTTCTGTTTGGTTTACGATATAGGAATATAGTTTTTTTTTTAATAATACAATCTTTACCTGTATTTTTGTCATTGCTCAAATTATTCATACCTGCAACAAAAAGAAAAATAATGTATTAGTTTACCAGTAACGATAAACTTCTATGAAGGAAAGAGATTAAAAATAACTATATCTACCGTGCGAGCAAAAATTATTTGCATCAAAGAGGGCCTTGCATCTAAGGACGTAATGCTTAGCCGTAGAGCTTAATACCTGTTGGGTGTCAGTAACTATCTGAATTAACAATCAACCAGTTATTCCGTCATCTTTGACAGTCGTTAACACGAAACAGGTTATATACAACATAAAAAAGGAACAGGAAGACCATCTGTAAGAACAGAAGAACTTGTTGCAAACGTTCGTGAAATAATGCAAAATACGCCAACAAATTGTATACGCCTGTCTCAAGAAGTGGGAAGGTCTTATGGAACATGCAGGACTATTCTTAAGAAGCAGCTAAATTTATTTCCTTATAAAGTGCAAGTATTCCAAGAAATAAAAGCCGCAGATTTTGAAAGGGAATTATACTCTTACTCACTCACTTAGAATACACGCATGTGGAGTAGTGAAAATACCGAGGAAAATACCTATTTTTTTGTAGAGTCCGCATTGCAGCCTCAAAAAATTGGTGTCTGGTTAGCTGGTTCACGAAGAAGAATCGTTGGTCCTATTTTTTCCATGACACAGTTACAGCACAGCGGTATAGAGACAATATTTTGAATCCATTTGTGGAGCAATTACTTGACGACGAACTACGTTTTGGATATTTTCAACAGGACGGTGCCACCGCCCATACAGCCGGCGAAACTATTAACTACTTACGCAATTTTTTCGTCGACAGATTGATCAGTTTTCGATAAAACATTGAATTCCCACCTAGATCACGGTTATGGATTACTTCGTTTTTCCTCATTTAAAGAACACTATTTTTAAAACACCAGTTGCAAATTTAGAACAATTACAAGAAAGGAATATCCAAGAATGTGGTAACATTTCTCCAGAGATGCTGGTCAACCCTTTCGAAAATATGAAGAAACGTGTGAATTTATGCTTGGAGCATGGCGGTGGCCAATTTCAGTCATTTATGTAATTATTTTTCTTTTTCTTTCTGTATATTCATACTTTGTTAATTTTGTAAACAACAAAAATAAATTTGTATTTGTCTACTTATTTTATTACTCGTTAGTTTGGCATATCATGTCATAATATAAATTTGACAACATTTTAACCTAGATTTGGTTAGATATATCGTCCCCATATCATTGTGATCTACATCTGACTACAGAAACAGAACAGGCAAGAAGTAAAACTTTAAAATTTTTATAATCACTCTGTACACAAAATCCTGTAACCTTGTACTCGATGACGGATTTTCTGTTTACAGTCAGTATGCTATGGAAAGTAAATCAGCGAACGTTCCGAAAATTTCCTTTATAGTCTAGAGGTTTTTGATCCTTTGATTCATTATTTAAAAATGTGCAAAACACAATAGGATTTTTCACTACTTACCAAATTTATGATATTTAGTATTAACATTAACATCCTCAATAATTATTAATTAGAATTAGAACAGATCTTAAGTAATTACCAAACATGTCTAGAAACTGTAAACTTTAAAACACGTCGTGAAACCAGGAAAACAAACAGCCGTACTATCCCATTATCCACAATTTTTTTACCTTTGTTTCAACGACGACAGCTTAAAAAAATAATAGTAGAACAAACACCATCAGCTGCTGATGTCGGCTGTCTGAAGCTGCTATGAAGTAGTTATGGATTTTCGCGTGTTTTTATCAGAAAACGTATATTATCATAATAATTAAAGGTTAAAAACAGTATTGTACGGTTTAGCTAGTTGCCAATCAGATGAGATGTAAGTTATTGAAACCAGACTGCCAAATTGAATCTGACGTGTTCCTCCTATGTTAAATAAACAAAAAATAAGTAATGAAATACCGAGAACTTATTCCTTAATCGATCATTTAAAATGTTTCAATTCTGCAATACAAGATAAAAATATAAATATTGTTTTGAATTAATAACAAAATAAATCAATCAATACAGTACCTATTGCAATATCCCTTAAAGTCAGACATATAATGGCTTGGCAAATTGTTGGTGTAATATTTCAAGGCGCACTTTACACGATCAGTAAAATGTGAATAAAAATTATATGTCATTATTTATTTATTTATTTATTTACAAATAGGGATACAAAAGACACTAAGCCCAATATAGCATGAACACTGTGGTAATGGATAGTGGGAATTAACTATATTTAAATTTAAATTAAGTAAGTAGTATTCACTTTTTTACACCTCTTGTGCACCTTTGAAAGCTCCATTACGGCTCAATCCCACTATTATTTTTTCCATTGCTAACAACATCAGCATTTCCTGATGATGAGTGTTTCTACACTCGAAACATGTCGAATTTAATTATCATGAATTATTCTAGGTTCGCCTAGTTATTTTAATAAAAAATTGTGGAGAAAGACTTTGTGCTTTTCTTTTTTCTATACATTTAACTCCACTTTGAGTATGGACTACTACTTCAAAAATAAAAATTTAAGAAAATTCACAGTAATAATTTGACATATTTTTTAAACTAATTATAGACATATCGAACATTTTCCATACCCAAAGACAGCCTATTATAGGTCCTGAATCGCTCCTTAGAGCGGAGAAGTATTTCCAGAATTAGTATTTCTAAGTGGAATATTAAAAGTATTTTGAAGCCCTAGCTCCCTAAAAGTTAAGATTGTCCAGCAACCCATTGCAATCCTTCGGCACACTGATTATTCGAAAACATTTTAGGTCATCTGCGTACATCAAAAATTTAAAGCATTGTTGTATGTTATTAATGTTTATGATTAAAAAAAAAAACAAGGGACAAAGGTGACTGCCCTGGGGCACAATAGATGGCACATAAATAGATTTAGAGTAACAACCACCAAGGAAAACCATATGTCGTCTATCACTGAGATAGGACCAAATCCATCTCAGCAAGCTCCTATACACGACATCAGCAAAGCGATCAAGCAGTATGGAATAACTAATTTTTTCTATTTCGCGTTCATAATAAGCTCAGTACGATACGCATTTGCGTATCGTAATGAAGCTATTTCGATACGCGTTTTTTCTTTATTTGATGTTGGTAACATCTAAATGTTTTATTTCATTGACTTGCGCGGCCTTTGTGATTTACGAGAAAACCCATTTTTCGCAGAGGAAAAATAGCTTGATAACTTACTTTTTTATTCTGTGTGGATAACAGTCATGTATGTTGGTTGCATAAATCTATAAATCAATCTTTTGTAGATGCTTCAAGCTATCATTTTCTGCCAAATCCTATCCAAAATTCAATCTACTAACCTTCCAATGTCGATTTTAACTTCAACTTTATTTGAATTTTCCATCTTCCCTATACTAAATTGCAATGCCGTGACGTAAAATCACGTCTTTTGAAATTCGAAAAAAAGTAGCAAAATCTCCCTAATTTCCGAACGCTCTGTATATGTACGGAATTTACAAGGATCACACAACGTATTCCGTCCAATTTCAAATCTCATATCGCTAAAATAAATTTACAATCTCGTGGTGAAAATGGGTCTAGAGGCTACTATGATAAAAAATAGTATTACCAACATAAAATTTAGACATAAAAATTTACAAAATTTGAAGGATTTATTTTCTTTTTAAAATTAATTTTTTGTATGTATGTTTTAGCGCACGTGTCAATAAAAAAACTCGCCACTTTGTGGCTCGTTTTTTTAAAATAGACGCGTGCGCTAAAACCGCTTCTTATGAAACGTGTACTTTAATATACTATTGTCAAACGCCCTACTGAAAAGTCCGTGTACATAACGTCGACCTGCTTCCGATCATCTCATGTTTCAAAGGACCTACGTGGAATAAATCCATGTTGTTTTGAAAATGATATCTTTAACTTGCTGAAATATATTGTTATGGATAATTTTTTTGAAAATCTTCCTGAAAATGCATAGTTTTCCAGATTGTACGAGCCAAAAAATACCGAGCGTTCAGACAAATATGTATGGAAGCAGTTTACTGAGTTTTTCCTTGCACGAAGTTGAGAAAACGACAACAGACGAGCATTTGTGCAACATTTTAAAAGACTGGGCATATAATATGTGAAAATCCGATGAAAGCGATTATAAAGAAGGTTTGGCCAAGCTTTTATGGAACAAAACGGACAAAATGCTCCAGGAACTATATTTTGAAAAATATAATCGCCGCATAGATCCATCCAATGACATGGTTTTTCAAAGCGCCCGTTTTGCCCGAAATGCAAAACGAAAGGAGTTGCAGGCGATACCTCGTGCACGAAAGGAGAGTTCCAGTCCAGTTTGTTTTGCTATTGGAATATTTCAAGGAGGAAAAATATAATAACGGGTCTAGTACCGGTCGTCTGGAATACAACCCAATATTTGCTAAAACGGCGCAAGGAGGAGCAAGTAAAACATGCCAAAGTAAGTCTTGTGAATCCGGATTTATGTCCAATACGATTATATTTTAAGCTAATGTCCAAAAGAGGCGAAAACATTATAACTAATCGATTATTTTTGACGGTCAATCAGAAATGGAGACAGAATGATAATTCCCCATGGTTTAAGGATTGTCCAGCAGGTATTAACATTATAAGAAACTGGCCAAAAATGGGAGCAATCAACATCGGTCTAGATACTAAAAATTAAAAAATCACAAATCACTCTAATAGAGCTTCAACAGTAAGTACCCTTAGCAGTTCAGGCGAAAATCTCTCGGAAGTTATCAAAATATCGGGCGATAGTTCTATAAATTCTGTTACTCCCTATCTCCAGCTCAGCGAGCAGAAGATTTGGTCGCAAATGAGAGCCGAAAATACACCGTCATCTACTTCTAATGCTGAAGCCCAAATTCAAACACCTCCAACCTATGATAATAATAATTCACCCAATGGTTCAAGTTTTTACTATAAAAATTGTAATTTTGTTGTTAACAATAATTATTATAAAAATGTTTAAGATAAGAAGGATATATGTACTTTATTTCGTTGTATAATCTTTTGAATACAACTCGATGTTTCGGGATTACCTAATACTTTTACCTGACACACAACGCGATACCGACAACACTACTCCTCCTTCGGAGTCGTAGTGTTGCCAGGTGACGCGTTTCGTGCCAGGTAAAAGTATTATTCGGTAACCCGAAACATCTTGTGGTATTACATTAGATAAGCACTACATTTTTTAACAAATATGCGATAAATATTAGGTATTATTGATTATGTATCCAGCATCTTTATCTATAAAATCTCATATCTACGTATGTTATGTTGTTTAAGTGAGAACTAATTTTAATTTAAGGATACTATACGATTTAAGAACAACTGGCTCAGTAGAAAAGTAAAAGTCCCTCGACTAATGCAAGAAGGCAACTTCCCGTCGTTGCTTCAGGTCATCTCTCGCGTCGCAGAGCGGCATGTTCCCCCATCTCAGCTAACAGTGTCCGATTCCCGTCGTTAAGAGCCTAGATCTGGCTTAAGCCAGGCAACGCTCGTCCATACCTTTTAAGGAGCGCCGAGACGGCCAAGTTGCGTCGGGTTACCGGCACGACCGCACTTTCTTGCGACGTTGCCGTGTTTAACTTATTTGGTCGCCAGTTTTATTACTCCGATATTATATTCCAAAAATGTATGCAAACCTGACTGTCCACGACGTATATAGGGCTTTACCGCGTCAAACTAATGAGCAATATTCGTACCAAATTCACCATGCGAGCATTTTGGCAAAGTGTCTTGGATTACGTCGAGCGCTTCCTTTTTTTTCTATTTTTTGCTTACTTGCTTACTGCACAGTTTTATTTCGGCAACAGTTTATTGACATTTCAAAAATGTTTGCGCGCATTTTTATAATAAATATGATACTGAAATCATGAGAAACCTAACGTCACATTTTTTGTAAATTTTATACAGGAGGAGTAGGTTTTCCTGAAATAATTAGAGGATGATTTTCATAGTTGACGCAAAGAGCTGATAATTGACATAGTTGTTTTGAATTAATTATTTTAGCAATAATGTTGAAATTGAACTGAAAATTCCCAGACTCCATTTGTTTATGGATTAAATTAAAGCGAGAAAATGAGAAATTTAATTTTAAAGTTTATTTATAAACTAGCGGGTACCTACCCGCCGCTTCGCTTGCGCAATTCAATTGGTATAAATTCGCTATCGAAACAAAACATCAGGTATAACTTTTTTTCGTCCCACTGAAGAAATAATTTATTTAATCTAAATTAAATTGTAGTTTGCCGAAACAAATATTTATTTGAAAATATGTGTAGGTAAAATTATTTGACGATTGATGAAATTTATTATAATTAAACAAATATTAATTGTGGAAAAGAAAAAAAAAACCTAAAGTCTTCCGTCACAAAATTTAATAGAATAAAAATTGTCTATGGGTCTCTACATGTTTCGAACGTAGAAACGTTCATCATCAGGAGACAGAAAATTTATTTAGTGCTGATGTTTTTAGCAGAAGAGAAAATGGTGTACAACCTTAATGGAGCTTTTAGGGAATTAAAAAAATTATGTGTAAGAAAATTGAAAAGGTTAAACCATACTGAGTATGGCGACCTACCAATATGTCTAAAAAGGAAGGTTTTTAATCAATGCGTGTTACTGGTCATGACCTATGGAGCCGAAACACTAACCCTAACCATAGCATCTGCCAACAAACTTAAAACAGCACAGCGCAAAATGGAAAGATCAATGCTCGGCGTTTCGCTGAGAGACCATGTCAGAAATGAAGACATACGCCGAAGAACTGGCGTCACTGACGTTGCTGCACGTTGTGCCAGACTTAAATGGAACTGGGCTGGACACCTGGCTCGAACGACGGACGGAAGATGGACAAAAAGGCTGCTGGAGTGGAGACCTCGAGCTGACAATCGAAGCAGGGGAAGACCACCAACGCGCTGGACGGATGATATAAAGAGAATCACGACAAACTGGATCCAGACCGCTCAGGACAGAAAAGAGTGGGCAGTGAAAGGGGAGGCCTATGTTCAGCAGTGGACGCAAAGAGGCTAGTTGATGATGATGATGGTGATGATACCGAGTAAAATGTTAAAAAAGTTATTAAAGGGGGTCTAAACCATCCAAATAAACTGGGGAAGAAGAAAAAAACCTTCCTGAAAAGAAGGTGTCGAAGATAAATTTTTTATAAAACTTTTCAAGTTTATGTCGGTAAGACATTATAAGGATAAAATTGTAAAAGCACTATAAAATTACATTGCAAAAAGTGTTTTGTGGGGTACTGAGGATTAAATAAAACAAAACACTTTTTGCAATATAATTTTATGGTGATATTACAATTTTATCCTTATTATTTATAATGTCTTACTGACATACACTTGAAAAGTTTTATAAAAAATTTTAAATAATCTTCTTTTCAGGAAGACCCCCTATAATAACTTTTATAACATACTCAGTATGGTTTAACCTTTATCAATTTTCTTCATATTATGTCTCTTCTACACAACAATTTTTTAATTCCATAAAAGCTCCATTAAGGTTCTACACCATTTTCTCTTCTGCTAAAAACATCAGCAATAAATAAATTTTCTGTCTCCTGATGATGAACGTTTCTACGTTCGAAACATGTAGATACCCCTAAATAATTTTTATTCTATTAAATTTTGTGGAGGAAGACTTTCAGTTTTTTCTTTCTTTCCCATACTTTTAACTCCACTTTAAGCAAGGACTATTTCTTCTTGATTTAAATAAATCATTTACTACAGTATGTGGTATTTCATTAAAATAAATGTTTGTTTGATAGAGTAAACAAGTTTATAGAGTATATAGCAAATAATTACTTATTTCTATTGGCAACATATTTATTTTTTTCAGTTGTCAGCAAGCTTGCGATATTTTAATCAAACAATGAGTAGTTTTCTATAATTCATATATATTTTTATTAACTAAATATTTATTTGAAATAATAAAATATTTGTTTTTCCAAATAATTTTGTAAATTGTACTAATTTCTATTATTATGACACATAAACCGCTTTCACAAAAACTATGCATAATTGCTATGAAATCCTGTTGTGCTTACGGTCATAACATAATTTAAAAGTAAATCATGGTGGGTATCAGAATTTGATCACTTACTTTATGGGAGGGGAAAATAGAAAAGTATGCTAAAGATTCTGTTTATTCTGAAAAAAATAATAATACGTAGGTATGACAAAAATATAAATCGAATACAAAAACCAATAAAGGAAAATCCAACTTGGGAACTATAGTGTTCGGGCAGTTCCTTTTTGATTACCTGCAATAACTAAATGTTTACATTACCTACATAAAATTTGTCAAAAATAATTAAATGTTTGTCCCAAATGTCCGTTTATTTAAGGCAAGTAAATATTTGTTTTAATAAATTCGGTAGCAGTTTGTAAATATTTGGGGCCACTTTTTACTTAAATTCACCTCTTCCTCTTAGGTCGGTTTTGATTTATTATTTTAATATTAAATATTAAAAAAAATTTCTTGCCGTTAAATGAAGGCCACAGGAAGCCAAGATTGTGCTTTAAAAGCCAATTTTGAACTTCCATTGCACTATAATAACCAACCCTATAGTTTTTTTCCACCACCAACAAAGACAAATTACGTTTCAAAAAGGGTGACTAGCAAATAAATTTTATTTAACGTAAATAATTAAAAACCAAACAAATATAGCAAATTCAAATAAGCATATTTATTTAATACAAACAATATTTGTATCAGATAAATAAAAATTATTTGGTCTCATTAAAAATAAGTCAAACAAATCTCTGACATTATTTCTTTCTCTTTCAATAAAAATGTCATTTATCCTCTAACTTTGTTCATAAAAGTGTAGAACCATCTTAATTATCAAAAAATATATCTATTTCATTACGCATCGTCAATAAGGCTCACAGAACTGTACCGACGATAAAAAAAAACAAGTGTTTCATTACTTGTGTTTCAAAATATATTTTTTTTAATATAGTTGTTTTAATAAATTCAAGGAAATCGGAAGTTGATATAACACTAAAGCGGGTTTCATACACTAGCAAATTTACTTAATATGGGTTAATAAAAAATAAGCTATCTATACAAACTAGAGATGTGACGAATAGTGGTTTTGCCGAATAGCCGAATACCGAATATTCGGCCAAATTGAAACCGAATATTCGGCCATACCGAATAATACAGTTTTGATTGATCTGAACGCGTAGCCGCCAAGATGTATTCTAGTTTTGCGGGTTACGACACGACCTGTATTGGCATGTGTCGACGGTCGCGCCGTGCAAGCCTATTTAGTGTAAGGTACTCTGTTGCTAAGGGTGGTTGATGTTATAGATTATTATCGATTTATAATATTTATATTAATAAAATGAACAAAAACAAAAAGTCAAAAGTTTGGATCTTCTTTAAAGATACCGAGGACGATAAAAAAGCCCAGTGTACATTGTGTAATGTTTTAATTTCAAGAGGGGGCAAAGGAAAAGGAGCTACGACCACTTCGCTTACTTGTCAGAAGAAATACTGCACAAAGACCACTGCCCGTTTGCATGGTGGAAAAAATACTCCCTCAAATTTCCAAAAATGAGCCAGATGGCAAAGGTTTATTTATCAGCTCCTGCAAGTACTGTTTACAGTGAACGCTTGTTCTCCGAAGCTGGAAATGTTTATGAGAAAAAGAGGAGTCGTTTATTACCTGAGAGAGCTGAGAGCTTGGTGTTTTTGCACCATAATCTACCACTAATTAACTATAAGTATTAATTATTTTTAAGTTTGTAAAGATTTTTTTTGCAGTTATGTTTTTATAAATACGTACCTATTGCAATTTTTATTTGAAAATAAAAAAATCAGCCTTTTCCCATTTTATCGCAACCTTAAAAAAAATTCGAATATTCGGGGTCTTAAACCGAATATTCGGCCTAATACCGAATAGTCAAAAAGTGGCCGAATAGGCCGAATACCGAATAAATATTCGGCTTCGGTCCCTTCTCTAATACAAACCATGTCTTAGCAAACCTGTTGTATTAGATAATTTTCCTCAGTGTGTAACCAACAATTTTATTCATTTCAGATAGTTTCTTTATTCTTTTATAAGCAAATTGTTTCCATTAATTAATGGATACCTATCCTTGAAAATTTAAGTTTCAAAGCCACTGCAGTTTGAAACTGCAAGTGACGTCAAGAACCATAGCGTGCTTTAAATTATAACAATAAAACATCGCAAAAAGGAAGGAAACGCAGAACTCCTTATGGAAAATTAGCATTTTCACAAGCGGCTAGAGGCGTTTAACGCTTAATTTTGTTACTATTTTAACACGCGCACTTGCAGAAACCATTATTAACTTATAATCTGTAAATAGAACGTGTGTTTATGTAGCTAATTAATTTTCCATTTTCAATGGGTTTCGCTTCAATTAATGTGCGGGAATAATCGTTTATAAACTTTTTTCATTCATATATACCACCAACGTTGGCCTTACGCCACTCGTAGGCTACCTACACAGAGAAAAAACTAGGACTGCATAGCAAACATGCAAATTTACATAATTGTAGATTTGTGAAACTACTTTAATCATACTGAACAAAACATTAATCTTTTTTAATGTATAAATTACAATTTACATTTTAAGTACTAAACACGTATTTTACCCATTCATTCCAACAACAATGATCTTACTTATCGTCGGCGACACAATAAAACCTTGTAACTCCAAAAATATCAAAAATGACTTTTTTGTGCCATCTGTTAGTGGAACTCTAAATCTACACATCTAAAAAAGTCTTGTAACTCCAAAAATTAAGTATAAATAAGTATTCCAGCTAAATAAAACCTCGTAACTCCGATGCATTCAGAATTGACACGAAAAACCTCGTATCTCCGTCATTGGCGCCATGACCTAAACGTCATCGACACGTGCTGGTTAGTTGAATTTTTACTGTTTTTATTTGGTATTATAAGTATAATTATCTTAATTTATCTTAGGTAAGTTATTTTATATATTTTTAAATAATTTTTAACTTGTATGTTTCGATTCTAGTGTGTAATTACCTGTTTTACTTTATTGATGGAGTTACGAGGCTTTCTGTCGACAAACTTAATATACTTATTTTACATTTGTCATGGAGTTAAGAGGGTTTACTTATGAAATGCTAACGGTCGTTTTGTAAACTTTAACAAAATGGAGTTACGAGGTTTTATTGTGTCGCCGACGTTATGTAATAATACTTGCAAAACTGATGCTGGACTCTACAAACACCACATGTAGGTAAACTGTAACAGCATAGTTAACTTCTTCTTAAAACAAAGCGTTTCGACAGCAGACAATGATATTTGACATTAACAGCTGATCTGGTTTCGTCGTTAAAGTTCCCAGATCAGCAGTGGGCCGTAGCAAACTCACGCGTCAGGTTGCGTCATATTATTTTCTTCCGATTTTGGTGTTTTTGTGTAGTGTGTGTGTTTTAAACTTTTAACTTTTGATTTTATATATTTCAGAGACAGACTTTTTTGGTGTTTATTATTTAAGTTTAATAGTGAGTACAAACACCATTAACTCACCACATAACTCATCTATGTATTAACACCCTATAATATATCCATATATAAAATTCCCACAAAAGTAAATACCAAAAGTGTACCCAATATGGTGTTTTAATTAGACGTGGACCACAAAGCTTACACCTTGCAAAAAATGTATAACTTTTTTCCTTGTATAATAAATACAGAAATACCTATTTTTGCTTTTTATAAATAAATACTAAAAAAGATAAATGTTGTTTTCTTCTTTTCCTTTAGTTTTATAAAGTTATAAAATATTTCCATAAAAAAAACTGGGTAGATCAAAATATATTTAGCATTTTTGCTCACTTGTGTCTTCAAATTCCAGATAAACACCACCGGTCTAGTTCATTTTCTCTAGAAGTCACATCGTAACGTCAAGAAGAGCAGTAGGTGAATGTTCTAGCGAGCTATTTTTAAACACTTAGAAAAGACGAGCCTTGCAATAAACTCCAGTTTTTGAGTTTTGTCACAGTATATTAACGTATATACGTATATTTATGACCACATGCAATGTATTACCAATACATTCTAAATAAAGGCTGGCGTAAATTTTTACTTTATTTTAATTGAAACCCCCTCTATATTATTCAATATTTCAATTATTTACAAGATTCTAAAAAAAAATGTTAAGCACACCACATACCCAATCTTAACCGTTTTCGAGATATCGAGTTACGAATATCGTTTTCAAATAAATTATTACATTCATTAATTTTCTAGTCCATCAAGTTACCTTAGAAAATATTTATCTCCACAACAATGTTGTGTTTTGTCATCTTGACAACAGATATGCCAAAAATACTTACATTTACAATTTGTGAACAATTTTCGCGTAAAAATGGCACGTTTAAGTGATACTGAGCGCATTGAAATTTTAATGATGATAGGGTACGGCGATAGAACACGGAGTTTTACCCAAGTGGTGAATATTTTTAATGAATTGCATCCAGATCGGGAACCTATAACTAAATCAACTGTTTCCAAAACATTGCAGCGTTTTCATGAAACTGGAGGTGTGAAAGATCGACCAAAAAGTGGAAGACCGGTAAGCGTTACTAATAAAGAAAATTCTCTAAATGTCATGTTAGATGTGGTAGAAAATCCAATAAATTCGACGCAATAGCGAGCTTTAAATCATAATATGAGTCGATATTCCATTCAAAAAATTACCAAAAGAGAAAAATTCAAACCATATAAAATTCATTTGTTACAAGAATTAAGTGAAGACGATTTTGATCGCAGAATTCAGTTTTGCGAAATCATTATGCTGAACGTTGTCAACCACATTTTATTTTCTGATGAATCAACGTTTTGTTTAAACGGGCACGTAAATCGACACAACTGTAGATATTGGTCAGACCAAAATCCACATTGGATGGAACAAGTTCATACCCAACGACCACAAAAAACCAATGTTTGGTGTGGCATTATTGGTGGAAACGTCATAGGACCCTAATTTAAACATGGAAATTTGAACTCTGAACGATATTTATTACTTTTACAAGAGAATATTGTTCCACAGCTCAGACGATTATTCCCGAACCATAATAATCCCAATTTATCGTCTGAACAAATATGGTTTCAAAAAGATGGGACTCCACCACATTTTGGACGGATGGTGAGAGAATATCTAGAGGAAACTTTTCCTAGTAAATGGATTGGGCGCAGAGGTGCAATTGAATGGCCTGCTAGGTCTCCTGATATGACCCCTCTTGACTTTTTCCTGTGGGGCCATATCAAAAATTTAGTGTACAAAAATAGGCCACAAAATATCGAAGATTTGCAACAAAGAATAATGCATGAAATTTCCAGTATTGCTCCCAATATCCTTTTAGATTCGCTACAAAATTTTGTTCGCCGAATTCATTACTGCCAGGAGGTAAACGGTGGACACTTTGAGCACCTTATAAAATAGGATTTCAAATTGTTGTTTACTAAAATTTAGTCTGTCTTTTTTATTATTGTTATTAGATTTATTTGAAAACGATATTCGAAACTCGATATCTCGAAAACGGATAAGATTGGGCATGTGGTGTGCTTAACATTTTTTTTTAGAATCTTGTAAATAATTGAAATATTGAATAATATACGGGGGTTCCATTTAAAATAAAGTAACTTTGTTCTTCCATGGCTTTTTGACTGATCCTGTATACTTAGTTTATGTGCAGTGTAATAGATTTCTAAAAACCCTAAAAGTTTTGTATTTAACATTCTTCGCTAGCTATCTTACTTTAGCAAATAATCGATCGTTTCCATACATAAAAGCGACCCTGTATAGTCACTGCCGATTTTATCACTTTAAAGGACTGTTGCCCACCAATAGATCGAATTTAGAGTTGTAATTAAATTTGTCGGTTCCATGCACAGGCCTGTGGCTCCACGACAACATTTCATCATCAATATAGCTTGGTGGACAGCGGAAGAGAAATTTAGGTTTTAACCATTTTTACAGTGATCGATCTAGGTTTTAATTTTAGGGAGGTAAAACCCCTAAATAAAATATGGGGTATTTTCTATTTGCTTAATAAAGCTTATAGAATATAGCGTTTTAAAGTACAATATGATATAACATTTCACACACAAAACTACTATAATAATTAACTAACTATAAAATATTATTGCAAAATTAAATACCACACAAAAATATCATCCGAAAAAGTAAATATCTACTTCCACTAATTTCTAGCCATCAAAAATGCGCCATACCATTACATCATAGAGTCATTTGGGGTAACTGACCGCAGGGGGTAAATGTGACCAACACAACGCCTGGATCCCTGCAGAGCGTAGAGAATTATGCGTCTTCTGGACGATATTGTTGACAGGTTTAGCGTTTGGTAATGTATTTTGGAGGTTTTAAATTAGCAATCGTTCGAGTAAGTTCGGAGAATTCAGGAACATCATTTATTTATTGTATGGTCAAATTTTATTATTTTCTAATAAGCCAATTTAAAGTTATTTAGACTATTTGTAAAATTTAAAAAAATTAATTACGGCTCTGGTACATACCTCAATAAAACTACTAAACGTAAATACATACAATCTTGCGGCTTCAGAAGAATTTTTCTGGTCACTTCCAAAATTAGGAAAATTTGTTTATTTATAGTAAAACTAACCATTTTATCTGATTAACAATGTAAGTTTAATAACGAATGACATTACAATTTTAATTTAAAATCATATTGGTTTTCAAAACCATTCCATTGTTTTTCAAAGCCGCCTTTATATTTCTTTAGAAAACAGGGCGGCAATAATGCATAACGCTTTTAAATTATACTTGAACTAAAAAAAATGTTTTAAATAATTATACATAATTCCATTTCTATTCATTAAAAAACCGTGCACCTAATTTGTCATGGTGTAAATCTCCTTTTTTTATTTTTGGTATACAGTGAGGACGTAAAGTCTGGAATAAATTCATTATTTAGGGAACGCTGAATGTTTTTAAAAATCGCTCGGATACGTCGATTTTGTTTTTTTAATACGCATTTTTTTCAATATTTTTTATTATACAGGCTCCGAAAGCACTCTGCTTGGACCAACTTTCATTTTTTAAATGGGAACCCACATTTTTTTTTAAATTTTAGGATTCTGTGCATAATTGTGAACATTTTTTATCTAACATGTCATTATGATTTATCGACAGTTTAAGTTCGAAAATAAATACAACGATTAATTATTTATCATTTTAATAAATGTTGAAAATGTTGCCCAAAGGTTAATTGGCAGTAACCTAGACGATCGAAAAAATTTTTCTGCACATTTCTGACAACTTCCGGACTGATTGTCCGTATTTCTTGAACAATTCGATTCTTTAAGTCCTCCATGTCCATTGGCTTAGTTTGGAAAACTTTACCTTTAGGTAAACCCACAGAAAAAAGTCAAGGGGGGTTAAGTCGGGAGACCTTCGCGGCCATTCAATAGCTCCCCTTCTTGCAATCCATCTATTTTCAAAAATAGTATTAAGATAAGCGTTCCCTAAATAATGAATTTATTTCAGACTTTACGTCCTCACTGTATACATTCAAAAGTGTATGGTAAAAATTGTTGATAGACGTCGGAAAGGCAAAAATTTAACCTAAAAGAAATAATCATTCAAACAGCCTGTTCTAATAAATAGCTTAAATATTACGAAAACTAATCAAAACACGGTTTTTTTATGAACAGAACTGTACCTACACAGCACTATTTCTAGAAAAACGTTTATTGTGAAAAATATTGCAAAAATATAATATAATATTTTACACAATAAGCTTTAATATAAAAGTAATATTGGATATTTTTCGAATTTTTGCATTAAACTTCGTAGACGTGCCTAAAATTAAACCAATAACTTTTTGTCATCTAATATCAATTTTTATGCCAATATACATATTTCCAATTTTTCCGCCAAACGAATAGTAACGTGACAAATATCACAATAATATTTTAGGTTACCCATTATGTAGAGAGAATCGGCATACATTTTTTTTCAATATTCCACCAATAAAAGTTTTCCCATATGTGGCCTCATTTTATGTCGTTTTTAAAAAAAACTGTTTTTTCTTATTTGGCGTGGCCGAGAATACCAAAGTGAGCACACTTACCCCGAATGACTCTAACGATGTTTGTTTACCAATCAGATTTTCAAGGTAACAATTTAATAATTTCATATGACCGCACTATTTAAACAATGTAGTCAACAAGTAATAATCGCGGGTCACCTAATCGATAAGTTTTCTGCAATTTTTTTCCAATAGGCGTTTTAGTGTAAATGTAATTATAAATTTAAAAAATACTAATCAAGTAGCAAACGAACGCCAAGTTAAACATGCGTTCGGCTATCATCCAATATCGCCAGTAAAATTAAACCGGGCTTGAGCCTTTGCCGTAATCGCATCATTGCAATTTTGTTCCGCCTCTGACTGGATAGCTTTAGGTTAAAACGTTGTTTATCGCATGTTATCGATGGATGATGACAGCACCCCGGTGAAACTTTAAATGGACGATTTTGCAACACAGTAGAAAGAGAAAGAAGAGAGAGAGGGGTGTTAGTGTGCCCGCCGGCCATCAGAGGGAGAAATTGGCGCTGTTGTCGCTTGAAGCGTCGCTGTTACATATTTTTGACGTATAGAAGAGGACAGTTATATTCTGACCTACTATAACGCTTCCCAAACTGCGCCAGGTGCTAATTGGAATAAACCAGCCAGCCGCCAGCCCACCATCCATCCATGTCACAACTGTCAATTTTTCTTGTCCACGTTTTTTTCTGAGGAAATTAATTAATTTTTTTATTATCATTTCAATAATATACAATTCTATTAGTTTCTATTCTAGAAAACTTCGCCGATGTGTGTAATCTTTCAGTTATTTTTCCAGCTTACTATGCAGGTAATTATTTTTTATTGTTTATCAAATTGATTTTACACTTCCTTACCTATTTTTTTTATATAGGAATATAGGAAATGTAAGTTTACAATAAATAAATTAACATAAAATGTTTCACATACATAATAGGTGTTGGTTAACAAGCCAATCTTAACAAAATATCACTGGGCAGCCTGCAGATAACTGCAACACATTTGTGCCCGAGGTAATACCTAACAATCTATCAGTTACGAACAGATAAGTTTAGTCTCTTGAAATGATAATTTTAACATTTTTGTTTTACTGAGAGGATTAGAAGTATAACATAATGGCACAAAGATAATGGTTTGAGCTAACTCGATAAGTAGATACTTGGCCATTGGCCATATTTTACAGAGAAATTTAATGTCTACCCGATACTGTTTCTTTTGTTTCAGAGAATGCTGTAAGAATCACCTGATAGTTTATGGATCTTTTAGTAGGTGTCTTAATGCATCCTAGTGCTTGTGTATACAGTCAGAAAACCGCTGTTCAAATTTCCCGCCATTGCGCCTCTGATGGCCGGCGGGCACACTAACACCCTCTCTCTCTCTTCTTTCTCCCTCTACTGTGTTGCGATTTTTTAACAAGGAGTTAACATTTCTAACCCTATAAATTTTCTTTGGATGACAGTATCGATAATATTGAGATTTGAAATAATATTCTTCTTGCCCTGCGCCCCAAAGTGAAATCAACAAAAATACGAATGGGAAAGAAAGAAAAAACCTAGTCATCCTCCACAAAATTTAATGGAATAAAAATTCTCTAGGGGTCTCTACATGTTCCGAACGTAGAAACTGTGTAGTGCTGATGGTTTTAGCAGAAGAAAAAATGGTGTAGAACCTTAATGGAGCTTTTATGGAATTAAAAAATTGATGTGTAGAAGAGACATAATATGAAGAAAATTGATAAAGGTTAAACCATACTGGGTATGTTAAACAAGTTATTAAAGGGGGTCTAAACCAACCAAATAAACTGGGGAAGAAGAAAAAACCTTCCTAAAAAGAAGGTGTCGAAGATTATTTAAAATTTTTTATAATTCAAGTGTATGTCAGTAAGACATTATAAGGATAAAATTGTCATATTATGAAGATATCACAATAAAATTACATTGCAAAAAGTGTTTTGTGGGGTACCTACTGGTTTTTTGATATCTTCTTTAGTGTAGACAATATAGTCGTTGTAAATTTTCCAAACGTCACCCTGTAGGTATAGATATATGTTTTTATAATAAATTATATTTTAAAACAAATATTTATAATCATTACAGTATAAAAACGTTTCCACACTAAACAGCTTTTGTAGCACCTGTATATTTTACAAATATTGTTACAAACAAAACAAATGATTAAAGAGATTTGAACATGCCGTCTTTCTTTAAAGTATCTTGGCATTTATCCAATTCAAAATTAAATTTAGTTTATTTCTGTCAAAATACAACATGGCGCACATAAACAAAAAAAAATGAACATAAGACGCATCGCACAAAGGCAAATACGCCTTAGTAAAACAAGCACGATGCCAAATGCGAAAAGTTGTTTTTTATGCAGAGAAAATTGTTACAGTGCGGACCAACAAACAGAATTTTTACCTTTAAAAGTTGGACAGGATTAGCCTAATGTAACTAAGTTCTAAGGGGACTGCTCATTTTTACCATTTTAAACCTCTTCATACCGTGCGAGCAAAAATTATTTGCATCAAAGAGGGCCTTGCATCTAAGGACGTAATGCTTAGCCGTAGAGCTCAATACCTGTTGGGTGTCAGTAACTACCTGAATTAACCATCAATCGGTTATACCGTCATCTTTGACAGTCGTTACAAGTAATTTGATTCATCGCTAATTTTTCCAATTTCTTGAACAATTCACACAATGGGCTTTACGGAACAGCACAAAGCATTCATGGTTGAAGCGTATTTTCGAAACGGGGTTAGAGTAAATGGTGAGTGGCAATACAATCCGGGTTTGTGCATGGACGATTTTCACGAACATTTTCCTAACGTTTTATTAATGGGGTTTTTTATGATTGCCTGAAAAGAACTGTGGCTGTGTTTAGGGAAACATGTTCTCTACAACACAAAAAAGGAGCAGGAAGTCCATCTGTAAGAACAGAAGAACTTGTTGCAAACGTTCGTGAAATAATGCAAAATACGCCAACAAATTGTATAAGACGCCTGTCCCAAGAAGTGGGAAGATCTTATGGAACATGCAGGACTATTCTTAAGAAGCAGCTAAATTTATTTCCTTATAAAGTGCAAGTATTCCAAGAAATACAAGCCGGTGGCGGTGGCCAATTTCAGTAATTTATGTAATTATTTTTCTTTTTCTTTCTGTAATTCTTACTTTGTTAATTTTGTAAACAACAAAAATAAATATTTATTTGTCTACTTATTTTATTACTCATTAGTTTGGCATATCATGTCATAATATGAATTTGACAAAATTTTAACCTAGATCTGGTTAGATATATCGTCCCCATATCATTGTGATCTAAACCAAGCCCTACGTTTTTTAATCCAAGCCCTCTTTGATGCAAATAATTTTTGCTCGCACGGTACTACTATTTACAATTAGATATACAGGGTGTCCGGTAAGTATATCGCATATTCTCCGAAGCGTATAGGGGTGGTCAAAATAACTCTACTTTGTCATATAAAAAAAAACCCTTAACGGAGATACAGAGCCCCAACGAGGTACCCAGCGACTTATCTTTTCGGCTCTAACTTTTCAACCGACACGTATAATTTAATGAAATTTTAGTATTTTGTGTAGGCCATAGAGACTCATAAAACCGTACTACATTAGATGTTTTACATCATCAGGGAAGTCAGGAACGGACTTGCCACCACACTCGTTGGGCCAAAATTTTGACAGGTGTCATTTTACAGAGCTAAAAACTGATTTTTTAAACACTTTAGTTATTTTTATTTAAAAAAGGTACTTACTCTACATTTGTCTCGATGGAATTAGCGGTTTTCGAGAAAAATAAGGTTTTTACACGAAATACTAAAATTTCATTAAATTATACGTTTCGGTTCAAAAGTGAGAGCCGAAAAGGTAAGTCGCTGGGTACCTCTTTGGGGCTTGGAATTTGACCGGTCAAATAGCTAGTGGTTAATTGACCATCGCAACTCTAAATGTTATATACCTGTTATAAACCTAACCCTTTTACTCTTATAAAAAATGGTCGAAATGAACAAATTTATTTAAGCTCCAAGTGTTCTCTGCTAGTTAAATAGATATCCTTTGGGCCTGTTTGGAGCACTACTTGTAATAGACCCGTAGAACCATCGCAATACCGGGTGCCTAGGAAACTCCAGATTTTTTTACACACGATCAAATTTAAAACACATTTTTAAATACCGTGATGCGAGCAAAAATTATTTACATCAAAGAGGGCTTGGATTAAAAAACGTAGTTCTTGGTTTAGATCACAATGATATGGGGACGATATATCTAACCAAATCTAGGTTAAAATTTTGTCAAATTCATATGATGACATGATATGCCAAACTAATGAGTAATAAAATAAGTAGATAAATACAAATTTATTTTTGTTGTTTACAAAATTAACAATTGTTGGCGTATTTTGCATTATTTCACGAACGTTTGCAACAAGTTCTTCTGTTCTTACAGATGGTCTTTCTGCTACTTTTTTGTGTTGTATATTGTATAGAACCTGTTTCCCTAAACACAGCCACGATTATTTTCAGGCAATGATAAAAATACCCAGCAATAAAACTAACGTTAGGAAAATGTTCGTGAAAATCGTCCATGCACAAACCCGGATTGTATTGCCACTCACCATTTACTCTAACCCCGTTTCGAAAATACGCTTCAACCATGAATGTTTTGTGCTGTTCCGTAAAGCCCAATGTGTGAATTGTTCAAGAAATTGGAAAAATTAGCGATGAATCAAATTACTTGTAACGACTGTCAAAGATGACGGAATAACTTATTGATTGTTAATTCAGGTAGTTACTGACACTCAACAAGTATTAAGCTCTACGGCTAAGCATTACACGGCTCGCGCGTATTATCAAAAATTAAAAAATTGTACTGATAAATATTATTAGGTACCGACCTACAACAAAAATATGCAATTTGTGCGCCACGATTGCCACCAAAAAAACTAGTTATGCGCAGTTTTAGGTCTGACGTCAGTGCCTGAAAGATGTCATGTATAACAGAAGCTACAAAATTTAAAACTAAAAAACCCATATTCATTTTCGAATGAGGAACTTCCTTCTTATTTTGAGGCCGGTTAAAAATAAAATCTTCCTGTGTATAGGAAGATCAGTTCTCTGAAAATAATTGACGGTTACAAAATAAAATTTTATTATATTATTTTTAATAAAATAAAGCCTAAAGCCTTATTGCTGTAAGTGACAATAGCAAGTGTTAATTTAAATTGCTAATTAAAATTATAAAATAAAATAATCTTTTGTTTTTACACGTTTAATTATTGTTAGAAGTATAATACCGTGCGAGCAAAAATTATTGGCATCAAAGAGGGCCTTGCATCTAAGGACGTAATGCTTAGCCGTAAAGGTTAATACCTGTTGGGTGTCAGTAACTACCTGAATTAACAATCAATCAGTTATTCCGTCAACTTCGACAGTCGTTACAAGTAATTTGATTCATCGCTAATTTTTCCAATTTCTTGAACAATTCACACAATGGGCTTTACGGAACAGCACAAAACACTCATAGTTGAAGCGTATTTTCAAAAAGGGGTTAAAGCAAATGGTGAGTGGCAATACAATCCGGGTTTGTGCATGGACGATTTTCACGACCATTTTCCTAACGTTGCTTTTATTGCTGGGGATTTTTATCATTGCCGGAAAAGAACCGTGACTGTGTTTAAGGAAACAGGTTCTATACAACACAAAAAAGGAGTAGAAAGACCATCTGTAAGAACAGAAGAACTTGTTGCAAACGTTTGTGAAATAATGCAAAATACGCCAAGAAATTGTATAAGACGCCTGTCCCAAGAAGTGGGAAGATCTTATGGAACGTGCAGGACTATTCTTAAGAAGCAGCTAAATTTATTTCCTTATAAAGTGCAAGTATTCCAAGAAATACAAGCCGCAGATTTTGAAAGACGCAGGAATTATTCTCGATGGTTTACCCAAAATTTATGTATTTATTTTTCTTTTTCTTTCTGTATATTCTTACTTTGTTAATTTTGTAAACAACAAAAATAAATTTTTATTCGTCTACTTATTTTATTACTTATTAGTTTGGCATATCATGTCATAATATGAATTTGACAAAATTTTAACCTAGATTTGGTTAAATATATCGTCCCCATATCATTGTGATCTAAACAAAGCCATATGTTTTTTAATCCAATCCCTCTTTGATGAAAATAATTTTTGCTCGCACGGTATTTCTATTTCCTATTTTTCAACGATATTCACAGTCATCCCATCAGTTAATGTGGGTATTATGATATCCAGCAACCGTTAAAAGTTGATTATATAGGGAATAAAATGTGAAGTTTAAACAAAAATGACAGGTGCTAAATTTTCAAAAATTATTTAAATTCTATTTAAACAGATTATATTACACGAATTAAATATTTGCATCGCAAAATTATTAGGCAATTTAACTCTAAAAATAAAAAGGGTTCACTCTAGAAAATATTGTTTGGCTAGTGTCACCAGTAAAGTCCACATCATATGGGATATTTTTTTATTAATAGCTTTATTTAAAATTTGACTTTGACATCAAGTTCTGCTTCGATCGAGATGAAAATAAAGCAAAAAAAATAGTAGTCACGTGATTCCTCATTGTCTGTCAAATTTTAATTTTTTCCAAAAAATAATTCAAAATTATATTAGTTATTTCTGAAAATATCAAAAAAAGTTATTACAAAAAGTTTTTTTAAATGCAGTTTCTAGCCCACCTGCAAAATTTCAGCTGCATAAGGTAATTTTAATTTTTTACCTATATATTTTGTAAATTGCACCACTTTTGCAAAATAAGACTCAGCGCAACCTACCTAAAACTTCTTAGTTTTGACAAGGCTTTATTTCAAATACATTTTCTTCAAAGTAGCGCCCTATTAAATGTGTGTTTTACTACAAAATCAAAATTGGGCTATTAAAATTTGGTCGCATGAGATGCAAAGTTTGTTTGTTTTGGACCCTATATAAGGTAACTTCATAAAATAAGTATTTTTGAAAACGTAGTTTGTGCCTGAAAGTAAAAAAATAAAGTAAAGGGGTTTTTAATTAAATTGTTGAAAATAGATAAACTTTACGTAGGTACAAGTTAAACTAAAATTTATTTTCCACTTAATGAACACTTTACTGATGACACTGTGTTCTTTTTTGTCTTAATATTAAGGTGTATTACTTTCAGACACATTACATTACATCAGGGTTGGGCAAAATTTGATTTTTATTAAAAAAATCAAAAATCATTGATTTTTTGATTTTTTTGATTTTTATTGATTTTTTTTCATTGATTTTATTAAAAATTTAACATTTTTCTCTCTTTCTAAATTAATACAAATTATTTAAATGTCTGTCTTACAATATAGTAGATCTAAATTCTATATATCCAAAATATTGTCAGAACGCGCTTCTAAAGTTTATATTATGTATTATATAGGTACACCTACTAATTTTTTATTTCTTAATAGCGCGAGTTCTATAAATACTTATACTTTTGATTTTTGAAAATATTTTTTTAATATGTTATATTGTCCATTGTTCTGAATTAAAAATAAATAGGATCATTAAATCATGATTAAAAAAAAATAAGTGTTAAGTAAAGTGATTTAAATCAGCCCAACCCTGCATTACATACCTTTATGGTTGTATTTATTTTATTTATATTTAGACATAAACAGTTAAATAACCGTTGTATATATTTTTTTGAGAAATTCAGATATTATAAAAAAAAATCATATATTTTTGCAACACTTAAAATATAGAATTAGCAATTCCACTGCAAGTTAACACAACGCACTGGCGAATCATTGTATATGGCTAATAATTACCACTAAATAGTTCTTTTTCGTAAAATTACTAGAAATTAATCCGAAACCACAATATTATGTCACAACCACAACTCACTAACACTGTACCGTAAGAAAATAAATGAATTTGAAAAATTCCTAAAATTCGGCGTCACGCATAGTAAAATGTAGTAAAAAAGCTGATACAGCGTTGCCAAAGTGATTTCCCTTAAACATTATAATTTGATGTCATTTGGAAATAAATAATTGTGCGTGAGAATAATTTTCAGCGAATTCTCTTGTCATTATTTACCAATCATAATTTTTTCCGAAAGCCGTCTTTGTGATACGGCCGTGGATCGTTCTTATTTGTCCACCCGGTACAACAAGAAATCAAGGGAGAGCTAAAACGCCATTTAAAGATCATTAAAACCTTGGCCTTCATTTTAACCACCATAAAGTGATTAAAGCCAAAATAAGACCTAATTAAAAATTAAATTTAAAATGCGTCTTGAAAAGCAAAAAGTATTTGAAGCACTGGCAAAATTAATTGGCGATTCCGGTCCGCTAGTCTTAGTCTTAGATTTTATTTTCTTCGCAATAAATGCTAGTTTCTACTTTAACCGTTTATTTTTTTTTAAATACGTATGGAGGGCATCAGTCAAATATATACATGTATCAGTTTTATGCCTGTTGTCTTGTTAATATGGTAATCACACTATAGGTAATTCGGGAAATTTAATAAAAAAGCCGATAAATTAGGTACATAAAATTTTTAAAAATTCTAATTTTCGGAAAAAAATATGAAATAAATAATTTTTATAACTCGATTATACCGTGCGAGCAAAAATTATTTGTATCAAAGAGGGCCTTGCATCTAAGGACGTAATGCTTAGCCGTAGAGCTTAATACCTGTTGGGTGTCAGTAACTACCTGAATTAACAATCAATCAGTTATTCCGTCATCTTTGACAGTCGTTACAAATAATTTGATTCATCGCTAATCTTTCCAATTTCTTGAGCAATTCACACAATGGGCTTTACGAAACAGCACAAAACATTTATGGTTGAAGCGTATTTTCGAAACGGAATTTAGAGTAAATGGTGAGTGGCAATACAATCCGGACCTGAAAAGAACCGTGGCTGTGTTTAGGGAAATATGTTCTATACAACACAAAAAAGGAGCAGGAAGTCCATCTGTAAGAACAGAAGAACTTGTTGCAAACGTTCGTGAAATAATGCAAAATACGCCAACAAATTGTATAAGACGCGTGTCCCAAGAAGTGGGAAGATCTTATGGAACATGCAGGACTATTCTTAAGAAGCAGCTAAATTTATTTCCTTATAAAGTGCAAGTATTCCAAGAAATGGTTTACCCAAAATTTATTGGAAATAAATGATTTATTAAACCTGACATTTTTTTCGGATGAAGCCTGGTTCCACCTCTCCGGTTATGAGAATTCTCAGAATACACGCATGTGGAGTAGCGAAAATCCCCATTTTTTTGTAGAGTCCACATTGCACCCTCAAAAAATTGGTGTCTGGTTAGCTGTTTCCCGAAGAAGAATTATTGTTGGTCTTATTTTTTTCCATGACACAGTTACAGCACAGCGGTATAGAGACAATATTTTGAATCCATTTGTGGAGCAATTACTTGACGACGAACTACGTTTTGGATATTTTCAACAGGACGGAGCAACCGCCCATACAGCCGCCGAAAGTATTAACTACTTACGCAATTTTTTCGACCACAGATTGATCAGTTTTCGATCAGACATTGAATTCCCACCTAGATCACCTTGTTTAACGGTAATGGATTACTTCGTTTTTAATCATTTAAAAAACACTATTTTTAAAACACCAGTTGCAAATTTAGAACAAAAATTACAAAAAAGTATTATCCAAAAATATGAAGAGACGTGTGAATTTATGCTTGGAGCATGGCGGTGGACAATTTCAGCAATTTATGTAATTATTTTTCTTTCTGTATATTCTTACTTTGTTAATTTTGTAAACAACAAAAATAAATTTGTATTTGTCTACTCATTAGTTTGGCATATCATGTCATAATATGAATTTGACAAAATTTTAACCTAGATTTGGTTAGATATATATCGTCCCCATATCATTGTGATCTAAACCAAACCCTACGTTTTTTAATCCAAGCCCTCTTTGATGCAAGTTTGTACTTTTTGCTCGCACGGTACATAAGTATAAAGCAGGCTTTTTACTGTTGGAAATATTGCAAAATAATTACTTTTCCTTTAAAAACTATTTTTTTTTTAAAACCTCTTTGTACTTAACCTTAAAATTTTTTCGTTAATATTTTTTTTTAATTTCACATTTTTTTTCAAATTTGATCGATCCCCTTGACTTTAACATTTAGTTTGGTACCTTTTTGTATACAGGAATAGGGCTGCATACAAAGATTTCTTAGTTTTGCGACACCAAAATTTAGGAAAAAGAGCGCGCACATACACTGACTAATTAATACAACCAGTGTATATTTTACATAATAACAAAAAGAAAGAAGTTCTAACATAATATGTTAATAACCCTGGTAACGTTAAAGGTATTAGCATAAATTTGTATTCAGTTAAAATATTCAAGGATGCGGTCGAATTTTAAAAAAATGGTGGTAAAGAATAAAGATACTCCATTAAGAATAATAATTAAGACATGAATAATATTTAGGACAATTAATTTACCGGTCGGTACAACACGATCCACTGCAACACAAAGTTAAAGAAGTCGTAACTACTTTCCAGAAGGAACATTGTAATTTAGGGGATGTAAAAGAATGTCCTATCTTCCTTCTTAAATTTATTTAAAATAAAATTAGTGCCTACGCGTTTCGGCCAAATAGGCCATTATCAGAACTGCTGTAAGAAACGTGAAACAATATAAAAAATAATACAAACTAAAAACTGAATGGAATGATGAAAGAGTTTTTGACTTCCATTGTCTTTATTTGTTTTAAATCACAACGTTTCAACTGGTAAGTATCTCCAGTCGTCTTCAGGTGAATACTAAATAAGTAAAGTAGTAAAGATCGCGTGCCAACTGAACGCATGACTGCACCCACCTCAGTTATGCTTCGGTGCACCTAGCTAGTATAAATAGTCTTGTAGTTACTTTACTTATTTAGTAGTTCACCTGAAGACGACTGGAGATGCTTACCAGTTGAAACGTTGTGATAAGAAAAACTAAAGGCAATGGAAGTCCAAAACAGATCTATGACTCAAGGTACATCATTGTCTACAACCTTCAAACAAACTCTGTTATACAGCTTGTGCAATTTTTTATGATGTGGCTAACCGTATATACTATACCAGCTAAAGTACAAAACTCTTTCATCATTCAAGAAACATCATTGTCTCCACCCTTCAAACAAACTAAAAACTTACAGGCAGTGAGGTACCAGGGAGGTCAACAGCGACCTTAAGAGGTACGTTGATTGGCTCTGTTCTTATAACCTTAAGATCAATATTGATAAAACAAAAAGGGTTTGAAGGTTGGAGACAATGATGTTTTTTCTTTAATGATGAAAACTTATCAGTTGAAACGTTGTGATTTAAAACAAATAAAGACAATGGAAGTCCAAAACTCTTTCATCATTCAAAAATATATGGTGCTTAAGCAAAAATATTAAAGAAATAGGTAATATTCATATCCAAATAAATGTGATACTACAACAGGCTAAAAAAATTAAGTACAGTAGAGCTTCGCTAATCCGAACTCCACTAATCCGGATTCTCCAGTAATCCGGACAAAATTTAAATATTACTTATTTACATTATGTATTCTATAACCCGGATTTCTTATGTATTTTATGTATTCCATAGTCCGGATCATGTGTTCTTCGATAATTTCATGTAACTTTTTCGTTGTCGTTGTTATGTCGGTAGGTGTAAGAACTGCGTGTGGGTGTTATTTTTCTTTTATTTTTGATGTTAGTAAATGTTTAAATTTTTTGTGTTAATAAATGCTACAACAATGTGTATTTGGTGCATTTTTATAGCTTTTAAAAATATTCCAATAATCCGGATGTTTCACTAATCCGGATTGCCTCGGTTTTTATTAATCCGGATTAGCGAAGCTCTACTGTATTTGGGTTCAATAATTATAGATGATAAGCTGTGTTGGAATGATCATATAAATCACATCTCTGATATAATTGTACCCATGATGTCAGCTATTTTTAAATGTAGAAACTATCTATCAAAGAAAACCAAGACAATGGTTTATAATGCTTTTTTTTCTCATATAAGATATCTACTGCCCATATGGGGAATGTGTGGTAAAACAAATTTTAATAAAATGCAAACTTCACAAAATAAAATCCTTAAAGTATTGTATAACTATGACAGGCTTACTCATACTGACAGGCTGTATAAAGAATTAAATACTTTTAAATTAGACACCCTCTTGAGGATTGAGCAATGCAAGCTTGTCTACAAAGTACTACATAGGCACCAAAAATCTAACATCTTGTCAAATCAAGTTCACAATTATGAAACACGAATTATTAATGATATAATATATCAAATAAATACTAGAACAAATATGGGTCTTTATAATCCCATTGTACATGCATCTAAGGTTTGCAATCAATTGCCAAATAATAATTTAAAAAGGTTCGAAAGGTGTGCATTGTTTTATAAAAAATGTCAAAAATCACTTTGCTAATGTTCAGAAAGGTTAGAAAGAGGAAACATACTCACACTGTTTTTTTTTTTATAATAGCTTCGTATTCTCGAGGCCAGAGCTTTTAAGCACTGATTGGAGAATGTTGTAAAATTATATATTGTTTGTAATTATTTTGTTAATAAATAGTTTTCAAAAAAAAATATTGTGTAACTTGTTTCATTTTTTTTACAGCAGTCCTGATGATGGCATATTTGCCGAAACGCGTAGGCACTAATTTTATTTAAAATAAATTTAAGAAGGAAGATAGGACTTTCCTTCCCAATCCCTAAATTACGAAGTCCAAGCCTAATGTCAGTGGAGTTTTCAGTTTTTCTTTATAGGAAGCCCAGGGGGCAATATTTATGACCTTTTCAATAAGGTTCCACACAACACATAGTACCACAAAAAAAGTTGATGGTGGTTTCAACCCCTAATTGTGGAGCTTTTTAAGCAACTCACAAATTAAGGTTAACGTGTTTTTTGCATTTTTTCCCACATTTACTTCAATAACAATAATTATTCCCACCATGTACAGTGTGACCAGTAAAGTCCGCATCATATGGGATTTTTTTTTATTAATAGCTTTATTTGAAATTTGACTTTGGCATCAAGTGCTGCTTCGATCGAGATAAAAATTAAGCAAAAAAAATAGTAGTTTACGTGATTCGCATTATCTGGCAAATTTTAATTTTTTCCAAAAAATAATTCTAAAGTGGGGTTATTTCTGAAAATATCGAAAAAAGCTATAAGAAATAGCTATTTACCTAACAAGTGCGGAAAATTAATTTTTCCGCACGAGTCTGCCGTTCACCGAACGACGCGTAGCGGAGTTCGGTGCAGCAGCCGAGTGCAGGGAAAACATTTTTCGCACGTGTCAGGTACAATAGTTTTTCTACAGACGTGTGGAAACAAGTAACACATATTTCAAAGAAATTTAATAATATTTAATTAACTATAACAATCACATACATATGTAACAGTAACTAATTCTGAGAAAAAAAGTAATAACTACAAGTTATAATTGATATATTATTGATTTTGACATAATCGTGCCGAAAAATTTTTCCGCACTAGTGTGGAAAAACCAATTTTCCGCACGGATTTTTGACATAATCGTGCCGAAAAATTTTTCCGCACTAGTGTGGAAAAACTAATTTTCCGCACGGATATCAGTGCGGAAAATTGATTTTTCCACACGTCTGTAGGAAAAAGTTTTATTAAATGCAGTTTCTAGCCCACATGCTAAATTTTAGCTGCATAAGGTAATTTTGATTTTTTACCCACCACTAAAATTAATTTTCCACTTAATGAACACTTTACTGATGACACTGTGTTCTTTTTTGTCTTAATATTAGGGTATATTACTTTCAGACACAAACTACGTTTTCAAACACCAAGTAAAAGACGAATCAATTCTATTAAAATGTTTTAAAACTGGCTTTTGCAAAATTTAGCAGGAAAAAATAGAAAATAGGTAAATGATGAAAATTGATCCCAAGCCTAAATTAAAAACTACCTATTGTAGTGCTAAATCTCTATTTTCCTTACAATAACGCAAATACTTGTTTTTGTAATTCACATGAATTTTATATTTTATTAATTTGTACATTATTTTCGTAGTTTTTTTTTATATCCCCAAACTATACTACCTAAATTTTTATAAACTTTAGCTAAAATTTTTGCTCCTGTGCGTTTAGTATAGGTTTTATAAAATTTTTCCTGATGTAGTCCACAACCATTATTTGCCACCAACCCAATATCGGTAAAAACCCGAAATCACAATCTGGAAAGGCCACTGATTAAAATATTTCAATATATGTGTTATTTACCTATAGAATTTTTTAATACATTTTTTTTATTTAGTTCGAATTTGGAAAATTCTTCCATTTAGCGACACAATAAAATCCCGAAAGTTTTTTGCTTTGGCTATCGGTAAGTATTCTATATAAATTCAAGCTTCTGAGCATATTGTTAAAAAGGATTCTCTGGATTTTGAGGTAGGTAGGTATTAGGCATCAATACATAACGCTTTCGATTTATATCTGTACACAGAAAAACGATGAAGCCCAAGAAATATCTCAAGTGTTATTTAAGTAATGACATGATATGTTTAAGAGGACTCCGTACATCTTTAAAACGAGATTTATTTTCACGGGTTTATTAGTCGATTAAGAAGAAATGTTATATTTACAATTTTTTATAAACTAAACAAAGATTGGAAAGGTTGGATTATAAAAATGCTACGTGTATCAATTTCAATTTTTTTAATGAGACATTGTATATTTTTACATTCTACAATCAATTCTAGACATTTTTCATAAATCATGCCTTATTAGTACCTATCTTCAACCATTTGCGAAATATTAACACTTTAATGCTGGTATGCACCATTGATATTATGGCATTGACAATGAGTTATGTCAAAAAATGTCAGTGAATGTTAATCAAATTTGAATTTTGCTCTGCTGATATTGCATCCAAAATGCATCTCGCTGAAAATGAACGCATTGTAATTTTGATTAGGTTGTGATATGGAGATAAAAGTAGAAGTAATATTTAAGGAAGTCCGTGATCAATACCCAAATCGCCCACTTATTAGCCAATCGACAGTGTCTGGAGTAGCAATTAAGTGGAGACCTTCCCGTATGTTAAAGATAGTGTTTAAAGTGGTCGTCCTGGTATACCTACTTGGGAAGAAAAAATAAAAAAATTTTAGTTTTTTTAATTTTTAGAGTCAAATGGAAATTTTGCTGCTCAATAAAAATATTAGTATAAAATTTTATTAGACATTATTTTCATAATGGGTGGTGTGTATCTTATCTTATTTTAAAATTTTAAATGCATTCCTACCATCTTTTGTAAAAACAAGGATTTTTTTTACTTTTTTATTAATTTGTTTTACTTATGGGGCAAATTTGAAGTTGTCAAATAGAATTTGATGTGTTTTGAAAATGTTGACCTTAGAACAAAGGAAGTTTTGACAACATTCGTTTACAGCTGGAAAAATGTGTTGAATATGGAGGGGGAGCGTTTGAATAGCAAATTATGAAATTATTATTTGTTGTTATTTTAAGATTTTTTTGTGTTATTTCCAGAGTCATTTCATTTGTGAAATGAAAAATACATATTTCTGGTAACACCAAAAATCACTTTTTGAAACTTTTTGATACCTCTCTGTCTTTGATAATGTATGTATTTCGACCGCTAATGCTGCTATCCAAAAAAAAAATTCTTTTACCTCTAAAAATTAAAAAAACAAAAAAAATCGAAGATTTATTTTAAATCTCGGATTTAAATTACGAACGTTATTCTAAATAAGTTTTCTAATTGGTATTTTGGTCAAAAATGAAAAATAAAGGTACTTATGTAGTTTACTCTTGGAGAAAAATCATGTTTTTGAAGTTTTTGCGAACCCTCTTTAAAAAAAATCAAAATTTTCTCTTCGTGAATTGCAACTTTTTATCAAGAATGACTTTTTCCCGAAAAATGAAATTTTTCATCCATTTGTGCTATTGTAAACCCTATCCGCGGACAGTCTGTATACTGTTTACATCTGATCTTAAAATGCAGCCGGTAGTTTGCTTAATTTTTATTGTTATTTACACAAACTAGTGATAATT
The DNA here is from genome assembly GCA_963969555.1 of Polydrusus pterygomalis. Taxonomy (NCBI): domain Eukaryota; kingdom Metazoa; phylum Arthropoda; class Insecta; order Coleoptera; family Curculionidae; genus Polydrusus; species Polydrusus pterygomalis. The sequence continues at coordinate 30,079,588 of OZ018384.1, read as the reverse complement.
AAATTGTGAGGTCTTGATAAGTAAACAATGATGATAACAGACAGTTTTAGCGTAAGTAAAAAAATATGGAAGACTAAATAAATATATTAAATATATTCTTATTTACAAGCACACAAACAGCGTATATCCAACAATAACGAGCATCGAAAACTTTCCCCCTAAAATGAAATTTTAGATACAGGGAAGTGGAAAAGTAACAATTTTTTTTTTAATCTTTATTATAAAAAAATTTTAAATACGAAGCTATTTGTTGATTCGTTCAGTGGATAGGCGAGAACGTTTCCTATCTATCCACATATTATAAGGTGTCCCTATATTCCCGACTAGAATAGTTTAAAAGTTATTTACGGTATTTTCGCAAAATTCTCCAAATATCAAGCCAGTATTATTGATTTTTGACAAGATGGCCCCTGATATACCGTGGGAGCAAAAATTATTTGCATCAAAGAGGATCTTGCATCTAAGGACGTAATGCTTAGCCGTAGAGCTTAACACCTGTTGCGTGTCAGTAACTACCTGGATTAACAATCAATCAGTTATTCAGGAACTTCCTTCTTTTTTTGAGGCCGGTTAAAAATAAAATCTTCCTGTGTATAGGAAGATCAGTTCTCTGAAAATAATTGACGGTTACAAAATAAAATTTTATTATATCATTTTTAATAAAATAAAGCATAAAGCCTTATTGCTGTAAGTGACAATAGCAAGTGTTGATTAAAATTGCTAATTAAAATTATAAAATAAAATAATCTTTTGTTTTTACACGCTTAATTAGTGTTAGAAGTATAATACCGTGCGAGCAAAAATTATTGGCATCAAAGAGGGCCTTGCATCTAAGGACGTAATGCTTAGCCGTAGAGCTTAACACCTGTTGCGTGTCAGTAACTACCTGGATTAACAATCAATCAGTTATTCCGTCATCTTTGACAGTCGTTACAAGTAATTTGATTCATCGCTAATTTTTTCAATTTCTTGAACAATTCACACAATGGGCTTTATGGAACAGCACAAAACATTTATGGTTAAAGCGTATTTTCGAAACAGGGTTAGAGTAAATGGTGAGTGGCAATACAATCCGGGTTTGTGCATGGACGAACATTTTCCTAACGTTGCTTTTCTTGCTGGGGATTTCTATCATTGCCTGAAAAGAACCGTGGCTGTGTTTAGGGAAACAGGTTCTATACAACACAAAAAGGAGCAGGAAGATCATCTGTAAGAACAGAAGAACTTGTTGCAAACAACACAACACAACACTTCCTAAAATATGAAGAGACGTGTGAATTTATGCTTTGAGCATGGCGGTGGCCAATTTCAGCAATTTATGTAATTATTTTTCTTTTCCTTTCTGTATATTCTTACTTTGTTAATTTTGTAAACAACAAAAATAAATTTATATTTGTCTACTTATTTTATTATTCATTAGTTTGGCATATCATGTCATAATATGAATTTGACAAAATTTTAACCTAGATTTGGTTAGATATATCGTCCCCATATCATTGTGATCTAAACCAAGCCCTACGTTTTTTAATCCAAGCCCTCTTTGATGCAAATAATTTTTGCTCGCACGGTACAAAGTAATAATATGTATCTGACTTAACTTTGGCAGATAATTTTGTTAAAAACTAGGGATGCGCGATACGATACGATATTTTTGAGTATCGATATTTTACCTTCCGATACCCGATTTTTTGTATCGATATTTTTTATTCGATATATAATGAGTATCGAAATATTTTACTCTGTATCGTTCAGATAGTATCGATACATCCCAAAATTCCCTAACCCACAATTTTATTAATTTTATGATGCGGTTTGCAAAACAGCAAACCTCGAGCGGAAAATGCCCGGTCCGACCTTGAAAAATATAATAGTATTTTCGAGTGGTGGTTTTTTAGAAACGTTAAAAATCGTAAAACAAAAAATAACAACGCGGATCGAAAAAGTATCGATATTTAGAGTATCGATATTTTTCAAACCGATATTTTATTGCATCGATACTCTACCATACGATTCGGATCGATACAAAAGATCGATACTTTCAGCGTATCGGAACATCCCTATTAAAAACTCGGGCGTTGCTAAATTCTTGGGTGTTTAAATCGACGACAAACTTAAGTTTAAAGACCACATTCTTGCATTGAATGGGGGACTACCGTCCGGTTCTTACGCAGTGAGTGTTGTCTCAGGAGAATTGCGGAAGAGTTTGGGTAGAATGGTTTATTTTTCACTTGTTGAGAGTGGTATTGCTTTTTGGGGATTTAGTAGTAAGGGCCTATTGGGCTTTACTCTACATTGATTTTTGCAAAAGAGGGCATTAAGATACTATGTGTGGTGTTAATTGTCATACTCACTATAAACTATAAAGATTTTAACTTTGATTGGAATTTTTTTCTTGGAAACGGCCTGCCTTATCCATAAAAAATATAAAAATTATGCTACTAACAGCTCCTATAACATGCGTACTGTGAATGATATTCCTCTTCGCATACCAAAAACAACTCTCACCAAAAATTCATTGATATTTGAGAGCATCAAAATTTATAACCACATACCACCAGGGACGTAGCTAGGAATTTTGGCGCCCCGGGCGAATAATAGTTCTGCGCCCTACCAGACAATCTTAATACTAAAATTATACATCTATAAATTTTAGTTTAAAAATTATATTAACAGCAGTGGCGACTCGTGATTTGTAAACTTGGGGGTGTACTAAAAGCCCGGTGCAGGCGAAATGCGCCGCAGGCAAAAAATTTTCAAGACCACGCCCAAATTTGGTCAATAATTTTTAGTAAATATTTTAAAAATTTATGATTACCTACTTATTTTATTGAAAATTAAATAAGATAAAAAAATAAAAAAGGCCAATTTATTTTTCATTAGTGGGTATATTGTTTTAAAGTAAAGTCACTTCTTCTGTTTTTATTTGCAGCAAACTTATCAATAACAGCTTCATTAAAGTTTGAAATATCTGTAATGTATTGTTTCTCAAATATTCCACATTCATAGTCGTTTTGGCATTAAAACTGTTCATTTTTATTAAAATAAGTCTTTACTACCCCAAAATAATAACAAAAATATAAAGGTAAACTCCAAATAATAAATTCCTACAGCAATGAACTCAACGGCGCACATTTAATTTGTGCGAGTTTTCCTATTAGAATCGCGCTTTCCCCCACCACACCTGCTAGTACAAGATGCATAGAGAAACAGCAGAAACCCCGCCTACGTAACGCATGTGTGCGACTTATGAATTCCTACACGCCATACATACGGTTGCTCCTGACAACCAGCTTGGCCAGAGCTATATATATATTACGTTTCGTTCGATTGTTTGACGGTACGTTAAAATAGGAGGGTTCTAACTTATATTACGGTAAGAATATAAAGAAGATAAATTTAAATGAACATACATTTTTTCTTTATGGGGTAATTCTTTATGGAGTATGGGGGTGCACGTGCTCCTGTGCTCCTATGGAGAAACCGCCACTGATTAACAGACTTGAACTTAACATTCGTGAAAAGAAAAATTGCTTGGTCGGACTTGTGTGACTTGTCGTGGCAACTCACAATTCACGTAGCATAGTGACGCAATCGAATCGCGGCGCCTTTTCTTCAAATATCGGCGTTGCCAAATGTCAAAAGCAATCCAGCCGTAATTGCATAAGTAAATTTTTAAATTCCCGTATTTCTAATGACCATTTTGGCGCCCTGTTAATATGGCGCCCCGGGCGGTCGCCCTATTCGCCCCCCCCCCTTGCTACGTCACTGCATACCACTGGCTTATCGGCAGGTGATTGATGACAGGACTTTTTAGCAGACTAAAAAGGCAACTAATTACTAGACCCTACTATACGATCCAGGAATTTTACAATGAAGATATCTAGGCAGCTCAGCAAGCAAGCTCAGAGGAAAAAAATATCTATAAGGGCAAACACTCGCCATTTCATTTTCTTATCCAATATTTTGTTAATTTTTCGTTTTCTTTTAAAAGCAGCCAAATAACCGTGTTTGGATACCAGTTTTAAATTTAATTGCTACATTATTAAAAGTAAAAGCAAAAAACGAGATTTTATAAAAATTTAAGCACATTTCTTGTTCTGCTTTTATTAATTTATAAATCCAACCTTTTCAAAGGTAAAACTGTAGGTAATTGTACTCCTAAGATGGGTATTTGGCCAATTTTTGGATAAAACGAAAAATAAACCAAATATTGATCAAAAATGAAATGGCGAAGGCGCACTAGTAATTGCTTTTAAAGAAATTTTTAGTCTGTCTGTCTGTGGACTTGAAAGCTTAAAAACTACTTTACGGAGAACGACAAAATCGGTTTAACGTTAAAAATAATATTTTTTTCTTATTTAAAATGTTTCTTTCACTTGTAATCTCCCTAGATCTGGAATTATTTCCGGATTTTAATTCAAGGGCGAGGAAGATTCTGGAAGAAAATGTTATACCAAAATTATTTTAAAGAGAAAAATAATTAAATTGTGAAATAAGTTAAGAGACATTGGAGTTTGGTGTGTGGGTAGATGGCCGTGATAGGCATTTTTGACGTTTTTCGTGACACGTTTCAGTAGCGTTTCATTTGTCATCCTGTGCCCTAGTAAAATAACATTTAAATAACTATTTTAAATAAATAATTTTTATTTATGTTAAATAATTGAATACCAGAAGAGAAACATCACACACTTTGCCGGGCCATCGTTAAACGCGCGCAAAATTACTTTTATTTCTTCTGTGGCTGTTTTTTTTTTTAATTTTCAGTTCGGGTAGTTATACAGGGTGTTATTTAAGTATGTGGCCAAACTCCAAGGGGTGCTTTTTTAAGTGATTTTAAGAAGAAAAGTTCATTTAAGCATGGATCCGAAAATACATAGTTTTTACGGTACAGGGTGTCAAACCTTAAAAAAAAATCGGATGTTTGTAAATATCTCAATATTCTTTTATTCGATTTTGTTGAAATTTGGCAGTTCTGTTTGTAATAACAAGAGGATAATTTAGCCTTAATTAGATTAAAATTATTCAGTCCAGTGGCGTCCCGGAAGACAGTCCAACTAATATTTTTGGCAAAAAAATTGCGTCACTGACTTTTTTTAAAATTATGTATTTTTTTCGAATTAAGCAACTACAAATACAACTATTTTATCTCCTAAGTTTTTTTCATATCTTGCTTTGTTTTCGAGAAAAAAAATAAATACCACTTTATTGCATGTCCCCGGGACAATAGGGTTATAGTTGTTATTATTAAAACATTACAGTAATAACTTATTACGTTATGCGATTATTTTATGTTAATTTCTTTTATCGAAAACAGTTTTAATCTGTGCGAAAAAATTCAAAAGAGGACTTTCGTGTAATTTTAATTGCTTAATAGTTTGTAAGTAGTTTTAATTTTTTACTCTTATTGTCCCGGGGACATGCAATAAAGTGGTTTTTATTTTTTTTTCTCGAAAATAAAGCAAGATATGAAAAAACTCAAAAGATAAAATAGTTGTTTTTGTAGTTGCTTAATTCGAAAAAAATATATAACTTTAAAAAAGTCTGTGGCGCGCAACTTTTTTGTCAAAAATATTAGTTGGACTGTCTTCCGGAACGCCACTGAACTTAATAATTTTAATCTAATTGAGGCTAAATTATCCTCTTGTTATTACAAACAGAATTGCCAAATTTTAACAAAATCAAATAAAAGAGTATTATTGAGATATTTACGAACATCCGATTTTTTTTTTAAAGTTTGACACCCAGTATCGTAAAAACTATGCATTTTCGGACCCATGTTTACATGAACTTTTCTTCTCAAAATCACTTAAAGAAGCACCCCTTGGAGTTTGGCCACATACTTAAATAACACCCTGTATAGCCCAGTGAAACATTATATTTGTTAACTAAGTGATTTCTATCGACTCTGTTATACGGTTATACGTATTTGGCAGCGCAAAACTCGAAAAATAAGTAGCAAAACTATGAAGCCTCTGTGTTTTTAAATTGGGAATCAGTTTTTTTACAAAAATAAAACAATATTATTGTATACTATGTATACCTACATTACAATAATACATATTATGATATTATTCAAAAAAACATTTTATTACAATTATATTGAATTTTCAAACGACCAATGTTATTTATTTACATTAACTCATTAAGCCCATAAAACATAATTTGTCCCGTACATTTAAAGCATATTTTTAGAGAAATAATGTTTACTGGTCGTAATTAAATATTTTAAAACAATGCATTTACCATATTTATGAGTTTTAAACTACTCCAATAATTTAATAATAAGGTCTTATTGCTCAGTGCTGAACTGAACTACGTGACGTCACAACGTGAGAGAGATAGAGAAAATTTATGCGTGTAACGTGATTAAAACTTATTAGGGCCACCACCGCTAGTTTTATACCAGAAATTTTGATTGCAGACAATTTTTTTACTATCATTGTACTCTGTACTCCTGTAATATAAGTATCTAATAAATACAATAATTTGATAATTAAAATTTTCTTTTTTCTTGGGTATTGTAACTCAAAAAAAACCCTTTTCCGAAATATAAAATTTCATCATATAAATAAAACAATATGGCTTTTTGGTGCGCTTTTTGTGCACCCCCTAATTAAAAAGTCACGAGCCGTCACTGAGATTGACCACTGTTTTGTTGACCTTTACCCCCTTTTGGACGCTTGCCTTGGTTTATAATAATGTCAAAAACAAACTGTATAAAAGTTAACCAAAAATCACGTATACAGGGTGAGTCGAGAGGAATGGGCCAAACTGTAAGGGTGTAATCTATGCAGCAAAATAATAAGAAAAAACTTAAATGTTCTTATCCCATATTAATTTGTTTTTAAATTATAACGCAAAAACATAATATTGCATTAATTCAGCTTTCCTGCAATAAATGGTATTGTTGTCCGCTTTTGATTGTCCTGCTGTCACTATCCTGTTAGTGGCAGTATAAAATTTGACATTGATTCACCGGTAACTTTCGGATTTGTGTCAATTAAATTTTATAAAATGCCATACATTTATTCACATCTCGAATACGCCAATATGGTTTTTATTTATGGTTTGTGTAATGGGAATGCTACAGCGGCTGCTGAAGAATATCGTCAACGAAATTCCACATCAAAGAACACCGAACAGAAAGGTATTTATCAGAGTTTTCAACAAACTGTGCGAGATCGGAACGCTTCTAAGTGCTAATGTAACATCCGAACGAGCAATTCGACAGCTTTAGTAGAAGAAGATGCAACGACCAGCTCATGAAGAATTGGAACTTAGTTGGGGATTTCACAAAAAATAGTGATCAATACGCTTCACGAGCAAGGCTTATACCCGTACCATGTACAGAGTGTACCTTTAACCTGGAGACTACCCCAAGCGTATGCAATTTTGTGGGTGGATAATTAATAATCGTCATCTTGTACCGCACATACTTTTTACTGACGAAGTTACGTTCACCGGTGACGGCATCAACAATAAGTAATCGAAACTCCCATGTGTGGTCGGATGAAAATCCTCACGCAATAGTCGAAAATAATTTTCAACACAGGTTTTCAGTAAACTTGTGGTGCGACATGATCGACAATAATTTAATTGGCCCTTTTCTTTTGGAAAATCGCCTTACAGGGGATCACTACTTAAGTTTTTACAAAATGAATTACAAGGACTACTGGAGGAGATTCCTTTAAAAATTAGAATTCAAACGTATTATCAACACGACGGAGCGCCTCCCCATTTCGACCGTCGGCTTAAGCAATATTTGGACCAAAAGTTCCAGCAGTTCCAGAGGTTTGGATTGGTCGCCGTGCTATTAGTTGGCCTCCTAGATCACCAGACCTCACACCGTTGGACTATAATTTATGGGGTTGGTTAAAACATGAGGTATACAAAGTAAAAGTAGATACCTACTAGGGATGCATTAATTAGACGCATTAGAAATGCTGCACTCAATATTAAAGAAAGGAATAACGAATCAATTAGAAGAGCCACGCGTGCCCTTCGTAAACGAAGCAGGAAATGTTTGTTGCATATTTTAGTTTAACAATATTATTTCATTTAACGCTGTAATTTGAAAACGAATGAATATTGGGTAACAACATTTGGGTTTTTTCTTATTATTTTGATGCATAGATTACACCCTTAGAGTTTGGCCCATTCCTCCCGACTCACCCTGTATAATGATTAGCAGTGCCAATGGCCGATTTCCTACCAAAAATATCGCAAAAACCGTAAAACCTAGGAAGCCCATATTTTGCAGGCGGATAGCACAATACTTATTATTTTTATTTTATGAAGCACAAACATGTTGTGAACGTTAAATGCTCACTAAGAACACACCAATTTTTGCCTTATTTTGACATTTTATATTTTAAATATTAGCTGACGCTTTATTTGTTGTTTAAAAACAGGTAATTTTCCTAAAACCTGAAAATTGCAGACCATCATTAAAATTGAAAATATGAAAATACTAAAATGTTAAATTACGCATATATTTTCTCTTGTTTTTGTCATACTAATATATGTACCTACCTAGAGATCCCAAATAACCCAATTCATCCAACATTTTTGTTCGAAAGGATAACTTTAAAAACGTCGAAATCCAAATTAGCCCATTTTGGCCGCAAACATTAATAATTTCAATCGAGATCGCGGATTATTACAAATCATAATTACACTAGTTGCATTATGCATAGCATAATGCTCTTCCTATGAGAAGCCTATTATACGCCTATTATTAAAGGGTTGTAGATAAAATATAATATAACGCCACTGTCTATTTAGGACTGATGTCAAAGGAAGGGAAATTTTTAATTATTTATCACATAACTCATACATAGATAAAATTTTGAAAAATTCAGGATAGTTGCCATAGCAACATCGGAAAATTGGGGAACCAGAATTCCCCACCTCTACTACCCCCCAAAGTTGGGGGGTGAAAGGGGCGTTTTAAACGGCAATTTTTTGTAGCATAGGGTCATTGTGAGTACTTAGGAGTGGGCAAAACAAATATTATTATTAATTAACAATTTACGGACCTTCTAACTTGGCAGAAAATGGTACAGCAGCTTCGTGCGGGTTAATAAAATTAACCATAATCACACTAAGTACCGTGCGAGCAAAAATTATTTGCATCAAAGAGGGCCTTGCATCTAAGGACGTAATGCTTAGCCGTAGAGCTTAATACCTGTTGGGTGTCAGTAACTACCTGAATTAACAATCAATCAGTTATTCCGTCATCTTTGACAGTCGTTACAAGTAATTTGAATCATCGCTAATTTTTCCAATTTCTTGAACAATTCACACAATGGGCTTTACGGAACAGCACAAGACATTCATGGTTGAAGCGTATTTTCGAAACGGGGTTAGAGTAAATGGTGAGTGACAATACAATCCGGGTTTGTGCATGGACGATTTTCACGAACATTTTCCCAACGTTGCTTTTATTGCTGGGGATTTTTATCATTGCCCGAAAAGAACCGTGGCTGTGTTTAGGGAAACAGGTTCTATACAACACAAAAAAGGATCAGGAAGATTATCTGTAAGAACAGAAGAACTTGTTGCAAATTTAGAACAATTACAAGAAAGGATTATCCAAGAATGTGGTAACATTTCTCCAGAAATGCTGGTCAACATTTTCGAAAATATTAAGACGTGTGAATTTATGCTTGGAGCATAGCGGTGGCCAATTTCAGCAATTTGTGTAATTATTTTTCTTTCTGTATATTCTTACTTTGTTAATTTTGTAAACAACAAAAATAAATTTGTATTTGTCTACTTATTTTATTACTCATTAGTTTGGCATATCATGTCATAATATGAATTTGACAAAATTTTAACCTAGATTTGGTTAGATATATCGTCCCATATCATTGTGATCTAAGCCAAGCACTACGTTTTTTAATCCAAGCCCTCTTTGATGCAAATAATTTTTGCCCGCACGGTATCAAAATATGTTGTAATGTGATTTTACACTAAATAAACATGTTTAATAAAAATTGGAAATAATGTAGTCATTAATTTGTACACAAACCATGTATCACAATATCGGAATTTGAAAGACCAGGAAATGACAATGAAGTTTTAAAAGTACCTACTAATTCCAATTTTCAGAAAAACTATGCAATTTCAAATAAGTAATTTTTATAATTCAATTTACGTTAGGGTGCGAAGCCCGATTTTGAGAAAAAAGTTCATTAAGGAAAATATTGCAAAAAACATAACCTAACATTTTAATAGTAGCAAAATAATATAATAAATATAGTTTAAAAAAACTAAATAACACGCTTTAATAATTAATCAAACTAAAAAGCGGAAAATAAACATAGTTTAAAATAATTCTTGAAATTCTTCATATAGGTAGAAAATAATAATGATCGATAAACATTAGTATTATTGTGAAAAAAGCGTGGGGTGCTCGATATACGAAAAATATAGCACAAAGCGCCCCACGTTTTTATTTCACTATAATACCAATATTTATCGTTCATTATTATTTTCTGCCTATATTAAGAATTAGTTTAAACTATATTTATTTTCCGCTTTTTAGTTTGATTAATTATTAAAGCGTGTTATTTAGTTTTTTTAAACTATATTTATTTTTCATTTTTTAGTTCGAGTTATTGTTAAGAATTTTTTTTTCTGAGTAGATTGAGCTAGATTAGTAGATTATTGTATTGTCAGCGGTTCTTGATAAGTCTACAAAACTTAAATTAAATCTGACCGTTTAAAGTGGGTCAAAATCGGGTTTGTTCGGGTTTGTTCATAATGTAAATATTGGAAAATAAAAATCTTATCTATACCTACTTTAATTTAGTAAAGTTATTGTTATTTAAATTAATAGATATCTTTATTTTTCTCTGAAATTATCTCTGCATACTAAATTATAATACAAAATATTTTAAGATTCAGTTGAGAGATGTTTGAAAAATGAGTTGGGAAATTTTGGATGCCCCCCCCCCCCCCCCCCACCCAACAGGATGCACTTCGGTACGCCCCTGCGTACAGAAAATAACTGTAAAGTAAAGAAACGTAGACAACTTAGTACTTTGTTAAAGAGTAGATTATAGAAACTGTCCGCTTGTCCTGTTTTAGGATTTAATGTTGGTATTACCGTGGCAAGAAGTTACCAGCTTGGAGACAAATTTTGACATCTACAACAATAAATTGTTATTAAGGTGGGAGTATCAACATGCTTGCCAACCTATAACCTATTTTACGCAGATTTTATTTATTTTTCTAGCTTTTACACAAAATTTAAATAAAATCAATATCGACTGCATATTCTATAGGTAATAATTGACATATTAAATAAATATCAAGGAATTTCATAAATTATTTTAGAAGAATTGTGTAACGAAAAATATTGAGTAAGATTTTTAAAAATATTATTATGTCATTGTCATGTCATATTCTTTCACTATACAATTCTCCCAAAATTAGCAATGAAATAAATTGATACTTTTGTAATATATCAGATATTACCTAAATAATAGGCCGACGATTTTGATTTTATTTAAAAGTTAGTAAATAAAATAATAAACTAAAAAAACAACGCGAAATAGGTTATAGGTTGGCAATAGATTGAATGACATTGAAAATTCCACCTTAATGGAAGGATACATATGTTTACATTTTTTAATAACCCGCAACTGACTTTATTTTATTCCACGCGTTGCTACGATTTAACACTGCATTAACAAAACGATTACCAGTTAAACAGGCTTCGTGCAGAACGAGTCGAGTGGCTACCATGATCAGCAGTTTAGATCGCGTACTCAAGCACAACAGCTTTCCTACTTAGTTCTATGGCTCCTGCGACAAAAATCCTCAATCCGGTCCATGACAGACACTGAACTAAGGCACTGGCACAAGGTGGATCATCGCATGAAACCTAGACACACGGAACACACTTCGCTTGACAAACGGAACACGTACACAGCGGGTGATACGGCATTAGGGGCACATTCAGTACGGGAAAGGACGTTAGGGCCCCCTTGAGTTGTACTTTTAAAAGGGGGCCCCCAGCAAACCGTTCTGCTGCTTGCTGGCCACTAAGCACAAGTTCCAAGTTCTATCCAGAATAATATCACACAACACGCTCAAAATATAAGTTTTATTTCAGTACTCGTATACAGGCGAGGCTTTTTGAGTATTTTTGACCTGCCTAAGTTGCACACACCAGCAGCTTTGCCTGAACAAATTTTTAATGTTAATTATAGACATAAACAAAACAGAAATATCCATCTATACATAGATTCCCGTTAATCTTGTACTTGTTTTACGCCAATAGCGTTCCGTAACGAAAAATCGGCTTGCTGGAACATATTTCCAGACTAAGGGTCGGTCTAGTAAAGTCAGTTTTCTTTTGACAATGTATACCAATAGCACAGTTACGACTTTCACAAATTTATTCGACACATTTATGGGTGCCCGATTTTTATTGGAGTACAAGTTAATTCTTAGGTTATTCTTTTTAATAACTTTCTGACAGCAAAATGCATCTATTGCTGTGCTGTTTGCTTTTTCCAACCTTGATTGTTCATCTCCTTATTGGGTAAATTGTTGAAGTTTCTCGAGAAAAACACAGTTATTTTGGTTTATCAATTCAAGTTTTCAAGAATATGGAATAATTCTCCTGACAACTTTTGTTCTACCTGTTGTGAACAGTTTACATTAAAAACGAAACAAGACCTAATATTCAAAATATAGAAAAATATGAAGTAAATTTGTGTTCGCGAGATTCGCATGTTCAAGGATTCAAATTATTATTTTGATTTTGAGCCTCTAATGATGTGGATCCTGTAACAGAGCAGACCCAGGTGACCTTATTTGAATTTTTTTTCACTAATTTTGTTAATTTATTTATTGGTAAACTTATTCTTTCCCCATGTTACGCCCTGAGGTTTAATAATTTTACTTTATTATTTATATTTAATTTAAATTATATTATGATTTTAATTTACCCTGCAATACTGGTCAATTTTTTTTTAAAAAGTGTATTAACTTTTCATTTCCAAATATAGGCCCTGATAAATCTATTTAGGTAGCCAGTCTTGAAAATAAAATCCTCAGTATATTCCCGATGATATTTAGGAGGACGCGTGAACTTTGGACCGTTCACATTTTTGCCGCAATTATTGATTTTTTATAGCAGCCAACGTCGTACTTCGTATTACAAACGACGCAGGGTGTTAAAACGCACAAACGAAGACTTTGGTGGGGGAGAAGATGGGTTAGCTGCTAAACAGAGAATTTCTAAAGAGACACTTATTAACTTCGATAGGTACGGTAAGCACCTAAATTCAAGAGTCATCATAAGTTTATTTTCTGCAGATTTTCTTTAAAATTAATTTTTCTAAATACAATAATTCAATTAGAAAAACAAATGGCATTGGGTTAAATAAGTTTAATTTTATTTGTGTGGATTTAATTTGTGTAACTATTTAAAATTCAGGGGATGTTTTTTTAAAGGGTGCTAAGTTCTTAAAGACCAAGTTTATTTTCTTTAGTTTTTTTTATTTTTGTTGGTTTACTCTAATTTGGGAATACTGGTTGTTTTTTTTTATACAGTGCAAAATATATTTTTCAGACGGTAGTTATGGTAAACAACAAAATTTATTTTTATGATATAGGAATATAATTTTAAAATACTAATTCTTAATTAAATAATATGAGAATCTTTATTAAATTATAAGATAAACTTTATTAAATAATAATATGGGAAATTTTTTAAATAAATCTCATATTTTCTAACATGACATTAGCACGGTTATCCCGTTTGTTTGGATATCACCTCCTATGTCTTTAAATAAATCTAATATTTTCTAACATGACATTAGCACGGTTATCCCGTTTGTTTGGATATCACCTCTTATGTCTTTAAATAAATCTCATAATTTCTAACATGACATTAGCACGGTTATCCCGTTTGTTTGGATATCACCTCTTATGTCTTTAAATAAATCTCATATTTTCTAACATGACATTAGCACGGTTATCCCGTTTGTTTGGATATCACCTCTTATGTCTTTAAATAAATCTCATAATTTCTAACATGACATTAGCACGGTTATCCCGTTTGTTTGGATATCACCTCTTATGTCTTTAAATAAATCTCATATTTTCTAACATGACATTAGCACGGTTATCCCGTTTGTTTGGATATCACCTCTTATGTCTTTAAATAAATCTCATATTTTCTAACATGACATTAGCACGGTTATCCCGTTTGTTTGGATATCACCTCTTATGTCTTTAAATAAATCTCATATTTTCTAACATGACATTAGCACGGTTATCCCGTTTGTTTGGATATCACCTCTTATGTCTTTAAATAAATCTCATATTTTCTAACATGACATTAGCACGGTTATCCCGTTTGTTTGGATATCACCTCTTATGTCTTTAAATAAATCTCATATTTTCTAACATGACATTAGCACGGTTATCCCGTTTGTTTGGATATCACCTCTTATGTCTTTAAATAAATCTAATATTTTCTAACATGACATTAGCACGGTTATCCCGTTTGTTTGGATATCACCTCTTATGTCTTTAAATAAATCTCATAATTTCTAACATGACATTAGCACGGTTATCCCGTTTGTTTGGATATCACCTCTTATGTCTTTAAATAAATCTCATAATTTCTAACATGACATTAGCACGGTTATCCCGTTTGTTTGGATATCACCTCTTATGTCTTTAAATAAATCTAATATTTTCTAACATGACATTAGCACGGTTATCCCGTTTGTTTGGATATCACCTCTTATGTCTTTAAATAAATCTCATATTTTCTAACATGACATTAGCACGGTTATCCCGTTTGTTTGGATATCACCTCTTATGTCTTTAAATAAATCTCATATTTTCTAACATGACATTAGCACGGTTATCCCGTTTGTTTGGATATCACCTCTTATGTCTTTAAATAAATCTCATATTTTCTAACATGACATTAGCACGGTTATCCCGTTTGTTTGGATATCACCTCTTATGTCTTTAAATAAACAAAATATAAATAAATCTCATATTTTCTAACATGACATTAGCACGGTTATCCCGTTTGTTTGGATATCACCTCTTATGTCTTTAAATAAACAATAAATAATTCTAATATTTTCTCTCACTCTTAAAGGACAAAAATAATCAAGCTATAGCAACAAAATTCTTAATCTATTTTACGTTGTTTACTATATCAACCTAAATTAAATTAAATAAAAGGGGAGGAAAATATTAAATATAATACCAAAATGAAAGTTTGATACTAATTATCTATTTCACAACGATTTTAAAATTTATATTTTAATTTTTAGAGAGTAACAAAAGTTTAAAATTATTTTTTAAAATGCCATCAGAAGGTGAAAGGGAGAGAAACAGTTTTACTGACCTTCCAGGTTAGCAATTTTAAATGACAATTAAGATTATAGTTATCCTTTATTTCTACCCAAAACTAATTATGGCTTTAAAACAGTAACAAAGTTTATTTTATTTACTTTTTTTTTTTTGGTATCTGTTGTTAAGACCAAATGAAATAAAACTCAACAAACCTCACGATTAACAAACCAAAAGAACCTTAATTGTTTTTTTTCATAACTGAGTTTATGTGAGTTTTCCTAAATGATTTAAGTTCAGGGTTATCCTATTACCATGCTCTCCCTTCGCGCTGTTACGGAGCCGACAGCCTCACGCTGGACGTAGCAACGAGATTAATCTCGTGGGGATGTGGGGATTTTTATCAGGCAGGAAAAAGCCCTCTCATTTTCTTATGTTATGTGCTAGTCTGAAGCAACGATACCAGCGTTCTGATGTTTAAACAAAAGGTGGCAGTTTTTGCTTCTTTTATGAGTAACTTTAAAAACTAAAGCTTAACCTTAAATTCTGTTGGAGGTTGTACAGGGAACAGTGAATGACTCGTTCTTTTGATACAGACTTGTCGGTTCACAATGTTTCCTTCAACGTGGGACAGCCCGCCGACAGCCGGGACCAGCAACTGTATGAGGGGAACCTATAGAGAAGGGCTACTGCCCTGGGCGACAGCCCCATAGTCTCGTCCTGTGCACGGGGTAGGGAAACCTTTGGAAACGTGGTCGAGAGTGCGTTCCAGGAGCTTTCTTTTGCACAACTGACAACTTTTGTTTTGAATTTTATATTTTTTTTTTTAATAGCGAAGAATTCTGCCTTCCTGTCGTGTTTCAAAGTTTTCTTTTAAATAGTGTTTATTCAACTAACGGCCATAATAGATTTTGGTTAAAATTTTGTCCACTCAGTATAATACTTCAATTAGTATTTTTCAGCGAACCTGACGAACACAACGTAGGGTCGGCCATAGATTCTTGCCCGAATCTAGACGGTCACGTCCGAGCCTATTTCTTTATTGTATGTGGGACATACTGATGCATTATTTTATGTATTTGAATGTCACATGTAGAATTCTGGAATAGGTGAATAGACTCAATACCATGAGTCGTGCAAATAACACTTTTGTGTTAAATCTGACCTCCAAGGGCACAATTTTTTTTGTTGTAATAATAATAATAAACTAATTTTTATTTTTCAGCTTTGCAGGTTATTGTTAATTTAATTAACCTATTTTAATTACCCACTAATTAATATTTCTTTCAGCTTTTTACTCCGGTCATATGAGCCGGGGGCCGTAAGGTTACAGTGGTGCCGTGACCAGGATTGAAGTTTTTCAAATTGTACTGATGTGGTTGCTTTATTTTGTTTAGGATTGAAGTTTTTCAAATTGTACTGATGTGGTTGATTTTTTTTTTTTCAGGATTGAAGTTTTTTTTTAATTGTACTGTTGTTTGGTATTATTTTTCGCTCATAACCCTGTTTTTCGCTCAAAATAATAGGGGGTGACTGTAACAGAGCAGACCCAGGTGACCTTATTTGAATTTTTTTTCACTAATTTTGTTAATTTATTTATTGGTAAACTTATTCTTTCCCCATGTTACGCCCTGAGGTTTAATAATTTTACTTTATTATTTATATTTAATTTAAATTATATTATGATTTTAATTTACCCTGCAATACTGGTCAATTTTTTTTTAAAAAGTGTATTAACTTTTCATTTCCAAATATAGGCCCTGATAAATCTATTTAGGTAGCCAGTCTTGAAAATAAAATCCTCAGTATATTCCCGATGATATTTAGGAGGACGCGTGAACTTTGGACCGTTCACATTTTTGCCGCAATTATTGATTTTTTATAGCAGCCAACGTCGTACTTCGTATTACAAACGACGCAGGGTGTTAAAACGCACAAACGAAGACTTTGGTGGGGGAGAAGATGGGTTAGCTGCTAAACAGAGAATTTCTAAAGAGACACTTATTAACTTCGATAGGTACGGTAAGCACCTAAATTCAAGAGTCATCATAAGTTTATTTTCTGCAGATTTTCTTTAAAATTAATTTTTCTAAATACAATAAT
Organism: Polydrusus pterygomalis; assembly: GCA_963969555.1. NCBI lineage: Eukaryota > Metazoa > Arthropoda > Insecta > Coleoptera > Curculionidae > Polydrusus > Polydrusus pterygomalis. Next base: position 30,062,146 of record OZ018384.1, on the reverse strand, counting down.
TCAATTAGAAAAACAAATGGCATTGGGTTAAATAAGTTTAATTTTATTTGTGTGGATTTAATTTGTGTAACTATTTAAAATTCAGGGGATGTTTTTTTAAAGGGTGCTAAGTTCTTAAAGACCAAGTTTATTTTCTTTAGTTTTTTTTATTTTTGTTGGTTTACTCTAATTTGGGAATACTGGTTGTTTTTTTTTATACAGTGCAAAATATATTTTTCAGACGGTAGTTATGGTAAACAACAAAATTTATTTTTATGATATAGGAATATAATTTTAAAATACTAATTCTTAATTAAATAATATGAGAATCTTTATTAAATTATAAGATAAACTTTATTAAATAATAATATGGGAAATTTTTTAAATAAATCTCATATTTTCTAACATGACATTAGCACGGTTATCCCGTTTGTTTGGATATCACCTCCTATGTCTTTAAATAAATCTAATATTTTCTAACATGACATTAGCACGGTTATCCCGTTTGTTTGGATATCACCTCTTATGTCTTTAAATAAATCTCATAATTTCTAACATGACATTAGCACGGTTATCCCGTTTGTTTGGATATCACCTCTTATGTCTTTAAATAAATCTCATATTTTCTAACATGACATTAGCACGGTTATCCCGTTTGTTTGGATATCACCTCTTATGTCTTTAAATAAATCTCATAATTTCTAACATGACATTAGCACGGTTATCCCGTTTGTTTGGATATCACCTCTTATGTCTTTAAATAAATCTCATATTTTCTAACATGACATTAGCACGGTTATCCCGTTTGTTTGGATATCACCTCTTATGTCTTTAAATAAATCTCATATTTTCTAACATGACATTAGCACGGTTATCCCGTTTGTTTGGATATCACCTCTTATGTCTTTAAATAAATCTCATATTTTCTAACATGACATTAGCACGGTTATCCCGTTTGTTTGGATATCACCTCTTATGTCTTTAAATAAATCTCATATTTTCTAACATGACATTAGCACGGTTATCCCGTTTGTTTGGATATCACCTCTTATGTCTTTAAATAAATCTCATATTTTCTAACATGACATTAGCACGGTTATCCCGTTTGTTTGGATATCACCTCTTATGTCTTTAAATAAATCTAATATTTTCTAACATGACATTAGCACGGTTATCCCGTTTGTTTGGATATCACCTCTTATGTCTTTAAATAAATCTCATAATTTCTAACATGACATTAGCACGGTTATCCCGTTTGTTTGGATATCACCTCTTATGTCTTTAAATAAATCTCATAATTTCTAACATGACATTAGCACGGTTATCCCGTTTGTTTGGATATCACCTCTTATGTCTTTAAATAAATCTAATATTTTCTAACATGACATTAGCACGGTTATCCCGTTTGTTTGGATATCACCTCTTATGTCTTTAAATAAATCTCATATTTTCTAACATGACATTAGCACGGTTATCCCGTTTGTTTGGATATCACCTCTTATGTCTTTAAATAAATCTCATATTTTCTAACATGACATTAGCACGGTTATCCCGTTTGTTTGGATATCACCTCTTATGTCTTTAAATAAATCTCATATTTTCTAACATGACATTAGCACGGTTATCCCGTTTGTTTGGATATCACCTCTTATGTCTTTAAATAAACAAAATATAAATAAATCTCATATTTTCTAACATGACATTAGCACGGTTATCCCGTTTGTTTGGATATCACCTCTTATGTCTTTAAATAAACAATAAATAATTCTAATATTTTCTCTCACTCTTAAAGGACAAAAATAATCAAGCTATAGCAACAAAATTCTTAATCTATTTTACGTTGTTTACTATATCAACCTAAATTAAATTAAATAAAAGGGGAGGAAAATATTAAATATAATACCAAAATGAAAGTTTGATACTAATTATCTATTTCACAACGATTTTAAAATTTATATTTTAATTTTTAGAGAGTAACAAAAGTTTAAAATTATTTTTTAAAATGCCATCAGAAGGTGAAAGGGAGAGAAACAGTTTTACTGACCTTCCAGGTTAGCAATTTTAAATGACAATTAAGATTATAGTTATCCTTTATTTCTACCCAAAACTAATTATGGCTTTAAAACAGTAACAAAGTTTATTTTATTTACTTTTTTTTTTTTGGTATCTGTTGTTAAGACCAAATGAAATAAAACTCAACAAACCTCACGATTAACAAACCAAAAGAACCTTAATTGTTTTTTTTCATAACTGAGTTTATGTGAGTTTTCCTAAATGATTTAAGTTCAGGGTTATCCTATTACCATGCTCTCCCTTCGCGCTGTTACGGAGCCGACAGCCTCACGCTGGACGTAGCAACGAGATTAATCTCGTGGGGATGTGGGGATTTTTATCAGGCAGGAAAAAGCCCTCTCATTTTCTTATGTTATGTGCTAGTCTGAAGCAACGATACCAGCGTTCTGATGTTTAAACAAAAGGTGGCAGTTTTTGCTTCTTTTATGAGTAACTTTAAAAACTAAAGCTTAACCTTAAATTCTGTTGGAGGTTGTACAGGGAACAGTGAATGACTCGTTCTTTTGATACAGACTTGTCGGTTCACAATGTTTCCTTCAACGTGGGACAGCCCGCCGACAGCCGGGACCAGCAACTGTATGAGGGGAACCTATAGAGAAGGGCTACTGCCCTGGGCGACAGCCCCATAGTCTCGTCCTGTGCACGGGGTAGGGAAACCTTTGGAAACGTGGTCGAGAGTGCGTTCCAGGAGCTTTCTTTTGCACAACTGACAACTTTTGTTTTGAATTTTATATTTTTTTTTTTAATAGCGAAGAATTCTGCCTTCCTGTCGTGTTTCAAAGTTTTCTTTTAAATAGTGTTTATTCAACTAACGGCCATAATAGATTTTGGTTAAAATTTTGTCCACTCAGTATAATACTTCAATTAGTATTTTTCAGCGAACCTGACGAACACAACGTAGGGTCGGCCATAGATTCTTGCCCGAATCTAGACGGTCACGTCCGAGCCTATTTCTTTATTGTATGTGGGACATACTGATGCATTATTTTATGTATTTGAATGTCACATGTAGAATTCTGGAATAGGTGAATAGACTCAATACCATGAGTCGTGCAAATAACACTTTTGTGTTAAATCTGACCTCCAAGGGCACAATTTTTTTTGTTGTAATAATAATAATAAACTAATTTTTATTTTTCAGCTTTGCAGGTTATTGTTAATTTAATTAACCTATTTTAATTACCCACTAATTAATATTTCTTTCAGCTTTTTACTCCGGTCATATGAGCCGGGGGCCGTAAGGTTACAATCCGTCATTAACTTCACATAAAAACTGTTATTTTTGCTTGTCACAAGATAAATTTAAAAAGTGTCATAAACCGAAGCTTTCAATAGAAAAAAAGGATTACCGCAAGGTTCTTTGGTATTTCTAGACTGTATCCTAACAAGGTGTTATTACAATAATAAAATATTGAATGTACAATAATAAAATATTGAATTTATTATAATAATAGTACTTAAGGAAAAAACTAAAAAAATACTTTTTACGAAGAATTCGTTACGTAACAAAACAGATTATTTTTAGCAGCGAAACAAGTTACGAGGTGCACCAAAAAGTGTTCTTCCTAACAATAAAACAAACACGAAACAACTTACACCCTATGCTATAACGAAAAAAATTATTTCTGTTCGCCTTTAAACAAGGTATACAGCTTCCTTTTTTTATTTGGTTATTGTCTTCAAAATGATGTCCCTGAAGTGCTTTTTAAAATTTTTGAAGCCCCTATCTTTGATTCAAAAACAAGGATTAGGATGTTTGGTGCTAACTAATTTTATCTAGGTAAATGTTACATTTTTAAAGTAGTTATTATTGTTAACGCCAAGGGCGCCACAATAAACAGCAGTTATCTTATAACACGTTAACAAAATTAAAAAGTCTTGGTTGAGACACAAAAATGTCATTCTCCTTTGACAAAGTTTAAATCAAAATATGATTTGTACTCTAATTTGTAGGCATGTGACTCTGATAGTTCAACATTGTGAGTTTGTACGATTGACTGACGCATACCAAACTGTCGATTATAGGTTTTGTGACAATTTCAACTACTAAAATAATAATGCAGTGTAATTTTTTCCTTTGGAATGTTTATAACCTTGAAACTTGTTAACAATAGGAAATTTAAAAAGCTAAATTTGTTTGACATTGATTTATCTCTCCAAGAAATTTCAAATTGACCTAAACATATTCTATACATCTATTTCTTTTACTACACCAAAGTATAGTGTCATGATTTAGCCGATTTTGAAATGTTTTTTTGCGTACAGTGACATTGAAAATACTAAAATGTATAAATATACGATCATATTATAGTACCTATACTTCATTTCATTCATAATTTTTATGGGGTAGCGCGGAGTCATAAAAGCCAATGGGTAAAGGAAGCAATTATTTGATCAAAATATATATTTTACTTTTTAGTTTTATCAAAAATACGACTAGTATTGATGAAGCAAACTGGAAAATAAAGGCCGACCTGGGTGTCCTCTTGAATGTTTCTCATTTTTATTGTTTGAGTCTGAATCCCAGCAAGTCTTAGGTTTTATTGTTTGGAAAAAGTCATAGTAGAGAGACCTATATGAATCGTGTTGGTGTTTGTCTTAATGATGTTCAGTTACTGTCTGGAGTTGCCAAGAATTTGGGTCTGTTGATGGATAAAGATCTTAGATTTTTTGCACACATTAGCAATTATTGTATTAAAAAAGCATTTGGCAATCTGAAACTGATGTATGGTCAGAAAAATATACTTAATGCTTCGCTTAGGGCGATGTTATGTGAATCCCTAGTCTTGTCGCATTTTAACTATGCGGATGTTGTTTATGGTCCTTGTCTTCTGGATGAGGATGTTCGTCGTATTCAGTTAATACAAAATTGTTGTGTAAGACTAATAGGTGGCATTAGAAAGTATGATCGGGGTGTTTCTGCCAAAATAAGGGAACTTAAATGGTTAAAGATGGACGGGTGTTGCATGCGCTTACTTTATATAATAAAAACATTTGTAAAAATGCCCAGAGTATCTTTCTGATAAAATTAAGTTTCGAACTGATTTACATAACCTTGATTTACGTTATAAACTCATTATTACCCCACCAATTTACAGAACAAATTCTTTTCAAAGATCTTTTTCATTTAATATTGCAAAATTGTATAATAAAGTTAAACCAGAAGTAAAATTGTTAACAGGTTATAAGTTTAGGCAACTAATTAAAGCTTCGATAGACAGTTATATGTAATATAATATGTTAATTAAGATAAATGTTATTTTGGGTGTTCGTCCAGTTATCTCTTAAGCGTGGTAATTGTTACAAACCTGCACATTATTAAATTACCTATTGTGTTTCTTTCAGTGTAATTCAGTGTAACTCTCGTGTTTTTCTTTTAATCTTTTATTTATTTTTTGTTTTGCTGGCCAACATGTAAGTGCAGCTGCTAGGTTTCTTTTCTTTATGCTTTGACTGGCTTGGTGTCATTCAGTTTCAACATTTTGCATCTAGCAGGCCGCTGGAGTATAACAGAACTATATTGGTATTAATTAATAGTGGTTATATTTTTACGTTAACCTAGGAGGTTCTGCCTCAACTTCGCCTTTTGTACCTTATGTTTACAATAAAGCCTATTACTATTATTATTACTTAATAATATAATTTTACATATACAGGTACAAATAAATTAAAAAAAGCTATGCAATTTAGGCAAACTTCATTATTACCCCACCAATTTACAGAACAAATTATTTTCAAAGATCTTTTTCATTTAATATTGCAAAATTGTATAATAAAGTTAAACCAGAATAAAAATTGTTAACAGGTTATAAGTTTAGGCAACTAATTAAAGCTTCAATAGACAGTTATATGTAATATAATATGTTAATTAAGATAAATGTTATTTTGGGTGTTCGTCCAGTTATCTCTTAAGCGTGGTAATTGTTACAAACCTGCACATTATTAAATTACCTATTGTGTTTCTTTCAGTGTAATTCAGTGTAACTCTCGTGTTTTTCTTTTAATCTTTTATTTATTTTTTGTTTTGCTGGCCAACATGTAAGTGCAGCTGCTAGGTTTCTTTTCTTTATGCTTTGACTGGCTTGGTGTCATTCAGTTTCAACATTTTGCATCTAGCAGGCCGCTGGAGTATAACAGAACTATATTGGTATTAATTAATAGTGGTTATATTTTTAGGTTAACCTAGGAGGTTCTGCCTCAACTTCGCCTTTTGTACCTTATGTTTACAATAAAGCCTTTTACTATTATTAATACTTAATAATATAATTTTACATATACAGGTACAAATAAATTTAAAAAAGCTATGCAATTTAGGCAAACTTCTTTTAAACAAATAGATAAGTTTTAGGATTCAATTAAAAAAAAAAATTTTCACAACCGATTATTTTCCAAAAGTTAGGCTTTTTAAATTAATGTAAAATTAAGTAAGTATATTATAAAGTTAATCTACGACAGTGCCATTATGACGTATTTAGCATTATCATTTAGATGTCATTATGACCTTCATAAAAGCACTCAGTGCCATTATGAATTCATAATAACATCCAAATGTTAAGATACAAAAATAAAAAGAAAGTCGGTGCAAACTATTTATTTGTTATTATTACTTGGAAAAACGGATTGCATTTATTTATTGTAAACATCCGAAGGGACACTTTTGGATTCGGAATCTCCCATATTTAAATTATTTTTGGCCAACACTTTGCATACAATAGAAAATTAGACGGCAATAATGACGTTGTCAAAATCGAAATTGAAACCAGAGAACACACAGCCAACGGGAAGCGACAGCTCGGCGTTTTGCGGGTCCTGTTTTGGTACGCGCATGTCGCAAAGATGTTTTGTATCGCTAAAAAACATGTGCTCGTCTAAATTGTGTTTAGTCCGCGAGCTGACGTTGCGCCTAGCTAATTGTGATATTATTTTGTTTTCGTTTTGTCTTGTAAAAGGTCTGGATATTGTTGTGCCTACCCGTATTGTTCAGTCAAAACCGGCCAAGGATTAAGTTTATTTAGTTTTCCAAAGGAGTACGAACGGTAATTATTATGATAATCAATTAATTATAATATAAATAATAGATTTAAAATTTTTAATCTTAAAGTTTTTTGGGATGTAGGTACATATTTTTAACAGGCTTGATAAATAAAGATGGAGCTTATTAGTTTCCTTATGTTTTTGTTTAATCGCGAATAATTGTTGATATGATAAATAAAATAATAAGATATAAGTTGTAAAGGTCTGGTTAAAATAGTTTTTGGGTAGATTTATTTCAAAAGGGGTAGAAATAATGGATATTATGTTGCTTTAAATACAATATTTTGTTATAGTGCAAAATTGTGGATAGGCGCCTGCAGTAGGCCAGATTTATTGCCAAAGATTATAAATGCACACAAAAACTATCGGCTTTGTGAAAACCATTTCGAAGAAAAATATTTTTCAAGAAGTGCAACTATTAAAAAAACCTTATTTCCGCAAGCAGTACCCACAAAGTTTTCTAACCTTTCGCCAACATGTGAAGAAATGCCTGAAAAAATTATTCCTTCATTAGGAGAGCCTCCCAAAAAAATTATTATATTGTCAGGTTTGTATGCTTTATACAGTGACCGGCAGAAAGTTCGCACCAAAGGATTTTTTTTTATTTAAAAACTTACCAAATTTTTTTGGCGGTTGAAAAGTTCTGCATGTCCTTAAGCAAAAAAGAGCATAGACAAAACTAGTAAATATTTCGCCGTATACGAGGAAGAGGTGAAAACGTTAAATTCACTCAAGAATAAATTGCCCTTATTTTTCATTGTGAAAATTTTTTTTTATTAGGAAATGTTGTTTGCACTTAAAACTTATCCAAATATACCAAATTTTAGCTCGGTAGCACAAATATAAATATTTTTCATGGCTACTAGATTTAAATAAAAACGAATTTTATTGTAAGGGTTTAAACACCAGAAAAGTTGAATTATTTTTGACGTTATTTTATTAAACGTCCAGTTCTCGCGTATTTAAACAAATTTAAGTAAGTTATGTGTCTAATTGCCCAAGAGGTGTTAAAAAATTGAATTTATAGGTTGCATAGCATCTATCGATTCGTTATTCGAGGGGGCGTAAAAAAAAGTAAAAACACTTTTTTTGTGGTACCGAGCTGAAATTTGGTATTTATGGATAATTTTTAAGTGCAAACAACATTTCCTTATAACAAAATTTTCTACAGTGAAAAATAAGGGCACTTTATTTTTGAGTGAATTTAACGTTTTCACCTCTCCCTCGTATACAGCGCAATATTTACTAGTTTTGCCTATGCTCTTTTTTGTTTAGGGACATGCAGAACTTAAAAAGTTATACGAAAGCTACGAATTTTATCACATATATAAGTTTTTTTAAATAGGCAAATGTAAAACAATATGTAATTATTATTCCTCTAGTAATTTCAGAATTAACATGTATTTCTGAATAATTTTTTTGTTTTTTTACAACAGCTTTTTACTTATTCAGGGTGAATTAACTTTTTTTTAATCATAATAATATGGGTAAGTAACTATGACACTAAAGCAATTGTCAAAAACGTCACTGTAGTTTTTAAAGCGCAAAAAACTGTGTAACAAATTACTGACGTTTTAATAAAATGATATTTATCTCACGCCACCCCATATCTACGTATACCTACTCACGATATATTTTGACGTACCTAATAGTGTTCTATAATTTATGTTATAACATGTTTATAATATATAAGTACATATTTTTGCCCGTCACAAATCGAAGGAAACTCAAACAAATCTGTAAAAGCGTTAGAAATTTAAAAGTTTTTTAATATAATAATTTTTTTCATTTTCTACTTCAATAATATTCTTAATTCCCAAGACTAACAAATTTACAACTTTTTTTAAGTTTTTATGTTTGAAAAATAAATCAAGTTATAACATTTGCACCTGTACTAAAAAGTAATGTCGTTCAGTGTAGAAAATAAGCAAGTTTTCTCGGAGTATTAAGTTGTGGATCGACCGTTATCGTTGTGTGAAGGTCACTGAAAAACGACCAGTCGATATCAAAGGTACCGACAGGTATTGTCGCTTCTGCTTGCTGTTAATATTCTGTGAATAGTTGCTTATTATTTGACCATTTGTCTTGGCTGAGCTAACTAAAAGAAATTTCTTGAGTAAATTGCAAATAAAACAACCATTGACAAGTTGACAGTGTTGACACATAAATCAGCCAAAACCAACGATCTCATCAGTCACAAATCCGGTAACCTTAGCGTAGGTAAGGGGGGAGGAAATTTGACTGAGATAATCTGACCTACTTGGTCAAATAAAACGGCAAGGTAGTCAGTTTAGGTCAGCTCAGCCAAGACAAGTGGTCAAATAATAAGCAACTATTGAAACAATCAAAAATGCGGTTACCATGATATCGACTAATATGGACACCTGAAAATTTTAAAAATTACGAAAACGTTATCTGATATCAATGAAATTTAGACGCATAAAATCTATTTGCACTGTCGTAGATTAAATTTTGAATGATACACGTTCGAAATGAACTTTGTTAATGTAACTTGTTCAATGAAGCCACTCGGTTAACGCCTCGTGGTTTAACGTTGCACACGTTTCATTAGAGACTTTTTGCACCTCTTAATTCGTCATTCTTTTGTGGTTATCGTTATTCTGAGCATGCGCAATGTCAGAAAGGTGATCCGCTATGGTTAATAACCATAACGGACTCCGTTAGTTACGGAAGGATAAGGAAGAGCTTATCGTTATCCTTATGGTTATGCTTAAACTGCATGGTTGCCGGAACATACAAAAGTTATGAAGCATCATTGCTATGAATTCAAATTGTGATAAGCAATTGATTAAAATCCAAAGCAATAGTAGCTTTACATTAAAATATACAACTTAATCGAATTATTGTTAGGTTAGGTATTTTATTTTGTTTAGGTGCGCCGGCGCCAAATTAATAACTACAGACAGAACGTATAGGCGCTGCAAAATCTCTGGTTTTAACAGTGGCGCTACTCGTTATGTTTAATAAAGTTAACCATAACGGAGCTAAAAACTGATATTAATTTAAGAGGTGCAAAAAGTCTCTAATATAGTGTTCATATCGAACTAGTATCATTAATAACTATAATTTATTTATTTAAAACACTTTTTTAAAGTTAATAATAGTTTTCCTTTGAAAATTGAAATATATTTTTAAATTTTACCAATTATCTAGGCATGTTAAAATGTATTTTAACGAGTCTATTAGTTGTCACACTATTTGACTAAATCAACCATTGAACATGCAGAGCATAAAAGTTGATACTACATTATTTGTTGTTACTCTCTGGATAAAATTTTTTAATGGAATTATAATAGTTATTATTATACACCATCCGTGTACATAACATTTTTTACTAAACAGTTTGCCATATGTATTTATTTGTTTTATTATATTTTTTAAAGCGTTTTAAACAGTGGCGGTTCGTTTTTAATTAGGGGGTGCACAAAAAGCGTACATCGACGTTTGGTTGAATTGTTTAACGGCACGGTAAACGACTCCTAGAATTGAAAGTATCATTATCAGAAAGGCAAAAAGTAATCCCAGGCAACCAGCTATGGCAATAAATAAGGAGATAAGTGAGGAATTTTCAAATGTAGTGGTGTCGGATATGACAATTAGATGCCGCCTTAAGTCTCACAACCTTTATGGTAGACGTGCAGACAAGATACCACTTCTCACAAAGCGTCACAGACAGGGAAGGTTGAAGTTTGCTAGGGAACACAAAAATTGGATGGAAAATCAATGGTCAATGTCAATGTAGTTTTTAGTGATGAAAGTATATCCAATGTTTGAAAAAGTTCTACTGGATATGTTCGGAAGCCCCTAGGATAAAGATATGAAATGACCCAAAATATTTAATTCCTACTATCAAGGTGGAGGGAACATAATGGTTTGAGGTTGTTTCCGACGGTCGGGAACTGGACCATTAATCCTATGGGGAAATGAATGCAGAAATACATTGTGATATATTACAGAGTCATCTAACACTATATGAAGAGGATCTACCTTTGGTCTGGATTTTCCAGCAGGGATAACGATCTAAAACACACTTCCCGTTAGTCAAAAATTAGTTTTCGGCAAACAAAATTCGGTTAATGCAATGGCCTTCATAATAGTCCGATCTAAATCCAATTGAGAATTTCTGAAATTATCTAGATAAGCAGATTAGAAAATGGAATATTAAAAACAGAGATGAACATTGGACGGTACGGCAAGATGAGTGAAATAAGATCCCAGATGATTTTTGTGCCAAGTAGGGCCGAAGGTGTCAAGTTGTTATTGATGCTAGGGGTTATTCAACTAAATAGATAAATAGAATGTATTTACAATAATTTGAAAATGATGTTTCCTTATTTTTGTTTGCAACTATTTTTTTTCTAAAATAAAAGCAGATGCCTTAAAAGGGCGTGTTATTATTTGATATACACATATATATATTGTAATAATGGTGGAGATTTTTTAAAACTAAATTTTCCACGGCAGAAGTTTTTTAGTATTGAAATAATTAAGTTTTCGTAAAAATTTAAAAAGGTTTCCGTACTTTTGTTGGCCACAAATTACTTTTACTTCATGGGGGGTTTCTTTATGGGGTACCGACACTGGTTTTATATTTGACAGGTCAAATATTTTCGTACTTCAATTTTATGAAAATATTTTATTCCAATTAGACTGAATAACGTAGGTAATGCTTACTTACCAATAATTCGAATGGAATTCGCTGAGGTAGTACACATGTAAATTGGTAAGGCGACGACTTACCTGAAAAAAAATATATATAAGTATTGAACATGCAGGGATACTAGACAATTTTTCTTCTTAACAATGAAACAGTTTAATTTTGTGTCCAAATTCTATTATAGTTATGTACCCAACTTTCATCGCCTGCCACCAAGTCTGACCCTGCAGACATTTAAAAAAAACCTCCTCAAAGCACAGCATTTTGTCTTGTATTTGCCTCCTCTTTCTTAATCTCGTTATTTCTTATAAGTATAGCTACATTTTTAACTTTACATCTATTTTGCAGTTAGCAGTACAGGTAGTATCAGTGTGGTAGAGATTATGTTAACAAATTAAATTATTAAAAATATATTTTGTTTAATTGTTGGTAAGAACATTTTTCTAGTGCCATACAACGTCTAAATACTGTGCGAGCAAAAATTATTTGCATCAAAGAGGGCCTTGCATCTAAGGACGTAATGCTTAGCTGTAGAGCTTAATACCTGTTGGGTGTCAGTAACTACCTGAATTAACAATCAATCAGTTATTTCGTCATCGTTGACAGTCGTTACAACTTATTTGATTCATCGCTAATTTTTCCAATTTCTTGAACAATTCACACAATGGGCTTTACGGAACAGCACAAAACATTTATGGTTTTATCATTGCCTGGAAAGAACCGTGGCTGTGTTTAGGGAAACAGGTTCTTTACAACACAAAAAAGGAGCAGGAAGACCATCTGTAAGAACAGAAGAACTTGTTGCAAACGTTCGTGAAATAATGCAAAATAAGCCAACAAATTGTATAAGACGCCTGTCCCAAAAAGTGGGAACATCTTATGGAACATGCAGGACTATTCTTAAGAAGCAGCTAAATTTATTTCCTTATAAAGTGCAAGTATTCCAAGAAATACAAGCAGCAGATTTTGAAAGACGCAGCAATTCCTCTCAATGGTTTACCCAAAATTTATTGGAAAGAAATGATTTATTAGAACTGACATTTTTTTCGGATGAAGCCTGGTTCCACCTCTCCGGTTATGTGAATTCTCAGAATACACTGGAGTAGTGAAAATCTCCATTTTTTTGTAGAGTCCACATTGCACCCTCAAAAAATTGGTGTCTGGTTAGCTGTTTCCCGAAGAAGAATTGTTGGTCCTATTTTTTTCCATGACAGTTACAGCACAGCGGTATAGAGACAAAATTTTGAATCCATTTGTGGAGCAATTACTTGACGACGAACTACGTTTTGGATATTTTCAACAGGACGGTGCAACCGCCCATACAGCCGCCGAAACTATTAAACTACTTACGCAATTTTTTCAACGACAGATTGATCAGTTTTCGATCAGACATTGAATTCCCACCTAGATCACCTTGTTTACCGATTATGGATTACTTCGTTTTTCCTCATTTAAAGAACACTATTTTCAAAACACCAGTTGCAAATTTAGAACAATTACAAGAAAGGATTATCCAAGAATGTGGTAACATTTCCCCAGAGATGCTGGTCAACACTTTCGAAAATATGAAGAGACGTGTGAATTTATGCTTGGAGCATGGCGGTGGCCAATTTCAGCAATTTATGTAATTATTTTTCTTTTTATTTCTGTATATTCTTATTTTCTTAATTTTGTAAACAACAAAAATAAATTTGTATTTGTCTACTTATTTTATTACTCATTAGTTTGGCATATCATGTCATAATATAAATTTGACAACATTTTCCCCTAGATTTGGTTACATATATCGTCCCCATATCATTGTGATCTAAACCAAGCCCTACGTTTTTTAATCCAAGCCCTCTTTGATGCAAATAATTTTTGCTCGCACGGTACATCTTTATTCTTAATAGGAATAAAAATTACCATAAATTGTGGACAGCAGAACACAACATACAGACCAGTATGGTCATGACTTTAAACTGTATTTCTGTCTTCTATCTAAACTTAATGAAATGTCAAAACGATAACCATAGTAACATACGTAAAAATTAGTTTTTGTCATGGCTAACTTACTAATAACCGAATAAAAATTGAATTGTATAGAAAATTTTACAATGCTTAATACGTCAAAAAAATGGTTAAACTAGTTAGTTAGGTACAGGTATGATATACAAGAATTAAGTGAAATTTTAGCAGCTTTTCAAATCCGTAATAATATACAGGGTGTTGCATTTGAAAAAAAGGACTTATGGTCACTTTTTCAAGTTACCAGAATAACTGTATTTTTCAACCACCCTGTATATTGCAACTAAGATTTGGGACTAGGACAAAGAGCCCTATGGTATTAGTTAACTATTTACCAAATTTCAGGGTTTCAGTATTTTAGAGTTCAAAATTATCACATAATGTAGGTATGTAAGTAATTTAATTAAAAAAATAAATTAATTTAAGCTATGTTATTGTTAGTAGTTGTTTGTTGTTATTATCGTTATCGATACTATTAGGTACATTATGTCTACTTTGTCTACCAACCTTCCTTTTCACATTATTTAAAACGTTTTTCAATGGAAATAGATTGGATTTTTTTAGATTTTTAGAGTTAGACTTGTAACTAATTAACTGTTTTCCCATAGAACTATTTAAGATAAAAATTTGATACTATCAAGAAATGGTAATGTTGATGGGACGAATCGAATTCAATAAAAAAAAGAGTATCTAGTGGTACATTTAAAAAAAAAACATTCCTTGAGTTACAGAAAAAACTAAAAATCTGGCAACGTCGCAATTGTCAATTTTCAATTCAATTTTTTAAGTTATCCACCTGTACCAAAATTCATTGATTTAGCCTTGGTAATTTTGAAGAAAATTAGCCGTTTCGGTTATTTCAACTAACCCTGTATATTGTCATCGTCTTATTTTTGACTCTTCTCCATTTTGTACAAGACGACGCCGAAGAGCAGCGTCAACTAATAACCCTTAAGTTCACAAGGCTCGAACAGGTTTAGCAGCCGCAGGAATCGAACCCCACAATATCGTCCTAGAGTCCCCAGCGACTGCCGTGTACTGTAAAGCCACGGACTCACCATTAATTTGCAAACGCTCCCAAAATTTTTCACCAGGACAACGCCATACCTTCATCCAGAATTTCCTAGCCCACGTAAAACTCTAGTGTCCGTTTTAAATCATCTTATTCTTAAAAAAAGTATCGATGATAAAATATTCAAGTAAATATTTGAAATTTTCTTTTAAAGGAACACCTTAAAATGTGAGTGCTTTTTCCTCCGCACGTTTCCGAATGATTTCCACGGGGGCGAATGACACGTGTTCCCCCACGTGGCCTTCATTTTGGAGACTACCGGGGGGGAGGTGTGTGTGTGGGCCGGGGTGGCTGCGATTGCCCTCCGAAGTGCGTCACTTCAGTTTCGTGCTACAGCTGCTATCGATTTGATTATTGCGTACAGTGTAACCTAATACCATGGGCGTAGAATATAAAAGTCAAATGAAAACTTTTTGAGGTTTTATTAAGGCGGTAATTTTGTTCTGTTTTGTTTTGTCTCAGTGTCGGTTTCGATAACTCTGATGAAAGTACGGAATCGATTACCCAAATTTGATGTCAAAATAAATTTTCGAATACTACAGACTTGTTTGAATGTTTATTGTTGTTAAAATCGGAGACAGGCATAGACAATTTATCTTTAGATACGTACAGCTTATCTCCTGCGCAAATAAAAGTTACGTTTTATGGGTGAAAAAATACGTCCGAGCGCATGACTCGCCGGTCAGCTGGCTTCCTTCTGGACACCTTCGTGCATGCGCACAAACCTCGTGTTATCGGCCTGTCCTACTTTATCGACATGCTCAAGATACTCTACAGAACCGGCTCGGCCGCCATTTTTGTTGTTGTGTTATAAGGTTTCTCTGTGGATTCCTTGTAGTTTTCTTAGCTATCGTGGATTGTAGGTGGTTAATATTTACGGATTTTTAGTTTTTGTGTAGTTTAGTGAATTGTGTCTGATTGTAAGGAAATTAATTCTGTCAAAGTTGCTGGTTGGTTAATTTTTTGGTTAAAATCTGTACACCCCGACATTAAGCTTTTAATAAAGCCAGTATTTCACGGGTCAAGTTCTCGGGCAAAAACTTTTCAAATTCTTGAACACGAAATTTTGCTTGAAAATGTTTTACACGTACCCAAGTTTTTGCCAAATTATAAAAATCAATACAAGTTATACCAACTAATATTTTACTTGAGGTTAGGTACGCGATAACACCGTAGATTGTTTTTTTTGCTGGTTTTGTTTGTTTTTATATTCAATTTTATAAGACTAGTTTAATTCACTTGTTCTTGTTCTCTTCCTTTTCGAACTAAAAACACGACGACGAATCATTTTTAAACAAATTTTAAAAACAAAACCTTAAAAACAATTGTCTATCCTTAAAATCTGATAGGTTTGCTACTGCTAAAAATGCCAGAAATCACTACCTTTTTTCCAAACTTAATCAAAAATTGAGAAGAAAGTCCAATTTTTTGGCAATAATTTAAATTTTAAAGCCCGGACCTGTCTATTTTCCCATTCGTCAAACGATAATGTTGCAGTGCGCATGTCTAATAGTGTCTAGCTTTGTTTACATGCGCGAGGCCATAAATCTGCCACTTTCGTGATTTTTGTTTGCTTATCTAAAGGTAAATTGTCTATGGAGACAGGTATCTGGTAAACAGAATTTAAAAGTATGCCCCAAATAGCATTCTTCAAGGGCATTACATATTATTACATTTCTGAACCGTAATTTCCAGTTGCTAAACTAGTTTGTCATTGCAATAATCGTTTAAAATTTGATTAATATGCTGAAAATTACCGTATCGACAAAAACGATTCTCTTGCTGGGTTAGAACGAAGCTATACATTCTGGTTTTAGAAGTTATAGCGTGTGTATTAATATCCTAATATAGTTAACTTAGAAGTTATAGAGTGTGTAATAGAGCAGGGCTTTTCGATTGGTCAAGATGCAATAAAATTGTTGTTTGTTTTTTTGCTCTTTTGTGTGAAATTTTTATTAATATTTAATCGGCCAAGTTTATGCTGAAATGCTCAACCAAACGATATTGTTTATGAACTTGAAAACCAAAGAGACTTACAATACGATCAAAATTTGGACGAAGAACTTCTTCACTTCCAGCATGATGGTGCATCCCCGCTACTATGGCGAGAGAGCGGTTGGACCAAAATTATCCAAACCTGTGGAATGGCAGAAGAGGTACAATTAAGTGGCCGCCAAGATCACCTAATCTTACCCCTGTGGACTTTTTTTATGGGGGGTACATTAAATCACTAGTTTACAACACCATCAGGCTTCTCTGGAAGAATTGCGTCAGAGGATAATTGAAGCTTGTCGAAGTATTACAAAAGACATGTTTCGGAAATTTAGGGAGGAATTAAAAATTGATTTTATTTCTGTTTAGAACAAAATGGCAATTATTATGAGCACTTAAAATAGTTAAAAAAAAGAGAGCAAAAAATAGAGTTTTGGCACTACAGTAGTGTTTTCATTTAGGCTTGGGATCATTTTTCATCATTTACGTTTAATTTTTCCTGCCACGTTTTGCAAAAGACCGTTTTAAAACATTTTTGCAAAATTTCGTACTTAAATTTCATTAATTTTGGTACCGCTGAAAAGCATTTTTAATAAGTTTTCCAGAAAGGTGTCACAAATGGGGTAGTGTCAATTAAAAATTAAAAGTAGTGCTTCAGGGATGGGTGAGGGTGAACCGTAAAACACCTCATTTTATTCCCCTGTATTTTTGTAGAAATATTATTTTTGTTTTTTTGATATATTTAAGTATAGAAAATATATCCGTTGAGCCTAATGAATAAAAATGTGGCAATTGCTTTTTCTTATAAAATCGAAGTGCCTAATTTCTTAAAGGCCAATGAATAAAAACTAAACTAATTGCTTTTGTGTCCAGCAAATTGCTTAAAAAATAGAAGCAATTGCTATCGTTTGCTTAAAATGTGATGAATAAATTAAGGAATTGCTTTTATAGTGTAGCGATTGCTTTCAACTTTTTAAGGTAGGTCGGCCCCTGCATCATTTGCTTGGTAGCAGTCAACTTTAGTTCTCCGCGGCATACACGTGCGTTGCTCTTAATTTGTGTCTTCAATTATGGCTGAATATATGAACGTCCGAAAAAGAAGAATCTACAGTGTACGTAAAAATTGCAGATATGATGATTTCAGAAAGTTATATCGATTTGACTGCGAAAATGTTGAGTGGTTGGAAAATCTGATACTGGTAATAGACGAAGGGGTGCACTGTCGCCTTTAAATAAGATTAAAGTATTTCTGCGGAAATTGTCGGATCCAGGCTTTCAAAATTCTGTAGGTGAAGAACTCGGTATTCACCAAACTACTGTCTGTAAGACATACACTTCCGTGATGGATGCAGTTTTGGAGAAGGCCAATATTTTTATTAAATTTCCTACAAGTGCTGAAGCTGTTGTGGAAGCTAAACCGTTGTAGTCAGAGAGATTTATTTATGTTCCTTCAATTTGTGAACGAATATCAATTGCTTGTATTTAATCATCACTACTATCACTTTCCTCATTTTCACTGAAATCTGCCATATCACAAATATAAGTTTCCTATTTTCCACAAAAACGTAACAGATTACTATTGTACTAAATAAATAGACCAACGTTGTTGTATTTACGTCAACTCTTTTGCAAATTAAGCACCAAACTGAACGTGAAATCTATAATCTGAACAAGTGGATAAGCCACGTCTGAACTTGTGTTGAATAAGCATTTGCTACAGAGGTGTAAGAAAAACAGCAATTGCTTCAAAATTTTATTCATATACAGATCTAGCAATTGCTTTTACTTATAGCATTTGCTAGTCAAGCAATTGCCTCTACTAAAAAGTAATTGCTTAATTTTTATTCATTAGACTCATTGTAAGCTCGCGCGTGTTTAAGATCCAAAGTTCGTATTTTTTAACTTGTGCATTCAAATTAAATATGTTCCAAAATACGACATAGGTTTTTGCTTTTAAATTTACGCACGCCTCTGTTTATATCCCTAACAACACGTAGGCGCGTCGTCGTCGTCGTCCTATACGATTTTCGGCCCGCTTCACATAAAACCCATGTTTTGTCTTTCTCTATGTAATTTATCGCTTTTCTTCCTAGGTCAATGAGATCATCACACACAAAGCTATAATACAATAGTTAATACAACATGCAAAATTAAAACACAATGAGTTATATAAGATTATTAATTATGCTTGAAAAAAGTCAGAACAGAACCAAGGTTACGTTCTTTTCACTAAAACTTTAAAAATTAATCGTGTTGCCTTTAAAGAAGGGCGGCTATTGGACTTCATTTTAACGCAACTTATTAAAAGTGTATTCGTAATTAGGTACCGTGCGAGCAAAAATTATTTGCATCAAAGAGGGCTTGGATTAAAAAACGTAAGGCTTGGTTTAGATCACAATGATATGGGGACGATATATCTAACCAAATCTAGGTTAAAATTTTGTCAAATTCATATTATGACATGATATGCCAAACTAATGAGTAATAAAATAAGTAGACAAATACAAATTTATTTTTGTTGTTTACAAAATTAACAAAGTAAGAATATACAGGAAGAAAAAGAAAAATAATTACATAAATTGCTGAAATTGGCCACCGCCATGCTCCAAGCATAAATTCACACATCTCTTCATATTTTCGAAAGTGTTGACCAGCATCTCTGGAGAAATGTTACTACATTCTTGGATAATCCTTTCTTGTAATAGTTCTAAATTTGCAACTGGTGTTTTAAAAATAGTGTTTTTTAAATGAGGAAAAACGAAGTAATCCATAACCGTTAAACAGGGTGATCTATAGGTGGGAGTTCAATGTCTGATCGAAAACTGATCAATCTGTCGTCGAAAAAATTGCGTAAGTAATTAATAGTTTCGGCGGCTGTATGGGCGGTTGCACCGTCCTGTTGAAAATATTCAAAACGTAGTTCGTCGTCAAGTAATTGCTCCACAAATGGATTCAAAATATTGCAATTATATATTATATTATATAGCCCCATGAAGCCATAAATTCTAAAATACCCTGTATAAATTATTTCAACCTTATATCAAAAGACTCAGAAAAGTAAACGGAATTTAATTATGGAACAAAACAGAGGGTGTTCCATGTAAAAAATTTGTTTGATATGGTCTCGATTTATTAAAGACCCTGTATATCGCAATATATTTTTAAAATGTGCTCCTTAGGATCCTGTAAAATTCTTATACAAACTTTGGTTTTCTATCTAACACCATAAGAGAGTTATTCTACTTCGTAGCAGTATTGGGGTACCCTGTATATAAATATCATAAAGAAATTTTAAAAATTGTGATGTCCAGATTTTAATAGCTATGTAGTGGATGGCGAAATAAAGGCACTTGGAAGATTTTATACTTCTTGTATTTTTTATAATGTTTTACAAGATGGCAAATTAGCACAACTTACTTCTAAATCTTAACAACGAAAAATTATAATGAATGAATAATATCTTACTAACTTCTCTAGTGGTTTTATATAGTTAAAAATAATGAGGATTTAATTACGTTAAATATAGATTGCAATTATCTTCTAATAGAAAGTCCAGTATGACAATTTATTTACTTAAGAACAAAGAAATATTCATGTGATTCAATAATAGTGTTTACAATCATTTATCTTAATGACTAAAGGGACAATTTAGGAAAGTTACAAATAAAATATTGTTTTGCAGAAAAATATAATATTATATGTATGCTAAAAAAAATATATGTATAAATTATACACATTGCAAATAGGCACATTACACCTCCCTCCTTAAAATAAAAGTTTGAATAATATGAAAACTTTTTATTTAGTATTAATTAGAAGGTATCTTTTAATTTTGCTATTCTAGCACTACGTCTTATTGGAGTATCTTCATTTTGAATTTCACATTGTGTAGTATTTGGTAGTTGAATCTCTTCACAATGTTTTGATACTTTTCTTTTGCAAATGTTAAAGGTAAGGCAGTTTGTAATTTGTGCACACTTGCTAGATGTGTCAATATGACTATGACTACATTTATTTCGTATAAACCTAAAGATCTTATATCCTATATATAATAAAAATAATTTAACAAGAGAAAGAAATATAAAGGTAAAATAAGAATTATTAGATATTTTACTAACAAAAGATTCATTTGACAATTCCTCTGATAACTCTTCTAAGTGTTTTAACTTATCACTAGCGAAATTTAGTGAGTCAGTATCAAGGTTTTTAAGAATGGGAGTTAATTGCAAATTTTCCTTGGTATTATTACTTGGTTTTTTATAGCAATCGTCATCGAATTCAAAATTGGGTATTATGGGTACGAAACTACTTTCTGAAATAATAGGTTCAGAAGAAAGCATTACTGAACTAGTATAAACTTTGCAATTTGCGGTAAGGGTTAAAATACCTGTGTTATTTAGAATTAAATTTGTTACTTTTTTAGATTCACAACTTAAGGTAATATCTGTGGCTTTTGGAAGAACATATATCCATGAATTAGGTGTTATTAACTTATGCCACATTTCTGTACTTGTGTGTAAAGTACGTGTATCACAATTTTCTGGAATTGTTGACATAACTGATAACAATTCTGTTTCGCAAATTGGTCTATAGTTTGTAAAATACAAAGGTTCATTATTATCACATATAATATTAGATTGATCTATATTTTTACAATTTTCGAGTGAATTTAACGTAGTATATACATTTCTATTTTCCGAAAGGACTAAAAATTTGATACTTGGCAATATAAACAGATATGATTGAAATTTCTGTCGGTAAACAGGTAAAGGTATTAGATTGTAAAGGTAATATTGATTTTGACTAACAAGAGGAAGTCTTAAAATAAAAATAATTCTTTCTTCAGAAAAATAGTATTGAATTTTAGTAAGTTCAAGCAAAAAGTGACTGTTTTGAATATTAAGAGGTAATGGATAAGTTGCAGATGTTGGTAAATAAGGTAAGGTTTTTATTAGTTCATTAATTAATTGTTGAGGTGATATTACGAAAGGGTGAACAGAATTTGATTTTGCAAAGAGAATAGCGTTGATTATAGTTGATATTTCGTTTTGTAGTTCATTCGTAAATAACATGAGAAAAGCAAAATGTTCTTCGATTGTTTGTTTCATTTCTAAGTTGAATATTTTATTATTTAAATCTTTTGAATAATTACTTAATTTTTCAAAATTTTCATTAAATATTTTTCTATTTTGATCTAAATTTGTTATAGTATTATTAAAGTTACTAATTGTACTTCTTACGACTTGAATTTGTTGTGATAGTAAATTAACTACATGTTTTTCATTATCTTGTACGCTGTTTAAGGCTTGATTAAAATAATTTCCGTCGTTTTCATCGAGAGTACCAAATATAGTTTTGAAAGTTGAACCAATGATGTTAAACCAACCTCGTTTTTGTCTATGACGTCCCATTAATTCTTTTAAGGCTTGTTCTTTTTGAAACAGTTCAGGAATATTTGTTTTTAATAAATTTAAAGGAGTGGTACATAAAAATAGTTCTTTGTATATAATTTCATTTTGACAAAGTTGAGAGGTTTTTTGGTAAGATCTTTCTACAAAATTAAGTTTTTCATTAAGAGGTTTTAAATCTAAGTAGCTTACTAAATTCCAGTGTCTTTCTGTTATTTTTATGTTTTTAATCTGTTCATAATATATTCCGGCAGGTTGATAAATAGGGGTGTTGACATATTGTCCAGAACAGTGATGAATATTCCATAAAGTTAGACATCTGAAACAAAGGCTTGTTTCAATTTATTTACATGTACTTTAGATTTTTTATTTTTTATTTGAAGGGTACAATTTACGGGGGAATTAACTTCGATAATTTTATAAGGTCCTTCATAATGAGGTGTTAACTTTTTAGATTTACCTGGTTTAGTTTTTTCATTTAATAAAAATACGAGATCTCCTACTTGAAATTCAACGTTGTTTACTTTTCTATCATAATATTTTTTATTTGTGATTTTGCTTTCGATTGCATTATTTTTTGCGATTTCATGAGATTTTTGCATACGCATTTTAAGTATATCTAGATAATCGTCGTAAGTATATTTAAATTCTGGTTCTTTTGTTATTGAACTAGGAATATTTGGTTTTGTACCAAAGATTAATTCGTGAGGTGAGAATTTGGTTGATGTGTGAGGTGTTGTATTGTATGAAAACATAGCGTGATCAATCCAATCATCCCAATTAGTTTGGTCTTGATTTATATAGTGTTTCAAATAGTCGGCTAAAGTAGCATGACTTCTTTCTAGTGCACCATTACTCTGGGGGTGATATGTAGTACAATTAATTTGTTTAATTTTAAAATATTTAGCTACTTGATTTAATAGTTTTGATGTGAAATCTTTGCCTTGATCTGTAACAATACATTTAGGAATACCGAATTTACAAATAAAATTATTTGCAAAATTTTTTGCAATTGTAATTGCTTCATGATTAGGTATAGCATAAGCTTGTGAAAATTTTGTTAAGTCGTCTTGGAGAGTTAAGATATATTTATTTCCTTTTTCTGTTAAAGGTAAAGGGCCAACAATGTCTAAAAATATTTTTTCTAAAGGGTTAGAACTTGTCGTAGTGATTTCCATGGGTTTTACTGTTTTATTTCGAACTAATTTATTTTTTTTGACAAGATTCACAGGATTTAATGAAGTTTTTTATATCTGATTTCATATTAGACCAATGGTATGTTTGTTTGATACGATTATATGTGCGATGAAAACCCGAATGACCAGAGGTGGGGTTAGTATGATTTTCGTGTAGTATGATAGGTATGTCTGAATCTTTAGGAGTTTTAAGTATATCATGACATATTTTTACTGTAATGTTAGTGTTTTTAAAAATGTATCTAAGCATTGCTCTTATTTTATTCCAATTTAGTTTACTATAGGAAAATTGTATTCTAGGCATGAATATAATTTGTTGGTTTGTTTCTAGTAACTTGTTTTTTAATTTTATTAAAATATTAAACAAATCTTCGTATGAAATTGATTCCCAATAATGTTTATTTATAAATCCATAAAATATTGAAAAGTTATCTTGTTTTATCGTAATAAGATCTAGTTGATTTGGATTTAACTTTTTTAATTTTTCTATGTGATTAAATTTTTTATTTATTTCCTCTTGAGAAGGTTCAGTAATCTGTAAATCGCATGAATAAAATATGCATGTATTATTTTGGCAATCAGAAATTTTGTTGCTTATCTCTTCTATATTATTGTTGGTAATTACAGTGGTTAAAAGCTTCTCATTGAAATCCTTAAAGGTGTTAATGGGTTTACTTTGTGTGTGGTTTACGTTAGATAATGAGGTGTTAGGTAAAATTTCAGTGTTATCAATCGTATTTGGTAGTAATTTATGATCTATGGTAAGAGGAGGTCTACTTAGGCAATCAGCGTTTTGGTTAGTTTTACCTGGTTTATATTCGATTTTATAATCATATTCTTCAAGAATTAATCTCCACCTTACGAGACGTGATCCTGGATCCTTTACATTAAATAACCATGTAAGAGGTTTATGATCTGTTAAGATAATGAATTGACGTCCATATAGATAAGGTCTAAAGTGTTTCACACTCCATACAATACTTAAGAGTTCACGTTCGGTAGTACTATAATTTGATTCTGCGTGATTAAGTGTACGACTAGCATAAGCAATAGGTAAATCATTAGGAGGTTTATTTTGCGATAATACAGAACCAATTGCATAATTACTAGCATCAGTTGTTAAATAAAAAGTTTGTGTGAAATCAGGGTATTGAAGTAAAGGTTCGGTACATAGCGTATTCTTTAGTTTTTCAAATGCATTTTGTTGATCGCTTGTCCAAAGAAATATGGCATCCTTTTTTAAAAGTTTTGTTAAAGGCAGCGTAATTTTACTAAAATTTTCTATGAAACGTCGGTAGTATCCTGCGAGTCCGAGAAATGATTTTATATCTTTAGGATTCTGAGGAGTTGGGAATTCTAAAACGGCTTTTACTTTATTAGGATCAGGTTTTACACCTTTATTAGTAATTAAATGACCCAGATACATGACTTCTTTTCTTAAAAATTCACACTTGTCTGGTTGAATTTTTAAATTAAAAGAGGACAATCTTTGAAAAACTTCTATCAGTCGTTTATTATGATTTTCTAAAGTATCTGCATGTATGACGATGTCATCAAGATAAACAAAACATTTAATATTTTGCAATCCTGCCAAGACCGAGTTCATTAACCTTTGGAAGGTTGCAGGAGAATTTTTTAGACCAAAAGGCATACGATTAAATTGATAATGCCCAGATGGTGTGGAAAAAGCTGTTTTTTCCGCATCTGTAGGAGACATTTTAATTTGGTGGAATCCTGACGTCAGATCAATAGTAGAAAAGTATTTAGAGTGACCTAATTGATCTAAGATGTCGGATATATTAGGTAAGGGAAAAGAGTCGCCAACTGTGACGTCATTGAGCTTGCGATAATCTATCACAATTCTCCATTTCTTTTTACCGGACGCGTCTTGTTTTTTTGGGACAATCCAAACAGGAGAATTCCATGGGGAAATTGAGTGAGAAATAATATTTTCATCCAACATTTTTGAAATTTGCCTATCTACCTCTTCTTTATGAATTTGGGGATAGCGATAAGATTTTGTATTTATTGGAGAGCAAGGAGTAGTATGAATTTCATGCATAATGGCATCCGTAGTTGTGAGCTTGTCACCTTCTAAATGAAATATATTATTATATTCGTGGCAAATACTAATAAGGCTAGATTTTTCTTCTTGATTTAAGTGATCAGTACGTAATAGATTGGTGATTTTTGAAAGCCTACTAGAGTCAGAATCAACACTGTTATTATTTTTTGAAATTTGCATAATATTTTTATTATCAGAGAAAGATATGTCGTCAAGATATATTTCGATATTTTTTATTTTTACTTCCTTTTCAGTTGTGTTTAAGATAGATGTAATAGCGTGTTTTGTTTTATCTATTCTAACTATACTTGGGCAGAGATAAACGCCGTCTAAGATAGGTACATCAGGACATATACCTTCATTAATATTAGAGTTAATGACCTTTATTTTAATAATAGTTTCGCATCTAGGTTTTAATATATATTCATTGGAATTATTTTCAGATTGATTTGCGTTTTTTATTTCGTCAATTTCGTGATTTTGAATTTGGTTGTTAGATATAAGATTTTCTGAATGATGTAAAAAAGTTTCGTCCGAAAAAATTTTAAGTTTATTTTCTTGATAGTCTAATAGAGCATTGTATTTTAAGAGAAAATCATTTCCTATAATACCGTCAAATTGAATTGGAAAATTATCTTTTACTACATGAAATAGGTGATTATAGATATTGTTTCCTATTTTTAAATTTAGATAAGTATAATATAGTGTTTTATTAGGTTCAATGATATTATCGTCTATGCCTTTTAAGGTAATTGGATTATCGAAAAATTTTTGATTAGTTTCATGAACTTGGTTTAATTTAATTAAAGAAATATCGGCTCCTGTGTCAATTAAAAAGTTAGAATGATTTTGTGAAAGATTGCATGAGTATAGAGAGACAAATGTAGTTAAGCTAGGATTAATTACTGCGATTCGGCCTCTACCTTGTGAACGCCCCTCGTAATGGCCGTGGATTGACGAGGGCCTTGAGAGTTTAAAGATAAATTTTGCAAGTTAGGTAATTCAGAATTTCCTTGTGAACCCTTATCTCTAGTATTATTTGAAAAATTACTTTGATTAGGAGGACGACTATTTTGATTTTGAATTTGATTATTTTGATTTTGTTTCATTTTATTATTAAATTCGCGTTTTCTACACTCTTCGATTAAATGACCCGATTTTTTACAGTAACGACAAAATTTAGTATTTTGAGAGAAATGCCTGATGTTTGGTTGATTACGAGAAAAGTGATAAGAATTTCTTTGGAATCTGCAATTAATAGTTGTATGACCTGGCTTATTACAGTTAAAACAGAGTTTTGCTGAGGAATTGTTTACAGCTTGATATTTATGCATTTCTAATTTTGATTTTAATTCTTGTTCTTCGTTTAATGCTATAGATATTGCTTTTTCCAGTGTATTTGGGGTTTGAGATTTTACTAAGATATTAAGATCTTTGTTTAATCCTGTAATAAAAACATTTAATGCTTCATTTTTTAATAAATTAACACATGCTTCGCGCGCCACTGGAGGTAATTCAGTATCTAAGGCATTTATCAACTGAATGTAGCAATTTTCTATTTTATTTGCATAAGATATCACATTTTCACCAGGATTTTGTTTACATGAAGTTAGTTCTAATTGTCTCTGACCAATTGTCCTTTTTTCTGAATAAATTTCTAATAAATATGTTTTTAGGTCTTGCCAATTCTTAAAATCGCGATTTCTAATCATTGCTTTTGCGTTATCGGTAATTTTAGAAACAATTATTGCAAATAAAATATCTTTACATTCAGTTTTTACTAGCTTTATAGCGCTGTCGCAATTATCAATAAAATCGTGTAACTTTGATTTAGTGCCGTCAAACCTAATTAACATTTTTTCCGCAAGTTCGATGGATAGTGACATTTTGTTATAATTTAAATTTAAAACTTCGTCGAAATATTCGTTGCTTAAATCAGGGTAAAAAATCATAGAATGTTAAATACAAGACTTACAGTATAAAAAATATTTGGTTTCCGGCGTGCATCACCTTGTCCACTTGTAGCTTGTAGGTAAGGCTTTGTCCCGTTGCTGTAGTCCTGTAGGATTATGGCCTGGATTACAGGTTCCTGTTGCTGGCTGCAGCGGTGTATCGAAATACTGGGACTGGGAGCTGAACCTCGGATTTTTCTTTGATCAGGGGATCCTTCACTTCTGACACCAAAATTTTTGTAGTGGATGGCGAAATAAAGGCACTTGGAAGATTTTATACTTCTTGTATTTTTTATAATGTTTTACAAGATGGCAAATTAGCACAACTTACTTCTAAATCTTAACAACGAAAAATTATAATGAATGAATAATATCTTACTAACTTCTCTAGTGGTTTTATATAGTTAAAAATAATGAGGATTTAATTACGTTAAATATAGATTGCAATTATCTTCTAATAGAAAGTCCAGTATGACAATTTATTTACTTAAGAACAAAGAAATATTCATGTGATTCAATAATAGTGTTTACAATCATTTATCTTAATGACTAAAGGGACAATTTAGGAAAGTTACAAATAAAATATTGTTTTGCAGAAAAATATAATATTATATGTATGCTAAAAAAAATATATGTATAAATTATACACATTGCAAATAGGCACATTACAGCTAAGCTAAGTTACAGTCTGTTGGAATGATGCAGCCAACTCAAATGAGTGGATGATAACCTATAAAGTCCAAAACCCTGTTAGCACAGAGACATTATGTGTGTTTCTAAATGTGATCAATAATTTAACTTTAATTATTTATTACTTTAATACTTATAAACCATAAAAAAACGACTGCACAATAATTAATACAATATTATTTTGAACCGTTTAATTAACTCAACTTTCACGTAATATTTTAACACCTACAAACGACCAGGGGCGTCTTTAGGCCCGAGCAACTGCCCAGGGCCCAAAAAAGTCAAACATATAAAAAAATGTTTTCATTATAACGATTATTAAGTAGGATTAAGTACTGTTACGGTGGTTGAAATTTTTGTTTGTTTGTTGTTTTTGGCATTAATGTTATTTGTTTCTAATCTATTCTCCATCGTGTTGATTTCTGCTGTTAACAGGGGGGGGGGGGGGGGTTTAAATAACCCGGCAGGGTAAACATTTTACCTTGAGCCGGCCCTGCAAACATCAGTCAGTGTCGGACGTTCGCATCCCTCGCAGTATTGGCACTGTTGGTGTTTTTATTTTATTATTTAAAGAGCCTAATGAAGTACATATTTATATACCTATCTAATAAAGATAAAAATGTTATTATTTTGTACGTTATTTATAATTGTATTTTAATTATTTTTAAAGGTTAAAGTGGATTGTGTTTTAGTCATGTTACGGGCTAATAACAGAATGTGCTCCTATTTTGTTTAAAAATATTTGTTATTTTTCAAGGGTGATAAACTGTTACAGCTTTTTATAAAAATAAAATTTCCAGAAAAATGTTCATTTCAATTTTTCCATGTTTTTAAAAAAATTCCCTACTTATAGGTAGGTACCTACCTCCGCTTTGTCATAGAGGTAATATACCCGTACAAACAACCGAAAGAAAACAATTGAGAAATAAGTGTTGATAGCGCCAGCCAGCGCTAGGTCAAGTGTGCCATGTCCTGCCCTACAAAGGCATAATGCTCTATCAGAGCGGCGTGGATAAATTCGATAATCCGATATTATAAAGGCATTATTTATCAAACTATTCATCAGAGGTGTCGCATTTTTGTCTGTGGTATTTTTTTTACTTTTTTATGTTCAAATAATTAATTAAGGCTCTTTTAATATGGAATTTCGTTGTATAGCAAATACCAGGCACAGTGGTTCTTAATGAAAATGTCTCGTAATGAAAATGCCAGTTTAATTACTTATTTTTTTCCGTGCAGGTCAGGACGTAACAAAAGGAATGAGTTTCATAGTGCTTTCAAGGCAGCAAACAATAAGAGGAGCTAGATGAAAAATGGTAAAAGGTCTTATTTC
This sequence comes from Polydrusus pterygomalis, assembly GCA_963969555.1. Classification (NCBI taxonomy): domain Eukaryota; kingdom Metazoa; phylum Arthropoda; class Insecta; order Coleoptera; family Curculionidae; genus Polydrusus; species Polydrusus pterygomalis. The sequence continues at coordinate 30,032,667 of OZ018384.1, read as the reverse complement.
TTAGTAAATATGTTGACACATACGAGACAGGATCAAGCTCTCCCAGCTATAGTAAGTATATAGGATCATGCAAGAAATAGGAAATATGGCCGCACACATCGATTTTTGCCAAGGTTCCAAAAGAATTATATATGTCGTAGTCTTATTATAGTGAAATTTGTCTTTTCATGAAGAATCTCGTCATATCATGAAGCGTCGGCATATTGTGTAAAAACATGAAGCTACATAATCTGCCTAGGCTTTTCAAGAAGAGCCCGTAGCATTTCGGTGAATTGTGTATAGGGGAAGGTTGCCCATATTGGACCAATTTCCAGATATTATCATAGATCCTGATAATAACGCAAAATCGATCGACCTTAGTATACTTTAGTATGTTGTTCAACTGCAGGATTTTTTAAAGAATTTTATTTCAAAGTATCTATGATATACCAGGTTATAAAAAAACCTCTGCAAGTGGTTCAATATAGGAAACCGGTTGCCTAAATTGCACCTGGGGTTCCAAAATTGGACCACATGATTTAAATCGGAAGCTTAGGTGTTAAATAAATAAATAAAAAATAAAATTGTTGGTATAGGAAGTTTTATACTTATATTTCAAAAAAACATCAAATTTACAATCAAAATTTCGGTCGAAGACATCCTAATGCAAAAAAAGTACCTATTAGTTTCCTATATTGGACCAGTCATAGTTTTATTTTTTAACTCAAAGAAAAAAGATTTTAGCAATATTGAAATGGTGTTAGTTCATGGCATTAACTTATTTAAAAAGAAAAATTATTTTTGCATAATTTGGAAAAATTACCTAAATTGGACCGGTTCAATTTTGGCAATCACCCAGTGGTCTAATTTAGGCAACTACCACATGTTTTAGAAAACCACCCAGGAAAGAAACAACAAAAAACAAATATGGCATGGTAATAGGAGAAATAGAAAGAGAAAAACTTACTTGATAACTTCCATAAAAAAGATTTTGCTTAGAGTTTTATGGTTCTAAGGTAAATTCTTAGGAAAATCCTAAAACTATTACAATAAAATTGTGTAAATTACGTTTTGCTCTGTACACGCCAAGCACTAACGGCCAACTAGTTGAGTTTGTTGCCGATCGAAGGTTTTGGGTGGAAGTATGTTACAGTGTTGCCAGATGATATGGCACTTGTTTATTTTTAGAGAAATGTACTGTGGTCCAATTTAGGTAGCGGTTCAATATAGGCAACCTTCCCCTGCTACAACCTGCCTAGCTTTAATTTTGCGGTTTCGTGAAATTTCCACAAAGGCAAGGCATATTGTGTTTAAGTGACCTTTGCCTAAGCTGTACAGAACAGAGCAAAAGCAAAAAATCTGCGGATTTTACACTTTTGACCCCAAAAATTTTAAGAAATGTTCATAAATTGAAATGTTTCATGAACATTTTAATACGAAAACTCTTCATTATAATATGGAGTATTCTTACACATTTATATCTGTCAAATTTTGGACTTGTTTTTCTTCGCAAAATTCTTGAATTTTAATATTTAAAAACAAAATCTGTACAACAAAGTACAAACCAGCCCCGATACAACTTTTAGAGCCGATCAGCAGAATGTTACTTAAGTATTTCAATTACTTTTTAGCCAGGGTATGTTACGACGTTATATGCCGAAGTGCTACGGGCTCTTCTTGAAAAGCCTAGGCAGATTGTGTAGCTTCATGTTTTTACATAATATGCCGACGCTTCATGATATGACTAGATTCTTCAGGAAAAGACGGATTTCACTATAAGACTACGACATATACAAAATGCCACGGATTCTCTCGTTTTCCGACAGATGACAACAGGAATTTGTCATCAATCAGCTGATATTTTGGGACATAATAATATCCCCAGATTAGTAAAAGACCGTAATGGGCCCAAACACCGAGTTAGCGTTTTTGTTTTTTTTTTGTTACATTTGATTACGTTTTCAAAATGTTTAGTGGTTTCGGTGCCTTTTATTATAATAATTTGATTGAATTTTAAATACTTTTGTGTGGCCACTGGCCAGTAAGTACCTACAATTGAAGACCACGGTGTCAAATTATAAAAAGTTTTGAGAAATTTTAAAAAAGGTATTATTTTCTTTAAAAATAGGAAACACAAAACCAATTTATTTTATTGTGTAGGAAAGGTAATTAAAAATACGCCTAATATGAAATTCCATAAAAACATCAACGCAAATTTTTTATTTTCTTTTGTTAAAAATTTGGACTTACCTGGTTTTTGCCCCAAACATAGTAATGATATAATGCAAAAAATGGTTTAAACAGTTCTATTAATCAAACGGAACAAAAACAGTACTACTTAACAAAGAGGAGACAAAAATAAGTCTACATTTACATAAACGAAGAATCAGAATCATACGCATCATCACCTGTAACAACTACTTCTTGTGGAACTTCAATATTGTCGGGTTCTCCAAAGATCATTCGATAGTACCATAGATCGGCAGGCGGTACATATTTTGTTGATAGAACTTTAACATCAGCAGCCTTTTTTTCATTGAGCGGTAAAGGATATGGTTGTATCATATGCGAACTTGGAAAGCACAATGCCACATTTTCCTTTTTAACATAAAACCTTGTAAAAACTGGAAAGGATGTTGCAATACTGCATTCCACATATTTAAATCCTTTGTGATACTGTAAAATTCGGTATGTTTCAATAAAAGGCGCGGATTAGCACGGCTAGGACCCGGAATATTTTCATTACTCGGTATATATTCGCTCCCTGACGATTGAAAAGGTTCTTCTTCTGACGACATTTTCGCGCCAAAGATGACTTGTTGCAGCGCGAACAATACTCTGTTAGAGTTAAATGCATACTAATATATAGGAAACCAGACAAGTCCAAACCAAATTAAACATGAATTCGGTGCAATAACCAGGTATTTTCTGGTCTTGCCTGATTTATGCTGCCAACACTTGATCAGGCAAGTGAAATTCAATGCTATTTTACATTAGAAGCGTTGCACTTACCTGATTTTAGAACCAAACGATCCGCAGTAATCTAAATACTTAGAATATGCAAAAAAGTAATTTTCATAGAAATTGGACTTACCTGGTTTTTGCACCGAGGTCTTCAATTATTATTTATTTGATCAAAATTTTACAGGTTAAAATTGTTTTATTATTTTTTAGACGTTAAATCATTATGAATCATAATTATGATTGTGTGCCTTGGAAATTATTGGATTTCATCGATAAGTAATAATTTTAACTTCATCTGAACGCCGTTTTTTGGAATTTTTCTTCTTAAAATGTCTGTTCGTAAAGGTTAGGTTTCTAATGTTTATTTTTTGCATTACGTAGATAATCCTTTTCTGTTTCAAGAAAAATAAGTAGAAATGATTTTTCTGATTTAGGTAGGTACTTACACCCCTGGCACTACGCCATAGTCTTAAAAAATAAAAATTTTCTTATTATTAACCTTTAAAAATCAGCCATTCGAATTTCAAGGAATTATTTACATGCTTTTTGAAGGTTTTACTAGTTTTCATCGTTTTCATTATTGTTAAACTATCTTGGTTCGTTTCATAAAAGCGATATAATTTAACATTAGATAGATAGCTAGAAATTTAGGGAAGTTACCACAGTTCACGGTTAAAGTCTTCGAACTGTACGTAAGTATACATACTAGAAACTGTGCATAAAGGAAATATTTCTGCTATTTAAAATGAAATCACTGGTTAAACTAGGTCCAGTTTAACCTTTAATTCAAATATAGGAAGGTAAAGTAACCCTGGGTGGTATTTTAACATTAAAATTAAAATACCGGTTGAAATAAAGTATTTAACATTATGTTAGATTATAAATATACTAGTTTCGAAAGGTTTTAAGTCTATTTTGACACTTTATCTTTAAACCATACAAAAAATTCATGTTTATTATTAGATACCTTAAAATATAATATTTATAAAACAAAACTTTCAAAATAAATTATGATTTATATATACAGGGTGTCCGGAAAATACGTGTACAACGTTTGACGAGACTCCTGACGTCAAAATAGGTCGATCTAAGCCGACTTAGTTATATCCAGAATTGTCTCGTTTAGCCGGTAGAGGGCGCACAAAATTTGTAAAAATATTGGTTTTTCCTAAATTACGCGAAAACCTGCCAAGGGCGTCCGAAGGAACTTTTCCAAGGGGGGGCAAATCATAATTGGAATTATTTTTGTTTCTAGCACTTCAACAAACCTTCAATAAAATAATAGAGCAAAACACCTAATACTTATATTAAATAACAAAAAATAGCTAAACAAAATATTTAAAAATGTTCAAATATAACAAAAAAAAAATTTATAAGTTATTCAGATTTATTGGAGAAAAGAAATGTTAATTTTCTTGTAATGTCTTTTTTTTGCATTAAAACAGGTAAATCATTAGACTAGAAAAGGATGGATAAAGATAGGCAATTTTACTTTTGGCGAAATGTGACGTAGGTAAGCGAAAAAATACCAATTAAATCAGGGGATGTTGGCAATTAGAAAATCCGTTTTATTGATCGGTCGTTCCCGGTTCGCGTTATGTTCTTTTTCGGTGTTTTTTTTAAAGAGATAAATGGACTGCTTTGCAAAAATTATCGTTTTAAGGTGTTGCTTAACTTGTGTATGTGTAGTGTGTATTTTCTGCGTATGAAACCGGTTTGTTAACCATTTTTGTAAAGGTAAAACAGATGAGGTAGTAAGTTACTGAGTAATTTTTTTAACACAAATGGCGGGAAATGTGCAGATGGAAATCATTGCAGATAATTTAAGTAATAATTGGAATCGGTATTTTTATTAGGTATAATTTGAGGGGTTGCCCATTTGGTATTTGACGGAGTAAGTACCTTCTGTTGAACGAACGACTTATATTATTTATTAATTGTATTTACCACTAATAATGTGCCCCCTCCCCCTCCCTTCCAGAGTGGAATCCTGGGTGCGCCACTGCCCCCCGTGTGAGTTTCAGATCGCTATCATGTTTTTTTTTTTATTTAAAGGAGTTAAAAAAAAATAAAAGTATGGAAATTTTTTTTAATTAAATTTATTTTGTATAGCTAACTCAATTGATGGGGGGCGCCCCCTGTCACACTCGTATGATGCCCTTGTTGACTGGTTAGCAAAGCAAGAATTACGTTAATCCGGCCACTTCAATTCTGAGAAAATCATTTCTGACAATGTTATTTATGTCACAGTCAAAAACTTTTCTGGTTTTGATTAAAATCATCGTGCAATCCGATTTAAATCTGATACATACAGAAAAATTACACCAATTCCTTTAACCAGTTGTCTGTCTTTATCTCGAAAAGATAACCTTGAACTGCATCTGCTAGACTGGGTAAACAAATATTTCTCATCCAATAATTTGTTATTTTATGAAAAAACAAAAATACCATTAAATGGAAATTTTTGTTCGGGTTTGTTCGTACTCTCTCAAGGGAAAAATAATGTCATTATTACTATTACCACAGAATATACAGCGTTATGGTTATGATAAAGAAGCGGATCGGCTTTTTATATACAGTGTGACCAGTAAAGTCCGCATCATATGGGATTTTTAAACTTTATTCAAAATTTGACTCTGGCATCAAGTTCTGCTTCGATCGAGATAAAAATTGTACAGGGTTAGGAAAAATTACCAGAACGGTTGATTATTTCAAAATATACAGGTGTTATCAAAAAACGTCTTATATAAAAAATGTAGGGCTGTTAAAAATCTACATATCGGTGATAAATTAAAATATACAGGGTCGCCTACAAAGTTGTGGAGAATGATAGTTATATTTTTTTAAATGGAACACCCTGTATATTTTACATTTTTTAATTCCACATAAAATTATAATTATTTTTTATTAAATGCACTAATAGTCTATACTTCATAGTTTCCGAGATATTGACTATCGAAAAGTGACATTTTTGAACTTTGACAGCTTATAACTTTCTAACAGTACGTCTTAGAGCAAAACGGCTTCCATGTCCCTATCTTCAATTTTTATTATCTTCCCAAAAAAATCAACGTCCAGTTAAACCAGAACAACTATATTTCCTGCTTTCGAGTTACATCCGGTTTACCGGAAGTTGATTTTTTTGGGAAGATAATAAAAATTGAAGATAGGGACATGTAAGCCGTTTTGCTCTAAGACGTACTATTAGAAAGTTATAAGCTGTCAAAGTTTAAAAATGTCACTTTTCGAGAGTCAATATCTCGGAAACTATGAAGTATAGACTATTAGTGCATTTAATAAAAAATAATTATAATTTTATGTGGAATTTAAAAATGTAAAAATATACAGGGTGTTCCATTTAAAAAAATATAACTATCATTCTCCACAACTTTGTGGGCGATCCTGTATATTTCAATTTATCACCGATATGTAGATTTTTAACAGCCCTACATTTTTTATATAAGACGTTTTTTGATAACCCCTGTATATTTTGAAATAATCGACCGTTCTGGTAATTTTTCCTAACCCTGTATAACATAGAATATTTTTTACCAAAAAATAATTCAAAAGTGGGGCTATTTCTGAAAGTATCGAAAAAAGTTATTAAAAAAAGTTTTTTTAAATGCAGTTTCTAGCCCACATGCAAAATTTCAGCTGCATAAGACAATTTTAATTTTTTACCCATATTTTGTAAATTGCACCACTTTTGCAAAATAAGACTCAACGCAACCTACATAAAACTTCTTAGTTTTGACAATGCTTTATTTCAGATACATTTTCTTTAAAATAGCGCCGCGCCATATTAAATGTGTGTTTTTCTACAAAATCAAAATTGGGCTATTAAAATTTGGTCGCATGTGATGCAAAGTTTATTTGTTTTTGACCCTGTATAAGGTAACTTCATAAAATAAGTATTTTTGAAAACGTAGTTTTTGTCTGAAAGTAATACACCTTAATATTAAGACAAAAAAGAACACAGTGTCATCAGTAAAGTGTCCATTACGTATAAAATAAATTTTAGTGGTGGGTAAAAAATCAAAATTATCTTATGCAGCTGAAATTTTGCATGTGGGCTAGAAACTGCATTAAAAAAAACTTTTTCTAATAACTTTTTTCGATATTTTTAGAAACCTTTTGAATTATTTTTTGAAAAAAATTAAAATTTGACAGATAATGCGAGTCACGTGACTACATTTTTTTGCTTAATTTTCATCTCGATCGAAGTAGAACTTGATGCCAAAGTTCGAATTTCGAATAAAGTTAAAAAAAAAATCCGTATGACGCGGACTTTACTGGTCACACTGTAGAATACCGCCCACATAATCAAGAATCGCTCGAACCCGTCAATATAATTTTTTTGAAATGCATTTTATTTAGAAAAAATACAATATACAGGGTGGGTCATAAAAATGCTACGTGTATAAACTTTAATTTTTTTCATGAAGCATTGTATAATGTTTACAATATACAATTAGTTCTAGACATTTTTTAAATAAATCATGCCTTATCCCTGTACCTAAATATCTTCAAGCGTTTACCAAATAATAACTCCTAAAACAAAATAGACAAATAACAAAGTTTGAAAAGAAACTATTTTATAAGATGTTAAAAATGTGCTCCACCAACTGTTTTGCAGTAGATCAAGCGATCTAAAAAATGTTGTCTGTACTTGTGGAGCAATTTCTCGTATTACTCGTCGAATTAACTCCTTAAGCGTCTATCTATCGAGTTGGGTTTAGTTTTATAAACTAACGTTATTATAAACTGACGTAACCTTACAAAAAAAACTCCAGTGGGTTAAGATCGGACGATCTGGGCGATCACTTTATTGACCCCCGTCTACCTATCCATCGCTCCGGAAAAGTTGTACCGTGCGAGCAAAAATTATTTGCATCAAAGAGGGCCTTGCATCTAAGGATGTAATGCTTAGCCGTAGAGCTTAATACTTGTTGGGTGTCAGTAACTACCTGAATTAACAATCAATCAGTTATTCCGTCATCTTTGACAGTCGTTACAAGTAATTTGATTCATCGCTAATTTTTCCAATTTCTTGAACAATTTACACAATGGGCTTTACGGAACAGCACAAAACATTCATGGTTGAAGCGTATTTTCGAAAGGGGGTTAGAGTAAATGGTGAGTGGCAATACAATCCGGGTTTGAGCATGGACGATTTTCACGAACATTTTCCTAACGTTGCTTTTATTGCTGGGGATTTTTATCATTGCCTGAAAAGAATCGTGGCTGTGATCAGGGAAACAGGTTCTATACAACACAAAAAAGGAGCGGGAAGACCATCTGTAAGACCAGAAGAACTTGTTGCAAACGTTCGTGAAATAATGCAAAATACGCCAACAAATTGTATAAGACGCCTGTCCCAAGAAGTGGGAAGATCTTATGCACATGCAGGACTATTCTTAAGAAGCAGCTAAATGTATTTCCTTATAAAGTGCAAGTATTCCAAGAAATACAAGCCGCAGATTTTAAAAGACGCAGGAATTACTCTCAATGGTTTACCCAAAATTTATTGGAAAGAAATGATTTATTAGACCTGACATTTTTTTCGGATGAAGCCTGGTACCACCTCTCCGGTTATGTGAATTCTCAGAATACACGCATGTGGAGTAGTAAAAATCCCCATCTTTTAGTAGAGTACACATTGCACCCTCAAAAAATTGGTGTCTGGTTAGCTGTTTCCCGAAGAAAAATAATAATTGTTGGTCCTATGTTTTTCCATGACACAGTTACAGCACAGCGGTATAGAGACAATATTTTAAATCCATTTGTGGAGCAATTACTTGACGACGAACTACGTTTTTGATATTTTCAACAGGACGGTGCAACCGCCCATACAGCCGCCGAAACTATTAACTACTTACGCAATTTTTTCGACGACAGATTGATCAGTTTTCGATCAGACATTGAATTCCCACCTAGATCACCTTGTTTAACGGTTATGGATTACTTCGTTTTTCCTCATATAAAGAACACTATTTTTAAAACACCAGTTGCAAATTTAGAACAATTACAAGAAAGGATTATCCAAGAATGTGGTAACATTTCTCCAGAGATGCTGGTCAGCACTTTCGAAAATATGAAGAGACGTGTGAATTTATGCTTGGAGCATGGCGGTGGCCAATTTCAGCAATTTATGTAATTTTTTTTTCCTTTCTGTATATTCTTATTTTGTTAATTTTGTAAATAACAAAAATAAATTTGTATTTGTCTACTTATTTTATTACTCATTAGTTTGGCATAATATCATGTCATAATATGAATTTGACAAAATTTTAACGTAAATTTGGTTAGATATATCGTCCCCATATCATTGTGATCTAAACCAAGCTCTACGTTTTTTAATCCAATCCCTCTTTGATGCAAATAAATTTTGCTATGCCAAACCAATGAGTAATAAATGAAGTAGACAAATACAAATTTATTTTAATTAATTTAATTTAATTAACAAAGAAATACTATACAGAAAGAAAAAGAAAAATAATTACATAAATTGCTGAAATTGGCCACCGCCATGCTCCAATCATAAATTCACACGTCTTTTCATATTTTCGAAAGTGTTGACCAGCATCTTTGGAGAAATGTTACGACATTCTTGGATAATCCTTTCTTGTAATTGTTCTAAATTTGCAACTGGTGTTTTAAAAATAGTGTTCTTTAAATGAAGAAAACCGAAGTAATCCATAACCGTTAAACAAGGTGATCTAGGTGGGAATTCAATGTCTGATCAAAAACTGATCAATATGTCGTCGAAAAAATTGCGTAAGTAGTTAATAGTTTCGGCGGCTGTATGGGCGGTTGCACCGTCCTGTTGAAAATATTCAAAACGTAGTTCGTCGTCAAGTAATTGCTCCACAATTGGATTCAAAATATTGTCATTATACCGCTGTGCTGTAACTGTGTCATGGAAAAAACTAGGACCAACAATTCTTCTTCGGGAAACAGCTAAACAGACACCAATTTTTTGAGGGTGCAATGTGGACTCTACAAAAAAATGGGGATTTTCACTACTCATGCGTGTATTCTGAGAATTCACATAACCGTAGAGGTGGAACCAGGCTTCATCCGAAAAAAATGTCAGGTCTAATAAATCATTTCTTTCCAATAAATTTTGGGTAAACCATTGAGAGTAATTCCTTCGTCTTTCAAAATCTGCGGCTAGTATTTCTTGGAATACTTGCACTTTATAAGGAAATAAATTTAGCTGCTTCTTATGAATAGTCCTGCATGTTCCATAAGATCTTCCCACTTCTTGGGACAGGCGTCTTATACAATTTCTTGGCGTATTTTGCATTATTTCACGAACGTTTGCAACAAGTTCTTCTGTTCTTACAGATGGTCTTCCTGCTCCCTTTTTGTGTTGTATAGAACCTGTTTCCCTAAACACAGCCACGGTTCTTTTCCGGCAATGATAAAAATCCCCAGCAATAAAAGCAACGTTAGGAAAATGTTCGTGAAAATCGTCCATGCACAAACCCGGATTGTATTGCCACTCACCATTTACTCTAACCCCCTTTCGAAAATACGCTTCAACCATGAATGTTTTGTGCTGTTCCGTTAAGCCTATTGTGTGAATTGTTCAAGAAATTGGAAAAATTAGCGATGAATCAAATTACTTGTATAACGACTGTCAAAGTGTGATTGATTGTTAATTTAGGTAGTTACTGACACACAACAGGTATTAAGCTCTATGGCTAAGCATTACGTCCTTAGATGCAAGGCCCTCTTTGATGCAAATAATTTTTGCTCGCACGGTCGTGAACCATGGTGAAAAAGCAAGTGTATGGGTTTACCATTCTCTAATTATTTGGTCAACTAACTCATAATTTCGACCTTTTCAATAACTGATGTGCTAAATGCTTAACACTCTAAAACAATCATTTCCTGTTTCAAAATTATCATATGTGGAGCAAAAATGTTTATGTAAAAAAGTTTTTCCTCCAACGCAATGAGGGCACGCGTCAAGACGTAGTGTTTTGTTTTTCTAAAGAGCAAAACACATGGTTAATGTTTAAAATATAGGCACCTTAATGTTTACTGCTTTTCAAGCTTAGGTAAATATTTATAGGGCTATTATTGTGCAATGCAACCTTATTGTACCTATAGGTAAATGTAGTAATAGTAGTGCACATTGTAGGCCAAAATAAATATCTTGTGTCGATCAAGGTAATGAAAATTAATTGAGGTGAAAATCCATAAATAATATTATTATGAGTTAGAAAGAAACACGCAAAGTTTATCTTAGTAAATTTCGACTATACTGAAGAACAGTGCCTGCATAAGTGTAAAAAATTGTCAAAGTCAATGCATTTCAGGGTTGAAAAAAAAACATGTTTTTTTTTTAAATTTAAACAAAACATGTGTTTTTTATTGTTTAAAACAGTTTTTTTTTGTTTTAAACATGTTTTTTATTAGGCAATTAAAAACATGTTTTAAACAAAACATACCCATGTTTAAAACACTTTTTAAAAAGATAAATTCAACTTTGACGACTTGTATCTCATGGGCAATTTTATATTTAACTGTCTGACAAAAGTTTAAGCAAAAATAAAATAATTTTGAATGTAAACTACGAATTTATAGCGTGGCCTTCAATGCGCTGTTGAAAAGTGTATCGTTCTATTTTTATTAATGGCGTAGTTTCTACTTGTCAAATGTCAAAAAATGACAGCTCCAAAAGTGACATCTACCGAAATAGCGGGCTATTCAAAATAGCACCTCTTATTGGAAAACCCTGTACTTTAAAAAACAGTAAGTAAATTTATTTATCTACAAGCGTGCGGTAAGTAGCTACTTACCGCACTGATTTGAGTGCGGTAAGTATAACTTTACCGCACTAGTGCTGTAAGTAATTACATACTATAAAAACAAGTTTTTATATTATTCAAGTGAATTTTTTCTTTTTAAAAGAAACTCTATGGGGAAAATCATAAAATTGATTGTTACAAATTTTTAATTATGTTCACGTTAAGTAATCTATGAAAATAGAACAAATTTAAAACTGTTAGTTTCTCTGTTTCTTTTAAGATCTACACTAATATTTAAGCTTACTTCGCATTATTTGTTTGAAGCTATTAGTATTAGTCCTGTTAAATGTTAAATGCTCAACTTTAGGTTAATAACAATACATATATATCCATATGTATGTTCCAATAATTTTTGTGTTTTTTTTTTCAATTTTTTTGGGCGATATGAGGAGACAAAAAAAAGTTATACGTATTTGACATCTACTACATTGAGAAAAAAAGAAAGAAAAAACACTATATTTTATTAAATGTTTTAAACATCTGTTTAAAACACTGTTTAAAACACCTAATAAAACATCAGGTCGTGTTTAAAACATCTGGTTTAAAACATTTTGTTTTAAACATAACAACCCTGTGCATTATACAGACTGTCCGCGGATAGGGTTTACAATAGCACAAAAATTTTAATTTTTCGGGAAAAAGTCATTCAAAAACATGATTTTTCTCCTCTTTTACCTTTATTTTTCATTTTTGACGAAAATGCCAATTAGAAAACTTATTTAGAATAACGTTTGTAATTTAAATCCGAGATTTAAAATAAATCTTCGATTTTTTTAGTTTTCTTAATTTTTAGAGGTAAATGGAAATTTTGCTGCTCAACAAAAATATTAATATAAAATTTTATTAGACTCTATTTTCAGAATGGGTGGTGTGCATCTTCTTTTAAAATTTTAAATGCATTCCTACTAGTGATGTAAAAAAAACGTTTTTTTTTCTGAAAAAAAAACAAAACATTGTTTTTTTTCAAATAAAAAAAAAATTCATATTAATTAAAAAAGAAATTATTTTTTTGTTTTTTATAAAAAAATAAATAAACATATTTATTGGTTGTGCGTTGTGCCCGGTTGGACCAAAATTCTTGAAAATACACAAGAAAAATGGGAGATTTTATATTTCTAATAAAATTATTAAAAATCATCATACGACAGCGACAGCTACTGTTAAGGTTAAGTATTCCAGCATTTTAAATAGGTAATAAAATAAATATGTCCCTTTATTAATAAATAGAAAATAGAATAGAGATTACTTTATTATATTTTATAAAATTATTACATTAAAAAAATTTACTCTTTTCTATAAAGCAAAAACAATGATTCTGAAAAAAAAAAACATTTTTGAAAAAAACAAACCGCATTGTTTTTTTTTCTAAAAAAAACACGTTTTTTAAAAAAAAAATAAAACGTTTTTTTTTAAATTTACATCACATCAAAATAAAGGTGTATTACTTTCAGACACAAACTACGTTTTTAAAAATACTTATTTTATGAAGTTACCTTATACAGGGTCAAAAACAAATAAACTTTGCATCACATGCGACCAAATTTTAATGGCCCAATTTTGATTTTGTAGAAAAACACACATTTAATATGGCACTACTTCAAAGAAAATGTATCTGAAATAAAGCATTGTCAAAACTAAGAAGTTTTATGTAGGTTACGTTGAGTCTTATTTTGCAAAAGTGGTGCAATTTACAAAATATGAGTAAAAAATCAAAATTATCTTATGCAGCTGAAATTTTGCATGTGGGCTAGAAAATGCATTTAAAAAAACTGTTTCCAATAACTTTTTTCGATATTTTCAGAAATAACTCCACTTTTGAATTATTTTTTGAAAAAAATTAAAATTTGACAAATAATGCGAATCACGTGACTTCTATTTTTTTGCTCAATTTTCATCTCGATCGAAGCAGAACTTGATGACAAAGTCAAATTTCGAATAAAGCTATTAATAAAAAAAAATCCCATTTACTGGTGACACTGTATATTAACAAAACTTAAATTACAACAGATCTTCAAAAAATATATCTTGTGTGAATAAAATACTATCTTGAAAAAAACTAAGAGGAACATTTATTGACCCAAATATAAAAATAATATTTTGGGATATATTTTTCATTGGTAAATGCCCCTAGAATATTTTAAGGAAATTAAAATTAAAGAACGTTTCCAGTCTTTATAAAAAATAGACTAAAAATATTAATTGGGTGCCTCAACTTTTTTTTAACCGTTTTTACAAAAGGTGCGGAATTGACACTTAAGGTGCGGGTTGGACATCGTATATGATTAAATTCGATTAAATCAATATAAAAAGGTAAAGAACTATTTATTAAAAACCAAAACGTAAATTCCAAATAAGTACTTTTTCTTTCCTCTTCATTCATGATCTAACACAATTTAACAAAAAATTAAAGATAGAAAAACGGAAAACACATTTCTAAAAATAATACAGGGTGTCCGAAAATATGTGGAAAGCATCTCTGATTTAAACAGGGGACATTAAAATAACATCAACAAACATATTATAGTTAGTTTCATTATTAGTTCTTAAGAAGTACGTTTTTATGTCCATTCTGCACCTATTTGTCCATTCCGCACCGATAAATACTTATTTATGTCAAATCCGCACCTAACTGTCCAATCCGCACCAACGTAAAACAGGCACGGAACGGACGGTGCCGAATGGACATTTTTTGACTTTTTAATTTATTCACAAAATCTGGCAACGCTGATTCGAATTATTCTTAGGTTATGTTTTGCCGACCTAAGATTGCACCATACCATAATCTATTTTTCTAAAAGAAATACGTAACGTAAACGGAAACTGCGGTGCAGAGAGGACACGCAAGAAAGTGAGCATTTTTTACTTTCTTTTTTTAATTAATTGTTTTGCCAATATATATCAAAAAACGGGTACTTACCAATATCTTTAAGCGGCGCACAACACTATAACAAAACCAGAAATGATAAAAAAACGCACTGATGCCAAACTGACGCTGTCTTAATGTGTGGATTTCGTAGGTGCGGAATGGACATTTTTCCGGGGTGACAGTCGTAGAAAGCTAATAGTGCAAAGGCTATTGCGGGTTATCTCGGTTATGTCATTGAATATTTTAGTAGAAAGAATAACCAAATCTATGATATATTGTTTTTATTATAATTGTATTTTGATCAAACAATTAAATTGTATCCAATTTAGCAGTTGCTACGTAGGACAGGTTTTTTTGAAAAAATTATCGGGTTATTTCGTACTCTAAGTGTACTTTTTATTGAAAACTAAATTAGTTTATTTATATAAATAATAGCTTGGGCTTTTATATGAATTCTTGACTTTTTGAACAAGGAAGGACAGTTGAATTTCCGTTTTGGCCATATTAAAAAAAAATCGTCTTATATTATTTAATTTGTTTGTATAAAAGTTAAAATGTTTATTCTTGCATATTTTAAAAGAATAATGTTAATGGTAAATTAGGACCAAAGTTGGAATTATTATATGTTTTTAAACAAAAATTGTACAATTTTTTTGAAATGTGCGGCAACTCTCCCGCACTTACCCTAAATAGAACAGTTAAATCATCACGTTTCTTGATATAAACTTTAAACCCCCTTATGACCATACCAAGTTAAGTAGATTATTGAATAGAGTAATAGAGTATTTATAAAATTTGTTAATCTGGAGCAACCTAGAATATGATGCTCCAAACCTCTAACTTGACCATATTCAAATTTTTTTTTAATTTTGGAAGCCTATTTGTCATCAGAATTATATCAGCTGTTAAGGTTAGTTTAACGCTTGCTAAAAAAAGTCTCAATTTGCTTTATTTTGTATTATATTTACATGCATCTGTGACCTAAACATAAAATAATGCTATACTCGCCACCCGTCATTTCCCATTTTATATTTAGAAAGTACAATACTTCCAACTTGCAGGGGGCGCCCATTGGGCAGGTGAAGAGCATTTTTTAAAACAGAAAAGTGAAAAAACAAACATTTCTAATAAAACTCATTAAAAGTTGTTTGAAAGTTTAATAACAAAGTCCGCCCACGCTGCACTTAAGATGCAGTGCTATATGAACTCAGTAGCGCATCCAGCAAAGTTTTGCTTGTCCATAAATAATAATAAATCAGATTTTTAAACTACGCAACTTATCTTGCTGATAAAAAATGTATCATACTTTTTATGTACATAAACTGTAGGTACTTACGTATGTTGACTATAATGACTTTTTACAAAATTTAGCTCTACAGACTGGTTTCTACGTTATAATAGGTAAAAATTATCTTCAATCAATAATATCACCGGTAAGTTTATATATTAAATTTATGACATTAGGCATAACGTTATAATGATGTTAATTTATTAAAATTTAGTAGCCAAAATCTCGCAGACCAGTTCGAATTGTAGATAGATAATTTAATAAATAATTAATGCTAACAGCCCAAATAAACATAAAATAATACTATAAATCCGTATAATAGTCATAATAAATTTTAATCGATGTTAAAAATATAGGAAACGATATTAAATACCATCAACAACAAGAAACCCAAAAACAGATAAATGTTATAATATTAACGCGATTAGAATAAGAGAAACGTGATTAGGGACCTTTAAATAACTAGAAGGGACCTGGACCTCTGTCTTAGTCTAGTTTGTGAGCCGCTATATGTGCTTGCTTTTGTTTTAAAAGAAATTGCAACTGTTTGTAAGGTCTGATGATGCCAGTTTAGGGCGAAACATGTAACCAAGCAAAAATAAACACCCAATAGGCTTTATCTGAGGCCGAGACTTGGCGTCGATTTTTACAATATAATTTGCATATTATGGGTTATAAAACTTTGTTTATATATTTACTCTTTTCGTTTTATTTCTCTGAGATACTTATTATATGCATGGAACAAACCAAACATAATTCCTGGATTTAAATTTGCAAAGTAATTTATTTCCCTGTTAAATGTGTGCAAAAATTGTAATACAATTTTGTGGTTGCTATATCTTTTAAAATAAGCAATAACACAAGAAAATGATAGGGGTGCAAGTTTTAATTTTGCATATAAATATAAAAAACTATAATAATCACAATAAAAATAACTTTACTTAAACATATAATGGTTATTTTCTTGTACCGTGCGAGCAAAAATTATTTGCATTAAAGAGGGCTTGGATTAAAAACGTAGGGCTTGGTTTAGATCACAATGATATGGGGACGATATATCTAACCAAATCTAAGTTAAAATTTTGTCAAATTCATATTATGACATGATATGCCAAACTAATGAGTAATAAAATAAATAGACAAATACAAATTTATTTTTGTTGTTTACAAAATTAAAAAAGTGAGAATATATAGAAAGAAAAAGAAAAATAATTACATAAATTGCTTATTGGCCACCGCCATGTTCCAAGCATAAATTCACACGTCGCTTCATATTTTCGAAAGTGTTGACCAGCATCTCTGGAGAAATGTTACCACATTCTTGGATAATCCTTTCTTGTATATTCTTGGAATACTTGCACTTTATAAGGAAATAAATTTAGCTGCTTTTTAAGATAGTCCTGCATGTCCCATAAGATCTTCCCACTTCTTGGTCTTGGGACAGGCGTCTTATACAATTTGTTGGCGTATTTTGCATTATTTCACAAACGTTTGCAACAAGTTCTTTTGTTCTTACAGATGGTCTTCCTGCTCCTTTTTTGTGTTGTATAGAACCTGTTTCCCTAAACATTGCCACGGTTCTTTTCAGGCAATGATAAAAATCCCCAGCAATAAAAGCAACGTTAGGAAAATGTTCGTGAAAATCGTGCATGCACAAACCCGGATTGTATTGCAACTCACTATTTACTCTAACCCCGTTTCGGAAATACGCTTCAACCATGAATGTTTTGTGCTGTTCCGTAAAGCCCATTGTGTGCATTGTTCAAGAAATTGGAAAAATTAGCAATGAATCAAATTACTTGTACCGACTGTTAAAGATGACGGAATGACTGATTGATTGATAATTCAGGTAGTTACTGACACCCAACAGGTATTAAGCTCTACGGCTAAGCATTACGTCCTTAAATGCAAGGCCCTTTTTGATGCAACTCATTTTTGCTCGCACGGTATATGAATAAATCAAAATACGCTCGGACACGTGAACATAAGTTCTCAGGGGACATCTTTTTTTAAAAAAATTTCGACGGGGTACCCCCTTAAAATCTTAGAGAAGGGTCGAGTAATACCTTATTTTAAAGGGAATTGGATTGCCTTTCCATCGGAACCTTGCTCGTACTTTTCGAGAATTAATTCCATTTAAAATAAGGAATCACTCGAGCGTCTTTATGGCTTCATGGTCCTATAAGTACCTGACGAGTCACCCATGGTGAGAACACAGGGGACAAAATATATCGTCTTGGCTCGTGGTAAGACACGTGTGCGTCTTGTGTACTGCAAACAGCTGTGATACGACCGGTGGGGGACATTTTATGGAGCATATGTGTCAAAAACTAGATGGGGTCACCACGCGGCTGTTGACGGCTTTGAAAGGCAATGTGTACGTACGCAGTAATAAAAAAACGATCCAGGGGTATGGTACTAGCAGCGAAACCGGATCGCCTTTTAATACAACAAGAAAGTGGATACTTATGTTAATTTTTAAGACAAAAGTCTCCAGTTAATAAAAACAATAATTAATCGATCGTTTAAAAAAATTGGCCTGAGAGTCTGATTATGTTTACTATAAGTTTTCGGGGTCGCCGAATCCGCATCCGAGGTCAAATTAACCCCATCACATCAGGGTTTTGGTATAACCTCAAAAAAAAACCATTATCAAAGCTGTTAAGCCAATCAAAAATGTAACTTTACAGTCAGAATAGTAAGTATATTACCGTGCGAGCAAAAATTATTTGCATCAAAGAGGGCCTAGCATCTAAGGACGTAATGCTTAGCCGTAGAGGTTAATACCTGTTGGGTGTCAGTAACTACCTGAATTAACAATCAATCAGTTATTCCGTCATCTTTGACAGTCGTTACAAGTAATTTGATTCATCGTTAATTTTTCCAATTTCTTGAACAATTCACAGAATGGGCTTTACGGAACAGCACAAAACATTTATGGTTTAAGCGTATTTTCGAAACGGGGTTAGAGTAAATGGTGAGTGGCAATACAATCCGGGTTTGTGCATGGACGATTTTCACGAACATTTTCCTAACATTGCTTTTATTGCTGGGGATTTTTATCATTGCCTGAAAAGAATCGTGGCTGTGATTAGGGAAACAGGTTCTATACAACACAAAAAAGGAGCGGGAAGACCATCTGTAAGACCAGAAGAACTTGTTGCAAACGTTCATGAAATAATTCAAAATACGCCAACAAATTGTATAAGACGCCTGTCCCAAGAAGTGGGAAGATCTTATGGAACATGCAGGACTATTATTAAGAAGCAGCTAAATTTATTTCCTTATAAAGTGCAAGTATTCCAAGAAATACAAGCCGCAGATTTTGAAAGACGCAGGAATTACTCTCAATGGTTTACCTAAAATTTATTGGAAAGAAATGATTTATTAGACCTGACATTTTTTTTTGGACGAAGCCTGGTTCTACCTCTCCGGTTATGTGAATTCTCAGAATACACGCATGTGGAGTAGTGAAAATCCCCATTTTTTTGTAGAGTCCACATTGCACCCTCAAAAAATTGGTATCTGGTTAGCTGTTTCCCGAAGAAGAATTGTTGGTCCTATTTTTTTCCATGACACAGTTACAGCACAGCGGTATAGAGACAATATGTTGAATCCATTTGTGGAGCAATTACTTGACGACCAACTACGTTTTGGATATTTTCAATACAGCCGCCGAAACTATTAACGCAACTACTTACGCAAATTTTTCGACGACAGATTGATCAGTTTTCGATCAGACATTGAATTCCCACCTAGATCACCTTGTTTAACGGTTATGGATTACTTCGTTTTTCTTCAGTTAAAGAACACTATTTTTAAAACACCAGTTGCAAATTTAGAAAAATTACAAGAAAGGATTATCCAAGAATGTGGTAACATTTCTCCAGAGATGCTGGTCAACACTTTCGAAAATATGAAGAGACGTGTGAATTTATGCTTGGAGCCTTGGTGGCCAATTTCAGCAATTTATGTAGTTATTTTTCTTTTTCTTTCTCTATATTCTTTGTTAATTTTGTAAACAACAAAAATAAATTTGTATTTGTCTACTTATTTTATTACTCATTAGTTTGGCATATCATATGTCATAATATGAATTTGACAAAATTTTAACGTAGATTTGGTTAGATATATCGTCCCCATATCATTGTGATCTAAATTACGAAGCCCTACGTTTTTTAATCCAAGCCCTCTTTGATGCAAATAATTTTTGCTCGCACGGTATTAGGAATCCACACTGGTGGAGAGTCCGGAGTCCGCAAGACGTGGAACCTCTGGCTCCTAGCGGCAGCAAGTAAAAGTAAGAAATTAAAACATTACTTACCGAACTGGGCGATCATAAAAACAAAAGGACACGTATTTTTTTTAACTGCTAATATTCAAATAAGGGGGTAGAACCGACATGAACATTTTGTAAAGAATACCGAAAGGAACCAAGAAGTAAAAAATGTTACTATTAATTAGGACTATTTTATGACCGATGTGGGTGGTTTTTAAGAGCTATTGGTGAAAATTTAGTTACTATTTCATTGTGTGACTCCCTTATCCAATAAAATTGGGCCTTGTACTTTTCCTCGTAATGATGACAGACACAATGCGACCTATTTGGTTTCAAATAAGCCAACTTAGAAACTGGGTCATGAAAATTGACAAGTTACAACACTCAAAAGATTACAGTTGATGTTTTTTATTGCGTTCTTTTGCTTCTAGCGCCCAAACCTAAGTTTTGTCAGCATCGGTATCGATAAATGCGTTCCATTATGCCGTCAATATTCTTAAGGCACTTTTACACCTTATTAGTTCCAAATGAATGTGCTCGAAGTAACTGAAATGAGATAAGGGGTACCTACAATGGTGAAAATAGAATTTGGTAGTATCCAAGTGAATCAAATAAAATTTCCAATTGGTATTGTGTAATAATAAATTCTACATATTATTTATTTAATAAAAAGGTTCTTTTATATACTATTTAGATGTAATTTTTAGTTTTAAAATGGCGCCTAAATGGGACATTAAGAAAAGGGAATAATAAAAAAAGCATATCCCCCTTAACTCAAAAACTATTGGCTGCAGAAATTAGCCTATGGGCATCAAAAAGACAGAAATGTTTGTCTTTTAAATTATAAAAATAATAATAATAATAAATGTATTCTGATTCATGATTTAAAATTTATATGTACGAATAATTGTATATAGACGGCGAAATCTAGGATTAGCTACTCAGCTAACCGTCGCGTCGGTTTAAATATACAGTGTGACCAGTAAAGTCCGCACCATATGTCATATGAGATTTTATTTTATTAATTGCTTTATTGGAAATTTGACTTTGGCATCAAGTTCTGCTTCGATCGAGATAAAAATTAAGCAAAAAAATAGTAGTCACGTGATTCGCATTATCTGTCAAATTTTAATTTTTTTTCAAAAAATAATTCAAAAGTGTAGTTATTTCTGAAAATATCGAAAAAAGTTATTCGAAAGTTTTTTTAAATGCAGTTTCTGGTCCACATGCAAAATTTCAGCCGCATAAGAAAATTTTGATTTTTTAACCCCCACTAAAATTTATTTTCAACTTAATGAACACTTTACTGATGACACTATGTTATTTTTTCTCTTAATATTAAGGTGTATAACTTTCAGAGACAAACTACGTTTTCAAAAATACTTATTTTACCTTATACAGGGTCAAAAACAAATAAACTTTGCATCACATGCGACCTAATTTTTATAGCCCAATTTTGATTTTGTAGAAAAACACACATTTAATATGGCGCTACTTTAAAGAAAATGTATCTGAAATAAAGCATTGTCAAAACTAAGAAGTTTTATGTAGTTGCGTTGACTCTTATTTTGCAAAAGTGGTGCAATTTACAAAATATGGGTAAAAAAATTAAAATCATCTTATGCAGCTAAAATTTTGCATGTGGGCTAGAAACTGCATTTAAAAAAACTTTTTTTAATAACTTTTTTCGATACTTTCAGAAATAACCCCACTTTTGAATTATTTCTTGAAAAAAATTAAAATTTGACAGATAATGCGAATCACGTGACTACTATTTTTTTGCTTAATTTTCATCTCGATCGAAGCAGAACTTGATGCCAAAGTCAAATTTCGAATAGTTATTAATAAAAAAAATCCCATATGATGCGGACTTTACTGGTCACACTGTATATATAGACTTTAAAAGGTTGTTGGCAATAACTCTGAAAACGAACAAAGATATCGAACAGCGGTCTTCACATTTTTTCTTGCAAATTTAATCCACTTTCCGATTATGATGTCATAGTTATACCGTATGATTTGAATTTTCGGGATAAAATTTAAAAAAAAACTGTTATTATTACAAATTGCGTCCTATAGCAATTTTATTTGAAACTATAATGTACCAGTGGATACGACAATTGAAAGTACTTACATTTCTCTTTCAAACAACCTTAAATTTTGCAAAATAATCGGATAAGTCGTTTAGAAGTTATAACGATTTAAATGATTACACTTTCAATAGCTGTCCCCACTCTTATCAAGGTCGGTACGCCAATGAGCCTTACATCAAAATGATGCAGAATTATTATATTATTTCTAATAATGTAGCCAGAGGTATACCTTAATATGAGAATTTTCGGAAAAATTGGGCCCCTTTGCGGGGAGATGCGGAACTTCCAGAGTTTTCTCATACCAACATTAATCATAAAAAAAAATTCCCTAAGTTTCTATGCTTAGTAGTTTCCGAAGTGACCACCCTTAACGAAACAGCATCAAATAATTTTTAAGTAATAAAATTATAAAATAATAATGATTACTTTCTAGCAACAATAAACTACAAAATAAATTTCGTTCAACCCCGCGCACCAACAATAAACGATCTGACCGCTCTTTTAAAACCCATAATTAGAATTATATACCTTAACAGCATAGTATCTAAAAGACCTTTGAAAGATTGCAGTTCTATGTTTTGGGACATTAACTTGAAACCAGTCGCGAGTTTTACTCCCATGAACATCACTATACCAGGGACCAGTATTAAAAGCAAAAGAGAAGGGTTATTATTTAAAATAACCCTATGAACAAGGGTACTTACTTATGTGACCAAAATATCTCTGGCTTAAGTTGAGCCACTGTGCCTGAAATAGTGGAGTAACATGATCGTACTTTCTAGCATTGTAACAGAACCTCAAACATGAATTCTGCAACTTCTGAAGACTATTCCTTTCGCGCAGAGTAAGTGCAGGCCAATACAATTCATCACAGTATGAAATCAAGGACAGAATTAAGGAGTCACAAAGTCTTAATTTTATATCTGTTGTTAGAATGGTTTTATGAATATAAAAAACTTTTAATTTATAGTATAAAACCTTTGCAATAAGCTAGAGATATGTGAATCGACTCTGATGTATTCAAAACGGTACCTCCAATTTCTATTTAAAATTATTATTCTGCGACACCTATTCCTTACGAGGACCAAAGAGTAGAAGCTTGGTCATGACACCTCCAATACAATTTGCAAGTCGTCATAAACTTTTTTAACTATTGCAGCTATATTATCTGAATTATGCACTTGCATGTCATCAGCATATTGATGTGACAGGCATGCCTTTAGAAACCTACAAAAATCCGACGTGTAAAAAGAAAAAGCAGTGGTCCCAGAACGCTATCCGGTGGCACACCTCTATTATTAATAATAAAGTTGGATCTCTAACTACCAATACACACCCTTTGTTTTCTATTACCAAGATAACTTTTAACAAGTTTACCGCATGTTTTCCCAATCCAAAATATCTGAGCTTTGCAAAAAGCATCGAGGGATCCAATGTACCAAATGCTCAACTGAAATCTGATAATACTAATGAAGTTGTCAAATTCTTATCGCATGCTTCAAGTATATCGTCAGTTGCTACATTTTTTTTTTTTGCCAAGTCGGGATTTTGGAACTTTTTAAGTGAAAAAAGCGGGATTTTTTGTCGAAAGCGGGACATAGTAAAAAAAACTTATACTTATATAAGTACTTAATCAGAAGTTTTTAAATATTATTTATATTTTTATTTGAGTTCAAATTACGTTTACGTGACAATCGATAGCAAAAATAACCATAGAAAATGTATTTTAATAAAAATATGATATTTTAAATCAGATTTACCCTATCGTTAAATAGTTGAGTCTTATTCGTCTTCTGAATAAAAAAAATAAAAAAAAAAAACAGAAATCAAAATCAAAAAAGTTTTATTTATTAGGAAATTATGACGCGCGTTTCGAACAATAGTCTGAGGAGTGAGTATTACAAATTGCAACTTACAATAAGAGAATAATTATTTATAAGAATTACTTATTCATGATATTTCTGTCAAGATTTAACTTCTTTTAAAGTTTCCTTTTTCTCTTTAATAAAGATGAAGAACTCTTCACAGGATAGCTGTAGATTAAACTGGATGAGTAGGTAATTTTGCTTTCATTAAATTTACGGAGCATTTATTTCTGGCATCCGACCATTTTAAATTCATCTGGGAAAAAACGCGTTCAGGAAAGCAGTTTGATGTTGGGAGACTTAATATGAAAGACACTAGTTTAAACATATTCCTGGTATCTTTTTTTGGAAACTGTTGAAACAGCTGGTACCATTACCCCCGAAAAGCGGGACTGAGCCTGTCCCGCGCGGGACATTTAATTTTGATTTAAAAATCGGGACGTCTGGCAACGCTGATCGTCACGTACCTGAAGCAGTGCTGAGGTTGTACGTCGTACTATGAAGAGGACGAAATCCCGTCTGCGTGGGAGGTAAAATAATTTTTAAATTGATAAACGCATTTAGTTGGTTTTATTAAAAACAGTTAAAAAATCTTAACATAGTATAAAACAAAGTCGCTGTCGCCCGTCTGTCCCTATTCATATGTGCTTAAATCTTTAAAACTACGCAACGGATTTTGAAGCGGTTTTTTTAATAGATAGAGTGATTCAAGGGGAAGGTTTTTATGTATAACTAGCGACCAGCCCCGGCTTCGCACGGGTGCAATTTCAGAAAGTGGCATGCCGGGTACTAATATATCGGGTTTGTATTTATACCAGCGGGTTGCAACGCATGCCGGGTACACGCTAGTCTATTATAAAATATAGTTTAAGCGCTAAGCAAAACTGCTGCTTAGCCTTTTGCGTGCAACAAAATAGGTAGGTATACCTATACAAAAGTGACTTATTTTAAAACAGATCTCATCCTTTTATTTCGTTTAACACTAATTACTTCCAGAAGTCTCGTGCGAAGTTAATTTCCCCCTTCAGATGTCACTTTACCCTATAACATAATGTAACGTTCGCTTAGGGTTCGTCTTATAGTCTTATCCCATTAAACATCCTGTAAGGTACGTTGACATTTGGGATACTTCCGTCCTATAGCGTTAAGTCATGTACCGGGGGTACAATTAAATGAAGACGCCGCGCCGACCGTATCTTGGAAACCGTTTGATGTACCGCTTGAGGGAAAAATATTTATTACAAAAGTGACTAAGACAAAAAATTGCTGAAAATTATTTTTAAATTTCTAGGTTGACCGCTAGACAGGTGCGGATGGGATACCTCGGACCGGCGCGGGAAGTCAATTGAAACGGCGCGCGGCGCCTCGATCCAATAAAAAAATTAAAAGACATAAATATGTATTTTTTCATCCACTTATACGACATATTTTTTTATAATAACTCATAAATAAAAAAAACAAACTTCATTTTTTACATTTAAAACACATTTAGGTGAAAAAATGAGCCTAATGAATAAAAATGTAGCGATCGCTTTTCTTATAAAATCGAAGTAATTTCTTGAAAGCCAATAAAAAATAAAGTAATTGCTTTTGCGCGTCCAGCGATTGCTTAAAAGTGCAGTAATTGCTTCTAGTCAATGCTCTTTCTTAAAAAATAGAAGCAATCGCTATCGTTTACTTAAAATGTGATGAATAAATTAAGGAATCGCTTTTTCTAGCGTAGCAGTCGCTTCCAACTTTTTAAGGTAGGTCGACCCCTGCATCATTTGCTTGGTAGCAGTCAACTTTAGTTCACCACGTGCGTTGCTCTTAATTTGTGTCTTCAATTATGGCTAAATATATGACCGTCCGTAAAAGAAAAATCTACAGTCTACAGTGTACGTAAAAATTGCAGAAATCATGATTTCAGAAAGTTATATCGATTTGACTGCGAAAATGTTAAGTGGTTGGCAAATTATTTTTTGACTGATACTAGTAAAAGGCGAGGGGGTGCACTGTCGCCTTTAAATAAGATTAAAGTCTTTCTGCGGAAATTGTCGGATCCGGGCTTTCAAAATTCTGTAGGTGAAGAACTCGGTGTTCACCAAACCACTGTCTGTAAGACATACACTTCTGTAATGGATGCAGTTTTGGAGAAGGCCAATATTTTTATTAAATTTCCTACAAGTGCTGAAGCTGTTGTGGAAGCTAAATGGTTGTGGTCAGGGAGATTTATTTATGTTCCTTCAATTTGTGAACGAATATCAATTGCTTGTCTTTAATTTCTTCATCACTACTATCACTTTCCTCATTTTCACTAAAATCTGCCATATCATATTTTCCACAAAAACGTAACAGATTTCTATTGTATTAAATAAATAGACCAACGTTGTTGTATTGACGTCAATTCTTTTGTAAATTAGGCACCAAACTGAACATGAAATCTATAATCTGAACAAGTGGATAAGCCACGTCTGAACTTGTGTTGAATAAGCATTTGCTACAGAGGTATAAGAAAAACAGCAATCGCATATCCAGATAAAGCGATCGCTTTTACTTATAGCATTTGCTAGTCGAGCAATTGCTTTTACTAAAAAGTAATTTCTTCAAGTACCTAATTGCTTAATTTTTATTCATTAGGCTCAATATTTATTATTAATATAAAAATTAAATAAAAAATATTCAACATAAAGATAACATAAAAATTCAAATTGTTAAAAAAGAAAAGAAAAAAGTTGGCAAACAGTGAGGGACCGGCGCACCGGAAAATCTCCAGGTGTCCCGGTGGGCCCATCCGCCCCTGCCGCTAGATATCTTTTGTTTTTAAGTTTTTTCTCTACCTTAAGGGGGGTAGAAGGGGACAAATATTGCCACAGAAAAATATTCACAACTTTGGTGTGGTTTATCCGAATTTGACAAATTTGAAGTCGCTAAATAGGGTTATCCAGTTAATAAAAACTTGGTTGTTTTGAACTGGAACAGTTAAAGGGCGCTATTTAGCAGATTATTTCCTTCCTATCAACACTGACAATAATTCGTATGTCATATTTAATTTTCAAGTGGAAAAATTGCATGACAGCTCCTGTCAATAATTTTTCCGGAAAAATGTTTGATAGGTACTGCATGTCAAAATAAAAAAATGTTGAATTTCTATCTAGTTATCAGCGAATGACTTAAATAACTGTAAATTTTACGTAAATTGTAACTTTAGTAATAGTACCCAGTAAAGTGCTTTGTACGTTGCTTTTGATTGATTAAATTATCATATTACTAGTAAATAGACTTTTTTTGTTCAGTCAGGAAATAATCTTGCAAAACATCATTCGTCCATCTAATTTTTCCTATGAAAAACTTCAAATAACTCGTTCACAAGTAATTTGATTGAAACAAAATACTTGTCAACTCGTTTTTTTCCAAATATTTTAAATGCAACCATATCTAAATGTGAACTTAAGCACAAAGAAGAACAACTAAGAATATTTCTGTGAAAACCGTCAAAAAATCAATACTTTTATTTTAACTGGAGATATGGAAAATATAATATAAAAATGAGCTCCATGGGAACAGACGTCTTAATACGGAGCTCATTTTTATACTATATTTTCCATAAGTACGTTTTGAAAAAAGATATTAACTTGCGGTTTTCACAGATATTCTTCTTATTGCTTAAGTTAAAAAGGATATACAGGGTTGGGCAAATGTTCCGGAACGGCTTCATTACAGGCGAACGAAAAGTGATATCGGATCCGGGTTTTGGGCAATCTATAGGACTAAAATTTTACTGTTTGACTATTATACCATATGTCAGTAATGTCACCAACTGTCAAGTGTTGACGTTATTATTTTTTTTTAAATTCCACATAAAATTATAATTATTTTTTATTGAATGCACATTAGTCTATACTTCATAGTTTCCGAGATATTGACTCTCGAAAAGTGACATTTTTAAACTTTGACAGCTTATTACTTTTTAACAGTACGTCTTAGAGCAAAACGGCTTACATGTCCCTATCTTCAATTTTTATTATCTTCCCAAAAAATTAACTTCCGGTTAAACCGGATGTAACTCGAAAGCAGGAAATATAGTTGTTCCGGTTTAACTGGAAGTTGATTTTTTTGGGAAGATAATAAAAATTGAAGATAGGGACATGTAAACCGTTTTGCTCTAAGACGTACTGTTAGAAAGTTATAAGCTGTCAAAGTTCAAAAATGTCACTTTTCGAGAGTCAATATCTCGGAAACTATGAAGCATAGACTAATAGTGCATTTAATAAAATATAATTATAATTTTATGTGGAATTTAAAAATGTAAAAATATACAGGGTGTTCCATTAAAAAAAATAATAAAATAACGTCAACACTTGACAGTTGGTGACATTACTGACATATATGGTATAATAGTCAAATAGTAAAATTTTAGTCCTATAGATTGCCCAAAACCCGGAACCGATATCACTTTTCGTTCGCCTGTAATTAAGCCGTTCCGGAACATTTGCCCAACCCTGTATAGTTGCATTTAAAACTTTTGAAAAAAATTACGAAATTGTTGATTCTTAGGGTATGGTCCGAATATCACCACCAGTAACCACAGTTAACCTCGACAAATGACAGATCAACCATAAAAATCCGGTTATATTCGGGACGAAAAATCACCATGTTCGTTAAAATCATAACCTTTAATTTTGAAAAGTTCACGACAGACTGATAATTTACAGAAATGATAAATACACTTACGTATAATTTCATTGAGATTCATTCTCTTAATAAATTACCAACCATCGGCCAAATATTTTGAAATTAAATTCATAACAATATTTTATAATGACAAGTGACAGGAGAAACCACTT
Source organism: Polydrusus pterygomalis (assembly GCA_963969555.1). Lineage (NCBI taxonomy): Eukaryota > Metazoa > Arthropoda > Insecta > Coleoptera > Curculionidae > Polydrusus > Polydrusus pterygomalis. The sequence goes on along the minus strand of OZ018384.1, from coordinate 30,003,685 downwards.
GTAACCGGCGTTTAAAGCCGGTGAGCATTTTGACATTTGGGTGACGTCGTATTTGAAAACCGTGTTCCAAAATAAACCTATTTTTTGGTTACCGCTATCATTTGGTTAAATACGGAACGCTAAACCACGACACTAGTTACTTTCGGACCATACCCTTAAAAATAATTTCCAGCAATATCACTTATGTAGGGGAATCCAGGGGCAAGACGTGACCATGGGGTAAGATGGGGTACCCCAGCTACTGCCAACACTGATGTGTGTAGACGGCCCATCGCATAACCTTGGACTCGCTTGACAACAACATCGTTCAGTCTTCGCAGAACAGGCGTTTAAAGCACACCGTTCGGAAGGTATGATCGATTTTCCAGTTTTACGTGTCATTGATCTTATTTTCCGGATTAAAACAGAGTATGTCAAAAAATGTACATAAAGTTAAAGCAAAATAAGTTATTTTTCTTGGAGTGTATCTACCAGTATACCGGGTGTTTCTCAAAAGACGTTCACCACTATAACTTTTCTGTATTTATAGATATTAAAATAAAATTTTGAGATTATGCATAAGAGATGAGCCTACATTCAGTGGCACAATTTTCAATTTGTGTGACCTTGACTTTGGTATTTTAAATTGTAATGTCATTCGTTTATTAAACTTACATTGTAAATCAGATAAACTGGTTAGTTTTACTAGAAATGAACAAATTGTTATGCTCCTAATGTTTTGAGTGACCAGAAAAATTCTTCTGAAGCCGTAAGATTGTATGTATTGTATGTTTTATAAACTAATGACATTACAACTTTAAGTTAACGCCATATTGCTTTTCAAAATCATTCCATTGTTTTTCAAAGCCGCCTTTAGAAAAGAGAGGGCGGCAATAATGCATAACGCTTTTAAATTTGCGATTGGGATTTAAGGCAAATTTTTCAGTGTCAATTTTAAAATAGCATATAGGAAGGAGTATATGGTATCAAATTGTTGAAAAAAAATTACTCGTTTTAAATATCCTAGTGAACCACCATCGTTCCATTTGGAAAAACGGAGTAAACGTCAAGAAAACAAAATTTCATTTTTTAAACGCTTGTGAAACTTAGAAAGTCAATTATTATGACATAATTTTAATTTTCATAATATACTACTTGACTATAAATTAACAGATTTAATTAATTTGTACCACTCTAGATTGAAAATAAAAAATAAACATAAAAATGTTATAACACGTCAAAAAATGACAAGTGACTCATTTCACTCATAGTGTTATGCTGAACACAAATAAGTAAAAATATACAAGATGTCCCATTTAAGATATCAAAGTCAAACCGGAAGTGCTAACAAATTGAAAATGATGCCAATAAATGCAGACTCATCTCTTATGCATAATCTCAAAGTTTCATTTTAATACCTATAAATATAAAAAAGTTATAGGGGTGAACGTCTTTTGAGAAACACCCGGTACCTATGTGTTTTTTAATTTTTCTACTAGTGAAATAATTTATAGTGTCCTAATATAATGTTTTAGGGAAATCACTATGATAACGCTGTATCGAGATGGGATGCCCGAGATGGGATGTTATATTTGTCGGGCATCCCATCTTGCACCAACAAATATTTTTTTGTTAAAAATCCTACTAAAAATTTAATGACTTATTAATTAATGCATAATTAATTACAATAGAGGAGACTGGTCCAAAGAAAATATGAAACCACGGAATGTTTATATTGCGTGACATACTCGGAGTCCACGGAAGGATGGATTACCTGTCAAATATGTCAAGAATAGTCCTACAATTTTTATGCCAGGGTAGATGAAGGTGATCCCTTAGATATCACCCAAACATGTGACTTTTGTAAATAAACCCCATCATGCCCCGTACCCGGGGCAAGATGGGATAATTGTTTGAGTATTGTTTTTAGTATTTTGGTGTAAGGTAAGCCAAACATTTTTATGCTAAAAGAGTTATGGATGGAATCCAAAGAATTTTTAAAAAAACTTTATTTTTTGATAAATTGGTTTTATTTTTATTGATATAAACACTTTGCGTCCCCGTCTTGCCCCTGGTTCCCCTAATAAGCATTTTTCCGCAAGCCGTACGGTATCTACACCGTTTCAAAGATACAGCCGGCGTCCCTTTTTAGTTGTACCAATATACCCGGTACAGAGTGGCCCAAAATAAAGTAACTAAAAGTAATTTAAAGGGAAAGAAATAAGACACTTTAAGTCTTCCTCCACTGGTATATTAAAAAGTTTAAGGTTTGATAATACAGGATAAATTCTCTACATGTTTCGAATGCAGTAGCATTCATCATCAGGAGAATAGAATAAGGGAATTTGGAAATGTAACAGGTGCAAACAGTCCTAACGGAGCTACAAGATGTAAGAAAAACAAGCAAATTGTATGGACAAACTTTTAACGTAATGGTAAACCTACCGAGAGGCCATTCGTGACATATTGCCAGAAATTATGTAAAGTAAGATAATTGTCGCATTAATGAGAAAACACCATAAGTGTGAGGGATGTTTAAAATTGGAATGTTAGATGTAGTAAAAAGTATATTTATAATAAAATGAGGAGTAGTTGAAAGATCACATTTTAGTGAACTAGAGATTTAAGTGTGAGGAGAAGAGTATTGAAATGAGGAGTAGCTGAAAGGTCACATATTAGTGAACTGGTTACGTAAGTGTAAGGAGAAGAAAATTTAGCAGTGGAGAAGTGAGTTTTAATAAAATGAAGTCACAAAATTAGTTAAATCACATGAGTGTGAGCAGTATTTAAAAAAACTTTTAACATAGAAGGAGTCTTAAGCTAAAGTTCTTCTACCTGAAAAGTAAAAAGAATTTTTTCCAGGTTAGAAATTTTTTTTTATATCAGAAAATTAAATATGAGTAAACCCACATAACGTAAGTTTACACATATTTAATTTTCTGATTCTTTTTGCTTTTCAGGTAGAAGAACTTTGGCTTAACACCCCTTCTATGTTAAAAGTTTTTTTAAATACTCCTCACACTCATGTGATTTAACTAATTTTGTGACTTCAGTCACTCTTCATTTTATTAAAACTCACTTCTCCACTGCCAAATTTTCTTCTCCTCATACTTACGTAACCAGTCCAGGAGGAAGACTTAAAGTGTCTTATTTATTTCCCTTTAAACATACACTCCACTTAAAGTACCTATGGACTATGTCTTCAAGTTAAAAGTAATTTGTACTTGATCAGTATTACTTAACCAATCCTGACACAATAATAATATTATTATTGTAACGTATTTAGTAACGAATGGTAGGTACCTTAGTACTTTAGCAATACTTGATATCAATAATCTGCGGGGTGCGCATATGGCAGGGGCACCCCAGAAACCGAATCTATGAAATAAACACGTTCTAGTCCGACACTGACAATGGATGCTCGCTAAACCGTGTCCACAGTATCGTCTTTTCATGGTAAAGCTTAAAATTGAAATACTTATTATTCAAGTTTAACAACGTCATACCGAAACTAATTATTTATTATGTATTTCTTATACTTTAATATGAATAATTACTAACTATTAAACGTATGATATTTACATGCGGAAAATGACATCACCTTTAGACACTTTATATGTATGTTGATATTAATTAAGATGCTAGACCATTAAAACTATTAAAAATGTGTTTTTGGCAAATTAAGTTCATTGCGAATTACAACACCGATATGACGTATTTTTGATCATAGACAAAAAGCTCAGTGCTTCCTTTAAACAGGGTCAAATCCATTAATTTCTTTATATAAAAATGAAGAGTGTTGAGGTGTATCATTTTATAAAGTACTTACACTGAAAGAATTCAAGTAATCAAAGTTTCATACAGCGTACAACATTAGTTAGGACAATAAAAAAATAGCATGACTATAATATTTAAGTAAAGTTAAATATGTCGGCATTTTGATAATCGTAAGTCAAAAAACTGCATTAAATGTCAATATCAGTCAGCTATTCGAAAGGTATTCGTATCGTCCTTTCTGCGTGTTTCAACGAGAGATCGAGATCATGCTTATTTGTGTTGTCGGGGTAAGTAAACGCATTTTTTTTGCTGTTATATAATTTAATAAAACGCAAAATATTTAATTTATTTTACTTATTATTTTATGCATACCGGTTAGCTTGTTTGCTTTACATGACGTTTCCGTTTAAGAGTTTAAGTCGATTTTAGCAGTTTTTTCGATATATATCTATCTAATGATGTCAAAATGTGCAGGACGCTGTAAAGGCTTATTTTTAATAAGACAAAAATGCGAGCAAAACTGTTCCTCCTGCTAAAATCATTTTAAAAACTATTTTCTTTGAAATTCATAATTGTTAGTTCATGTTTGAAATTTTATTGTAGATTGACACAGATTTTAATAGAAAATTTCTTGACAAGACTGATATAATGTATAGTACGGGGTCAAATATTGCCAATACAGTTTTACTAGAAGCAATAGAGAGAAAAATCCAACTGCCATCGCCACCGCCATCAAATTGCCACGGCAAGTTTAAAATCAAATTTATTTATATTTCAATTTGTGTGTGTGTACCAATATCTGAATGCCTGGGCATATTTTTACCATCGTATTCAGTACACCCATATTACCGCCATGTTATTGAACTTTTAAATAATAGTTTGGCATATTTCTAAGGCATTTTTAAAAAAAAATGGGACACTTTCTTGCTTCTTTGGGTGCTTTAACAAATTAGTCTAGAATTTTAACTAAAAGTTGAACATAGGTGTGTCATTTCATTTAATTCAGCTAATACCTGGTAGTAAACATATTTTTAGTATTTTTACATAAAAATTATAGAGCTTATTTACTTAATGTGAATCACCAGACATTTTTAACACATTTTCCGCACTTCACTTTTTAAAAAAATCATTTTTTATGATATACCGGGTGTTTCTCAAAAGACGTTCACCCCTATAACTTTTCTGTATTTATAGATAATAAAATGAAATTTTGAGATTTTGCATAAGAAATGAGTCTGCATTTATTGGCATAATTTTCAATTTGTTAGCACTTCCGGTTTAACCGGAAGTGACTTTGGTATTTTAAATCGGACATCATGTATATTTTTACTTATTGGGATTCAGCATCATTCCGAGTAAAATGACACCTCACTTGTCATTTTTTGACGTGTTATAACATTTTTATGTTTATTTTTATTTTCAATCTAGAGTGCTACAAATTAATTAAATCTGTTAATTTATAGTCAAGTAAGTATATGAAAATTAAAATTATGTCATAATAATTGACTTTCCAAGTTTCACAAGCGTTTAAAAAACGAATTTTTTTTTTGACGTTTAGGCCCTACTCCATTTTTCCAAATGGAACGATGGTAGTTTACTAGGATATTTAAAACGCGCATTTTTTTTCCAACAATTTGATACCATACACTCGTATGCTATTTTAAAATTGACACGAAAAAATTTGCATTAAGTCCCAATCGCAAATTTAAAAGCGTTATGCATTATTGCCGCCCTGTCTTTTCTAAAGAAATATCAAGGCGGCTTTGAAAAACAATGTTTAGATAAGCAAATAATAATCCCGAAAGTGGCAAATTTATGGCCTCGCGCATGTTAACAAAGCTATACATAGACATGCGCACTGCAACATTATCGTTTGACGAATGGGAAAATAGACAGGTCCGGGCTTTAAAATTTAAATTCTTGCCGAGAAATTGGAATTTCTTCTCCATTTTTTTGATCAGGTTGGGAATTAAGTTAGTGATTTCTGGCATTTTTAGTAGTTGCTAACCTATCAGATTTTGAGGATAGAAAATTGTTTTGTAAGGTTTTGTTTCTAAAATTTGTTTTAAAATGATTCGTCGTCGTGTTTTTAGTTCGAAAGGGAAGAGAACAAGCCAATTAAACTATAAAACTTATAAAATCGAATATAGAAAACAAACAAAACCAGCAAAATAACCAATCATTGATGTTATCATCGCGAACGTAACCTCAAGTTAATATTAGTTGGTATACAACTTGTATTGATTTTTACAATTTGTCAAAAACTTGGGTATGTGTAAAACATTTTTAAGCACAATTTCTTGTTCAAGAATTTGAAAAAGTTTGTGCCCGAGAACTTGACCCGTGGAGTAATATAAACTACCTAGGTATTTACATTTTTTCTTTTATACTGGGTGTTCATTTGAAAACTTCCCACCTCGAGTTTCCTGCTTTAAAATGAAAATGTGGAAAATTGCTCGGACCCGTCGATTTTTATTTCGAGGGGGACATCTTTTGCGTATATTGTCAATCTTGTCACTTCAATCCCCTAGGAGGGGGGGGGGGGTAAGATCTAAATCTTAAATGGATACCCCTATTTCATATATTTTTTTTTTAATCTGCATAAAATTCTGAACATTTTTTAATAAAAGCATTATTAGTCTATACTTAACAGTTTCCGAGATATTTACTCTTAAAAAATGACATTTTTAAACTTTAACAGCGTCTAGCTTTCTAACTGTACGTCTTAGAGCAAAACGGCTTACATGTCCCTATCTTCGATTTTTATTATCTTTCCAATAGTGTGAACTTTCGGTTAAACCGGATATAAGAAATATAGTACTTCCGGTTTGACCGGAAGTTGACACTATTGGAAAGATAATAAAAACCGAAGATAGGGACATGTAAGCCGTTTTGCTCTAAGACGTACAGTTAGAAAGCTAGGCTAGACGCTGTCAAAGTTCAAAAATGCCATCTTTCAAGAGTCAATATCTCGGAAACTGTTAAGTATAGACTAATAATGCTTTTATTAAAAAATGTTTAGAATTTTATGCAGAATCCAAAAAAATTATATAAAATAGGGGTATCCATTTAAGATTTAGATCTTAACCCCCCCCCCCTCCCTCCTAGGGGCTTGAAGTAACAAGATTGACAATATACGCAAAAGATGTCCCCCTCGAAATAAAAATCGACGGGTCCGAGCGATTTTCCACATTTTCATTTTAAAGCAGGAAAATCGAGGTGGGAAGTTTTCAAATGAACACCATGTATAATATAAGTAGGTATAGAGAAAAGTGTCTTTTAAACTTTTTGAAGATTGCAGGGCTGCAAATAAAATATACCAAAACATGCAAAACATCGGGATAATCTGTCTTGGTGTGGATTTCTCTTTATTTTCATACCTTGTTTGTGTAGCCTATAGGCCTAGTTTGATCTGTTTAAATTGATCAAAATAAAAAAAAAAGTTTTATATCAAGAACTACACAAAAAAAGAAAACTACAAGGAATCCAGAGAGAAACCTTAAAACACAACAAAACTGGCGGTCGAGCCGGTTCTGGAGTGTATTTTGAGCATGTCGCTAAAGAAGGACAGGCCGATAACACGAGGTTTGTGCGCATGCCCGATGCTGCTCAGAGGGAAGGCAGCTGACCGGCGAGCCATGCGCTCGGACGTATTTTTCATCCATAAAACGTAACTTTTGTTTGCGCATCTAAAGGTAAATGTTTACAATCTACAATCAGGCGCGTGCCCTTTCCCCCTTTCTCGTCAGTCATGCCTACAACATAATATAGCAACTAAAGACAAGACAAAATTTCTTTAAGATAATAGGTATACCTTCATAAAAGGCAGCCCCAATGCGTCAGAGAAGCAAATACAAGACAATAAACCCTTTATTCTTAATTATAAATCTACTTAAAACCAATCGGTGACAATGTTTAGTAGCACTTTATATATATTATCTATTTACGTTCATCAATTATTCCATGTTTGAGGAAAGAATGGGGCACCTATATACATGCTTTGTAAACACACATCTAATCTTATAATCTAATCGGACCTAAACTTGCGAGGTTAATGCCAAAACCTTGTTAGAGTAATAAATAATTAACCTTGGGTAATGAAGTACCTATACCTAGATATATGGACGCCATCGCCATGGTAAAAGGAATATGCCTAATATCGTCGGCTTCCGGACAACATAGCTTATCTCACCTTTCGTAATCTTACGGGAATTTTTTTTTTAATTGCATAACATCGATAGTATTGATGGTTTTAATAATTCACGATTCGAAGACGTGCTTTAGAGTTAAAATTTAAAATGTGACTATGAGCCTAATGAATAAAAATGTAGCAATTGCTTTTTCTTATAAAATCGAAGTAATTTCTTGAAAGCCAATGAATTAAAACTAAAGTAATTGCTTTTGCGTCCAGCCATTGCTTAAAAGTGCAGGAATTGCTTCTATAGTCAATGCCGTTTCTTAAAAAATAGAAGCAATTGCTATCGTTTGCTTAAAATGTGATGAATAAATTAAGGAATTGCTTTTTCTAGTGTAGCAATTGCTTTCAACTTTTTAAGGTAGGTCGACCCCTGCATCATTTGCTTCCTTGGTGTAGCAGTCAACTTTAGTTCTCCGCGGCATACACGTGCGTTGCTCTTAATTTGTGTCTTCAATTACGGCTGAATAATATATGAAAGTCCGTAAAAGAAAAATCTACAGTGTATGTAAAAATTGCAGATATGATGATTTCAGAAAGTTATATCGATTTTACTGCGAAAATATTGAGTGGTTGGCAAATTATTTTTTGACTTATACTGGTAAAAGGCAGGGCACTGTCGCCTTTAAATAAGAATCAGATTAAAGTCTTTCTGCGGAAATTGTCGGATCCGGGCTTTCAAAATTCTGTAGGTGAAGAACTCAGTGTTCACCAAACTACTGTCTGTAATACATACACTTCTGTAATGGATGCAGTTTTGGAGAAGGCCAATATTTTTATTAAATTTCCTACAAGTGCTGAAGCTGTTGTGGAAGCTAAACGGTTGTGGTCAGAGAGATTTATTTATGTTCCTTCAATTTGTGAACGAATGTCAATTGTTTGTCTTTAATTTCTTTATCACTACTATATCACTTTCCTCATTTTCACTGAAATCTGCCATATCACAAATATAAGTTTCCTATTTTCCACAAAAAAGGTAACATATTACTATATTGTACTAAATAAATAGACCAACGTTCTTGTATTTACGTCAACTCTTTTGCAAATTAGGCACCAAACTGAACATGAAATCTATGATCTGAAGAAGTGGATAAGACACGTCTGAACATGTGTTGAATAAGCATTTGCTACAAAGGTGCAAGAAAGTCAGCAATTGCTTCAAAATTTTATTCATATCCAGATCAAGCAATTGCTTTTACTTATAGCATTTGCTAGTCAAGCAATTGCTTTTACTAAAAAGTAATTGCTTTTACTAAAAACTAATTGCTTCAAGTGATTGCTTAATTTTTATTCATTAGGCTCAATGTTTGCAGTCGATTTTCTTTTCAGTCTCCTTAGGACTCACTACGCGACTCACCGTATTAGTGTTATATCAAATGGAGGATTTTTAGCTGCAAACCACAAAAGCAGATACTAGTTCTGTTCCACGCAATTCCATGCACCCTAAAATACGCGTATCTGGCAATACTGTTGAAGAATCCCTTTAGATTGACGTTGTCGGCGGCCTGTTGTGTCCGATGGTGTTTGGAAACTAAGTCCATTAAGTCCAACCACAACGATCTATTGTTATCTACAACACCCTTGAACCCGAGAAAAAATGGAAATTCTATAAATACCAGAAGTATCTATTCTTGGAATTGTTATGTTTAAGTATATCAAGTAAATTTACCTAAAACTAATAATGTTCCTATATGTAGTAAGTATAATATTTTTTGCGTTAGGATCATAATTGTATAACAAAATCAATTGTTGGAATTTGCTGTTAATAATTAATGAATTAACGATTTTGTGCGTCATTAGACAATAAATTATGAATGGATTCAGTACGCCCCAAGGATTCATTATAACATAACAGAAAACTGAAATAAGTTATTACTGAAGATACGACAATTTTTGAATTTTTAACATACTATCCACACGTTTTCAAAATGGACCTTTTGATATCAAAAACAATCCTCCAGACAAATTAAACATTGCCAGATTTAACTGGAGTCGTCAAAAGACCAACCGCACAATGATAATTAAGATTGGGGAATAATTATTTGTCTTAAATCAGATGGTTACAACATTCGAGTTTAAGAGATTGAGGAAGACAAGCTATATTATATTATCTATTTCGATATAAATAATAAAATGCTGTAATCTGATGGGTATAAATGGAAGACAACTCAGTTAATGCATATTATATATATACCTACCTACAGTACGTGAATTTGTAACTTGGAATAAACTCAGTAAATCCTGTACAGTTTTTTTTTTGAAAATTTAGGGGGCGAGCACCAAGCCCTTTGAAAAAGTAGGTAATAGCCAGCATCGATCACCAAGCACTTTGGAAACTCTTAAGTGCTTGCTGTTATCAATTACCATGAAAGTAATTGCACAATTCGATTGCCAAGCACCAATTACTCAAAAAGTGCTTTAAATCATTGTTGACTTGCAGGTGCTTGCAAGCATTTTTTTTTCAAATCAATTACCAAGCACTTATTACTTTCCCAATTGCTCCCTCCCCAATTAAGCAACATGTTTATTTAAGAATGAACCAAAATAAAAACTAACGTTTTTGGATGATAGTAATACTTAATAACCTAACAAAACCAAAGTATCTGCAAGAAGGAGGAAGGTACAGGAAAGGCACTACAGACAGTACGCTCGCAGTAGTCAGTACTCAGTGCTTTGTGTCCTTTAGTAGTTGCAAGCCCTTTAAAGTGCGTGCAAGCCGTTTATAGGTGCTTGAAAGCACTCTAGCAGGCCTTTTAGGTGCTTGAAAGCACTTTAAAAGCTATAAATGCGAAATTCAATTACCAAGCACTTTTTATAAAGGGCTTCTATTACCAATTACCGAGCACTTTCGAGACAATTAATGTCCAGCTTTGTAGTGTATCAATATTTTTTTTTTATAAAAAAGACCACAACTTAACATGTCCAATAATTTTTTCCTGTAAGCGCGTCAACCGAAAACTTGAAACATAGATAAAGTTTTTGTTACAGCATTCATCTCGATGACGAAATATAATTTTTATGACAATACCTATGCAGTAATCGTACGCCTACACGAACATGTACATGTATTTTATTGATTTCGTATAATGGTGTACCTATACATTCCTACATCTATTCAGATTAAGATTCATCAATTCTTCACATTGAATTGACTATTTTTTATTGTTAAAAAGTGTTTTTAATTAGCAAAATTAGTGTGTAATAAGTGCAAATTGGTATAGGCGTTAGAAGTATAGGGAAGAAAATATGAGGGGTTAAAAGATATAAAAAGAAATTTACGAGTAGGTATTAATTCTACAAAATAAATGCCATATAAGTACAATGAGACCAGTTGTGGCGTTGGCCATTATGTTTATTTTAAAACATACTTAGTACTTATGTCTGGCGTTGATTAATTCAATGCGGACAGATTTCTTAAGGTTAGTCAATATGCCGTTTTAAGATTATATAGATTCTTAGGGATATTTAGGTACTTAGATCAAGATCCTATACAGGGTGGTCCAACGAAAACTTAACACCTCGATTTTCCTGCTTTAAAATGAAAATGTGGAAAATCGCTCGGACCCGTCGATTTTTATTTCGAGGGGGACATCTTCTGAGTATATTGTCAATCTTGTTACTTCAAGCTCCTACGAGGGAGGGGGGGTAAAATTTAAATCTTAAACGGATACCCCTATTTTATATAATTTTTTTGGATTCTCCATAAAATTCTGAACATTTTTTAATAAAAGCATTATTAGTCTATACTTAACAGTTTCCGAGATATTTACTCTTAAAAAATGACATTTTTAAACTTTAACAGCGCCTAGCTTTCTAACTGTACGTCTTAGAGCAAAACGGCTTACATGTCCCTATCTTCGATTTTTATTATCTTTCCAATAGTGTCACCTTCCGGTTAAACCAAAAGTGACACTATTGGAAAGATAATAAAAATCGAAGATATCGAATAAAATCGAAATAAAAATCGACGGGTCCGAGCGATTTTCCACATTTTCATTTTAAAGCAGGAAAATCGAGGTGTTAAGTTTTCGTTGGACCACCCTGTATGTAAACTGAAACCAGGCCATTAGAATGTACGTGTGTACGAAACAACTACATGTCTATACGGAAAAATATGTGCATCACAGGTAAAGCACCGTATTTTAAGAAGTGGAAACAAGAAAAGGAAACCTTGTTTAAAAAAAAACAGTATATACAGGGTCCTGCACCCTGCACCTCACCTCCCGTCTTCTATAGCTCACAGTAATTAAGTTAGGATTTTGATATTTTGCAGACCTTACCTGTATCTTGGGGCGCATTTTCGTACAGGGTGTTCCAAAAAAGTGTGACATCATAATCATATATTTTCTTACTTATTTGGGTGTCTCCTATAGTTACCTACATAATCCTAAAATTTTATTGAAATCGATTCAGTATTATAGGCGAAAAAAAAATAAAAACTAATAGTAATGCCTTGTTAATAAAATTATACAAACGTACTTATGAAATAAAGTCTAACCGTCTCGTTAGCCAAGTTTGATTATTACGAATTATACAAGGTGTCCAAAGTTTAGTGTCAAACTTTGCAAACTTTAAAGCAATTTATTTTTCTTATTTCAAATAGGAACCCTTGTGATATTTTAATGTCATTCGATGCAGATTTAAAAACCAAACATTTGTCCTAATTACAACCCTATCGCAATTTCTAACGCATCAAGACTTATTTGCAGAAAACTCATTTCATCAACTATTCCAACAGTCATTATTATGAATAAATATCGAAGGTGGCTTTGAAAAACAATTTATTGGTATTAAAGTTTATTAAAGTGACAAGAGACCATTTTGACTTTAGTAACTAAAAGTTTCAGCTATTGTTCAATTGTTGTAATTATTAACTGGAAATGATAATCGTGGAGACGGTTATCCTTTAAAATTCGTTGAACTGTTCTTTCGCTTACATCTACGGCATCAGCGACTGCTTGTTGACTAGCTGAAGGATACTAGGACAGCCAATTGATTTTCTTCAGTTCGGACCGGTTTATTTTTCACTGGTTTTGGGTTGTTTACATTTCCCGTTTGTACCGGGTGGTCAACTAAGAATGGCCGCTGGCTATATCTCAGAAACTACTAAAGATAAAAGCTTGGGAAAAAAAAATTATGATTAAAGCGGTCATGAGAAAATTCTGGAAATTACTTTCAAGTTCCTCATTTCGCCGCAAGGGGGCGCAATTGAAAATTATTTTTTTAAATTTCTCCGAAAATTCCCTTATTAGGGTATAACTCTGATTACATCATTGGAAAGCTTAGACAATTCTGCATCATTTTGGTTTAAGGCTCGTTGGCGTACCGACCTTGATAAGAGTGGGGGAAGCTATTGAATGTGTAAACATTAAAATCGCCGTAACTTCTAAACGCCTTATCCGATTTTACTAAATTTAAGCTTGTTTGGAAGGGAAAGGTAAGTACCTTCAATCGTCGTATCCAATGATACACGATAGTTTTTAATAAAATTGCTAGAGGGCGCAATTTGTAATAATAACAGTTTTTTTGATTTTATCCCGAAAATTCAAATCATGCGGTATACTTATGACATCATAATAGGAAAGTAGATGAAATTTACAAGAAAAGATGTGAAAACCGCAGTTTCATATCTTTGTTCGTTTCAGAGTTATTGCCAAAACCATAATTTTTAATACAAATTGCGCCCTCTAGCACTTTTATTAGAAACTATTGTGTACCATTGGATACGACAATCGAAGGTACTTCCAAACAAGCTTAAATTTAGTAAAATCGGATAAGTCGTTTAGAAGTTACAGCGATTTTAATGTTTACACTTTCACTCGATAAGAGTGGGAGAAGCTATTGAATGTGTAAACATTAAAATCGCTGTAACTTCTGAACGACTTATCCGATTTTACTAAATTTAAGCTTGTTTGAAAGTACCTTCAATTGTCGTATCCAATGGTACACAATAGTTTCTAATAAACGTGCTAGAGGGCGCAATTTGTATTAAAAATTATTGTTTTGGCAATAACTCTGAAACGAACAAAGATATCAAACTGCGGTTTTCACATCTTTTCTTGTAAATTTCATCTACTTTCCGATTATGATGTCATAAGTATACCGTATGATTTGAATTTTCGGGATAAAATCAAAAAAACTGTTATTATTACAAATTGCGCCCTCTAACAATTTTATTAGAAACTATCGTGTATCATTGGATACGACGATTGAAGGTACTTACCTTTCCCTTCCAAACAAGCTTAAATTTAGTAAAATCGGATAAGGCGTTTAGAAGTTACGGAGATTTTAATGTTTACACATTCAATAGCTTCCCCCACTCTTATCAATTTCGGTAAGCCAACGAGCCTTAAACTAAAATGATGCAGAATTGTCTAAGCTTTCCAATGATGTAATCAGAGTTATACCCTAATATGAGAATTTTCGGAGAAATTTAAAATAAAAAAAAAATAATTTTCAATTGTGCCCCCTTGCGGCGAAATGAGGAACTTAAAAGTAATTTCCAGAATTTTTTCATGACCGCTTTAATCATAATTTTTTTTTCCCCAAGCTTCTATGTTTAGTAGTTTCTGAGATATAGCCGGCGGCCATTCTTAGTTGACCACCCGGTACAAACCTCTCTAATATGTTTTGCAGGCTCCTTTTGTCTGGATGCCACATTGCCAAAAAATAGTTTTTTTCGCATGCTTCTAATATAAAAATCATATCTACGAGCTCTTCTTGGTTGTAGTCCATCACAAAAAACAATATAAAGTACTTATAACAGCTTAAATGATTACTACCTAACAATTTAAAAATATTTGAAACTTTTAGATTACTAAAGTCAAAATGGTCTCGTCACTTTAATAAACTTGAATACCAATAAATTATTATTAAAAGCCACCTTCGATATTTATTCATAATAATGACTGTTGGAATAGTTGATAAAATTAGTTTTCTGCAAATAAGTCTTGATGCGTTAGAAATTGCGATAGGGTTATAATTAAAACAAATGTTTGATTTTTAATTCTGCATCGAATGACAATAAAATATACAGGAGTTCCTATTTGAAATAAGAAAAATAAATTGCTTTAAAGTTTGCAAAGTTTGATACTAAACTTTGGACACCCTGTATAATTCGTAATAGTCAAACTTGGTTAACGAGACTGTTAGACTTTAATTAATAAGTACCTTTGTATAATTTTATTAACGAGGCATTACTTTTATTTTTTAATAATTTTTACAACCAGTGGTCCAAAACTGATATTTTTCAGTTTTTATTTTTTTTTCGCCTATAATACTGAATTGATTTCAATAAAATTTTAGGGTTATGTAGGAGGCACCCAAATAGATAAGAAAATATATAGCATGTAATCTAAAGAAATACATCCTTATGATGTCACACTTTTTTGGAATAGGGTGTATATACAATATACAGTCAAGTCGCGAAGTTTTTATGGTTTGTTTCTTACTAATTTACTTAATATAATCTAAATTGGCGATCAGCAATAGAAAAAAAATACCTTACTGGTGTTTGTTTGGAAATATTTTATGTAGAGATAAAAAAAAGTAGGCAGTTTCTATATTATTTATTTTTTTTATGTAACCTATACCCATATCAGGGAATAAAAATTTAAATATTCTTATCGCTTCTATCAGAGACAAGTTCTTATCGGATACACAACCATGTTATCTAGTCGAGATAAGATTTTGCGGGGAATGAGAGTGTAACTTATCAGCAATTAAACTCAATATTTTTTAAAAGTTACAAAAACCCTTTTAGCATAACTCATTTTTATTAACCAAAAATGATACCAATAATTGCAAAATATTGTATCATAATATAATTTTCTACAGCCAGTTCTGTTTGTTAACCCGATCAGGACCTTTGATTTGATTATTATAATTAAATAAACCTCTTATTATGTTGGGTTGCACGAAGATTTTTAACAATAATTAACTAGCCAGGCAACTTAGACTGTGACAAATGGCTTTGACAAACATTATCTACCCGCACAATCAAAGTTACCTGATTGGTAAATCAAGAATTACGATAACGGGTCACTTCGATTGCGAGAAAACAGTTCATGTCAATGTCATTGATGTCACAGTCAAAGTTGCTGTGTTAGTTAATTATTGTTTAAAATTTATGTGCATCATTTCATTAAGTGGAGTGCCTCATCATCATAGACTTAATTATTTACCGAATGGTCTTACATCAGTTGAGGTCTTAGCAAGAAATTTGAGCGTAGGTACCTAATACGCGTTTTTCTACCGTGCGAGCAAAAATTATTTGCATCAAAGAGGGCCTTGCATCTAAAGACGTAATGCTTAGCCGTAGAGCTTAATACCTGTTGGGTGTCAGTAACTACCTGAATTAACAATCAATCATTTATTCCGTCATCTTTGACAGTCGTTACAAGTAATTTGATTCATCGCTAATTTTTTCAATTTCTTGAACAATTCACACAATGGGCTTTACGGAACAGCACAAAACATTCATGGTTGAAGCGTATTTTCGAAACGGGGTTAGAGTAAATGGTGAGTGGCAATACAATCCGGGTTTGTGCATGGACGATTTTCACGAACATTTTCCTAACGTTGCTTTTATTGCCTGAAAAGAACGGTGGCTGTGTTTAGGAAAACAGGTTCTATACAACACAAAAAAGGAGCAGGAAGACCATCTATAAGAACCGAAGAACTTGTTGCAAACGTTCGTGAAATAATGCAAAATACGCCAACTAATTGTATAAGACGCCTGTCCCAAGAAGTGGGAAGATCTTATGGAACATGCAGGACTATTTTTAAGAAGCAGCTAAATTTATTTCCTTATAAAGTGCAAGTATTCCAAGAAATACAAGCCGCATATTTTGAAAGACGCAGGAATTACTCTTAATGGTTTACCCAAAATTTATGGGAAAGAAATGATTTATTAGACCTGACATTTTTTTCGGATGAAGCCTGGTTCCATCTCTCCGGTTATGTGATTTCTCAGAATACACCCATGTGGATTGTGGAGTAGTGAAAATCCCCTTTTTTTTGTAGAGTCCACATTGCACCCTCAAAAAAGTGGTGTCTGGTTAGCTGTTTCCCGATGAAGAATTGTTGGTCCTATTTTTTTCCATGACACAGTTACAGCATAGCGGTATAGAGACAATATTTTGAATCCATTTGTGGAGCAATTACGTGATGACGAACTACGTTTTGGATATTTTCAACAAGACGGTGCAACCGCCCATACAGCCGCCGAAACTATTAACTACTTACGCAATTTTTTCGACGACAGATTGATCAGTTTTTGATCAGACATTGAATTTCCACCTAGATCACCTAGTTTAACAGTTATGGATTACTTCGTTTTTCCTCATTTAAAGAACACTATTTATAAAACACCAGTTGCAAATTTAGAACAACTACAAGAAAGGATTATCCAAGAATGTGGTAACTAGGGATGCACCGGATCGGGGGTTTCCCGATCCGGCCGAAACCGGAATTCCGGCCATCAGCCGGACCGGACCGCCGGAATTCCGGCCGGATCAAAATCTAAAAAAGAAAACCTGGCATCAGTGCTTCGCGCGCCGTCGTCCAAGGTTATTACGCTAACGCTGTATCTCCGTACTGTTTGACTAGGTATTTTCCCATTTTAAACAGGGGAATCACCAAATCTGTCTGCGGGCACTGCGTTTTCTTTAGTTTAGTTGGATGTTGGATATTAACACTTCAACAAATACATCTTTCTTACTATGGAAGTGCTACGATGAATTTATACCAACTTAAATATCTGCATCACCATTACCCAAGGGTCAAATGAACTTAAACCATCAACTTGAAATGTAGGTATTCATCATCATCATCAACCAGCCCTTAAAGCGTCCACTGCTGGACATAGGCCTCCCTCATGGCTTGCCACCTGGTTCTGTTTTGACCCGCTTGGATCCAGTTGTTTACAATTCTTTTCAGATCGTCGGTCCATCGTGTAGGTGGTCTTCCTCTACTTCGTTTATCGGTACGTGGTCTCCATTCTAACAACCTCTTAGTCCATCTGTCACCGCTCATTCTGGCCACATGTCCTGCCCAATTCCATTTCGACGTGGTTATTCGCTCAATGATGTCCTTTACGCCGGTTTTTCTCCGCAGATCTTGGTTTGTGACGTGGTCTCTCAAACTTAATCCAGTCATTGACCTTTCCATTTTGCGTTGTGCTACTTTTAGTTTTTTCGCGGATGTCATCGTTAGGGTGAGTGTTTCCGCGCCGTATGTAAGTACTGGTAGGACGCATTGATCGAATACTTTTCTTTTTTGACAGATGGGGAGTTCACTCTTGAAGACGTGCTTTAACTTTCCGTAGGCCGCCCATCCGAGGCTAATCCTTCTGTGCAACTCGCATGTCTGATTATCTCTGGATATTCTAATCTCATGGCCCAGGTATGTGTATTTTTCAACCCATTCGATTTCGGTGTTATCGATGTTTATACCTTCACTCATGACAAGGTTTGTCATGATCTTTGTTTTCGAAAGGTTCATTTTCAGACCGACCCTGCAGCATGCCTCTTCTAATTCATAGAGCATTTGTCTCGCCTCCCCCAAATCGTCGGTTGTTAGGACGATATCGTCTGCGAAACGGAGGTGACTAAGTTTCTGACCATCTATGTTTATTCCTTTTGTATCCCAATCAAGCTTTTTGAAAGCGTGTTCTAGCACTGTGATAAATAATTTAGGAGACATAGTGTCTCCTTGCCTTACGCCTCTTCCGATTTTGATGCGGTTGCTGGCTTCGTGTAGTCTGACTGACATAGTAGCGTTTTTGTATATATTATAGATAAGCTTTGAATATCTGTAGTCTACTCGGCATTCTCTCAAGGCGTCTAGTATAGCTTGCATCTCTATAGTGTCGAAGGCTTTGTGGAAGTCTATGAATAGGAGAACAAGTGGTCTATTGTATTCGATGGTTTTTTCAATAAGGGTCTTTATACTCTGTAGGTGGTCATTTGTCCCGAAGCCCGATCGGAAACCCGCTTGCTCTCTAGGCTGGTAAAGCTCAAGCTTGTTTTCTAGCCTTGATGTTACAATTCTGGTAAACAGTTTGTGGAGATGGCTGAGGAGTGTTATTGGGCGGTAATTTTCCAGGTTTCCTTTATCTCCCTTTTTATGGAGTAGTTTGGTGGTAGCTTCATGCCACTGGTCCGGGATAGTGCTTTGGTGTAGGCATAGGTTGAAGAGCGTTCGTATCTTCTCCAACAAGAGAGGACCTCCAGCTTTTATTGCCTCTGCAACTACCCCGTCTTCTCCGGGTGCTTTATTGTTCTTCATCTTCGACAGCGCTTCTTTAATTTCATCAACAATAATGTCTGGCATCTCTTCGGATCCTTGATTCATGACACCTCGCTCTTGTGTAACCATGTTTAAATTTAGGGGTCTTTGGATGCGGCTCCGGTATAGTTCGCAATAGAACTCTTCCACGATTCTCAGGATTTTATCCCGGTTTGAGGTGATGTTGCCATCTTTATTTCTCAGTTTGATTATCTCAGATTTGCCTTCGGCGAGACTATTGCGCAGTACTTTCATACTTCCATTTTTCTCTATTGTTTCTTGAGTTTTTCTAACATGGTAGTTTCTGATGTCCCGTCTGATTGCTTTAGAGATTTCCTTATTTTTTTCCCTCATTTCTGCACTGGTGGTGTTTCTAAATCTTCTCATTTGGTGTCGTTCGAGGATCAAGTCTCTTGTAGTTTGACTGATTTTCTCTTCTTTTTCGTTTCTTGGGCAAAATATGTCTTGGCCTCTTTTTAAAGTCTCGGTTATTTCACAATTCAAGCCGTTGATGTTTGTATCATGTTGGACATTGTTTTCCAGTGAATTTGTAATATGAGTCTCAAATCCTTGGATATCTGTTGGTCCTGTTTGTCTTCGTTTGGTTGTTTTCCTTATCAATCTATACCGTTCCTTGTCGAGCTCTATATGGATCTTGCAACGTAATGTAGGTATTATGGAATGCCAAATATGGGTAAAAACTCAGACCCGATTGACTGGTGGGGTAAGCACCGCGACACATTTCCCGATCTCATTAATATAGTCAACCAGTTTTTGTCTAGCCCAGCAACTAGTGTCTATCCAGAAAGGCTGTTCTCCGAAATTGGAAACATATATGTTGACAATAGGTGTAGGCTAACCTCTGAAAATGTAGAGAAGCTTTTGTTTATTCATCACAATCTAAACAAGGTAGATTTTGACTATTAGTTTTAATTTTCGATTTATATGTTTATGTTTTTAATAACTTTGTTCTCAAAACGTTCCATCCTATTATGTTTTATTGTTCTTAGTATTCTTTCTTACGTTCCTATTGGTATTAGTATTAGTAGTATTGATACGTTATGTTCCTATTATCTTTTGTGTTCTTATTATTTTTATTACTATTTTCGGTTTGATGTTTTTGTATTTTCTGTTCATAAATAAAAGTGATATCAAGCTTAATGTTTGTTATTGTACCTAAAGGAGAATTTTCATAGTGAAATTCAATTTAATAAAGTCTAAACGTTTTTTTTTACTTACTTTAAAGATTAAACCATTTTAATATTAACTTAAAAATTTCCAGCCGGATCCTGGAAACGATCCGGCCGGATTTACTGGTACCGCCGGAATTCCGGTGCATCCCTAGTGGTAACATTTCTCCAGAGATGCTGGTCAACACTTTCGAAAAAATGAAGAGACGTGTGAATCTATGCTTGGAGCATGGCGGTGGCCAATTTCGGCAATTTATGTAGGTAATTATTTTTCTTTCTGTACTTATATTTAGTGATGGGAAAAATCGAGTTATTTCAATAATCGATTACCGATCATTCGAGTGATTTAAAAAACCGAATGATAATCGATTGTTCACTCAAATTCTATATGAGGGGCAATTTAAAAAAAAAGGCCGCCAAAGTAGTAAAGAATTCATTTTTTTTAATCCTACTTTGTATAGCCCCGCAATGAGTAATCGGTTATTTTAACTGGAGTGATCCCATCACTATCAAAAACCATTATGTTCGTCACTCATTTCGTCACTCGAATGATTTCCGAAGATAATCGAATAATTCGAGTGATTGAAAAAACCGAGTAATTGGTTATTTTTCACTCGAGTTATCCCATCACTACTTATATTCTTACTCTAATTTCGTAAACAACAAAAATAAATTTGTATTTGTCTACTTATTTTATTACTCATTAGTTTGGCATATCATGTCATAATATAAATTTGACAAAATTGTAACCTAGATTTGGTTAGATATGTCGTATCCCCATATTATTGTGATCTAAACCAAGCCCTACGTTTTTTAATCCAAGCCCTCTTTGATGCAAATAATTTTTGCTCGCACGGTAATACCGAACTACTCGGATCTCAGGTAGCAAGCTGCCGTAAAAATTACGTTTTTAGGGGATATTTGGTCATTGGACGCCAACCGACTAATTAAGTACGTAAATTCGATGTAATTATAATGCCGTACTATTGACGCCACTTAAACGTTACCTTTTGGTCGCTACATCAGTTTAAAAAAACATAATGACATTACGACCTAAATGTAACAAACAACTTTAATAAATAATATAAAAAATAGGAATCGACTCTTCGGCTAACTAATGTCAAAAAATAACTGCGAATTTAGTGTCTCCTTGTTGTGATGGATTTATTTTAAAAACCAGTTAAAATAAGTGGATTTTAAATAATAGTACATATATTAACGTACACGTTTTATAAAGCATCATTTTATAGCACGCGTCCATGTTAAAAAACGAGCCGTTTTTTTATAACGGGACAAGTGCTTAAAACTGCTTTATATAACACGTACGTTATACTATTTTTTCTAATTTGTAGTTTTTTCAATAAAAAACACATAAGTATTTAAAAAGAAAATAAATCCTTCAAATTTTGTAAATTTTTATGTCTAAATTTTATGTTGGTAATACTATTTTTTATCATAGTAGCCTCTGGACAACAAAAATTATTTTGCGAACTGTAATTTTTTGATATATTGACCCATTTTCACCACGAGATTCTAAAGTTATTTTAGCGATATGAGATTTGAAATTGGACGGAATACGTTGTGTGATCCTTGTACATTCGGTACATATACGTTACGTACGTATATGAGCGTTCGGAAATTCGGGCGATTTTGCTACTTTTTTTTCGAATTTCAAAAGATGTGATTTTACGTCACGGCATTGCAATTTAGTATAGGGAAGATGGAAAATTCAAATACAGTTGAAGTTAAAATCGACATTGGAAGGTTAGTAGATTGAATTTTGGATTTGGCAGAAAATGATAGCTTGAAGCATCTACAAAATATTGATTTATAGATTTATGCAACCAACATACATGACTGTTATCCACACAGAATAAAAAAGTAGGTTATCAAGCTATTTTTCCTCTGCGAAAAATGGGTTTTCTCGTAAATCACAAAGGCCGCGCAAGTCAATGAAATAAAACATTTAAATGTTACCAACATCAAATAAAGAAAAAACGCGTATCGAAATAGCTTCATTACGATACGCACGCTACGCAAATGCGTATCGTAATAGATTTGTTATGATACAAAATTAGAAAAAGTAATATACGACATTGTGTGGAGAGGTACCTAATACGTTTAATCGTTATAAACAAATAAATCCTTTCTTCTGTGATGGTAAAAACTCTCGGAATATTCAAAAATTTACTGCTAAACCGTACTTTTTCTTAGCATATTTCCAATATCTTTAAAAGCGTGCTACCTGGGGAGCTACCATACTGACAAATAGGTTGATTTTAAATACAAGTGAATCATTTTGTGTTGAAAGATTTTTAAAAGTCGTAAATTAACATAACTTAAGATAGCACTTTGGTGGTGTTATTTTCAAACGATGATAATATTGCGAAATAGTACCTAAAATATATTAAAATATATTGAACTAGTTGGTGTAGAATTTATAATAATTTAGTAAATAAACAATGAGTATTATTAACCAACATGTAAATCACGATAGATAAAAAAAATAATACCTACTCCGTTTAAATAGATAACAGAAAATTAAATCGAAATTATATTGGTTTTAGTAAAATGAATATTAATTAATAAAAAAAAACCTCAGAAATTTAACATACATATATTATAAAGGAAAAACCATTGGGTAGTATCAAATTCGTTGGTAGGGTATTTGTATCCAATTTAAATAGATTAATTATTAAAAGAAAAATAAGGACATATAAAATATAATGGAGAAGGTAGGTAACATAAAATACTCACTAACAATGCCAACAATTTTAATTACATTATTATTTAATTAACTCCTCAAAAGAAAGAAGTAGGAATGTATATTTTGTTTTATGTATGTACTTTTACCATAGAAAAACAATTAAAATCAAGAGCAACCATCCAATGAAAATATTTCAACGCTAATAATTTTGTACGACGTACCAATCTGTAACGAGTTACGACGAACGTGCCTGTGATAAACATTTGGCAAACGCGCATATCCGTCTAAAGTCACTTCGTTTCTCGGCATTTACATCGCAGCAGGTTGACTTATTCTATATGGTGCATATACCTACTAAGTACATTTTTTATAGGTAGGTAAGATGGAACTACTAATATCGTGGCCACACGCAAGGATCTGTACCTATATAGCTAGTAGGTAAGCTTTTCGCGACGTAAATTTTTAAACCTGGTTTAAGACAAAATCTATATTTTCTTATGTATGCATGTATTTACATTACCCCAAATCTATTTACTGACATGCCCATGCATTTTCTGTAAGTGTGCATGAGCATATCTATATTATACATAAAGATATTTTATATAAAATAAACTACTATACCTATAGGTAGATATACTTTACTTACCTTTGGTGCCAAGATGTGTAAATTCATAATGTAGAATAAAAGATCCTGAAAAAAAATGGATTATGTTAATAAATTAAAATAATCATAAAATAAAAAATTGTATATACTTAATGGTAAATAATAATTTACAATATCCAAATAGGTACCTATATTTAGCTGTAATAAATAGGTTTAATTTGTATAATATGTATATTATGATTATGTTTAATGCTCACATTCAAAACATTAATAATAATTTAAAGATATGCACTACTCTATGTTTTGGCGCGAAAGTGTTATAGCGGCGTCACAATAATTAAAGTTACTATAGATCGGAGGTCTGCAACCAGCAATACTTGTTTAGGTAGACATTAACTCAGCCGCCTTATTTTTCGTTAAGTCGCCTCATGCCTGATGTTTTATTATCCAGATGTTATTCCACCCAGCTTGATGCTGCAGTTAGTATATAAAATGTGTACCTACTTGCTAATTATTATTTATCAGAGTACAGAGCTTGTGAGGGTATAATTTTTGTTTCCTTTTTTAGTCTTAACGCCAAGAACAAGAACCGATACAACCTGTTTTGCTACCGTTGCTTGGGCAGGATGAGGTTATTTTTTTGCAAAATCTTTTTGATCAAGTTTTAAGCACGAATATTAAACATTCAACAAGCCATTGCAACACGGATGCTTGAAAATAATATAAAAATACATGACATTTTTTTCAGTACCTAATTTTTTCATATGTTACTTCAATGTTTACGGTATTTTTTTATTTGATAACTTGTACGATTAAGTCAAGAGGTCACAGGTCATAGGATAGCTTAATCATAACTTTAGAAACTTAAATCCTCGTCAAGCAAGCAATGACAAAAAAGCATTTACTTATAATTAAGTAAGAAATACTACTTAAGCCTAATACTTAGACAGTTGACCTCTATTGGCCTTTTGCAATCTTTGCCTAAAGACCGTCAATGTCAACAGTAACTTGCCGGTGAAGGCCACAGCACGTTCCTTAAATCTACGTTGAAACACATTCAGCTAGGTCAACTTTTTAGAGCATTGGTCAGGGCAGGTCCTAAGCATTTTAAATAATAAACTTACACCAAAAAACAACGGCACATTAAGGAATTTAATCACAAAACATAAGAACGATTGTAGAACCACTTGCGCGGATACATGACACTACTAGCCAAGTTACAAGTGCACTACCCCCCTACCGCTTGACTGATATCGCGATGGAACAAACTCTGACGTCAGCTGTTATTGATTCTAGAGAACAGTAGGAACAGTCAACAGCAATGGCGTTAAATTAGCAACAACGGATAAACACATGACAATTTCACATTTACCGACACAAAACCCAACAGTTGCGCCTTTCAACTCTGCTTCAAAATATTTCGTTTTCGGCCAATACACGACACTAACATTTCCCGGTGATGTCATTATGACATCACATTCAACTCGCTTCGGGCAAATTTAAGGCCTTGATTCAAATTACTTGTTGGAGACCTTTCCGCTTAATTCTTTTATACATTTATGCAAAACAAACAATTTTTGTCAACAGCTACAAACTTGTTTACTTACATATTTTCTAATATCTATCAGCCGTCGCACGATTTCGTGTTTTTTTTTACTTCATGCGTTTTTATAAACAAAATTTCTTAATTAGATATTTTTAAAATAATTCACATTTATTTACCTATTTATTATCTAATTTGTTAGTGGCATTATCAAATTAATTATATGATTTGTCGGCGATCCTAGGCAACCATTAAATCTTAATTGGTACGTACCTAACCTACGCATTTTATGCCAAGTTATACCCAACAACATAACATAAATAATAATTATTATTATTTATAAATCATACCAGTGGCCAGTGTATACTAAAAAATGGGGATCTCAAAAAATGCAGGAGCAAGTTGTACTACCCCATTCGAAAATTTCACAAAGCTTGGTTTAGATCTAGTTATTTGTTGCATTTTCTGTGATGTTTCGCGTTTCGCTGAAAAATGAATAGAACTGCTAACCGCTACTACTAACTCCCAGATTCACTGACCACGTGCCAGATCCAATAGTATTTGAGGTTGCCTATACTTTAAATTCTGTAAATTTTGTGACATTCTGTCAAAAATGGCGTTTATGTATAGTATGAAGTATGAAGTATGTAATGTATGATGAATCAGCTAGGGGTGGGAAAAAGCGTGATTTTCCTGTCACAGCTCCGAGCTGTGACAGCTCCAGGTCTGAACCTGTGACTGAAACCTGTGACTTTGTCACAGCTCCGGACTTGCAATTTGCAGGAATGCTGGCTGCGAAAGCACAAACGAACGGCAGCGTACCAGCGCGGTAGCGGTTTCACACTTATTTATATTCCGCTCTGCCAACAAGCTCCTTCTGCGCTTCGACACAGCACCAGCACGTGATTTAGATTTTATAGAAGCGGCGGCGACGCTCAAATGAATTCTCCGAATTACTTTTTGAACGAGTTCCGCGAAATGTTTATTTTTCTTTTATTAAATTGGTATTTTCTATTTTATTATAATATTATACCGATAATAAGTATATTTTTTGTTTGTTGAATGGTTATTGGCTTTTGATTAATATTATTATGCAGCTATGTTTCCTAAATATTAAATCAAAAATGGCATACAAAAATTGCTTTTTTTTAATTAAAATATAAATATTTAAATCAATTTTTCTGGCCTGCCGGTGCAACTGCATTCTACTTTCCGGCGACCTCTCTCCTACCGATTCCAATTCCGGCATTTCCTGCGTTTCGGCAGGACCTGTTTTTACGCTCGCGTCACTCACTTCCAGTCCAGTCTCTACCGCACCGTTAGGTCTTTTTTATGCCGCACCGTCGGGTCCGCGAACCTCATATCCAGCGCGGTCACGTTAAGTTACGTCGTCGCAGGTCCTTTAGTCGAAGCGGAAGCCGCAGCGCGCACCGGCCGGTCCGCGAACCTCATATCTAGCGCGGTCACGTCGTCACAGCTCCTTTAGTCGAAGCGGAACTGGTCGCGACTGTGACAGGCCTGGAGCTGTGACAAAATCACAGGTCGTGAAATCACACCACACCCCTAGAATCAGCTGAGCTGGGCCACAAATTACGAAACTTATAATAGGAATAGGAGGTGGTTTTTATTTTTAAGGGGGTTTTCAGTGAAAAAACTGCTTTTTCTACATTTCAGATAAAAGAAAATCAATTTTGCATTAACACTTGGACAAATGGCTATTTGAGGGCTATTTCCGTTCCGCAGAAAGGTATTTAGAAAAACGGTTTAAGAATTTTACCCTAAACATGGCTCAATGCAAACAAAGCCCTCAGGAGTTTATAAAAGATGCATTTACACCACAAATTGCAGTAATGTGTACTCCTGCAGCCGAAAAATGTTGTGAGAAAAACAATTTGGATTTTACAGAACTTTTACAGCCTTTCTCAAAGCTTACAAATGATGGTAAGAAGCAGTTTTAATTCAGGTGTTTTAGTGGGTGTATTTATTTGTGCACTTTTACTTTTTTATATCCTTAAGTTAAAACTTCGTTTTACACAAAACTCTTGTAGCCTAATTCGGTACCCTTAATTCTACAAGACATGTTTACAGTGTTTTTATTTAATTGCTATTATCAACTCTTACTGTGTAGCAGAACAAAAATTTATAATAAATTGCCCGTAAACTAAGAAATAAACTCTTTAGTAAGATTTAAAAAAGAAATACCAGCCTGGCTGTTACAAACAAATATATAATATTTTCACATATTATATTAAGAAATGTTTCTAATGTGATTCATAACTAGTTGCCACTAACTGTGATTTATATAATAATAACGATAACATATAACCTGAGAATATGGATGTTACATTAGACCCAATTCCTCTGTCAATAAAGTATATCATATCCAAATCAGTCATAAATTCTAGTTTAGCATGGGTACAGAGGAGCCACTATAGGCCATATTGTACCCTAAAATTATTAATGACTGATAAAATAAGGAAGATGTCTATTTAAACCATGTAAATTAAATAAAATTGAATTGAATTGTTAAATTACCTTCTTTTGTGAACATTGTATATTCCATAACTGCTACCAACCTGGGTGACCCAAAGTTAGTGGAATTGTGGGAGCACTGTGCTTCCGGTTATTCTCTTAAAAGTCGGTGATGAGTTGAGAGCTGCAGAGTGGTTAAGTGCTCATATTTTTAGTAATCAGTTACATTCTCTTCTCTGCTACCGCGGGGTCCTGAGGACTCATCATGTAAATTGCCAATTGGCAAAAAATGTAAAAAACTGAGAGTGTTATATATTTATTATAGATGCATATTTGCTGTGTCCAGCTTGACAATTTTTATTGTAATACTTATGGTATTCACATAGTTAAAATAATTTAAAAGTGTTTTTTGTCTACTTACTGGTGTTTTTCCATTTGCCACTGTTTAGAACCCGTGCAAACTCTCAAGGGGAGTGGAAAAGGAATCGTTGGTATGAATATTGTATTTGTAATATTATAGTTGTTTTTGTCAGGATTTAATTTTTGTTCGTTATAAACGAGTCCCGAAACGAGTGTTCATTATATTTTGCCATGATCTCTGTAAGGGTAGTGTAGTCAAACAGACAACATGAGTGCAATACAAGTTTTAGCTGTACCTACTAATATTTAATTAAAATGTTTTACTTATGAAGTAGTTTTTAATATAAATGTATGACCATAGTATTTGTACTTACCTACATAATAATATACCTGTAATTCGTTATTATTAGTATCTTCTTAGATAACCATCTATTTGCAGTACCTATGACCTGTTGTAAAAACATAAAAAATATATACCCAAAGACTTAATATACATACCCACTTACTTAAGTTTTGCATTTTCTGATCATTTCCGCATTTCACACCTCTATTGTTAAATTAATAGTGATATAGGTACATTTTAAAAAAATTTAAATTTAAGCAAAATAAATAATTTGCTTACAATTTGGCAACACCGCCTGTATCTCCAAAAGCATGCAGTGTCCCACAGTACTTAGCAGATTGAATTTATTTACATTTGTATGATGATATCTTTTATTACAAATAAAATTTAATCATTTTCATAAAAAAAAACAATTTTCTTCAAAACATGTGTAAAAATTATAAACATAGCCGCTTGGTTGTGTAGAGGTAAATATAGGCTTGCGCATTTGCTCTGATTTTAGGGCTCCTTATCCAATTTTTTAGATTTAAAAAAATTATGGAGTATTTCTATAGGACACCCAAGGGACAGATTTAAATATAATTAGGTCATTTCCATGCCTCTATATTTAATCCATTTTTAGAGTAGGTAGGTATTTAAACAAATAGGACATTTTATTCATAAAATAGACATAGACCAAAATTTACAGAAATAAGGTGCAGTGGGGTAAGTAGGGATCTGGGGCAAGTGGGTTTTTTGGAAATATTTTTGAATTTAATTACGAAAAAAATCCAAAATTATAATAAAATAGTTGTCACAGCTGTATAGGCCCCAATATATTGTTAAAAATGCATAGATATTTATTTCTTCAGGCTATAATACACTGCTTTATTTAAAATGTGTCCAATCTTTATCGATTATGTCAAGTTACGGAATAAAATTTCAAAAAATTGTATCTCTACTAATTAACAACCTAGGATTAAAATTTTTACATTCTTAAAGATGTAATCACTTATGTTGTCCCTTATATTTTTTCAACAGTTTTATTTTTCAGGGTTTTCGTTTTAGGTCCATAGTGCCCACTCGCCCCACTTTTCCTACTAGCGGGGTAAGTGGGCACTACTGTTTCAGGGAAAGTGGGAATTAGTTCCCACATTGTTGTTAGTATTTTCCTAACTATAACCTAAGCTAGATCAAGCTTATATTTGCGTTCTTTTTGATACCTATATGTAAACCTAACTTTTTTTTCTTGTTTAAGGCTCAACTTTAAATTGTTCTTATGTTTAACAATAAATAGGTAACACTTTTTTCAGGTTTGTTGTGTAATTTTCTTTTTAAATTCCTTGTACTTCAAAAAGTTTGTAACTTCTGTATTTGAAGCCTTTTTTTATATCTGAAAAAGTTTCTTGTGGATGACGACGTATAGGTCGACCTACTTGCCCCAGTTTAATATAACGCTGCTCAAACGTGATTTGCAAATCAAAAAACCCACTTGCCCCAGTACCTGGGGCAAGTGAGTACTATGTGTACATTTAAACGGAAATTTTTCTTTAATGTTTTTTTTCGTAAATAGTTTAACAATATTAGGATATATTGTAAACATAACTAACTAATTCCTGTCTAAAGCGCACCTCTGTATCTCGATTTTTCGTAAAGATATATGGTTTCAAAGTCGATCTTTCATATTTGTACCCACTTACCCCACTGCACCTTATTAATTTTGTTTGTTTTATTAATTACTTACCAAAATACAGTGTGACCAGTAAGGTCCGCATCATATGGGATTTGGATGGGATGGGACAAAAAAATAGTAGTCACGTGATTCGCATTATCTGTCAAATTTTAATTTTTTCCAAAAATAATTCAAAAGTGGGGTTATTTCTGAAAGTATCGAAAAAAGTTATTGGAAAAAGTTTTTTTAATGGAGTTCCTAGCCCACATGCAAAATTTTAGCTGCATAAGATAATTTTGATTTTTTACCCATATTTTGTAAATTGCACCACTTTTGCAAAATAAGACCCAGCGCAACCTACATAAAACTTCTTAGTTTAGACAATGCTTTATTTCAGATACATTTTCTTTAAAGTAGCGCCATATTAAATGTGTTTTTCTACAAAATCAAAATTGGGCTATTAAAATTTGGTCGCTCGCATGTGATGCAAAGTTTATTTGTTTTTGACACTGTATAAGATAACTTCATAAAATAAGTGTTTTTAAAAACGTAGTTTATGTCTAAAAGTAATACACCCTAATATTAAGACAAAATAGAACACAGTGTCATCAGTAAAGTGTTCATTAAGTGGAAACTAAATTTTAGTGGTGGGTAAAAAATCAAAATTATCTTATGCAGCTGAAATTTTGCAAAACTTTTTCTTATAACTTTTTTCGATATTTTCAGAAATAACCCCAATTTTTTAATTATTTTTTGAGAAAAATTAAAATTTGACAGATAATGCGAATCACGTGACTACTATTTTTTTGCTTAATTTTCATCTTGATCGAAGCAGAACTTGATGCCAAAGTCAAATTTCGAATAAAGCTATTAATAAAAAAAAATCCCATATGATGCGGACTTTATTGGTCACACTGTATTACAGCCGTATTTAACTTTAAAGAATTTTACAAAGAGTTTGTTGTAAAAATAGCTTTTAATTGGTCCTTTAGAAAATAAGAAAATGGTGTGCGAGTCTATCATACAAGGCTTTCTAAAAATTATAATACAATTTTGATGTGCATACAATTGGTCAATAATTGTCAAATTATTAAATGCCATAGCAACAAGGTCACTTAAAAAATTATTGTTACAGGTAATTTGATTTTAATATTATTACTAATAATACTAAATATTGTAAATATTTTCTTCTGGCAAAACAGCTCATTCAACGAAAAATATTAAAGAGGTAAAATAGCTTCCAAATACATCCAGTCACTCCACAAAAATATCTGGGTTGTCATAACGCTGTTCATATAAAAAATGAGGAGAAATGTTGACGTATTATATCACTTTTATAACACTTCCACTTATTTACAGCCGGTGACTATACTACTAGAAAACGTAATTTTATAGTATAAGTCTACATACTAAAAATCATTAAAATCGATTAGCAGGTTTTCACGTAATTTAGGAAAAACCAATATTTTTACAAATTTTTGACGCCCTCTACCGGCTAAACGAGACAATTTTGGATATAACTAAGTCGGCTTAGATCGACCTATTTTGACGTCAGGAGTCTGTCGTCTAACGTTGTACACGTATCTTCCGGACACCCTGTATATGTTAATTTTTGTTCCTCTACCTATGATCTGTTGCTAAATTAAGATAAAAGTTTTGTTTTCTTAGTTCTAGCAGCCGGTTGAAATACAACGGATACATTTCTTATGAAAAAAAAATACTTATAGGTGGAAACAAACAAAACCTATCATTTTTTGTGTGTCGCAAAACATTGATATTTTAACCCTTTCTCACCATCGAATTTGGGACACCTTATATTTTAAAACTTTTTAAACTATTATTATTCTGTGTATTTGTGTTTTAGTAACGTACAAAGATTCAACTGGAGCAGTTACAATAATAAAAAATTTAAAGCTAACATTTTTGGATATAAAACTACGACCGCCTCAAACAACCCTTGCTAGAAAATTACTGAATTCCTCAGTTAGTGAAGCTCCGGAACCAAAAATTAAAGTATATGAAGCAAAAAATTACAAATTGGAAGTTCCATTGTCAACGCCTTGGTATGAAAACTGGCGAGACACATTTTTCAGAGTGCAATATCCGTCAGATCATGAATTTACAAAACATTTTCTAGCTTGTTTATTAGTAGTGTCTTCCAGTGATAACAATCCTGTAGAAACTATGATTCAATTAGCTCAGAGTCTAAATCAAATCCAAAGCACCACAACACAAGGGAAGCTGCCAAAATGGTTCAGTTCAAACATTTTGAGGTTTTATATTATCGTAAATGATAATGTCGACAGCAATTTGACAGTGTAAGTACTACTAATAGATACTTATACATTTTTCAAGTTCTTAATATACAAGGTGTTTCTGAATATCGTGCTGTTAACAAAGCCGGTGATTCTACAAGCGATTTTTAGAGAAATAGTTTGTTTTTCAAATTATCTCCAAAACGCATCATTTCATCGAAATTTTATAAGAGACAAAAAATAACCAAAAACAAATGATTACCTGAAAAAATATGGTTCGGAAGTCACTGGCGTACCTACCTACTAAAAAATAGGTGAGATCAGTGGGTAGGTACTGTAGGTACCCCCATATTTTGAATACTTGACAATTGTTTTTCTTAAAAAGTGTAACTTTTTATGCTGAAGCGATGTACCAAATTTGAAATTAATATTTCATTAAATAAAAAAAATCAGTTTTTAATTTCAAACTTTGACACCCTGTAGGTATATCGAACATGAGGGTCACAAATAGACAATGGCATTATAAAAGTCATATATTATTTTTGCTCAAGGAATAATAAATGGCTAACGAATTGACCTCCCTTTTCCGGATACCCTGTATAAGTTCCTTAGAATATAAATACGTGTTCGTTTCAAAATTCACTTTCCGGTTGAAAAAAAAGGTGTAGCCTTTTTAAGGAGGGTACTTATAACTGTCTATGTTTTTAAGCTATATTGCTGAAAATTGGAACTAATCTTACTCTGTTAAAAGAAGCAAGTACGTGGGGGCTGGAAAAAGGGGTATAAAAGTTTCTATTGAAAAACATATTTTTGGTCCGAACTTTTTAAAACTTAGCATAAATACTCTAATATACAATAATAATTAATATAGCACGTATTTCTTATTTTTTAGAAAATCGGTCCCTAAAGGGATCAAAAAGGGGTATACTTACCTAAAAGTTGCTATTTAAAAAAATGAAATTTTTCGGATTAATACAAATAATACAATACAAATATTGAGCCTAATGAATAAAAATGTAGTAATTGCTTTTTCTTATAAAATCGAAGTAATTTCTTGAAAGTCAATGAATAAAAACTAAAGTAATTGCTTTTGCGTCCAGCAATTGCTGAAAAGTGCAGGAATTGCTTCTAGTCAATGCATTTTCTCAAAAATAGAAGCAATTGCTATTGTTTGCTTAAAATGTGATGAATAAATTAAGGAATCGCTTTTTCTAGTGTAGCAATCGCTTTAAACTTTTTAAGGTAGGTCGACCCCTGCATCATTTGCTTGGTAGCAGTCAATTTTAGTTCTCCGCGGCATACACGTGCGTTGCTCTTAATTTGTGTCTTCAATTATGGCTGAATATATGAACGTCCTTAAAAGAAAAATCTACTGTGTACGTAAAAATTGCAGATATGATGATTTCAGAAAGTTATATGGATTTGACTGCGAAAATGTTGAGTGGTTTGCAAATTATTTTCTGACTGATACTAGTAAAAGGCGAGGGGGTCCACTGTCGCCTTTAAATAAGATTAAAGTCTTTCTGCGGAAATTGTCGGATCCGGGCTTTCAAAATTCTGTAGGTGAAGAACTCGGTGTTCA
The DNA here is from genome assembly GCA_963969555.1 of Polydrusus pterygomalis. NCBI lineage: Eukaryota > Metazoa > Arthropoda > Insecta > Coleoptera > Curculionidae > Polydrusus > Polydrusus pterygomalis. Next base: position 29,969,738 of record OZ018384.1, on the reverse strand, counting down.
CCACTGTTTGTAAGACATACACTTCTGTAATGGATGCAGTTTTGCAGAAGGCCAATATTTTTTATTAAATTTCTTACAAGTGCTGAAGCTGTTGTGGAAGCTAAACGGTTTTGGTCAAAGATTTATTTATGTTCTTTCAATTTGTGAACAAATATCAATTGCTTGTCTTTAATTTCTTCATCACTACTATCACTTTCCTCATTTTCACTAAAATCTGCCATATCACAAATATATTATAAATTTCCTATTTTCCACAAAAACGTAAGAGATTACTATTGTACTAAATAAATAGACCAACGTATTGTATTTACGTCAACTCTTTTGCAAATTAGGCACCAAACTGAACAAGAAATCTATAATCTGAACAAGTGGATAAACCACGTCTGAACTTGTGTTGAATAAGCATTTGCTACAGAGGTGTAAGAAAAACAGCAATTGCTTCAAAATTTTATTCATATCCAGATCTGCTAGATCTGGATATGAATAATGCATCCAGATTGCTTTTACTTATAGCATTTGCTAGTCAAGCAATTGCTTTTACTAAAAAGTAATTGCTTCAAGTAATTGTTTAATTTTTATTCATTAGGCTCAATGAAACACGAATTTCTTATTTTTTGAAAGTCGATCTTTAAGGGGATGAAAACCGGGTTTAAAAAATTTAATTGGAAAAATGTTGTGTTATGAATCTTGAAACTTAGCAGAAATATTCTACAAAACAAATATCGAAAACAGTATTTTTTTTTTGGAATCATATATTGGCAAAAATATTTTTTGACTGGCTTTTTTGACGTATTTTAACATTTCAATAAATTCTAAACCCACTGTATTTGTAAACGCACAGTGCATGGAAAGGTTCTGTGAGCACCAAAGAAATTTCTTCTTAAAAATAATATTGGATATTTATGTTACCCGCTGCTTTGTTCCCGCTAGTTTTAAAATAATTTACTTGTAGTAGGTATTGAGGTTATAATTGTTTTTCAGAGCGAGTGAAGCATTTGAATCCCTTAAAACTTCGTATGGAGCAGCAAACTGCTTTTTACTCAGAATGAACTCTAGGCCACCTGGGGCCAATCTTACAGAGCATTTAGCAGATCCTTGGAGTCAGTTTTTAAATAGTAGAATTGACACTAAAAACTATCAAGTCACCCCAGAAAGTTCGCCCGATCCAAAAAGACATATGGCGCTAGAAATTGGACAAGAAGCTAATGAAAATAGAATTTTAAATTATCATCCTTTAAGTCCTGAAATTGAAGATATGGTAAGAAAAATGATATATTTATATTTTAAATGTTTTGTTGTATGTACCGTGCGAGCAAAAATTATTTGCATCAAAGAGGGCTTGGATTAAAAAACGTAGGGCTTGGTTTAGATCACAATGATATGGGGACGATATATCTAACCAAATCTAGGTTACTATTTTGTCAAATTCATATTATGACATGATATGGCAAACTAATGAGTAATAAAATAAGTAGACAAATACAAATTTATTTTTGTTGTTTACAAAATTAACAAAGTAAGAATATACATAAAGAAAAAGAAAAATAATTACATAAATTGCTGTAATTGGCCACCGCCATGCTCCAAGCATAAATTCACACGTCTCTTTATATTTTCGAAAGTGTTGACCAGCTTCTCTGGAGAAATGTTACCACATTCTTGGATAATCCTTTCTTGTAATTGTTCTAAATTTGCAACTGGTGTTTTAAAAATAGTGTTCTTTACAATTTGTTGGCGTATTTTGTATTATTTCACGAAAGTTCTTCTGTTCTTACAGATGGTCTTCCTGCTCCTTTTTTTTGTGTTGTATAGAATAGTCCTACATGTTCCATAAGATCTTCCCACTTCTTGGGACAGGCGTCTTATACAATTTGTTGGCGTATTTTCCATTATTTCACGAACGTTTGCAACAAGTTCTTCTGTTCTTACAGCTGGTCTTCCTGCTCCTTTTTTGTGTTGTATAAAACCTGTTTCCCTAAACACAGCCACGGTTCTTTTCAGGCAATGATAAAACTCCCCAGCAATAAAAGCAACGTTAGGAAAATGTTCATGAAAATCGTCCATGCACAAACCCGGATTGTATTGCCACTCACAATTTACTCTAACCCCGTTTCGAAAATACGCTTCAACCATGAATGTTTTGTGCTGTTCCATAAAGCCCATTGTGTGTTCAAGAAATTGGAAAAATTAGCGATGAATCAAATTACTTGTAACGACTGCCAAAGATGACGGAATAACTGATTGATTGTTAATTCAGGTAGTTACAAACCCAACAGGTATTAAGCTTTACGGCTAAGCATTACGTCCTTAGATGCAAGGCCCTCTTTGATGCAAATAATTTTTGCTCGCATGGTATGTAGTACCTACAAACATGTTTAGACTAAACGTTTTTTTATTGTTTTAGAATGATTTGTATCCAGATAACGAGGACGTGTTGACAAAAAGTCAAAAGAAATCATGGAGCCATGGTAGTTGTCTCTCAGTTGATGACGTAGAACAAATTAAAGCAATGGTTTACGAGTTTACACGTAATTGTTTACTACCTTACATAGAAAAGCAACTAGTCATACTAAACGATGCTGTTTCAAATAAAAAGGGAGTCAGCAAGTCCTTGTTTAGTGCCACAAAGAGATGGTTTAGTGCTAATAAACCTGGAGCAAGTGCTATCGCTGTAAATAATTTAATGTAAGGAATATAGATATAATATACCTTGTACATAATATCAGAAGGAATGTTTAAATGTGCAACCCTAATTATAATTAAAAAAAATTTGTAATTATTTTTTTAGATATGCAATTGACTCGCCAGAACTACAAGTAAGACGTTTAGGTGACCTTTACTTTATGTTTGGGAATTATTCAGCGGCATTTCAGGCATATCATGGCGCAAAAAGAGACTACAATGCTGACCAAGCATGGCTGTATTATGCGGGAGCGTTGGAAATGGCGGCTTTATCAGCCTTTATGGCCAACGAGAGTTCTAGAAAGACGTATGACTATATGGAAGAGAGCATCAAGACTTACTTAAGTACTTGCAAGTAAGCTATTAATATAAAAATAATTGTGGTAAATTTTTCCCCTCCCACTGAATTTGCTGTATTTAGGGTGACTTACAACCACGATCGTCACTGATCGCATCACTGTAATCTTCATGGTTTGTCCTACCGATTGTTGAGTGTGTCCTGTCTCCCGCACACCCAATATATCCAACGTCATCACAGCATGATGACGTTGGGACAACCCTCACTTTGCTGTATTCCAGCATTTGAAATATGCAGCTCTTTGCTTTTTATTTGCATCTGTAATAATCTTAAAGCGGCATAACTTTACAACTAAACTTTCCAACATTACTGGTTTGCTTTGAAACTTAGCTAAATATTATATTTGCCATTATTGTTGCCAAACTATAACTGGAAGTAATAGTCATAATTTTTTGTTGGATAGTACCATTATTTTCCCCCAAAAAAACTGTTTTATGGATAAGGCCATTGGTGCATAATATTTAGCTGAAAAGTTGAGTTTACAGTTGTTGTATTTACGTCAACTCTTTTGCAAATTAGGCACCAAACTGAACATGAAATCTATAATCTGAACAAGTGGATAAGCCACGTCTGAACTTGTGATGAATAAGCATTTACTACAGAGGTGTAAGAAAAACAGCCATTGCTTCAAAATTTTATTCATATCCAGATCTAGCAATTGCTGTTACTTATAGCATTTGCTAGTCAAGCAATTGCTTTTACTAAAAAGTAATTGCTTCAAGTAATTGCTTACTTTTTATTTATTAGGCTCATTAACTCATATTCAAACCCTTAGACAACTTCAAACCTCATCCGTAAAATTTTTAAATGAGATAATGTACTTTTTTTGGTAAATACGAATATGTGTAAAAAACTATGTACGTATACAAAAAATATTTTGATTTGCTTCCTGCCTCGCCTAGAAAACTCACCGTGCATATGGCTGAGTTATTCGGCGAGCCCTCTAATCGATACCAACCAAAAAGCTTATTGGCAATTATTGGCGTACTTTCAACTAAAGAAATTCGGCAACCATATGGCTGTAAAAACCATTACCAGCAAGTCAATTACATGTTGAACTTACCAATCGATCTATTATTTTTAGAATGCCACAATTTGCAACGAGGGCAACAGTACTTAGTTCGGAATGCTTGAAAACAAACCAACTTTATGGCGAAACCGCGCACCAGCTTATAAGAATGACCAGTGAAGATTCTGACCTACGGTCAGCTTTACTGTTGGAGCAAGCATCTTACTGTTTTATGCTGTCTAATATGCTTCGGAAATATGCATTTCATATCGTATTGTCAGGGCATCGATTTTCTAAAGCGGCCCAAAAAAAACATGCCTTGAGATGTTACAAACAGGCCTATCAGATATACGTCGATGCTGGTTGGGATTTGGCAAGTGACCCGATTCATTATACGATTGGGCGGTTAGCAAATAATTTACAAAAATTTGATGAAGCTGTCGAGTCGTTTGCTAAGCTATTAACGGGGGAAAGTAAGCAGACTGCTCAGCAGCAAGGGATATTTTTAAAGGAGTATTTAACTATATTGCAGGTAATAAATACATTTTCAAGTTTCCTAATACTACCGTGCGAGCAAAAATTATTTGCATCAAAGAGGGCCTTGCATCTAAGGACGTAATGCTTAGCCGTAGATCTTAATACCTGTTGGGTGTCAGTAACTACCTAAATTAACAATCAATCAGTTATTCCGTCCTCTTTGACAGTCGTTACAAGTAATTTGATTAATCGCTAATTTTTCCAATTTCTTGATCAATACACACAATAGGCTTTACGGAACAGCACAAAACATTCATGGTTAAAGCGTATTTTCGAAACGGGGTTAGAGTAAATGGTGAGTGGCAATACAATCCGGGTTTGTGCATGGACGATTTTCACGAACATTTTCCTAACGTTGCTTTTATTGCTGGGGATTTTTATCATTGCCTAAAAAGAACCGTGGCTGTGTTTAGGGAAACAGGTTCTATACAACACAAAAAAGGAGCAGGAAGACCATCTGTAAGAACAGAAGAACTTGTTGCAAACGTTCGGGAAATAATGCAAAATACGCCAAGAAATTGTATAAGACGCCTGTCCCAAGAAGTGGGAAGATCTTATGGAATATGCAGAACTATTCTTAAGAAGCAGCTAAATTTATTTCCTTATAAAGTGCAAGTATTCCAAGAAATACAAGCCGCAGATTTTGAAAGACGCAGAAATTACTCTCAATGGTTTACCCAAAATTTATTGGAAATAAATGATTTATTAGACCTGACATTTTTTTCGGATGAGGCCTGGTTCCACCTCTCCGGTTATGTGAATTCTCAGAATACACGCATGTGGACTAGTGAAAATCCCCCTTTTTTTGTAGAGTCCACATTGCACCCTCAAAAAATTGGTGTCTGTTTAGCTGTTTCCCGATGAAGAATTGTTGCTCCTATTTTTTTCCATGACACAGTTACAGCACAGCGGTATAGAGACAATATTTTGAATCCATTTGTGGAGCAATAATTACTTGACCACGAACTACGTTTTGGATATTTTCATCAGGACGGTGCAACCGCCCATACAGCCGCCGAAACTATTAACTACTTACGCAATTTTTTCGACGACATATTGATCAGTTTTCGATCAGACATTGAATTCCCTCCTAGATCACCTTGTTTAACGGTTATGGATTACTTCGTTTTTCCTCATTTGAAGAACAATATTTTTAAAACACCAGTTGCAAATATAGAACAATTAGGAACAAGAAAGGATTGAGGTAACATTTCTCCAGATATGCTGGTCAACACTTTCGAAAATATGAAGAGACGTGTGAATTTATGCTTGGAGCATGGCGGTGGCCAATTTCAGCAATTTATGTAATAATTTTTCTTTTTCTTTCTGTATATTCTTACTTTGTTAATTTTGTAAACAACAAAAATAAATTTGTATTTGTCTGCTTATTTTATTACTCATTAGTTTGGCATATCATGTCATAATATGAATTTGACAAAATTTTAACCTAGATTTGGTTAGATATATTGTCCCCAAAGACTTCTAATATATAAGAAGTCTTTGATCGTCCCCATATCATTGTGATCTAAACCAAGCCCTACGTTTTTTAATCCAAGCCCTTTTTGATGCAAATAATTTTTGCTCGCACGGTACATGATCATAGTCTACATACATATTTCAATTAGTTATAAGCAAAATGGGCAATGCATCCGCAATTTTAGTATTGATTTACTTTGACCAATGTTTAGACTATTATTTGTGACAAAAAATAAATATCTGTTCATATATGCCAAAAACAATCTTAATATACAGGGTTATGATAAAGAAACGGATCAGCTTTTATATACAGTGTGACCAGTAAAGTCAGCATCTTATGGAAATTTGACTTTCATCAAGTTGTACTTCAATCGAGATAAAAATTAAAAAAAAAAAGTATAATAGTCACATGATTCGCATTATCTGTCAAATTTTAATTTTTTCCAAAAAATAATTCGAAAGTGAGGTTATTTCTGAAAATATCAAAAAAACTTATTAGAAAAAGTTTTTTTAAATGCCCACATGCAAAATTTCAGCTGCATAAGATAATTTTGATTTTTTTAACCATATTTTATAAATTGCACCACTTTTGCAAAATAAGACTCAACGCAACCTACATAAAACTTCTTAGTTTGGACAATGCTTAGTTTCAGATAAAATTTCTTTAAAGCAGCGTCATATTTAATGTGTGTTTTTCTACAAAATCAAAATTGGGCTATTAAAGTTTGGTCGCATGTGATGCAAAGTTTATTTGTTTTTGGCCCTGTATAAGGTAACTTCGTAAAATAGGTATTTTTGAAAACGTAGTTTGTGTCTGAAAGTAAAAAAATAAAAAATAAAATAAAGAGGTTTTTAATTAAATCGTTGAAAATAGATAAACTTTACGTTAAGTTAAACTAAAATTTATTTTCCAGTTAATGAACACTTTACTGATGACACTGTGTTCTATTTTGTCTTAATATTAAGGTGTATTAATTTCAGACACAAACTACCTTTTCAAAAATACTTATTTTATGAAGTTACCTTATACAGGGTCAAAACAAATAAACTTTGCATCATTGCATCACATGCGAGGAAATTTTAATAGCCCAATTTTGATTTTGTAAAAAAACACACATTTAATATGGCGCTGCTTTAAAGAAAATGTATCTAAAATAAAGCATTGTCGAAACTAAGAAGTTTTATGTAGGTTGCGTTGAGTCTTATTTTGCAAAAGTGGTGCAATTTACAAAATATGGGTAAAAAATCAAAATTATCTTAAGCAGCTGAAATTTTGCATGTGGGCTAGAAACTGCATTTAAGAAAACTTTTTCCAATAACTTTTTTCGCTATTTTCAGAGATAACCCCACTTTTGAATTATTTTTTGGAAAACATTAAAATTTTACAGATAATGCGAATCACGTGACTACTACTTTTTGCTTAATTTTCATCTCGATTAAAGCAGAGCTTGATGCTAAAGTCAAATAATAAAAAAAATCCCATATGATGCGGACTTTACTGGCCACACTATAGATAACCGCCCACAAATCAAGAATCGCTCGGACCCGTCAAATTAATTTTTTTGAAATGCATTTTTTTAGAAAAAAAAATAGGACAGGGCGGATCATAAAAATGCAGCGTGTGTTTGTAATTTTTTTTAATGAAACATATTGTATATTTTTACATTCTACAATCAATTCTAGACATTTTTCATAAAGCATGCCGTATACCTATCTTCAACCGTTTAGGAAATATTAATGAAACAATTTCCACTTAATCGATAACTCTGACCAAAATGAGAATTGTACAAAATTTATACAATAAACAGTTGAATAAATTACTCAAAGAACACTTTTACGCAATTGGAGCAAAGTAGATTGGTTCTGATGCAGAACTCTTCATGACTTCAAAAACTGTTGAAATTAGTCTTAACTTCAAACTGAATAGACAAACGGGCAGAGGTTACCCTTACCCTTGAATAATTGTTACAACTCCCTGAGTAAATGTTCCTTCGAGTTTTTACACAGTTTTGCAACCCTTATCAACTGGAAGAAGGGGTTCCGTTTTGCTATGTCAGCAATAATTTTGCACGTTAATAAAACAGGGGATTTCCCTGGATGTACTATTAGAAGTGGAACCCTTTATTACAAACAATTATTTCTTATCAACATTCGCACGTACTGACTCCTCCTACGAAACTAGGAATGTCCTTGTCCATTAAACCAACAGGTATATTTCAATTTTTTTTTTCATATGATGTATACCAGGTAAGACCCTTCAAATTCCTATCCCAGAAAGTGTTGCGAATTACTCACAGCTGCAGGGACGGACTAGCTGTGACACTAATGTGCCCATTTTTTTTACGCCCTGTATGATAAAAACTTTGGACAACCTTTTTTACATACCTTTAACTATTGACTAAAAATTAAGTACTCTTCATTCATGTCGCTAATCCTAACCGTTTTCGGAAAAACGTCATTTTATTGCGATCATGAAGTTTTTATCATACAGGGCGTAAAAAAAATGTGCACATTAGTGTCACAGCTAGTCCGTCCCTGCAGCTGTGAGTAATTCGCAACACTTTCTGGGTTCGCAACACTTTCTGGGATAGGAATTTGAAGGGTCTTACCTGGTATAATCATATGAAAAAAAATTAAAATACCTATACCTGTTGGTTAATACTTATGTGTCAAAAACTTAATTCCATGGGAGCTCTGTGGGAGCCCATATCTCCGAAGAGGAGGCCGATACGAAAGAAGTTTATATGAACTTGTAGTATTCTTTTCACGTGTTTTTTTCATATCCGGGAGATTTCCCACATTTTCCCGGACACCCTGTATATACGGCATAATTTATGAAAAATGTCTAAAATTCATTGTGGAATGTAAAAATTTTAAAAATATACATCTTTTATTAAAAAAAAAATTAATATCTGCCCTGTCCAATCTTTTTTCTAAAAAAAATGCATTTCAAAAAAATTATATTGACGGGTGCGAACGATTCTTGATTATGTGAGCTGTATTCTATATTCTATAAGGCTGATCCGTTTCTTTATCATAACGCTGTATAAAACTTGTGATTCAGAATTGAAAGTACCGTCCAAAGATTTGCTACCGCATAATATATATTTGACTGTTTAACTTCTTAGGCTAAATTACAGAAAGACAATTCAGACGAGGCTCCAATCTTACCCGTTCCAGAATTAGACAATTCATTAGTTAAAGTATTAGTGGGTCCCACCAGGCCCTTATCTACCCCAGGAAAAATACCAGCCTTAGGAGTAAACTTTAGCAACTCTGAAGAGCCAGCGTCAGAAAATAGATGGTTAAAGCTGGAGGAAATGTTTGTTTTGGAAGAAACTGCCGGACCGTTGATATTTAAACCTATGATAACGTTGTATACTGCCAGTAATATGGAAAAAAATACTCCTGTAGCAATAATTAATGAGCCTATTCAAGTGTCGCTTCAGTTAAATAACAGTTTGCAAACGGCATTGTTATTAAAAGACATTTATTTGCTTTGGAACTACGAAAGTGAGACTGGAACCGTTACGAATAAAGAGCTAACTGAAGAAGTCGATATGTACATTAAAACATATGTAACTAAGTCAGTAATCATAGCGGGAAATTCTAAGCAAGATTTAGTTTTATCCTTAACACCCTTGGTTACTGGAAATATGACAATATCAGCCATTTGTTATACGCTTACTGGGTCCAATGCTGATACCATTTTTGTTAAAGGGAAGAAAGTTATTGATGTTTCAAGTGATAATAGTAATAAACCCATATTTCTTAAAATAGTTCCTTACGCCCCATGTTTGCAGGTAAGATTTATTATAGCATTATGGGATACAATAAAACAAAGTTGAACTTGTAAATTTCCACTATATTAACTAGAAAAATTACATGTTTCGCTAACACTGTAGCTTCATCAGATAACAATGATTTAATAAAGGTGAAATCCAACAGAGGGTTTAAAAATTAAATTAAATTAGGTACAATATGGGTAATTTATAAAATCTTAAGTAGGTATATAGTTAAAAGAATAAATTTAACAAAGGTGAATTATTTAAATCTAGTTGATCATTAAGTAACATGTCCGTATTTTAAAAAAGTTTATTTATTTCCATAGATCCTAACAAATTTAATTTTAAGCCTTTGTTTTCTGTATGTAAGATTTTTAAGGGAGGATCGAAACTATGTTGATAATCAAGTAAATGGTTAGCATAGTTTGAGTCTATTTTATTTTTTAGAAAACTGTTATAATGTTCCTGTATTCTTTTGTCAAAATGTCTACCTGTTTGGCCAATGTATGTTTTAGGACAATCTTTGCATTTTAATTTATAGACGCCTGATTTTTTGTTTCTATCGCTTTTAGTTTTATTGTTTTTAATAAATTTACTTAAAGAGTTATTCGTTTTGTAACACACATTTATATCAAGTTTGTTAAGAAAATTGCCAATTACTTTGCTAGGTTGTCCAAAGAAAGTGACAAGTTTAAATTGGTCAGGGTTTTTGCTTCTAGGAAAAACTAAGTCAATAGCTTTTTTGTAAGTTTTCTTTTTTGGGATTTGGTAAAAACAAAAAATCAGGCGTCTATAAATTAAGATGCAAAGATTGTCCTAAAACATACATTGGCCAAACGGGTAGACATTTTGACAAAAGAATACAGAAACATTTATAACAGTTTTTAAAAAAATAAAATAGACCCAAACTATGCTAACCATTTACTTGATTATCAACATAATTTCGATCCTTCCTTTAAAATCTTACATACAGAAAACAAAGGCTTAGAACTAAATTTGTTAGAATCTATGGAAATAAGTAAACTTAAAAATACGGACCTGTTACTTAATGATTAACTAGATTTAAATAATTCACCTCTGATAAATTTATTCTGTTGACCACCTACTTAAGATTTTATAAATTACCCATATTGTACCTAATTTAATTTAATTTTTCAACCCTCTGTTGGATTTTTCCGCTATTGTAACCCTTCCACTGTTTTATTTACATCTTCAATAATTTAACTTTATTGCACCCCAATTTTTAATTTTCACCTTTATTAAATCATTGTCATCTGACGAAGCTTTAGTGTTAGCGAAACATGTAATTTTTCTAGTTAATAATATAGTGGAAATTCACAAGTTCAACTTTGTTTTACTGTATCCCATAATACTATAATTATGGATTTCCACCTAGTATCCGCTGAATCAATTAATTTGTTTTAATAAGATTTATTACTTTAAAAAGGCCCGACATCAATAATAATGACATTTCTTGTAAGGTCTGATTGATGATGAAAATGAGTTTTACATAACTACTAAATCGGAAAAAAAGTGCATAATAAAACATGAAACACATTTTTGATCCATTTATTTAAAAAATTTTAAAAACCGGTACATTTTGTTGAAAAACAAAATCAGATCAATTAATTGTATTAGAAAAATACTCACGGAAATATTAAATTAATCAAACAATTTTTATAAATTATTGGATGTTAAGGATATAAATTCTATAATTTGTAAAAAACATTTGCTTTTGTAGATGTGTTTTACCATCCTTTACCAAATTCCTTAATATTATTAATGTCGATTAAAAAAATATCTTTTGCATTGCTACCTTACATAATAGTGTAGTACTTTTCTTGGTAAACTCTAAAGAAAATAATTGACTCTAAGTTTCACAAGCGTTTAAAAAATGAAATTTTGTTTTCTTGACGTTTACTCCATTTTTCCAAATGGAACGACGGTATTTCACTAGGATATTTGAAACGAGCATTTTTTTCCAACAATTTGATACTATACACTCCTATGCTATTTTAAAATTGACACGAAAAAATGTGTCTCAAGTCCCAATCGTAAATTTAAAAGCGTTATGCATTCTTGCCGCCCTGTCTTTTCTAAATAAATATAAAGGCGGCTTTGAAAACCAATATATGGTTTTAAATTAAAATTGTAATGTCATTCGTTTAATAAACTTACATTGTAAATCAGATAAAATGGTTAGTTTTACTAGAAATGAACAAATAGATATGCTCCTAATTTTTGAAGTGACCAGAAAAATTCTTCTGAAGCCGCAAGATTGTATACAGGGTGTTTCAGAACAAGATGCTGATCCTCAACGGTGTGAATCCTTAGGTAATTTTAAGAAGAAAAGTTCATATTAATATATATCCTTAACCTATCAACTTTCGAACTACAGGGCGTTAAAGTTTTAAGAAAAAAATTGTTTTTCTATCATAACTTTAAAAACTTTCTAGCTATTTTTCACACATGCCCTCTAAGCATCAATAGCCATTTTTTGGTGTAGAAAAATTTTAAATTTTTTTAACCAGTGGCGTCCTGAAAGGGTTTGGACTAGACATTTTGGAAAAATATTATGTACGCCACTGCTTTTTCCCAAGATAAAAATTATTTTTAAAATTCTCATTCATTTTAGGCCAAATTTAATATCTTGCCTTTTTATCGTCCGATAAACAGTTTCCGACAATAAAAAAATAAAAAGCATTAAATGCGCATTCGCTATGTGCCTAAGGTTTTATTTTTTAACATTAAATTAAAACAGCTAACTTTAAATAACGTTTGAACAAAAACGAAAATAATTTAGATTAGCTATTGAAAGGGGCCACCACTTGCAAGAATGCATGCTTCAGCTCTTCTCTTCATTGAGTCTCGTACCCTTTGAAAAATTCCTGGAGTATTCCTGATAGTGTCAAAACAAACCATAGGCACATAGCGAATGCGCATTTAATGTTTTTATTTTTTTTGTCGGAAACTGTTTGTCGGACGATAAAAAGGCAAGATATTAAATTTGGCCTAAAATGAATGAGTATTTTAAAAATAATTTTTATCTTGAGAAAAAGCAGTGGCGTACATAATATTTTTCCAAAATGTCTAGTCCAAACCCTTTCAGGACGCCACTGGTTAAAAAATTTTTCTACACCAAAAAATGGCTATTGATGCTTAGAGGGCATGTGTGAAAAATTCCTAAAAATAGCTAAAAAGTTTTTAAAGTTATGATAGAAAAACAATTTTTTTCTTAAAACTTTAACGCCCTGTAGTTCAAAAGTTGATAGGTTAAGGATATATATTAATATGAACTTTTCTTCTTAAAATTACCTAAGGATTCACACCGTTAAGGATCAGCATCTTATTCTGAAACACCCTGTATATTGAATATTGTATGTTTTATAAACTAATGACATTACAACTTTAAATTAAAGCCATGTTGCTTTTCAAAACCATTCCATTGTTTTTCAAAGCCGCCTTTATGTTTCTTTAGAAAAGAGAGGGCTGCAATAACGCATAACCCTTTTAAATTTGCGATTGGGATTTAAGGCAAATTTTTCAGTGTCAATTTTAAAATAGCATAAGAGTGTATGGTATCAAATTGTTAGAAACAAAATGCTCGTTTTAAATATCCTAGTGAACCACCATCGTTCCATTTGGAAAAATGGAGTAAACGTCAAGATTTTCAAAAAAATTTTCAACGCTTGTGAAACTTAGTAAGTCAATTATTATGACATAATTTTAATATTTATATACTACTTGACTATAAATTAACAGATTTAATTAATTTGTAGCACTCTAGATTGAAAATAAAAAATAAACATAAAAATGTTATAACACGTCAAAAAATTACAAGTGAGGTGTCATTTCACTCATAATGTTATGCTGAACCCAAATAAGTAAAAATATACAAGAAGTCCCATTTAAAATAGCAAAGTCAAGGTCACTTCCGGTCAAACCGGAAGTGCTAACAAATTGAAAATTATGCCAATAAATGCAAAACTCATCTCTTATGCATAATCTCAAAATTTCATTTTAATATCTATAAATATAAAAGAGTTATAGGGGTGAACGTCTTTTGAGAAACACCCGGTATTTGTAACAAGTGTGTAACAAGCCAATTAATAATTATTTAGAAAAACTGTTCGTAAAATTCTTAAAAATTAAATACTGTTTTGATACATACATGCACCACACCCAGTATACGATTTGTTCTTTTTGGGGCCTATTTTTAAGTAAAAATATAACTGTCTCCAACGCATTTGCATAGCAGAATATCATAAATTTCAATCGTATAACAATAAACATTTTTTAAATTCAGACTAAATAAGTTTGTCAACTTCAGATTAAAATAAATTTTTAGATGACTTTTTCTGAAATGAACCTGGAATTTCTAGCAGGTGAATTGCAAAGGGTTTCTGTAGACCTACAAAATACGGGATCTGTACCGCTGAAAAATATTTTGATATCTACGTCCGTTCCACATTTATTAAGTAATTGTGAATTAAAAAGTAATGCTCGTGAATATACAGTAAATGATGGAGATACTCCCCAAATTAAAGAAAAATTAGCAAGGAAAAACCATATTACGTCTATACCATTGCCTGGAGATCGGTTGGAAAGTGGACAAACAATATCATTGCATATATGGGTGAAAGCTCCTTCAAATAAAGGGCCTGCTACCATAGATTTACTTACTTATTATGAAAACATCGATAATAAAAGTATACCTAGGTAAGTACTAATGCTGCCAGAAAAAAAATTATTTAATTTTACTTGCCTCTCCCTCGCCATTAATTAAGATTGGTTCTCTACGAAAAATCAATAGCGCCGGTGAGCATTTTGACATTTGGATGACCGCTTTTTCGTTTACCGCTACCATTTGGCTAATTACGGACACTAGCTACTTTCAGACCATGCCCTTGGTGTTCAAAGGGATTACGGTGATTGGCAGTCGCAAAATAAAACCGAAATGGTGCGCAAACCTAAAGGCTCATTTCATTGATATAAAAACAAAAGAAAACCTATATATCATTGGTTTTCGGTCCAAACCGATAGCCTATGGGCTTTCAGCGCCGTCTGTAATTGTGACTTATAATAGGGGATTTCCTCTTAACATTTTGCTTTTTTTAATATAGAAGTTTGTTGAAGGTGCGGGTATACTTTTGGTGGGGATGAATCTGGCAAAATGAAAGGAAAAACCACTCTACTTCAGAAAAAAAATATTGCCTCTTGGATTCTTCAGCGATTTCTATTTTTTATGAAGAACAGTTTATATAATCATATGTCCTAAACGGCTTACATTTTTGCTACAGGATGTTGAATTTTTCTTTTTTAAAGCGTTTTTTGTAATATCCGAAAGTACTTTAGATAATTTGGGATGTGCTACATAGGACATAAAACCACATGTTTAATTATATAAGTTATTTTTTTGTCCCACCCTGCAAACATAACCTCTGATATTTTTTTTTTAAAAAGTGGTACACCTCTGACATGTTGCCATGTGGATATTATTTCTGATTAGCCTGTTCTGATTCTACATAAAAATGGTCTCTTGAGTTTTTCTCCTCGGGCACACCGTTCTAAATTAAAATAATTTAATTAAATTAGCTCTACTATTTATTAATATTGATAATGCAAAATTTTGTTTTATAAAAATTGTTGGAAATGACCACCTTCACTTAATAGGTTAATAGGCATGCTTTCGCCCGTCTTTGCATCGAATAGCGCACTCGTTCAAATATTCCAGGCGAATTCCGTATTGTTTCACAGAAGGAAATTATTCGCTCCCTTAAATTTTCTAAAGTGTTAATGGGAGTTTTATACACTAGAATTTTAACATGACACACAAGAAAAATCCAAACTATTGAGATCAGGGGATCTTGCTGGCCATTGTTGAGCTCCTCCACGACCTATATCCAACGATTCGGATAAACTGCATCTAAATGGTCGCGAACGATTACACTGAAATGAGCAGGAGCTCCATTATGCATGTACCACATTTGATTCCTTAGCGCATATGGTACATCAGTAACACAGGTAGTTCTTCTTGGAGGAAATGCAGATAAGATTGCCGTTAAGGCGTTAATTATGTTTTTAAGCACGTCACCGTTCCAGGATAACTATAGATTTATGTGATCAAAAATTATTCGTTAATGCAAAATGAAGCTAATTTAATTTAATTATTTTAATTAAGAACAGTGTGCCTGAGAAGAAAAACGCAAGAGACCATTTTCATGTAGATTTGATCAGGCTAATCAGAAATAATATCCACATGGAAAAGTGTCAGTGGCGTACCACTTTTTTTCTAAAAAATATCAGAGGACATGTTTGCAGGGACGCCACTGGTGGGACAAAAAAATAACTTTTATAACTAAAACATGTGGTTTTATGTCCTATTAGCACATGCCAAAATTGAAAATATTATCTAAAGTACTTTCGGCGATATTACAAAAAAATCGTTAAAAAAGGAAAAAATTCAACACCCTGTAGCAAAAAATTGAAGCCGTTTACGACATATGTTTATATGGATTTTTCTTTGAGGAATCACACCCTAAAATATTAGCACGTCATTAAGGAACACCCTGCATTAAAAGTATAAATCACTCAACGTGAGCCCATTCTATTTTTAAACTCTACCTAAATATTCAAGCATGGCGATTTTAGGCCCAGTTAAGAGCAGGTTGATTTAGAGTCATTCGGACGACGTATCAGGCAAAACTCGAATTGTAGGGGAATATCAAACCAAAGATGCCAGGAATTTTTGGAACAGCAGTTGAATACATTTTATAATACGAGTGATTCTGAAGTGTAGCCGAAACGTTTGAGACAGCTGTAAAGGGGGAGGTATATTTCCCCCACGATTAACCAAACGTATCAAAATTAAATCTCTCATAATTTCAAGAAATTTATTTACTATCTGTTTTTAAATTGAAATGTTCTTTTTAGGTATCGATTAATAAGACATAGTTGGAACTTGTCGGTGCAAGAATCGATATTGGTAGATGTCTCTACCCAAACCAGTTATAATTCCACCACCGAAGAAGAACTTTCGTTGGCACTAAAAACTACTAATCTAAATAATATTCACAACTCCATATCTACAGAAATTACCTTACTAAACGTCGCCTTATTAAGTGAAAGTTGGATTTTGACAAAGGACATTGTTACTCCACAATACATTAATTTAAACGCTCAGGAGGCAGCGCATATTCTATTTAAAGCCAAAAGAAAAGTACATAAAAGTAGTCAGTATTCTAGTATATCTTTAAGTTCTGATAAGGTTTCCATACCTCATTTGTCCACAGCGTTTTTAACATTTGCCAAAAAAAGTCACAAGACGTTATTAAACGCCTTTGACCCTGGCCAGGAATCAAAAAGAACTAAAGATGGTACACTAATATTAGAATGGAAAGCCTTAGTATGCGATGCTGTAAATAGAAGAATTGTAAATGGGCAGACATGTATTCCGATTGAAGTAAATAGAAAGGAACAACTGGACAGACTTCTATCTTTAATTGATTTGCATATTTCTACAGAGGCTACTAGTAAAAGCTTAGAAGGAGAGCAAAATCAAGTTTCTTATAACTTGCTGTATCCTCCTTTCGTGAACCATAGCTTTCAAAAAGTAAGAAGCTGTATAGTACCTGTAACCCTAGTCTTACATAGTATTGCGGACAGCACGATTCGTGTTACAATAAACACAAATGATCAAAGGTAGGTCATATTTTCCGTTAAATACTTATTTCACATAGGATAAACGACAACAAACATATTTTTTAAATCGATACTGGATCCCATGGTTATCCGAAAAGTTTGCAACAAATGGAAATCATTAATATATTGTCGAGTTTTCCGAAAATCCTATTTGTATTAAAATCGGTGCTTAATCTCTTTCATTACAGTCCATGATCTCAATAATTTACTTACTCTATCAATGATAAAATGATAAATTATTACAGATAAGCTTTATTTTTTTATCACTTTAATAAAATCTTAAAATACTTATTTTTTAGACACTTGATATATTTCACAATAATTTAAAACACCGGCAACTTAGAGTACCGTGTTTTTTTTATAAACTGCCTGCCCCTAGTTCATAGACGAATAAGCATTGACATCACCTACGCTCGTTCTCGGTTACCTAAATGAAGCAATCGCGTGGACAGGTAGTATCCTCCATTTTCTTTCGCATGATCGGTTCTTCATCCCTTATTTAATTCCCCCGAGAGTGTGGGATTTAGTTGATTCGTCACTTTTATAAGGTGGCCTTTTTTAAAGTGTCACTTTCATAAGGTGTTTTGGACGGACGCGGACGAAGCAAAGGGCGCTTTGTCTCTTTTACCCTCAATATATTCTTTTTATGTTTTTTTTTTTTACTTTCAGTATCAAATCGACGAATAATAACCACAAAGCAGTCAAATCAAATTTGTCTATGCCCCGAGCAACAAATAATTTTTGTTGGTTAGCCAATGGAAAAATAATGAGAACATTGGATCCATTGACAACAACATCGGTAAAACTCTCTGTGATAGTGACCAGTCCTGGCACATTTGATTTAGGAGCTAATTTAGGGGTCCTTTGTAATAGTTTAGAGACTGATGAAAGTCCTGTTTTACAGAAATGCGAAGTTCATTCATCATTAATAGTAGTTGATAGTGATAGTTAACGCATGTTCATGTGGGGGGTTGTACATAAAATTCTTCCCTATGTAATGTTTTAAATTTTATATTTATATATTTAGCATCAGTTACTAGTGTTAATAATAAATTATTGTTTCTAAAATGTTCTGTTTTTGTGTTATTTTAGTAAAATATAGCACGTTTATAACAGAATGTTGTATATCCTATATTGGAATATTTAGGATCAGGTTGGGTAAGGTCTGTCAAGGTTGGGTAAGGTCTGTCAAGAAGACCGCGTTATTTGTGTGTATCATTGTCGAAAATTTAGTAACTATTGAATTTAGCGAAAAACATTATAGCACTAAAGTGCTGTTTTTTGGCTACACTAAACATGCTTTATATATGTTTCAAAAATATTCTTTTATCCTAACTAACGCAGGGGAAAAATCTAAATTCCCCATCTTGAAACCCCTGTATTTTAAACGCCAGAGATAATTGTAATTTTTCGTAATTCTTGTAATAAAATTCAATAGTAACATAATTTTTATACCGTGTTAGAAGAAAAAGTTATTGATCATGATGTGAAACGCCCCAGGCCGTTTTTCGCGTAAAACTTTCCACAACATTTCTTGAGAGTAAAACAAAATAACTAATATTTTTAGGTTCGTAATATGTACAGAGGAATCCTCATATTAAAAAGAGCTTAAAAGCCACAAAAAGTGTAAAAATTTACTCTCTTATCTGCAAAACGGTGAGAACAGGCCAAATTCTTTAGTTTTAGAAAAACGCATGGCCACGCGACGCGTTACCACTCCTGAAGGCAGGGAACACTAAACATGCTTTATATATATTTCAAAAATATTCTTTTATCCTAACTAACGCAGGGGAAAAATCTAAATTCCCCATCTTGGAACCCCTGTATTTTAAACGCCAGAGATAATTGTTGTAGGACAATTTTTCGTAATTCTTGAAATAAAATTCAATAGTAACATAATTTTTATACCGTGTTAGAAGAAAAAGTTATTGATCATGATGTGAAACGCCCCAGGCCATTTTTCGCGTAAAACTTTCCACAACATTTCTTGAGAGTAAAACAAAATAACTAATATTTTTAGGTTCGTAATATGTACAGAGGAATCCTCATATTAAAAAGAGCTTAAAAGCCACAAAAAGTGTAAAAATTTACTCTCTTATCTGCAAAACGGTGAGAACAGGCCAAATTCTTTAGTTTTAGAAAAACGCATGGCCACGCGACGCGTTACCACTCCTGAAGGCAGGGGATGAGCATATAAAAGCGGTCGAAGCGACGCTCTTAAATTCATAATTAATTAAAGGTCGAACCTTATAAAAATCTAAATATTCTTTGATTTCAATTTTATTATTACAAATGTTACTCTCAATATTTCTAATCAGGAAAGTATTACTGACCGCAGGTCAATAAATCGTAAGTAGAGTCCAGTTAAAATGTCTGCAAGACAAAGGTGACTATTGTTTTAAAATAAAAGAGTTAGAAAGTTATTAGAAAGGGTTACAATTATTTGGTATGCTGTTATTGCTGTTGCCTGTAAAACGTTAATTATAATTGGTGTATGTACATAAATTGGGTGATGGGTTTGCACTTTTATAAGTTATATGTTGAAATGTCCGACAGTAGGAATAACGAGTGTCCACTACTGAAGACCGTTGTCACTCGGCTTTTCACCAAACTACGTAATAACTTCATACCAAAAAAAATATTCTGTAACTAAAATTACTAATAATTGTAATAATGAGAGATTCCGCCGCACTTTTACACTTTGGGAAACAAAGTTATTTTTTTTCTTGTAAAATTAATGTACCACATTCACATCATTTTAGAGTCTGAAATGATTAGAATCACATTTTAAAAAAGACAACTAATAGTTTTTACACATTTTGAAGTGATGGCTGGAAGAATACCGAATTGATGTGGTTTTTGTCATTACCATCCTCATCATCTTAAACAATACAGTGTCCATATTCTCAATATTTTTAATATATATCTAGTGCTAAAAGAGTAGTAGGGGGTAGGTTGCTTCGGAATATTAAGAAAAACTACATATATGTTAAACCAAATGTACGAATTTCGTAGAATAACAAATTAAAATGAGTTATTTAAAAAAATTAATGTTTATTTTCTTCATTGTTTCCGCATATAACATCAAAATTAAGGTTTTGCATTTTTTTAGTTAGGAGTAACATACATGAGACAAAAATTAAAGATTTAAGTAAGGATTTTATCATGAAATTGTATGAATTTGGCAGATTTTAGAAACGGGAAGGTAATTACAAAGGGGGAGGGTAATGATGCACAAAAAACAATATATATAACAGTTTAATGTAAATCTTAGAACACTGGATAAGTAAATGAGTTTACTTGTGAAAAAACTCTTAAATGATAAAAAGTATTAAAGTTCAATAAAATAATAAACAAGTTTTTAAATTCCTAAACGAAAATGAACAAAAATAAATGAAAGTCTCTTTTTCCTGGCGCAACAACAGTGTGCTCGTTGTCTAAGAAAAAAGTTTCTATTTTATTTTTCAGTTCCATCATCACATTGGTTTGAACTCTTTTTTTTCTATTTTACTTGGTGTAGAATTGATGCGTTGTTTTAAAATGTGTCGGGACACTACGGAATTGGCCTGATTTTGAACTTTGTACTTTTTGTAAATTGGAGATTATATGCATGAACCAATTATATTTTTTTCTAATTCCGTTGAGGTATTAATCTTTACCTTAAGTTGTTTTACTAAACATTCAGTGAAGACAAGCCTACGTTTAACTTCTTTGGTAGGTTGACGAAGTATTTCGTGTACCTTGGTATTAGGTGTTGGTGAACTAGTAAGATCGACCTTATTTTGTTTGTCCCTAAGTCTTATAAATCGTTTTTTATACCGCTCTGCTCGTCTTTTACTCTCTTTTAACGCAGTTTTTAAATTCTTTATTTCTTTATGATTTTTTGTGGCTTTCATTATGCTTCTTGATCTACGTTTACGTACTGGGCGAGAAGGAGATTCCCTTGGAAAATTAGGTTGTATTTCGTCAAGTACATCTCTAGGTTGTGGACTTGGGGGTAGTGTGCTTTCACGCATGAAATTGGCAACTCCATCGGCTTGTTTTTTCCTAAGTCGATGTTGCCTGGTATTTTCATTCCACTTTTTCCTTTGAATCTTTTGCTGTTTTAAATACATATGTCGCATATACTTTTTAATTTGCCTTCTCCTTTTCTTTTTCTGTTCATTTCTCTCTGTTTTTGCTTATACTGTTCATGAAGTTCTGGATTTTGTTCTATTTTTTGCATCTGCCTCCTGTTCTTCTCCCTTTCTTTTGCACGTTTTTCTTCATCTATAGGTTATTTTCTTCTGTTTGAGTTTTTCTGTGGCTTTTCATTTCCTTGGTCGTCATGTTCGGTCATATTTTGACTTATCGGCTTTGTTGGTGTGTCTACAACATCTATGTCTACATCTTCCCTTCTCGGTGGATCTTGTTTTAAAGGAATTGTTAAGTTAGCTTGGGTTTTCTTATCTTTCGTTTCTTCTGGTTGTGATGTCATGGGTGGAGGGTGTTTCTTAGTGTCGTCAGCGTGTTTTCTTTGTTTCTTCAAGTGATATGCAATCCTTTGTTTTTCTTTTTTGAGTTCGTACTTTTGCAATCTTTTTTTTTTCTAAAGATTCTTCTCTCATGTTTTTTAACTTTTCTTTTAGGTTTTTTAGCCATTCTTCATCCATTTTAGTATCTGAAAGACAAATGAATCATTACCATCCCTCGTATGACATTACCTTCCCCTTAAACTTATGTATCTAAAGGGAAGGTAATGACAAAAATGCTGTTTTCTTCTGTTTTGCCTAATTAAAGGTTATGTTTTCGGTCTTATTTTTGGATAATAACAAAACTCCTTTTATCATGCTTAATTATTAATAAAATTTATCATGCAATACATTAAAATAAAGCATGTAACATAAGGGATGGTAATTACAACTTTAAATCAAAATAAAAGAATAGTTACCTTTGATAAATCACTAAAAAGCAGCAGAAAGTTTCACGCACGTCTTGACGGTTGATTTCTATGAAGACTGATTTACACCTTCTTTCTTTGTATCATGGATTTACACTGTACAACAAAGATTCGAAAGCGCGCAGAACGGACGTTCGGGAACATTTAATCGAGACAAAAGCAGAAGGGAAGGTAATGTCATCAAAACCCAGGGACAGGTGTTTAAGGGTATATTAAAACGACTGCCTTTCTTTGCTATTTATTTAATTAAACTCAGTATATTCTTTTATGTATTGTCTATACAGTACAATTTTTGTTAGTTTAAAAAATAGCAATGCAATTATGTTTTACAAGAATTAATAAATGCAACTCGACCTGGGGACAGGGTAAGGTAATGACATTTACAGTCTTCTTCCCCATTTAAACAATATATTCTAACAATTTTGGCTAAATATCTTCTGCAATCTGTGAAGCAGCCTAGATTTTCTTTTATTTAAAAGAAGAATTATTTGAATACCTTGTAAAATGCAGAATTTAGAAGCATGGGACTTAAAGTGTAAAAGTGAGGGGGAATCTCTCTAATACGTACACGAAAATAGGCGATATGTAACAAAATAAATTGTAGATTAACGGGGAACCAATTAAAACCAGAGCGGAGTCGAGGACCAAAGATAATCATAAAAAAGGGGGGATTTTTGGGAGGTATAAAGTGTGACCATTACAGTCGCAGACGTAATTGGTAACAAAGGGTAAAACAGCAGTACTTATTGTTGTCGCAGACATAATAGGTAATATTTGGGAGATACGTCACCATTCTGTCGCAAACAGATGTTGGCGCTATTGTAATGAATAAACGTTGTTATTCATTTCAATGGTTGGCGCAAACGGGATAATTATGGGAAACACTAAGTCTTACACTAAGCTTTATGAAATGTAATAAAAATAGGGTATATCTGATTAATTTGTTCATAAATTGTATAGGGTTGGTTGGTTAAAGGCGGCGGTCGGGTTCGACGTGTGGCCCAAGCTTCTTACACTGCAGCCTTCTGGCTTATTGTGCGCCCCAGTCTTGTTAGAAAATGTTTGTTCCTGCTACGAGGTCCAGTAGTTTTCTTCCAAGTTTGTCATGCGGGAGGTTATCGCCACATCGAATATTTCCGAAGATTTTGAATCTTTTACGGTTTAGCGCTTCGCAGCTGTATATGATATGGAAGGCGGTTTCGTCCTCTTCACCGCAAAGTCTACATTCAATGGGTCCATTATAGACTCCCATTCGTTGAAGGTGCTTTCTTAAGTGACAATGGCCTGTTAGTAGGCCGGTCACTTGTTTTAACTGGGTGCGCGTCAAGAGTAGCATTCCAGCTGATAGCTTCTTCGAGGGCCTATCGATATACCGTTCCATCGAGATAGATGTTGTTTTTGCGCCCATCTGTCTAATGTTGTTTTGGTTCCCTTTTTGGATATTCCAAGGGCGGGTTCTGGGCCCCTGAAATTTTGAGCAGATCCGGTTCTTGCCAGTTCATCTGCTTTTTCGTTGCCTTTTTATCCCTGAGTGACCAGGAACCCATAGGAGTTCAACCTTGTTGTTTCTGGCTGCCAGGTCTTTTAGGTCGTTAAGGCACTCCATTGTGATTTTTCATGTAAATCGGAAGGAGTTCAGAGCAGCTTGGCTGTCCGATAGGATATGTATATCTTTTGGTCGTGGTAGCCCTTTTCAAGATTCTTTTGTACGCATGCTTGTATCGCATGAACTTCTGCTTGGTATACTGTGGCATAGTTCCCTAGGGGGATGCTGATTTCCATTCTGGGCCTTTCCCCAAATATACCTGCGCCTACTCCGTTGGCCGTTTTCGATACATCAGTGTACCAAACTAGGCCATTGTCTAGCGACGGAGATTTTCCTTTGGACCAGATATCAGGGTCGCACCTGACATTAAATGGTTTTGTAAAGTTATAGTATAGTATAGGGTCAAAATGCTTTTATAATAGATCGATCGTTTTTACTATCTTAGATTTTCATTTACTGGCAGCGAAATACCACATCATAGGGAAACAGTCAGAATAAGATTTAGGCTAGAAAAATCTTAATCCTTAACATACCTTTACGGTTGACCTAACTTTAAAAGAACCTGAAATAAACACAACGTAAATAGGGTCGTATCACAATATTTGACGATTACAGCTAGAGTG
Organism: Polydrusus pterygomalis; assembly: GCA_963969555.1. NCBI lineage: Eukaryota > Metazoa > Arthropoda > Insecta > Coleoptera > Curculionidae > Polydrusus > Polydrusus pterygomalis. The sequence goes on along the minus strand of OZ018384.1, from coordinate 29,945,082 downwards.
ACGGATTTCTTCAGGTCATTAACACACCTGCTAGGGTCGGTTAGTTTCAATACTCTTAAAAGAATTTTCAATTTCATTCCAACAGCCCCAGATCTTTAAGGGGTATCTTATATTAGGATCAAAAGGATGTAAAAAAGGGAACTATTTTAAATTATTCAGTTGTTTTATTTGTTCAATATGAAATGACTATATTTGATAATATAAGGTGTTTCGTGTAACAAAAAAATCATAATCAAAAGCAAAATACAAACAAAACTTGAAACTTTCTAAATACAAACCCTAATACAAATTAAAGTAATTATATCACAAATTATTTAACTCTATAATGGCTTCTTAAGTTATTTAAGAAATATTATTTTCACAAACCAATATACATACATCTACAATATTTTGGCATAAGAATTATTACAACTTGAAATGTTTCTATCCAAAATAGAAATAATAATAATAATAATCAAACAAACTTAAAAGTTATTCTAGAAAAACAAAATTAAACAGCATTAATAAATTACCTTACAATGTTTTTTTTTTTAAATTCGGGGTAGGAAAACAATACAATAATTCGTCCTTTAAATTTTAGAATTTATTAAAGAACGACCCTTTCGTTTCAGTTACCTTCTAATACATCATTTAAAAAGGTTTTTATTAACACAGCCTCTTAATAAATATTAAAATCCTGAATTTATCATAACAAACAATAAAATTTTAAAAAACTGCTCAATCTCAACAATCCCTTTTTGTTGCCAATCATTTTAAATGTCATTCAAAAATTCAATTTTTATAACTTACATTCCGTTTCATAGATGCAGATTGGCTTTCAGTACATGCAATTAGAAGAATAAATACTAAATAATTTTTTTGTTATGATAAATTTCAGGTTATTACCAATTACCCTTTAAAGTAGAGACCCAATTGTTTACATTTTTACCCGATTCCTCGTCATCCCCTTTTCTCTCATTTCATTGCGTCATAGCCAGAAAATACCTAGTAAATACCCCCAAAAATATGCTTATTTGGAAACTGCTTTAATAAGAAAGTAATGCGTCATTTCCTGCATACCTTTAATAAAATTTAAAAAACGTCAATAAGAGAATTTCTAAAATTATCCGGCACTATGGCAACATGCATTTTATTTAACGAGTATCGCTTACGATTCTAAAGAAATTAAATTGACGACAGGTAGTTATGGCAACGCAATTTTGTGAAAAAGCTTGTTCAGTCATAAACAATCATGGTGGTATGCAAAAAAGTGGACCAAATGAATAAGAACTTACATTTTTATCAGTAAGTATGGTTGTTTTAATATTTATGTTTGACGCCAAACGTCAAGCGTTTAACAGTGTTGCCATGCAGGGAAAACCCGACGAGTTCTCTCTTCCACCCGTTACTGATTTTCAATAACATTTCGAACAATAACGGATTGGCTTTTCAAACGTTTTATGAATGAAACGTTGGGTCTAGAGTTTATAAGGTCTTTGGTTATTACCAAGCAATTAAAAAAATTTATAATTTTAACTCACATTCAAGTTCCTAGTTTGGATCGTTTAATATTCAACAAGGTATCTGCTGCATAAAATCATTAAATAAATTAAAATCAGGGTTAATCAAAAATCCCAATGCATTAAGCATTTATTAAAATAATCCAATAATTTATGATTACATCCTATTTCAAATCGCTGGCAAAAGAGACACTTAAATGTACAGAAACTTCTGACTTGTGATGTTTTTATAAATAAATAAATAATAATATATTTTAAGGGAAAACTACAATTATTCAAGTTACAACTGGTAAGATTATACCCTCTAAAATAGGTCTTGAAGTATTTTCTTTCTATCTAATACCTTAAATAAAATATGACTGGATTAGTTTTAACACATACTGAAAACTAGAAATATATACGTACACAAAACAAAAAAAAACTTTTAAACAAAATGCAAAGTATTTTCCACGTACATTTTAGGACGAAAAACACGATACAATGAGTCTTAAGTGTAGAATATGTATTTGTTGCACACTGGCTAATTCACCGTACAAAAAATCTGGCGTTATTGTCACTGGGTAATTGTACAACCAGTCATGGGTAGTATAAGTAAGCCCATGCATTATACAGGATCGTCGAAACGTTTGCAACAAAAGGAAAACTCCGAAGTAGAGTAGGATTACCTTTTATTGCGTCAAAACCATCCCCAGAGGCTAAGATCCAACGGAAGAAAGGAAAAAGGTCTTTCAACTTGAACATTGAAAATTAAACAACTGAAAAATGTTTGATTTCTGGTAAAAATTCATTCACATAATAAGACAAAACTTCTTCAAAAAATAAAAGTGTAAACTTGTTGCAAACTTTCGCACCAACATTGCACCGGTAATGTAAAAAATGTGGGGACAAATTGAAGACTTGAAATAAAAACCGGGCTAAGTGCCAAAATTGTAGTTTTGAGATAATCGATGTTTTCTATTTAATTCGGCGTTTGGACTTGCACAGCGCGCCATCTTTCGAATAGAAAAAATATTTACGATACTCCAACACATAGCACGTTTTATAGGTTGTTGGCAATGGCATTTAACACTGTTTTCAAGTTCTAACACAATTTTTGGCACTTAGCCCGGTTTTTATTTCAAGTCTTCAATTGCAGTCCCCTTAACTAAAAAAAAAGCTTTTTCTACTAAAGCAATAAGTTAAAAACAAAGTTGGTAAAATTCTTATTTTTTTCTAGATCGGAATACTTACTTAAGAACTAAATTTGGATTTTCGCTACTTATTAAGGAGGCCGTTCAAAGAACTATTGTATTGTTTAAATGATGCTATTTTCTTTTATAAATAAAAATGTTTATGAAGAAGTAGACGGCCCTGGAGATCCATGCCTTTTTCTGGTTTTACTTTTTAATTCGTCTAAATAACTTTGCTGGGATTCTGCTAAGACCTGCGCCATGACTTCTTGATCAAAATCTTCAAAACCTCCTGAAAACGTTCAAAAGTAAGCAAAATAGTTTCTTAGAATTGATTTGGCTTTTACTTGGTGGAAATCCATTATTAATTATGTTAAATAAATGATAAAAAAATAAAAAATAAATTATAATTTTACACTTTCCACAGACTCGACATGTTTCGCAACACACGATCTTGGAGTGATTTTCGATGTGGGACTATCTTTCGGTTGGCATATCGACAATGTTGTTTTAAAGGGTTTTAGGATGTTGGGGTTTCTAAAGAGAAACAGAAAGCATATTAACGATACAAAGGCTCTTTCATGTCTCTATAATTGTTTGGTCCGCAGCATCTTGGGAGTACCGTTCTGTTATTTGGACACCCCGTTATGCGTGTCACACAAATAAACTAGAGCGTGTCCAAAATAAGTTTATGAAATATCTTCTCTACAAGTTTCACTTCCCTTACTTCAACATCACATATGAAACCAGGCTTCTGCTGTGTGGGTATAAAAGTCTTGAATGCCGACGTAGAGAAGCACTTTTACTATTCCTGTACAAGCTCATTAATGGGATGATGGACTGTGACTCTTTACTACTCCTAATTCGCATATTAGTTTCAAATAGAGCGACCCGGCAAACTCAATTATTTTTTGAGCAAACACATAGAACCAATTATGGTCGGGGTGCCTTTATGGATCGTTTGGTGTCCAATTACAACAAGTACTATTCCGCATGTGACATTTTTAATGCTAAGAGCAGCTCGTCCCTAAAGAGACTTCTATGTTTTATATATTGAACTGTCTTTATGTTTTTGTAACTATGACTATTGTATTTTTATTTTAATTTTTTTTGTATGCTTTTGGCAATTGTTATGTATAGGTGTATTTAGTTTTAGGCATACCATTTAGAATTTATATTCTGTAGTGTATCGTGAATTAAATAAATAAATAAACACAGTTGCTTTTTCAAAGGAGAAGAAAAATGGTATTTTAAAAGTTATAACTGAGGTGTAACAATAAAATTGCAGGTAATTTTCAGGTTGTTTAAATTGTTGGAAAAACCAATAATAATGTTTACAGACTAATTAAAGAGATTCAAAAGAGGTGATCCGTTTAAATCCAATTGGCCATTAAGAAGAGTATTGTTATTTTTAAGCCTATTTATTTCTAAGGATTCAAAAATTTAATTTTGTCCTTTTGTTTTCAATATGCAAGATTACGTGGTTATGATTAAATGTATGATTTGCTCCTAACAGATGGTTAGAATAATTAGAATCTGTTTTATTTTTTTATAAAACTAGCCTGATGTTCATTCATTCGTTTTTCGAAGTTTCGACCTGTTTGTCCAATATAAACTTTAGAGCAATCATTACATTTTAATTTGTAAACACCAGATTTATTTCCTTTGTTCCATTTACTTTTATTATTTTTAATTTGTTTGTCAATTTGCTTAATAATATTTAATTCAGTTTGAAAATTAGTTTTGTTTAAAGGTAATGTTACTAGTTGATGTATCATACTAAAGAAAGAAGCTAATTTATGTTGTACTGGATGGCAAGATGTGTTATGTATAGTAGTATCAGTGTGAGTAGGTTTATGGTATATTGAAAAATCATGGATCACCTCTTTTGAATCTCTTTAATTAGTCTGTAAACATTATTATTGGTTTTTCCAACAATTTAAACAACCTGAAAATTACCTGCAATTTTGTTAGTACACCTCAGTTATAACTTTTAAAATACCACTTTTAAGTACGAAGAAGCAACTGTGTTGCGAAACATGTCGAGTCAAAATAAAAATCTGTGGAAAGTGTAAAATTATAATTTATTTTTTATTTTTTTACCATTTATTAACACAAAATTGTTTCTTGTTGGAACTAGAAGACCAACAGACCTGTTCATCACCAGTTTTCATCAAATTCGGTAATAAACAGTACATAATAAATAAGGAAAACGTGTTTGGTACTGACCGTATTCACATTAAAGGAGTGCCCGCTTACAAGCGTCAGATTTTTTTTTATTTATTAAAAGTTAACCATTGCACAGGAAGAAAAAATAATAAATACTTGTTATGTTTCACAAATTTAATCAGTTTCCTGACACGTGTTTCGGCCCTTGCGGGTCATTGTCAAAGGGGTACACGAAGATACTAAATTCTACGTGACATTACAAAGGTATTTATATCATATTATGGTCAACTGTGGGTTTTCATAACTTTTAAAGGTACAGATACATATTTAGTCCTAAATAAGTGGGCTATTAAGAATAGAAAGAACCTGAAGGTATTTCGGTTTGATTATTAACAATATTACATTTTTTTTATGGCTTTTTTGATAGCTATTGTTTCTAGTAGATTTAGTTTTCTGCTTTTATTGTGAATGCATATGGGTTTTATGTTGTTAGAGATTGAGTGATAGTCTTTTATGCAGTGATCAGCTAACCCTGTTTTATTTTGTTTTTTAAAATAGATGTTTTGTGTTCTTTAAGCCTGGTGTCAAAATTTCTACCTGTTTGTCCAATGCAGATAGCATCGGAGTTGTCGCATTCTATTTGGTAGACCCCACTTTGTAAAAGTTTGTTTTTAGTTCCTATTTTAGCATTGGATATGTGTTTGTGTATGTTGTTTGTATTGACTTGTATAGGAATGATATTAAGGTTTTTAAGTTTTTTTGGAGATTTTTTGGCTTGTGTTGCCTGTATATCTCATTGAGCAGTATTTGTCCTTAATTGGAGTGGGATATTCATTGTAGAGAAATTTTTGTGTGTTTTGTCTTTGTTTTTTCTTTATTATTTGGTGTATGATTTTTGTTGGGTAACCATTGTTTGTGGCTATTGTTTTTATGATATCTAATTTTTTTTTGTATTGGATGTCTGAGAGAGGAATGTTAACTAGTCGATGTACCATACTATTGAATGCAGCTATTTTTGTTTGTTGGGGGTGCTTTGAATCTGCGGGTATGACTATATCTGTGGTAGTTGGTTTTCTATAAATTTGGTAGATTAATTGATGTTGATGGTTTTTCATTATTGTGAGGTCTAGGAAATTAATTGAGTTGTCAGTTTCTTTTTCTATGGTAAATTGTATTCTATGGTTTAGACTATTAAGAAGATTGACAAATTGTTGTGGCACACTTATTTAGGACTAAATATGTATCTTTAAAAGTTATGAAAACCCACAGTTGACCAGTTAATCTTCTAATCCTAATTTTAATTTTATGACATGTTTATAATTACCATAATATGATATAAATACCTTTGTAATGTCAGGTAGAATTTAGTATCTTCTTGTACTCCTTTGACAATGGCCCGCAAGGGCCGAAACACGTGTCAGGAAATTGATTAAATTTGTGAAACATAACAAGTAGTTATTATTTTTTCTTCCTGTGCAATGGAACAACAGTTTCACCAAGCATGTAGCCCAACACAAATTAATTATATAAAAGTTAACCTTTCTGCAATTCCTTAGACTACGTTAAATCCTTTTTAAAGCCTGAAATAACTGCTGTACCTAATTAAATTTTACGTGTAGGGATGAAGGTACTTACCAAGATTATTTTCGATCAAGGAAGAAGGTCCGGCCTCTTCTTTTTGAAACCCTTCGGCGCTAGAACTGGCATCTGTTTGTTCGGAAACTCGTCTGGGTGAATTGTAAACTCTTTTTGCAAAGGCTTCCTCTTCTTTAGTAGGAACATACGTTAGCGGAACATTTTCATTATTGCTATCCGATCCGGAATTTCCGGCTAAATTCGAGCCATATGTGGTTCTTGGGCTTGCTAAAATTGTAAAGAAATAATAATAAAAACCCTAACTGGAATAACTAACCACCCTTACTTAATATAAAAGTATTGATTTGTATCGACATCAAAAAGCTAAGGAAATGACACTAGTCAATTATGGACTATTATTAAGAGTGTATTCCCACTCTCTCAAAATGTGCTCACTATACACCAGGGCTGTATTATCAGCAAATGTATAGTAGCAAAATTAAAGTGTCCAAGCGTGATCCGTTTCTCTATCATAATCCTGTAAATGTATATAATGTATATAGTGATGTAAAATTCCCGGTAATAATCTTTTGGAGAATATTCTCCAGAATATTCTCGAGTTAGAGAATTTTCTGAGAATGGTAAGAAAACCGCTAGAAATGGCAATAAAAAGAAATTAAAAATTACCTATTCTGCTTATTTTCGGCAAATGTCAAACGGCGTTAATCAAACAAAACGTAAAGAAATAAAATTTTTCGAGATATTTTTATTTAAAAAACATAACATACTTTCCCAACAATAACTAAAAACTAAACAAAAAAAAACAGTCAAATAAAGAAAGATCACAATTAACTATTAAAAACATAGGACGCATATGCTTCTAGGGGATTTCTCTGAATCACTGTTGCCAGACGTAAAACACTGTTGCCAGAGTTATAGAAAAGGTTAGAGAAACTTAAAATTTTAAAAATCATTGCAAAATTTTTCAGTGTAAATCGAGGCGGTGTAAATTATGTAGAAAAACTTCTCTAGAGAATATTCTCGGGAGAATTTTCTTACAGAGAATATTCTCGAGAATATACCCGTTCTCGAGAATATTCTCCTCTCACATCACTAAATGTATATTAATCAACATGGTCTTTGCTGACTCCATTAACCTCGAAAATCACAACCAGCCGACATTTATGAAAAATATATTACGTATTTCGTTTTATCTTACCCCCCCCCCCAACACTTCAATTTTTCAGATATACTCATTTTGAAACCATAAAAAAAGCTTATACAGTGTCACCAGTAAAGTCCGCATCATATGGGATTTTTTTTTATTAATAGCTTTATCCAAAATTTGACTTTGGCATCAAGTTCTGCTTCGATCGAGATGAAAATTAAGCAAAAAAATAGTAGTCACGTGATTCGCATTATCTGTCAAATTAAAATTTTTCCCAAAAAATAATTCAAAAGTGGGGTTATTTCTGAAAGTATCGAAAGATGTTATTAGAAAGGGTTTTTTTAACTGCAGTTTCTAGCCCACATGCAAAATTTCAGCTGCATAAGATAATTTTGATTTTTTAAACCTATATTATGTAAATTGCGCCACTTTTGCAAAATAAGACTCAATGCAACCTACCTACATAAAACTTCTTAGTTTTGACAATGCTTTATTTCAGATACATTTTCTTTAAAGTAGCGCCATAGTAAATAATGTGTGTTTTTCTACAAAATCAAAATTGGGCTATTAAAATTTGGTCGCATGGCATGTGATGCAAAGTTTATTTGTTTTTGACCCTGTATAAGGTAACTTCATAAAATAAGTATTTTTGAAAACGTGGTTTGTGTCTGAAAGTAAAAAAATAAAAAATAAAGTAAAAGGGTTTTAAATTAAATCGTTGAAAATAGATAAACTATACGTTGTTAAACTAAAATTTATTTTTCACTTAAACAACACTTTACTGAAGACACTGTGTTCTTTTTTGTCTTAATATTAAGGTGTATTACTTTCAGACACAAACTACGTTTCCAAAAATACTTATTTTATGAAGTTACCTTATACAGGGTCAAATACAAATAAACTTTGCATCACATGCGACCAAATTTTAATAGCCCAATTTTGATTTTGTAGAAAAACACACATTTAATATGGCGCTATTTTAAAGAAAATGTATCTGAAATAAACATTGTCAAAACTAAGAAGTTTTATGTAGGTTGCGTTGAGTCTTATTTTGCAAAAGTGGTGCAATTTACAAAATATGGGTAAAAAATCAAAATTATCCTATGCAGCTGAAATTTTGCATGTGGGCTAGAAATGCATTTAAAAATACTTTTTCTAATAACTTTTTTTTCGATATTTTCAGAAATAACCTCATTTTTGAATTATTTTGTGGAAACAACTTATATTTGACAGATAATGCGAATCACGTGACTACTATTTTTTGCTTAATTTTCATCTCGATCGAAGCAGAACTTGATGCCAAAGTCAAATTTTGAATAAGGCTATTAATAAACAAAATCCCATATGATGCGGACTTTACTGGTGACACTGTATGTATATATCGAACTAAAATATGTTTGGAGTGAGTTACCTGCTCTACAACGAGACTTTTGAAACTTTTGGCTGTAAGTTTTTTAAAATTTACAGGGTGTTCCGCTAAGGTAGGACAGCGGCTGTATCTCGGAAAGTATTGGTCATACAATTTTGGGAAAGAAATTTTTATAGGTAAACCGGCAGAAAAAAAAAACACTGGAAATTATTATTAAAGTTGTACGATTGCCGCTAGAGGGCGCAACTGACCGGACAAAATTCAAGTTATTTTAAAAATAGTCCCTTTAAGGTTCTGTTTTGATATCGGAAATAGAAAGCTGCGGTACCTAGCTAGTGTCCCAATGATTTTTCTTGTATCTCCAATAATAAGGGTGGGGAATGCTGGTAAATAAGTTATTACTAAAAGTACTGTATCTGCCACGTATTTTATGTAATTTTATTAAATTTGGGCTTGTTTGAAAAATAATTTCATAAAATAAAAATGTAATTTTGTTTATCGTCGCTAAATTGTATTTTGTACACTTTGTTTACAGTGGGCGCTATCTATAAAAGTTTCAGTTTTCCCTAATTTTCTTTAAAAAAATTAATGGTACGGTATACTTTTTGTATAATATTTTTGAAAAGCATTTTACCTACATTTTGGCGAAAACCTCGTTTTGATATATTTATTCGTTTTCGTTTCATTTATTTTTTACAGAAAATTAAAAAAAATTGATTTTATACATAGCGCCCTCTGTAAAACAAAATATGAAATAGCGACCATCGACAAAATTACTTCTTTATTAAGCATGAAATTCTCTTTCAAACAAGCCCAACTTTTTTAAAATTGCATAATAGATGTGAAAGATACAGTACTTTTAGTAATAACCTATTGATCAGCTTCCCCTACCCTTATTATTGGAAATACAAAAAAAAAATTCTTAGAACCAAACTGCCGCAAAAAATGCATTTACCTAAGCATTTCATTCCCTATATCAAAATAGTAACTTGAATTCTGTATTTTGTCCCGTCAGTGTCGCCCTCTAGCAGCAATTGTACAATTAAAAATTGTAGGCGCCGTTAAGTGATTAATTTTTTTTTCCTTATAAAGCGCGCAACCTACGAAACTCAATATTAGAGAGAATATAACTTAAGGTAAACCCGAAAGTGCAATAAATCAAGAGGTAAGAATGTAACTCCCTCCTCCTACTATTTCTTCTAAATACGTTAAAAATTATGGCCTTACCTAACGGGGACATGCTTGCCTTAGGCGACTGACACCCTTTGGGAGAAACTGAGCCACGTCGCGAGCTCCTGGGACTAGAAATCATTGCAGAAGTTACCGTAGAGCTACTTCCACTTGCTAACGGATGGCCTTGATCTTTCAAGCGTTTCTCAGTATCTCGGAAATACTGAATGTAAGACTCCCGAGCAACTTGCTCCTCTATAGCTTCATTAGTTGCTTCCCAATCAGTTGCTTTAATCTTATCTTCAAGCATAGTCTTAAATAAAATTAACAAACTTAATTTTATTAAATCCAATGATATATATCATAATAATGCTATTAAACTTAAGTGGTGTTATTATACAGGTATGGGAATGCGCTGTATAAAATACAACCACAGACATATGTGCCAATTAGAAAACTTATTTAGAATAACGTTTGTAATTTAAATCCGAGATTTAAAATAAATCTTCGATCGAGGTAAAAGAATTTTATTTTGGATAGCAGCATTAGCGGTCGAAATACATACATTATCAATGACAGAGGGGTATCAAAAAGTTTCAAAAACTGATTTTTGGTGTTACCACAAAAATGTATTTTTAATTTCCCATATGAAATGACCCCGAAAATAACACAAAAATTTTTTAAAATAACAACAAATAATAACTTCATAATTTGCTATTCAAACACTCCATATTCAACACATTTTTCCAGCTGTAAACGAATGTGGTGAAAACTTATCCGAATATCTTTAATGGAAATTGTTTGAACAGCTTTAACAATTCGCTGTTTTAGAAGCTGTAGGTACGTCGTTCTCAATTGGACGGGAGTACACTAATTGTTTGAGGCGCTCCCAAAGATAGGCATCTGAAATAGTTAAATCGGGACTTCTTGGGGGCCACAGAACCGGACCATTCCGACCAATCCAAATGTATTATTAAGCCATTCCCTCCCTTCAATTGCAAAATGCACAGGGCATCCATCTTGTTGAAAGTACATTTCGTTCCTAAATTGGAGAGGCAATTCTTCTAAGTTGTCAGAAAGGAATGTTTCCAACATTTTAAGGTAACTCCTACGGTTACACGTGTTTTCGAAAAAGTATGGGCCAATAATTCCATAATAAGAAATCGCACACCAGACATTTACTTTTTTGTAATATTGTCTTCTTGCAAGAATTCTAAAACGGGGATTATTTTCGTTCCAGTATCTAATATGCGCAGAAGACACTTTCCCGTTTGTTGAAAATTACGATTCATCAGAGAACATGATGAATTTATGAAAATTCCTGTTTTCACTTACAATTTTGTTTCCGACCCAAAGACAAAAATCTAAACGTCTGGCTTCGTCTCCTTTTTCCAACGTTTGATTAAAAGTTGGCTTAAATGGGAATATTTTGTTTGCCTTTAAAATATACTGAATATGAGTTTTTTTTTACTACATCAAGTTCTTGAGCTCGATTTCTTAATTAAAGGGTAGGGTAACAGACTGCGATACGATTAGGGAAGCTGTCATTCTGATCAGTTTTTTTTTTAATTGAAAACTGAACCAGTTTGCTGAAATTTTCTTAATAATTTATGAAGTCCCATTTTTGAGACGTAAACGTTAGAATATCTTTGATTAAATTTCTCTATTACAAAGTTGTAAGAACTTTCGCCCGCACCGTAACCGTAAAAAATTCCGTGTTTTTACAAAAGATGGTAGGAATGCATTTAAAATAAGATACACACCACTCATTATGAAAATAGAGTCTAATATAATTTTATATTAATATTTTTATTGAGCAGCAAAATTTCCATTTACCTGTAAAAATTAAAAAAACTGAAAAAATCGAAGATTTATTTTAAATCTCGGATTTAAATTACTAACGTTATTCTAAATAAGTTTTCTAATTGGCATTTTGGTCAAAAATGAAAAATAAAGGTAGTTTACTCTTGGAAAAAAATCATGTTTTTGAAGTTTTTGCGAACCCTGTATAAGAAAATCAAAATGTTCTCTTCGTGAATTGCATTTTTTTTACAAGCCAAACTTTTTGTCAAGAATTACTTTTTCCCGAAAAATTAAATTTTTCATCCATTTGTTCTATTGTAAACCCTATCCGCGGACAGTCTGTATTCAGAAACAACAGGAGTTGAAGCTCTATAACCGTGCGTCGGACTACAATAAATCACTTGGCATTTTTTCACTCTGCAATAATTATTCTTACCTGTTCAATAAGCAGCTGTTCACTGGTCCTTATAGCATCATGAAGTCTTCGTCTGTCAATATCAACTGGGTGATAATTGGGTAGACCTAATCCAACCCCTACAGAGGGTTTATTTGGATTGCTAATTGAGTTGTAGTGGCACATTCTATGATAAGAAAGCCTTATTGGTTCATAACTGTTGAGAATTCTTGTTGAACAATTAAAAATATTAATGGGTTCTAAAATAGTATTTAATTTATATTATAAAAATATTTATTTCTCAGATTAGCGTTCTTTTACAATTATTAATAACTCTAATATAATTAAAAGTTCATAAAGATCAAATAATGTCAGCATAAACGATATAAAATAACTTTAGTAAAATAACACCAATAGAAAGCGATTTCGGCTTGCTTCGATACTCTTTGGTGGTCACCATAAACAGAAATACAATTTTTTTTTATTTCAGAGCTGCACTAAACTTTGGCCTTCCCTAAATACAATCGGATCAGTTCACAACTTCACCATGACCAGTTGGCGTTTTTCTACCGTGCGAGCAAAAATTATTTGCATCAAAGAGGGCCTTGCATCTAAGGATGTAACGCTTAGCCGTAGAGCTTAATACCTGTTGGGTGTCAGTAACTACCTGAATTAACAATCAATCAGTTATTCCGTCATCTTTGACAGTCGTTACAAGTAATTTGATTCATCGCTAATTTTTCCAATTTCTTGAACAATTCACACAATCGGCTTTACGGAACAGCACGGTTAGAGTAAATGGTGAGTGGCAATACGATCCGGGTTTGTGCATGGACGATTTTCACAAACATTTTCCTAACGTTGCTTTTATTGCTGGGGATTCTTATCATTGCCTGAAAAGAACCGTGGCTGTGTTTAGGGAAACAGGTTTTATACAACATAAAAAAGGAGCAGGAAGACCATCTGTAAGAACAGAAGAACTTGTTGCAAACGTTCGTGAAATAACGCAAAATAAGCCAACAAATTGTATAAGACGCCTGTCCCAAGAAGTGGGAAGATATTATGGAACATGCAGGCTTAAGAAGCAGCTAAATTTATTTCCTTATAAAGTGCAAGTATTTCAACAAATACAAGCCGCAGATTTTGAAAGACGCAGGAACTACTCTCAATGGTTTATCCAAAATTTATTGGAAAGAAATGATTTATTAGACCCGACACTTTTTTTGGATGAAGCCTGGTTCCACCTCTCCAGTTATGTGAATTCTCAGAATACATGTAATTATTTTTCTTTTTCTTTCTGTATATTCTTACTTTGTTAAAAAAATAAATTTGTATTTGTCTACTTATTTTATTACTCATTAGTTTGGCATATCATGACATAATATGAATTTGACAATATTTTAACATAGATTTGGTTAGATATATCGTCCCCATATCATTGTGATCTAAACCAAGAACTACGTTTTTTAATCCAAGCCCTCTTTGATGCAAATCATTTTTGCTCGCACGGTATAACTGTATTCATGCGTAGTAAGTCCGACTAATGAGTTTTTTTGTTGTCTTTAATTTTACGCCTAAACTGGCAGATTTTTCATCGCCATAGGAATTTTATTATTGTAAAAATTGATTGCTAGATGTTCCGGGTTATCCTGACATCTCCCTAGCCGCTGTTTAGGACTAGAGACGTGCATTCTGACTTATAGAAGGCTCTCTAGAATTAATAAGCATTGTGGAGTAAACACTTCGTTGTTTACAAAGTCCCATCTACAGTCATCCCAGTACGATAACTTTCTAAGTACAAACAGGTGAAAGTCTGATGAAACGAAATCTGTTAAATATGGTGGAGAAGAAAGGACTTCAATAATAATTAAATTGTAAATATTGCAACCTGTCCCTAAATGTTTTTGTTTCTGATGCGTCAAATACATTCAATGAAAGTGACTACCAGAGCAAGCCGAGATTGCTTAGATTTATTCTTACCAATTTGGTAACAGTAAACTTCTATATTTCGATTATAAAGTTCACTCATAGCTTGGATTTCCAAGTGATTGCCATGTACATACCAAGTACGTTTCCTAGCTATATATTTATCAAAATCTTCAGTAACGTAGGGTTCAAAATAATCGCGGTTTTGCACCTGAAAATATGTGAAAATTAAAAAAAAAATTGTATAGTTACTATTAAAGTGGTCCCATATTTTTGTATTTTTACTGGAACATATTTTTACTCAACAAATCTTGAAAAGCATTTATACTTAAAAGTATGCACACTGAGGCAACAAGATTCACACAGGCGAAAACGCAGTTCTCTATAAGCACATTTGACGTTTTATACAGGGTTAGTTGAAATAACCGGAAGGGCTAATTTTCTTCAAAACTACAAAGGCTAAATCAATGAATTTTGGTACAGGTGGATAACTTAAAAGAATTAATTGAAAATTGACAATTGCGACGTTGCCAGATTTTTAGTTTTTTCTGTAACTCAAGGAATGTTTTTTTCCAAATGTAACACTAGGTACTCTTTTTTTTTTATTGAATTCGATTAACATTACCAATCTATTTCCACGAAATTTCGATTACTGGGCGTACCAATATAACGATATTGTAAGGCTGTCAAGTTTTTGCAGTTTCAGGTTATCGATTTTTCTGAACCCATTTTTTTTTAATGTTTTTTTACAAAGCAAAAAATAATAATCGTTAATTCAAAACTAAAAATATTAAATATATTTTTTTAAATATGGAAAAGAGAATGATAAAAACAATAAAACTTAGAGTTACAGGAACACTAACAAAAATTAGTAATAATAATACATTTAATAATAACAAGTTACTTAATGAAATGCTCGAAGTGAGCACCATTATTAGCCAAACAGTATCCAAGACGATCGTAAAACTCGTGGAGAATGTTTTCTAAAGTTACTGGGGTTATTTGGGAAGTTTCGTAAACTACCTTCCTCTTGAACTCTTCCAAATCATTAGGCGGTTCTCATATACGCGACATTTTAAGTGGCCCTATCAAGTGGAGTCATATCTGGGCATCGTGGAGGCCATTCGAGTGGTCCCCGCCTTCCAATCCATCGCTCTGGAAATTGATTATTGAGGAACAATGTCACATCTCTCGAAAAATGGGCAGGTGCCCGTCATGCTGATACCATATCTGTCAAAATTTTTTTGGGAATTATGTATCTTCGCAATAGGTCTAGATATTTTGGTCCTGTCAAAGTACCGTCAATGAAAAATGGCCCAATGATAGGGTGTGTATGTATGTTTAGTGAGTTTAAATACAAATATGAACTAACTTCTTAATTCGAGTATAGGTCAAAAGTTAATACATACCTACCTAATACAATTTTGAGTGAAGAAAAATTCATGTAGTAGTACATTAATTTGATTATGAAACCTATAATATGTAAGTAATTTTTATTAGCTATGTTATTAATTGTTATTAGTTGTTTGTTGCTATTATTGTTATCGATACTATTAGGTACATTATGTCTACCAACTTTCCTTTTCACATTATTTGAAACATTTTAAATGGAAATAGATTGGATTTTTTAGAGTTAGCGTTGTAACTAATGAACTTTTTTTCCCATAGAACTATTTGAGATAAAAATTTGATACTATCAGGAAAAGGTAATGTTGATAGGAGGAATCGAATTCAATAAAAAAAAGAGTAGTGTTACATTTGGAAAAAAAACATTGAGTTAAAGAAAAAACTAAATATCTGGCAACGTCGCAATTGTCAATTCAATTTTAGTACAAAAATTCTGTCTAATCTACTTGCCCCACTTCCCCTGTACTTCATTGGTGAGCGCTTTCCGCTATGTGACAAAAATTAATCTAGCAAAAATACTAAAAATAAGGACCTCCTTAAAACGGAGACGTTTTGATACTAACAATATAATTCATACAGTCTTGTCTAACTTGATTATGAAATTCCTGATCTCCATACATTTGGTCGGCAATGGAGCGAAAGAGGCAAGCTCCATCTTCATTCATTTGTTTTATTTCAAATCCCAAACTGGACATACACCGGGAGAAAAACTCATCTCTCTTTAATGAAAAAAAAATAAGTAATTAATTATTTTAGTACACACAATAATTAATAAGTACATACTAGAGAAAATAATAAGCGAAAAATATAAATGTATAGCGGCTAGAGGGCAGCTGCTTTTAGCGTTAAAGTATGAACGGACGCCAAAATAATGGGTTTGTTGCTAGGTAGACATTATCTGAATTCATCTTTATAATGAATCATGATAAAGGCAAAATCTGAAGATTTTTCGTGTGTACTTTAATGCAAAAGGCAGTGCACATTTTCTGTCCGCTAGCCGCAATTAAATGTACGATTTCCTTCTTTAATAATTAATAAAGTATGGAGAAATGGGAGGAAAGTATTTAAAATATAGGTGTCTGGGCTCAAGAAAAATTAATGGACTGGGAATAAGAATTTGAGAAATTGATTAACTTTACTACTCACCTTTTGCCATTCTTCATCAGTAAGAACTCTATTTTTAACGCAACTGTCATCATACTCATCCTCACTATTAAATCCAGTAGCATCTTCTTTGACTTCAACTTTTATATTATTTTTATTACTATTACACACAGGCTCTACTGCATTCTCAACAATATCGGCGTTGTTATCCAGTAGCGGTTCATTTCCAATATCTCTTTTGGCTATTGCAATTCTATCCCGTTTTTGCTCACGACGAATATCACGTTTTTGTTCCCGTTCCCTCTCTCTATCGCGAGTTCGGTCGGGCTCTTTATACCTCTTCCGTAGCCTCTCTTTTCTATCAGTTTTACTACAAAAAAAGCTTTACTAAAAGTGACATCACTAACCTAAGTCAGGAAAAACCACGTGGGTCGATGAGTGAAAGCTAATATGGAACTTAGTAAGTAACATGTGAATTAGGATACCAAGTGAAAACTGATTTAAAACCTAGCTTTCCAGCAACAGAGGGCACTTTAGTTGTTAGCATAAGTCCACATTGGGAGTATGCAGCTCTCCAAATACATCAAGGATTAGCAATGAATCTATGCAGATGCAGGATTCCCAACACTCCAGCGCAACTAGCAGGAGCATTTTAATTATAGTAGACAATACCAGAAGAAGAATAAAAGCTTATGAAGAGCTTAGATAAACACCTCTCCCTCACCTCTCTGGTGTAAGTAGATCAAAGTTCTCAAAGTAAAAGAACTTAAAAAGTCCATATAAGAGAGAAAGATAGTCTCTTGCGAGTTGAGATGGGTTAAGATGAAGATATAAAGTGCCACGTTAGCTTTCTCATCCAAAAAACAACGAAAGTGTCCGACTAATGAAAATACTTCGAAGAGAAAAAACGATATAGACTCATCAGAGAAATTAAAGAAATTAGTGGCGAAAGGAGTAGCTTTGTGTACATATATTGGAGGCGCTTAAGACAGTATCTCCTATAAAGTCATACAAAATTATATAGAAGTATGTAAAAGGATTCTTGCTGGTATACATAGACGCTGAGTAGTTAAAATGCACTTCTTAGGCCCAATACAGACGGAACAACACGACATCAACACGACACCCGAGCAACATGTCGCTCGAATGTTGCCAACGTGTGTTTATATTTAGACGAGGCGACACGAATTAAAACAGAATGATAGAAAATTTCAGGCCTTATACAGAATGTCCAAAGAAAGTTTCGGTGAATAATAATAATAATAATCTCTTTATTTCAAAATTGTTACATGACATAATATAACAAAGCGAAACAACGTCACAAAAACAAAATCCTAGAAACAATGTGTGTGAATTATTAAGAGTTTTAACAGCTTATTTTCAAAAACGAAATACAGTTATGAGAGAATGTATCAGTGCAAAGGAAAGGTTACTCATAACACTCAGGTAAGCAAAAATATATTTAAAATAAGTTTTATTCATTTAACATTTGAATTAGTATTATTAGGTTTTTGGATTTTAAATGTCCCAAAAGACGATTTTTAAATTAACGTCTTGTTCGGCGGCCATTTCCAAAAAACGAACCTATGTCACTCGGCAACTGTTGACTGGCGACTAAATAAAAATGTCGATTGGAAACATGTTGCCGAGCTATTGTGCCGAGCTATCGTATCCCTTTCATGTCGTATCGCGTCGTGTGAATAGTTGCGTTAAAGGTAGTTTTACAGTCGGCAATATTTACGTGCAAGTCGCAATTCTCTTGCTTGTAAGCATGCGCAGTTATGAGCCAGCTGATCATATCTGCCAAATCTGATCAGCTGGATAGTAACTGCGCAAGCTTACAAGCAAGAGAATTGCAACTTGCAGGAAGTATTGCCGACTGTAAAAACTGCTTTATATACATGGCGGTGACATTCGAGCGACATGTTGCTCGGGTGTCGTGTTGTTCCGTCTGTATTGGGCCTTAAGGTAGCCAAGCTACAAAAAACTGTAGGTGATCGGCTATTTGATTTAATTATACATAAAATAGAGGGAAAACCCCAAACTAAGCCACAGAACATCTTGTTTATCTGGGAAGGA
Organism: Polydrusus pterygomalis; assembly: GCA_963969555.1. NCBI lineage: Eukaryota > Metazoa > Arthropoda > Insecta > Coleoptera > Curculionidae > Polydrusus > Polydrusus pterygomalis. The sequence continues at coordinate 29,926,250 of OZ018384.1, read as the reverse complement.
TAAGGATAATAAAAGCTTGTCCATAATAATATGCTAATCTTGGAAAAAAAAGTAAGGTTAAAACGCGGGTACAATATTTATTTTTATATTTATCGTTGATACGGTTATTAAAAAAAACAGTTGGGGTTGATTTCAAGGGTTTTATTAAGAGTGTGGAAACTTAAAAATATAGGTGCAAGACTTGGTTGATGAGATTGAGCTTTCTGTATGTAAATGTAACAGATAAGGAATTGACTAAAGTGGAATAATGGTTCATTGCTGATTATTTATAACTATTTGATTTTATTTTCTTTACAATGGCAGGACGTTCTTCAAAATTTATAATAATAGGTAAGTAAGTAAATTATTATTAATAAAAATTTGTCACGAAATATATTACCATCTAAGTATGTTATTATTTAATTTCACAAACAAGATACACTATTATTTCCTTTTAACAGTTAAAAACAATAATTTTCAACAAGAAATTAATTTTTTTCCCAAAATTTTGACTTACACCAAAAAATATAGGTTAAGGTAATGAACCAGTAGCTGTCACTGAATCAATAGTTGTCAGTCCTAACGAAAATGGCTCATTACTAGACCAAAGAACCTTAATACATCTCTAATATCACTGTGGCCCCTGCTCGCAACATCTAGTTTTCCATCCTTTACCCCCAACAGTATTTAACCTTGCTCGTTCCAATATGGCGATTTAATGTTTGTCAGTTAGTGTGGTATTCTTAAGATCTAACAAATTACCTTAGCCGTTACGTTAAGAAAGCTAAGTTTTGTTATAATTTATTTGTGGTATTTTATGATATTTATATTGCATTGATGTATTAGAGTGGTGATAATATACATCAAACGGTGTTTCTACATAAATTTGAAATAATTCTGAGGTATTTTTTCTTTTAAAACGGCTGATGACAGCTCAAGGGCGGATCCAGGGGGGGGGGGGCACTAGGGGCAAGTGCCCCCCCCCCCCCCCGAGCGCCCTAAGAACCGAAGAAATACAGAAGAAATATGACTGATCGATTGCATTCATGCATTCGTCGATGCGCCGAAATACCTCCCTACAACATAAATAGTGCCCACCCATGCATTCTTATGACATTTCGGCGTGGTCCCAAAAAAAATCGCCTGCGGCGCTATTCACCCTACACGTTGTATAATTCAACTAAATAGTGCCCCCCCCGAAACTTCTCCCTGGATCCGCCCTTGTGACAGCTACTGATTACATTTTAGAAGCAATAATCATTAGTGGTCACTTGGTGCCAGGAATTGATAATAAACATTATTTGAATAATCAGTAGTTGGCATTTCCTGTATTTTTTTAAAGATTTCAAAATTATAGGTAGGTACCTATTTAAGATAGTCCTTTTTTGTTGCCGTTTCTTCCGAGCATAAAATATAAAATAAAACAACCGAGAGAACAACAGAACAAGAGAAAATGAAAAAAATTAGATTAGAAGAAAGAATAAAGAAAAAACAAGAAAAAGAACAACAGAAAAAAATTAAATTTGAAGAAAGACAAAATAAATTGTTTTTAAAGAAATCTAAAAGAAGAACTAAAAGGGAATGGTCAGATTCTGAAACTGAAGAAGAATGGGAGGAATCGGGAAGTAGTGGTGATGACATCTCCGATTTTGAGAATTATCAAGAAAACGATAACGACTCAGAAGAAAATAGATGTTACAAATTGTATAAGAAAGGGGAGTTTATTTTAGTTAAATTTCCCGGGAAAAAAAAAAATATCACCAGTTTGTTTGCATAGTGCAAGATATTTTTTGCGATAACGATGAGTTTGAAGTAGTTGCATTAAAATGTTGCAATGATTTGAAAACTATTTTTAAATTAAACGATGATGATGTAAGTGTTATACCAGTTAACTCAAATTGTTGCTCGCCTTAAGGTGCCCACTCCGGAAATCCTCAGAGGAAAAACTGCACAGTTTTTCCTTGAGGATTTTACTGATATCGGCCTGAATACACCCGGCTCCACTCACACTTCGGAAATCCTTAAGGCCAGGCCTGTGCAGTTTTTCCTCTGAGGATTTCCGGAGTGTGAGTGGGCCCCTTTACTACACCATCTATTAATAGTTTAGGAGATCGAGTTAGGTATGAATTCAAAAACCCAGTGGAAGTAGATGGTTAAATCAGTGCCAAGTACTGAGTTTCTTGAGTGACAACTATTGATATTTTAATATTTTTGCCTGCCAATAACTGATTTTTTGCGTATTAACAATAATATTTTTTTCTGTTTTTTAAAATTGATAATTTAATGTAATGAATGTTTAAAATTAGTTTGGAAGATTCCTAACTTTCGTTACAGGTCAATATTTTCCTATAAAAGTTAAATATATGTTATTAGTAACCTTTTGTTTTCTTTGTACCCTTAACACTGACAGCTACTGGTCCATTACCTTAGTTTGTTAAATATCACTGACGTTACTTTACGTTGAAACGTAAAAATTTAGGTTAAAGATTTGGTTGAAGAAGTTTTCTTTAAAAAAAAAATGTAATGGACAAGAACCCATATAGGTATTTATATTAAAATGTTAAAATTAAATTTTGTGGTTTAAATTTGATCAACTGGCTAAGGTAAATTTATGGTTAAGTAATTGCTGAATTATTTGATTTAATTTTCTTTACAATGGCAGGACATTCTTCACAATTTATAGGTGTTTTATAGGTAGGTACATGTATATTAATAATAACTTGTCACTAAATATCTTACCATTTATGTGTCATTATGTTATTATTTGATGTCACAAACAAGATACACTATTATTTCCCTTTAACAGGTAAAAACAATGACTTTCAACAAGAAATACATTTTTTCCCAAAATTTTAACTTACACCAAAAAATATAGGTTAGTTTGTTAAATAGCACTTAAAGGCTGGGGTCATTTATTAATTCGGAAATGCGCGCGAAATTTAAATTTAGAGGCAAATCTGAAAAATTTGCTCTCAATTCTTCTGATAAACTTTAATAATAAAAAAAGATAATGGCTCTTCATCTACAAAATAGCACTAATTCACTAATATTCATTCATTTATAGATTAAAGTTATCTCGAAAGTTATCCTTCCCCAAGAATATTAGTTTTTAATATTTTCAGGGTAGGGTACCTAAGTCAACTACCTACATAAAACGAAGCATTAAAAAGGTTTTTTTCTGTTTTCTGAGAAAGCAGATGTTTATATTGTAAATAAACATACGTATATGGCTCCAAAAGAAATAAAAAAATTAGGGAAATCTCCTCGGAAATCTCTAAAAAATTTTTTTATAGAAATTAACATCCAGGGAAATAAATAACCACTAATATTTATTTTGTTAGAATTTATATACCTAGTTACTAAAGAAAAAAATACTTACAATGGAAAAGGAGATCTTCGTGCATTTGAATTATTTTCTGACAAAGAAGCTATTTGCATAGAATTAATGTCATTTCTTCGATTAGATCTTTCAGTTGCAACCTAAAACAACAAAAAATTATGCCATTCCAATATTTTGTGGAAATTTACCAGATCCACCATAAAACAATACGCTGCTGTATCACTTATATACTGGTGAATGCTGATAAAGAATGTGCACACAACACACAAGATAAATTAATGGAAAATGTTCTTGAGGGATCAACTATCTATCATACTCATACTCACATTTTGCTGGCTTGTTTCTTTATTTTCTTCTTGGTTGTTATTAGTTTTACGGATAGCTGGAAGAATAGTCATAGTTTTGTTGCTTTGAGAAGCTTGATTTCTTCAAAAATATATAATTTTCCTAAAAATTTCACATAAAACCTATTATGTCAGTTGCCTTTTGCCTTTCAGTGCAAAACAGCTGTCTAACTACCAACACCAATATAACAAAATCAAAAGTTGGTAACTTAAATTTTAGTTGTGTCGGCTACCAACTTAAAAACCACAGAGGAAAATTGGTTTACGTGGTCTACAGTTCCTTCTGACTAGCTTCATTCATATTATGTAATGCGCGATACACTTGTACTGTGTATGTAATGGTAAAAAAGTCGGACCTATATCCACAACGTGATGAAACTTTTGATACCTATTGAGTAAATGCGAATTTAAACATTTGAAAAATATATATTTGTATCGGTTCCGCAAGTATATGGAGGACGAGTCCTCCATAGTCGCGAGGAATGCAAGATGGAAATGGAAATCATGCACACGCAGTCGCATTACGGCTTTCAAAGGAGTTGCACGATATATTTGTGTGCGCATTAATTTAAAAATTTGATGGGTGAATGGAAGCTAACAATGTTTACGACGAATATTACCTACCTATTATTCCACTTCTTAGAAAATGCGACCAGGACCAGGCTATGACCGGGGCTCTTGGTTAGCTTTAGCTCTAAGTATTTTAAGTAACGGGAGCCTCTTTCTAGTGGCACTCAATGTAATAATAAGTGTCACTTCCACTGAACAAAACTAGTTTAACGGTTATATATAAAGAGTTTGAAAGGGTAAATTTTAGTTTGGAAGACGAAACTAGGCCGAGTCAGAGCCCGCCGTCTTCCGTTTAGGAGCCACTCCAACTTATTGGATTTGTCTGCTCCCGTATGAATTCCTTAGCCTGTCTGTATCCCTCAGTTAATTGTTCCGTAGAATGCCGCGTGGCCCATTCCGCAAGTGCTCACTTTACGTTGAATTAGAATTCCTATTTTTATTGTTCGGTGCCTTGTAGCCCTTATGGTGCCCCGGGACCAGTTTAACATCCTTAATACTTGAGAGCCGTTCCAGGACATCCACACCCTTTTCAAGTGCTAAAGCCACCATGAGTGTACACACCGCCTTAAATTAAGGCAGCCTACACGGCTGTTTGAACATATAGGTATACCGGGTCGTGTCCACGGAAGGTGGTTTGCCCCTCTAACTTTTTTGTTTTTCAATATAATGGAATAAAATTTGGGGGATTTGTATACGACATAAAACTGCATTTTTTGACAGGTGACTTAACATTATGAAACTTCCGGTTTAACCGTAAGTGAGATAAACTTTCGATTTTTAAATGGGATACCATGGTATATTTTTCCTTTTTTTGACTCCATATGACATTCTAAATACAACGATGTGTCACTTTTGTTACTTTTTGTCACCAAGAAAATGTTTTTTTTTCAAATTTATTGTTTTATCTAGAGGGCTATGAATACCTTAAAATCACTTATTTCAGTTCTTTAATCTTGGGAAAAATACAATTTTACTATTTTTGGTCCAATGCTATGTGCTAAGTAAAAATTTAATCTTTAAAAGTGTACAACTCATTTTTTTTAAATGGCAACATGGTGGCTCGTCCGGTTAAGAAAAAAGAGGATTTTATTACGATTATTTTGATACCATACACTATTAGAGGTTTTGGAAAAGCTGCCATTAAAAAACTTTAAAAAGTTAACTTGAAACTTTCCTAAAATAAAGCATCTTTTGAGAATAAATTTATATTTAAATGCATCAAGTAGCCTGTGACCAGCAAAACTGATAAAACAAAATCATGCCTTGAAGAAAATTGACATGCCGACAGCTTCTGCCAAAGTAAATTAGTTTGTTGTTTAAAAAACATGGAAAATAATAGTTTTACAAGGAGTGAAAAAGTTTATATATGTTATTATTGTCAGGCTCATTTCGCATTTTCGGAACCAGTTTTGGGTATCTAATAGTGCCCGGGTTGGATGACGCCGATTAAAATATATTTGTGCGTAAATAAGTCGTGCAGCATCGGTTGAATTATTTCTACATTCTCCAAACACTATAATAGCATATCAACTTTTTCACTCCTTGTAAAACTATTATTTTCCATGCTTTTTAAACAACAAAATAATTTACTTTGGCAGAAGCTGTTGGCATGTCAATTTTCTTCAAGGCATGATTTTGTTTTATCAGTTTTGCTGGTCACAGGCTACTTGATGCATTTAAATCTAAATTTATTCTCAAAATATGCTTCATTTTAGGAAAGTTCTAATAAGTTAACTTTTTAAAGTTTTTTAATGGCAGCTTTTCTAAAACCTAATAGTGTATGGTATCAAAATAATCGTAATAAAATCCTCTTTTTTCTTAACCCGACGAGCCACCATGTTGCCATTTAAAAAAAATGAGTTATACAACTTTAAAGATTAAATTTTACATAGCACATACATTGGACCAAAAATAGTAAAATTGTATTTTTCCCAAGATTAAAGAACTTAAATAAGTGATTTTAAGGTATTCATATCCCTCTAGATATCTAAAACAATAAATTTGGGAAAAAAAATATTTTCTTGGTGAAAAAGTGACAAGTGATACATCGTTGTATTTTGAATGTCATATGGAGTCAAAAAAAGTAAAAATATACCAGGTGTCCCGTTTAAAAATCGAAAGTTTATGTCACTTCCGGTTAAACCGGAAGTTAAAAATGCAGTTTTATGTCGTATACAAATCCCCGAATTTTATTTCATTATCTTAAAAAACAAAAAGTTAGAGGGGCGAGCCACCTTCCCTGGACACCCGGTATATTACCCGCTCTCGGCAGTACAGTGGTCCAGATGGCGTTCGGGTTTGTTCGTCCAGATGGCGTAGACCTTTGCCTGAAATACTGTCATAAAGCCACCCAACCAATGATCTTAGGTATATAATAGTATAGCATATCATTGCACCCAATCCCAATAGCCATTGACGTCTATTCTCGAACTAGGTGAATGATCATTTCAAGAGAAGTGATTACTTTTTCTCTTGAACATGTTAAACTGTATTCTTGAAACTTAAAATGGCTACTTATTTCCATCAAGAGTTGGGAGAATTCATTTTCTCTCAAAAAATTTCAAGAGAACACGATCAGGTCAGAAAGTGAGTTGATAAGCATGCGCATTACGCAAAAACTTATAATGGTCGAGTTTTTATAAATTTTACGTTGTGGTTTTATTGTTATTGCAATTCTAAAAGGTTTTTATTTCTCGACTCTCGAATTTACTTTGTTTTGTGTTTGTGACAATTTTGACGACATGGCAGCTGTGGTGTATTTGATGATGATGAGGACTTTTTAATCCGTCAGCTAATAATGGATATAGAAAAGATGCCGAAGAAAACGCGACACGGCCTCTCCGGCAATTTTATCAAAGGAGAAACGCGTTTGCGGCTAAAAAAAATTTCGTTTAGGCAAAAATTTGACTCGTCAGATCATTGAGGTGTTGACTCCATTTTTAATCCTCCTTCTAGAAGTTCAGCAATCAATATTTTATATTTTGTAGGGTTAAACCAACTTGTAAAGTTTGCCAGAAGAACGGAGAATCGGAAGAACTTCCATCTGATGATAATTAAAAATGAATATATTTTGTCGTGCATGCCCATTGTGTCCCGAAGAAGAGAAGTTATCGTCCCACAGCAACCTTATAAGGTATTTAAACCAAGTTCATAAGTAAATTGTAAAGAGTCTTCTTTAACTTTTCCAAACATTGAAAATTTTTTTACATTATATAAAGATTAAGCCCAGACTTTTTTAGTACACAGCATCTGATGATGAAATCCAAAACTGAAGGTTCAATGCAAAAAGCTTTTATTTAATATTATAGTTATAGTAATTATAGTTACTTTTAAACAATATATATATATTGTTTTATTTGTTCTCGACTGTTTACAGTATTTACATAAATAAATATTAAGTTTTATTACTTTTTTTTTTGTTTTATTGAATTATGTTTCGATCTATTCAAAGGTAATACCTAGTTATAATAATAAAATAAGGTACGTTTAAAGTATTTATCTTGTTTTAATATCAATAAATACAAACCGATAATTTAATAACATAATCAGATATAAGTATATAGGTATATGAATAACCAATAGATAAACAAATTATTCGAAATTTAAATTTTCGTACAGTGCAGAATCAAATAAATGGTGCATGCGCTGGAATATACAGAAAAATATTTTACCTCGATGATAATAGATACTGCAATGATGTGAATGGTCCCTTCTCGCGAGAGAGCATTCACTTCTCTTAAGTTGGAGAATAGACGTCCTGATAGCGTCTACAGATGTCGGTTGTTTCCAGGTATACTTCCGCTCCTGACGACTGAATTCATGCGTGATCCATCATTTTAACAGGCGCGTATTTGAGGGAGGGGGTAATAGGGGTAGTTCAGGGCCGTAGCCAGGGGGGGGGGGGTTAGGGAAGTTGTAACCCCCACCCCCCCGAAATAAAAAAAATATATTTATTTTAGACTTTTAATAAGTATTAATGAGACTGCAGTTATATACAGTGCGCCCGTCTCACTTTTGTTGTTACACAACATAATAGTTAATCTTATTTACGGGCTACAATGGCTGCAGATCGCCTTAGTGGTCTGGCTTTCCTATATGTCCACCGTGATATAAACGTAGATGTAAACAAAATCATAAATATTTTCTCTTCTAAGAACAGGAAACTTGATTTTGTAATTTAGTACAAAGTAAGTAGGTACTTCAGATATTTTTTTAGTTCTTATTGTTTATTTTTCGTTTTTATTCTTATTTTGTTTTTGATCTTATTATTACATAATATAATTTATTATAATAATTATTCTACCTAGATATAATTGAAGACACAAGTGAATGAAGGGCCTATGAAGCAAAATCATTTTTTCGAGATATTTCAGTTTAAAGTTTATTGTTTGGCAGTTTTTTGGGGAGCGGCATAGAAAAACCAAAATTCATTTATAAACTTTTATTTAACTGAATATTAAAACGGTAAAATCATAAATTAGTACTATAGTCATTATTTTTTATAAAAATCAGAAAAAAAGTACATAGGTCTTTTATTCACTATAACAAAATACATTATTTGTAATGAAAAAAGTATAGATCATTTTGCTGTGATAAAAGTTCAAACAATGATACTTTGATTTTAAATATCTATACTTAAAACAGGTATAGTTAGAAAAACTCTTACTTCTTAAGGTAGTCCCGGGAGGAGTGTAAACTCTACAGTCATTTTGAATGACAAAGTCAGAAACACTTAGCGGACATTCTTACTAAAGAATCGTTTCGTCCATCTCGAATGGAAGAGGGGCTTATGTACATGTGTTTTTAGTACATAGGTCCTTTATTCGTATAAATAAAGTATTGTTGCCTTGTACTTGGGTCCTTTATCCACTGACAACTTCTTTATTTATTGATATATCGTAACGGAAGGCGTTTTGAACGAATTTTAGATACATACGCCCTTCATTTATGGAAAAATGTCATTTTTGAAAAAAGTGTTACATATAGGCCCTTCATTCACTTGTGTCTTCAATTATGACTTAATATAAGAGACATGTTAATTAGTAAAATAAATAGTTTATTGTTTATTTTGTCGACCGACCTTTCAAATTTCGAATTTCTTTTAAATTTAAAGAGTGTTTTAAAGTCTGGCATATTGCCGCAGATTAAGCTTTACAGTTATTTTACCCTAAAAAGGGCGTGGCACCCAAAAAGTTTTCGCCTGCGGCGCTGAAGAACGCCTCCGGCGCAGTTCCCTTTCGCCCCCCCCCCCCTCCCTAGAACAAATCCTAAATCCGCCACTGGAACAAACCCCCCCGAAATTATTTTCTGGCTACGGGGCCTTGGAGTAGTTACCCCAAATTTTATTACTTTTAAATTTTCTTTTCTTTTTAGCCCTATTTCTCAGGAACTATTCACTCGATTTTAACGAGCAAGGTCGCGTTTGGAAGGCAATTCAATTCCGTTTAAAATAAGGTATCACTCGACCCCCCTTTCCATTTAAGATTTTAAGGGTGGAAGCCACCCCTTCGTAGGGATTCCAGCAGGGGGGGGGGGGGTAAAATTAGCAAAAAAATATGTCCCCCTGAGAACTAAAAGGTTCCCGTGTTCGAGCGACTTTTGATTTATTTATTAACAAGAAAATAAACCTGGGGTGGAAAGTTTTTGGTGCGCCACCCAGTATTTAAAAGCTGTCCACGGCATTTTTTTAAATTCATCACACTCGCACTATAGCGTTTATCTCTATTTTTTTAGGTAAATTTAATTCAGTTTTGTTTTAACAATGTAACACTAAAATTGCCAATTATAAATTTTTTATATTTACTATAGCTACATTTTTGTTTGTGATTTCGGAGGTATGCAAAAAATCATTTTTTTTTGCATTTTCGATTTTACAAGATGGCGTTATTATTTTTTAAATATGACGTTTCGTTGTTTAGTATCATTACTTCGTATTAAAAAAAATTATTCAACAAACTAAAAAAAAAAAAAATACGTTTTGGTACGTAATTAATTCCACCCCATATTCAAAATTCCGTGTTTTTAAATAAATCTTATTTTCTTCAAAATTAAGAGATATTGATTTGTTTTGAAATAAAAACCCTCTGTATAGAATATTTAATATTCTATATCACAACTTATAAAAATTTCCGTAAACAAGGTTTGGTGTTTTGTGAGTAATACTAGGTATATTGAAAATAAAATAAGTACAGCAAAATGAGTCACGCATTTTGGACACCTTATGCCGGGTCCACACCAAACCAACAAAACAAAAACAAAACATCTACTCAATTTGTTTCCCAACAATTTTTAAACAAAATCAAAACATTCAGGCAGTGGCGTAGCTAGACTTGACGGCGCCGGTTGGCAAGAGTCGCTGTGGCGCCTTAGGCGTAGAGAAAAATCTCCATTTTGTTCAAGTAATTTTTTTTGGTCCATTTGTCTTCTTGTGAACGCTATCCGGGGATATACTGTATAACTTATTATGAACTTATTTAAATTATGTAATATTACGGGCAAAAAGTATATCTAATACATATTAGAAATACTTTTTGCTTGCGGTTCTTTATGCTAGCAAAAACGTCGATTACTTTATAAAAGTTGATTTATTTTGCGCACTTATTTTCTATGCTTAGAATAGCTATGCTTAAAAGCTCCTAAAATCCACAAAATTCAATACATATGTATAACTAATAATTATACAGGGTGTTGCTTAACGTGATGCTTCTGTTAAGATGTGTAAAGAACTCAGCTAAAAAAACTTTTTCAAATAACATTTTTTTTAACTCTAAAATAGATTTTCAGGCAATAAATTGTGACTATTTAACATTGACGTCGAATTATCCCAAAAACGGCCCCTATGAGACGCATTAAAAACATATTTTTTGGTATAAAAAGATAGGAGAAGCGATACCTAAATCAAAAATCCTAAAACACCAAAGAGCAAAAAAATTACGGTTAATTTGTTTTAAATGTACACCGCTTAATTAGTTTCAATTGTAGGTATACCGTATGTCGCCGAGAGCAGTCACTCACATTCTCATATTCAAATTGAAAACATATTTGAATTTCTTATTTCTCTTGTCAAAAAGCCCCCGGATACAAACAAATATTTTTTGCAAGAGTTATTCTGTAAAAAATTAAATTAAAATTATAATTTTGTCGCCTTATAGCTCCATTATTATTATTTTGGAGATGTTTCAAAAATGATATTTAAAAAAGTAAAAAACACCCACTTAGGAAACACCCTGTATTAAAGAAAAGTCCCATTGCCTCCAATATGTAATTCAAAAATATATGATATAATTTGCCAATATCGATATGGAAGCCTTCCTTGGACCTTGGACCACAATTAAAAATTATTTTTTTAAGTTAAAAGAATGTGAGAAAATATATAATAAAATTGTTCAATTCTTACTGCTTATTGTTATTCCAAAGTCAGTGTGATGACATTCCATACGGCGGTAAACAGTCTCAAAGAGACCGACGTTTACCGCCGTATGGAATGATTGGAGTGTCATCACACTGACATTGGATAAATTATACCACCAATTTAAAACATCGTTTTGGACACAAAAAATGCCGATCAAACGCGGTCCTTTAGCGGCATTTTTCAAACAAAATAGGCGCTTTTAACGGTAGGTACTGTTGTCGGCAATTTACACAACTCGCGACGCCTGGTCTTAAATATGATTATTTTTTTGACTTAAAAATCCGACTTTGTTATTTAGCGCAATATGCATGTATAATTTATCCAATGTCAGTGTGATGACATTCCAATCATTCCATACGGCGGTAAACGTCGGTCTCTTTGAGACTGTTTACCGCCGTATGAAATGTCATCACACTGACTTTGGAATAACAATAACTAAATTAAGGGCGAGGGGTAATAGTAAAATGTATAATAATAATATGTACCTATATAAAAATTACTTGACGTAATAATCAGATTGGGACGCAATGCCACCCCTGCCACCCCGGTAGCTACGCCACTGCATTCAGGCAACTATTTTGTTTTGGTGGTGTTTTCAACAACTTTTTATTTTCCCGGCGGCTGGCGGTAAAGATCAAAGTGTTGATGTTTTGTCTGCGTTTCTAGCAACTCTATTGGCCTAGTGTGTACGCGCTCGACGACAAGAAGAAAACAAAGCAAATCAAAATTTGTATTTTTCTTCGGTATTGATGGTCCAATAATTTGTATTAGATTTTTAAGATCAGCCCTGGTAGGTAAGGCTCCTCTTTCGTTTCTGCATTAGTTTTTACTTCGCGATTTTTAAGTTTTGAGATGGTATAAGTTACAAAGGTTTTAGGGTATAACGATTCTGTTTTAAATCTTTTTTGATGTTTGAAATTTCAATATTAAGGTATTCTTGATTGTTGCAAACGTTAGATGCTCTGTGATAAAGAGTTTGAATTATGCCCTGTTTTATGGAGTTTGAATGATTCGATCCGTGATTAAGGTATTGCCCTGTGTGAGTGGGTTTCCTTGTAGACTGAAGTTTTTATGTTTTCAGCACTTCGTTTTACGAGAACATCGAGAAAAGGTAGAGTGAAATGTTTTTCTGTTTCCATGGTAAATTTAATGGATTGTCTTATGTTCCAAAAACCGTATCAGCTCTTCGTTGCTGTCTGTCCAGATAATAAAGGTATCATCAACATATCTAAGCCAAAGTTTAGGTTTAATCTTGGCAGTGTTATTAGCATGTGACTCAAACCATTCCATATACAGGTTAGCCACCACCGGAGAGAGAGATGAACCCATTGGAAGACATTCATCTTGGGCATAGAACCTATCTTTTACTTCTATGCCCAAGATGACGGTCTTCCAATGGGTTCATCTCTCTCGCCGGTGGTGGCTAACCTGTATATGGAATGGTTTGAGTCACATGCTATTAACACTGCCAAGATTAAACCTAAACCTAGATATGTTGATGATACCTTTATTATCTTAATTAAATATTTCTTTTTTAGGTTTTACTAATTAAATATTTATTTTTTAGATTTTAAGAATATACTATAAGTGGTCAAAGTTGTAAGAACCTTGTATATTCTTGGCAGCTGGTTACGTTTTAGGTAACCAATTATATTCACAACTAACGAGTAAGCAGCTGTCTGTTGTTACCCCCATATACCGCACAGGGGCCGTGCAACACTGATGCTGGCAAAGAAAGGCCGAAACAGTTGCTGAGGCTTTGGAAGGTTCAAATAAAGGGTATTTATTATATGTCGCTTTTTCTATATAGTGCAGTAAGTACAAAGCAAAGCCGAATCTTTGAAGTCAAATCTCCAATCCTGCTCGGCGCCCTGATATTTATATCAACACAGCCCACGATGACTATAATAAATAAAAAATAATGTCAAGTTTTAAACTGTGCAACTCAAAAACGGACACAATGCAAATTTACCGTCTATACTAGGTCTGATGCATGGTACAAAGGTTATTGTACCATGAATGTGATGCGCATGCGTAAGTGTTATGGAATTTAAGAATTATTTAGATTATACAGGACAGACAGGACAGTATTTCCTTTGCAATAAAATAAAATAATTAATATAACAACGTTCCTTATTTTTTGGTCAACCTATAGAAAAAAGATTTTTACAATTTATGATTTTGTTTACCATAATATAATGGCCATAACGTTATAGGTTAAATATATGACCGTCCATAATTATTATAATAATTATGGAATTATTTAATATTTTCATTTAATATTTTAATTTTTATTAAATTCTTTGTTTCTGAAATTTGGTTCTTTTTCAAGCGGCATACCTATGTAAAATAGTGTTTAAACTTAACTTTATGGATATATTTTTAAATGATTTTTATCTCAGTGTGTGCATGGTAAAAAACCACCAATCCAGCGCCAAAAACCTAATTACTTTTAATACCTAAATAGTAATTTTTCATAATTAAAACCCGAAAAGCGACAAATAATCCGATTATGACATAAAATAGTTATTTTCTATAACTAAATAAAACCCGATTTGCGACAAATTACCCTCCCTATTGTGACATAATAGGAGTCTCCCCAAGCACCTAACCTCCTAACTAAGGTACAAGGAAGGTACGAAGTAACGCACGCGTCAAACGTACGGAGCAGAAATTGCAAAATAAGATGTCTGGAGATTTTATAGGCCAAAGGCGTAGAAACTGAAGAAACACGGGAGTTTAGTCGGTAGGCAGCCCCTTCGGGGTTGAATCCCACACTATCCTGCTCGTCTCTTTGTAGGTAGGTAGATATTTCAGTTTTTAGTTTAACTTATTTTTAATATTTTTTTTCAGAGTGAATTTTTCGCCTTCATTTCTGAAACTTAATAAACTTAATTTTTGTATTTTCACTCAATCTTTCTTTTTATATTTCTTTCTCATTTTAAAGAGTATTTTGTTTTAAAGTGGTGGTCATTTTGTAATTATTTGTTTAATAGTAATTAACTTTTAAATCATATCATATCATGGTGATTTATTATATTTAAGGGATCGTAAATAAATCATAAACCATAAAATTCTTTTTTCTATTAAAAGTAAGGATCCTCGATAACATCTAAATTGGTACACAGGTTTTTGACATCTAGAGAATGCCTGCATACAATAACATTATTATAAGTGTAGTTTTTATATTATTGTATATTATGCATCACAGCTAAATATATATTATATTTTTCACCTTTTCAAACTTATGCTATCCTAATACAAGGATTTGCAGTACTTAGTTACATTTATGTTCTTATCAAGTTATGGGACGGGGTCATAAATTTTAAGTGTGGTGGATAATCAAATCATAAACTGCCAAAAACATTTTTCTATTGGTTGCCCAAATACTTATAAAGAAATTTTATCATAATCTCAATTAGTTATATTGCTGAGGCTTTTAAAATACTTTTATGCATGTTATCTAAAGAATGTCAAATGCCATAAAAACTCTTCTTATATTAACTGGCGCATGCTCATCTCATCAAACCTAAATATTAAAACTACAATTTTTACCTCTCTAAACTTCTGCTATCGTAATACCAGGAAACAGCTGTAGTCCCTTTTGTGCCGACTTTAAATGGATTCATCTTCTTTAAACTCACTCATTGGTCTGTCTAATCTAATAAAAAATCCTGATTTTTTTTTAATTTTCCAGTGTACATAGTTGAATATCTTTTGGCATTTATGCTTTGCCAATTAAAATTAATAACTCTCTTCGCAATTAATAAATTATTATAACTGAAATGTTTTATCGCTGCGATTTTACGACATTAAATGACATGTTATCTAATGAATGCTTCCAGGTACCATGCACATTCTCATCACACCTAAATATATTTTCACCTCTTTAAACGTTTGCGATCCTATTATAAGGATCTACGGTGGTTACATTATTCCTACCCTTATTTATTATGGACGGGGACGGTCAGTTAAGTATGGTAATAAATAAAACAAAAATCAAACTGTCAAAATCTTTTCTTCTATTGGTTGACTTAGAAGTAAGGAATTTTATTATAATCTAAATTAGTTACGGCTTCTGTTATCTAAAGAATGTCTGTCTTTAATGCTCACACCTGTTTATATATTTTCACCTCTTCTAATTTTTGCTATCCTTATACAAGGATCAGTGATAGTTACGTATTTCCTAACCCTATCCCGATGTTAATTTTGTTAAGGACGGTCATGAATTTTAAGGATGGTAAATTATCATAAATAATAAAACAAATCATAAATTTTAAAAATCTTTTTTTCTATTGGTTAACTAAAAAGTAATAATCCATCTAATCCAAATTACTTTGGTAGCCAGCGGCTTATCTAAAGAATGTGTGCATACCATAATATACTATTGTAACTAGACGTGTACGCTTCTTTAAACTTTTGCTTTCCTACTATAGGGATCTGCCGTACAGTTACCGTAGAATGGGGGATTATGAAACACCCGGGGTTATATGAAACAAACATAGGTACCTATTTCAAATTATAGGCTCAAAAATTGACATCTTTGGCAGTTGTCTGATATTGTCAAGAAAGTTTTGCGGTGTTGACAGATAACCCACCTGTGCTATTTACGATTAATTGGTTTGTGGTAAGTACAGTGGCGGCGGTAAACATTTGGGGACCCCCCCGCAAAATATGTGATAATATACATAAATACTAATTTTTATTGTTTTTTTTTTATATTAATCTAAAATTTATAAATACGTCAGCTTGGCAGACGGACTACGTGGGGCCCTCACGAATCCGGGGGCCTGCGGGGGGCCTTAGGTTTGTTCCTACAGCGAATCCCCGACAACTTCATGACAATTTTCAAACCAACTTTAGGGCGCAAGTCTGATTTCTGACCGGTTTCAAACTCTTGTAGGAACAGGCGTTCAAAATCAACACTAACTTCGGTTCGGTGTTTAAAACTGAAGAAATTTTAAACGATGGACATAACCTCAAAGTTTATATATTTTGTTATCGTTTTCATAATTGTTTTATTGTTATTTCGTTAATTAAACTCGTTTGGCTCGGCCCAATAAATAAACTTAAACAAATTAAGTAACTTTTATAAAATGAATGAACAAAGTTATGAAGGTAAATATTTCTGAATCTTCATCAGATGACGCAATGTCGCTCATTTCTCAATTTAATAATTGAAAAAGTCTTATACAAAAGCAAAAACCGCAAAAACACGTCTAACAAAAATAGGTTATGTCATATGTTATATGCTAGCGTTTAACCGCGCATGTTCCGGACATTTTACTGGCAAAAGATTCGCAAACTGCTCTGACAGTTGGCAAACTATCAGAGAAACGTGTAGTAGGAACAGCGACTTTGGGTTTTCAAACTGTCCAAAATCTTTGTGGGAATACTTTTATATTCACTGCGCAGAATCCTGACTGTCAAGGACTGTTTCTGATCGCTGTAGGAACAAACCTCTTATCGCCGCCACTGGGTAAGTACCTACCTTACAAGCACTTCTGATTAAAATATGACTTTTTGTGAATCCTATAGAGTCTCATCAGTACAGAGTTTATTATTATAGTTACAAATAGACTCTAATGAAAAAAAGTGGGTTCATGACCTTAACAAACATCTTATGTAAACATAATTAGTTTAAATTATAGCAATTTTTGTTGAGGTTGAAAATAACAAAAATGCTATTTTTTAGAGGTAATATGAAACATGCCTAAAAAATATAAAATAAAGTTGGGTAGCATGATAAGGAGGGATTATGACTCATTATGACTCAGATATAGAAAGGGATAGCCAAGAACCAATTAAAGTGCCTGTAAACAAAACAAATGCTGACCAAATTGAAGTAGATCCAGTGGCGGCTCGTTATTGAAGGGCTCTGGGGCGCCGCCCTCCCTGCAATTATTTCAAACAGAATCCAAAAATACTTTACTTAAAAAACCAATAAAGCAATGTATGTAAGCAATCCATTAAAATAATTCAAACCAAACATAACGCTATTCCAGCGGGTAGGTTATACTAAGCGCGGGCATAATTCAAACCAAACATAGCCCTATTCCAGCAGGAGCGGCTGTGGGTAGAATGATCCCACGTTGCCAGATATCTTCATATTTGAATTTCCTTTGTCAGTTTTCCCGCTAAAAACGTTTACACAAGAACACGAGTGTGTGTCGTGACGGCCGTGTGGTGGTCTGTGCTAACGTTAGTAACCAATATTATTTACCTTTTGTGGTTTTTCGGCTTTTGCAAAATTGCTCTTTACCCTTTTTATATATGATTGCTCTCCGATTTTCCTCCTAAAATATTTATCTGTGCGCCGATTGTATTCGTGTACCTACTTTAAAAGGTTTATATCTATTTTAAAATTGCCTTGTTCTTTACTATGGCGTTTAGTTGCTATTACTATGAAAAGTCCTATTCTTCTCGAAGTAATTTACATAGACATTATTAAAAGAAGTCCCAAGTGAGTTTTCGAATATTAAAAAGGTATTATTAAATAAAGAACAATTAATATCTCAAAGTAGTTTAAATGATGACAATTATTATTTGTGAATTTTTACAAAAATTAACGTGAGCGGTATCAATTTGAGTAGTTCCCGTAGGTACATCCGTCGTCCTAGATACGTTCTTGGCTCCACTTTTTTAAATTATAATTTTTTTAAAGAAATCAATCTCGTTAAAGCATATACATACATAAACCACATCATAACTTCAAACTTGAATGTTAACCTAGGAAGTGGATAGGTCCGGAAGTCCGGATAGGATACTGTAGTTTTCGTTTTTCAATAAATGTATTTAAATATGGTTTTTAAATTTTTTTTTATAAAATTGCATAGTAGGGTTTTGTAATGGATTATTATACCTATATAATTTACCGAGAAACATAAAATAATCTAAAACCTATAAAACTAAAAAATATTTCCCAAAATATTTCTTTTCAATAATTAAATTTAATTTCACTGCATATGAGTATCAGAATTTAAAATAATACTTCACCGAGTATGAGCAGGCATGAGATTTTATATTATAGGTTGCAGAACTTTTATATTTTTTTTTATCTGAATGAAGTTACTTTATATGTAATAAACTTGGGTGGGTTCACTAAAGAAAAAACACTGTATAGTTATTAAATAGTCCGATTTTAGTAAAATATTTTTGATCTTTTATTTCCGTAGTTTCTATTCCATTGACTTATTTTTATTTTTTAATCCAAAAATAGAAACGTGCCATTAAATTTAGGCAATCATAATTTTTTTTTTGTTATTCTGGGTCTTCGATCCGAATGCAACCCACCTATCGAGAATATGTAATGTTGGTTGCATATAAACCTGTCTCAATAAAATAATTCGGTATATATGGCAACATCGGATTGTTCTACCCACAGCCGCTCCTTTCAGTAGGGATGTTCCGATACGCTGAAAGTATCGATCTCTTGTATCGATCCGGATCGTATGGTAGAGTATCGATGCTATAAAATATCGGTTTGAAAAATATCGATACCCCAAATATCGATACTTTTTCGATCCGCGTTGTTATTTTTTGTTTTACGATTTTTAACGTTTCTAAAAAAAAAATAAGCGGTAATGTTATTTTTCCTTAGGTAGGTATACTAGTAACTGGTACTATAGTAGCCAATAACAATTCAATAAATAATTAATTGACATATGACCAGACATCAGATCAGATATTGAAATTTGTAATTCCCCGAATCCGAATGACAACAGAATAGGCAATACTGGCATTCTGTATACCAATAAAGGATAGCCAAAGCTCTGTGCTGCTTTGTGATACTCTGTGTGCGCGCGAATTGAGCGAGAAGAGCAGCAAATGCAACACGAACGACGCGTGTATTTGCATCCTTTTTTAACATGAAAAGAGGAAGACACTAGAGATATTACGCTTAACTGATTTTACCACTCGAAAATACTATTATATTTTTCAAGGTCGGACCGGGCATTTTCCGCTCGAGGTTTGCTGTTTTGCAAACCGCATCATAAAATTAATAAAATTGTGGGTTTTGGAATTCTGGGATGTATCGATACTATCTGAACGATACAGAGTAAAATATTTCGATACTCATTATATATCGAATAAAAAATATCGATACGAAATATCGGGTATCGGAAGGTAAAATATCGATACTCAACCTTTCAGTCCTATTCCAGCGGACAGGCTATACTCATAGACAGGCGATGAGTTGCGCGCTCTCAAGATTATACTAAGCGCTGGCCCGGGCGACCGATTATTCGTCCCGATTCAACGCGACTTCTCATTATGACTACGGAAGCGTGACGTCACCTACATATCGCACAACGAGGAGCTTAAAATTTTCCGCCCAACAGCTGTTCGCGACTCGCGATTCGACCTGTCGATACCGCTCACGTTTTGTTTATTTGTTTTGAATTATTATAGTTACATTATAAAGTTGGAAAATTTCGTCTAATATGAAGGTCATTGATTTACAGAAGCTTGTGTTTAGTTCTCTGAGCTTAAGTGAAAAACTTGATTTAAAAAATACAGAGCGGCCACTACCAATATTGAATATAGAACCTACAAGTGCAATCAAAATGTAAAAGTATGGCACAGTTTACGCGTAAGTTAAATATAGGTATAATAAAAAATCCTCGACATGCGGTTGTGAGGACAAAAAATCTTTTTTTTTTTGTTTCGTGTGTCTTCTTTTTGACGGGGATGATAATTGAACTATAAACGGGGTGCAGGACTTAAAACATCTTTCAGAGAAAATAAAAAACATGAAAATAGTGCAAAACATCGTTATAATGTGGTAAGTTTTGAGATGTTAGGTCAAACTAATATTTTAACTTGTTTAAGTAGTGCTTACGATGCTGATGAAATTAAAATTCACAACGAGAAAGACAGACAAAACAGATACGTACTTTCGAAAATAATAGACATTTTAATTTTTTTTTTTAAAGCCAGCGCCCCCCCCCCCCCCCCCCCTGACTCACTAGTCACGAGCCGCCACTGAGTAGATCAGTTTGTTGCCAAGGTCATATCGATCTTCAGAAAAAGAAGATCATTGTTAGTTGTTGCTATAACTTCACTATGAGTTATTTTTCTAAATATGAAGGGATTTCATTTAATGGCATAATAATACAAAAACAATGCCAGCTTGACATGTACAGGGTGGCCCATTAATAAGGGTCGATTGAAGGTACTTACCTTTCCCTTCCAAACAAGCTTAAATTTAGTCAAATCGGATAAGTCGTTTAGAAGTTACAGCGATTTTAATGTTTACACATTCAATAGCTTCCCCCACTCTTATCAAGGTCGGTAAGCCAACAAGCCTTAAACCAAAATGATGTCGAATTGTCTAAGCTTTTCAATGATATAATCAGAGTTATACCTTAATATGGGAATTTTCGGAGAAATTTAAAATTTAAAAAACTAATTGTCAATTGTGCCCCCTTGCGGCCAAATGAGGAACTTGAAAGTAATTTCCGGAATTTTCTCATGACCGCTTTAGTCATAAAAATTTTTTTTCCGAAAGCTGTACGATTAATGGTTTCCAAGATAAAGCCGGCCTCCCTTATTAATGGGCCACCCTGTACAGTAACATTATTACAATAAATCAGGTATTTGAATCGGTAAGTATTACTGTAGAATAACTTTTTTTTATTGAATTTAGATACAAGTTACGAATTTTAATTATTTTAGAACCAATGAAAATAACCTGGTTAGGTAGGTACTTTTTCTGTCGATCACTTATATTATGTTAAATTCTTACTGAATGCATTTAACTAAACTTTTGCTCATAAATTGTTCTCGCTATTAGCCTCAACATTATTTATTATCGTAGTAGCATCAGGGCAGTCTTTTTTCTCATTATCGGAAAAATCGTCTCGTTTCTCGTCGGATTCATCATGTACTGAGCTTAATACAGTTCCTGAAACTTTAGTTACTGCCGCAGTTTTCTCCGCTGACTTATTTAATTCCTCTTGGTCATTTACCAACTCATCTGACACTGCTGTCTTAACAGCTTCCTTATTTTCAGGTTCAGTCCCTACATCTGACGATTCATGTACGGCGTCCGCAGGTTTAAAGTGTTCTACTGCACTTTTTACAAATACTTTTTCTTGCTTTGCCGATTCTTCTTCCTCGGCCCGTTTTAGCAAAACCTCTGGAACGGGTTGAGCCTTTCCTCCAATGGATTCTTTTACCCTTTTACCACTATCTGTATCGGCATTTTGGTCAACATCGGTTGAGGAAGAGGCAATGCCCAAAGCAGCGTTTAAATCTGATGCAGCAATTGCGCAACCTTCTTGATCTGTTTTGACAAAGAAAGTTCTGCTGATTTTGTACCTATCTAGAACTCCGTAGGCCGTTTGTAGGGTTATAGCATCTGGGATGCGTTCTCTAGTCATCAGCCAGGCGCTTTCTAAAAACAAAAATTTTCATTCGCAAATTTAATATCTACAGGCTGTCCGCGGATAGGGTTTACAATAGCACAAATAGATGAAAAATTTCATTTTTCGGGAAAAAGTCATTCTTGATAAAAAGTTTTACTTTTAAAAAGGTAAATTCACGATAAATCTTCGATTTTTTAAATTTTTAGAGGTAAATGGAAATTTTGCTGCTCAATAAAAATATTAATATAAAATTTTGTTAGACTCTATTTTCATAATGGGAGGTGTGTATCTTATTTTAAAATTTTAAATGCATTCCTACCATCTTTTGTAAAAACAATGATTTTTTTTACCTTTTTATTACTTTGCTTTACGTATGGGGCAAATTTGAAGTTGTCAAATAGAATTTGATGTGTTTTGAAAATGTTGACCTTAGAACAAAGGGTTTATTTAGTTCAATGTTACGGTGCGCGGGCGAAAGTTCTTACAACTTTGTGATAGAGAAATTTAATCAAAGATACCCTAACGTTTACATCTCAAAAATGGGGCTTCGTAAATTATTAAGCAAATTTCAGCGAACTGGCTCAGTTTCCAATTAAAAAAAAAACTATGATCAGAATGACGCAGCTTCCCTAATCGTATTGCAGTCTGTTGCTCAGCTGACAATCCTACTTGCTGAGCTGACAATCCTACCCTTTCATTAAGAAACCGAGCTCAAGAACTTGATGTAGTAAAAAACTCATATTCAGTATATTTTAAAGGCAAACAAAATATTCCCAATTAAGCCAACTTTTAATCAAAATTTGGAAGAAGGAGACGAAGCCGAACATTTGGATTTTTGTCTTTGGGTCGGAAACAAAATTGTAAGTGAAAACAGGAATTTTCATAAATTTATTATGTTCTCCGATAAATCGACATTTTCAACAAACGGAAAAGTCACATTTCACACTTCACATTCGTTTACAACTGGAAAAACGTGTTGAATATGAAGGGGGAGTGTTTAAATAGTAAATTATGAAATTTCTATTTGTTGTTATTTTAAGATTTTTATGTTATTTCCGGGGTCATTTCATTTGTGAAATTAAAAATACATATTTCTGGTAACACCAAAAATCAGTTTTTGAAACTTTTTGATACCCCTCTGTCATTAATAATGTATGTATTTCAACCGCTATTGCTGCTATCCAAAAAAAAATTCTTTTACCTCTAAAACTTAAAAAAACTAAAAAAATCGAAGATTTATTTTAAATCTTGGATGTAAATTACAAACGTTATTCTAAATAAGTTTTCTAATTGGCATTTTGGTCAAAAATTGAAAATAAAGGTAGTTTACTCTTGCAGAAAAATCATGTTTTTGAAGTTTTTGCGAACCCTGTATAAAAAATTAAAATTGTCTCTTCGTGAATTGCATTTTTTTTACAAGCAAAATTTTTTATTAAGAATTAGTTTTTCCCGAAAAATGAAATTTTTCATCCATTTGTGCTATTGTAAACCCTATCCGCGAACAGTCTGTATATTATTATGTGTTTTTAAATTTTTCTACTAGTCAAATTATTTATAGTTTCCTAATATAATGTTTTAGGGAAATCACTATAACAACGCTGTACCGAGATTTTTACTACGTCCGACCCTGAATTTTTAATATTCATTCATTAACTAATGTTACAGTGTTGGCGACCTGTGCTTGTGATC
Source organism: Polydrusus pterygomalis (assembly GCA_963969555.1). Lineage (NCBI taxonomy): Eukaryota > Metazoa > Arthropoda > Insecta > Coleoptera > Curculionidae > Polydrusus > Polydrusus pterygomalis. Next base: position 29,902,547 of record OZ018384.1, on the reverse strand, counting down.
AATTGCGTTTTTCGATTAATTTTTGGTGTTATTTATTATAAGTTTTTAAATAAAAATTTGTGGAAAAAACAGTTTTTTGGTTAAAGTTTTATTGATTAAAAAAGTATGCTTACGCGCATTTACTGGCCCTAAACCGCTACAGCTCCAAATGACAGCATAATTGTCATAATCTGTATCCAGAATTGATAGGGCAGATGTTGTTGAAATCGGTTGAGTGTCATATTTCACAACCAGTCTTCCTTCAGTCTTTTTTCCTGTAAGATCCAAGTTTCCACCAATCACACGTCTGACGCCAGTACTAAAAATATTAGGATTACTGAAGTTTGAGTGCATTAAATAAAGAAAGTTCATGAAATATTATTTTTTTAATGGACAATTTAAAATATAGGAGCTATACTATATTCAGATTTCATTTACCCGGGTAAACAGCCCTTGGCCAATAACAGCAGAAGGAGGACTGAACATCTGATCTACTAAATTTTTTATATTGTGAATTCATTTTCGCAACAAGCAAAACTTTTTATAAAAAATTACTTTTGGCCGCGAAATGAATAATAAAGATTTTTCCCTCTTGTGAATTCTATCCGCGGTCACACTGCATCTAATAACAAATGAAATTACGTTTTTTCTGATACCTACCATAGACAATTTACCTTTAGATAAACAAACAATAATCACGAATGTGGCAGTTTTATGGCCTCGCGCATGTAAACAAAACTGGGAACTATTAGACATGCGCACTGCAACATTATCGTTTGACGAATGGGAAAATAGACAGGTCCGGGCTTTAAAATTTAAATTCTTGCTCATATGCCACCATAGAGGGTTTATTTTACCCCTATTTGGGCATAATACAATTATACAACGGCTGCAACTAGTACTAGTCATTGTTTATATTACAATCCGAGTCACTAAAAGCACAAACACAATTCACTAACTAAACTACACAAAAACCAAAAATCCATAAATATTAAACACCAGTCCCACAATCCACGATAGCCGATCCGATAGCTGAAAACTTTAGAAAACTACAAGGAATCCGCAGAGAAGAGAAACCTTAAAACACAACAACAAAAATGGCGGCCGAGCCGGTTCTGGAGAGTATTTTTGAGCGCGTCGATTATTGTCGATAAAGTAGGACGGCCGATAACACGAGGTTTGTGCGCATGCACGAAGGTTCCCCGAATGAAGACAGTTGACCGACGAGTCATGCGCTCGGACGTATTTTTTCACCCATAAAACGTAACTTTTGTTTGCGCAGGAGATAAGCTGTACGTATCTAAAGGTAAATTGTCTATGATACCTACTCATCTAAATCGTGTGGTGCACCTCCCACATCGCATAAGAAATCCCATGTAAATTTTGCTTCCCTCAATATTGACCCCCCTATTAATTGTACATCAAAATTGTATTAGACTTTTTTGAAGATTCTTGTATGATGGACTCACACACCAAATTTTATTATTTTCTAATCAGCCAATTAAATGATATTTAGAAAAAACTCTTGGTAAAATTCTTAAAAATTAAATACGGCCCTGATACATATCTAAATGAAACCACCAGTAATATACCGTGCGAGCAAAAATTATTTGCATCAAATAGGGCCTTGCATCTAAGGACATAATGCTTAGCCGTAGAGCTTAATACCTGTTGGGTGTCAGTAACTACCTGAATTAACAATCAATTAGTTATTCCGTCATCTTTGACAGTCGTTACAAGTAATTTGATTCATTGCTAATTTTTCCAATTTCTTGAACAATTCACACAATGGGCTTTACGGAACAGCACAAAACATTCATGGTTGAAGCATATTTTCGAAACGGGGTTAGAGTAAATGGTGAGTGGCAATATAATCCGGGTTTGTACATGGACGATTTTCACGAACATTTTCCTAACGTTGCTTTTATTGCTGGGGATTTTTATCATTGCCTGAAAAGAACCGTGGCTTATGTTTAGGGAAACAGGTTCTATACAACACAAGAAAGGAGCAGGAAGACCATCTGTATGAACAGAAGAACTTGTTGCAAACGTTCGTGAAATAATGCAAAATACGCCAACAAATTGTATAAGACGCCTGTCCCAAGAAGTGTGAAGATCTTATGAAACATGCAGGACTATTCTTAAGAAGCAGCTAAATTGATTTCCTTATAAAGTGCAAGTATCCAAGAAATGCAAGCCGCAAATTTTGAAAGACGCAGGAATTACTCTCAATGGTTTACCCAAAATTTATTGGAAATAAATGATTTATTAGACCTGACATTTTTTTCGGATGAAGCCTGGTTCCACCTCTCCGGTTATGTGAATTCTTAGAATACACGCATGTGGAGTAGTGAAAATCCCCATTTTTTTGTAGAGTCCACATTGCCCCCCTTAAAAAATTGATGTCTGGTTAGCTGTTTTCCGAAGAAGAATTGTTGGTCCTATTTGTTTCCATGACACAGTTACAGCACAGCGGTATAGAGACAATATTTTGAATCCATTTGTGGAGCAATTACTTGACGACGAACTACGTTTTGGATATTTTCAACAGGACGGTGCAACCGCCCATACAGCCGCCGAAACTATTAACTACTTACGCAATTTTTTTGACGACAGATTGATCAGTTTTCGATCGTACCTTGAATTCCCACCTAGATCATCCTGTTTAAAGGTTATGGATTATTTCGTTTTTCCTCATTTAAAGGACACTATTTTTAAAACACCAGTTGCAAATTTAGAACAATTACAAGAAAGAATAATCCAAGAATGTGGTAATATTTCTCCAGAGATGCTGGTCAACACTTTCGAAAATATGAAGGGACGTGTGAATTTATGCTTGGAGCAATTTCAGCAATTTATGTAATTTTTTTTTTCTTTCTGTATATTCTTACTTTGTTAATTTTGTAAACAACAAAAATAAATTTGTATTTGTCTACTTATTTTATTACTCATTAGTTTGGCATATCATGTCATAATATGAATTTGACAAAATTTTAACCTAAATTTGGTTAGATATATCGTCCCCATATCATTGTGATCTAAACCAAGCCCCACGTTTTTTAATCCAAGCTCTCTTTGATGCAAATAATTTTTGCTCGCACGGTATGATGGACCCGCACACCAAATTTTATTATTTTCTAATAAGCCAATTAAAAGATATTTAGAAAAAACTCTTCGTAAAATTCTTAAAAATTAAATACTGCCCTGATACATTTCTCAATGAAACCACCAGTAATATATTATGTCAAATGTTACTAGACGTGTTCTTTTTTATTAGTTTCAACATATTTTACGGTACTCAAGAATAAATAAGAATGATTAAGTGGTACTGCATGGAAAATAGTCCAAAAAAATGGACCAATCTAATTTCAAACAATATAATTAAGCAGTGAAAATAATTTGATCTGAAAAAAATATTTAAAAAAAAATTAACTTTTAAAAAATGTCCACAATTAAAAACCAGTACAGTTTTTTTTGAAAAAATGCTTGAACACGGGGGCATTATTACGTTGTGGTCTTTTTATAAAAAAAATAAGAATACCTACAGTGTTTCCCAAATTAGAGATATGACGATATCAATCATTTTTCTAATTGGCAACCCTACTTTTCATTAGCTATTTCTAAAGTGCATATTAAATTATATACAGTGAGGACGTAAAGTCTGGAATAAATTCATTTAGGAAACGCTAAATGTTTTTAAAAATCGCTCGGACACGTCGATTTTGTTTTTTTAATACGAATTTTTTAATATTTTTTATTCTCCGAAAGCACTCTGCTTGGACCAACTTTAATTTTTTAAATGGGAACCCCCATTTTTTTTTATTTTAGGATTCTGTGCATAATTGTGAACATTTTTTATCTAACATGTCATTATGATTTATCGACAGTTAAAGTTCGAAAATAAATACAACAATTAAATCAGTATCAGCATAACTCAGTGAATAATTACTTGTCACATTGTTACATTTGGTCAAATTAGACAGTTTTATGCTTCGTGTCAAAATATCGTAATATTGTGTCATTATTTTTAAGATAGATTATTTTTAAGATAGAACATTTTTCTAATTTTTGAAGTTTATTAAGTAATAGTTATTGTGAAATTTATTTTTAACAAAAATGAAACTTACTGAAGCTCAGAGGATAGAAATTCTAATGATGATAGGATATGGTGACAGGGTAAGAACTCAACAAGAAGTGTGTCAGTTATTTAATGAAAAATATCATAATCGTCCGCCAATTTCACAATCAGCTGTAAGTAAGATCGAGCATAAATTTCTTTAGCTTTGTCATGTTCGAGATGAATGATGACAAAAAGATGGACGTATTATTAAGTGTTCAAGAAAATAACCATATTAACTCTAGGAACATGGCTACGCTACAAACTTAAATATTTCGAAAACAACGGTTTTAAAAGTATTGCATAAAATTAAGTACCATCCTTTTAAGATGAAAGTCCTTCAAGAACTTTATGAAGAGGATTTTGACAGGCGGCTTGAATTTTGTGAAATTTTACAAGAAATGTGCATTAGGAATCCCAATTTTGTTAAAAACATTGTTTTTTCTGATAAATTAACATTTTGCCTGAATGGTGAGGTCAACACATAAAATTATAGGTATTGGTCGGATATAAACCCAAATTGGATGAGGGAGGGACATACTCAGTATAGACAAAAATAAATGTGTGGGCAGGCGTTGTGGGTGATATCGTGATAGGACCGTTTTTTTTTTTAATGAGAATCTAAACGGTCAACGATATTTAAGTTTTCTACAAGATGATCTTACTCCAGCTCTTTCGACGATTTTTCCTGATGAAAATCCCGATTTACCACATCAGAATATTTGGTTCCAACAAGATGGTGCCCCGCCTCATTATTCAGCAGAAGTTCGCGCTTATCTTAATACTATTTTTGAAAATGGATGGATTGGAAGAAGGGGAGCTATTGAATGGCCGCTGAGGTCTCCCGACTTAACCCCCCTTGACTTTTTTCTGTGGGGTTACCTTAAAGGTAAAGTTTTCCAAACTAAGCCATGACGACATGGAGGACTTAAGAAATACGGTCAATCAGTCCGGAAGTTGTCAGAAATGTGCAGAAATAATTTTTCGATCGTCTAGGTTACTGCCAACTAAACTTTGGGCAACATTTTCAACATTTATTAAAATGATAAATAATTAATTGTTGTATTTATTTTCGAACTTTAACTGTCGATAAATCATAATGACACGTTAGATAAAAAATGTTCACAATTATGCACAGAATCCTAAAATTAAAAAAAAATGGGGGTTCCCATTTAAAAAATTAAAGTTGGTCCAAGCAGAGTGCTTTCGTATAATAAAAAATACTGACAAAAATTCGTATTAAAAAAACAAAATCGACGTGCACGAGCGATTTTTAAAAACATTCAGCGTTTCCTAAATAATGAATTTATTCCAGACTTTACGTCCTCACTGTATAAGTACCAAATTTCAAAATTTTATTTCTTGTCAAATATTGAGGAATTGAAACCACGAATGAGACATGAGTGTAGGTTAATTTCTCCCGAAGTAATTAGCAATGTTCAAAACTAGTTTTACTTGCGTGTTTTCAATTAAATTAATTCTTGTTTGTTAATCATTTTATAAATGACAAGGCATAAAAATTTGAAATTTGGTATACTTATATATAACTTAACATGCAATTTAAAAATTATCAATAAAAAAACTATATGGTTTTTTGTTACCTATTGTTATACACCGTATCAGAGCTGGGCAAAGCACTCGAAAAAAAGTGCTTCGAGCACTAAGCACTTTGAAAATTCTAAGTGCTAGCAATTAATAATTACCAGGGAAGTAATTGCACAATTCAATTACCAAGCACCAACTATTCAAAAAGTGCTTAAAATTATTGTTAATTACTTGCAGGTGCTTGCAAGCAGTTTTTTTTTCAAGTCAATTACCAAGCACTTATTACTTTTCCGATTGCTTCCGCCCCAATTAAGCAACATGTTTATTTAAAAATGAACCAAAATAAAAACTAACGTTTTTGGATGATAGAAATAATAAGCAAACAAAACCAAATTATCTGCCAGAAGGAGGAAGGTGCCGGAAAGGAACTAAAAGCAGTACGCAGGCAGTAGTCAGTACTCAGTGCTTTGTGTCCTTTAGTGCTTGCAAGCCTTTTAGGTGCTTGAAAGCACTTTTGAATAGTCAATACAAAACTAGGGTTGCAATATAAAAAAAATCAATTTCGTCATATCTCTAATTTTGGACAAATTCTCAGACAAATTGAATCAGTATTTTTTTTTTTTAAATACCACAACTTAAAATTTTAACACCCGCGGCCAAGCATATTTCTAATAAAAAGCTCTGCTGGATTATTAAGGATGGATGGATTATAAAAATTACCGAATACATAAAGAGAAGAGAAACCGTTGCAATCCATTAATTTAAAAAAAATTTTAAACAGTAATATTTTAACTCAGTACGATTATTAGTTTTATATCTTATATCAAATACCTATAGATAATCTGTGGTACTTACAATCGATTCGTCACTTCATTGGAGACATAAATTTTTCCATTAGGCCCCACTGCATAATCCGTTACCACACATCTTGAAGCAACTTCAGAAAATTGAAAGTATCGTTCAGCTTCGTACCATTTTCCCAAAAATCGATCCATATCGAAGTTCGCCATGGGCAAATAGTCAGGACAAAACCCAAAACTGGGTATCTGTGCCTGGGTTAAATAAACTAAGGACAATAATAAATATACCCGATACATGTTAAAGCTGTTTTGGTTTAGTTTTTCTTCGTGCCTCCTTTATATAGTTAAGTACCGGTTCACTGTGTACCTATACCAGAAGTATACCTACCTAGGCAATTTAAAACGTTTTTTTTTATGCGACTTTAGGTTCGAATCTTTTATTTGGTGTTTATTAGGTACTAGAAATCAATTACTATCTAAAAGATTGTGAACAGTATGTTCGCGGATATCAATCCTTTAAATTCAAAGCCCTAGTGATGTCCTCAGGGTAGCAATCTAGCCCCCTTAATATTTTTAATTTTTATCAATGACATAAGTAATAATATGGCCAGCAATGTACTGCTTTTTGTAGACGACTTAAAACTATTCAGAGTAATAAGTAATTTATTTGACTGCCTGTTATTGCAGAGGGAGTTGAACACTCTGGAAAAGTGGTGCAAAATTAACAACTTGTCCCTTAACGTAAGCAAATGCTTCGCTATGACATTTATAAATAAGGTAGACTTTATTCGCTTCAACTATAGCATTGATAACACAGTCATTAAGCAGTGCGACACTTTTAGAGATCTTGGTGGGGTTTTCGACCCAAAGCTTTCCTTTATTTTTCTGATCAGTAATACTCACAGCAGTGCAATGAAGATGCTTGGATACATTATAAGGAATTCGGCTGATTTTACAAATACTCAAACATTGAATACCCTTTATTATAGTTTCGTGCGATCCAAACTAGAATATGGTGCTATTATATGGCACCCCATTTTCCACAAATACATTAATCTCCTAGAAAACGTCCAAAGAAAGTTTGTCAAATACCTTTCCTTTAAGGAAGATGGTACATATTCCCCTAGAGGCGCTGATCAAAATGCTCTTTTATTAAGATTTCAGATACCATCGCTTCTCAATCGCAGATATTATGCAGTTCTTGTTCAAAGTGTGCAGGTAGCTCATCGATTGCTCTATGCTACTATCTGGTAATAACTTCCATGTTCCCTCACGCACTGTCAGATCATCTCCCGTCTTCCATCTGCCTACTCCCTCAACAAACTTTTTAATTAAAACACCAATTTTATCAATCAATCTTTATTTTCAATAATACTTGCAATGACATTGCATGATGTATTCGGCCTGTCCTCCACTCAGTTTACAAATGCAACAAAACTCAAACTATTACAAAAATGTTAAATTACTGAATTTCACCATTTTCTATTTCAGAATGATTTATTAATCTTTTTTAACCTATTCTTCTTTTTTTTATGTCACATTGTCTTGTAATTTGGAACCTGTTCTGTTAGACAACAAAGATTATTATTACCTACTCCTATTTCCAATTTTTTAATTTAAAATAATTTCATCCGCTACAGTACTTATATGACATTGGTCGTTAAAAACACTAGATATACAAGCTCATCAAATTCCCATGCAAACCACAAAAATACTAATTAGTTTAATGCGTGTAAGTAAACGCATTGAATAACCCTGGTAATTCAATAGAAAATGAAATTACGAGGCAAAAGCCTTTAGTATTTACAAAACTAGTATTCTGATTCCTAATTAAAATTATGTGGTCAAACGGTGCTTCGCGATTTGTTGACAGAAAAGGCAATGCCCTAAGATGGCCTGATGAACTTATGATCAGAGACCTTCTGTTTCATTCGGACACCCAATACGATGCGGTATCATTGCACGGTTGTGGCCCAATGTCCCACATTATCTGTTGTAGGAGGGTAATTCCGAGCTAATACTCATTTTTTGTCCAGAGAAAGCCTTGAAAAAAAAACTTTTAAGTACATTTATTTTAGACCTTTTATTGGATAGTAAATAAAACACATGTTGTCACGACTGCCGTAATGATCAAATAGTTTTTTTAATGCCGTGATGGGGTTTCGTGACGTAGAAGTATGTTACGTACAAAAAACATTAAGTTGATGGTTTTCTATACTAATATTAATTTGTAAGTTTACAAAAATCACGAAATGTTACTTTTATTTTGTTAACCATACTTCTACGTGCGAGCAAAAATTATTTGCATCAAAGAGGGCCTTGCATCTAAGGACGTAATGCTTAGCCCTATAGCTTAATACCTGTTGGGTGTCAGTAACTACCTGAATTAACAATCAATCAGTTATTCCGTCATCTTTCACAGTCGTTACAAGTAATTTGATTCATCGCTAATTTTTCCAATTTCTTGAACAATTCACACAATGGGCTTTACGGAACAGCAGAAAACATTTATATTATCGAAACGGGGTTAGACTGGTTAGAGTAAATGGTGAGTGTCAATACAATCTGGGTTTGTGCATGGACGATTTTCACGAAAATTTTCTTAACGTTGCTTTATTGCTGGGGATTTTTATCATTGCCTGAAAAGAACCGTTGTTAAGGAAACAGGTTCTATACAACACAAAAAAGGAGCAGGAAGACCATCTATAAGAAAAGAAGAACTTGTTGCAAACGTTCGTGAAATAATGCAAAATACGCCAACAAATTGTATAAGACGCCTGTCCCAAGAAGTGGAAAGATCTTATGGAACATGCAGGACTATTCTTAAGAAGCAGCTAAATTTATTTCCTTATAAAGTGCAAGTAACAAAAATAAATTTGTATTTGTCTACTTATTTTATTACTTATTAGTTTGGCATATCATGTCATTATATGAATTTGACAAAATTTTAACCTAGATTTGGTTAGATATATCGTCCCCATATCATTGTGATCTAAACCAAGCCCTACGTTTTTTAATCCAAGCCCTTTTTGGTGCAAATAATTTTTGCTCGCACGGTACATAAAAAAAAATGTAAATATTGTTTTACCGACATTACTTTGACCAGTAAGGTCCGTTGCATACTTGCGGGAACCGAATTTCTTGTTCCGTATAGCGAGGTATATGATATTATATTGGTTGCTACCGGTTACCAGGTCCGGACTAGTGAGAAAGCTCCAATATAATATCATATACCTCGCGGCCGGATATCCGGATCCGGCAAGTGTGCAACGGGCCTTAATACATATGTAATCGCCTAAAAGTTGACAAATTTTATACACACGTCAAGTAGATCGTAGGCATAGTATGTGCCATTTTCGACCTTCTTGACGTCGAAATGGCACGAAAGGGGTTGTTTAGCAATTATTTCTATTATAAACGAAATAGTCTAATTTCTCTAAATGTTCATAATCTAAAGAGTCCATAGGTAATAATGCTTTTCTGTTTGTTTTTAATATAATGATATTTCTACAATAATTGGCTAATAAAACCTGGGGGGGGGGGGGATTACAACTACACCTAATAGGCTAGTAGAATTATTTGAAAAGTATTATTTAACAAAAAAAAAAAACGCCGAGTGACATTCGAAACTCCTATTAGTGCGGAATAACCCAACAATGTTTAAATTTATTCACGAGTAAAGTCAAATAACAAAACAAAAGCCTCTAATTACATTAAACATTAACTAACCTTTTATGTCCTAAAAATCCCGTTAATTTGGCACCTTCAAGTAGGTGAATTTTTTCTATGGTATTGGTTAATAAATAAAAGGAAAGCACACAGTAGGTAGTTCGTTAGATTAATTTTAAATATTTATTTTTTATGTGCAAACAAAGGAAATGGTCATAGGCGTAGCTAGCCGATTTTGTCAGGGGGTTTAAGTACCTACCTGCATAAAAATGGACTTTCAAAAAATGTGGTTATATATTCTGTGCCTGTATCTTAAAAAAATACAAAAAATAACTGCTATCGGCTGTAAAAATACTTAAATTAAAACTAAACTTTGTGTCTAATGGTTATTTAAAAAATAAATAAAATGGAACATATTTTAGATTTTTTCAAGTGCTTAATTTGTTAGGGTGGACTACTCTTACACCAACGCTAACGCCCCTCCCCCCCCCCCCCCCCTTCCTCTAGCTACGCCAATGGTAACGGCATAGATAAGCTACCATGTGACTCTTTTAACCAGCTGATGTTTTAATTAAATAAACTTTTAGCTAAAGAAATCCCCTGTCAGTATTTTCAAACCAAGAAGTGAAAAACGCATTTAATTTTTTTCGGTAAAAGTGAATAGACTATAAAATATGCTGTTGTCGATTTTGTTGCTGGAGCGAGAGTTTATCAGCTATGTACAGGGTGGCCAACTAAGCGAGGTAAGCGGCTGTATCTCAGGAACCATTAATCGTACAGCTTTCGGAAAAAAAATGATATAAGTAAAGCGATCATGAGAAAATTCTGGAAATTACTTTCAAGTTCCTCATTTCGCCGCAAGGGGGCACAATTGAAAATTATTTTTTTTAATTTTAAATTTCTCCGAAAATTCCCATATTAAGGTATAACTCTGATTACATCATTGGAAAGATTAGATAATTCTGTATCATTTTGGTTTAAGGCTCGTTGGCGTACCGACCTTGATAAGAGTGGGGGAAGCTATTGAATGTGTAAACATTAAAATCGTTGTAACTTCTAAACGACTTATCCGATTTAACTAAATTTAAGCTTTTTTGGAAGAAAAAGGTTAGTACCTTCAATCGTCGTATCCAATGGTATACGATAGTTTCTTATAAAATTGCTAGAGGGCGCAATTTGTAATAATAACAGTTTTTTTGATTTTATCCCGAAAATTCAAATCATACGTTATAACTATGACATCATATTCGGAAAGTAGATTAAATTTGCAAGAAAAAATGTAAAGACCGCAGTTCGATATTGTTGTTCGTTTCAGAATTATTGCCAAAACAATAATTTTTAATTCAAATTGCGCCCTCTAGCAAATTTATTAGAAACTATTGTGTACCATTGGATATGACAATTAAAGGTACTTACCTTTCTCTTCCAAACGACCTTAAATTTAGTAAAATCGGATAAGTCGTTTAGAAGCTACAGCGATTTTAATGTTTACACTTTCAATAGCTTCTTCCACTCTTATCAAGTGAAAGTGTAAAAATTTAAATCGCTGTAACTTCTAAACGACTTATCCAATTTTATTACATTTAAGGTCGTTTGGAAGAGAAAGGTAAGTACCTTTAATTGTCATATCCAATGGTACACAATAGTTTCTAATAAAATTGCTAGAGGGCGCAAATTGAATTAAAAATTATTGTTTTGGCAATAACTCTGGAACGAACAACAACATCGAACTGCGGTCTTTACATTTTTTCTTGCAAATTTAATCTACTTTCCGAATATGATATCACAGTTATACCGTATGATTTGAATTTTCGGTATAAAATCAAAAAAACTGTTATTATTACAAATTGCGCCCTCTAGCAATTTTATTAGAAACTATCGTATAACATGGGATACGATGATTGAAAGTATTTACCTTTCCCTTCCGAACAAGCTTAAATTTAGTAAAATCGCATAAGGCGTTTAGAAGTCACAGCGATTTTAATGTTTCAATAGCTTCCCCCACTCTTATCAAGGTCGGTACGCCAACAAGCCTTAAAGAAAAATGATGCAGAATTGTCTAAGCTTTCCAATTATGTAAGCAGAGTTATACCTTAATATGGGAATTTTCAGAGAAATTTAAAATTAAAAAAAATAATTTTCAATTGTGCCCCCTTGCGGCGAAATGAGGAACTTGAAAGTAATTTCCAGAATTTTCTCATGATCGCTTTACTTATATAATTTTTTTTCCGAGAGCTGTACGATTAACGGTTCCTGAGATACAGCCGCTTACCTCGCTTAGTTGGCCACCCTGTACAAACAAAAGCGATTCTTTCGCATGCGATGAACAAAATTGGTTGAACACCTAGTTTGCTATACTATACTATCTTACCTAAGTTTTTATGTTGCAAAAAAGACCGCTAGGAACCAATCGTCTGATAATTGATTATCGTTGGGTACCTACACATTTCCATAATATAACAATAAATATGCACTCTGTTCTTGACAAAATAGTGAAGACACACAATAATAACTACTATTTCATAATATTATTACATTGATATTGTAGAAAATAGGTTAATCGGACCATTTTTTTTATGGGAGCCTTACTGAAGAAAGATATCTTAATTTCCTTAAAAATGGCCTAGGTTTAGCTCTTGCCACTTTATTTCCAGATGATAATGATCCTAAATCACCAAGTTTAACCTTATGGTTTCAACAGGATGGGGCTCCCCCGCGTTATGCTCCTCATGTAAGGGAACAAATCCAAACAAACTCACTGGTCTTTTTTTTTATAAGTCTAAACCCAACTCGGAAGATACGCTTAAGCAGTCCATTCGACGAGAAATACGAGAAATTTCTCCACAAGTAGTACAAAATGTACAACTGGAATTTTTAGATCGATTCATCTACTGCAGAATAACAGTTTCTGATTTTTATTCTTTGTCGTTTGTCTATTTTGTTTTATATTTCGTAAACGGTTGAAGATTGGTTGATTTATGAAAAATGTCTGGAATTGATTATAGAAGGTAAAAATTTAAAAATATGTACACAAAAATATGTTACATTAAAAAAAATTAAGTTGAAACAAGTAGCATATTTTCCTCAAAATTGTCTGGTATCCAGCCAATTTCTGAAAACATTTATATTAAAAGCATAAAAATGATACATATAGAAAAATTGCACTGTTCCGCCCTCTTAACATGCAAAATATAAAACCTGGCGCATCTGGAGACGACAAAATTCATATTACCTTGATTCAACTATGTTGTCCTTACATCATTTGTTTTATCACTCGCATCATAAATGATTGAGTCTTAAATTCTTATTTTCCGACACTGTGAAAGCGTGCCCAGATTATTCTCCTGGCAAAAATTAACAACCCAACTTCGTTCAATTAGCATTCTTCCGACGTTGTCAAAGGTGCTCGAGAGGATCATGAACACACAAATTGTAAATTTTTAAACGAAAAAAACACTTTACCCGTTAAACAATCGGGATTTAGGCCTGGTTATAGCTGTGAGAGTGCCCTGATGGACTTAACTGATGATATTCTGAGGGCAACTAATGAAAATATGGTAAGCGCGTGGATATTGCTGGATTTTAGTAAGGCCTTTAACATGCTAGACCATAAAATTATTTTCGCAATGCTTCATTATGTCGGATTTTCCAAAAAAGCTTGTAATTTTGTAAACTCGTTTTTGTCAGGACGGACCCAGCAGGTTCTGTATACTCATCAACAATACTCGACTTTCTTAGATGATCAATTTAGAGTTCCGCAGGGTAGTATCATGGGACCTTTGCTGATACACCTGTTTTACTTCAAACTTTGTAGTTTCATTACAGCTGTCACAACTACTCTGACGATACTCAATTGTAGTAATCATTTCAGGAACAATAATTATATATAGCTAAGGATTTAACTAATACAGATTTAATCAATTATTATAATCTGACAGGAGAGCATCACCTCAAGCTTAACCCTAGCAAATCGTCAGTTCCTTTATTTGGAAATGAAAATCAGATTACATGAGAAATACAGTGAAATGATGCTTCTTTCAACATCTTTAAAAAAATCCGATATGATGCGGACTTTACTGACTGTAGATTAAAAGGGACTTAACATACTCTCTAATCGGTTCTAAAAGGTGTATTGGCAACCGGTTTGTTCGTTGTTACCCAGAGCATTTTTTTTAAATTAAATTTTTTCAACCAATATTTTTTTAACTGAATTGGCCCAAAAAAAGTCAAATCTTTTATAAATTTTCTATCAAGTTATATTTTATACCAAGTTTGGCAACATTGTAATGAACGACTAACGTAACGGGGAGTTTTCGCATTAACATAGCTATCAAACACGGACTTCTTTTTCTTCTTTTTTAGAGAAACACAGTCTCGTCTATAAATTGCACCAGAGTAAAATCATATTAACAAAATAGGGCTGTTTGGAACGCCCCACAACCTGATATGATATTTTGATGTTAATAACTTCAGAAATAAGGAAATACAAATACATCAAATCGTAGATAAATAAATATGAAGCAATATTTATTTTCTAATTTTAAGATAATTTTTAATTATAATAATTTAAGATATTTATCAAAAGTAAGATTTAAAAACAAAATAAACACAGACTAACTTAGAGAACATTTACTTATTGGTCATTGTTTTTCAATTTATTGTATATTATTGTATAGAATAGTATCACCGCAAGCGAAGCTGCGGGTACAGGAAACTTTGAGTATTTTCTTCGAAAGCAGACGCCTATTTTACATAAGTAAGCCAATTTTAAGCCACATCGGTTAACTAGTTGAAGTGTTATCGTGGGGAGAGACAGACAAAGTAGGTATATAGTTTTAGAAAATATTTTAAAGAAAAATCTTGATTTCGATTGGCGAGTGAAATAAAATAGCTAGCCTATATTTTTGTATTATAGGGAAGGTTCCTCTTTTTAATTAACTTATTGGTCATTATTTTTCAATTTATAATATAGTATTTTATAGAATAGTATCACCGCGAGCGAAGCTGCGGGTACAGGAAACTGTGTGTATTTTCCTCGAAAGCAGACGCCTATTTTACATAAGTAAGCCAACTTTAGGTTACATCGGATAACTAGTTTAAGTGTTATCCTGGGGAGAGACAGACAAAGTTTAAATAATATTTTAAAGAAAATCCTTGATTTCGATTGGCGAGTAAAATAAAAGATAGCTAACCTATTTTTTTGTATTAAAGAGAAGGTTCCTCTTTTTAATTTACTTATTGGTGATTGTTTTTTCAATTTATAATATAATATTGTATAGAATAGTATCACCGCGAGCGAAGCTGCGGGTACAGGAAACTTTGCGTATTTTCCTCGGAAGCAGACGCCTATTTTACATAAGTAAACCAACTCTAGGTCACATCTGTTAACTAGTTTAAGTGTTATCATGAGGAGAGACAGACAAAGTATTTAGTTTTAAAAAATATTTTAAAGAAAATTCTTGATTTCGATTGGCGAGCAAAACAAAAGATAGCTAGCTTATTTTTCTGTATTAAAGAGAAAGTTTTTTTTAAATTTATTTATTGGTGATTTTTTTTCAATTTATAATATAATATTGTATAGAATAGTACCACCGCGAGCGAAGCTGCGGGTACATAAAACTTTGCGTATTTTTCTCGAAAGCAGACGCCTATTTTACATAAGTAATCCAACTTTAGGTCACATCGGATAACTAGTTTAAGTGTTATCCTGGGGAGAGACAGACAAAGAATATAGTTTTAAAGAATATTTTAAAGAAAATCCTTGATTTCGATTGGCGAGTAAAATAAAAGATAGCTAACGTATTTTTTGTATTAAAAAGAAGGTTCCTCTTTTTAATTTACTTATTGGTCATTGTTTTTCAATTTATAATATAATATTGTATAGAATAGTATCACCGCGAGCGAAGCTGCGGGTACAGGAAACTTTGCGTATTTTCCTCGAAAGCAAACGCCTATTTTACATAAATAAACCATCTTCAGGTCACATCGGTTAACTAGTTTAAGTGTTATCCTGGGGAGAGACAGACAAAGAATATAGTTTTAAAAAATATTTTAAAGAAAATTCTTGATTTCGATTGGCGAGTAAAATAAAAGATAGCTAACCTATTTTTTTGTATTAAAGAGAAGGTTCCTCTTTTTAATTTACTTATTGGTCATTGTTTTTCAATTTATAATATAATATTGTATAGAATAGTATCACCGCGAGCGAAGCTGCGGGTACAGGAAACTGTGCGTATTTTCCTCGAAAGCAGACGCCTATTTTACATAAGTAAGCCAACTCTAGGTCACATCGGATAACTAGTTTAAGTGTTATCCTGGGGAGAGACAGACAAAGAATATAGTTTTAAAAAATATTTTAAAGAAAATTCTTGATTTCGATTGGCTAGTAAAACAAAAGATAGCTAGCATATCTTTTGTATTACAGAGAAGGTTCCTCTTTTTAATTTACTTATTGGTCATTGTTTTTCAATTTATAATATAATATTGTATAGAATAGTATCACCGCGAGCGAAGCTGCGGGTACAGGAAACTGTGTGTATTTTCCTCGAAAGCAGACGCCTATTTTACATAAGTAAGCCAACTTTAGGTTACATCGGATAACTAGTTTAAGTGTTATCCTGGGGAGAGACAGACAAAGTTTAAATAATATTTTAAAGAAAATCCTTGATTTCGATTGGCGAGTAAAATAAAAGATAGCTAACCTATTTTTTTGTATTAAAGAGAAGGTTCCTCTTTTTAATTTACTTATTGGTGATTGTTTTTTCAATTTATAATATAATATTGTATAGAATAGTATCACCGCGAGCGAAGCTGCGGGTACAGGAAACTTTGCGTATTTTCCTCGGAAGCAGACGCCTATTTTACATAAGTAAACCAACTCTAGGTCACATCTGTTAACTAGTTTAAGTGTTATCATGAGGAGAGACAGACAAAGTATTTAGTTTTAAAAAATATTTTAAAGAAAATTCTTGATTTCGATTGGCGAGCAAAACAAAAGATAGCTAGCTTATTTTTCTGTATTAAAGAGAAAGTTTTTTTTAAATTTACTTATTGGTCATTGTTTTTCAATTTATAATATAATATTGTATAGAATAGTATCACCGCGAGCGAAGCTGCGGGTACAGGAAACTTTGCGTATTTTCCTCGGAAGCAAACGCCTATTTTACATAAATAAACCATCTTCAGGTCACATCGGTTAACTAGTTTAAGTGTTATCCTGGGGAGAGACAGACAAAGAATATAGTTTTAAAAAATATTTTAAAGAAAATTCTTGATTTCGATTGGCGAGTAAAATAAAAGATAGCTAACCTATTTTTTTGTATTAAAGAGAAGGTTCCTCTTTTTAATTTACTTATTGGTAATTGTTTTTCAATTTATAATATAATATTGTATAGAATAGTATCACCGCGAGCGAAGCTGCGGGTACAGGAAACTGTGCGTATTTTCCTCGAAAGCAGACGCCTATTTTACATAAGTAAGCCAACTCTAGGTCACATCGGATAACTAGTTTAAGTGTTATCCTGGGGAGAGACAGACAAAGAATATAGTTTTAAAAAATATTTTAAAGAAAATTCTTGATTTCGATTGGCGAGTAAAATAAAAGATAGCTAACCTATTTTTTTGTATTAAAGAGAAGGTTCCTCTTTAATTTACTTATTGGTCATTGTTTTTCAATTTATAATATAATATTATATAGAATAGTATCACCGCGAGCGAAGCTGCGGGTACAGGAAACTGTGCGTATTTTCCTCGAAAGCAGACGCCTATTTTACATAAGTAAGCCAACTTTTGGTCACATCGGATAACTAGTTTAAGTGTTATCCTGGGGAGAGACAGACAAAGTTTAAATAATATTTTAAAGAAAATCCTTGATTTCGATTGGCGAGTAAAATAAAAGATAGCTAACCTATTTTTTTGTATTAAAGAGAAGGTTCCTCTTTTTAATTTACTTATTGGTCATTGTTTTTTCAATTTATAATATAATATTGTATAGAATAGTATCACCGCGAGCGAAGCTGCGGGTACAGAAAATTTTGCGTATTTTCCTCGGAAGCAAACGCCTATTTTACATAAGTAAACCAACTTTAGGTCACATTGGTTTACTAGTTTAAGTGTTATCCTGGGGAGAGACAGACAAAGAATATAGTTTTAAAAAATATTTTAAGGAAAATTCTTGATTTCGATTTGCGAGTAAAATAAAAGATAGCTAGCGTATCTTTTGTATTACAGAGAAGGTTCCTCTTTTTAATTTACTTATTGGTCATTGTTTTTTCAATTTATAATATAATATTGTATAGAATAGTATCACCGCGAGCGAAGCTGCGGGTACAGGAAACTTTGCGTATTTTCCTCGGAAGCAGACGCCTATTTTACATAAGTAAACCAACTTTAGGTCATATCGGTTAACTAGTTTAAGTGTTATCCTGGGGAGAGACAGGCAAAGAATATAGTTTTCAAAAATATTTTAAAGAAAATTCTTGATTTCGATTGGCGAGTAAAATAAAAGATAGCTAGCCTATCTTTTGTATTACAGAGAAGGTTCCTCTTTTTAGTTTACTTGTTGGTCATTGTTTTTGAATTTATAATATAATATTGTATAGAATAGTATCACCGCGAGCGAAGCTGCGGGTACAGGAACCTTTGCGTATTTTCCTCGAAAGCAGACGGCTATTTTACATAAGTAAACCAACTTTAGATCACATCGGTTAACTAGTTTAAGTGTTATCCTGGGGAGAGACAGACAAAGAATATAGTTTTAAAAAATATTTTAAAGAAAATTCTTGATTTCGATTGGCGAGTAAAATAAAAGATAGCTAGCGTATCTTTTGTATTACAGAGAAGGTTTCTCTTTTTAATTTACTTGTTGGTCATTGTTTTTGAATTTATAATATAATATTGTATAGAATAGTATCACCGCGAGCGAAGCTGCGGGTACAGGAAACTTTGCGTATTTTCCTCGAAAGCAGACGCATATTTTACATAAGTAAACCAACTTTAGATCACATCGGTTAACTAGTTTAAGTGTTATCTTGGGGAGAGACAGACAAAGAATATAGTTTTAAAAAATATTTTAAGGAAAATTCTTGATTTTGATTGGCGAGTAAAACAAAAGATAGCTAGCCTATCTTTTGTATTACAGAGAAGGTTCCTCTTTTTAATTTACTTATTGGTCATTGTTTTTCAATTTATAATATAATACTGTATATAATTAAAGAGTGGAAATTAGAAAGGCCGTAAGTGCCATTTTTTTCAAAACCAAGTTTTTGACATAGAAAGGTTGCAAGTAGTATGCTTTCTGTCCTGTGAAAGGCCGTAAGTGCCAAAGTTAAAATTCAAGTGTCAGGCTCTAATAATAGATGGCGGTTAACGTATTTGTTCAGGCATTTTTCTTTGAAAGGTCGTAAGTCCAATATAATTAAACTGATTATCTCAGAATTATGTTTTTGGCACATATGGCCTTTCTAATTTCCACTCTTCAATTACAAAAACGTTTTACTTAGATTAATATCTTAGAAAAAGGAGCCTATGTTGTCTTGTGAATATGTTACGGTAATTAAAATTTTACTAAGGGAAGCGAACGAAAAAATAAAACCCAAAGGATAATTAGGTACGGGGTTTTAATAAAATTACAAGAAAAAAGTATAACTTTATTTTCTTATAATTACACTATTTACAACCTAACTTATTTACAAAGCTAAACAATACTAAGTTACCACATTTGTACCACTTTTGTTGGCAAATGTTGCCATGCGCAGCAAAAATACAATTTATCAAATGTGCAATGTTTGAGACCTAAACGAATTGAACGAATGTTTGTGCATAATAGCGGCCAAATAATTTAAACTAATCGCTTTGAAACTTGAAAAAATTCCATTTTTACGCAATGCAAACTCTATTAAATAAACCGAGAGCTCGTAAGAAGAAAAAAGAGATGTATAAGTTAATTAAGTAGTCAAATTTATTGTAATTCTTACAATTTATTTCTTTGGTGTGTATATTAAAAAAATATACGTCGTACATTCCAGTTTTGTAGTAAAAACTATAAGTTTGTTATATACAAATTTTACATACAATAACTAAAAATGCTTATGGGTTGGTATGCCACCTTTTCTAATTTGTTAAACGCCACTAAATTGAATATTTTAAAATTTTATATTAAACTTTAATACACGTTAGTGATTAATATAATTATTGTTTGAACATAATTCATACCAAACACATTTCTCGTTTTTTCCCGTTGAATTTTTATTATCAATATTTAAAATTATATTTCATTTTTTTTACTATTTATAAATTAATGGTTTGTTTTTGACACAAAATTACAATCTAAAGAAAATGGAAAAAGGGTATACCCCCTCTAAAGCAGGATTATTCATAATAATAAACTATTATTAATTCTAATATTTCAATCCGAAGCACTTTTAGTTACTGTATAATAAATCATCCACTTGTGATGTATATAACAGTGGATTATATTTAAAAAAAAATTTCAATGTTCTATACAAATCGGACCAGCCGAAAATTTTAAATCACATGTCATACACACCACGCGCAGTTAGGTACGTAAAGTCAAATTGAACACATCGGTTGGAATTATGTCTAATCAATAAAAATATTACAAAAATTACAAGAAGGCTCGTCGATTTATGGAAGGCACAGTTTTGGTCCCTGAGGGTAACCGACTACACCTATTATAGGTCACACGAGATACTTTCAAAGGCACTGATCTGCTCAGTATATTTAATTATTATCACAAATTGTGCGATGAGTCGTTCTAAATAAACTTGGTACGACTTCATCTCGCAATGGAATGTACACTACTACTTAAGCTCGTGCATATTTTTACTTAGAAGCAAGTTATTATGGGGACCTGATAAATGTCGAATTAGCTCAGGTAAGGATTCAAATGCTAGAGGGCAAAAACAACAGTTAAATCGTCCCGAACTACCATCATTCGATGATATAACATTTCTATGCACTGAACACAAGTGTTTTAATAAATGGGCTTTTTGTTTAAACATCGCTACACACAGTCGACAAGCGAACGGTTTTTCTCCTGTATGCACTCGTAAATGAGTTTTTAAGTTCCACGACATCCCGAACTGCTTTCCACAATATTCACACCGATACTCCCGAACCTGAACGGCAGGAAGAGCCTGTTTGCTACCGGCAGCCTGTTGAGAGGATTCTGCACTATCATCCTCTCCCGGATTTGATGAGTAGCCTGGAGGTGGTTCCCGAGATTCATTGTTAATAGGAGGAGCATTTACTTGCGTTTGGCACAATGACCAGGCACCCCAAGTATGTTCAAATGATTGAAACGTTTCCGACACTAACCCTTGATCAGCACTAGGGGGTCTATATTTTACCACTACATTTTCTGAAGCAGAGGAGGTATCCGGATGTGTTCCAGGAGTGGGAGTATGAGTCCGATCAACTAAAAATGGAGGAGCCGATAACGATAACGGATGGTGAGCGGCGAGTAACGGTGGAAGATTTTTATAACGGTGAGGAGTGTGATGGCCAGCATCATCTATGTAAGAAGGCGAAAAAGGCACAAACGGCGGATTTTGAGCCGGAGAGTTGTGAAAGCCAGGTCTCCTTTTTCTATGAGGGGTTACCACGTAGTTGTCAGGACTCTGAACTAAAGATATCAACTTGGGATCTGATATTGGCTGCTTCATATGAGAATAGTCATCTTGGTGCTTAAGGTCTATTGGCTCTATATACATGCTTTTTCGTTTCATCCGGTGATGGTGAAACTGCGAGAGCTCGTGGACTTTTGGCGCAATTTTGACAGAGGTTTGGCCAATTTTTAGAGTATCCGAGTTTTTTTGATCCACTCTCTGAAACAAAAAATAATTTAAGCAGAAAGAATAAAAATATTAGAAAGTACCTACATAATGCATTTTAACCTTATCGCTTACATTATAAAAATTTGTAATTTTAGAGACGATAATTTAAAGTCAGATCTTTAAAAAATTATTTTTAAATAAGGCCGTTGATAGTTCTTTATTGTTAACTTGCAAGGCATGGTTATTAATTCGCTATGCGAGCAAAGCACCCGTCAGAGTTTAGATTTACCATCTTGTCAAGCCGTATTGCATGTTTATTCGTTATTTAACCCGTAAGGTCAAAAATTTAAGAATTTTGATTTTTCTCTACATACTAGTAGCATTATCTAAATAAGTGGAAAATTTGATCTTCCTATCACATCTAGAAGTCGATTTTCTTTTCCGGGCTAATATAGTTACGCATCCAGCTTTATCTTATGTAAGTACACACACAGATACAGATAAACATGTTCTATTATAGCCATAGCAAAAAAAAATTATGAAACATTTAAAAAATATTCATCCATGCTTTAATCAAAACGGCCTTTATGGTAACGAAAACCAAAATAAAAATGTATATTTAAATACCATCAAATTTTACCATATCGATAAAAAATTTGAAATAAAATATTTTTGGAGTATTCAAATGTATACAATATCTTACTTTTTTTAAACTACTCAATGACTCAATGCTCATACTTTTGAATGCATGACTACTTTTCAAGAAGGATATTCACTTTCGATATACAATCTCTAAGATACTTTCTCAATATACATAATATACAGTGTGACCAGTAAAGTTCGCATCATATGGGATTTTTTTTTAATAGCTTTATTCGAAATTTGACGTTGGCATCAAGTTCTATTTAGTTCGAGATGAAAATTAAGCAAAAAAATAGTAGTCACGTGATTCGCATTATCTGTCAAATTTTAAATTTTTCCAAAAAATAATTCAAAAGTGGGGTTATTTCAGAAAATATCGTTATTGGAAAATTTTTTTTAAATGCAGTTTCTAGCCCACGTGCAAAATTTCAGCTGCATAAGATAATTTTTAATTTTTACCCATATTTTATTAATTGCACCACTTTTGCAAAATAAGACTTAACCAACCTATATAAAACTTATTAGTTTTGACAATGCTTTATTTCAGATACATTTTCTTTAAAGTAGCGCCATATTAAATTAGTGTTTTTCTACAAAATCAAAATTGGGCTATTAAAATTTAGTTTCATGTGATGCAAAGTTTACTTGTTTTTGACTCTGTATAAGGTAACTTCATAAAATAAGTATTTTTGAAAACGTAGTTTGTGTCTGAAAGTAAAAAATAAAAAATAAAATAAAGGGGTTTTAAATTAAATCGTTGAACATAGATAAACTTTACGTTAAGTTAAACTAAAATTTATTTTCCACTTAATGAACATTTTACTGATGACACTGTGTTCTTTTTGTCTTAATATTAAGGTGTATTACTTTCAGACACAAACTACGTTTTCAAAAATACTTATTTTATTTAAAAAAGCCCAATTTTGATATTGTAAAAAAACACATATTTAATATGGCGCTGCTTTAAAGAAAATGTATCTGAAATAAAGCATTGTCAAAACTAAGAAGTTTTATGTAGGTTGCGTTGAGTCTTATTTTGCAAAAGTGGTGCAATTTACAAAATAGGGGTAAAAAATCAAAATTATCTTATGCAGTTGAAATTTTTTTTGCATGTGGGCTAGAAACTTCATTTAAAAAAACTTTTTCCAATAACTTTTTTCGATATTTTTAGAAATAATCCTACTTTTGAATTATTTTTTCGAAAAAATTAAAATTTGACAGATAATGCAAATCACGTGACTACTATTTTTTGCTTAATTTTCATCTCGATTTAAGCAAAACTTGATGCTAAAGTCAAATTTTGAATAAAGCTGTTAATAAAAAAAAATCCCATATGATGTGGACTTTACTGGTCACACTGTAGAGCTGTTAAAAAAAAAACCTGAATTTTGTTTTTATATAGTAACTTCTTTATTTATTAACCGATTTTATTAATTTTTGTATTGTTTGAGAGAGGATGGATAAAGACAGACCGCTAATCTTAGCCTTGCAGAAATTTCTTGTTTCATTAGCAGAGTATTTTATAGGTATTAGAGTGTGTTCAGCAAGGTGCAAAGTAGAGTAATGTGCTTGGGCTGTCTTCTATTTAATAAAACATTTTAGCTATGATTGGTTAAGTTTTCACAAGAGATCAAAAGAGATTTTCTGTCTAAAGTAAAATGATTGATTAAAATAACGATAAGTAGGATATTTTTTAAAACCTTTTGTATTTTAATTTACCTCAGAACTATTCTCTTGATCTTGTGGATTTTCATCCTTATCAGAATTTTTGGTGCCGATAGACAAATTAACAGGGTTTGGAGATCCATTACTTTGATCCTGCGACGACGTTTCTTCCGCCGGATCATCTTCATCGTCCTTAATTTCGCCTTCTTCCTTCTCATCATCGTCAGTTTCTCGTTTAATCAGCACCTGTTCGGAATTTTCGTTTTCTCGTTCCCAACTGCTACCGCCATCTTCGGATTGGCTTTTGGCCTCTTCGGATGTCGAAGACTGCCATACGTCCGACCTGATCTGAAGCAGCTCGAAAAGTTCTTGAATGCTTTCCAGTTCACTCGACTAAAAGTAAAAAAAAAATATTAAAAAACCTAATTGAGATAGTTTACGTAATAAAATGGAATGATCAACTCTGTTGAAGGCCTTTGAAAAATCAGTGTAAATGGTATCAACTTGTTTGCGATTATCCATAGCCTGTCCCGCGTATTGGGTGAAGCAGGCGAGATTAGTTGCTGTACTACGGGCATTAAAGAAGCCATGTTGTTTGGGTGAAATTGTCATGTCAATGTCAAACACTCGTCAATCATTTTAGCGGTGATATTATTTATAAGCACTGACGTTGATTCTTAATGATTTTATTGTTTTGGCGATTATTTAACTTTGGGGTTTTGTTAAATCGGTCTTTGTACTTCTGTAACAGGACAAAAAACACCAAGTTTTATAAAGTACATCTCAAAGTATATCCTCTGGGCTTTTGCTACCTTTCATTTATTTTAATTAAACTTCATTGTTATATACCTGAAAGGTCTACAGGTTTACAATTTTAATAATGTTTCGCTTTTACCATTATTTTGCATAGAAATGTTGTCCTTGTTATCAAGAGCAGGTAGGTCCACCCCGTATTCGATAGGTTTTTGGCGTTTGCAGTTGTAATTTATGTTATTTAGGTTAGGCACCCTTGTTAATTAACCTCAGGGCCGGGCCTGGTGCAATTAGGATATATAATCAGTCTTGAGAACGCCTGTATATTGTGCGTCTGAAAAATGTATTAAAGTGTTGATTCTGTGATGCTTAGAAATATTAGTGTTCAATTCGTTTTTTATTATGTGACGCCCGTACGAAAACAATCGCTCTGCATCTAGTAGAAGAAAACGACATCACTTGTCATTGGATGCAAAACAAATTTTTAAGAACGTTTGTGAATTATTAATTAATAGAGGACTCATCAGCAGCAAGATGCTTTGAAGGAAACCTGTTTACTTACAAAAACGCCAATGTCGTCTATAAAATATATCGTAAGTTAGAAGTCTTAAATACACTTAACATTAAAAAATAATACGTATGTGATAACTTCGCGGAACAGATGGGTCATACTGTCTTACGTCTTCCATCGTATCATTGTGTATTCCCCATAGAGCATATGTGGCACCAAGTAAAATCATTTCCCTTACCCTAAGTGCGAGTTGTCACAAAGTTAATTTAAACTGTTATAAACAATATACCGACCGAAAGCTGAAAAAATTTAGTAAAGCATATTTTAAAAGTCGAAGATTTGTATATCTTAACATAGTATAAAACAAAGTCGCTATCCTGTCCTGTCCCTATATGTGCTTAAATCTTTAAAACTACGCAGCGGATTTTGAAGCGGTTTTTTTAATAGATATATTGATTCAAGGGGAAGGTTTTTATGTATAACTAGCGACCCGCCCCGGCTTTGCACGGGTGCAATTTCAGAGAGTGGCATGCCGGGTACTAATATCGGGTTTGTTCGGGTTTGTATTTATACCAGCGGGTTGCAACGCATGCCGGGTACACGCTAGTTTCTATATAAACTAATATACAATCCATTGTTATTAACCTAAATGACGACTCTAACAGTAAAACAGAATAAGGTTTAGAAAAAACAAATTTATTAATTATGTAATATTTTTATTTGTTGGTGTAAAATTAGTTAGGATGTACAGTGTGACCAGTAAAGTCCGCATTATATGGGATTTTTTTTATTAATAACTTTATTCGAAATTTGACTTTAACATCAAGTTCTGCTTCGATCGAGATGAAAATTAAGCAAAAAATAGTAGTCACGTGATTCGCCTTATCTGTAAAATTTTAATTTTTTCCAAAAAATAAATTAAAAGTAGTATTATTTCTCAAAGTATCGAAAAAAGTTATTAGAAAAAGTTTTTTTAAATGCAGTTTCCAGTCCACATGCAAAATTTTTGCTGCATAAGATAATTTTGATTTTTTACCCATATTTTGTAAAAAATAAGACTCGACGCAACCTATATAAAACTTCTTAGTTTTGTCAATGCTTTATTTCAGATACATTTTCATTTTCTTTAAAGTAGCGCAATATTAAATGTGTGTTTTTCTACAAAATCAAAATTGGGCTATGAAAATTTGGTCGCATGTGATGCAAAGGTTATTTGTTTTTGACCCTGTATAAGGTAACTTTATTAAATAAGTATTTTTGAAAACGCAGTTTGTGTCTGAAAGTAACACACCTTAATATTAAGACAAAAAAGAACACAGTGTCATCACTAAAGTATTAATTAGTGGAAAATAAATTTTAGTGGTGGGTAAAAAATTAAAATTATCTTATGCAGCTGAAATTTTGCATGTGGGCTAGAAACTGCATTTAAAAAAACTTTTTCTTATAACTTTTTTCGATATTTTCAGAAATAACCCACCTTTTGAATTATTTTTTGGAAAAAATTAAATTTTGACAGATAATGCGAATCGCGTGACTACTATTTTTTTGCTTAATTTTCATCTCAATCGAAGCAGAACTTGATGCCAAAGTCAAATTTCGAATAAACCTAATAAAAAGAAATTCCATATAATGCGGACTTTACTGGTCACACTGTATGTTATTAGTATATTTTTAAGTGTGAATTAAAATTACAGTTAAAATTCTTTTTATTCCGTCACTCATTTCTTCTTCTAAAAGACCTGTTAGGCTGTTGTCAATAATAAATTTTGGCTAGAAATTTGCATTTTGCTAATTGATGTCAAAAAGGTAAAACGATATATACTTGTTTGGAACGTTACAATACCTTTTAAAGTACTTATTTCCAATTCCCGCTCATATCTCCGGCCTGATCTACACGTACAGTACGTACGAAGCTTTATATTAATGAATAATATGCACAGATTGTCAAAAGACTATGGAATATTTTTAAAACTACGGAATATCATTTTTTGAAGATTGGGATATCCACCTAGTTAAAAAGGGCACACCTAGGAAGGTCACGACCATTTCTGTCATTGTACAGGATTAATCAGAAAAAATACTAACTGTTTAATTTGAAATGGAACATCCTAAATACTAGTTTATTTCTGCCCCTGAAAATAACATACTGTTGGGTAACTGGATATTAAAAAATACCTTAGTATCTACTTCTATACAATAATACGATAGACATGTTTCTTGATTTCTTGACAAGATAGTGACGTTAATGCATAATGATAAAGTATCGTGTCTTAATGATGTGATAAATTGGTGAACTTCACGTACCTTATACTTAAAGTGAAGTAGGTAAAAATATAACTAACTTGATGAGTTGAATTAATTGATTCGGATATAGGTATCTAACACAGCTATTATAGTTATTATATTTAACTACTGGTGAAATGAACGTAAGTGACTTCCCAATAGTGTTGAATTTCAATAACAGTAGTAGGGGAGAGCAAGGCATAATGACATAGCAGGCAAAATGACATATTGCCTGTTTTCGGCCCAGTTCGATTATATTCGTGTTGAGTTCTCTACTACAAAACACATCTTAATACCGCTAAGATCGTCAGTCGTAATAAAATAGCATAGTCGATCGTTTGTTGTTTTCTTGAGAGTTTGTGTATTTTTCTATGCAAAATATCAAGGTAAGTGAGTGTTGAAATATTTTTGGTTAAAATATATAAGGTCGCTGTCAATGTTTTAGTGTTAACCCACAACTATTAGCCCTCTAGTTTTAATATTACACTAACATTTAAATGATTGAATAAAATTATAACCTAGAAAATATATTTATTCTTTATATTGCACATTGGGCAAAATGACATAGCAGTGTGTCGTTTTGCCTGTACGACATTTTAACTTTTTTTTTAGATGGTGTCGACGTACAAAAGAAAAAGTACTCGTCAATCATGGTCTCCTGAAGACATGAAGAAAGCAATTGAGGCTGTTCAGAAGAAAAAAATGGGCTGGCATGCAATTTATTTGCGATGCTTGTAAATAGTGAATTTTATGTTATTATATTTTATTAATATGTTCTTAATTTATTCATATTTTGTTTCAATATATTTTTTTTAAATTTCGTTAATGTACAACAAACTTAAAATATAAGTAGAAACTACATTTTACATTTAGGTACATTGTTATTTTTTTTACTCACTGGACAGTTAATTTCATACAACAATGTCATTATGCCTTTAAGGGAAAAATTTGGTATGTCAATTTGCCTTACCCTGTAAGGTTAAATGGTTTTTGCAATGCTTGTTATTTTTTAAATTTTTTCCTAAATGTTGCAATTCTTCTCAAGTAAAATATTTTAATTCACTTAAAACGTTAAGAGGCCATATTAAAACAAAAGAATAAAACCTTATATACCTTTTGGTTTAGTAAAAATTGATTTTCAAAAGATAGTATGCCATATTGCCTTGCTCTCCCCTACCAGTTGTTTTTTAAAAATCAAGTTGAAGTACATTTTAAAATTATTAAGTGAATTTTTTTAATTAGGTCCTCTTTTAATTTGTTAAATAGCAGGGTTGAAAAAAAACATGTATTTTTTAATTTTATACAAAACACATGTTTTTTTTGTTTTAAACGTTTTTTTTGTTTTAAACATATTTTTGTTTTTAAATTTTATGTTTTAAACAAATAAAACTTAGAAAAAAACATTGTTTAAATCATATTTTTTCAAACATATTATTAATTGAAAATGTTTGATCTATTATTCTACTAAATAATAGATACCTTGTACTAAACTGTCGCGATCAGCTGTTGCGAACTACGTCGCGCCATCGCCGTGAGGCTGTGCCGGTGAATCCCCGAAATCTTGGTACTGAGGATTACCCCAAAAATGCTTTTTACTACGTAATTATTATTGTGATAGGTACTACAATTTTACCCTCATAATGTCTTAAAGACATATTAAGTAATATTATGTTCGATAAGTTTTTTAAAAAATTTTAAATAAAATTTGACACCTTTTTAGAAAGGTTTTTCTTCTTCCCCATTTTATTTGGTTGGTTTGCACCCTCTTTAATAACGTTTTCAAATACTCAGTATGGTTTAACCATTATCACTTTTCTTTATATCATGTTTCTTCTACACTTCAATTTGTAAGTCCATAAAAGCTCCATTAAGGTTCTAATTTTCAATTTTCTCTTTTGCTAACAACATCAGCATATAATAAAAAAATTTCTGTCTCCTGAGGATGAACGTTTCTACGTTCGAAACATGTAGAGACCCTTGAACTAAGAATTTTATTCTATTAATTTTTGTGGAGGAAGACTTTGTGTTTTTCTTTCCTTTTAATACTTTAAACTCCACTTTAAGTATGGACTATTTCTTCAAATATTATATACGTTAAAAAGTTTGTTAATGTATTTGAGAATTTTTCCTACTTTTATTCATTATATTAATAAAAAAAAATGTAAAAAAAAACGTTTGTTTAATTTAAATGTTTTAAACATGTTTTAAACTGTTTTAAACAAAAAATGTTTTAGACCTAGGCAAATGTTTAAAACATGTTTAAAACAGATGATTAAAACAAAATGTTTAAAACGAAACAACCCTGTTAAATAGTTTATTTTAATTAAGTAGTGCCAAGTCCTTTAGGGTTTATTATACCGTGCGAGCAAAAATTATTTGCATCAAAGAGGGCTTGGATTAAAAACATAGGGCTTGGTTTAGATCACAATAATATGGGGACGATATATCTAACCAAATTTAGGTTAACATTCTGTCAAATTCATATTATGACATGTTATGCCAAACTAATGAATGAGTAATAAAATAAGTAGACAAATACAAATTTATTTTTGTTGTTTACAAAATTAACAAGGTAAGAATATACAGAAATAAAAAGAAAATTGATTACATAAATTGCTGAAATTGGCCATCGCCAATAGGTTTTCCGCTAAAAAAAATATCAGGTCTAATAAATCATTTCTTTCCGATAAATTTTGGGTAAACCATTGAGAGTAATTCCTGCGTCTTTCAAAATCTGCGGCTTGTATTTCTTGGAATACTTGCAATTTATAAGGAAATAAATTTAGCTGCTTCTTAAGAATAGTCCTGCATGTTCCATAAGATTTTCCCACTTCTTGGGACAGGCGTCTTATACCATTTGTTGGCGTATTTTGCATTATTTCACGAACGTTTGCAACAAGTTCTTCTGTTCTTACAGTTACAGATGGTCTTTCTGCTTCTTTTTTGTGTTGTATAGAACCTGTTTCCTTAAACACAGCTCTTTTCAGGCAATGATAAAAATCCCCAGCAATAAAAGCAACGTTAGGAAAATGTTCGTGAAAATCGTCCATGCACAAACCCGGATTGTATTGCCACTCACCATTTACTCTAACCCCGTTTCGAAAATACGCTTCAACCATGAATGTTTTGTGCTGTTCCGTAAAGCCCATTGTTTGAATTGTTCAAGAAAATGAAAAAATTAGCGATGAATTAAATTACTTGCAACGACTGTCAAAGATGACGGAATAACTGATTGATTGTTAATTCAGGTAGTTACTGACACCCAACAGGTATTAAGCTCTACGGCTAAGCATTACGTCCTTAGATGCAAGGCCCTCTTTGATGCAAATAATTTTTGCTCTCACGGTACATTATAATTTAAATATAACAAGAAAATATTATAATATACTCCTTAAAATAAATGTACCTACAAATAGAATAATATACCCAATTATACTAATAAGTAGGTAGGTAATAGAGGAGCAAAATTAGACAAACATCCTTTTTAGTAGCGAAATGTTACTGTGTAGTATATCAATGGTATGTTTGATAGGTAAGGCTGTAATTTTTAAACATTTATTTTGATGAAGTGGTAAATATATCAGGATGTTTGTCCGTGGGTCGGTAGCAAAAATACGTTGGAACTTCTAGCCTCAACTCGAGGAACCCCTAGGTTATATAGTTAGTGAAATAAATACAATTAATCTCACATGCAATAGCGTAAACAAAAAAATTACTGAGTAACAAGAGCGTCTGGAAGCTAATTCGGCAACGTAAACTCTGTTAATGTTCACAAATTTAATCAGTTTCCTGACACGTGTTTCGGCCCTTGCGGGCCATTGTCAAAGGAGTAGAAAGAGATACTAGATTAAATTTGTGAAACACAACAAGTAGTTATTGTTACTGTTAAGACATGTTATGCCGATATCCAACAACAGGCCACGATGGTACATTAGAAACCATTTTAAGCAATTAAAAATCGTATGATGGTTCACTGGACGCTATAGAGCGTAAAAACAAGATGGTGTTTTGTGTTTTAGGTTTTTATATTAGGTATAAACATTAAACACTAATGTGACCCATATTTAGACTGTCCGGTGGAAATTTAGGTCAAGGTCATCGTCAACACAATCAAAATGCGTCTTGAAATGGAAAAAATGTTCGCAACATATATACAGGGTGATTCACAGTGGATGGAGCGTTAGACGTTTCTGACGAACCAGTAAAGGAACCGTTCTGAAAATGTGGTGGCGTACATAAACGGACATGCTCTACCAACCTAAAATATTTTTAACAATACAGTGTTGCCGCTTCCACACAAAAATAATAGTAACTATGATTTTTTAAATGCAACACCATATATTTTATTTTATTTTCGAAACCCCCATTGCTTTCCTTACAATTTTTAATAACTCTACTATGCACTTATCTATTACCGTTTCTAAAATATAAATTAATTTCCGTTTTTTTTTGTCCAAAAACGTCACTTTTAAAAATGCTGATAATTTTGAACTCTAAAACACTGAAACCTGAAATTTGGTAAATAGTTAACTAATACCATAGGGCTCTTTGCCCTAGTCTCAAATCTTAGTTGCAATATACAGGGTGGTTGAAAAATACACTTATTCTGGTTACTTGAAAAAGTGACCATAAGTCCTATTTTCCAAATGTAATACCTTGTATATTATTACGGATTTGAAAAGCTGCTAAAATTTCACTTAATTCTTGTATATCATACCTGTACCTAACTAACTAGTTTAACCATTCTTTTGACGTATTAAGCATAATTTGTAAAATTTTCTATACAATTCAATTTTTATTCGGTTATTAGTAAGTTAGCCATGACAAAAACTAATGTTTACGTATGTTACTATGGTTATCGTTTTGACATTTCATTAAGTTTAGATAAAAGATAGAAATACAGTTTAAAGTCATGGATGAAAACTATACAAATGCAGTTTTTATGAATTTATTTATTTTATTTGGACAATGTGTGTGTTTGCATTAACATGCAAAAACATTAAAACTTAATTTTTCTTGAAATCCATTCAGTCAACACCCGCATATTAAAGTGTTTGTATGTAAACGGCCAGCGTTTTGAACATCTGTTAAAATAGCATTCTATTAGTTATAATTTTAGTAGTCTTATTATTTGACTACCTACCTAGTTAACATTTAATAAAATTGTTCTGGATCCTTATGAATTTTCTAAGATTCATTGGCGGTAAATTAGAGTACATTTCGTTAAAATTTATACATGTCCTGGCGATAATTCTATCACATTGTCCAAATAAAATAAATAAATTCATAAAAACTGCATTTGTATAGTTTTCATCCATGACTTTAAACAGTATTTCTATCTTGTATCTAAACTTAATGAAATGTCAAAACGATAACCATAGTAACATACGTAAACATCAGTTTTTGTCATGGCTAACTTACTAATACCCAAATAAAAATTGAATTGTATAGAAAATTTTACAAATCATGCTTAATACGTCAAAAAAATGGTTAAACTAGTTAGTTAGTTATTAAGTGAAATTTTAGCCGCTTTTCAAATCCGTAATAATATACAGGGTATTACATTTGAAAAAAGGACTTATGGTCACTTTTTCAAGTTACCAGAATAAGTGTATTTTCCAACCACCCTGTATATTGCAACTAAGATTTAGGACTAGGGCAAAGAGCCCTATGGTATTGGTTAACTATTTACCAAATTTCAGGGTTTCAGTGTTTTAGAGTTCAAAATTATCAGCATTTTTAAAAGTGAAGTTTTCGGACAAAAAAAACGGAAATTAATTTAAATCTTAGAAACGGTAAGAGATAAGCACATAGTAGAATTAATAAAAATTGTAAGGAAAGTAATTGGGGTTTCGATAATAAAATAAAATATATGATGTTGCATTAAAAAAATCGAAGTTACTATTATTTTTCTGTGGAAGCGGCAACACTGTATTGTTAAAAATATTTTAGGTTGGTAGAGCATGTCCGTTTATGTACGCGACCACATTTTCAGAACGATTCCTTTACCGGTTCGTCAGAAACGTCTAACGTTCCATCCACCGTGAATCACCCTGTATAGGAACAAATTTTACGTATTAGCTAATTTTCTAACATCGCTTTTATTCGCACATGCATTTATACCATTTACTCCAAACTATCTAAACCTATCGAAATTATTACAAGATATATTTCGTCGCCTGAAAACCAGGTTATACTATGTCCATTTTTCAAAATTTTACAGTAGAGCATTTTTAAAATTCACCATCTCTTATTGTGTATATCTTAATTTTTTTTTCTTTTAAAAGTGTAATTTAGTTAGGTTTAAGGGTGTACAAAAAGAAGTCATGCAAGAATATATCAAAAATGTTGCCTGTCTAAGAAAAATTATCATAAAAAAAAATCTGTTGCGGACATAGAATAAGTTGCTGTTTACATAAAAATTTAACTAGCAAAACAAATTATTCTACAGGGTGGCCTTTTAGTGTGGCAAAGTACAATAGCTCCGTTACTATTTCAAATACATTAAAAATATTAATACAAAAGTTGAAGGGCAGTAAGTGACTTATAACGTAAAATTATTTTTAACTCTATAGGGTGGCTCAAAAAAGCGGAACAATAAAAAATGTACTTTTTTTAAATGGAACACCCTGTATATTTTTTCATTTTTAAATTCTAGATAAAATTATAATTATTTTTTATTAAATACATTATTAGTCTATACTTTATAGTTTCCGAGATATTGACTCTTGAAAAGTGACATTTTTGAACTTTGACAGCTTCTAACTTTCTAACAGTACGTCTTAGAGCAAAACGGCTTACATGTCCCTATCTTCAATTTTTATTATCTTCCCAAAAAAATCAACTTCCGGTTAAACCGGATGTTACTCGAAAGCAGGAAATATAGTTGTTCCGGTTTAACTGGAAGTTGATTTTTTTGGGAAGATAATAAAAATTGAAGATAGGGACATGTAAGCCGTTTTGCTCTAAGACGTAGTGTTAGAAAGTTAGAAGCTGTCAAAGTTCAAAAATGTCACTTTTCAAGAGTCAATATCTCGGAAACTATAAAGTATAGACTAATAATGTATTTGATAAAAAATAATTGTAATTTTATGTGGAATTTAAAAATGTAAAAATATACAGGGTGTTCCATTTGAAAAAAGTACATTTTTTCTTGTTCCGCTTTTTTGAGCCACCCTATAGAGTTAAAAATAATTTTACGTTATAAGTCACTTACTGCCCTTCAACTTTTGTATTAACATTTTTAATGTATTTGAAATAGTAACGGAGCTATTGTACTTTGCCACACTAAAGGGCCACCCTGTATGTCCACAACCCTTTTTTTTTAATAATAAAAAACATTAATATTTAAGTAACATAATATTTAGGCATTCTTCCGATTCACTCATTATTTTTCAGCTTATTTTACTACTAAAAACTGGTTTAATTTTTAACAGGCTTCATTGGCGTAACAATAATTTTCTGTCTTACCATAACCTGAATTCAACATTCTTGCGACAATTTTGAAAGAGTTAGGGAAATTGGGTGTTATCTTGTTTGTTTAAGTCTCCCTCCCCCCCTTCCCCTTCCATGTTATTGCCACTGGACTCGTTTAATTTTGAAACTAATTTTGGAAGCGAGAATTCCGTCGATCACTGCATATGTATGTGTATACAAGGTGGTCATTTGAAAACTCCTCACCTCGATTTTCCTGCTTTAAAATAAAAATGTGGAAAATCGCTCGGACCCGTCGATTTTTATTTCGAGGGGGACATCTTTTACGTATATTGTCAATCTTGTTACTTCAAGCCCCTAGGAGGGAGGGGAGGTAAGATAAATCTTAAATGGATACCCCTATTTTATATATTTTTTTTGGATTCTGCATAAAATTCTGAACATTTTTTAATAAAAGCATTATTAGTCTATACTTAACAGTTTCTGAGATATTGACTCTTGAAAAATGACATTTTTGAACTTTGACAGCGTCTAGCTTTCTAACTGTACGTCTTAGAGCAAAACGGCTTATATGTCCCTATCTTCGATTTTTATTATATTTCCAATAGTGTCAACTTCCGGTCAAACCGGAAGTACTATATTTCTTACATCCGGTTTAACCGAAAGTTCACACTATTGGAAAGATAATAAAAATCGAAGATAGGGACATGTAAGCCGTTTTGCTCTAAGACGTACAGTTAGAAAGCTAGACGCTGTCAAAGTTCAAAAATGTCATTTTTCAAGAGCCAATATCTCGGAAACTGTTAAGTATAGACTAATAATGCTTTTATTAAAAAATGTTCAGGATTTTATGCAGAATCCAAAAAAATTATATAAAATAGGGGTACCCATTTAAGATTTAGATCTTACCCCCCCTCTCTCCTAGGGGCTTGAAGTAACAAGATTGACAATATACGCAAAAGATGTCCCCCTCGAAATAAAAATCGACGGGTCCGAGCGATTTTCCACATTTTCATTTTAAAGCAGGAAAATCGAGGTGGGAAGTTTTCAACACCCTGTATATTCATTTGCTTATAAAGTCATAAGATTTCAATAAAACCTACCACTCCAAAAACTAAAAGCAAAAATCTATAAAATTCTGATTTTATGCAAAAACCTATAAACATAAAAAAAAAATAAACAAATATATCGTCGCTGTTATAACGTAAAGGCGAATCTCAAATTTTGGCGAAATTGAGTTAGACCCGGCATAAAACATATCCATATGTATTCTATGTTGTGACGAAAAGGCGTATCTAAATCTAATACCGCTTCCATAAAATTTAACTTTTCCTCTTTGGCCTGTCTCAAAAATTCGATAAACATATTTTTACGTATAAGCGTATCTTGAGATTCGCCACAAAATAATATACATAATTTGATCGCCTTACGGCGAATCTTGACTTGACGCCTTTTTTAAGGCCTATCTCAAATTTTGCCTGTTTATGCCTGTCGGTGCAAGACAATGTGTTATGGTTGTTTACTGTTTTGTTTTCTTTCTCCAGTTTTTACAATGTTATTATTTCATTTTGGTCTCAATAAAGGGATTTCGAAGACCACATTAAAATTTATTGTAATCTGTCATTGCTTTTCCCTTATAAAATAAATTATTATAATAAAAACCTGCTTCTCCTGATTATTTTCCATCAAAATTTAATCCTTACTTTGTTACTAGCAAAACGTAAAGGCGTATCTCCAACAAGACTGCATATATATATATATGTAATAGTAAATTTACAAACTTTCGTTATGGCCTATGCTGTTTAATAGTATGCTTAAAATAAATGTGAAAATGGAAGTATAATAGATCTAATCATTTAGGGTTTATGAAGAAAATGGTGACAACACTTTTCTTTAAATTGCTTTACTGAAAACTTGTAAAAATCGAGATACGCCTTTACGGCTTTTCAATGACGATATAATTACGAGAGTTTAGAATTATATTATAACATGGACAGTTTAATTCAGTCATAAATGTCTGGAAGTTTCAGGTGTACAAGTTTTTTTTACCAATTTTTTAAAATCAATAACAACTGTAATAATATAAAAGTCTAATATCTCTTGCCTGGCCACGTGGTGTCTTTCATCAGTATAACGAGAAGTACAAATACCGATTTGAAAAAAGAAGTCCACTTAAATAAAATATTTTTATTTTATTTAGTAATAATTTTTAACAACAATTAAATTATAAAGGAATCAGCACCATGCGTTGCTGAAGTTTCAAATTGCTATAAGATAGAAATATTTACATTGTT
This sequence comes from Polydrusus pterygomalis, assembly GCA_963969555.1. Lineage (NCBI taxonomy): Eukaryota > Metazoa > Arthropoda > Insecta > Coleoptera > Curculionidae > Polydrusus > Polydrusus pterygomalis. The sequence goes on along the minus strand of OZ018384.1, from coordinate 29,865,060 downwards.
TCTACATAGTACCCGTAATGTAGAGTCCTGTACTATGAACGTACAAATTTAGGACACTGTGGTTCAAATGCAACGATAATACCTATGTAGTTATGGATAGTGTTTTGTCGCAATATAGTAATATTAAAAAAAACTATTATCTTGTCGGACTTCCATTGTCTTTATTTTGTTACTTAACACAACGTTTCGGTTAGTTAGTATCTTTAACCGTTTTCAAGTGTAAACTAAATTATAATTCTAAGGCTACTGTCTTAAATACTATCCATGTGCAATGAAGCTTGATGACTCCGCCTACGTGCTTATTGGAGTGTGAAGTTTGAGCTGTCGGTTTTGGACAAGATGAGGTTTCTAGACATTGGGGATATCTATACTTGGTTTACTAAATATATGGGTATTTTGGTTCATAAAAGCTGCTTCTTTGAATTTTCGTTTTCTACAGTGCTGTTCCGTGTCCAAAATCTTGGTTTCTGACCACTATATATTATGTTGGTTGGTCCATACATGTTCCACTATATCTACCTGATCTCGAAGTTTCACCTCTTTAAGCATGATACAAAGAAAGAAGAGATATGACATTGCGCATGTGGGCGGAGCCAAATCGACCGCTGCTTACGTCATGTGGTGATAATTTTCTGGCGGGCTTCGTATAACCTACGTTTGGTTTTATGTACTATTGTTATTATTTGTTATACAGAAAGAGGTTTTTAGTGTTTTTTTGGATTATTATTGTTGTTTGTTATTGACAATTAGTTCTTAATATGCGTTGTGCAGTGGCGTTATGCATAAGTGATAATATGACAGCTTTTATTTGTTATAATTATCTGCAAAAAGTATATACCTACATATTTATGATACAAATCTATGTAAAATATTTAAAATTTTAGCTTAAAAAAATTGTTCTCTTCCTCGTACATAGGTGAGATAAAAAGTTTAATTTGACGAAATTGGTTTAAAATAATAAACTGTTATATGTGTGCCTTATTTTTTAATAATTGTTAATATGTACCTCTTATTACTATTATGATAATTACCAGTCCTAGTATATTTTTTTTAATGTCTGAATGAGTTTTTTACATCCTTATCCTTGGTCAAATTATCGTCAAATGCAGTGGCGGACTGGAGCGGGTGGCCATCGCCACCGGGGCCAGAAGGTCTTTAGGGGCCAATTGGTCCAAACATTTAAACAACCATTTTTTTTTTTTTTCAAAAAATTTTCTTAATGAGGGTTGGGGCCATAGAGGTCATGTAGCCACCGGGGCCAAATGATTCCAGTCCTCCACTGGTCAAATGTTAACAATATAAATTTATAAACAGACATCTCCAAAAATATTATCGTTTCATATAGCATAAAAAAATCTTAATAAGCAAATTAATTGATTTTGGTCATTTAAGGCTCGAAACTGTTTTCTAAAAATGTTTAAGACTGCACATTTGTACCTATTTTTTTTTCAAACAATTTATTGCTTAAGGTGGAAGGACCAAAAAATATAGGGTATTTTTTTATGATTTTGTAAAAATAAATAAGTAAATTACAATTATTGTAATCATTTAAAAGATAAAATGTATGTCAGCATAAGCAGAAAATTATTTTCATTGATACCAAATATATGCTAACTTTTAACATTTAACCCAAGAACATCATGAAATACGTTCTGATTTATGGACCTCTATCCTTAAAGTACTTAAAATAATATGCACTTAAATCTTCCAAAGCAAAAATTGCAAAATATGCAGTAAAATTTCTATTTTTACCGGCTAATCCTATGTAATTTTAAATCTCGTTAGCTCCACATGACGTCATTGCGCGGACCGGACCGAATTGGGAATACGATCGATCATATCTTTCTTTCTTTGTATCATGCTCTTTAAGTATGTTTCAGTTGTTCTTTAACTCGTACGGGAAGAGGTCTTTTTGTTTCTCCAATGTACAATTCGCCACACTCGCAAGGGATTTGATAGATACAATTTTTTGTGTTTTCATTACGGGGGGTTTTACTTTTGTAAGAAAGCTCCTAAGCGTATTTCCCGATTCGGAGGCTGTTTTGATATTATAGTTTTTGGTTATCCTTCTAATCTTTTCAGAAATCTGTTTGACATAAGGTATTGTAAGAAATGCTTGCTCCTTAGATAAATTGTAGTATATATTATATAGCACATCGCTAAATAAATCTTGTTACTACTTACTACTACTAACCAACATATATAATATATAGTGGTCAGAAGCCAAGGTTTTGGACACGGAACAGCACTGGATAAAACGAAAATTCAAAGAAACATCTTTTATGAATCAAAATACCCATATATTTAGTAAACCAAGTATAGATATCCCCAATATCTGGAAGGCTCTTCTAGTCCAAAACCAACAGCTTAAACTTCACACTCCAATGCACGTAGGCGGAGTCATCAAGCTTCATTGCACATAGTATTTAAGACAGTAGCCTTAGAATTATAATTTAGTTTACACTTAAAACCCTAACTGAAACGTTGTGTTAAGTAACGAAATAAAGACAATGGAAGTCCGACAAGGTAATTTTTTTGATATTACTTCATGGTCTACCACCTTCAAACAAACACGATAATATTTTCCATTACTTTTGATTGTTGATGCCATCTAGGATTAATAGTCGACGATATAAATGTTTACTACCTCCTCATCCTCCTAATGTTATCGTTTTAGCTTACCGGAGTAAGAAGAAAGATATTTGCATAAAGGGTCACTTATGTGTCATTTAGTTCCGTCCAAGAATCGCTGAAAATGGTTTCTACTGTAGTTAAATACTATAGAGAAGTACACAAACATGTTTAATGCTTGTAGTTGAGGATTCTTCTATTTTACCATGCGCATTATAGTTTGTACCAATTAGTTTTACCAGAGTTTACATTATGTGAAAAATATGTGTACAGCTGAGTCTTTTGTACCATTCTATGCCAACTGTATGAAAATAGACTAAATCATTCTTACCCTGATGCAGGCTTGTCCATTGTACAAAAAGTCTAGCAGATGTTTTAGATGGCAACTTTTGACCCCGGGGAGTAAGACTACGCTAGGTCCATTGGCATGCACGGTCTCTCCTAAAATTCGACGCACTAAAGGACTTGCGGTAGCCATGATGAGTTTGTGGGCACTTAAGGTGGTTTTGTCGTCGCAAATAAAGGTCATATCGGCGTAGTTTTCTGATGCAAAGCAAGTTTTAATTTCGTCGACTATTGTAGCATGATGTTTGCCGTAGTGGAGGGTTAGTAGACCGTGAGAATCTTGTTCCTCTGAGTACATGGCGAATTTCGTTGTTTTAGAAGGACCACCTGGAATAAAAGAGAAACTTTTTAGTATCGTTTTATCAAACAGTTCTATGAGGATAGATTCGGTTTTCCCAAAAATGGGACATTAAGCCTAATGAATAAAAATGTAGCAATTGCTTTTTCTTATGAAATCGAAGTAATGTCTTGAAAGCCAATGAATAAAAACTAAACTAATTGCTTTTGCGTCCAGCGATTGCTTAAAAGTGCAGGAATTGCTTCTAGTTAATGCTTTTTCTTAAAAAATAGAAGCGATTGCTATCGTTCGCTTAAAATGTGATGAATAAATTAAGGAATTGCTTTTTCTAGTGTAGCAATTCCTTTCAACTTTTTAAGGTAGGTCAACCCCTGCATCATTTGCTTGGTAGCAGTCAACTTTAGTTCTCCGCGGCATACACGTGCATTGCTCTTAATTTGTGTCTTTAATTATGGCTAAATATATTAACGCCCGTAAAAGAAAAATCTACAGTGTACGTAAAAATTGCAGATATGATTATTTCAGAAAGTTATATCGATTTGACTGCGATTGAGTGGTTGGCAAATTATTTTTTGAGTAATAGATGTGTTTTGGACTTCCATTGCCTTTAGTTTTTCATATTACAACGTTTCAACTGGTAAGTATCTCCAGTCGTCTTACCAGTACTTACCAGTTGAAACGTTGTGATATGAAAAACTAAAGGCAATGGAAGTCCAAAACACATCTATTACTCAAGATACATTATTGTCTACAACCTTCAAACAAATTATTTTTTGACTGATACTGGTGAAAAGCGAGGGGTCCACTGTCGCCTTTAAATAAGATTAAAATCTTTCTGCGAAAATTGTCGGATCCGGGCTTTCAAAATTCTGTAGGTGAAGAACTCGGTGTTCGCCAAACTACTGTCTGTAAGACATCCACTTCTGTAATGCATGCAGTTTTAAAGAAGGCCAATATTTTTATTAAATTTCCTTCAAGTGCTGAAGCGTTGTGGAAGCTAAACGGTTGTGGTCAGAAAGATTTATTTATGTTCCTTCAATTTGTGAACGAATATCAATTGCTTGTCTTTAATTCCTTCATCACTACTATCACTTTCCTCATTTTTACTGAAATCTGCCATATCACAAATATAAGTTTCCTATTTTCCACAAGAAGGTAACAGATTACTATTGTACCTACTAAATAAATAGACCACCTTGTTGTATTTACGTCAACTCTTTTGCAAATTAGGCACCAAACTGAACATGAAATCTATAATCTGAACAAGTGGATAAGCCACGTCTGAACTTGTGTTGAATAAGCATTTGCTACAGAGGTGTAAGAAAAACAGCAATCGCTTCAAAATTTTATTCATATCCAGATCTAGCAATCGCTTTTACTTATAGCATTTGCTAGTCAAGCAATTGCTTTTACTAAAAAGTAATTGCTTCGATCATTAGGCTCATTTTATTTCTCTCAAATTATTCAAAATATAATAGAATTCACTTTAGTGAAAACTGTTACCAATGCTGTGAAAATATCAAACTAACAAATCGTCGCTTGAAAACCAGGTTGTTCTATGTCCATTTTTTTTTCAAAATTGACATTTTATCATCAAAGTATTCTATATCCGAAGCTCTATCGACCAAGCTATTCCATGTCACTCTGCGCCATTCGGTTAACTACTTACAAACAGTCGAACTTATACTATGTCCATATAAAGTTTTTAATATCCGAACCATTTTAGTCTATGTCCTCGCCAGCCAATAGAATTTGGCCATCTGCACCACGTAAGGACATAGAATAATTTGGCATAAATATTTCTGTTTGAACAACGAGCACGTGTGCATATTATTATATCGTGTAGTGTCCATGTTTACAGTGTTTTTGGTAGTAAAATAAGCTGAAAAGTAATGAGTGAATCGGAAGAATATATGTTACTTAAATATTAATGTTTTTTATTATTAAAAAAAAGGGTTGTGGACACAGAATAATTTGTTTTGCTAGTTAAATTTTTATGTAAGCAGCAACTTATTCTATGTCCGCAACAGATTTTTTTTTATGATAATTTTTCTTAGACAGGCAAAATTTTTGATATATTCTTGCATAACTCCTTTTTGTACACCCTTAAACCTAACTAAATTACACTTTTAAAAGAAAAAAAAATTAAGATATACACAATAGGAGATGGTGAATTTTAAAAATGCTCTACTGTAAAATTTTGAAAAATGGACATAGTATAACCTGGTTCTCAAGCGACGAAATGTTAAGTTACGTTTTCGGTTAAATGTTAAAATACTGTTACCTTTAACTATGGTGTATACAGGATTTTGGTAGTGTGTGGCCGACTTATTTAAGGGGGAAAGTATACAGGGTGCAATTTTTAACTGGAATAAATTCAGTATTAGAAAGCCTTTTTATTTGCTGAAAAAATACAGAACTACGGCTGCGTTTATTTTAAGTTTGGCATACTTTTTTCGTGTCATCATGAAATTTACCCCTCTTTTTGGGGTAGAAACCCTAACTTTTTTTTTTCAAATGCAAAGGTGTATATTGTAATAGGGTATGAAATAGGGATTACGACACACTATTTACTTTTGCATTTCGCTAATCTAGAAATCCAGTAAAAAACTGGCCATTTTAGCAACAATTGATACTACATTTGGGTTCTGCCAGCACTGACTGCTTAAAAAAAAGGAAGCATGTTATTGATAAATTTGTTTGTTTAAACAAATTAATTGATTCAGCCGATACTTGGTGGAAATCCATAATTATAGTATTAAGGGATACAGTAAAACAAAGTTGAACTTGTAAATTTCCACTATATTAACTAGAAAAATGACATGACACTGTAGCTTCGTCAGATGACAATGATTTAATAAAGGTGAAAATTAAAAATTGGGGTGCAATAAAATTAAATTATTGAAGATGCAAATAAAACAGTGAAAGAGTTACAATAGCGGGAAAATCCAACAGAGGGTTTAAAAATTAAATTAAATTAGGTATAATATGGGTAATTTACAAAATCTTAAGTAGGTATATGGTCAACAGAATAAATTTAGCAAAGGTGAACTATTTAAATCTAATTGATCGTTAAGTAACAGGTCCGTACTTTTAAGTTTATTTATTTCCATAGATTCTAACAAATTTAGTTTTAAGCCTTTGTTTTCTGTATGTAAGATTTTAAAGGAAGGGTCGAAATTATGTTGATAATCAAGTAAATGGTTAGCATAGTTTAAGTCTGTTTCATTTTTTAGAAAACTATTATAATGTTCCTGTATTATTTTGTCAAAATGTCTACCCGTTTGGCCAATGTATGTTTTAGGACAATCTTTGCATTTTAATTTATAGACGCCTGATTTTTTGTTTTTATCGCTTTTAATTTGAAATTTTGATGATTATTGGTTTTGGCGACAGATCGCGTACTCAAACAGAAGTTGCAGCTTTATTTCACGAAACACACCCCGATCTACCACCAATCTCCCAAGACACCGTTAGCAAAATTGAAAGACCTTTGAAGTGGGCCACGTCAGGGACATTCCGAGAATAAGGCAGCGTAAAGTAATGGATGGAGACACGCAATTAAACGTTTTACTTGCTCTTCAAAAAAATCCTATTACTCGAGTTCGGCAACTTGCAAGAGAAAATAACATAAACCATATATCTGCATTCAAGTTAGTGAAATCATGTCAAATGCATCCTTATAAAATGTTAATGGTACAAGAGTTATTGGAAGATGAAAATGGGCAACATTTCCAATAATTTTTAAAATAAAACAAATTGAGTCTACAACATTACCGAAATGCAAAAGTACATAGTGTGTCGTATTCCCTATTTAATGCCCTTTTCAACGAGCACAATACATACCTTTCCATTTGAAAAAAAAAATGGGGGCCGTTTCTACCCCCAAAAGCAGGGGTAAATTTTCATTAAGACACGAAAAAAGTATGCCATGTTCTGTATTTCTTCAGCAAATAAAGAGGCTTTCTAATACTGAATTTATTTTATTTAAAAATTCCACCCTTATAGTAGTTAAACAGGGTATGACTTTTTGAAAACTTACAATGGCTATATTTTCTATACACAAGGAAAGTATCAAAAAAACCAAAAAATCATTTTTATATAAACGCGGGGGAGTAAAAATGAGACCGACACCAGAAGCACTTCCCTCGTCCATTTTAAAATGTTAAACGGCACTAACCCACTTATGACACCTCACTGCAAAGCTTAAAAAAATGCTTTTAGGCGACACCAGAATTAATGAGTTTTAAATACGAAAAGTTCCTCCTCAACTTTCCAAAAAATGTCTCTTGGAATACTTCGACAAACATTAGTATTCATTGACGCAATTCTTCCAGAGAAGCCGGCTGGGTTTTGTAAACTGGTGATTTAATGTAACCCTATAAAAGAAGTCTATAGGGGTATGATCAGGTGATCTTGGCGGCCACTTAATTGTACCTCTTCCGGATAATTTTTGTGTCCAACCACTCTCTCGCCACAGCAGGATAACATGGGGGGGGGGGGGGGGTATATACACATTCCCGAATTAAATTAAATTTAAAGAAAAATACACACAAGTGATGGCAAAAGCAAGAACGTTAAATTTTAAATGACTTGAAAGTTGCATATTTTATTAAAGAATTTACAAGAAAGTAAAAAAAAAATTGTCTTAGCACTACAATAGTGTTTTAATTTAAGCTTGGGATAATTTTTCACCATTTACGTTTATTTTCACTGCCAAATTTTGCATTTTCTCAAAAATTTTCCAAAATTTTCCAAAATTTCATCCTTAAATCTCATCACAAGTGGGGTAGGGCCATTAAGGACTTTAAATTGGACGAGGGTGGAGAAACGGTATGTTTGGTTTTTTAATATAGCGATTGTAAATTTTCTAAAAGTCAAAAATTATGGTAATTCCATTAGATATGCCTATTAGTCTTTTTAATCCACTATCTTCTAGTTCCACGACTGGTGTTTTTGTACTAAACTAAATAAAATAGTTCTTAAAATTCCAAAATCAAATTTTGAAGGAGATAGCACCTATGCTGTTAATACAACTTTTGCCATTATTATATAACAAAACGTTTAAATAAATTTTATTTAAAAATTTAAATACAGTGACCCATATTTACGTCAGAAAGTACTAATGTGTGCAATTCTCTCTGTAATTCCTTTGCCATTCACAGCACCGTGCGCTCATGAATTGATTAGTTAAATTGGAACCGGAAAATAAACAAATAAAAATTTTAGTGTCGCATAGTAAAAGTACGGGTTATTTAACCATTACATGTTACATGTATTATGCCTTTCAGAAACGTTTGAAAAAGGAGTGATGTAATTTTTTCCGAATTTCTTCTAGTTTCAACCTATCTAGTTTGGGAAACAGCTTGAGGATTTTGTAATTATGGCCATTGTTCTTTACAGTCTGATGCAGAAATCGAATGCTCTTGTATGAATATCAAAATACAAAATGCTGACAAAATTTTTAACAAACATAAAGAAACGGATTAACCTATTATCTTCCTGTAGTAATAATAACATGTTTAGTTTTGCTTCTCGAGTATACTGTGCGAGCAAAAATTATTTGCATCAAAGTGGGCTTGGATTAAAAAACGTAGGGCTTGTTTAGATCACAATGATATGGGGACGATATATCTAACCAAATCTAGGTTAAAATTTTGTCAAATTCATATTATGACGTGATAGGCCAAACTAATGAATAATAAAATAAGTAGACAAATACAAATTTATTTTTGTTGTTTACAAAATTAACAAAGTAAGAAAATACAGAAAGAAAAAGAAAAATAATTACATAGGTAAATAGCTGAAATTGGCCACCGCCATGCTCCAAGCATAAATTCACTCTTCATATTTTCGAAAGTGTTGACCTCTGGAGAAATGTTACCACATTCTTGGATAATCCTTTCTTGTAATTGTTCTAAATTTGCAACTGGCGTTTTAAAAATAGTGTTCTTTAAATGAGGAAAAACGAAGTAATTCATAACCGTTAAACAAGGTGATCTAGGTGGGAATTCAATGTCTGATCGAAAACTGATCAATCTGTCGTCGAAAAAATTGCGTATTTTGCATTATTTCACGGACGTTTGCAACAAATTCTTCTGGTCTTACAGATGATCTTCCTGCTCTTTTTTTGTGTTGTATAGAACCTGTTTCCCTAAACACAGCCACGGTTCTTTTCAGGCAATGATAAAAATCCCCAGCAATAAAAGCAACGTTAGGAAAATGTTCGTGAAAATCGTCCATGCACAAACCTGGATTGTATTGCCACTCACAATTTACTCTAACCCCGAAAATACGCTTCAACCATGAATATTTTGTGCTGTTCCGTAAAGCCCATTGTGTGAATTGTTCAAGAAATTGGAAAAATTAGCGATGAATCAAATTACTTGTAACTACTGTCAAAGATGACGGAATAACTGAGTGATTGTTAATTCAGGTAGTTACTGACACCCAACAGGTATTAAGCTCTACGGCTAAGCATTACGTCCTTAGATGCAATGCCCTCTTTGATGCAAACAATGTTTGCTCGCACGGTAGAATACCGCCCTTTTAATCAAGAATCGTTGGAAACGATCAAATTAGTGTTTTTGAAATGTGAATAGATATTATACAGGGTGGATCATAAAAATGCTGCGTAAAACAAATGAAATTTTTTTAATGCAGCATATTGTATATTTTTACGTTCTACTATCATTTCTAGAAATTTTTCATAAATCATGCCTTCTATCGTCAACCTATATGAAATATTAACTTTTAAAACAAAATAGACAAAGTACGAAAATAAACTATTTTCTAAGATGTTGAAAATGTCGTTCACCGACTATTCTGAAGTAGATCCATCGATTTAAGAATTCCTCTTGTACATATTGTACTACTTGTGGAGACATTTCTCGTATTACTTTTCGAATGGACTCCTTAAGTGTATCTATCGAATTTAAATTTAGATTTCTAAACCAAATTTTTAACATAGCCCTACAAAAAAGTACACTGTGTTAAGACCTGGCGATCTGGGTGGCCACTCTACCGTGTACCAGCAATTCCCGTCCAGACATTAACTTTTCCATTACACTAACAGTTTTAACACTATCTTTAATAGTACCTACGAGAAATTCTCCACTTAATTGCTACCCTAGACACTGTCGATTGGCTGATAGGCAGGCGATTTGGTTATTTTACATTAAAGATAACACGGACCTCTCTATTACTTCTTCTTTTATCTCCACCACAATCTAACATAATCAACATTTCTATGTGTTCATCTTCAGCGAGGCGCACTTTGGATGTAATATCGGCATAGATGGAAAGATAAAAAGTTTGTCTAAACCACAAATATCTTTAATAAAAAATGGAAATGTCTTTGCATTAGTGCATGTTTGGACCTTAGAGAAGGTCATCATGAGCGATTGGAAAAGAAATAAGTAGTTCGGAGTTAAACTTTACGACCTAATAATAGTTCGATGTACAAATATGAGAACTAGTCTCAGATGAAAAGCATTCACAGATCAGAGTAATAAATGACAGTTAAGAAACAGGAAGAACTTAGGTAACAGAAATTTACGAAAGAACATCAGTTCAAATTTATACGATTAATAGTAAAAGAAAATTTGGGTAAATATACATTATTAAGTTATAACCAAAAGATTTGACAGTTTTGAAAGTTTAGTCGTTGTAAAGGACCTTATTTCTCCTTTTATTCCAGTAAACCACGAAAGGTAGCAAACACAGTTATAAGAATCAAAACACGTAGTGAAAAAGATAGGAGGGAAAATTACTCCAAAAGTAGATAAGAAGTAAAGTGGCCTTTATACAGGGTGTTCATTTGAAAACTTCCCACCTCGATTTTCCCGCTTTAAAATGAAAATGTGGAAAATCGCTCGGACCCGTCGATTTTTATTTCGAGGGGGACATATTTTCCGTATATTGTCAATCTTGTTACTTCAAGCCCCTAGGAGGGAGGGGGGGGGGGTAAGATCTAAATCTTAAATGGATACCCCTATTTTATATCATTTTTTTGGATTCTGCATAAAATTCTGAACATTTTTTAATAAAAGCATTATTAGTCTATACTTAACAGTTTCCGAGATATTTACTCTTGAAAAATGACATAATATAATGCTTTTATTAAAAAACGTTCAGAATTTTATGCAGAATCCAAAAAAATTATATAAAATAGGGGTATCCATTTAAGATTTAGATCTTACCCCCCTCCCTCCTAGGGGCTTGAAGTAACAAGATTGACAATATACGGAAAAGATGTCCCCCTCGAAATAAATATCGACGGGTCCGAGCGATTTTCCACATTTTCATTTTAAAGCAGGAAAATCAAGGTGGGAAGTTTTCAAATGAACACCCTGTATATTATTCAAAGAAACAATATTGTTTGTGGTTTAATGAATTTTGTGTAATACAAAATGGAAAATATTTTTAAAAATTTTCTTTAAAAAATCTTTTCTTATAAAATTAGGACAAACAGGCACGCAGATAGCTTCTCCTGCTGGGAGGGGTATTCCGCCACACTGGTGTAGTTAGAGTATTATCATGGAGGGGGGGGGGGAGGTAAACAGGTACCACAGAGGCGTAAAGCCCGCTGCGAAACAAATTTTGGACCACGCCCAAATGTTGACAATAATTTCATTTTAATGAATTATTAGTTTTTACTTTATCACTTATAAATGAAAAAAATGACCATAATAATTATTATAATTTTTTTTTAAGAGCATACATTAGTGACGCATCATTTTCTTATTAATATCATCATTAATATTTCGTTTATTTTTGTTTTCTTCAAAAAGTGACCAAATACTCGTTGAGTAGCAATTAACGACAGTTCTAAATAAAAAAAAATTTGATAAAATGAATAAAAGCAAAAGTATTAAGTACCTAGAGTCAACTTTTTCTAAAAACCAAGCGTTTCGACAGTTGACACCAAGTTCAGCAGTGGGCCGTAGCAAGCTCACACATCAGGTTTCAGAGACTAAACTTTCTTATTGGTTATTATTTATTATCACTTGCTATTATATATTTAATATAATTTTTAATTTTTTTTTAATTTTACGTCGGCCTATTTCCGCAACGAGGCCAATCACCGACGCCAGGGAATTTGTCACACACTATCTGGTAATTTTGCCGAATCCCTCTTTGTCGAGGGTAGGGTTCTTTAACGTGCCAACATCCATGACACGGAACCCACAGTTTAACGTCTCTTCCGAAAGACGGCGCAGCTCTTAAACCAAATTTCAAATTTAACATGGACGTTTTTTTTTGCCGGCACCGGGGAACGAACCTGGGCCTTCGATCTGAGAGGCCGCTGCACTGACCACTAGACCACAACGCCGATATTGAATATAATTAGTTTATGTATATTAATTACGGTACTGTAAGTTGCCAAACCTTGCGCTCACGAGGAACTAATCCAGATGTTTGTATTTAAAAACACATGGCATTTTGACGGATTTGTACTACGCCGCGAACGTAAATTATAATGTGGCAACGTAGCATTGAACGCGAAACATGCGCATGCGCATCGCTTGCCGCTTGATTGGCTCTTAGCTACAATATTTGTGCGGCGAAACTCTTGTGTGTTGCCAGGGTTAAAGTAATAAAAAAACATTTATTACAAAAACCCTCGCAAAAACCTTATTAGAAAAAACTGTAAAAAGATTTATGCTTAGCTGAAGAAAGATCGAAGCCTAATAGCTAATTTTCAAAAGCTTGTATTTATTACTGACTAAGTTCTTGAACCTTAAAATGGCATAGATTGTGTGTTAGGTTAAAACTGTCGGACTTCCTCGAAAAGTAACTTAATTCCAATCAACAATATGATTCCGAAAAGAATAAATAGATACCTTAAAAGTAGCAAAAAGAAAATACTAAATAAAAATAGTTATAAAATTAAGTCTATTTATTGTGACATAACTAGAACAATAATTTATAAACATTAAACATAAATCACATAAATATCAGCAAATTAAAAATAGCTCTGCCTAGTTGAAACCATCTGTTTCTCAAAACACTCAATTAAAACTACAGAGCAAAGTATGTAACAAACAATTTATTTTATTTATTTTTTAAAATAACTATGCAGTTTATAAAAACAGAATTATTAACAGAAAAAGCTAAATATATATTGTCGGATACAGGAAGAAACAAAAATATTATTCAAACCGTCACGTTTCATGGTCTGGACTTAGTCTTGAACATCAGGCAGATATTTCAGGTATTTTGTGGATTTAAGTAAATTCGTGCAGCTATAGATACTGAACCAGTAGTAAAGCAAACATTTTTAAACAAAATTATAATAGTACCTAAGTCTATTATTTAACGAGCATATAATGTCGGTCATAATAAGCGAGAATTCCGCCAGCGGCTCGCTTTATACAGACTGTCCGCGGATAGGGTTTACAATAGCACAAATGGATGAAAAATTTCATTTTTCGGGAAAAAGTCATTCTTGATAAAATGTTTCGCTTGTAAAAAAAAAATGCAATTCACGAAGACAAAACTTTGATTTTTTATAGGGGGTTCGCAAAAACTTCAAAAACATGATTTTTCTCCAAGAGTAAACTATACCTTTATTTTTCATTTTTGTAACGATTGTAATTTAAATCCGATATTTAAAATAAATCTTCGATTTCTTTAGTTTTTTTAATTTTTAGAGGTAAATGGAAATTTTGCTGCTCAATAAAAATATTAATATAAAATTTTATTAGACTCTAGTTTCGTAATGGGTGGTGTGTATCTTATTTTAAAATTTTAAATGCATTCCTACCATCATATACCATATGTTTTTTAAATTGGAAACTGAACCAGTCCGCTGAAATTGTCTTAATAATTTATGAAGTCCCATTTTTGAGACGTAAACGTTAGGGTATCTTTGAATAAATTTCTCTATCAAAAAGTTGTAAGAACTTTCGCCCGCACCGTAACATTGAACTAAATAAACCCTTTGTTCTAAATAGTGATTTAACGCTTCGGAAAAAAACGGGAAAAATTGGAAAAAACACGGTTTTTTACCGTTTTTTTCACATACCTTGGAAAAATTGGAAAAAAACGGAAAAATTGAAAAACCACAAAATATATTCATGGAAGCACAAATAAACGTAAATTAACCAAATTATACATTCTTGTGGGATCAATAGTCAAAATCAAATAAAATTTTTCTTCTTATAATATAAAAATAACTGTGGTTTCAAGTTTTTAAACAAAATAAATTTAAAAAAATATTAAAAATCAAACTTAAATTATCATTTCAAAAAACAGAAACATTATTTAGCAAAAAAACTAAGAGAAAGATCTTCCTCCGAGTCCGATCCTGAGTCTTCGGCTTCTGAGTAAGCATCGGCATTATTTTAAAAAATTTTAAAAATTTTTTATGAGGCTTATATGGGCTAATTTCCTTATCAGACTACTCTACACTGATTTTTAACACAATTTCAATTTTTCCGTTTTTTTCCGGAAAAAAAACCCGGTTTTTTTCCATGACTCAATTTTTCCGGATATTTTAAATCACTAGTTCTAAAGTCAACATTTTCAAAACACATAAAATTTTTTTTGACAACTTCAAATTTCCCCCATATGTAAAGCATAGTAATAAAAAGGTAAAAAAAATCTTGTTTTTACAAAAGATGGTAGGAATGCATTTAAAATTTTAAAATAAGATAAGATACACACCACCCATTATGAAAATAGTCTAATAAAATTTTATAATAATATCTTTTTTGAGCAGCAAAATTTCCATTTATCTCTAAAAATTAAAAAAACTAAAAAAATCGAAGATTTATTTTAAATCTCGGATTTAAATTACAAACGTTATTCTAAATAAGTTTTCTAATTGGCATTTTGGTCAAAAATGAAAAATACAGGTAGTTTACTCTTGGAGAAAAATCATGTTTTTGAAGTTATTGCGAACCCTGTATAAAAAATCAAAATTTTCTCTTCGTGAATTGCAACTTTTTATCAAGAATGACTTTTTCCCGAAAAATGAAATTTATCATCCATTTGTGCTATTGTAAACCCTATCCACGGACAGTCTGTATAAATCAGAAGGGAAGAGGCAACTTTTTCTAAAAACAAGGCGTTTCGACAGTTGACACCCATATGTGACATCAACAGCTGACACTGCTTTCGTCCTAAAAATTCCCAGTTCGGTAATGGGCCGTAGCAAGCTCATCAGTCACATTTCAGAGACTGAATTTTCTTGCTGTTTATTATTTAAGTTGAAAGGTGAGTAGAATAAATCAGTTTAGATTAATTACCTCTCTTATTTCCAATAACAATCATATCAATTGTTATCATTGGTTATTATAAATTTAATATTATTATTTTATAAATTTAAATTACGGTACAATAGGTTGCCAGACCTTGCGCTCACTGAGAACTAATCCAGCTGTATGTATTTAAAAAGACGTGGTATTTTGTCGGCTTTGTACTACGCCGCGAACGTAAATTATAATATGGCAAGGCAGCATTGAACGCGAAACATGCGCAGGCGCACTGATTGCCGCTTGATTGGCTCGTAGCTACAATATTTGAGCGGCGAAACTCTTGTATTAACCGGTTTGTTCATAGCGTTTTCCATTGGTAAGTTTAGTGCATGTCAAATGTATTTTTATGTTTTACCCAAGATCTTCTGGGATTTAAGGACGAGTAAGTGAAACAGCATTCAGAACAGTTCATTAAAAAAGCAAGTGAAATTGTGACGTTTAACTCGTGGAGCCCAGATACGAACCAAAGTGGATGTTGTAAATAAAGCGTAGTATTTGACTCGCGTATAATGAACCACATACCGTGCGAGCAAAAATTATTTGCATCAAAAAGGGTCTTGCATCTAAGGACGTAATGCTTAGCCGTAGAGTTTAATACCTGTTGGGTGTCAGTAACTGCCTGAATTAACAATCAATCAGTTATTCCGTCATCTTTGACAGTCGTTACAAGTATTTTGATTCATCGCTAATTTTTCCAATTTCTTGAACAATTCACACAATGGGCTTTACGGAACAGCATAAAACATTCATGGTTGAAGCGTATTTTCGAAACGGGGTTAGAGTAAATGGTGAGTGGCCATACAATCCGGGTTTGTGCATGGACGATTTTCACGAACATTTTCCTAACGTTGCTTTTATTGCTGGGGATTTTTATCATTGCCTGAAAAGAACCGTGGCTATGTTTAGGGGAACACAAAAAAGAAGCAGGAAGACCATCTGTAAGAACAAAAGAACTTGTTGCAAACGTTCGTGAAATAATGCAAATTATTAAATTAATTTACTTCGTTTTTCCTCATTTAAAGAACACTATTTTTAAAACACCAGTTGCAAATTTAGAACAATAACATTACAAGAAAGGATTATCCAAGAATGTGGTAATATTTCTCCAGAGATGCTGGTCAACACTTTCGAAAATATGAGGAGACGTGTGAATTTATGCTTGGAGCATGGCGGTGGCCAATTTCAGCAATTTATGTAATTATTTTTCTTTTTCTTTCTGTATATTCTTACTTTGTTTATTTTGTAAACAACAAAAATATATTTATATTTGTCTACTTATTTTATTACTCATTAGTTTGGCATATCATGTCATAATATGAATTTGACAAAATTTTAACCTAGATTTTTTCACATATTATTGTGATCTAAACCAAGCCCCACGTTTTTTAATCCAAGCCCTCTTTGATGCAAATAATTTTTGCTCGCACGGTATAAGTATCCTCGTTCATTATGGCATACATTATACACTCGTTATTTTGCTGTATTTTGATAGTTTTGGCCGTTCATGGGCGGAGGGTTTTTAATGGTTTCCTCCCACCCATAAATCCGCCCTTGGTTGAAACTATTATAGTAACAATTGTTTACTTAAGGGTGATTTTAAATCTTTTACTCTTATACAGGGTGTTATGGAGATGAGTTATTAATTATACTTAAATGAAAGATTTATTGGGTGTCCTAAAGAACATCACTAAAAAGTTGGGTGAAGACTCCCTAAAATCAAACCTTTAAATCAATACTTTACACAACCAAGTGTATTTCATCCCGTGGGACTGTATTTAAATCCATCAGTAGCGGGGGGCTCTAAATTAAAAAAAGATAATGCAAAGCGACATTTTAAAAAAAAATCTGCTATTTGTATTCATATCAGGATTTTCAACACCCCGTTTGATTGAATTTTATTTTTTATCGTTCACGTGACGGTGACGAAACAAATCTTGTTGAATTCTTTAAACGATTGTAATGCTCAAGGCAGACTCAGTGGCATATTTGATTGTTTGGATTACGGGCATGATGCTTTTTATCATATAAGTGCCAATTTAGGCTATTAACAACTGCATTTGAAAGCCGACTTAGTTTAGCTGCACAAACTAAATAATTATATTTCAGAAACAGTTGAAAAATTGCACTTTAAATTGACAATAAGTATAAATTGGAACATTTTCTCTCAATAAAAGTCCTAAATTAAAAATCTGTTAGAAGTCATACAACATTTAAACCTTTAGGTACTGGTGATGCCAAATGTCAAAATATCAAATTGTTTAATTAAATTTTACTAGTAATATATATTTCATTAGTACCATCAGTGGCATTACCAGCGATACAGCTTTATAATTACAAATTTACATTAGGTACCTTTTCTAAATATTTCGTCAAATTAATTATTTAAATTCTGAACCACCAATTTTTGTGTTATTTTGACATTTTAAATATTAGCTGCGCTTTATTTGGTGTCACAGCATGCAAGTTTTTAATCAAACTAATGTGTAAAGTTTATATAATTTAAGAAACTGACGTTAAAATATCCCATTTTGGCCTTTTTTGACAGCCCAATTTGGACAATTTTAATCGACATCTGGGATTATAACGAATTCATAATTAGACTCGTTGCCTTATGAGTAATTATAATTGCACTCGTTGTATTATGCATAGCATAATGCTCTTAAATCGGAAGTATTATGAACCTATTATTATACAGACTGTCCGCGGATGATAGGGTTTACAATAGCACAAATGAATAAAAAATTTAATTTTTCGGGAAAAAGTCATTCTTGATAAAAAAGTTTTGCTTGTAAAAAAAATTGCATTCACGAAGAGAAAATTCGGAAAAAAATCGGACAGTCTGTATAAGGTTGTAGATAAAAGTCTAGTTGAAAATTTGGTTTATTAATATGATATGGGCAAAGATAATAATATGGCCGGTCTCTGTAGAAGGAGAATCATTTTTGTAAAAAATGAAGACTAGAAAATAATCTAAAATACAAAGAAGCATGAGAAGAAAACAAGGTTCAAAATTATGAAATATTTATACATAAGTTATTAATTAATACTAATACAACGGACTAATACTTACGTAACTTACTTATCTTACTTATCAATATGTAAAGTGTTGTCAGTTACACAATAATTAATTAGGAAAATATTGCTTTGCGCAGACATCAGCCGTGCAGTAACTAAGTAACTAATAATAATGATGATAATAATGTTATAGTTTAACATTTCATCTGCAATGTACTCCTGCCGGCAGCCTGTAACGAGTTTTTTTTCGATAAAAATGTCTGTAAGTTATATGTTTTTTTTTGGCCGACCCTATATAATATTTATTTGCTTTAAACCATTTGTCTTTCAATGACACGCGACCTTCTCTTTTGTCATTCATAATATTACTTTTATAGTTCCTATCCTTTTTTTTTTGGGTGTAGGTACAGCAAAAAATGTGAAAGTATTTTATTTAAATTAACTCTTACAGAGACTTTCACACCCCAATAAAACAGGCTTTGTTGGCTTACGTCAAAATATTGAAGAAAACGATCACTAATAGAACCCTACCATTAGGACGGCTATTATACAACTTTCGAAAATATAAATAAAACTTTCCTTTTCTTTTTTCCTTCTCTATCTTTTAGAATTTCGGGCCAACATAATGTGTATTGAGTACTTTGTCTTAGCTTGGTGTTAATTTTTTTTTTAAGTTTACTTATACATCGGCACCGCTAAATAAATACAGTTTAAACTCTTTCTCTATCTCGAAAATAAATTACTCTAAATAATTTTTGTGTATTAACCAGGGTTAATTATATAAAAATAATGACAAGGATGTCTTTATTTCTGATTAAGAAGAATGAAAGAAAAAAAAATGTTTTATGCCTTTTTATCTTGTAGCTTGCTTGGCAAAGAGATATTTAAATTTATTTTGTCTAAATTTGTTTGGAGTAAGAGTCTTAAAGAAGTCGGAACGCGAGTTATATAACGTAGCAGAGTTAAAAGTAAAACACCTTTCAAGCATGGAGGATTTATGCAGGGGTGGGCGTATCATACCTGAAGATTGAATATTTCGACATTTACATGGGATCTAAAAACCACTTTGGTATATATATATGGGGAACTTTGGTAGGATAAAATTTTATGATAGAAACAGGCCTGATGTAACTTTTTCCTGTTCTCCATATTCAGCCATTTTGCATCAGTTAGGTTGTGAGATATTCTATCTCGTCGCCGAATTCCATATATCAAACGCAAACAAGAGTTTTGAACTTTTTGAATTATTTGCTTTTGATTGGATGTTAAGCATTTTCCGTAAACTACATCTCCATGGCTGAATATAGAAAGCACAAGTGAGTCACAAAGCAAAATGTTGAGTTTTGTTGACAGTTCATGGCGATTACTATAAAGAAGTTTTAATCTAACGTATGCCCGCTGAACACATTGAATAACGTGTTGTTTAAAACTCAAGGGGGTGCCAAAAACCAATCCCAAGTTTTTACGTTTTCTCTGAGTGGTAGGGCTATATCGTCAATTTTTATATCAATTGAGTTCTTAATGTTATCGACGCCACTTTTTTACCGAAGACCATTACCCAGCACTTTTTTGGGTTAAGTTATAACGAATGTTCTAAAGAAACTGTTTGAAGATTTTTAAGATCCCTAATGATAACTTGACAGCCCTTCGCAACGTCCTCCCTTCTAAACGATAAATACAACTGGGTGTCGTCTGCATAGAAATGTTTTTTACATTTTTTGATTGCCTGTGGTAGGCATGACGTGTATATACCATACAATAGAGGTCTAATAATGGATCCCTGGGGGACTCCAGTAGTTATAGCTAGCTCGTTAGACCTCTCCGCACCAAGTATAACGCACAGCCTTCGACTTTCTAAAAGACTTTTAAAAATATTGTAGCATGGTCACTGAGGCCAATGTAATGAAAAACCCCTAATAATAGTCGGTGGTCAAGGGTGTCGAACACTTTCGAAAAGTCCAGAAGTGCTGAAACAGTTACTTCTCCCGAGTCAGCAGCCCTAAATATATCATCGGTCACGCTTGCTAAAGCAGTTGCACAACCATGATTTTTTCTAAAACCGGATTGAGTTTGGTCTTTCAATTCACGTGGATCATCATTTTTTGGCAGTTTGTTGCAGCGGAGTTTTTAATGCATTTAATTATAACGTGTGTAAAGAAAGGTAGGATAAATGGACAAGAAAGTTCTATTACATCAATATTTAAACCCTCATGCCCTTTAGCTTTTGATTTTATTTTGAAATTTTGTCATATAGGTCCATATTGTCTATATCCGTTACCAATCTAAATTAAAGGGGTGTAGTACCTATATTATCTTTAGTATTGTTTTGGTAAAAGTTATAAATTTCATCATTGTTCACGTTAGAGACAGGTATGTAGGATCTAAAAAATATAGTTATTAGGTGCTTTAAGGTGCTCTGGAAGATCCACTTTACTGCTTCCGATACCTACGCTGTAAGTCTTTCCATATGTTTTTGAATACCCGAAGTTTCTCTTCAAGAAATGCCTTTTTTTTTATAACGTGTAGTAAGTGTTGTTAAATAACAAAGTGACTTTATAATATTCCCAGTGTGTTAAACTTTTGGTTAATGACAATTTGCATCGCTCGCTGTTTGTCCACTGAGTAATTAGGTAATAATTTGGGGAAAGAAAATTGTAAATATTCCAAATATCTCTGTGGAGAGTAAAAACATAAATTTTTAGTTTTGGCTTTTTATTTTTTGCGCCCTAACTTTTGACATAGGAAGAAAAAACAAAAAAAGCCTTTTCAAAGCTGTTCGTTATGTTCTTCAAAATAGCGTTAGTTTCAATATTCGAGGTTTCGTTCTTTAGTTACCAACGTCAAGTCAACATTTTAAAATTCGGACCTGAAATTTTAAAAACGGTTTAAGGGACTTCTTAGCTTTAAAATTTAAAACAATCCGATATAAGACTCTCTTAATAAAATTCCGTAAAAATATAAAAGGTGTATTACTGCACGACGGCTTTACAAAAACTAAAACTACCTACTTCTATCAGTACCCTTGATACTTCCAAACCTCATAAAAATGGGTATGTTTATATACACAAAACTAAAGGCGCCAAACTTTACTTATCAAAAATGTCTTTGAAAATAATAATATAGTTAGTTCTACACCGAATGTATTTAATTTTAATGTTTCATCAAAAAACACATCAGTATTTCAAATTATCACTTTTTTACCATTAAGGCCGTAGCAATTATTTTTAGTATTAAATATAAAAACTACAATACAGATACTTAAAATCTATCGTAATTAAGCTGTCTATTATTTCAATAAAATTCTAGCCATACTCAATAAGGCATAGGATGTAATTCAATTTTTTTAAATTCTTAATTATTTTATAATTAAAACATTTACCTTAATTCCTATGGCTTAGACCACAGACATGTAATATATAAGAAGACCAAATTGTTTACATTTTGTCCCCGTCAAAAATCGTTTTTAACATAAATCAATGATGACAAATTTCTGCTGATTGCCCTAGATCTACTGCCTGCGTTTGCAAACGAAGGTTATTATAATTGTATTAGATGCATTTGTCATGTGTAGGTACTTGTTAAGTCAAAATTTTATACTGAATATATGTGTGTTTTTAAATTATTTTCTACTAGTCAAGTTAATTATACCGTGCGAGCAAAAATTATTTGCATCAAAATTCAAAGAGGGCTTGGATTAAAAAACGTGGGTCTTGGTTTAGATCACAATGATATGGAGACGATATATCTAACCAAACCTAGGTTAAAATTTTGTCAAATTCATATTATGACATGACATGATATGCCAAACTAATGAGTAGGTAATAAAAAAAGTAGACAAATACAAATTCATTTTTGTTGTTAACAAAATTATCAAAGTAAGAATATACAGAAAGAAAAAGAAAAATAATTACATAAATTGCTGAAATTGGCCACCGCCATGCTCCAAGCATAAATTCATACGTCTCTTCATATTTTCGAAAGTGTTGACCAGCATCTCTGGAGAAATGTTACCACATTCTTGGATAATCCTTTCTTGTAATTGTTCTAAATTTGCAACTGGTGTTTTAAAAATAGTGTTCTTTAAATGAGGAAAAACGAAGTAATCCATAACCGTTAAACAAGGTGATCTAGGTGGGAATTCAATATCTAATCATTTCTTTCCAATAAATTTTGGGTAAACCATTAAAAGTAATTCCTGCGTCTTTCATAATCTGCGGCTTGTATTTCTTGGAATACTTGCACTTTATAAGGAAATAAATTTAGCTGCTTCTTAAGAATAGTCCTGCATGTTCCATAAGATCTTCCCACTTCTTGGGACAGGCGTCTTATACAACTTGTTGGCGTATTTTGCATTATTTTACGAACGTTTGCAGCAAGTTCTTCTTTTCTTATAGATGGTCTTCCTGCTCCTTTTTTGTGTTGTATAGAACCTGTTTCCTTAACAACGGTTCTTTTCAGGCAATGATAAAAATCCCCAGCAATAAAGCAACGTTAAGAAAATTTTCGTGAAAATCGTCCATGCACAAACCCAGATTGTATTGACACTTAACATTTACTCTAACCAGTCTAACCCCGTTTCGAAAATATTAATGTTTTGTGCTGTTCCGTAAAGCCCATTGTGTGAATTGTTCAAGAATTTGGAAAAATTAGCGATGAATCAAATTACTTGTAACGACTGTCAAAGATGACGGAATAACTAATTGATTGTTAATTCAGGTAGTTATTGACACCCAACAGGTATTAAGCTCTACGGCTAAGCATTATGTCCTTAGATGCAAGGCCCTCTTTGATGCAAATAATTTTTGCTCGCACGGTAGTTTCCTAGTGATGATCAAATTTTAGGGATATCACTGACAACGCTGTACCAAGGTTTTTACTATGTCTGACCCTAAATTTTTAATATTCATTCAGTATCTAACGTTACAGTGTTGATGAGCTGTGTCGGTGACCAATTGCGTTTTTCGATGAATTTTTTTTTTTTTGAAATATAACTATTTAGAACCATTTATAATGGTTCGCCAGTGCGTGGTGTGTAAGAGACCCGACTATTCTAACCCCTAAATAATATTTCGTTGGTAAGTGAGGTTATGAGGGTATGTTTTTTTTTAGCTTAAAAGGAATAGTGTATATACAGGGTGTTTTTTTAAGGTCGACGAGCGGCCATATCTCGGAAACTAATGGGCATAGAAACCCAGGAAAAGAAAAATGATAACTAAAGTGGCCATGAGAAAATTCTGGAAATAATTTTTAAGTTCCGCATTTTGCCGCAAGAGGGCGTAATTAAAAAGTAAATTTTAAAATTTTACATAACTTCAAAAATTCCACATTAAGGTATATGTTTGAGAACACCATTTTAAAGCTTGGACAATTATGCATCATTTTGGTCTTATGCTCATTGGCTTACCGACTTTAATAAGAGTGGGGGAAGCTATTGAATGTGTAAACATTAAAATCGCTGTAACTTCTAAACGACTTATCCGATTTTACTAAATTTAAGCTTGTTTGGAAGGGGAAAGGTAAATATCTTCAATTGCCGTATCCAACAGTACACGATAGTGTTTAATAAAATTGCTAGAGGGCGCAATTTGTAGTAATAACAGTTTTTTCGATTTTATCCAGAAAATTCAAATCATACGGTATAACTATAACATCATAATCGAAAAGTAGATGAAATTTGCAAGAAAAGATGTGAAGACCGCAGTTTGATATCTTTGTTCGTTTCAGAGTTATTGCCAAAACAATAATTTTTAATACAAATTGCGCCCTCTAGCAATTTTATTAGAAACTATCTTGTACCATTGGATACGACAATTGAAGGCACTTACCTTTTTCTTCCAAACAAGCTTAAATTTAGTAAAATCGGTTAAGTCGTTTAGAAGTTACAGCGATTTTAATGTTTACACTTTCACTTGATAAGAATGGGAGAATCTATTGAAAGTGTAAACATTAAAATCGCCGTAACTTCTAAACGACTTATCCGATTTTACTAAATTTAAGCTTGTTTGGAAGTACCTTCAATTGTCGTATCTAGTGGTATACGATAGTTTCTAATAAAATTGCTAGAGGGCGCAATTTATATTAAAAATTATTGTTTTGGCAATAACTCTGAAACGAACAAAGATATCGAACTGCGGTCTTTACATTTTTTCTTGCAAATTTCATCTATTTTTCGATTATGATGTCATAGTTATACCGTATGATTTGAATTTTCGGGATAAAATCGAAAAAACTGTTATTATTACAAATTGCGCCCTCTAGCATTTTTTTTGAGAACTATTATGGACAACTAAATACGACTAGTGAAAGTGCATACATTTCTCTTCCAAATAGTCTTTAGTTTGCTAAAATCGGATAAGTCGTTTATAAGTTACAGCGATTTAAATGATTACACTTTCAACAGCTTCCCCCACTCTTATTAAAGTCGGTACGCCAATGAGCATAAGACCAAAATTATGCATAATTGTCCAAGCTTTAAAATGGTGTTATCAAACATATACCTTAATGTGGAATTTTCGGAGTTATGTAAAATTTTAAAATTTACTTTTCAATTACGCCCTCTTGCGGCAAAATGCGGAACTTAAAAATTATTTCCAGAATTTTCTCATGGCCACTTTAGTTATCATTTTTCTTTTTCTGAGTTTCTATGCCCAGTAGTTTCCGAGATATGGCCGCTCGTCGACCTTAAAAAAACACCCTGTATAGTTCTATATTTTAAGTAAATGTTGCAAAATATATGGATTGTTTTTGATCCTAAAAAACCACATGCCAATGCACTGTAGGGATAATAGCAAGTTTTTACATCTTACAGTGTTGCCATTTTTTAACGCCATCTCCTTCTTAGTTATCTGCGAACCTTTGTGTGATTGTAAACAATTGGGTTTTGGTGATTGGAATGTTTCTCCTCATATTACATATCTGTGGTTTGGATTCTAAATCTCAAAGTGTAGTAAAACAGAAAAAGGTGATATTTCTCTCGAGTGAAAAAAGTATACTTCTACATAGTCGTAGCGTAAAAATGAAGCAGAAAATTTAAGGTTAGGGGCAACACTTTAAAACAGGTAATTGTAACTATTATACGACCAAGAAACGGTAAAGCTCTGTGTAATTATTATAATATATTTAATTCTAAAAAAAAATTAATAATTAGAGTTAACTTTTTCTTAAAACAAAGCGTTTTGACAGAAGACAACGACATTTGACATTAACAGCTGATTTAGTTTCGTCATTAAGGGTATGGTCCGAAAGTAACTAGTGTCGTGGTTTAGCGTTCCGTATTTAACCAAATGATAGCGGTAACCAAAAAATAGGTTTATTTTGGAACACGGTTTTCGGATATGACGTCACCCAAATGTCAAAATGCTCACCGGCTTTAAACGCCGGTTACAGTGGTTTCTCCTGTCACTTGTCATTATAAAATATTGTTATGAATTTAATTTCAAAATATTTAGCCGATGGTTGGTAATTTATTAAGAGGATGAATCTCAATGAAATTATAAGTAAGTGTATTTAGCATTTCTGTAAATTATCAGTCTATCGTGAACTTTTCAAAATTAAAGGTTATGATTTTAACGAACATGGTGATTTTTCGTCCCGAATATAACCGGATTTTTATGGTTGATCTGTCATTTGTCAAGGTTAACCGTGGTTACTGGTGGTGATATTCGGACCATACCCTAAAGTTCCCAGACAGGAGTGGGCCGTAGCACGCTCACGCGTCATGTTATATTCTTCCGATTTTGGTGTTTTTTAAGTGTTTCTGTTGCTGTTCTTTGTGTACTGTATGTTTCAAACATTTTACTTTTGGATTTTATATATTTCAGCGACAGATTTTCTTGGTGTTTATTATTTAAGTTTATTAGTGAGTACAAACATCATTTTGGTTAACTTATCTATTATGAAATCAATAAAATGCCTAGTTAAACCAACTTATCGTTATATAAAGGATGTCTCATAACTAAGGGGTAAATACAGCAGCAGGAGATCGTAAACTTGAAAATATGTCATTTATGCTTAAGAACGCACGGGTTAATTTTCAATAAATATGTTTCGTTAAGAAAGGTGTTTATTTAAATGCCCTTGCCATCTAGCATTTAAACGCAGTTATCTCAAAAATTAATTGAAATATCGAGATTAATGAAGTACAACTTCTTTACGTATAAAAGATCCTTCTTTCATAATTTGAGGTAAAGTGGTCAGAAATGTGGGAGACAAAAAATATATGCGAGAATTTATCAAAGCCGTATTGTGTAGCTGGCGTTCTCTAGGAGGTATCTTAAAACTCATTATGGAAATGGAATCCTCCTTCTTACCCTTGAAAATATAACTACACCAAAAGTACACGATATCCAGTTGATTTATTCTTGTTTCGTACACTCGCGTTTCGTACACCTCGAAAATTTACCTGAAAAATTCTCGTTTCGTACACCAAATAAATTAATCCACTATTGGCTTCTCGTTTCGTACACCGACCATTGTGATGACCATACCTACCCCTTAATGGGTAGACACTTTCATAATAATTATTTAATAATGGTAATAAAATAATTTAACAATAATAGATGTACGCAAATTCCGCTGTCATTAACAGATTATTGCCACAAAATATAATTTTTTTCGTATTGAGGGTTACTGGAATTTACAGGTGACAGGTACTAACTTAAGTAATTAGGGAACAAAAACTTCTCATAATAATTTCATTAAAGGATACAATAATCGATATGGTGTATATAAAGGGTGTTGAATTTGCTTCTAATATTATTGTAAAAGATTACTTACTGCGACGCTGATATTTTTTATCATGGATATTCA
Source organism: Polydrusus pterygomalis (assembly GCA_963969555.1). Classification (NCBI taxonomy): domain Eukaryota; kingdom Metazoa; phylum Arthropoda; class Insecta; order Coleoptera; family Curculionidae; genus Polydrusus; species Polydrusus pterygomalis. Next base: position 29,837,700 of record OZ018384.1, on the reverse strand, counting down.
AGTTATTGAAACGAAAAGAGGGAAGCCAGCTATTTTGCATTCAGGACATCGTTATACTATGAAACGTACATATACCAACATCATACTGTGGATGTGCACCAAGAGACCATGCCCTGGGACGTTGACAACCTTCAAGGACTACAAGTTGAGTCAAACAAAATCAAGCCATACATGTGTTCCTGACATAGCGAAAAATGAAGTTGACTTATGCTTGCAAAAGGTCAAGAAACGTGCTCGAGAAGAACTACTTCCAATACCACAGATCTACAGGCAAGAAATGATGGTTGCAAAAGACGCTGGGCTAGACTTTGTAGTTAATATTCCTGAATTTTCCTGCGTTAAAGATCGATTCTACAGAGAACGGCACAGGGCTCTAGGCATAGATGTTCTGCCAAAAAAACGAGAAGACCTTACCTTGACTGAAACCATGAAGTCTTATTTATTAGTAGACGATGGCCAAGAAGACAGAATACTAATTTTTGCGAGCAATGGAGGACACTTGCTTGCAAACTCATCAGAATTCTTCGTGGACGGGACATTTAAAAGTTGTTGCCCTCTTTTCGATCAACTCTACACCATACACGTAGACTTGGGAAGTACTCCAGATGCAACACGTATCATTCCTGCTGTTTACGCGCTATTGCCAAACCGCAGAGAAACGACCTATAAGAGGCTTTTTAAGTTACTACAAGATAAGGTACCTAATTTCATTCCAAAAAAGGTACACATTGACTTTGAGCGTGCCGCAATAAACGCACTAAGAGATGCTTTCCCCGAAGTTGTTATCAAAGGATGCAATTTCCATTTCAACCAAGCAATCTGTAGAAAAGTACAAGAACTTGGATTGGTCCCACAATACAAAGAAAATAAAAAAGTTCGAGATCACATACGTATGTGTGCCGCGTTGGCATACCTACCAGAAGATCATATCGGCGACGCTTGGCTAAACATAATGGAGAACGCACCAAACGAGGAAGCTGTTGTTAAGTTCAACGATTATTTTGTCGAACAATGGCTGGAAAACGAGTTGTTATGGATATGCTATAATGAGCGACACCGTACTACAAACTCCGTCGAAGGCTGGCATAATAGACTGAACAGACGCATCGGCAAGTGTCACCCTAATATATTTGAGCTCTTCAACGTACTTACAGAAGAAATGCATTACTATGACATCGTACAGCAGCGGTGCGACCTACACATCTCTACGCCGAAACGTTCAAAGAAATACAGTGATTTGGACAGCCGCTTAAGCAAAATATTAAGTGAATATTTACTTCAAAAAATTGAAATTCGTGAGACATTAAATCGTTTAATATATATTGTAAAATTTGATTAGGTAGCTTACCTATATAACTTATATTAATGTAATAATGTAATATAATAAAACATCTAAAAAAAATACAAATCCAAAGCAACAAAGCGTATAATTATTTTGGTATTAGGTACCTACAGGTAACCAGGCCGTCACAATGGTCGGTGTACGAAACGAGAAGCCGATAGTGGATTAATTTATTTGGTGTACGAAACGAGAATTTTTCAGGTAAATTTTCGAGGTGTACGAAACGCGAGTGTACGAAACAAGAAAACACCATCCAGTTGCTGTATAGCCCCTTAGTTACGGGACACCTTATATACAGGGTGTTTCTTAATAAGATGCAAATATTTAAGGGGCTTATTATAGGGCTCATTTTAAGAAAAAAACTTCATATAAACATATGTTCTAAAATTCTTAACTGTTGAACTACAGGGTGCTAAAGTTTTAAGAAAAAAATAATTTTTTTATGATAACTTTGGTCTGACCCTGTATATTTTTGTGAAACGTGGTACGTATCTTCTATGAATCAAAAGGCGTTTACTGCTGTACAACATAATTTTTTATTCTTGCCAGTGGCGTTCGTGCGGGATTTGAACTGCATCATTTTAAAGAGAAAAGTGTTACGCCACTGCTTTTTCTTTACATAAAAATTATTTTTTAAATCCTTATTCCTTACTCAGCAAATCTGGTCTCTTCATTTTAATTCATTTGACGTATGGTTTTTGCATAAAAAAATAAAATACATTGATTTGAACATTGTTATGAAATTGAGTATTATAAAGGATTAATAACGTAAAATATCTAGTAGGTAAGAATCAGATTTTGTTTTGTACACATTTACAGTTTTAACAGCAGTTGTCTACCTAGTCTAGTTGGTACGTATTTAAGTCATTAAAATTAACAATATTATTAAAAAAACATGGTCCATTTTACGAATTCTGAGTTTGCAGATATACATTACATGTATGGGCTTGCTGATGGTAACGCATTGGAAGCCGCTTTCCAAATAGAAATATTCCGAATGCGCAAACATTTTCAAATATTCATAGAAAGTTGTGCGAAAAGAGAAGTTTTGAAGTAGATAATCATCTAAAAGGAGTACAACGTACTGTAAGAACACCAGAAATTGAGGTAGCAGTTTTGAATTCAGTCGAGGAAGATCCCGGATTAAGTACCCGAAAAATTGGTAACAATTTAAATATCTCACATATTCTTGTTTGGAGAATTCTTAATGACTTTTTATTATACCCCTACCATATCCAACGGGTTCAGACCCTACTCCCACGTGATTTTCCATTAAGGATGAACTTTTGCCAATGGTTTCTTGAAAAAGTAAATGAAAATCCATTATTTGATACTGAAATTTTATTTACCGATGAGGCCAATTTTTCCAGCCAATTTTTTGGGCTGAAGAAAACCCACATGCAATATGCAATCGTGGAATCCCGTCACCAGGACCAGTTTTCCTTCAACGTGTGGGCTGGAATATGTAGTGATTATTTAATTGGACCCTATTTTCTTCCTGAGAGGTTGAATGGGCATAATTATCGGCAGTTCGTCGAGGAAGAATTACCAGCCTTGATGGAAGATGTTCCCATTTTAGTAAGAAATCGACTCTGGTTTATGCACGACGGGGCGCCAGCGCACTTCAGTATTCTGGCGCGCGAACATTTACACGAAAAATATAATAATCGCTGGATAGGTCGCGGAGGACCACAGGCATGGCCACCTAGGTCCTCTGACCTCAATAGTTTAGATTACTTCCTGTGGGGTCATCTTAAAACATTGGTTTACAGCACACCAATTCATACTGAAGAGCAGTTGAGAAATCGCATTATAGTTTCTTGCGAAACAATTAGGAACAGTCCCGGCATTTTCCAAAGAGTACGTGAGTCCATGAGAAAAAGAGCAGATGCATGCATATTTGCAGGAGGTGGACATTTTTAACACCTGATTTAATTTATTTCTTTGTGCGTTCAGGGTGATTTGTGTTAACATTCCAAAATGTATTTAAGTTCTTATAGTTTCATAATTTTACCGTTTAAAAACCATTCTGTTAAATAAATTGTTTTTTAAAGTTACATAAATTGTTTTTTTCTGGTAAGTGGTTTTGCGAGATGCAAATCAATGTATTTTATTTTTTTATGCGAAACCATACGTCAAATGAATCAAAATGAAGAGACCAGATTTACTCAGTAAAGAATAAGGATTTAAAAAATAATTTTTATGTAAAGAAAAAGCAGTGGCGTAACACTTTTCTCTTTAAAATGATGCAGTTCAAATCCTGCACGAACGCCACTGGCAAGAATTAAAAATTATGTTGTATTGCAGTAAACGCCTTTTGATTCATAGAAGATGCGTACCATGTTTCACAAAAATATACAGGGTCATACCAAAGTTATCATAAAAAAATAATTTTTTTCTTAAAACTTTAGCACCCTGTAGTTCAACAGTTAAGAATTTTAGAACATATGTTTATATGAAGTTTTTTTCTTAAAATGGGCCATATAATAAGCCCCTTAAATATTTGCATCTTATTAAGAAACACCCTGTATATCCATAATATACAGGGTGTCCGGAAAATACGTGTAAGTACAACGTTTGACGACTCCTGACGTCAAAATAGGTCGATCTAAGCTGACTTAGTTATATCCAAAATTGTATCGTTTAGCCGGCAGAGGGCGTCAAAAATTTGTAAAAATATTGGTTTTTTCTAAATTACGTGAAAAACTGCTAATCGATTTTAATGATTTTTAGTATGTAGACTAATGCTATAAAATGACGTTTCCTAGTAGTATAGTCACCGGCTGTAAATAAGTGGAAGTGTTATAAAAGTGATATAATACGTCAACATTTCTCCTTATTTTTTATATGAACGGCGTTATGACAACCCAGATATTTTTGTAGAGTAACTGGATGTATTTGGAAGCTATTTTACCTCTTTAATATTTTTCGTTGAATGAGCTGTTTTGCCAGAAGAAAATATTTACAATATTTAGTATTATTGGTAATAATATTAAAATCAAATTACCTGTAACAATATTTTTTTAAGTGACCTTGTTGCTGTGGCATTTAATAATTTGACAATTATTGACAAATTGTCACCACCAGTCTATGAAATTTACTCAAGTATACGATCAACATTCTTGAATTACAAGTTCATTTTACCATTAAAATGGAAAATTATACGAACTCTAAGAAGGTTGACATGCTCCTGGTATACGGGTTTTGTCAAGGAAATGGGCGTCAGAGTGTTTTACAGGGTTTACATGAAGAGGTTTCCTAACCGTCGAATACCAAACCACCAAACATTTGCCAATATCAAGCGTCATCTTCGGGAAACGGGCAGCTTTGAGAAAAACTTTGAAGGCAGGGGTCGTATGCGAACAACTCGAACTGTGGAAACAGAAGAGATGATTCTGGAAAGAGTTGCAGAAGAATCAAGTCCCAGTACCCGTCGCTTAGAACGTGAGTTACATGTTCCTAAAACGATTGTCAATGAGGTTTTAAAAGAACAGTTGTTACATCCTTATCACGTGCAAAAAGTCCAGGAACTTTTACCGACTGATCCCCCCATGCGGCTTACATTTTGTCAAATTATTAGAAACAAAAGAATCCGTGATCCAAATTTTTGTAGAAAAATTATGTTTACTGACGAGGCGTGCTTTACAAGATCTGGAGTAACCAATCTGCACAACGAACATATTTATTCCGATGAAAATCCACATGCCATTAAAGTTGCACATCATCAGCATCAATTTAAATTAAATATTTGGGCAGGTACTATTGATCGCTACCTTATTGGTCCCATTGTTATTCCAGACAGGTTAGATGGAAATATTTACTTAAATTTTTTGCAAGACACATTACCAATTCTTCTGGACAATTTGCCCCTTTTACTTCGAAGGGAAATGTGGTATATGCATGATGGTGCCCCGCCCCATTTTTCCGTTGCCGTTCGGCAATACTTACATCATCAATATCCCAACCGATGGATTGGAAGGGGCAATGATGCACCAGTAAAATGGCCACCACGTTCTCCTGAGTTAAATATGTGTGACTTCTTTTTGTGGGGCGCTATTAAAACAGAAGTTGACAAGACTCCGGTAAACACACGCGATGATTTATTGCAGCGGATTTTAAATGCAGGCAACCATTTTAATAACCCCGAGACATTAGATAGGGTAAAATATCATTTTTTAAGGAGTAAGGAGTAAGGAGTGTTAATAAGTGTATTCAGCAAGATGGCGGTCATTTTACACATTTGCTAAAGTAATGCTTTTGTTTTACTTAGTTTCTTACAATAAATACTTTCTCAACTTTGTTGTTCTTTGTTTTATTTTTATTGTTAATAATTGATGTATGCAGATAATTGTAAATATTTTCTTCTGGCAAAACAGCTCATTCAACGAAAAATATTAAAGAGTTAAAATAGCTTCCAAATGCATCCAGTCACTCTACAAAAATATCTGGGTTGTCATAACGCCATTTATATAAAAAATGAGGAGAAATGTTGACGTATTATATCACTTTTATAACACTTCCACTTATTTACAGCCGGTGACTATACTACTAGAAAACGTAATTTTATAGTATTAGTCTACATACTAAAAATCATTAAAATCGATTAGCAGGTTTTTACGTAATTTAGGAAAAACCAATATTTTTACAAATTTTTGACGCCCTCTACCGGCTAAACGAGACAATTTTGGATATAACTAAGTCGGCTTAGATCGACCTATTTTGACGTCAGGAGTCTGTTGTCAAACGTTGTACACGTATTTTCCGGACACCCTGTATAAAATTCCCACAAAAGTACCTAACAATACCAAAAGGGTTCCCAATATGGTGTTTTAATTAGACGTGCACCACAAAGCAAGCAAATGTATTTTTGTCCTTGTATAATAAATACATAATACCTATTTTGCTTTTTATAAATAAATACTAAAAAAAAAAATGTTGTTTTTTTCCTTTTCTTTAGTTTTATAATGTTTTTAAATACTTCTTTTGGTAGGTACGGGCTTGTCAATATTTTACTTTATAAATAATGAAATTAGTGTGGACGCTCTATCTTTACAAAATATTAAAACTCCCTTACAAAATTTAACAAATGGCGAAGGTAAAAAAACATAGTGCGGTTCTGTTTCTGTAGCCAACCGCTTAACGTAAAATATACCAGACCTTAACAGGGTGCCATTAATGACAGGTGATGCGGTGAGTTCTTACATTAATTTGACTTTACTGATGATGTGTTATTTGATGAGGAAATGTTAAAATTTTAAAACTTTTGACTTGCTTAAAATTTATGAGGCTTAGAAGTCCCTAAAACTGGATTTAACATTCCAGGTCCGTATTTAATAAAATTGAATTGACTGTGGTATCTAAAAAACGTCAAATTTTGAAACTAATAACGGAATGTTAAAAAAAACAATTTTAAAATATTTGTAATAACAGGCAAGGTCCTAAAACATATAAAAATGTATTCCATTCCCATAGCTGTGGACTGTTTAGAATGAGCCTTTTTAATCAAGAATTGCCTTCTGTTCCTAAATAAGTAACAGTTCACCAAGTTAGGTCCATCCGGTTCCTTTATATCTCTAACTCTACTTCTCTTTATATCTCTACTAAAATAGCTCTTACATTATTATTATAATTAAATTTGTTAATGATATACACTCAAATATCTACTATTTTATAAAAACAAATAGCAACTGAAAGCCTTGCGGAATCAAATTGCAATTAAATTTACATTATTTGTCTACGAAATTTTTAATAATAGAGGTCCATACAAACACATTCATTTTATATTTCCACATACTATTTTGCAGTTTCAAAGCAAAAAAAAAACAAAGAAAATATTGACCCAGTTTTGTTAACACACTATCCTTCTACTTTTTCTGACGGTTGTGTAAAACCTAATCTATGTTTTTACTTTTATTTCGAAATCAACTGCGAGATACCAAACTTGAATTTAGTTCACATAGAAATCAGAAAAGTTCCGATACATTTTATTTTATACGTATTTTTCGTTTGTTTAGGTAGGATATTATTAGTTAGTAATATCAATTTTCGCCTGCGGCGGTGCTGTGGAATCTTTTATAAGAATTTTGCGACCTTCTATCAAGTTCCTAAATCCGCCATTGCCTTGCTGGCATTTTTTAAATTTCAAAAGCCGGCTTTAGGCCATAGACATTTATTTACCTTTAGATAAGCAAACAATAATCAGAAAAGTGGCAAATTTATGGCCTCGCGCGCATGTAAACAAAGCTACACTGGATTAGGCATGCGCACTGCAACATTATCATTTGACGAATGGGAAAATAGACAGATCCGGGCTTTAAAATTTCGGTTCTTGCTTAAGAAATTGTAAAAGTTTACCTTCGATATATTTTTACGTGTAAACAGCGAAAATTTGCCCCAAATTCTTGCCAAAAAATTGGAATTTCTTCTCAATTTTTGATCAAGTTGGGAAAAAAGGTAGTGCTTTCTGGCATTTTTAGTAGTTACAAACCTAGCAGATTTTGAGAATAAAAAATTGTTTTTAAGGTTTTGTTTCTAAAATTTATTTAAAAATGATTCGTCGTGTTTTTAGTTCGAAAAGGAAGGGAACAAGTCAATTAAACTTATAAAATCAAATATTAAAAACAAACAAAATTACCAAAATAACTAATCTTCGTTGTTATCGCGAACCTAACTTCAAGTCAAATATTAGTTGGTATATAACTTGTATTGATTTTTACAATTTGGCAAAAATTTGGGTACGTGAAAAACACTTTCAAGCACATTGTCTTGTTCAAGAATTTGAAAAAGTTTTTGCCCGAGAACTTGACCCGTGGAATACTTTCACCCTTGGATTAATATAAACATACCTAGGTAATTACTTTTTCCTTTTATATAATATAAATATAGAGAAAAGTGTATTTTAAACTTTTTGAAGCAATATATTGCCCGAAAAATAAGCGTAGATTGCAGAGCTGCAAATAAAATATACCAAAACATGAATAGGGATCTGTCTTATATATTTTTTTATATTTTACCCCCATTTGGGCATAATAAAATCACACTAGTCTTTGTTTATATTCCAATCCGAGTATCCGAGTCACTAAAAGCACAAACACAATTCACTAAACTACACAAAAACTATAAATCCGTAAATATTAAATACCAACAATCCACAATAACAAAGACAACAACAAGGAATCCACAGAGAAAACTTAAAACACAACAAGAAAAATGGCGCCGAGCCGGTTCTGGAGTGTATTTTGAGCATGTCGCTAAAGAATGACAGGCCGATAACAAGAGGTTTGTCCGCATGCCCAATCCTGCTGGGAGGGAAGGCATCTGACCGGCGAGCCGGGCGCTCAGACGTATTTTTTTGTACCCATAAAATCTAACTATTGTTTGCGCGCGCGATAAGCTGTCCAGATCTAAAGGTAAATGTCTTTGGTTCAGACTAGGGCTCGGAATTTTTAAAATATAAGTATTCGAATAGTAATTTGGTATGTTATTTGAATAGTCGAATAATTCGAATAGTCGAATAGCCGAATATAGTCGAATAATTCGAATAGTCGAATAATTCGAATAGTCGAGTAATTCGAATAGTCGAATAATTCGAATAGTCGAATAGATACTTAAATAGTCGAATAGTCAAATATTCAAATTTCGAATAGTCGAATATTTAAATAGTCGAATATTCGAATAGCCGTCTATTTAAATATCGAAATACAGTCGTTTAATCACGGTAGAAAAGGTTTAACTGCTTGCTGACTATATAATTTTATTTTTGATTTTCTTTTTTACGTTAAAATTTACAGTTTCACAGAAAACACGAATAGTCGAACATATCCGAACAAAGTCAAATAGTTAAATATTCGAATGGTCGAATATTTAAATAGTCGAATAGATACTTGAATAGTCGAATACTCGAATAGTCAAATATTCGAATTTCGAATAGTCGAATATTTGAATAGTCGAATATTTAAATAGTCGAATAGTCAAATATTCGAATTTCAAATAGTCGAATATTTGAATAGTCGAATTTTTTAACTAACAAAAAATTCGAATTTAGAATAACAATTCCGAGCCCTAGTTCAGACCTGCAGGGCAGCTTCCTTCGTGAGGCAGCCACGGACCATTTGCTTTGCTTGAGTGAAGCTTGAAAGCGATTCCAGGGATTCCCCATATAATTTGTGAACTCGTACAGTATTGTTGGTTGCGCTTGTCTGTTATTTATTTTTTTGTGTGTTATATCATCTTAATAGTAATTGTGAGATTCTTTATACATCGGATCCGAAGTCAAATACGACTTAGTAGAAGCGGAACTGAAAGACATATTTGCGTTGTGATTCGTTGCTAGTGTAACACTCTTGAGCTAGACTATACGCTGTTGTATAGTCCGAAATTGGCTTCTTGTATAGTCCCAAATTGGCTTCGGTAACTTATTTTTATTTTTCAGTAGACTTGACATTGTTGATATCCGATCTCTGGTAACAATAACATTATGAACTTACAATAACCAAAAATCGACAGTAAAATGATGTAATCGTGTTATTACATATTCGTGATAATTATATGATATTTATATTTAGCAAGCAGTTTAATGTTCTCACTAAAAAAAATAGGAAAGTTTGCTTATAACCTTTACTTACAACGTAATAGGTACTAACTTATGTTCCTCTTGCAAGCATAACCTTATCATTTTAAGCTGACCCAAAAGGACTTTTTACTTATTCAAAATTATATTTTCCTATATTTACTTTTTTTTTTGTCCTGGTATGTTATTCAGTTGTTCTCTTATAACTCAGATTTTGCCTAAACGGGTCTATAACCTAACTTGAAGAAGTAGTCCATGCTTACAGTGGAGTTGAAAGTATAGGAAAGAAAGAAAAAACCAAAAGTCTTCCTCTACAAAATTTAATAGAATAAAATTTTTCAAGGGTCTACATGTTTCGAACGTAGAAACGTTCATCATCAGGAGACAGGAAATATATTTGGTGCTGATGGTTTTAGCAGAAGAGAAAGTGGTGTAGAACCTTAATGGAGCTAGTATGAAATTAAAAATTGAAGTGTAGAAGACATAATATGAAGGAAATTGATGGAAATTAAAACATACTGAGTATGGGTCTAAACTGTCCAAGTAACACTTTCGTTGGAATGCTATTCTATTGTGATAACTACATTATTTTGACTAATTTTACCCTTACAATGTCTTCCAGACATACACCTAAAGATGTTTTATAAAAAGTTTTAAAAATTTTTAAATAATTTTCGACACCTTCTTTTTAGAAAGGTTTTTTCTTCTTCCCAAGTTTATTTGGTTAGTTTAAACCCCCTTTACTGACTTCTTACACAATCAGTATGTTTTAATTTTCATCAATTTCCTTCATATTATGTCTTCTACATTTCAATTTTTATTTCCATACAAGCTCCATTAATGATGAAAGAGTTTTGGACTTCCATTGTCTTTATTTGTTTTAAATCACAACGTTTCAACTGGTAAGCATCTCCAGTCGTCTTCAGGTGAATACTGAAGTAGTATTCACACACACAGCAGTATTCACCTGAAGACGACTGGAGATACTTACCAGTTGAACTTTTTTGTTGACTTTTGAATTATTTTTTTGAAGAAATTAAAATTTGACAGATAATGCGAATCACGTGACTACTATTTTTTTTGCTTAATTTGCAGCCAGCCTTAACGACGACTGATCAAGTTAGATATCTCTTTTTTTTACTCCCCCCCCCCCCCTCCTTCCCCGCCACAATCGATACGCCACTGTAACTGATTATTTTGAATTACAATTAATACTGTCTGTTTTACAGTTGGAAAAAGAGGAGTTATTTTTTTTAGAATTGTATGTATAATAATTTAATGTAAGTGTTAACCTTTCGTTAAAACATGAAATCGTAGCAATAATATATTTTTTAAATGTAGGTACTGAACCAATAATTACCAACTGTAAAAATGAAAGTAAACTTACAACACTTCCCTGCTTTAGGTACCTAAAAACTACTAATTAGTAAATAATAAAAAGTACGAGAGAAATAAAGAATTGAAAAGCGTTTTTACTAATTAGGCGTGCAATTAGTTTTTGCATGTGGGTATTGTAAAATAAATTTATTTAAGCAACTCCAAGGTCACAATAAAGAGTCCAATGGAAACATGTAATTTCATAATTAAAAGCAAGTAAAAAACTATACACATTATGTAATTTCTGTTGAAATGAAAAAAGTTAATAATACTTTTATATAGCGATTTTTAATAGATTTTAACAACTAGATAGTTCCTAATCTGCACGTACGTATTTATGTGAGTTTAATAAATAAGCACCCATTTACACCTAGATCGGCATGTAACTCGTTCTAGATTGTCAATATACAGTTACTGCCTCCTGGTATAGGTACACTATAATATGCCCTATTCCCACCTAACCAAGAACTGCGACCAAATTCATGACTCAGAATAGAGCTATATCGATCAATACATTTTTGGAACATTCAGGGCTCACAGTTTTAAATTATTCCATCTAAGCATCATATGACTTCGGATTGTTTCCATGCAATAAAGATCAGTTAATGAGCCTAATGAATAAAAATGTAGCGATTGCTTTTTCTTATAAAATCGAAGTAATTTCTTGAAAGCCAATGAATAAAAACTAATGTAATTGCTTTTGCGTCCAGCGATTGCTTAAAAGTGCAGGAATTGCTTCTAGTCAATGCTTTTCTTAAAAAATAGAAGCGATCGCTATCGTTTGCTTAAAATGTGATGAATAAATTAAGGAATTGCTTTTTCTAGTGTAGCGATCGCATTAAACTTTTTAAGGTAGCTCGACCCCTGCATCATTTGCTTGGTAGCAGTCAACTTTAGTTCTCCGCGGCATACACGTGCGTCGCTCTTAATTTGTGTCTTCAATTATGACTGAATATATGAAAGTCCGTAAAAGAAAAATTTACAGTGTACGTAAAAATTGCAGATATGATGATTTCAGAAAGTTATATCGATTTGACTGCGAAAATGTTGAGTGGTTGGCAAATTATTTTCTGACTGATGCTGGTAAAAGGCGAGAGGGTGCACTGTCGCCTTTAAATAACATTAAAGTCTTTCTGCGGAAATTGTCGGTTCCGGGCTTTTAAAATTCTGTAGGTAAAGAACTCGGTGTTCACCAAACTACTGTCTGTAAGACATACACTTCTGTAATGGATGCAGTTTTGGAGAAGGCCAATATTTTTATTAAATTTCCTACAAGTGCTGAAGCTGTTGTGGAAGCTAAACGGTTGTGGTCAGAGATTTATTTATGTTCCTTCAATTTGTGAACGAATATCAATTGATTGTCTTTAAGTTCTTCATAACTACTATCACTTTCCTCATTTTCACTAAAATCTGCCATATCACAAATATAAGTTTCCACAAAAACGTAACAGATTACTATTGTACTAAATAAATAGACCAACGTTGTTGTATTTACGTCAACTCTTTTGCGAATAAGGCACCAAACTAAACATGAAATCTATAATCTGAACAAGTGGATAAGGCACGTCTGATGAACTTGTGTTAAATAAGCATTTGCTACAGAGGTGTAAGAAAAACAGCAATCGCTTCGAAGAGCGAAGAGAATGAATACCTATTTTATTCGGATTTTTTAAAATAAAAAAAATGACTGTTGCAATTCTTGAGATGGTAAAACATCAGGTATTTGGGTGGACGATTTTCCAAAGAAAGAATACTATTAACTACCATTTTAAAGGAAAATATTGTTTGAATTGACTACTTAGTACATATAGAAAATAAATGTCAATTGTAAACTCTCCTGGTGCTCGTTAAAATAAGTGTTAGAAATACAAGACAAGAAAGGAAAAATATCGTCAAAGTAAGACCTATATTTAAAAGAAAATATAAAATTGTTATTCTAAAACTACAAAATTTAAAATCAAAGAGCGATCGTCACTTTATACACTGGACATACCTAGTCTTGCTCTATAATGAATCGGATGTTTAGGTCCACGTAGTCTGATCCTAAAAACGCATTATGACAAATTCCCATTATTACTGCTCAAATTATATCAAAGTCAAGATATTCTTCAATCCAGGTCTTCATCCTTTGAAATATATTTGTGAAGCTTTCCGAAATAATATTTGCTTCGATTGGTACACAAGAGATTTCGGAATTTTTGCGTTTCAAAAATTATCTTGAGTAGTTTGCAAGAAAAATTGAAAAACTCTAGATCTAATATAAGTGTGGTGAAGCACTCTAGTCATTTTATTACTTATTTACTAGAGTTATATATCAAATATATTTCTTTATCTAGGAATCGACTATAAGTAGAGGAGGTACTTACTATCAGGAAATATCAAGGTTGGTAGTGCCTTAGGTGCTGAAATCCAATAGTATCTATTTTTTAAAAAAATTCCCAAAGAATTTAACAGCTAGGCTGTTGTTTTAAATCAGGTTTCTTTTTGAATTTGAGAAATGTTGACGGTCAGGAAAAGCGGAAGTAAACATTTCTTAAATGTTTTATAAATGATCATGTTGTTATGCAGTGTTGAGCATAACAACATGATCATTCTAAATAAACTATTTTGGCTAAGAAATTTGTGAGGTTTTTGCTAAATTCATCAAGATAGAACAGTGTTATCTGTCTATTGTGTGTATCTTTCTCTTACTGTTATTGTGCCCGTCGCTCTACCTATTGGACCAAAAGCTCAAAAAATATTAACAGCTTTGGGCTTGAAACTATTGAACAGAATAGTAATTAGTACTGTATGCCTAACTCATAAACGCAAACATCTACATTATTAGATATTTATTAAGTAATTTCAAAAATAAACCGGTCACTTCTTGTTTCAAAACTATTTTGCTTTTGCCTGTAGTAATATATTAGGTGCAGGTGCTTTAAATAATATTAGAGAGATTGCGATATATCCTATATTATCAAAAATCCTATAAAGAACAATTATCAATTCTTCAGTCACACTGCCTTTAGCTCTTCTAAAATTGTTATTTTTCTAATAAGCTATTCGTGTTAGTCATACTATATAATTATAATTAAATATCTAAATACCATGTTAACTCTATTGATTTGATAATTTTTTTAGTACACAGTGCTAACCTGTGTAAACTGTTTGCTTTGTTCTGCATAACCAAAACATTTAAAATATATATTTAAGTTAGCCGTAACAATTTTATTTTAGACACTGGCGTTATTTTTGTTTATTCAAAATCTCTCTATTTTATTAGCTTCGAGGACATTTCATAAAATTTTAAAGCTCACATCCAAGCAAAATCATGTTGCACATTCACTCTCACGATAAACTTACAGCAGTCGGCAGAGTGACCGTGTTATAAAGCTTATTATGTTATTCTGCAAATACCTAGACAGCAGGGAACGCAGACTTGGCCGTGTAGTACCGTATTTCGTTAACAAAATATACGGTATCGTTGACTAGAATCAGATAATATTCTTTAAAATTTTAGTAAAAAAGCAGCAGCAATAATTATTAAAACATTAGTTACTACCGTGCGAAAGAGGGCCTTGCATCTAAGGACGTAATGCTTAGCCGTAGAGCTTAATACCTGTTGGATGTCAGTAACTACCTGAATTAACAATCAATCAGTTAGTCCGTCATCTTTGACAGTCGTTACAAGTAATTTGATTCATAGCTAATTTTTCCAATTTCTTGAACAATTCACACAATGGGCTTTACGGAACAGCACTAAACATTCATGGTTGAAGCGTATTTTCAAAACGGGGTTAGAGTAAATGGTGAGTGGCAATACAATCCGGGTTTGTGCATGGACGATTTTCACGAACATTTTCCTAACGTTGCTTTTATTGCTGGGGATTTTTATCATTGCCTGAAAAAAACCGTGGCTGTGTTTAGGGAAACAGGTTCTATACAACACAAAAAAGGAGCAAGAAGACCATCTGTAAGAACAGAAGAACTTGTTGCAAACGTTCGTGAAATAATGCAAAATACGCCAACAAATTGTATAAGACGCCTGTCCCAAGAAGTGGGAAGATCTTATGGAACATGCAGGACTATTCTTAAGAAGCAGCTAAATTTATTTCCTTATAAAGTGCAAATACTTTGTTAATTTTGTAAACAACAAAAATAAATTTGTATTTGTCTACTTATTTTATTACTCATTAGTTTGGCATATCATGTCATAATATGAATTTGACAAAATTTTAACCTAGATTTGGTTAGATATATCGTCCCCATATCATTGTGATCTAAACCAAGCCCTACGTTTTTTAATCCAAGCCCTCTTTGATGCAAATAATTGTGGCTCGCACGGTATTTCTCTTCTGCCAAGTCCAATGACAAGCAGCCACGTGAGATGTTGGGATTCGATTTTAGGTTACTAAATAAAAACAATATCAGAAAATAACGTAAATTTCTATGTCAGGAGTGCATATTTTTATACCATACCTAAACAGTAGCTCACCGAGAATCTTCCTCTAGGAGGGCTTCAGTCAATGAGCTGATGCATTTACCAACTCAGATCCTAGATAAAACCTTTTGTACAGGAGTTACATTTAGTAAACGCAATTTTGTTCCAAATTTATAAACTTCGTTTTACGACCTTCACTCTTTCACAACATGCCCTGATGGGAAGGGTTCTAACCCCCCGCCCCTTGGTTCACCTCTGTACCTACCTATAGGTATATGGTGTTATGAAAATGAGTTTTCCTACACGAATCCTTGAAATAAAACTGCAGAAGTATTCTTACAGGAAACCACTTCGTGATCCATTTAAAATAGGCTAACTTTGGTGCTAAAATGTTTGCTAATTTACCGGTAAATAGATATAAAAGCCTTTTAACCCGAAGGCTGATTCGAAATTTAGTATGTACCTGTTACTTAATTGGGATCAAATTCTATTTTAATGGATTTTTGAGCACTAGCACTATATTATTTTACTGTTAGTATTATGAGTTTAACATGAGCATTAAACATCAGACCAGTATTGAGTATTAAATGCCACTAGGAGTATAGTAGGGTCCATGCCTCGATATTGCAAGGTACTTTCAAAGCCTCTTCACATTAGGTGCAAGTAGATGCATACAATTTATAGAGAGGCAATTGATTGCATTTTATGACCTTTTACAGATGAAGCAATTATATTTATGCAAGTATCTTGACAATAGATGTTAATGGTATGTTAGATTATTAAATAAGATGTTATGTTGATTTTATTGTAAAAGTGTATTTCTGTTTGTTAATTAAAACAATGGAAACAGAAGTGGACGAAGTCCGTGATGTGATTGGTCCTGATATTGGGAGCTTCGGCAATTTTATTGAAAAAGACAAACAATCATAGGTGGTGGGTGAAACCATAATATGGCAATCTAATAAAGATCTCAATTCAACATTTTATTTCAGTAAAATGGAACACAGAATTAAAAAAAAACCTTTGTTAACTTTTGTATTCGTTTGGAATTGAAACGATTACTACTGCGATTAAATTAGAATATTTCCTAATTTTATGTGATACAAGTAAAATGGCATCAGTTGATAACAAAATCACCAAAGCGCATGCCTTTACAACAAATGTTATTATTATTATTATTAAAGATCTACCAGCAGCTCTTTTGCATACGGATTATGAACTCGTATGAAAACAGTCACTGTAGTCAGGATGATGTTGAGGTTTCAACACGCCGATCATTACCATTGCAATACCCATAAAAACCCCAAGGAGCGTAAGGCATTTGGACCGTTTTATGTTGATTAAGGTTCAAAATATGCTCAGCAAACAATAACTGATACATACAAAATAAAGTCATTATAGTTATTGAAGAAGTAACTTATAGCTTCCATTTCAATGCATTTTTTGATTATTACTTAGTATAATCTGGGTATAGAACAACCCAAAGATACCTCACTACAAGTTTTATTGTTTGGATTAGCTTAATTAATAATAATAATAAGTTTATTTAAAATTTAATAACATAATAAATATGTTTATGTTGTCTTCGATAAACTTATTCTTAAATCCCCTATAAAGCTGAGCTTGAAGAGAAGAAGCTACATAAATACATTTTTATTATTTTGTAGTATTAGGATTGTTAGAACCCAGTGAACCTCCATTATTATGTTCTAAAAATTTTGTTAAATGCTTAGGATTAATACACCCCATAATAGCGATGTTTATAATATTGGTATGATTGAATTAGGTTTTGGAATAACATCTAATTCTAAATACACTAATTTGTAAGCAAATTTCTGAATGTTACGACCCAAAAAAAAATCTACTTTCAGTTAGCACAGATGACAAAAGACTTCCATCATCGTAAGTTTGAACTTTTTATCATTGGATTTAAAAGTCCGCGAATTTAGACGTCAATAAATTTATTTGGGGCATATTTTGTTCAGTTTTGTTCAATTAAGCTCCGTGATTTGATTTATTCCATCAATTCATGCAATTTTAGTGACTTATGGTAAAACTGTGTGTTGCCATTTAATGGAGCTTGAATATTAATTCCATTAATAATCCTTATACTACTTGGGATAGTTTGTTGATCATTTTCGTATAATATATCTTACAAAGGAAGGTTAAATTTAAAAATCTATTAGATGACAAACATGGATAAGTTGCTGTCTTTTAATATACCTATTTAATTGAAATTTGACGGTTTCTGAGAAACAGCAAAATGTTCATTAAGGAAGATTTGAAAAGATATCGGGTTTTGTGGAGAACAAGAATTTCAACGGAAGCTACGGAAATTTTAATATCAGTTTGTGATGATAAAGGAGTTAGCATAAGTGCTGTGGTGCTAATTTGTAGCCTAATATACTTTCGATATTAGGGCTAAAACAACTTCGCATTTCCGGTGAACCAGCAATTGTTTTATTTATAAAAAATATGTATTAAGGTCTTATAGACTTGCGTTGACATTTTTCATTTACCGGTTTTTCCATGAACTGATTCGGCGTTATGTTTTTGTTAAAAAAAATATTGTATGCTTTGTTGGAATCTTTATTTTGAGTGGCATAAATGGTACCGTTTTTGCTATAAACTGTGGGACATAAGTATCAATGATAAATTAACAGCGTTGATACATTCGTTTATATTGCAATATCTCGATCAGTACTTTAAGATAAACTTAATTGAATTAACCCGAAGTTAAAAAGTTTAATTAAATCTTTATATACTTCGTGCAAAGTAAAGCAAGATCTAGTCAATAAAGTAAACAAATAAGTAACAAAAACGGCTAGTCATTGATTTTTTATTTTTAGAAAAGTAACCTCAAGATATTAGGTAAGTATTACAAAATTATAAACGTCGTTAATTCTTTTAATTGGGTTATAATTAATTCTCTAAAAATTACAATCAATTAATACAGGCTAAATTGGCCAAGTTAAATTTTCTAAAACCAGAAGTTCGTTTTCGAGCTCATTTAAAAATCACCTAGATATCTTATTTTTGTAAAAATATCTGTCTGGAATTCTGAGAGTGTCACAAGAACCTAAATTATTATTTTTACATGTAAGTACTTAATTTTTTTTTAAATACAGACTACAAGATTAAAATTTATTTTAGTAATAAATATAATTTGTCACCAAATAGGGATCCTGTCAAATATTACAAAAAAGTCATTTGTATTAGGTACTTAAATAATATTTTAGTTATATTTATTACCTACAAAAAGGGTTAATTATAATTTTTCAAGGTTATACTGTTTAATCTATTGTGTTATTGTTTAGAATGGCAAATTGCATGACTTTACTTACGAAAAGTAAAAGTGCTTTATTTTTGAGAGGTCACTTTTAGAATGGTACCACTCATAATGTCTTGCATAATGTCAATTTAGCGGCTGTGTATTGTTTGGCTTTTTGTTTGGCATTATTGTTATCTAGGTAAGTTCCTGCCTATGGTAGATTTGCATACATTAAATCTGAATATAGCGAAAATGATATTCAGTAATCAGATTGTAAAAGATTTGCTTTTCTATTTAAACCTAATTGTGATGTAATAAATAGAAATGAAGTGTTACATAAGCTTGAAAGCAGTGCTGTGCATGAAGGCACGAGGCGCGCCAAAATAATGCGCGCAATGAAACAGTGGTGTTTTTGGAGCACGACATCGACAGGAGAAAATCAACAAGTGGTTGTTAGTAAAGAAAGCGGGAAAACGTGGGCATGTGACTCACCCGGAAAAGAAGATATTATTCCTAAATGATGGCACCCGCGACGGTGTTATCCAAGGGGTAGCCGCGAGCACCGGAAGGAACACCACCAAAACACCGAGCCATGGCTCCACACAAACACTACACAGTCGGTCGCGCGTCCTCTCGTCAGGCTGCTTTCGCGTCGAGTGTATTATATTTTTGGGGCACGGGTACTCGGTGCGCTGAATTGCCTAACAAATGAAAGTAAAAGTGAACAACGGCGTAGCCAAACACGCGGCCCGTACCCATTCAAGCAAGTCTCCCGGAGTCCTGAAATTAAGGAGCCGCGCGCCCTTGCCGTCTAAATTTACACAATCTCAAAATAAGTCGAGTTTACTGGATCGCACTTGGTTACTCTTAATTTCTCCCTTTACTTTCCCCTCTTTTCTTCCTCCCACTCTGTATTTCCTATCGCTAACTCGTTCTTTCTTCGCAGATTTCAAGGTCGCCAGGAGGCGCAACCGAATGTGTTTTCATTCCGTTCTGCTGGACTATATGCCAGAGCGCGCAGCCTACAGGATGAACGAGATCTATTTCGGATATTTTAAACGCGCTTTACTAACTGGCGCTGCTGGAGTAATTTTGCATTGGCAGCCGCTAAAGCATTCATTTGCTTTCACCAACTTATTCAAGGAGACTCGTCTCGGGGCCCGACATGGGGCTCAAAACGACCGGACTTTCACAATACACACACATCGAGAGGGGGAACGATTGTATAATACTATGAAATAACAATCCTGCAACATGCCCGAGCTTGGGAGCTAAAATATTTTATTGCATTTTAACAATCTCTTAAACTCTTCTTTATTTTAAAACATGCGGTCAATTTTTATTTTATTGATTGTTGTTAGGTAGTACTAACCAGCTTGAATTGGCTAATATGTTGCTCGAGTTAAAACAAATTGACGATTATTAATTTAAAATTCACAAACGAATCGAAATGCTGCAACATACATTAGTGATTTTCTTTCTTCAAAAACATATTTTTTTTAAAACCGACCAGAAAATATACACTTTCTGGACAATTTTTCGTCCAGAAAATAACGTTTTGTCGATCAAGACCGCAAAATTGCCGTTAGAGACTGGAAAAGATTTTTCCGGTCCCTGTTTTTTGTTTTTCCAATCACTCTTTGATAATACAAGCTACCTTTATTTCGTTACTATGACAACAACATTTCGATGTATTGTCTAGTGACAGTTCGTTGATTTTTAATTTGTTTTTTGTCAAACTTGTTTCGCGAGTGCGCAAATTTAACAATATGAATTCAGGTTTTGAATTATCCGACACGGAAAATGAGATTTCAGAAGACATTTTGGAAGCAGCAAGGAAAGCGACTTACGATAATAATATATTGCCAGTAAAATCAAAAGCCCGTTACGAGAAGTCATACGACGCATTTAAAAATAATATAAAATAAAATAATTTAATGTAAGTATATCGAAGGGTAGGTCTTAAAAAAAAATATTGTACGTCACGCAACCGAAAATTAGTGTTGTGCAGTCTGCTGTGCTTGTCTCGACTTGAATAACACTACTTTCTGGTCTTGTAACGTAATAGGCGAGTCCTGGAAGCTTGGAGAGACCTGGAAAACACTAATTTTCGGTTGCGTGACGTACAATATTTTTTTTAAGACCGACACTTCGATATACTTACATTAAATTATTTTATATTATTTTTAAATGCGTCGTATGACTTCTCGTAACGGGCTTTTGATTTTACTGGCAATATATCGTAAGTCGCTTTCCTTGCTGCTTCCAAAATTTCTTCTGAAATCTCATTTTCCGTGTCGGATAATTCAAAATCTGAATTCATATTGTTAAATTTGCGAACTCGCGAAACAAGTTTGACAATATTACAACAAACAACAAATTAAAAATCAACGAACTGCCACTCGACAATACATCGAAATGTTGTTGTCATAGTAACGAAATCAAGGTAGCTTGTATTATCAAAGAGCGATTGGAAAAACAAAAAACAGGGGCAGGAAAAATATTTTCCTGTCTCTAACGTCACTTTTCCGGTCTTGCGATCGGAAAAAGGTTATTTTCTAGACGAAAAATTGTCCAGAAAGTGTATATTTCCTGGTCGGTTTTAAAAAAATTACTATTCCCGATTGTACATGAATGAATTCCCAGTTTAATCGGTTCAGTAGTCAACTTCGCAAAGAAGACCAGACAGATCAATATTCAATTCTACCATATTCTCAAAAAGGATAAAATAGATTAAATATTAATTAATTATTTAATTTCTAGCAAAGACGCAGCTGAAAATTTTTCCAAAAATTGGAAACTGATGCTTTAGTCCCCTCGAACCCCAATCCACCCTTTGCAATATATCTTCCATTGTACCGTGCGAGCAAAAATTATTTGCATCAAAGAGGGCATGGATTAAAAAACGTGGGGCTTGGTTTAGATCACAATTGATATGGGGACAATATATCTAACCAAATCTAGGTTAAAATTTTGTCAAATTCATATTATGACATCATATGCCAAACTAATGAGTAATAAAATAAGAAGACAAATGCAAATTTTTTTTTTGTCGTTTACAAAATTGACAAAGTAAGAATATACAGAAAGAAAAAGAAAAATAATTAAATACATTGCTGAAATTGGCCACCGCCATGCTCCAAGCATAAATTCACACGTCTCTTCATATGTTCGCAGCATCTCTGGAGAAATATTACCTCATTCTTGGATAATCCTTTCTTGTAATTGTTCTAAATTCAATTCAACAATTCTTTTTCGGGAAACAGCTAACCAGATACCAATTTTTTGAGGGTGCAATGTGGACTCTACAAAAAAATGGGGATTTTCACTACTCCACAATGACATGCGTGTATTCTGAGAATTCACATAACCGGAGAGGTGAAAGCAGGCTTCATCCGAAAAAAATGTCAGGTCTAATAAATCATTTCTTTCCAATAAATTTTGGGTAAACCATCGAGAGTAATTCCTGCGTCTTTCAAAATCTGCGGCTTGTAGCTGCTTCTTAAGAATAGTCCTGCATGTTCCATAAGATCTTCCCACTTCTTGGGACAGGCGTCTTATACAATTTGTAGGTGTATTTTGCATTATTTCACGAACGTTTGCAACAAGTTCTTTTATTCTTACAGATGGTCTTCCTGCTCCTTTTTTGTGTTGTATAGAACCTGTTTCCCTAAACACAGACACGGCTCTTTTCAGGCAATGATAAAAATCCCCAGCAATAAAAGCAACATTAGGAAAATGTTCGTGAAAATCGTCCATGCACAAATTCGGATTGTATTGCCACTCACCATTAACTTTAACCCCGTTTCGAAAATACGCTTCAACTATGAATGTTTTGGGCTGTTCAGTAAATCCCATTGTGTGAATTGTTCAAGAAATTGGAAAAATTAGCGATGAATCAAATTATTGTAACGACTGCCAAAGATGACGGAATAACTGATTGATTGTGAATTCAGGTAGTTACTGACACCCAACAGGTATTAAGCTCTATGGCTTAGCAATACGTCCTTAGATGCAAGGCCCTCTTTGATGCAAATAATTTTTGCTCGCACGGTATTAAAAAGCAAAGCAAATGTTTTACGTTTTCAATAATTTGCAATACGTAATTTAAGGTACCTACGACAAAGGTGGTTGCTTTATTTAAAAATTACCGAAAGTATTTGAAGGCAGTATTATTTGAATACGTTGTACATAATATAGCCCGTGTTATTGTTAGTTATAAATGTTATAATTAAATAACAATAAGATGCAAACCTCACAATACAGTAGTCATACAAATTAGTACATCCTTTGTTATCAAGCTCTGTTACAGTTATTCAGCGTCATAATGAAATTACGTTACGAGAGCAACTGCGGCAAGGGAAAGTGCCCATATTTTACCACTTTCACTATCGCGTAATGTCTGTCTGGACCTCAGGTAATTTGGAATATCGGCCTCGAAATCGAGGACTTAATTATTATTACATATTATTATATAATACACCTACAGTGTTGTGTGTTATTTAATGCATCGATAGAGATAGAGACTTGACACTGCATCTCTATATAGGGTGAAATTTTTAATTGGAATAAATTCAGTAATAGGAAGCCTCTTTAATTGCTGAAGAAATACAGAACTACGGCTGCGTTTATTTTTAGTTTGCCATTATTTTTCGTGGCTTTATGAAATTTACTCCGTTTTGTGGGGAGAAACCGCCCTCCAACATTTTTTTCAAATGTAATAATAATAATAATAATAATAATAATAATAATAATAATAATAACAATAATATCGTTTATTTCTCCAATTGAAAGGTAATACAGGGCACTACAATAATTGGAAAAAAGTCAGACAAATGAAGTAACTACAAGAAAAATTCACTAAGACTATAACAGTTTTTTTGAAATAGCAGCTTTTTAAGTCTACTCTTAAAAACATTGATATTAGGTGCCACTTTTATACTATTATCTAGGACATTATAAAATCTAAAACCGTTAAAAAAAAAAACTCTTCTGATAAGTAGCTGTGTGATGAGGTGGTGGCATCAATTTTAAGTGACCTCTAATATTATAATTATGTCGGCAACCCTCAAACGTGTGCCTATCTCTATAAACATATGAGCAAACTTCAAGTATATATATGTCGAAAACTGTAAGAATTTTATTCTGCCTAAAAGCCAGTTTACAGGTTTCCCGACGTTAAAGCCCACACAATATTCTAATCGCAAACTTTTGAAGCAGAAAAACCCTGTTTATCTGACTACTATTACCCCAGCACAATATATCGTATCTAAGGTGGCTATGAAAATTAGAAAAATATAGTGACATAAGAGTAGGCAAGCCACACTGCCCAGACAAAAAGTGTAGTCCATAGCAGGTGCTGCGTAATCTTGAGCATAAGTTGTCAACATGAAATCCCCATTTAAGCTTATAATCAATCCCCACCCCTAACATCTTCGTACTTTCCTGACACCCAAGTTCGTCCAGAGATCCCTCAGACAACTTAAAATCACTTTCGGTGTTTCGTTTTGCTAATGTAAAGCAAAGCAACACCGTTTTTTCTTTATTCAGTTTTAGAAAATTCTTATCAGCCCACAGCTGTACTTGACTGTAAACATTCTTACACTCGTCTCCCAGTATCGTCCGATCGTCTGCAATTATTAGGATGTTAGTATCGTCTGCATAGCAGACATCTCTAACTTTTTCCGTGGTGATATAAGGACTTAAATCATTCGCATAGGTAATATAGAAAAAAGGTCCCAAGTTTGATCCTTGGGGAACACCCCGTGAAATCAGCTTAGTGGCTCCTTTAGCCTCATTAACTTTCACAAATTGGTACCGGTTATTCAAGTAAGATTTTATTGGATTAAGGGGAACACCCCTAATACCATTACGATGCAATTTCTCTAATAATAGAGCATGGTTAACACAATCAAGATATGTATTGTGATAGCTGGTTGGAAAGGGCATAAAAAAGGGAATACGATCCACTATTTACTTTTGCGTTTCGGTAATCCACAAAGGCAGAAACATAAACTGGCCATTTTAGCAGCAATTGCTATTACAAATTGGGTTTTGCCAGTGCAGACTGTTAAAAAAATTAAACATGTTATTGATAAGACGATAAGGTTGTTTGTCTACTTGATACCGAATTCCAATGGTCACTTTATTTTCGGTTTAGAAGAAGTGAATACCTATCTGTCGTAGTATTTTGTGCTGTTCAAATCGTTGCTTTATAGTAAGAAGTATTTTTGCTATACTAAAATCACACAAAATCGAAATTTTAATGATGATTAGCTTTGACGACAGACCGGGTACGAAGTAGCAGCATTATTTCACCAAACACACCCCGATCTACCACCAATTTCCCAAGGCACCATCAGCAAAATTGATAGACGTTATCGTCAATTCGTCGTCAGGGACATACCAAGAATAAGGCAGTCTGGAGTAATGGATGAAGACACGCAATTAAATGTTTTACTTGCTCTAAGAAAATCCTATTACTATAGTTCGGCACGTTGCAAGAGAAAATAACATACGTCTGCAATCAGGTTAGTAAAATCGTGTCAAATGCGTCCTTATAAAATAGTAATGGTACAAGAGTTACTGGAAGATGATCCGGACCTCCGTCTTCAGTTTTGTGAAGTGATGATGAATGCACTTAATCAGCATTTAGTAGCTTTGGACAATACGTACCTATACATAAAAAAGTTGGGGGCGGTATCTATCTTCCCCAAAAAGAGGGTAAAATTTTATGAAGACATGATAAAAGTATGCCAATGTAAAAATAAACGCAGCCGCAGTTCTGTATTTTTTCAGCGAATAAAGAGGCTTTCTAATACTGAATTTATTTTTACTTTAATATATTTTTGTTTTTGTATACTTTTATTTTATATCTTATTTCTTGATACATCATATTCCATATTGTAAGCTTTGCGCTGAGACTTTTTTTCAAGTGTCTCACCAGTCACCCGATTAGTAATTTTTCTACTGACTACAATAAAAAAACAATTACGTAATTCCCAAATGGTTCTACGCGAAGACGCCAAATTTTATGTAAAACAAATATATGTTCACAGATTTGACAAATAAAACTCCATATTGGATTTTTTAAAATTACATTATATTATGACTTTATTACCGTGCGAACAAAAATTATTTGCATCAAAGAGGGCCTTGCATTTAAGGACGTAATGCTTAGCCGTAGAGCTCAATACCTGTTGGGTGTCAGTACCGACTTAACAATCAATCAGTTATTCCGTCATATTTGACAGTCGTTACAAATAATTTGATTCTTCGCTAATTTTTCCAATTTCTTGAACAATTCACACAATGAGCTTTACGGAACAGCACAAAACATTCATGGTTGAAGCGTATTTTCGAAACGGGGTTAGAGTAAATGGTGAGTGGCAATACAATCCGGGTTTGTGCATGGACGATTTTCACGAACATTTTCTAACGTTGCTTTTATTTAATTTAATTTAATTTAATTTAATTTCATACTCAAATACAGTAGTTATAGTACAAGGTATAATATAAGGAACACAAGTATAAATGTGATATAAAAATAACACCTAGGTATTAAAATACCCGTATGTGTTTACTTAAGTACATAACAATATATAAACTTAACTACACAACAATCTATAAAGAGAAAAGAAGAAAAAAAAAATATATGAGGCAAGTTGTAGCCTACTAAAAATAAAATCACAATTAAATCACCAAAGGGCGGAAATGTTACGGCTAAACTGACATGTTGAAAGCTAAAATAATTCTGCAAACACATTTTCGAAATTAGCAAAGATGTACCGAGAAGATACTTTATTAAATTATTGCTGGGGATCTTTATCATTGCCTGAAAAGAACTGTGGCTGTGTTTAGGGAAACAGGTTCTATACAACCCAAAAAGGAGCAGGAAGACCATCTGTAAGAACAGAAGAACTTGTTGCAAACGTTCGTGAAATAATGCAAAATACGCCAACAAATTGTATAAGACGCCTGTCCCAAGAAATAGGAAGATCTTATGGAAAATGCAGGACTATTCTTAAGAAGCAGCTAAATTTATGTCCTTATAAAATGCAAGTAGGTATTCCAAGAAATACAAGCCGCAGATTTTGAAAGACGCAGGAATTACTCTCAATGGTTTACCCAAAATTTATTGGAAATAAATGATTTATTAGACATGACATTTTTTCGGCTGAAGCCTGGTTCCACCTCTCCGGTTATGTGAATTCTCAGAATACATGTAATTATTTTTCTTTTTCTTTCTGTATATTCTTACTTTGTTATTTTGTAAACAACAAAAATAAATTTGTATTTGTCTACTTATTTTATTACTTATTAGTTTGGCATATCATGTCATAATATGAATTTGACAAAATTTTAACCTAGATTTGGTTAGATAATATATCGTGCCCATATCATTGTGATCTAAACCAAGCCCTACGTTTTTTAATCCAAGCCCTCTTTGATGTAAATAATTTTTGCTCGCACGGTACAACTGCATTCAAGTTAGTAGAATCATGTCAAATGCATCCTTATAAAATGTTAATTGTAGGAAGATGATCCGGACCGTCGGTCGTCTTCAGTTTTGTGAAGTGATAAATGCACTTGATAAGCATTTAGTAGATTTGGACTGAATCCTTTTTACAGATGAGTGTACTTTTATACTAAATGGCGAGGTACGTAAACAGAACTGTCGATATTGGTCTGTAAAAAATCCTCACTGGATGCAAGAAATACATTCCAGCTTCCGCAACAACCAAATGACTGGTCAGGCATAACTGGCCACAGCGTCATTAGGCCAATATTCTTTGAAGGTAACTTAAATGGCCATACCTATCTGGCTTTTTTGCAAGGAGAAGTTATTCCAGCTTTGCTTTATTTTCTCACCATGCAAAAGCAGATTTTTATAATCGAATATGGTTACAGCAGGATGGTGCTCCGCCTCATTACGCCATAAATGTTCGAAAATATTTAAATGAAGTTTTTACAAACCGCTGGATAGGAAGATGGGGTACCATTAAATGGCCGCCACGATCGCTTGACCTTAATCCTCTAGATTAATTCCTTTGGGGTCACCTAAAAACCAAAGTGTACGTAACAAACCCAGAAAATTTAGAGGAACTTTGTCGCAGCAATTGCTGTTTTTCTTACACCTCTGTAGCAAATGCTTATACAACACAAGTTCAGACGTGGCTTATCCACTTGTTCAGATTATAGATTTCATGTTCAGTTTGTTCGGTGCCTAATTTGCAAAAGGGTTGACGTAAATACAACGTTGGTCTATTTATTTAGTACAATAGTAATCTGTTACGCTTTTGTGGAAAATAGGAAACTTATATTTGTGATATGGCAGATTTCAGTGAAAATGAGGAAAGTGATAGTAGTGATGAAGCAATTAAACGCAAGCAATTGATATTCGTTCACAAATTGAAGGAACATAAATAAATCTCTCTGACCACAACCATTTAGCTTCCACAACAGCTTCAGCACTTGTAGGAAATTTAATAAAAATATTGGCCTTCTCCAAAACTGCATCCATTACAGAAGTGTATATCTTACAGACAGTAGTTTGGTAAACACCGAGTTCTTTACCTACAGAATTTTGAATGCCCGGATCCGACAATTTCCGCAGAAATACTTTAATCTTATTTAAAGGCGACAAGATCTTATGGAACATGCAGGACTATTCTTAAGAAGCAGCTAAATTTATTTCCTTATAAAATGCAAGTAGGTATTCCAAGAAATACAAGCCGCAGATTTTGAAAGACGCAGGGATTACTCTCAATAGTTTACCCAACATTTATTGGAAATAAATTATTTATAAGACCTGACATTTTTTTCGGATGAAGCCTGGTTCCACCTCTCCTGGTATGTGAATTCTCAGAATGCATGTAATTATTTTTCTTTTTCTTTCTGTATATTCTTACTTTGTTAATTTTGTAAACAACAAAAATAAATTTGTATTTGTCTACTTATTTTATTACTTATTAGTTTGGCATATCATGTCTTTATATGAATTTGACAAAATTTTAACCTAGATTTGGTTAGATATATCGTCCCCAAATCATTGTGATCTAAACCAAGCCCTACGTTTTTTAATCCAAGCCCTCTTTGATGCAAATAATTTTTGCTCGCACGGTGTATAAGCATATTGCATTGGATTTTTTATTCAACTAACTGAGGCATTGTTGAACACGTCAGATGTCAAAGATTGGCAGCTACGACGCCATTTTGCATTTTTTTAAATGACAACCCTAATCCGGTCGAATTCCGAATTTAAAAATATATATTGGTAGTTGTTGATATGTAGATATTTTCAACAGTTCCGGAGATACTTAACTAGGAGTTTAAAATTATAAGTTTTGATTATTTAGCCAAAACATTAAGCTTAGGTACCGCTAAAATAAAGATAATTTCTTTTAATTACCTATACAGAGTAGGTAAAAAATTGTGTGATTTGGATTATCAATAAAACACAATCATTCTTCTATTTTAAATAGAACCCTGTATTTAACATCGTTATTGGATTCAATTCTAAATAACCTTTTAAAATGTATTAAGGTTACCAGATCCTAGAAACAAAATCTCCCTACAGTTTCACAAATATTTCCTAGAATCAATTGAAAAGACGACGCGAAAGCATAAAGTTTAAAAACATGTGATCAGATACTTTGTAACATCTTCTTATGATCCGAGCAATTCCTTTATTTTTAAAAGCTCTTTTGATTTGGACTTGAATTGGGTAGTATGCGAAAGTTAAGTAAGCTTTAAAAGATATTTTCGGTATTTTCAACCATGTAATAATGTTTAGTAATTTAATAGTACCAATAATGTTTTTATTGGCTTATATTTTTTCTTCGATTTGCATGTAAATAACGTTCGCACACCCACATAGATAGCATTGATGAAAAAAAAATGTTGCTTAGTGCGTGGGTAAAAAAGAATGACATTTTACGCGTCGAATTTTATCCACTTAACTTAAGAAATAGATTTTTTAAAAGGTTGGATTCTTTTAATGGCCCGAGAGGATTGCAAAAAAAGGTTTCCTAATAATAAATGCAATAGACAAAAATGTCTACAGTGTGACCAGTAAAGTCCGCATCATATGGGATTTTTTTTATTAATAGCTTTATTCGAAATTTGACTTTGGCATCAAGTTCTGCTTCGATCAAGATTACAATTAAGCAAAAAAATAGTTGTCACGTGATTCGCATCATCTGTCAATTTTAAATTTTTTTCAAAAAATAATTCAAAAGTGGGGTATTTCTGAAAATATCGAAAAAAGTTATTAGAAAAAGTTTTTTTAAATGCAGTTTTTAGCCCACATGCATTTTCAGCTGCATAAGATAATTTTGATTTTTTACCCACCACTAAAATTTATTTTCCACTTAATGAACACTTTCCTGATGACACTGTGTTCTTTTTTGTCTTAATGTTAAGGTGTATTACTTTCAGACACAAACTACATTTTCAAAAATACTTATTTTATGAAGTTACCTTATACAGGATCAAAAACAAATAAACTTTGCATCACATGCGACCAAATTTTAATAGCCCAATTTAGATTTTGTAAAAAAACACACATTTAATATGGCACTACTTTAAAGAAAATGTATCTGAAATAAAGCATTATCAAGTCTAAGAAGTTTTATGTAGGTTGCGCTGAGTCTTATTTAGCAAAAGTGGTGCAATTTACAAAATATGGGTAAAAAATCAAAATTATCCTATGCAGCTGAAATTTTGCAGTGGGCTAGAAACTGCATTAAAAAAAAACATTTAGTAATTTAGTAATGTATATTTATTTTTACACCATTAGAAAGTAAAGATTTCAACGAACAAGAAGCCCACCAACTTTTCTAAAAAAGCAGATATTTTGACGTGAGAATTTTCGATTGAAAATTAGGGTGCTTTTTCGATATTAAGTCAAAATAAGGTTAAAAAATAAATATTTTAAATCAAAAAAATGACAGTGTATTTGGGACATAAAAAGGTAAGTTTTCACCAAATTTCGTGTATAAAAAAATTTTTTTGTAAAAGATAAAAACAAAAAACCAAAAACTTGGTTATTTGAATTTTTCACATAAATTTTGAGGTTTTGTAAAAAAAGTGTAAATACAAAAGTTGTAGATCTTTTTATTACCTACAACTTTGCCATTTAACGTTTTTCCATAGGACTTGTAGTTTTGCCGAAAATCGAGATAAATCGTTTTCTAACCTTAAACACTCACCGCCCCCCACTTCCCGACCTCGGATCGCCCGTAATTTATTTTTCCTTTCATTTTTGTTATATTCTTTTCCTTTTCCAATGGGTTTCATTCTACTATTATTTTTTTTCACTTTTTACCATTTGCAAAGGCTTCAGACCAGGTCTATTACTTTTTTGACAAATTTTGTTACGCACTGAATAAATGGAAATTATAAGTTTATAAATATATGCAAGCCAATTAATGTTTCCAACCCTTATAGATTAAGAGTGTTCCTTTATGACATATGGACGACTAACGACTGAGCAAGAACAATAAGCTTACTAACGTCCGAAGAACAAAAGTAGGTCAAACCTTCCTAGAAAAACAGGCTAAATAAATTTTCGTTTTAGTTCCTGTTCCTTTTTTGCCAAATTTTTTTATGCAATGAATAAATGGGAATCATAATTTTATAAATATATGCAATCCAAATGATTTTTCAAACCCTTATAGATTAGGACTGTTTATTTATGACTTATGAACTAACGACTGAGTAAGAACAATAAGCTTATTAACGTCTGAATAACGAAAGTAGGTCAACCTTTCTAGGAAAACAGAGGAGCTAATTGTTGGTTCTTGGAAAAGTATTGGACGAATTTGTTTAACCCACTATGAGCTTAGGCAGGAAGAGAGTGCCCACCGCTTCCAAGCTAAATTTAAACTATAGCTAAAAAAACCAAGAACTCAAAATTCAAAGGAAGTGTCTAACATGGTGTGATTATAAATAAATGTAAGGTCACAATTAGCATTTTTCAACCTGAGCACAATAATCGCACAAACAACTATATTTCCCTGTATAATTTATTTTAAACGCATTTCTGCATTAAAGCGAGTATCGCTACTAATATTGGGGTCAACAATGAACGCATTTAATGATTTTCTTAACTCTTCTTGACATTCTGAGATAAATGTTTTCAAAAAGAAAAAACAATACCTAAAACGGATTAAAAAAAGTTGAAATGGAAAATAACAAGAATTTAAGGAGCAAATTAATACACCACATATACAGGGTGAGTCGGGAGGAATGGGCCAAACTCTAAGGGTGTAATCTATGCATCAAAATAATAAGAAAAACCCAAATGTTGTTACCCAATATTCATTTGTTATTAAATTATAACGCAAAAACAAAATATTGCATTAATTTAGCTTTCCTGTAATAAATGGTATTATTGCCAACTTTTGATTGTTGTGCTGTCACTATCCTGTTAGTATCAGTATAAAATTTTACATTGATTCACCGTTAACTTTCGGATTTGTATCATTTAAATTTTATAAAATGCCATACATTTATTCACATCTCGAATACGCCAATATGGTTTTTATTTATGGTTTGTGTAATGAGAATGCTACAGCGGCTGCTGAAGAATATCGTCAACGATTTTCACATCAAAGAACAATGAACAGAAAGGCCTTTATCAGAGTTTTCAACAAACTGTGCGAGACCGGAACGCTTCCAAGTGCTAATGTAACATCCCAACGAGCCATTCGACAGGATTTAGAATAAATAGAAAATGTTCTAGCTTTAGTAGAAGAAGATGCAACGACCAGCTCACGAAGAATTGAAACTCAGTTGGGGATTCCCCAAAAAAGGGTGATTAATACGCTGCACGGTTTTTAGTAAACGTGTGGTGCGGCATGATCGACAATGATTTAATTGGCCCTTTCCTTTTGGAAAATCGCTTTACAGGGGATCACTATTTAAGTTTTTTACAAAATGAATTGCAAGGCTACTGGATGAGATTCCTTTAAACATCAGAATTCAAATGTATTATCAACACGACGGAGCGCCTGCCCATTTCGATCGTCGGGTCAAGCAATATTTGGACCAAAAGTTTCCAGAGGTTTGAATTAGACGCCGTGGTCCTTTTAGTTGGCCTCCTAGATCGCCAGACCTTACACCGTTGGACTACAATTTATGGGGTTGGTTAAAAAATTACGTATACAAAGTCAAGTAGATACTAGGGATGCATTAATTAGACGCAATATAAATGCTGCACTCAATATTAAAGAAAGGCAGGAATCAATTAGAAGAGCCACGTGCGCCCTTCGTAAACGAAGCAGGAAATGTTTGGAAGTCAATGGCGGTATTTTTGAAAATTTACTAAACCAATGATTTGTTTAAAACAATGTTAATGTTGCATATTTTGGTTTAACAATATTATTATTTTATTTACCGCTGTAATTTGAAAACAAATGAATATTGGGTAACAACATTTGGGTTTTTTTTAAATATTTTCATGCATTGATTACACCCTTAGAGTTTGGTCCATTCATCCCGACTCACCCTGTATCCGTCTGAGATTAATTATTATAGCTATTTATTTAGGAATTTAGGGGAAAGAAAGCCCTATCTTCCTTCTTAAATTTATTTAAAATTAAATTAGTGTCCACGCGTTTCGGCCAAATAAGAAATCGTCAGGACTGCTGTAAGAAACATAAAACAAGTTATACAATATAAAAAATAATATAAACTAAAAACTTACAGGTAGTGAGATCCAAAAACACAGGGACAAAGTAGGACGCACCTTGGTCAAATAAAATAAATAACATTGTTAATTTAACCTAATACACATGTGGTACATTTTAAAAAAGACTGCATACCTACTTACAATCCAAACATAGCGTCATGTCATCAGAGTCCCGCTACTAAGAAATGCTATGTTTTGATTGTTCGCCGTCTTTTTTAAAATGTACCCACCTGTGTATTATATTAAATTATTAATTTTATTTATTTTATTTGACCAAGGTGCCTCCTACTTTGTCCCTGTGCTTTTGGACCTCACTGCTTGTAAGCTTTTAGTTTGAATAATTTTTTATATTGTATAACTTGGTTCATGTTTCTTAAAGCAGTCCTGATAATGGCCTATTTGGCAGAAACGCGTGGGCACTAATTTTATTTTAAATAAACTTATAAGAAGGAAGATATGGCTTGCTTTCCCTACCCCTAAATTATAATGTCCCTTCTGGAGAGTATAGTTCTGTACCCCAGAGGTAAAGTGTACTAAGTCCACTTTGCGCTAAAAATTAGTTAACTGTACTATGTCACTTGGATTTTTAGGCCTCTATCGAGAAAAAAAATCAGTAATACACCTTATTACGTCTGTTGAGGAGTAAGTTAGTTTTAAATAATACCAAGTCACAACAACAGTCAGAGGTAAACTATACCACAGACTATACTAATTGGACATAGTATTGTATCACTCATATAATATGTCCAATACCCATGGACTTAGTACTGTTTTACTTTTTTATACTTTTATATTATGTTTAATATTTTTGTTAATCATAAGTTTAGTCTCGTTCCTTAGTAAGGTTAAATAAAATATGTTTAATAAACGTTTTTTTTAACATTTATGACTTTTGATCCGAAAAAACTTCCGTTATATAAATTGAACTGTACCAAGTCCACGTTGGTTACCAAAAATTTCAGTGGTAAAATATACTAAGTCCTTTTGATAAAAACTAAAAGTTTTTTTTGAAAACTAAGTTTATTGTACATAAAACAATACATATTTATGGACTCAGTATGAACTACTTATCCCTAACTAGCTGTATAAAACAGCAGTAGACTAAATTCATGGTTTAGTTTCTTTATTTCGCTTTCCTGTAAAAATTACTTTATGTGACATAGTACACTTTACCTCTGGGGTACAGAGTTACGACTTCGTTATTTATTTAGGATTACAGCCCAACAGATATCATTTTTAAAGGCAATGTGTTTAAAGAATACAAATAATATGAAATAATTTCGGGATAACCGGTCCTAAACCTTATTACAAATTAAAAATATACCTAGTATAACTAATACTTAATTTCAATTAATAATCATATTGACAATCATTGTAAAAATTAAGAAAATAATAATCAACAACAGATATTGCACATACACGCTCCTTACCTCGAGATATGCGATATTCTATTGAAGGTAGTGGTAGTACACATTGAGTAAATTGGAGAATTTAGATATAAATTAGTTTTCGTTCATCGACAATAAAATGTTACGCTATTTCTAGAGTTTACGTCTATTGAGTAGAATGCCGTTTCCCTAAAAATATTTTGTTGTATGTTTGTTTACAAATTATTGGAAAACATTTTTAACAGGTTTGCTAAGACATAGTTTGTAATGCTTATTTTGTATTAACCCATATTAAATAAATTGCTAGTGTATCAAACACGCTTTAGTGTTATATCAATTCCAGATTTGCTAGAACAGTATTTTTATTGGTAGTAGTCAGTTTCATTAGCAGCACAGTCTTGTTGAATAGTGAACCACTTTTAATACAGCAATTTTGTTAAGAAATAAATTGTATCTTCTCAACGCGACGCATTTTGTTGCCAGTAAAGCGCTTTCTTTACAATTAAGAACGCAAAACAGCGTCCTCAAAAACGAATTGTATCCGTAAGAACCTATAATCCACAAGACGTTGATGGGGGTTCGTAGCGGTCGGCAATGGCCGCGCGCCGTTGCGCAGGTCACATCGTTGTTCGGAGTCTTCTAGCTGTCCTGTCTGAGTTTGATTTTTATTGATCGTACCAAACCTGTTTCAGTTAATTTATTTTTACTTTGTATTTAAGTTTTTTTAAACTTTGCATGTCAGATAAAGCAATAGAAGATTCTTATTTCGCACAACCCATCATTAGTATTCGACTTTATAAGTTATGGATGAATTTTACCATCTCAGTAAACCATGTTGCATAATAGATAATTATATGCAATGCTAAACGACAAGAACAATATCACACTAGAAGCTATTTAAATTTTTGAGAACTACAGTACTGATTTTTAGTGATAGGTAAGTATATACTTTATTAACCGTAACAAGCAAATATTATTATGATTAATGTCAAGTTTCCTTACAACTGCCAGTCGGAACTAATACAGTATATAAAACCAGATTACACCCCCAGTAGAACTTGATCGGCGGGCATAATTTCGGCCGGTAATCCCCTCACCTACCTGCCCATACCAAGGGGTCCATCTAATGACATAGGTAATTTCGACCAAGGGCCATGTTTATAATATGTTTGTGGAATTTACCTGATTTACCTGAATATCTAAACAAAATTGAACAGATAGGGAACATCTATATTATTACACATCTATGTTTACAAGATGGCAGTTTCGATAATAAAGAGTTCACGTGGTTGCGATTTGCTTATTGTAGAAAATTTATCATTTTCTAAACAAGATGTATTAAAGAGTGGTGAAGTACGTTAGAGGTGCATCAAGAAAAATTTAAAGTGCTTAGCTAAATTGTACACTATTGGTGCCGAACTTAACTTAGAATCATGATCCAGATCAACGTTTTTTGCAGAGAAAAATTGTCGCAACTGCATGCAAGCGAAAAGCCCAGGAGGACATATCGGAGAAACCTTCGAAAATTATAAAAAGCGTCCTTTCGACAAATTTACCGGAGGAATTGGTCATCACGGATATAAATCTAATAAGATAGGAATATGTATAACAGTCGCCGTAAGCTCTTGCCAGCCCTGCCTAAAATCATTCATGAAGTATGTACATACTATACTTGACATGTATTCTCCTAAAACGACAACAGGTGAAAACTTCTTGTTTATTAACAGTTCAGCTGAAAATATCATTGTTTTTTCTTGCCAAAAAAATATTACTACGTTGTGTAGAATGAATGTTCTATTTATGGATGGCACATTTTCTTTCTGTACGAAGTATTTTAATCAATTATTTACCATTCATGGCTTGGAAAATGGGCACTAGGGGAGAGGCGGGCATATTGACATAGACGGGCATAATGACTTTTTTCTAGTATGCCAAATCTAGTAGCAGTATAAGTCCCAATTCGGGTGATAACGTTCAAGAGCCGGAAACACTGCACTGGCTCTAGTACGGACTCTCTAGACTTTCATCCGACGGATTTATTGTGTTGTTTGTGGTTGCCTGGTTTTGACCTTCAGGGTAAGTAACATTTTGGAATATTATTTAACTACCTAAAATTCATTTTTACCATAGTTTTGAGACATTGTCTTGACCACACAATTGTACACTATAAATTAATAACACATTTTTGAAAGTTAATTGCAATTTAAGTGTTTTTGAACCCAAATTTTAAAAAAATATCAGGAGTTCAAAACGACATAGCATAATGGCAGGTAAAATGAATAGTATGTCATTTTGCCCGCCTGCTTTGTTCAGAGTTTTAACGGATTATTTTTTTTTTTATGGTTTAATCATATAAAAGAACGACAAATAGAGGAGTTTGGAATGATGTCGATATGGAAAGAGCCATACAAGCTGTCCGGAATGGCGAAATGGGCTGGTTAAAAGCAAGTATGCCATTTTGCCCGACGTGGGCGGGAAAAATGATTTTATGTTGTAAAGTACGTTTAACCTGTTCCAAATAAAGTTCATGAAAAAATAATAAATTTATTAAATAAATACGTAAATGAAACAACATTCTCAAATCTTTACAAATATTACTTTATTTTTATATTAAAAATAAAAATAAAAACATGACATGTTTCGTAGCACTGCCACTTCGTCAGATGTCGAGATGGAAATGACAAACAAAGTTGTAGGTGTAGAGGCATTTACCTGCTAAGTACTAATTATCTAAATATTCCTTATCTTACGGGTTTTGGAAAAAACCAAGTAATAAAGTATACTTATAAATACTAAACAATAGGAATAAAAATGTTTGGAAACTACAATATTTCAAAACAAATTTAATAATGGTGAATTGTTAACATCTAATTGATCGTTTAAAATTTTGCCTGATTTTTTAATTTTGTTAATTTCTAGAGATTCCAATAAAGACAACTTTTTGACATGTAAAATTTTAAAATTATCCTGAAAAGTATGGTTTTCTGATAGTAGATGAGTTGCGTACGCTGAATTTTTTTTTTTTTTCAAAAAGTTGTCTTTATTGGAATCTCTAGAAATTAACAAAATTAAAAAATCAGGCAAAATTTTAAACGATCAATTAGATGTTAACAATTCACCATTATTAAATTTGTTTTGAAATATTGTAGTTTCCAACCATTTTTATTCCTATTGTTCAGTATTTATAAGTATACTTTATTACTTGGTTTTTTCCAAAACCCGTAAGATAAGGAATATTTAGATTATTAGTACTTAGCAGGTAAATGCCTCTACACCTACAACTTTGTTTGTCATTTCCATCTCGACATCTGACGAAGTAGCAGTGCTACGAAACATGTCATGTTTTTATTTTTATTTTTAATATAAAAATAAAGTAATATTTGTGAAGATTTGAAACCTTAATGTTGTTCCATTTACGTATTTATTTAATATGGAACTTCATCAAGTAACGATCGAATCAATTACACAATAAATTTATTTCTAAAGTTGTAGAGTATTTCACTGGTCATCGACATGTATTTAAATAATTAACTTAAGCTCATCTGTTCATTAGGTTTTATGGATAAAAAACTAAGTATGTCATTATGCCCGCCTCTCCCCTATATTCCTCTTTTATATTGTTTGCTACCAAATAAGACTGCTGATACATATTAAATAATAATAATAAATTTTGGACGTTTGCAATATAGTTTTTGAACCGATCGATGGAGGCATTCGTAGATTTTGAAATAGCAATACATATCGCACTAAGAAATGTTTTGCCAAAAATGAAAATAAATGGTTTTAGATTTCACTTACATCAAGCGTGGTACAGGAAAATTCAGTCTTTAGGGTTAACTCAAATATATAAAGACAAAAACTGTGAAGAAAGTAAATGGCTTACTCACACTTTTGGGCTTACCTATTTAAAACCTTCTGAAGTTGAGGATTGTTTTATGTTTGATTTATTGTCATATAAACCAAGTAATGAACTGTTGGATAAATACGCAGACTATTTAGTAGATTATTATATTACATCTGATTCCTATTTTCCACCAAATATATGCGCAGACGGAAATCCATCTATAAAACGAACTACAAACGCTTGCGAATCCTTCCATTCTAAATTGAATTCTTTATTTTACTCTTGTCACCCTTCAATATTTATTTTTACTGAAAAGTTAAAAGAATTTCAGATCGAAGCATATTTAAAAAAAAAAGTTTAAATATTCCAGCCAAAATAAAAGATAAGAAAGTAAGAAAAAAATAAAATTTATTGAAAACATGGTCAATATGCTTGGGTCTGGAAATATTTCTAGAATTCATTTCGTTTAATCTGTATCACATCAAACCTTTTAAAACTGTAATTTAGTATGTTTTAAGCTATAGCTCTTAAGTAATAATATATAAGTAGGTACCTACATTTAAGTTGCAGCATACAGCATTTTGTCCTTTATTTTGATTTAATAAAGAGAATTATAGCAATTATAAAACATTTTAGTATTTTATTTTACCTGGTCTTTTCGGCCGAAAATACTTATAAGATAAATCGAACCCTTAAAACCTCCGGCCGAATTTACATGTCATCTTTAAGTACCTGTCGTCATTCCGGCCGAAATTACATCCGCCCAACTTGATAATTACTGTCACCGGCGTATACAAGGGGGGGGGGGGGTAATGGGGGTAATTACCCCCCAAGATTACTTAAGCGTTGTTTAATTTTTGTCCTTACTCCTTAAATCTGCTATTATCTAGTATCCTAGCGAGGCACGTAGCTAGGGGGGAGGGTACAGAGGGCCTGAACCCCCTCCGAAACTCGAGCTCTGATTTCGGCAACATAGGCAATACATTAAACATTTCCTACATTATTACATTTTCTTCACCTCAATTATTACCATGTTTGTTTTTGAGATTTTCTTAAGGATTCTGTGTTGTGTTTTTTATTTTTCCCACTTGAAAACCAAGCACCATGATTCAAAAAAGGGCGTGGCACCCAAAAAATTTTCGCCTGCGGCGCTTTTTTTTGCGATCCCGATAGCCCCCCCCAAAAGAAATCCTGGCTACGTGCCTGATCCTAGCCGATCGATTACCCCCCCCAGACGCATGAGCTGGATACGCCGGTGATTACTGTGAGTATTCAGAGCAATAATGGCTATAAACCACTCTATGGTAGCAACAACTTCTATTTCCTATTGGCTAAATTACCGTGATATTATCACTATACAACGGTCTTGCAGTTTTCGTTGTCTAAGGCTGGCCGTACATAGCCGGAATGTTTATCTGAATTCAGAAACGGAATCCAGAATCTGAATTCCGGTCTATTGCCGCTCACATATCTTAAAAATTCCGTAACCAGTGTTCTGACTCGTAGTTTGCGGCTAGAGTGGTCATTTTAATTGAGCGGTGACGGTATGGAAGACGAATTGATACTCATACGTCACTTAATGTATCCCAATTTGGAATTAAAATTTTATTTATTTCCAGCCAAGCTAAGTCTTTTTTTTTCTCTGTCGTGGTACTCCTCCAAGGTTGTGTCCCATATACAGGGACGACTTTCTACACATAAAATAAGATTTTCTGTATCACCCATCACAATAGGTTACAACAGGTCTAGTCTTCTCGCACGCACAACCGCTACTGTGCAAAACTGAAATAAACAATTAATTTTAGAATCTGAATTCCGACCGTGTCAGCTTGTATATTTGAATTATATGAAAAAACGTGCGTTATGAATTCATAATCTTAATTTTTCAGAACAGTAATTCATAACGCTCGTCAGAGAAGGCCGGCCCGTACACAGCCGGAATGTCTATCTGAATTCAGAAACGGAATTAAGGATCTAAATTCAGAACGTACGGAATTGTATATATTTTTATTATACAGCAGACACATTCTGGTTTTTTCAGATTATGAATTTTTCAGATCGATCTGTCAGAGTGACTCTGACGAGCGTTATGAATTACTGTTTTGAAAAATTAAGATTATGAATTCATAACGCACGTCTTTTCATATAATTCAAATATACAAGCTCACACGGTCGGATTCAGATTCTAAAATTAATTGTTTATTTCAGTTTTGCACAGTAGCGGTTGTGCGTGCGAGAAGACTAGACCTGTTGTAACCTATTGTGACCACTCTAGCCGCAAATTACAAGTCGGAACACTGGTTACGGAATTTTTAAAATATGTGTGCGACAATGGGCCGGAATTCAGATTCTGGATTCCGTTTCTGAATTCAGATAAACATTCCGGCTGTGTACGGGCAGCCTAAGCCTAAGCATTAAACAGTGGTATAAAGAGTATGTCATTGTGGTGATGTAAGGAATAGAATGCTTTTTCTCAGTGTACCGTCAATGATAATTATCAGCTTTAGTTTTATTCTAATATTAATAATAAAGCGAAGATTATTTGGTAGATATAACAACTTTCCGCTATTGTGGACACAATATTTCCTGTTAGTCAAGTTTAATACGAGCAAATTAAATATTACCCCTCGAAACCCATTTTTTGCATATTTTTTTTTAAGAAAAATTTGTAAAATATCTATTTTGGGCAGGTAACAAAACGCGTCCATAAGGATTGTTTCCCTTAATATCAAAATGTAAAATAAACATTAAACCTACTCCTGGTATGGATCTAGCTAGGTACGTAATATATAAAGATCGCACCGGTCGATTTTTTAATAGTTATCCACAACAGTTTGTAAAAAAAAACGCAACGCTGATGATGTGAATCTCATAAATAACAAATGGCGTAATACAGGCGAGTTTCGTATTAAGTAATTGATAGTTTTGTGTTGGTTCGACTGTCCTCGAGACTGAATTTACCTGTTTGAAACTTTCAAGGTCCCTGCTTTGTAGGGAAGTGAAAGTGGTCTTGCTTGAACTCACACGGCAACAGACTAGGGTTGGGTAAACGCAGCGATGTTTTTCGATCAGTTCCAAACCTATTCGAGTCCAACGGAATACCAGTTCCGAAGATAAGCGTCGGTAGCAAGACCGATTGATTTATTTGTAGTCATATAGGTATGTATTTTGGAGGATGGCAGTGACGGACTGGCGTGGATGGCACAGCCCGCCCCGCCGTTTGTATCTAAAACGTCTTGGGGCCTTTTGGTAATGTATAAATAGTACCTAGACCCAGAGCTGTCGCAATTACTCTTAAATAGTAATTCAATTACAATTACCCATTACTCTTCGAAAAAGGCATCAATTACAGTTACCAATTACTAACAGTGTGATAAAAATTATTAAATTACCAATTACCTACTAAAAGTAATTGATTCCTTGATCAATTACCGCATTCGAATTACTGAGTTTAATTCAATTACTTTATAGTAATGGAACTACCCTAAAAGTAATTGAATTACTCTGAATCTATAAATTATAGGCACTTTTTTGGCAAATAAGTTACTCTGAGTAATTTATTTACATTTTGGTAAGTAATTGAATTACATTTTGGTAATTCAATTACATTTTGGTAATTCAATTACATTTTGATAATTTAATTACATTCTGGTAATTGAATTACAGTTTGGTAATTGAATTACATTTATAAAATTGAATTAGTATATGCGCAATGGAATTACTTTTTTTAGATTTTACAAAAAAAGAGTTGTACCTATAGGTAAGGTATTATTTTTTTTAATAGCAGTAGGTCCTACTATTACACTTTATTATAGAAGGAAATTTAAAAAACTTCAAAATTTATAATTAAACTTGATCTCCTAATTGTGATAAGTACCTGCTTACCTTTAACAAATTGACCAATAATAACAACTGTCTTTTTTATATAATATGATTTATTTGTTGAAATAAAACAAACGTAGGAAATCTCCTGTTAGCCTTAGCCGCGATTTAACCAAACAATATTTTTTTCTTTCCAGAGTAAAGGAATTATGAAAATTTTTAAAGAAATTGAATTATTTTGGAGTAATTCAATTACTTTTAATCTAATTGAATTATTCGGGAGTAATTAAATTACTTTTTATTTAATTGAATTATTTCGGAGTAATTAAATTATTTTTCATGTACCTAATTAAATTATTTGGGAGTAATTCAATTACTTTTTAAAATAATTGAATTACTTCTAAGTAATTCAATTACCTCAGATTTCTTAAAACCAATTACCAATCACAATTACTTTATCACAATAATTGGAAAATCAAACAATTACTATTTTCAAAAAGTAATTCAATTATTCAATTACAGTAATTCAATTACTAAAAAGTAATTGAACACGATTTTTCAATTATTTTAATTCAATTAAATTCAATTACTCAATTACAGTAATTCAATTACTAAAAAGTAATTGAACACGATTTTTCAATTATTTTAATTCAATTACCGACAGCTCTGTCTAGACCTAGGGTAAAATAATACTGCTTAAATTAAAAAACAAACACTCCAATCGAAAATTCTCACCTAATGCATAGCTTCGCTGTAATCCGGATTTCTCCGAAATCGCTCATATGATTTCCTTTAATTTAAAAATATTGAAAGACCTATCCTAAAACTGTTTCTCATGTCTCATAAATGTTTAAAAATGATCCCAAGCCTAAATTAAACATTATTGTAGTAATACAATGGAAATATGTACTTGTTTTTGCTCTTTTTTGTAAAATCACCAATAAAATTTGCATCTTTTAAAGCATTTAATGCTTTTGCCATCACTTGTGTCTGTATTTTTCTTTACGATGCTCAGAGTATGAGCTATTTGAAAAGGCATCCTGGCAAAAACGTCAGCCATATAAAAGATTTGGTTTCATAATGTCAAGAAACTGGATCCATTAGAAAGTAAAAAAGACAGCAACCTAGAGTTGATGGATCATTGTTAGTCTCCATATATAAAGCGCTTGTAGAATCTTTAATAAATTATGGCATAATTGCATGGGGTGGCCTGTACAAAAATTCGCCAAAACCATTAAATGTTATTGTTCAAAATTATATATTAAAAATAATTAATAAAAAAAACAAACGCTACTCGACCCAATTACTTTACAATGAAGATACTTTAAATATACGATCCCTATACATATTAGCAGTCTCAATATTCGCTCACAAAAAACCCGAACTAAAAAAAACCTATTAATCGTAGATATGCAACACGAAGCAAAACTGAAAAACATCTCAGAATACCTCACAGTAATACAAATATTAATTTGCGCTTCTTTAGCTACCTAGCTCCCAAACTATATAACATATTACCCGTAGAAATCAAAAATATCAACAATATTAAAAAATTTAGGAAGTGTTGCAGAACATTTATATATACAGACAGTCATAAATTCACTTATTCTAAATTCTTAATTTTTTTTCTCTGACATAATATATCAGTTTATAAATATTTTTCTTGTTTATGCACACTAATAGTGCAATTATTTTAGGTTAAGTGTATTTACATAATAAACTAGTTCCTAAAAAATCAAAATGTAACTATTACTTTAAATATTATAGATTTTTTTTTATTATGCGCATACAGGGATTTAGTTCTCTAGGTGCAAATGTAAAACCCTATAGAAAATGTTAACTTGGTATTAGATTCGGTACTTTTTAGTAAAAAGAAATACAGTATAATAATGTATAAC
This sequence comes from Polydrusus pterygomalis, assembly GCA_963969555.1. Lineage (NCBI taxonomy): Eukaryota > Metazoa > Arthropoda > Insecta > Coleoptera > Curculionidae > Polydrusus > Polydrusus pterygomalis. The sequence goes on along the minus strand of OZ018384.1, from coordinate 29,793,071 downwards.
CCAGTATGTAATATATTTCTATTTCTATTTCTATTTTTTAAAAGCAAACTACATTATTATGATAAAATCTTTCTTTTTTAAATCGGGGGCTTTGCCTTTATATGTATAGCCCACATTTTCCAGGCCGAGTCCGTCCCTGGAGGAGGGAGGGTATTTTGCTACCAAATTAATAATTTTTTTAATATTTTCTTGTTTTGAGGAAGGAGGAAAGAGGAAAATACAGCGGAACTAGACTGCGGTTCCCAAAAAAAAAACATTGAACAAGTTAACTTGTTAATCTCTTGCTAAACCTAGAAATATGTCAGATAAAATTTAACTATAGTTAAGTCCATTAAAACGAACGGTGCATGAAATATTTAGAATATCCAATAGTCAAATCGCTTATTCTAGTTAAAACTACAGTCGGTGTAAAACTACAGGGAGGTAAACGTTATTTGGGTAATGCAGTATCCTACGTGAGTGATGCGATGCGACCTATTCACAGGATTAGTTCCACTCGTTTCAAGTGCCGAATATGTTCCACGGGATCAGTTCCAGTATCGAGTTCTCATTCCTACAACAGACAACACCGCTTGTGCGATGCCAGCTAATAGGCACCGCAAACTACAATCTGCAATTAAATTCATCGCCAAAATTTTAAAATAAAATTATTGTTTTATTTTACTTTGCCACGGTGTCGGCTTGCTTAATCCAACTAGTCACGCTTGGTAAATTTAGGATATGATTTTTGTTTTTTTGTTAAGAGGACCTCTGCCTCATAGTAAGATAAAAAAAAATAACTTTAACATGGCATGTACTTACTGTCAACTGCGGATGAAAAAGGTAAAAGTTTACAAAACAATCCAAGAGCGGTTGGGGTCCCTTAAGGGGACAAAAGTTTAAAGTAATAATAATTAATTCATGCTTTCCAAAGTTACTTGGAGATGGTTAGCAGTTTGCAGAGACAAAGAGTGTCGGTATGTACAGATAGAGACAGCGAAAAATTTAGCATGCGAATAATAAAATTAAGGAAATAGAAAAATAAAGAAAAGTCAAAAAAAGTTTCATTTCAGTACATGCACCAGCCTTGAATGCGAAATTTTTATAGCCGCAAAAATACTGCTTTATTTATTACACATATAATGTGTGTAATATACAAAGTAAGTTTAAATAAGATGGGAAAAGAACGAGTGTTTAAATAATCAAGTATTGTTCTTTTTGCCTTAAAGAAAGTGTGTATTGTTGGTGAAATTCTGTTTACAAAAAAATGTGACGTAATAGGTTGTACAATAAGTAGATGAATTTAGATTACATAAACTGCAAAGCTTATTGGATGAAATGTTTCAACAGACAGGCTCCTTAAATAAATGTTTATGTACAAATAGCTAGTAGGTATTGTTTATTTAGAAATAAACTAGAGATACTCCTGTAATAAAAATTAATGTTTTAATTTTGAACGTAGCGCATATGCCAGCAAAATAATATTAGGTTAAATTTTTTTTAATTTATAAAGTGGACAGCGAAAGAAATTTATATAGTGAAATGCCGTGCGAGCAAAAATTATTTGCATCAAAGAGGGCCTTGCATCTAAGGACGTAATGCTTAGCCGTAGAGCTTAATACCTGTTGAGTGTCAGTAACTACCTGAATTTAACAATCAATCAGTTATGCCGCCATCTTTGACAGTCGTTACAAGTAATTTGCACATCGCGAATTTTTCCAATTTCTTGAACAATTCACACAATGGGCTTTACGGAACAGCACAAAACATTCATGGTTAAAGCGTATTTTCGAAACGGGGTTAGAGTAAATGGTGAGTGGCAATACAATCCGGGTTTGTGCATGCACGATTTTCACGAATATTTTCCTAATGTTGCTTTTGTTGCAGGGGATTTTTATCATTGCCTGAAAGAAACCGTGGCTGTGTTTAGGGAAACAGGTTCTATACAATACAAAAAAGGAGCAGAAAGACCATCTGTAAGAACAGAAGAACTTGTTGCAAACGGTCGTAAAATAATGCAAAATACGCCAAAAAATTGTAAGAAGAGACGTGTGAATTTATGCTTGGAGCATGGCGGTGGCCAATTTCAGCAATTTATGTAATTATTTTTCTTTTTCTTTCTGTATACTCTTACTTTGTTAATTTTGTAAACAACAAAAATAAATTTGTATTTGTCTGTGAAGCCTGGAATTCATACCAACCTATCAAAATTAAATAGATCAAAATTGACATAGTGTCACGTGACTTTGCGTCCATCTTGCGAGATTATTCAAAATATTTACTATACATGTGAAATGAACAGGGGTGGATTGAGACAGTAAGAACAGGCCGGGAATACAATACAATGTAAAGCAGGCAAAGATAATGATTGCTTTAATGGTATTGGCAACAATAACATTTAAGTAGGTGATCTTTTTGTGATTTCATTGCTACCTCGTGATATAGAACTCAGTGCAGCAGGATTTGTCCAGCTGTCCCATGGCCAATCCGCCACTGGAAATGAACAACATTTGTACCATCCGCTGTCACTAAATTGTTCCAGACTGGTACATACGATCAAATTTAATCAAGAAATATTAAAATACTGGTGTTATATTATATGAATAGGAATTTCATTCATGTGCTAACTCGTACTGTAAAACGGGGTATTTTTCGGGAAAATTCGCATATACCGGGGGGCCCAAAAAAGTGTGATAACATAAAGGTGCATCTTTTTAAATGGGACATCCAGTATTTTTTTGATCTTGTTAGGTTTGTATTAGTGTAATTTATAATTGTTTGTGATTTTATTGAATTGGTTTTGATAGTTTAATGTTGAGTTGTTAACAATAATTAACTAACCAGGCAACTTTGACTGTGACATAAAAGACATTGGCAAACAATATTTACTCACAATCAAAGTTATCTGATTAGTATATTAAATCAAAATTGCTGGTTAGTAAATTATTCAAAATACTCAAAAAATTTTAAAAATAATTTTTTAATTGCGACATGGTGTGGAATTAATGGCAGGGGATCTAGGGATACTGTATAAAGAGATACTATACAGGGTGTTCAAAATAAGGTTTTTAAAGTAACAAACTTTAAACTAATTTTTCAAGTTTTTCAAATGGAGGAAAATGTTAGATCCCTTTTTGCCCTAATATCCCCTATTTTTGGCAACATTTTAAAGACATTAGTATATGATTCAGAGTACAAAGTTTAAGAAAATGTGTGAATTTCAAACTTTTATTCACAATGGTTTCGAAAAGTTTAGAAAAATGCAGCTCCTGGATCAAAAGAGATAAAGCTGGGTAGCAATAAGTGAACATGAGCCAAAAAGTTCTGACCTTATTTTTAACCAATCTATTTAATCCAAAATTATTAATAATAGCTTTCAGGACTACATGTATCTTATTTAATACAAAGGATTTATGCGTGTAGAAATTATTTTAATTAAAATAAGTAATAAATTTATTCTTAATAACATATATGTATTCATAATACCAACACTTATGTACATGTTTCAGTTTTTAATCATCATAGCATCTTGCTTAATATGTAGGTACCCTTCAAACAATGAATTTTAATTATTTTTTGCGTCGTTTTATCAAACATTGTTGCAGAGTCAGTTTTTAACTTAGAGATCTCTTATAGCAAATTAGAATTGCTTTTATTAAATATTGTCAACTGGGTCCTTGCTTCCCGAAACCCGGTTTTAACCCTGCAAATTTTAATATTAAATAAGTATTTAATGATTTTGCAATATATCTAATTATACAGGGTGTTATTTAAGTACGGGGCCAAACTCCAAGGGCTGCTTCTTTAAGTGATTTTAAGAAGAAAAGTTCATATAAACATGGGTACGAAAATGCATAGTTTTTACGATACAGGGTGTCAAACTTTTAAGAAAAAATTGGATGTTCGTAAATATCTCAATACTCTTTTATTCGATTTTGTTGAAATTTGGCAATTCTGTTTGTAATAACAAGAGGATAATGTTGCCTCAATTATATTAAAATTATTAAGTCCAGTGGCGTCACGGAAGACAGTCTAACTAATATTTTTGACAAAAAAAATGCGCGCCACTGACTTTTTTTAAAATTATGTATTTTTCTAGAATTAAGCAACTACAAATACAACTCTTTTATCTCTTGAGTTTTTTTCATATCTGGCTTTGTTTTCGAGAAAAAAAATAAAAACCACTTGATTGCTTGTCCCCGGGAAAATAAGCGTAAAAAAATTAAACTACTTACCAAACTATTAAGCAATTAAAATTACACGAGTCCACTTTTGAACTTTTTTTGCACAGAATAAAACTGGGTTCGATCAAAGAAATAAACATAAACAACTGCCTAACGGTATTTATTACTGCGATGTTTACTTATGTAATTAACAGAAAATAAGACGAAACCTATAATAGTTGCTGAAAATGCCCTCCTTCAACTTCAATGCAAGCATTGGCTCGTCTTAACATTGATTTCCGAACTCGTAGAAATATTCGCGGCGTATGTCTTATCTGATCACATGAATCCCGTATCCTTTGGGTTAGTTCTTCTTCAGTGTTGACTGGAGTTTTGTAAACGAGAGACTTTAAATGCCCCCAAAGGAAAAAATCTAAAGGATTTAAATCCGGTGATCTGGGTGGCCATGCCTGTGGACCTGCGCGACCTATCCAGTTTTCTCAATAAGTTGCATCAAGAAATTGTCTTGCTACTATGCTAAAGTGGGGTGGAGCCCCATCGTGCATAAACCACATTGCTCTTCTTACTACCAGTGGGACATATTGTAAAAGTCCAGGTAAAATAAATTCCAAAAAATGACGATACTCTTGACCATTTAATCTCGGGGGTAAAAAATGAGGTCCAATGACAAAATCACCTACAATACCAACCCAAACATTCACGGAAAACTGGTGTTGATAATTAGTTTCTGTAACCGCATGGGGATTTTCTTCTGCCCAGACATGATTATTATGAAAGTTCATAATGGAATTTCGGGAAAAACACGCTTCATCGGTAAACAAAATACACGATAGAAATCTCGGAGATGCTACACGTTGTTGCAAAAGCCAAGTACAATAAACAACTCGTTGGAGATAATCGGCAGGTAATAACGCTTGAACACGTTGTATGTGATAAGGATACAGTTGATTTTCCCTTAAAATCTGCCATACAGTAAAGTGGGAAATGTTTAATCGTTCTGCAATTTTGCGTGTACTTGTATCAGGGCTACGTTCAACTTCATGTAGAACTGCTTCCTCCATATCCACTGTTCTTATTGTGGCAGGTCTCCCAATTACAGCAGTCGACCTTTGAAAGGTGCCTGATTCGCAGAGCCTTTCATGTATTCTCACAAATGTTTTTCTATTTGGTACAATACGATGTGGATATCTTTCTTGATAAATGCGCACAGCCTCTGTGGAATTGCCTTGGGCCATTCCATAAACAAAATGCATATCGGCCATTTCTGAGTTGGTAAATTGGACCATTTTACAATAATTAATAATTTTATAATCTTAAAACTGTTAAAAACACTTCAAATAATTACTTCTCACTCTTTTAAGTTATGACATTTATGTAAAAATCAAATTAGCTTATTTTCCCGGGGACAAGCAATCAAGTGGTTTTTATTTTTTTTCTCGAAAACAAAGCCATATATGAAAAAAACTCAGGAGATAAAAGAGTTGTATTTGTAGTTGCCTCATTTTAGAAAAATACATAATTTTAAAAAAAGTCAGTGGCGCGCATTTTTTTTGTCAAAAATATTAGTTAGACTGTCTTCCGTGACGCCACTGGACTTAATAATTTTAATATAATTGAGGCAACATTATCCTCTTGTTATTACAAACAGAATTGCCAAATTTCAACAAAATCGAATAAAAGAGTATTGAGATATTTACGAACATCCAATTTTTTCTTAAAAGTTTGACACCCTGTATCGTAAAAACTATGCATTTTCGTACCCATGTTTATATGAACTTTTCTTCTTAAAATCACTTAAAGAAGCACCCCTTGGAGTTTGGCCCCGTACTTAAATAACTCCCTGTACATTTCCAATAAGCATGATAATCCGAATCCCTCTAATGATTCTAAAATTTTATTTGAGTCAAAAAACAAATTTATATAAAAAATAAATAATGTATGAATTTTACACCTTCAATAAATAAGGCATCTATATCTTCTGCTTTATCATTTTTATCCTGCTCCTATAACTTTAATTCTATTTTTTCCTTAAGTTGGTCCCCATTGTTGATTTCTATTCATTCTCTATCTGTGAATTATTTTTTTAATTTCTCTTGATTATTTTGCATCATCTAGACTGCAAGGAATGGATAATTTGCACATAAATGTGATAAACTATTCCAAAAATGGCATCTCTTTCAGATAAAGATGGTAAAATTCTAAAATTGGTAGACGCACTTTTATTTTCAAAACAAATTGTCACTTAATTCTTGTCTTTCCATGTGGGCAATTTGAGAACACTAGAAAAATTTACATAATGTCAATGGAACACATCAGGTAATAAATCTAGGAGCTGATGTTGGCAAAAGGAACAATACCTACCTATATTTACAAATTTAATTATTGTGTCTTGAATATTATAAATGGATTAGGCTCTTTTGTAAAAATTCCAGATAATGATACAACTCCTCATGCTAAAAAAGGGTTGGAGAATGAATTCTTAAAATTCTTAACATATTTCGGGCGCATCATCGGGAATCATCAAGAGAACCCCAACAAATGTATGGTGTAACAATGGAAGGAAAGGTGAACATTAGCTTAATCGAGCTTCCAGGATAAATTAATGGATGTTTCCTTATAGGATGTTTTTCCGATTTATTTCTATACGTATTAGGAAATTTCCTTCCACACTTTTTTGTACGCATTAAAAATTCCACTATTTTTATACCTACATGCCTAATGTTTCATCTCCCTAATGTGATATACCTACCTCTAGAAGAGAAACGGTTTCTTCTTTTCGTTGGCCCTTGTTTCTACAGTCCGATTAATATACAGGGGATAATTCTAGACTGAAAATAAATGCTATCTCTTTCTATAACATTTTTTCGAAAATTGATTATTATTAACAGGGTGTTAAAGTTACATTTTATTTGCAGTTTTAAAATACATAAGTTACTAAAACAATAACTTAAATATTCAAATCAAAGGTTCAAAGTGACGTCCTTCCTCTTAATGCATAAATTATTTCTTCTAAAAAATTCCGTCGAACTCCATGGAATATTCCTTCCTTTGCGCTATGTTTAAGGTTGAAAATAATTTAAAATGATTTCGTATTCGTCACATGCAAGCGTTTTTCTCGAAAACCGTTATGTCAAAAGGTTAGGAGAATAAAAATATTCAGTCAAAATGCGCATACAGTGTAGGACAAAAAAGTTGGGACCATTTAAATTAAAGTAAAGGCTCGTATGCAGAGGCGGATCCAGGGGAGGGGGCCAATGGGGCCCGAGCCGTTGAAACATTGAAAATTATTTTTTGTTTAAATTAGCAATTTGTTTTTACCCAGCATAAATTAGCGCCACCTGCGAACCAAAGTTTTAATACTAAATAGATCAAAAGGTATTTTTTAATAAGTTTATTTGTATCGAAAAAAGCAAAGAAAAAGAAATTTTGATAATTCTGTACTTTGTTAAACTAGATTTTATATTGTTAAAATAAAGCCAAATTAATATAAAGCTATACATGTTGTGTTTATAAAAAAGGTTATGTTTATCTTCGGTATCAGGCCGATGGTAAACTGGCCTGGTCCGATTTTGTTCTGTTCTTTTAGTTCTTTATATTTCACCAATATTATTCAGAACATACAAAGAATATTCCTGTTTTACCTTTTGGAAATTTCTACCTATATAATAGGTATACACTTTATTTCAGCGTGGGGTATCTGCCCAGAACCCGAAAATATGACAGAAAAAAGAAAGATAGCTACCCAAACTAATTTATTTGCCTTTTTAAAAAAACAAAGTCCTGATTCTGAAGATAATTTAAAACCAAATAATCCATGTACTAGTTCTTGTTCTTCTTCGAAAAGTAATTATGAGGGCGCTAAAGCTAACACAGTTGAACTTCAGAGAAAAGATGAAAATCCGTCAGAATCAGAACATTCGTTAGACATTGGTAATTTTACTAACACAGTCTCGGAACTAGACGAAATAAATAAATATATTGCAGTTAAACAATGTTGGACACCTCCTTCTGGTTATAAATTTCCTGTGTATTATGGCGACAACAAACATAAGCGGTCATTTCAAGCCCATTGGTTACAACAATTTCCATGGTTGGAGGGAGCTTTCTGTAAGACATGTGTCTTGTTTGGAAGAAAAAAAGCTGGCAGACGAGTTGTACTGTAGAAAGGCCTTTTTCGTCTTAGGATATTTAAAAGCTACCTACAATCCACAATGGCCGAGTATAGGTTGAATGGCTTAGCTTTACTGAATATTCACAAAAGACAAAAATTTGTAACTCCTGAGGAAGTTTTGGACGAATTTGCCAAAAAAATAAGAGAAAACTGCTGGACAATTGTTGGACCCTGTATATTTAGATTTCAAGAAAGAAAATACCAGTAGATTTGATGACATCAAGAACGTCAAAATAGCATCAGTTCGAATTTGGCCCTAAATTTTTTATACAATATTGTTCGGTTCTATTTAATATAAAGTATCAAAAGTTACCTATGAATTAGATTATTTACAGTCAACTATATCGATTACCTTACCAACTGCAGCTGACCAATTTCCTAACGTCAGACTAATTATTATTATTTTTTTTAATTTTAAACCGAAAATGAATAAATTTTAAGTTCCTTTTAAACCACGTATTTTTAGTTGAATAGAATACCTGTTACAGAAATTTGTGTTAGGTTTTTCACAATATAAAATAAAAATATACTGATTTATTTTGATTTTTTGCATACGGGCCCCCCCTTAGGAGTATTTCTGGATCCGCCAGTGCTCGTATGTGGCGCCATCTACAAAATGCGAAAAAACGGTGGGAAAATTTGTATTCCTGATCCCGAATATCCATATACGAGATTTCGTCAAAATATTATGAGTGTGGCAAAAGGTATTGCAAAAAAGAACTGCAAATAAAATCTAACTTTAACACACTGTAACCCAACGGGGTTACAGGAAGGTGGAAAGACATACTACCAAACTTAAAAGGAAGACTATAATAGGAGGATATTTCTATATGAAAATCTCCTCCTATTATAGTCTTCCTTTTAAGTTTGGTAGTATGTCTTTCCACCTTCCTATCTTGAAGCTCGATTGAGTTAATGTTCACTTTTCCTTCTGTCGTTATATACTTTTGTTGGGTTTCTCCTGACGATGGGTGTCTACGCGCCCGAAACAAGATCGGGCAATCTAGGTGGCTACTTTCTTGACTCCCATCTACCTAACCACCGCCCCGAAAAAATTATATTAAAGTACCCCCTTACATAAGCAGTATAATGCGGGGAGAACCATCCTGTTAAAACCAGGATAAACTTGTTAAATCAGGATCACTATTATCTGGAAATAGAGTGGGAAAAGCTGGAAACAGGTCATTTTGAAGGAAATTTAGACATCTTCCTCCAGTGGGACTATCATAATTTTTTTTTATCAGATTACCCTATTCTTAGCAAAGGCCGTCCAGACATTAACCTTTCCAGTGGATGTGATATTCTATTAACCAGTGAGGATTTCCCTGTCCTTGGACAATTCGTGTGTGATTATCTGTTAGCTCAATCATTATTTCACAAAATTGCTCTCGCCGATCAGAAACATCGTCTAATAATTATTGTACTGCTTTATAGGGATGAAACTTCCCTTTTAAAAAAAATTAGATACGGTGGTTTGATGAGTATCGTAGCCAAGCTGGAGTTGTGTGCTTGAGCTATGAGAATATTAAAGCACTCCCTTACATAAGCAGTATAATGCGGGGAGCACCATCCTGTTAAAACCAGGATAAACTTGTTAAATCAGGATCATTATTATCTGGAACTAGAGTGGGAAAAGCTGGAACCAGATCATTTTGAGGGAAATTTAGACATCTTCCTCCAGTGGGGCTCTCATAAATTTTTGTTATCAGATTACCCTATTCTTAGCAATGCCCGTCCAGACATTAACCTTTCCAGTGGATGTGATATTCTATTAACCAGTGAGGATTTCCCTGTCTTTGGACAATTCGTGTGTGATTATCTGTTAGAGTCGATTCACTCAGTAAACCTGCAAGATTGCCGACATGTCATATGACAAAAGTCATATTCCAGCTAAATAAAATAAATTTTTGCATTTTCAATGACTTTTGTCATATGACATGTCGGCCATCTTGCAGGTTTACTGAGTGAATCGACTTTAGCTCAATCATTATTTCACAAAATTGCTCTCGCCGATCAGAAACATCGTCTAATAAATTATTGTACTGCTTTATAGGGATGAAACTTCCCTTTTAAAAAAAATTTAGATACAGTGGTTTGATAAGTATCGTAGCCAAGCTAGAGTTGTGTGCTTGAGCTATGAGAATCTTGCTGTAGTGATAATAATATGTTTATATTTTCTCCTCTGGTCTCTGGTATACCAGGACGACCACTTTTAACACAATCTTTAAGAGAACGGGTTCCTTATGACTTCTACTTTTATCTTCGGTGAGGCGCATTTTGGATATAATATCAGCAGAGCAAAATTCAAATTTGATTAACATTCACTGACATTTTTTGACGTCTCAAACTTAAATATTAAATTGTCAATTGTCATTGTCAATGCCTTAAAGATTGTGATTTAACTTCAGAACGTTTCTAAGTCGAGAAAGATATCAACGGTGCATACCAGCATAACGGTGTTAATATTTGACGGTAGGTATGGGGCATGATTTATGAAAAATGTCAAGAATAGGGAACTTGACAAAAATTTTAAATGGGGAAAAAATTCTATAAATCATAAGTATATATTGTCATAAAACACATGGCAGCAAAAAGAACAACATATTTCGTCCCAAAAGACCGCTAGCAAGATTTAAAAATGCCCCAAAATTCAAATTATCCCAAGCGGGTAAAAACGGGTCGTGACGTCAAGAAGTATAATTCGTGTGTGACATCCATGAAATAGGTTATAGGTTGGCAATAAATTGAACGACGTTGAGAATTCCTTTTTAAAACAACAATACAATAACAATAACACACGGCAATCCAAATGCAAACTCGGTAGCTCGGCCACCGGTCATGATGACGGATGACGGAAAAGTCATACTTCCTGACGTCATCGGGCTTGGCGCGCTTAAAAGGTCGTTTGAAATGCTTTTGACACGCGTGAAACTTTAAAGAATTTTTACCAAGTTATTACTGATTTTTAAGGAGTAATAATTGGGGAATATTTTTTTTAGGCCTAACTAAATCATATTATTGAAAAAAAAAAATGGAAAGTTCCCTATTGATTGTAGAATGTAAAAATGTAAAAATATGTAATTTGTTCCATTAAAAAAATTAAAGTTGGTACACGTAGCATTTTTATGTTTATTCTAAAGAATACGAGTGAATGATAAAGTGAAAATTAATTTGATGGGTCCGGGCGATTCTTGATTAAGTGGGCGGTATACTATACAGGGTGTCCGGGAAAATGTGGGAAATCTCCCGGATATGAAAAAAACACGTGAAAAGAATACTACAAGTTTCTATAAACTTCTTTCGTATCGGCCTCCTCTTCGGAGATATTTATGGGCTCCCAAAAAGCTCCCATGGAATTAAGTTTTTGACACATAATTATTAAACCAACAGGTATATTTCAATTTTTTTTTATATGATGTATACCAGGTAAGACCCTTCATTTATTTATTATTTATTACTATCCCAGAAAGTGTTGCGAATTACTCACAGCTGCAGGGACGGACTAGCTGTGACACTAATGTGCCTATTATTTTTATGTATGATAAAAACTTTGGACAACGTTTTTTACATACCTTTAACTATTGACTAAAAATTAAGTACTCTTTATTCATGTCGCTAATCCTAACCGTTTTCGGAAAAACGTCATTTTATTGCCATCATGTATTAATATTAAGCAGTTAAAAGTGAACATTTATAATTTATAGAAACAAAGATGTATCTTTTATTGAAATACGCTAAATATACATGATGTAAATATGTTAAAAATGACGTTTTTCCGAAAACGGTTAGGATTAGCGACATAAATAAAGAGGTACTTAATTTTTAGTCAATAGTTAAGGTATGTAACAAACAAACGTTGTCCAAAGTTTTTATTATAAAAAAATGGGCATATTAGTGTCACAGCTAGTTCGTCCCTGCAGCTGTGAGTAATTCGAAACACTTTCTGGGATAGTAATTTAAAGGGTCTTACCTGGTATACATCATATGAAAAAACAATTGAAATATACCTGTTGGTTTAATAATTATGTGTTAAAAACTTAATTCTTTGGGAGCCCATATCTCCGAAGAGGAGGCCCATACGAAAGAAGTTTATATGAACTTGTAGTATTCTTTTCACGTGTTTTTTTCATATCCGGGAGATTTCCCACATTTTCCCGGACACCCTGTATAACAGGCTGACCCGTTTCTTTGTCATAACGCAGTTTAATGTAGGAATGTAGGTATCCAAACACCGTTTTGAAATGTATTCCTATATAAAAATATAGCACACAATAAAATTTGCATAATTCTAAACATTTAAGGACATTACTTTCTCTCTGTAATTTTTTTAAAACAACCCCCGCCTAAAGCAAACTTTTGCACTGATATTAAGCGCAAGTGATATTTAAATACTACACTATGTGTGTTAACATTGAAAGTAAAAGTAAAAACTAAAAGGAATTCTTTTAATGCCTCACGTTCGGCTGGTTTGCACATACCCAGAATGTATCAAAGTAAAATAATTAATAAAGTTGTTCTACATTCTATGTTATTTGTGCTTTATCGAGAATAAATCCAGACAGAAACTGTTTAAAAATGTTTTAACAATTCAATTTTTATATTCTATTTAGATACAGAGTAATTAGAATTAGTACCTCTCTTATTATTCAGTGAGTGGTTGTGACAGTTGTATTAGAAAAAATTAAGTTTGCTATATAAAGCTGCTAATTAATATTATGGTTATCAACTCCTTAGTCATTACTACACTCATTGGCGTAGTCAGGGGTAGGAGCAAGGCGGCTCCCTCTTACCCTTTCAATTTGTAGCCTAAATAAATGTTTCTCTAAATTGATTACTAAGATAAATGCCTGTTGTGCTATTATAAATTATAATCTAGTAAACCCTTCTACCATATGGTGTATAGATGCCTTTTTGATTTAAATTGTTTATCCTTCTTCCATTCTTTTTTATTCCTCGCTATGTTTTTTGTTTCTGTCCATGTTTTTCCTTTCTTCTTTGAGGTTTCTGCCATGACATTTACATCCCAGGTGGCATCCCTCTTTTTCCCATTCTTTGCAAATTACCACCAACCCAGCTATCTTTGTGTTATAAATTCGTGATTCCTTCTTTTATTCTTTCTTTCGTTTCCTTTGTTTCTTTCTTTCTTTCTTTCTTTGTGACGTCATGAACTCAGATACTTCATTTTCAGTGCCTGTAACTTGCTCTTTTAATTTTGTTCAATACCAATTTTCAATCCACATGTTAGAATTGGTCGACATACCATGCGAGCAAAAATTATTTGCATCAAAGTGGGCCTTGCATCTAAGGACATAGATTATGCTTAGCCGTAGAGCTTAATACCTGTTGGGTGTCAGTAACTACCTGAATTAACAATCAATCAGTTATTCCGTCATCTTTGACAGTCGTTACAAGTAATTTGATTCATCGCTAATTTTTCCAATTTCTTGAACAATTCACACAATGCGGGCTTTACGAAACGGCACAAAACATTCATGGTTGAAGCGTATTTTTGAAACGGGGTTAGAGTAAATGGTGAGTGGCAATACAATCCAGGTTTGTGCATGGACGATTTTCACGAACATTTTCCTAAGGTTGCTTTTATTGCTGGGGATTTTTATCATTGCCTGAAAAGAACCGAGGCTGTGTTTAGGGAAACATGTTCTATACAACAGAAAAAAGGAGCAGGAACACCATCTGTAAGAACAGAAGAACTTGTTGCAAAAGTTCGTGAAATAATGCAAAATACTCCAACAAAAATGTATAAGACGCCTGTCCCAAGAAGTGGGAAGATCTTATGGAACATGCAGGACTATTCTTAAGAAGCAGCTAAATTTATTTCCTTATAAAGTGCAAGTATTCCAAGAAATACAAGCCGCAGATTTTGAAAGATGCAGGAATTACTCTCGATGGTTTACCCAAAATTTATTGGAAATAAATGATTTATTAGACCTGACATTTTTTTCGGATGAAGCCTGGTTCCACCTCTCCGGTTATGTGAATTCTCAGAATACACGCATGTGGAGTAGTGAAAATCCCCATTTTTTTGTAGAGTCCACATTGCACCCTCAAAAAATTGGTGTCTGGTTAGCTGTTTCCCGAAGAAGAATTGTTGGTCCTATTTTTTTCCATGACACAGTTGCAGCACAGCGGTATAGACACAATATTTTGAATCCATTTGTGGAGCAATTACTTGACGACGAACAACGTTTTGGAAATTTTCAACAGGACGGTGCAACCGCCCATACCAGCCGCCGAAACTATTAACTACTTACGCAATTTTTTCGACGACAGATTGATCAGTTTTCGATCAGATATTGAATTCCCACCTAGATCACCTTGTTTAACGGTTATGGATTACTTCGTTTTTCCTCATTTAAAGAACACTATTTTTAAAACACCAGTTGCAAATTTAGAACAATTACAAGAAAGGATTATCCAAGAATGTGGTAACATTTCTCCAGAGATGCTGGTCAACACTTTCGAAAATATGAAGAGACGTGTGAATTTATGCTTGGAGCATGGCGGTGGCCAATTTCAGCAATTTATGCAATTATTTTTCTTTTTCTTTCTGTATATTCTTACTTTGTTAATTTTGTAAACAACAAAAATAAATTTGTATTTGTCTATTTATTTTATTACTCATTAGTTTGGCATATCATGTCATAATATGAATTTGACAAAATTTTAACCTAGATTTGGTTAGATATATCGTCCCCATATCATTGTGATCTAAACCAAGCCCTACGTTTTTAATCCAAGCCCTCTTTGATGCAAATCATTTTTGCTCGCACGGTACTTAATAGTCAACACTTGTTCTATTTCTGTTTCTTCAATTTCGATTTTAATGTCTCTTAATCCCATTACTTTTGTTTAATTCAAATTTACTGTCTTTTAATACTGTACTTATTCCATATTTCTAAAGTTTGTAGCAAATCTTTTTTTATTTGTTATGATTACTACATCATGCACAGACGCTCTATCAGACACTTCCATTCCACTTATTGGACCGCTTGTTCCAGTTAAAAAAAAATATTTTACAGATTTTTAATCGTCGAAATATATTTTTAAGACACAACCTAAATAATATGGGCTCTAATTTCACCTGACTACTTAAAAAACAATTGTTTTATAGGGTCTTTACGTACTAAAAGCGAGCAACCTAAACAGAGGTCCTAAATTAATGTAACAATATAAACATTATATGTTTATTAATAATTACTTCCTGCAATATATTAGAAGGTGGGAAATGTAGTACTTTTGAAGTGGCGTTAGATTTTGTTATAACACAAAATATTTTTCTTGTGGGTGTTTTTTTATTGTTAACCTCCTTATAATTTTAAATAAATTTACTACATAGACAATTTCTTTTAAATTATTTAATATTGCGTTATTTCCGTCCAGGGAATTGTAATATGCTCAGGTCCAATAAATCAACCTTAATTTTTATACTAAATAAATGCACGTTAAAAAATAATGTCAAGTATGCAGTTATGTAAAGGTTTAATGTAAGTCTTTCATCATAATTTGACTATATCTGTATCATAATAAGTTTATGTTCATCCGTAGAAGGGAACAAGGTTTACATATTGAAAATAACAAATACAAATAAACAAAGCGTGGGCAGACGTCGCGTCGATGGCAGGTGTCTAAGCCTCTTCTTACGCCCCCTAAGTTCAGGCGCGGATTTAGGATTTAGCCCAGGGGGGGCACAAAGAAAGTAGCGCAAAAAAAATAGCGCCGCGGGCGAAAATTTTTTGGGTGCCACGCCCTTTTTTGAATCATGCTGCTTGGTTTTCAAGTGGGAAAAATAAAAAATACAAAACAAAATTACAAAAACAAAACTCGGTGCATTTAGGAGGGGGTTCATTTTTGTGATTTTACTTTCCAGAGAATTCGTTCTAAATAAAAATTTCATAAAATTTTAATTTGTTGTCCAAAAAAAATATGAAATACAAAACACATACTTATATAATATCTAGGTATAAAGAGACTAAAGAAAGAAACAAAAAACAATTTAAGTTGAAGCAAGTATAAGTATGTCCTTAAATATTAAAATCCAATCTTGTCCTAGGGCCGGCTTTCGCAAATCTTGTAATGACTTTCTCAATATAAATAGGAATATGCCTATGGATGTGCATTAGGGCAAGACCGAGGAGGCGGTTTTCAGTCATAAAGAAAATTAGCCCTTTAATTTTTATTAGAGGTGTTTTTAGGTTCTACCCCCTGCGATTTATTACTTATTATACGTATAATACTACTAAAATTTTAAGAATAAGAACCAATAAATGTTTCACAACTTCCTATTCGCATCTGCATAATATGCTCCTTTTGCAGGCGCGCTTTCGGGCGCCTTCGGGGTTTTGATTTGCGCTTTGAGTTTTATACATCTAGCAACTCTATTACAATTTTATGAAAACATATTTTTTTATTATTCCTTAAAGTAGGACATACCTACTAAAATGTTAGTATTTTATTTTTAGAAATCATGGATATAAGAACATTGTTTGAGAAAAAAACTGACAGTAGTGAAAAATCTCAATACACAGTCGATTTTAAAAATTTTGCTCTAAATTATTGACCAAATTTGTTAAAATTTGGACGTATAGTTAAAAAAAATGTTCGGGCTTTTCGCCTACCCACACTGACAAGGGTGCCCCGAAAAGTTTTTGCTTGCTTAGGGGGGGGGGGGGGGCAATTGCCCCCATTGCCCGCCCTGTATCCGCGCCTGCCTAAGTTACTAATGTTTTTGTAGAAGTAAGGATACCTAATATGTAAATCATTTTTTAAAACTTTATTGCCGTAGAAATTTGCTTTTTGCTTGCAAAGTGAGGTTTCTTTCAGCTATTTCTTTACACAGTTTTTATGCATTGAAAACTTGAGAAGGTTGTAGTAGTAGTAGTAGTAGTAGGAACACACAAAAAGCTACAATAAAATATTTTTAATGCATTTTTTAACACATTTCTATAGATTTATTTATAAATTTTGAAACGCACCCTTTTTTAAACAAAGACAGACAGAAAAAATTAAACATTTTGCAAATTGTATCGAATATTACGTATCATTTTGTATTTTAATTAAATGAAATTTTAAAGTTTTTTTAGATAGTTTTAACGATATATTTTGACATTTAATAGAATTTTCCAAATTATTATATTCTATTAAACCTTTATGAAAAATATACTTATAGGCTAATGTTTTACACACTCTATCCACAAAAAATTTTGATTACTTCTTGTTTTATAATTATGATGGTCATACTTAAAAGAACAACATTTTTTTAAACAATCAGGCAATAAATTATTTTTTGTTTAATGTAAGTATAAAGATACATAGGTACTAAAAAAAAATTAAAATTCTGACATTCAACCAATCTAAATTTTTTAAAATAAAATTTATTTTTTATATTTGTCACAATTTAAAATAATCCGCATTTCCTTATTTTGTAAAATTTGTAATTTATCAAATATTTTCTCAGTAGCACAATATAAAATGGAAGAACAATAAAGAAAATGTGGTAATATAATAGTATTAAATACAGTTTTTTAGAAAACAAACTTAAATTACAACTGATTCTTTTAAAATAACCTACTTTTCCGGCAATCTTCGATATGCTACTTTTAAAATAGTTATTAAAATAAAATTTAAAAATCAATAATTATCCCTAAATATTTAAAACTGTTTACAAATTCCAATTTTTCACCATCAATTACAACATTTATATTTCGACAATTTAAATTATTACCCATAACCATACATTTAGTTTTTGAAATATTTAATTTTAATTTATTTACTTTTAGCCAATTTAATAATATTTATCTCAGAATTTAGAGTATTTAGACCATCAAAAATATTTAAAATATTAATGTAAATTAAGGTGTCATTAGCAAACATTTGTAACTTACACATTTTTAATGATGTTGATGTATAAAATAAATAATATTGGACCTAGTATACTTCCTTGAGTAACTTCTATATTATTTTTTTTTATTTGAATATGTTTTTGATATTTTTGTTTTTTGTGACCTGTTAGTTAAATAATTTTTAAACCATTTATAAACGTTTCCGCGAATACCATACTGATACAATTTACTCAATAATCTAGCCCTGTCAATTGTTTCGAATGCCCGCTTAAAATCCAAAAATACAGCTATAACATTTTCCCCTTTATCAATGGTTCTCTTCCACGTCTCAATCACGCATTGAATGGCTGACTCTGTAGAGTACCCTTTTCGAAAACCAGCTTGAAAGAAAACAAAAATTTTGTTGGCATCAATAAACTCTAATAAATAATGGTTCAGAGCAAAAATTATATTTTTACCACCAGAATTATCTATTTTTTGCTGTACTTTGTGTGCGCATGATCATGTGGATCTTTAAAACCGATAAGAGACAAAATATGGGAAATGGAGGCAAAATTTCGTATTTTGAAGCATAATATAAGGTATTTTATCTTTAAATTGTTGCTATATTGACAAAATATTAAGTAATTTACCTTATAAGAATTTTCTGGTGGCAAAGGATAACACATTAAAATATTGTTTGATTGATTTTCAGTATTTTCTTTTCGGCAGCTACTTAAAAAAAAATGATCCGGATGCTCTATGATTACTAGTTTCTGACATACGGTATAGTCAAAAGTTTATAAATTCAGCAAGTTAAAAAGTTATCCACTCAGAAGCTTTTTCAAAGCGACATTTATAATTTTGTTTTATTATAAAACGGAAATTTAAATGGGTTACAGTACTGTTTCCCAATTTATGAATAATAAGATTAATATTAATTAATTAATGCGTCGAAAGGTATTTTCAAGAGAATAGACTGTGTATTAGCTAATTTAAAACAGCATGTGAAAATGAATGCAGTTTGTGTGAAAGGTCGCTTTGATTTTATAAAAGTTTAAGCAGGTTTGCTGATTACAAAATTGTAAAACGCACTGCAATATTTAGTTTTCACACTGATGAAATTAATGTATAATTAATAATTATATTAAATAATAATATTTTTGCATTACCTATAGAACAGAAAGGTATGGATATAGAAATTGAAAATATATTTGTAAAAGATAACTCACGTCATGTTATACCGTGCGAGCAAAAATTATTTGCATCAAAGAGGGCTTGGATTAAAAAACGTAGAGCTTGGTTTAGATCACAATCAGGGCCGTCGAGAGCCAGGTCAGGCCCGGGGGCTGTGCGGCATCCCGGGCCCACTCTTAGGGCTGTCAGATTTAAAATATTAAAAAGCGGGAGGTAGGGTCCTAGCCAGTAGCGGTTTGTGACTTATTAACTCGGGGGTGCACCAAAAGCCCGTGAAATGCGCCGCAGGCGAAAATTTTTTAAAACCATGCCCAAATTTGGTAAATAAATTTTAATAAATATTTTAAAAATTTATGATTACCTACTTATTTTATTGAAAATGTAATATGATAAAAAAAATAAAAAAGGCCAATTTATTTTTCATTAGTGGGTACATTGTTTAAAAGTAAAGTTCATTCTTCTATTTTTATTTGCAGCAAACTTATCAATAACAATAAAGTCCATAGATTTACACTTTGTGGTCTGTGTCAAATTAATTTCGAGTTTAGGTCTTCCCTCAATTTTAATTTCAATTTTTTGCTCAATACTTAATAAGTCTTTACTACTCCAAAATAATAACAAAAATATAATTTTTAAATAAGAAACCCATTGTTGGTCAATTCTGGAATGTACAAAATTTTCGGGTAGGTTCTCCAAAAAAGATGAAAGTTTTATAAATTCTTCGTATAATAAATCGATGTTAATACAAATATTGGGCCGGACGGGCGAGGACAAAATGTATCGATATTTGATACTTAGAACATTAATTATTCGCCAACTCGCCTGACAATTTACATACCTATGTAATGTGTACAAAATAATTTTTTGTCAACAGAGATTTTATATTTTTTTTTATAATTTATCATATTTTTTTTAACTACACAGCCCGAGCACGGGCCCTTAAAAGAGACGTGGGCCCGGGAAATTTGCCCCCCCCCCCCAGCCCCCCCTCTTGTCAGCCCTGATCACAATGATATGGGGACGATATATCTAACCAACTCTAGGTTAAAATTTTGTCAAATTCATTTTATGACATGATATGCCAAACTAATGAGTAATAAAATAAGTAGACAAATACAAATTTATTTTTGTTGTTTACAAAATTAACAAAGTAAGAATATACAGAAGCAAAAAGAAAAATAATTACATACATTGCTGAAATTGGCCACCGCTATGCTCCAAGCATAAATTCACACGTCTCTTCATATTTTCGAAAGTGTTGACTAGCATCTTTGGAGAAATGTTACCACATTCTTGGATAATCCGTTCTTGTAATTGTTTTAAATTTGCAACTGGTGTTTTAAAAATAGTGTTCTTTAAATGAGGAAAAACGAAGTAATCCATAACCGTTAAACAAGGTGATCTGGGTGGGAATTCAATGTCTGATCGAAAACTGATCAATCTGTCGTCGAAAAAATTGCGTAAGTAGTTAATAGTTTCGGCGGCTGTATGGGCGGTTGCACCGTCCTGTTAAAAATATCCAAAACGTAGTTCGTCGTCAAGTAATTGCTCCACAAATGGATTTAAAATATTGTCTCTATACGCTGTGCTGTAACTGTGTCATGAAAAAAATAGAACCAACAATTCTTCTTCGGGAAACAGCTAACCAGACACCAATTTTTTGAGGGTGCAATATGGACTCTACAAAAAAATGGGGATTTTCACTACTCCACATGGGTGTATTCTGAGAATTCACATAACCGGAGAGGTGCAATCAGGCTTCATCCGAAAAAAATGTCAGATCTAATAAATCATTTCTTTCCAATAAATTTTGGGTAAACCATTGAGAGTAATTCCTGCGTTTTTCAAAATCTGCGACTTGTATTTCTTGGAATACTTGCACTTTATAAGCTTTTAGCTGCTTCTTAAGAATAGTCCTGCATGTTCCATAAGATCTTCCCACTTCTTGGGACAGGCGTCTTATAGGTACAATTTGTTGGCGTATTTATATTATTTCCCGAACGTTTGCAACAAATTCTTCTGTTCTTACAGATGGTCTTCCTGCTCCTTTTTTGTGTTATATAGA
Organism: Polydrusus pterygomalis; assembly: GCA_963969555.1. NCBI lineage: Eukaryota > Metazoa > Arthropoda > Insecta > Coleoptera > Curculionidae > Polydrusus > Polydrusus pterygomalis. The sequence goes on along the minus strand of OZ018384.1, from coordinate 29,771,636 downwards.
ACCTGTTTTCCTAAACACAGCCACGGTTGTTTTTAGGCAATGATAAAAATCCCCAGCAATAAAAGCAACGTTAGGAAAATGTTCGTGAAAATCGTCCATCCACCAACCCGGATTGTATTGCCACTCAATATTTACTCTAACCCCGTTTCGAAAATACACTTCAACCATGAATGTTTTGTGCTGTTCCGTAAAGCCCATTGTGTGAAATTGTTGACGGAATAACTGTTTGATTGTTAATTCAGGTAGTTACTGACACCCAACAGGTATTAAGCTCTACGGCTAAGCATTACGTCCTTAGATGCAACCCTCTTTGATGCAAAGAATTTTTGCTCGCACGTTATATACTTACACCTTACACACTTACACACAAATATTGAAATATTTACGGTAGCATCATGGGGCATGGGATCAAATTTCTATACGAATCTTTTGGAAGTAACCTACCCCAAGGCCGTAGCTAAAAAATAATTTCGGGGGGGGGGGGGGGGGGTGGGTTTGTTCCAGTGGCGGATTTAGGATTTGTTCTAGGGGGGAAGCGCGAAAATTTTTTGGGTGCCACGCCCTTTTTTGGGTAAAATAACCGTAAAGCTTAATATGCGGCAATATTATGCCAGACTTTAAAACACTCTTTTAATTTAAAAGAAATAAATTCGAAATTTGAAAGGTCGGTCGACAAAATAAACAATAAACTATTTATTTTACTAATTAACATGTCTCTTATATTAAGTCATAATTATTTCTAAGTATAATAATTATTATAATAAATTATATTATGTAATAATAAGATCAAAAACAAAAATGAAAACGAAAAATAAACAATAAGAACAAAAAAAATATCTGAAGTACCTACTTACTTTGTACTAAATTACAAAATCAAGTTTCCTGTTCTTAGAAGAGAAAATATTTATGATTTTGTTTACATCTACGTTTATATCACGGTGGGCATATAGGAAAGCCAGACCATTAAGGCGATCTGCAGCCATTGTAGCCCGTAAATAAGATTAACTATTATGTTGTCTAACAACAAAGTGAGACGGGCGCACTGTATATAACTGCAGTCTCAATAATACTTATTAAAAGTATAAAATAAATATATTTTTTTTATTTCGGGGGGGGGGGGGAATAAATCCCCCTTGTTCCCTCCTCTGGCTACGGCCTTGCCTACCCTTTCTACTTTTAAAAATTATGAAAAATATCGGGCGGCCTAAACCGGTTTTAGCTTACTGACAAAACTGGCAAAAAGACACTTTAAAAGACTGTTTAAGTTTAAAGTGGAACTTTATCAACAGTACTATTGGCTGCCATTTGTTTTGTATCCCATGCTTGTACCTACATGAATGTTGTTTGCTCCAGAGGAAACCGGAAAGCTGCTCGATAAAAAGTAAAAACAGGTATCGTTTATCTAAAAATATATTATTGTATTTATTTTTTATATTATCCTTTTAAAACACTTCCCAGTGATTAACTAAAACCCGTACCTAACTTTATTCATAATCAATCAGTATTTCCTATAGTTAGTTCGTTAGTTGGTGTTCATTGGGTAAAATCATCAAAGTAGCAAAAAATTGCCTGTAAGCAATGAAATGTTGGCCATTTTCGGCAAGAATTTGCCTATATTTGACCAACACTCAAACATTTTCCTAGGGCTTTGAAATTTGGATCCGATTTTTATGAACCCTTTTTCTATATATTGTCCAATTGCCAAACCAGCGCAAAGTCGGCGTATTTTTTTATGAATTTTTTCCCGAAGGTCTACATTTCGCTATTTCGTGACTACAAAAAAATTGATAAAAATCGTATATTTCGAGGTCCTAGGCAAGAAGTTATGGCAGGTTCGTTTTCAGCAACCTCGAATTAGTATATACAGTGAGGACAAAAAGTATGGAATACATTCATTATCTAAAAGACGATTTATTTTATGAACAATCGCTCGGACACGTCAACTTTCTTTTTATTTTCTACATATTTTGAAAATATTTTTCTTTATACAGGGTTGCCCAAAAAAGTAGGACACAAGTCAACTTAATTTTTTTAAATAGAACACCCTATATATTATTACATTTTCGAATTCTACGTAAAATTCTAAACAATTTTTGTGTAGCATGTGATATACCTATGTCGAATAGTTTCAGAATTACACAGGTTGAAAATTAATTTGTAATACCTATTAATAAAGTAGGCTTTGGAAATCCGAAAAGAAACAAAGCAAATTATTTCATTAAAGTTTACTGTCAAAAAAGAAACATCAAAATTTTTTCTAGTCAAAAATTGCGTCAATTAATTTCATCTAATAAAAATGAAATTAACCGAAACAGAAAGAATTGAAATATTAATGATGATTCGTTATGGGGATAGAGTGCGTACCCAACAAGAAGTTTGTAATTTATTTAATGAAAAATATCCAGATCGTGTGCCGATTGTGCAATCAACTGTGAGTAAGATCGAACAAAGATTTAGACAGTTAGGTCACGTTAGAAATGCTCCTAAACCGGGTCGTCCCAGTATCAATCAAGACAAAGAATTAGACTTACTGCTAAGTGTCCAAGAAGACTGCCATGCAGAAACTAACAATTTGGCTGGAAATTTAGATCTTGCAAAAGCATCCGTCTTAAATATATTACATAGAAACCAATATCACCCTTATAAAATGCAAGTTGTACAAGAACTTTCAGATGGCGACTTTGACAGAAGGTTAGAGTTTTGTGAGCGCCTCCAAAATGTGTGCAATAATGACCCATATTTAGTTAAATTTAGCGACAATAAATCCCAACCCAGAAAATCCGGACCTACCAAATAACAGGCTTTGGTTTCAACAAGATGGGGCTCCGCCTCATTATGCTGCTGAAGTGTGAGCCTATTTAGATGAAGTTTTTCCAGACAGGTGGATCGGGAGGAGGGGGTTTATTGAGTGGCCAGCGAGATCGCCTGATTTGACACCTTTGGACTTTTTCCTATGGGGTTATTTGAAGAGTAAAGTGTTCAAAACAAAACCTATAGATTTTGAGGACTTGAAAATTCGCATTCGAAATGAAATTCGACTAATACCTCCTAATGTAGTGCATAACAATCAAATTGAGTTTGTAAATAGACTTGGATATTGCCAAGTAGCAAATGGTGAACATTTTGAACATCTAATTAAATACCATTAAATTACCTTCAGAGTATCCAATATTATGCATTACTTACTATTAGCGTTAATACTGTTAATTTTTCTGAAATTTAGCATTGTTATTATTAAAAAAAGTTTCTTAATATCTATTTTTTGAGCGACCCTGTTTTATTAAAAAAAATCATATCTCGAAATCCATTTAGATAACTTTCAGATGTTCATAATTTCCGTCATGTTGGAAAAGATTTTGCAGTAATTAATAACTTCGTTTTTTTTTTTGCTGCTACACCACAGAAAATAAGAATACAAATTAATTTTCAACCTGTGTAATTCTGAAACTATTCGACATAGGTATACCACATGCTACACAAAAATTGTTTAGAATTTTACGTAGAATTCGAAAATGTAATAATATATAGGGTGTTCTATTTAAAAAAATTAAGTTGACTTGTGTCGTACTTTTTTGGGCAACCCTGTATGGGGAAAAATATTTTCAAAATATGTAGAAAATAAAAAGAAAGTTGACGTGTCCGAGCGATTGTTCATAAAATAAATCGTCTTTTAGATAATGAATTTATTCCATACTTTTTGTCCTCACTGTATATAACTACATTTCCAAGAATATCTACAACTCGAAATTTTTTTATGATATTTCTAGTGTCCGCATCATATGGGATATTTTTTATTAATAGCTTTATTCGAAATTTGACATTGGCATCAAGTTTTGCTTCGATCGAGATGAAAATTAAGCAAAAAAATAGTAGTCACGTGATTCGCAGTAGGTATCTGTCAAATTTTAGTTTTTTCCAAAAAATAATTCAAAGGTGGGTTTTATTTCTGAAAATATGGAAAAAAGTTATTAGAAAAAGTTTTTTAAATGCGTTTCTAGCCCACATGCAAAATTTCAGCTGCATAAGATAACTTTGATTTTTTACCCATATTTTGTAAATTGCACCACTTTTGCAAAATAAGACTCAACACAACCTACATAAAACTTCTTAGTTTTGACAATGCTTTATTTCAGCTACATTTTCTTTAAAGTAGCGCCATATTAAATGTGCGTTTTTCCACAAAATCAAAATTGGGCTATTAAAATTTGGTCGCATTTGATTCAAAGTTTATTTGTTTTTGACCCTGTATAAGGTAACTTCATAAAATAAGTATTTTTGAAAACGTAGTTTGTGTCTGAAAGTAATACACCTTAATATTAAGACAAAAAAGAACACAATGTCATTAGGTAAAGTGTTTATTAAGTGGAAAATAAATTTTAGTTTAACTTAACGTAAATTTTATCTATTTTCAACAATTTAATTTAAAACCCCTTTATTAAAATTCGTTATTAAGCTATGTCATAAAAAAAGTAAAAATATATTTTTATTATTTAAGTGCAGTTTCCAAAAAAATTAATTACAATGGATGCACCACAAACACGTTTACAACGACAAAATATGGGTAAAAAATCAAAATTATCTTATGTAGCTGAAATTATGCACGTGGGCTAGAAACTGCATTTAAAAAAACTTGTTCTAATAACTTTTTTTGATATTTTCAGAAATAACCCCACTTTTGAATTATTTTTTGGAAAAAATTAATCTCGATCGAAGCAGAACTTGATGCCAAAGTCAAATGTCGAATAAAACTATTAATAAAAAAAATCCCATATGATGCGAACTTTACTGGTCACACTGTATATGGGAAACATAAAAAATTTTTTATGAATTTTTTCCCAAACGCGTTTATAAGCAAACTTTGCAGAATTATTTTATGACGTCTTATTGCAAGAACGAGAACCTGCGAGACTCTCGCGAGGCGAACGAGAAAACATCTTGCGAGATGTTGGCGAGGCGAGGCGAGAGTTTTTTTTTAAACGCTATGTGTGTTGTTTATTTAACACTAGCGTGTATCCGGCATGCGTTGCAACCCGCTGGTATAAATACAAACCCGAACAAACCCGATATATTAGTACCCGGCATGCCACTTTCTGAAATTGCACCCGTGCGAAGCCAGAGCGGGTCGCTAGTTATACATAAAAACCTTCCCCTTGAATCACTCTATCTATTAAAAAAAAACCTTCAAAATCCGTTGCGTAGTTTTAAAGATTTAAGCATATATAGGTAGGGACGGACGGACAGACAGCGACAGCGACTTTGTTTTATACTATGTTAAGATTGTTTTTCTCTTCTTTCACCCCTTTTTTTTGCTCTATAAGCTGAGTATTTCTTATGAAATTATATGGAAGAAAGCGTTCGCTACACTGGTAAGCGATTTAACCTAAAGTTGTTAATGAATTCGTCGATTAAACTCCGGGTTCGAACCCCCACGTTAAAATTTGTGTTTGGATACCAATTAATTCTTTGGATCTCCTTATTTGCTTTTCAGTGGGGGCTCAGTAGTTTCCTGTACCCGTAGAATCACCTGTTCCTACGCCAGTGTATAACCTTGATTATTAGTATTAAGTAACGTTCACAATAAAACATTACAAATGCGGTACGTAATCTTGTTTGTTGTTGTTTCATATAGAAAGGTATAACAAGTATAGAAGGTTCTTATATTCAAATTCCTACACTAATAAATATTTAAATAAAAGAGAATGCTGAACGCTGACAGGATTCAGTAAAAATAACTTTTTTACCGATTTGAATGGATACGAATCATACCTCAAGGTTATTTTCTAAACAAAAGTGTAAACTAAACATTCACTTGCTACCTTGATGTTGTAATAAAACAAACTGAGGCAGGATAGTCATAGTCCCTGGCTCTCACACTTTACCAAATAAACCGGTATCAAATGCCATATTTAAAGTTTTTGCAATATTTTTCGTCTCGTTATTCCTGCAAATTACTGCCTTGGGTTTACATATCTAACACCAGTAAAATTTGCATTTAATTATTAAAATAAACACAACTAAGTAAAACTTCTATTTTGTTTATTAATATAGGTGTATGAGGTGTATGTACCTATACCATACAAATTTTGAAGTTCTTTCCTTTGTTTTATGTATGTATAATAACTTAATTTTTTTATTTACAAAACGTAAATCTATAAAAATGGTTTTTATTTTTGAGTTTTTTAATAAAAAGTTTTTTGCCATATTATTATGTCTGCATTTTTATTATTTCTATTGCTACTTGCTAGTCTTAGATTTTTTAATATTAAATATTACCTATTACATACCGGGATCCCGGAATTTCATTCTGAATCCCGGGATCTCAAAACGGGATCCCGATCCCGAAAATTGGAAACCCTCATTGTGCTCAAAGGGCATTAGGGTATGACTACCCCCCAGGAGCTTTGTCTTGCTCACTAGTTTCTTAAGATTAGTTGTTCAGCTAGAAAATTTGTCTAAGCTAGGGAGATGGGGGGATAGGCAAAAAAAAGGGAATACGACCCACTATTTAATTTTGCATTTACGCAATCTAGAAAGCCAGAAAAAAAACTGGCCATACGATCGCCGGACCTTAATCCTCTAGATTATTTCCTTTGGGTTCACCTTAAATCCAAAGTGAACTTAGTGAATGTAACTAACCTAAAGAAAATTTAGAGGAACTTAGGTGACGACTTATAGATACACGAAATTCGTCAAATAATCCCGGATATGGTACATAATGTCAAGAATGAATTTTACTTTAGATTAGGGGTTTGTCAAGAAAAAAAAGTGCAACATTTCCAACAATTTTTACAATAAAACAAATTGCGTCCACATCGCCGAAATGCAAAAGTAAATAGTGGGTCGTATTCCCTCTTTTATGCACTTTCCAACGAGCTATTAAAACATATACCTTTAAATTTGAAAAAAAAGTTGAGGGCGGTTTCTACCCGCTAAAGATGGGTAAATTTCATGGAGAAACAAAAAAGGATGCCAAACCTGGAATCCGTGATTCTGTATTTTTTCAGCAAATAAGGAGGCTTTATAATACTGAATTTATTTCCGTTTAAAATTCCACCCTGTATGTTTTTTTTCGTTATATTAGGTAAGTTATTGTTTTGTCGAATTGCAACAAAAATATTTCTTGAAAAATAATTTGCAAAATTAGTATGGGAATTAATATTTTGCTTGACACCTTCTTTCGTGAGTATATTCTTGCGTGATATTAATAAAACTTCTTTTGCTTTACCCCCTTCCAGAAAAAAATGTACGCCCTTGGAAGGAGGTTAGAAGAACAGATGAAATATACCGTGCGAGCAAAAGTTATTTGCATCAAAGTGGGCTTGGATTAAAAAAACGTAGGGATTGGTTTAGATTACAATGATATGGGGACGATATTATATCTAACCAAATCTAGTTTAAAATTTTGTCAAATTCATATTATGACATGATATGCCAAACTAATAAGTAATAAAATAAGTAGACAAATACAAATTTATTTTTGTTGTTTGCAAAATTAACAAAGTAAGAATATACAGAAAGAAAAAGAAAAATAATTACATAAATTGCTGAAATTGGCCACCGCCATGCTCCAAGCATAAATTCACACGTCTCTTCATATTTTCGAAAGTGTTGACCAGCATCTCTGGGAAATGTTACCACACTGGTGTTTTAAAAATAGTGTTCTTTAAATGAGGAAAAACGAAGTAATCCATAACCGTTAAACAAGGTGATCTAGGTGGGAATTCAATGTCTGATCTAAAACTGATCAATCTGTCGTCGAAAAAATTGCGTAAGTAGTTAATAGTTTCGGCGGCTGCATGGGCGGTTACTCCGTCCTGTTGAAAATATCCAAAATGTAGTTCGTCGTCAAGTAATTGCTTCACAAATGGATTCAAAATATTGTCTCTATACCGCTGTAACTGTGTCATGGAAAAAAATAGGACCAACAATTATTCTTCTTCGGGAAACAGCTAACCAGACACCAATTTTTTGAGGGTGCAATGTGGACTCTACAAAAAAATGGGGATTTTCACTACTCCACATGCGTGCATTCTGAGAATTCACATAACCGGAGAGGTGGAACCGGGCTTCATCCGAAAAAAATGCCAGGTCTAATAAATAATTTCTTTCCAATAAATTTTGGGTAAACCATTGAGAGTAATTCCTGCGTCTTGTATTTCTTGGAATACTTGCACTTTATAAGGAAATAAATTTAGCTGCTTCTTAGGAATGTTCCATAAGATCTTCCCACTTCTTGGGACAGGCGTCTTATACAATTTGTTGGCGTATTTTGCATTATTTCACGAACGTTTGCAACAAGTTCTTCTGTTCTTACAGATGGTCTTCCTGCTCCTTTTTTGTGTTGTATAGAACCTGTTTCCCTAAACACAGCCACGGTTCTTTTCAGGCAATAACAAAAATCCCCAGCAATAAAAGCAACGTTAGGAAAATGTTCATGAAAATCGTCAATGCACAAACCCGGATTGTATTGCCACTCACAATTTACTCTAACCCCGTTTCGAAAATACGCTTCAACCATGAATTTTTTGTGCTGTTCCGTAAAGCCCATTGTGTGAATTGTTCAAAAAATTGGAAAAATGAGCGATGAATCAAATTACTTGTAACGACTGTCAAAGATGACGGAATAACTTATTGATTGTTAATTCAGGTAGTTACTGACACCCAACAGGTATTAAGCTCTACTGCTAAGTATTACGTTCTTAGATGCAAGGCCCTCTTTGATGCAAATAATTTTTGCTCGCACGGTATGTACATTTATAATTAGCTATTTTGTAGCCGTTGAAGGGTGCCTCGTTAGGGGATTATTTTAATTCCTATTAAATGTACCTGTCAAAAGTTTTTATTTAAGAAATATTTATTTAAATTAAAATTTGTTCAATTATTATGCCATAAATAAACGTGTTATAAGATCTTTTTTCGTTTTGTTCTTCCGTATTACCGTATTAGAAGTGTTTTTATGTATATTAACAAACTGATCTATAAATCCATTAGATGCAAATTACGTAATATTCAATTTGTTTCGCTCGCTCACATGTATTCCTCGTTAAGGAGAACCAGAAATCCTTTCTTAAAAAAAGAGAAAAATAATTTCAATGTCACATTCAAGATTAATTTCTTGACAACAAAATTATTAACCTTGAATAAATATGACGGCTTACCATGCATTTTTAAAATGCTGCGGGATGATTTCAACATTATGTTATTTATATAAACCTTTGTTTCTTTGCTTCAGGTAAAAATCTGTGAAAAACGAATGGCAATTATAAGTAATTACGAGAGATGAGATATTTTACATTTAAAAGCTGAGAAACTTATTTCATCCATTAAAGTTTCATTGGTAACGTGTTTAAAATTTGATGATCTTTTTTATAAAGTAACACAGCTGTAAAACTGACAAGCTCATTTTTGATTGAAGACGACGCAACGAAGTCCCGTCAGAAACAATGAATATGAAAACTTGAAAACGACATATAGGTACCTATAGTGTGACCAGTAAAGTCCGCATCATATGGGATTTTTTTTTATTAATAGCTTTATTCGAAATTTGACTTTGGCATCAAGTTCTGCTTCGATCGAGGGCAAAAAAATAGTAGTCACGTGATTATGACCTAGTCAGCTATACAGCGAGAAGTGAATTTAAGGGTGGAGGTACACTCATCATGTTAAATAAAAAGCTCAAAATAAAAATAGAAACTGTCAATATTGTGTCAATTAACATTAAAAAATGTATAGAATTATCATGTGTCTTAATTAAACCATATAATTTTTATGTAATAATAGTTTATAGGTCTCCGGCAGGGTGCTTTGGCACTTTTATGGATGCACTTGAATCGGTGCTTGAACGGATACGGTGTGGCAGGAATGTTATACTGGTAGGAGATTTTAATGTGCGATTTGGCACCAATCAAGGGGAGGCTTGCTCCCTATGTGATCTAGTAGAAAGCTATGGCCTGTGGAAAACCATTCAGGAACCAACTCGGGGAGATGCCTGCCTGGATAACATTTTTGTCAGCCTTGGGTCTGATTTCATAAAATCTGATGTTGTAGAGATGGATATCTCTGATCATAATGGGCAGACTGTGTTTTTTTCAATGTAAGCCTTACAAGTAATAATCAAAACTTAGAAAAAACCATTTTTAGACCACTAACTCAGAAGGGACTCTTCAGGTTTTTTTGCACTGATTGAGTCAACACAATGGGACTTCATTGATGGAGATAATTCATGTGATGAAAAATTCTCCATATTTATGGACCTTTTAAGGGATGCTTATCTGCAGTCCTTTCCGGAGAGAACTTACCAAGTCGCATCTGACAGACCGCATAGAGTACGGTGGTTCAGCGATACTTTATTGCATATGCGGGAAAGAGTCTCTTTCCTTGGGCAAGTAAGTAGACAGTATTGTACCCCTGGAAATAGGGAGGAGTACAGACTGGCTAAGCAAAGATATATCCAAGCAATTAAAAATCATAAGCAAGCAGCAAACGATAACATGATTAGAACGTCAAAGAATCCATCAAAAAGCATGTGGGGTCTTATTAATAACCATAGGGTTAAGAACAAACAATGTAGAGACATAAGTATAGATCCAAACGTTTTCAATAATTTTTTCACCAACATTGCTCATGATCTAGTAAAAAAAAATCGATTATAATGGCACTAGTCCACTTGATTACCTAGAAAACTTAAACATAAACTGAAACAACAGCTTTACCTTTGGGAAAGTCACATATAATGAAGTCAGAGATATCATTGACAACCTAAAAAATAAAAATAGTACCGACATCTATGGTCTCTCAGTAAAAGTCATAAAACAAATAAAGAATCTTATAATAATTCCTCTCACAAAATTAATTAACCAATGTCTTAAAGAAAATATATTTCCAAGCGTCTTGAAGAGAGCTATAGTAGTACCTATCTTTAAAAAGGGGGATGAGGGGGACGTTTCCAACTATCGCCCCATCTCTTTATTGCCAATAATATCAAAAATTGTAGAGAAATGCATGGCTCAGAAAATAAACACCTTTTTTGAAAATAACGATCTATTCTCTAATAGTCAGTTTGGTTTCGGGGCGGGAAGGAGTACTGTTCTGGGTATTCTCGACTTACTTTCCACAATAATGGATTCGTATGAAAATCTGGAATACGATCTTGTTCAGTTTTACGATCTTAGCAAAGCCTTTGATTGCGTCTCCCATGAAATCTTGCTGGATAAGCTGAAATATTACAATTTCACTAATGGCAGTATTGAACTCTTAAGATCATATTTAAAAGATCGGACGCAAGTTGTGAGGGTGGGCGACGGGTCATCGGTGGAGAGTGTTGTCAGTATTGGTGTTCCTCAGGGGTCCGTCTTGGGGCCTATCCTCTTCTTAATTTACATCAATGATCTACCTATGAGTGAGGCGCATGCGAGCTATACTCTCTTTGCTGATGACACGACGGTTGCCGTTCATTGCAGGGAGTTTAAGGACGTCCAGGCGGAGGCGTTGGGGGCGCATGAGAAAGCCGAGCTATGGTTCCGTTCCAACAAACTTCTGATGAACACAGATAAAACTCAGAGGTTAATTTTTACTTTGCAGGATATACAGGGGATTGACAATGGGGAGGGGTCTGTCAGGTTCCTGGGAGTTTATCTGGATCCCACCTTAGGATGGGACGTGCAAGTGGAGAGCGTGTCGAGAAGGCTTGGAAGCTGCCTCTTTCTGCTAAAGAATCTGAAGGACATTGTCTCGATGGAGACATTACTGTCTGCCTATTATGCCCTTTTCCACTCGGTAATGACGTATGGCATAATGGCGTGGGGTGGAGCTTCGTTGGCGGGTAGAGTGTTTGCGCTTCAGAGGAAGGCGGTCAGAGTTATGGCTGGTTTGGGCTTTCAGGAGGACTGCAGACAGGCATTTAGAATACTGACTTTTCCGAGCGTGTTTATTATGGAAAGTATTATATACATAAAAAAGAATGAAGGTAACTTTGTTTCCCATGGCGATATGCATAATTATTCAACACGTGGAAGAGACAATCCTGTAACTGCATATTGTAGGCTGAAAAAGTGCCAATGCAGGCCAGAGCACCTTGCCATAAAATTATATAACAAGTTGCCTCCTAATGTGCGAGGCTTTTCATCCATTAAATTAAAATCTTTTATAAAAGAGCTTTTGATTGGAAATGCCTTTTATAGTGTAGATGAGTTTCTGTCTAGTGATCAAATATTTTAAAATAGGGCCAATTAATGATCCACCAATTTATTTTATTTTATTTTAACTCAAGTTTTAATGTGTTTTAGTAAATATGGTTTTTTGTTTTAACTAATTTTAGTATAATTCTTTTCCTTTTAAAATATTTTAATTAGCTTTATATTAGTGACAGATGCTTTATTCTATTAAATTATATATTGACGTGTGTAAGCAAAACTTTGTATTGACATGAATAAATTATTTGTATTGGCATTATCTGTCAAATTTTCATTTTTTTCAAAAAATAATTCAAAAGTGGGATTATTTCTGAAAATATCGAAAAAAGTTATTAGAAAAAGTTTTTTTAAATCCATTTTCTAGCCCATATGCAAAATGTCAGCTGTATTAGATAATTTTGATTTTTTACCCACCACTAAAATTTATTTTCCACTTAATGAACACTTTACTGATGACACTGTGTTCTTTTTTGTCTTAATATTAAGGTGTATTACTTTCAGACACAAACTACGTTTTCAAAAATACTTTATACAGGGTCAAAAACAAATAAACTTTGCATCACATGCGACCAAATCTTAATAGCCCTATTTTGATTTTCTAGAAAAACACACATTTAATATGGCGCTACTTTAAAAAAAATGTATTTGAAATAAAGCATTGTCAAAACTAAGAAGTTTTATGTAGGTTACGCGGAGTCTTATTTTGCAAATGTTGTGCAATTTACAAAATATGGGTAAAAAATCAAAATTATCTTATGCAGCTAAAATTTTGCATGTCGACTAGAAACTGCATTAAAAAAACCTTTTTTCTAATAACTTTTTTCGATACTTTCAGAAATAACCCTACTTTTGAATTATTTTTTGGAAAAAATTTAAATTTGACAGATAATGCGAATCACGTGACTACTATTTTTTTGCTTAATTTTCATCTCGATCGAAGCAGAACTTGATGCCAAAGTCAAATTTCGAATAAAGTTATTAATAAAAAAAAATCCCATATCATGCGGACTTTAACTGCTCACACTGTAGGTCCATTCAAGGAATCTTATGAATACTTATAGCAAATTGGAGAAAAAAAATAGGGGACCCAAAGTTTCATAAACACGGTTGTCTGGTGACATAAACCGATGAGACGCGAGGCTGAGAATATCTACCCCTTATCTTGTCTCGTCCGTGGAACAAGATATGGGAGAATAATTATTACACATTTGTCTTTCTTGGAATTTTGGTTTTACATTCTTAAATAATCAGTTGCGAATGTATTTGAACGTAGGTACATCCCGTACATCCAGGATTATGATAAAGAAACGGATCAGCCTTGTATACAGGGTGTCCAGAAAATTGAGGTCAATCCGTTAACCATATATTCACTTGAGCAAAAATAATATGACTTTTTTAATGCCACTTTTCATTCTTGACCCTCATGTTCGATTTACAACGTATAAATTAAAAACTTATTTGAAGGTGGTAGACAATGAAGTAATATCAAAAAAATTACCTTGTCGGACTTCCAGTGTCTTTATTTTGTTACTTAACACAACGCGTCGGTTAGTTAGTATCTCTAACCGTTTTCAAGTGTAAACGAAATTATAATTCTAAAGCTACTGTCTTAAATACTATCCATATGCAATGAAGCTTGATGACTCCGCCTAGGTGCTTATTGCATGGAGTGTGAAGTTTGAGCTGTTGGTTTTGGACAAGAAGAGGCTTCCAGATATTGGGGATATCTTGGCTTACTTAATATATGGGTATTGGGGGTATTTTGATTCATGAAAGCTGCTTCTTTGAACTTTTGTATTCTCCAGTGCTGTTCCGTGTCCAAAACCTTTTCTTCTGACCACTATATATTATGCTGGTTAGTCCATACATGTTCGGCTATACCTGATCTCGAAGTTTCACCTCTTTGAGTATGTTTTAGATGTTCTTTAACTCATACGGGAAGAGGTCTTTTTGTTTCTCCAATGTACGATTCGCCACACTCGCAAGGGATTTGATAGATACAATTTTTTGTGTTTTCATTACGGGGGGGGTTTACTTTTGTAAGAAAGCTTCTAAGTGTATTTCCGGATTTGAAGGCTGTTTTGACATTATAGTTTTTGGTTATCCTTCTCATCTTTTCAGAAATCCCCTTGACATAAGGTATTGTGAGGAATACTTGCTCCTCTTTCGTTTCTGTATTAGTTTTTACTTCGTGATTTTTAAATTTTGAGATGATATTAGTTACAAAGGTTTCAGGGTAACCATTCTGTTTTAAATCTTTTTTGGTGTTTGAAATTTCAATATTAAGGTCTTCCGGATTGTTGCAAACATTAGATGCTCTATGATAAATAATTTGAATTATGCCTTGTTTAATGGAGTTTGAATGATTCGATCCGTGATTAAGGTATTGCCCTGTGTGAGTGGGTTTCCTGTACACTGAAGTTCTTATGGTTTCAGCACTTCACTTGACGAGAACATCGAGAAAAGGTAGAGTAGAATGTTGTTTTCTTTCCATGGTAAATCTAATGGATTGTCTTATACTATTAATATGTTCCAAAAACCGTATCAGATCTTCGTTGCTGTCCAGATAATAAAGGTATTATCAACAGCCAAAGTTTAGGTTTAATCTTGGCAGTGTTAATAGCGTGTGACTCAAACCATTCCATGTACAGGTTAGCCACCACCGGAGAAAGACATGAACCCATTGGAAGAACGTCATCCTGACAATAGAAGTTATCTTTTACTCTTCTTGTCCAAAACCAACAGCTCAAACTTCACACTTCAATAAGCACGTAGGCGGAGTCATCAAGCTTCATTGCACATGGATAGTATTTAAGACAGTAGCCTTAGAATTATAATTTAGTTTACACTTGAAAACGGTTAGAGATACTAACTAACGGAAACGTTATGTTAAGTAATAAAATAAAGACAATGGAAGTCCGACAAGGTAATTTTTTTTTGATAAAAACTTATTGTTTTGAATAATTAATAAGATATAAATTTCAAACTTGGTACATTGCTTCGCCATAAAATGTTTTGAGATAAACGAAACAAAAAACAACTGTCAAATATTGAAAATAAGGGGAGTCTAGTAGCCGCTGACCTCCCCTATTTTTTGTAAGTGCGCTAGTGCCTTTCAAACTATATCTTAACATAGTATAAAACAAAGTCGCTGTCGCTGTCTGTCCGTCCCTACCTATATATGCTTAAATCTTTAAAACTACGCAACGGATTTTGAAGCGTTTTTTTTTAAATAGATAGAGTGATTCAAGAGAGGAATGTTTTTATGTATAACTAGCGACCCGCCCCGGCTTCGCACGGGTGCAATTTCAGAAAGTGGCATGCCGGGTACTAATATATCGGGTTTGTATTTATACCAGCGGGTTGCAACGCATGCCGGATACACGCTAGTTTTAAATAATTTGTTTCTGATTATTTTTTGACTCCTATTGAATTTCCATGAAATAATGCGTTTTGGAGATAAATTGAAAAGTATGGGTCATTGCAGTAATCTCATAATTTTCAAATGCTAAATCAATTCATCCGTTATGGCATTACCATTGATGCCAGATATAATTAAGTAACACTTTGCATTAGGTGACAATACCGAAAGCAAACGACTGGCCAAAAATAACGTAAAGACAGTGGCGTACAGATAGAAACCTGTTACTACTATCAATTTCTAAGATACACACACTTAAAATTTGTGTGAATTAGACATAGTTTATGTTGGACATTCTTGTTTAAAAAAAAAATTGTGTACGAGAAGGTATGGTTCAGATCAGTGGAATTTGCATGGAAGGGCAAAGGAAGAAATTGCCCCACCAAAGGTCCAGAAATATTGTGAAAAATACGGTGTATGTAGTTAGTAGTTAGTTTCTAATTATGGGCGATTTTAAGATGAAGTGACCTAGGTAAACCCTTTATTTATTTATTTCCAACTTTCTGGAATGGTATTGTGTTATTTTATACTGATCATTAAAGGGAGGAATGTATGCAGAATGCATATAGGTATATGCATTTTTTGCATATTTTGTCAATTTTATGATAAAATGCATATTTTTCATAAATTACTATTTTAAGGGCATATTTCTATGTTTTTGGCTTTATCAAAAAATTTAAAATGTTATTAAAGGTTTAATGTCCAGTTTGGTACTTATTTCAGGGATTTTCCAATCTGAAGATTATAATAATTATATTTACATTGTGGTTATACACAAGGTATTTATTGGGGGTTTCCGGGGTTTGCAGGTATATTGTTAGGGGTTGTTTATTGTCAATTAATAATGCGTTATTATTACCTGCTTAACAAACTGTATTTCTATCGATTTGTAATACATACGTCTGTTTTAGTTTATCGAAAGATTTCAGTATTTTCAGTGTGAAACTAGTAATTTCAAATTTGTGTTCAGAATGTCTAAGGTGGCGAAAACGTCTTCGTGGATTAAAAATTTCCCAGAGTTAAATAGAGCTTAGGAGAAAAAGTCTTCTGTAAAGCTCGTACAAAAATTATTGTTTGTGAAAAGAAGTTCCAAATCGATCTACATTTGAAAACACCGCTGCATAAGTCAAAGTTACAAAAAGTGAAATCTAAGCCACTTCAGCTGAGAGTAACAAACGCATTTCAAAATGTTGGAGAAAAATCGAAATCTGAAAAGGAAATTTTTCAAGAAGAGGTAAAGTAGGAGGAGGAGTAAGAGGTCAAGTAAGGAACAAATTGGATGTAACTGTAAAAAAGAATGAAGGATTTAAATACTTACCTGCAGTAAAATGCATTTATGAGGGTAAACAATACAACGAAGTTGTATCTTGACCTTATATTTTGCTAGTTAAGTTGCAGTATTTTCCGATTACATCAGTAAATGTTGAAAAAAGCTCCTCTTTGCATAACCATATTTTTACTAATAGAAGACAATCCTTTTTAGTTGAAAATTTTGAAAAATATTTAGTAATAAATGCCTTTTATACAATTTTAGGTGAAAAAATTGTTAACTTTTATTTTTCTTTGTTTTTTTTGCGTTTTTTTTTTAAATAAACATATTTTTTAGAACCCAATGTGTTTCTTTACCTCAGTTTACCATAATAAATTAAGAAATATTGCATACCAGTATGCATATTTGGTAAAAAAAATTCAATTAATTGCATATTTTAAAGGCAAACAAGGCGTATATATACAGGGTGTTTCATTAAGGGTGGCCACCGACCATATCTCGGAAACTACTAAGCATAGAAACTTGGGAAAAAAAAATTATGATTAAAGCGGTCATGAGAAAATTCCGGAAATTATGTTTAAGTTCCTCATTTCGCCGCAGGCATGCAAAATTGAAAATTATTTTTTTGAATTCTAAATTTCTCCGAAAATTCCCATATTAAGGTATTACTCTAATTATATCATTAGAAAGCTTAGACAATTCTGCATCATTTTGGTTTAAGGCTCATTGGCGCACCGACCTTCATAAGAGTGGGGGAAGCTATTGAAAGTATAAAAATTAAAATCGCTGTAACTTCTAAACGACTTATCCGATTTTGATAAATTTAAGTTTGTTAGGAAGAGAAAAGTAAGTACCTTCAATTGCCGTATACGACGGTGCACGGTAGTTTCTAATAAAATTGCTAGAGGCCGCAATTTCTAATAATAACAGTTTTTTTGATTTTATCCCGAAAATTCAAGTTATTATTTATTATTCAGAGTTATACCTTAATATAGGAATTTTCGGAGAAATTTAGATTAAAAAAAAATATTATTTTCAATTGTGCCCCCTTGCGGCGAAATGAGGAACTTAAAAATAATTTCCAAAATTTTTTCATGACCGCTTTAATCATAATTTTTTGTTTCCCAAGTTTCTATGGTTAGTAGTTTCCGAGATATGACCGGTGGCCACTGGCCACCCTTAATGAAACACCCTGTATATGCGCATTATTTGGCTGAATTTAAGCGCATATAATCGGCTCTTTGCTGATCATGATATGTACCTTGCTATTTTAAATCTAGCCGGCTGATTTTGTAGAAATTATTACCTACTCAAAACGTTTAATATTTCCCCCTATTCCAACCATCCACATTAACAGAAATATTTTCTCTTTCCAATAAGAAACCGGTATTTTTGTCTCTCCAAGAGGCTTTCTAAAAACGCCACTGGTTCAGATGAATAGTGTAATTAATTCAGGGTGACATGATTGATGCCTGAAGACAAGTTTAAAACTTTAAAAGGTCCTTTTTCTATTGGACATTTGACACTTTCGCTTTTATTAACCCAAGTCCCAAAATAAAATATTTCACTTACCTGCTACATTAAGTCCACTCTGACTCTGCATAAATCTGTTTCTTTGAATAATAAAAGCCAATGACTCTTTCGTAAAAACGTTGTAACGACCGTAAACGAAGGCAAAAAATGGTTCCACTTTGAGTTTCAGTTTTGAAAGTGAAGCCATTTCAGCGACCCGAAAATTTGGGTAGGTTTAAGTGTTTTTGTCAACATAAAAACATTGTTACTAAAGGACAGCCTACAAATCCCTAGAATAAACATGTAGTCGAATAATACGACTTTTGAAAGAGATAAATGGGACGCACTCTATTGGTTTAAAGTTTTTATGGTGCCATTCGCTACTAAACATGGCGGTCGTCATTTCACTTTTATGGTGTGGAATTTGGAAGAGTAAATTGGTTTATTTGATTATGAAAAATTTTATAATCTGGGACTCGTTTTATTTGGCTTTTTATTTAATTAGTTCACATAATTGTTCCTAAATATAGTTTATTGTTTTAAGATTTTAATTACAAGTCGTTTTTGGATAAACGATGATATTTCAATCCATTTTAAAATTAATGAAATACAGAGCTCCTCAGAAAAATACAATTTTTAAATTTTAATAATTTATGCTGTTTACAGTGTGTAGGTATCAGCCAAATGGAATAAATTCGATAATAAATACATGAGGGCTTGTCCGAAAAAACGCTCGGACACGTCGATTGGTATTTCTAGTTGCGCATTTTTTTCAATAAAAACTTTTGATACAGGGTCTGTCATGTAACAGTGGCTATTATATACTCTACCCTATATATTATTCAATTTTTGGATTCTTCAGAAAATTTTTAGACATATTTCATATACAATATCCTATACCTATCTTCAACTGTTTCGGAAATATTAAGTGTTTTCAGATTTATTGCATTTCAGCGTTTCTTCTTACTCATTAGAAATTAAAAAAAAAAGGTATAAATAGTTTTGTTTATTTTTGTTTTAAACTCCTGACTGTAGCAAATTGTTGTCTGTCTGCATGACAGTAGTTGTCAGTGTTATAGTCGTTTGAATTTCGTTAACTGCCTATAAGAAAAATGGGATATTTAACAGAAATGCACAAAATAACAATTCTACAGATGATTGGTTATGGAGATAAAACACGGACACAAATGGAAGTGGCTCGCTTATTTCATGAAAAATTTCCAAATTTGCCGCCTATAACTCAAGGGAAAATTGGTAAAATAGAAAAGCAGTTTCGCCAGCTTGGACATGTAAAGCAGATAAAAAAAAGTAGCTGCCAATGCAATAAAATGCAATAAGTGATGATACCAAATTAGTTGAGTTTGAGGAAAACCCCCATACTTCTAGTCGAAAAACCACCCCAATGTTCGATGTTAGCCATTCATCAATTATTCGAACATTACAAGAAAATAGAATGTATCCCTATAAAATGATACCTACTCATGAGCTCATGGAAGACGATTTTGATAGGAGAACGTATTTTTGTGAACAAACGATGGCAATGTTAAATAACAACGTGATCCAATTAGAACATTTGTTTTCGGATGAGTGCACCTTTACGCTTCACGGTCATGCTATTCGTCAGAATTGCCGCTATTGGTCTAGAGAAAATCCCCACTGGATTAGAGAAGAACATATGCAATATCCTGAAAAGGTTAGGTAATGTTTAGGCAGGAATAGTAGGAGATCATATCATAGGTCCCTTGTTCATTAATGGCAATTTTAATGGCGATAATTATTTAGCACTGCTCCAAAATAACGCCTTGCCAACTTTAACAAACTTATATCCTGATCCAGCAAACCCACAACTTCCAGCGAATATGATATGGTTTCAGCAAGATGGAGCATACAATGGCATACATACTGTATACTTACATTGTATCAAGAAAATAGATATAGGCAGTTGCTCATTGCACTATGTCACTAAGTGATAGTTAAGCGAAAACACACACTGGTGAGCTTGTACACAAAGGTTGTACAATTTTACCCCAAAGGCAGTAGTGACATGGTAATATGAAGTTTGATACATGACCTATTAAAGTAGCAACAACACATCAGTTCTGTATTATTATTACCACCCTCAAATATGCGAAGTTGAAACAATTTGCATTTTGAAATAAAACAACTATTTGAACGTTTAATTTATTTTATTACACCAAAAATACAAATTTCTGTATGAGTTTTGCCCAAAAAAACATAAAATTCGACTCAGTCGTAAATATGTTTCAACATTAAGACATTTATTATATTTTAACATCTGTGGTTACATACATTACATTTATAAAAATGACATTTATTTTTGACAACAATATTGTAACATATATTATGACCATTGCAATAAGAAGATCATTATCAAGGTAAATAATATACACATATGAAAAAAAAAATGTGATTGAATCGTTAAACTGATTTAACTTTTGGTATTTTTAAAGCCACATCATGAAGATAAGGCGTGCCTTACGCTTTTGGATGTTTGTCAAAGCTTTTTAATTAAATATTACCTACAAGATAACGTAGTTTAACGTTGGGCATGTTCAGGTTTTATTTAATTATGGCTCTGCATTTTTAACATTCCCTTTATACGACATTTTTCATCGCCGATATGCATTTTCCGTTTTGGAAAATAAAGAATATAGGTACCTACCCTTAAGAAGAATTCAAGATGATGCAATTAAATGAAATAAATAAGACTGTAATGGAGAAAAATTACAATCCATAAATGTCATCGAAAACATTCTATTATTAGGAACTGCTCTTGCTCTCAGAAATTTATAAAATAAGTGGATTGGCGCCATTTAAAAAAATGAATATGGACCGCCTGGTTATTGATTAACCTCCACCTCAGGAAAAAATTAGGTATAAAATATTAAAGAAAATGGTTGCAAAATAACGTGTTGATTAGTCTTAATATCAAATCCTTTTTCTATTATAACCCTGTAAAAATTACCAAAAATTTATATACAACGACAAAATCACAAAATGTACATAATTACTATGCTAAAGAAGAGTAAAATCAGTATCATATCAGGTCGTTGGATTATAATATGGGTAAGTATACAGGGTGTTCCTAACTATCATGTAAACACGAAAAGACGTAATTCTTTGGCTTATTTAATGATTAAAAATTCATATAAAAAAAAGAGAAAAGGGGGCATGACCCCTGAAAAAATATCTCCCTGTAGATTCTTAAAACCATTTGGTATGCACAATGATGTAAGTTCTAAAGCGTAACCTATATTCCAAATTAGAGCTAAATATCTCAAAAACTACAAGAGCTATAAAGAAAAAACTAAAAAATCTTGAAATATCAACACCCTGTAGATCAGCAACGAAGCGTTTGCGGACCTATGTTTCTATGAATTTTTAGTCATTAAATAAGCCAAAGAATTACCCCTTTTCGTATTTACATGATATTTAGGAACACCCTGTAGGTATAGTCATACAAGTCCTCAACATATGGAACTTTCCTTTAATACGATTTATTCAAATTAGGCGTAACCTATCTGGCAATCGTTTTTGCATCAAATTGGACTAAAAATTATGTATTCAACTGTCAGCATTTGTCATTTGGTACCTGTCAAAAATGACATTTGTTTAATAAAATGCTAAGAACTTGCATTTCATTGCCGAATTTCTGAAAAAGTTGTAACCACAGTAGAAACAACTTTTTCTAATAACATTTTAAAAAATTCGGCGAATAAATGACATTTCTTACAATACCACAAGTAACGAATGACAGATACTGACAGTTAAATAAACAATTTTTAGACTAATTTGATGCAAAAACGATTGCCCTTATTTAATTTGGACAAACCTTATTATTAAAATAAAGTTCCATATGATGTGGACTTTAATGATTACACTGTATACAAGGTGTCCGGAAAAAGGAGGTCAATTCGTTAAGCATATTATATTCCTTGAGCAAAAATAATAATAGTCAAACTTTGAAATTTAAAACTTGATTTTTTTGAATAATTCTAGTATTTATTAAGATATTAATTTCAAATTTGGTACATGGCTTCAGAATAAAGAATAACATCATTTTAGAAAGACAATATAAAAAATAATTGTCAAATATTCAAAATAGGGGGGGGGGTCAAGTATCCGCTGTTCCCCCTATTTTTTAGTACGTACGCCAGTGACTTCCGCACTATATTTTTTTAGGTAATCATTTTATTTTTGATTATTTTTTGACTCCTATAAAATTTCGATAAAATGATGCGTTTTGGAGATAATTTCAAAAGTATAGGTGCTTAACCCATACCAACGCGGCTTACGGTAATCTAATAATTTTGCTAAATCAATTCAGCCGTTGTGGCATTAACATTGATACAAGATATAATTAAGTGAAACTTTACAATAAGTGACAATACCGAAAGCAAAGCCAAAAATTATGAAAGAGCAATGGCGTGCAGATAAAAACCTGTAGTAGGTACTAAACCAGTAAAATGAAATTATTTTATTCCCCTTCTAAGAAATACTGTAATATTATTCACATAACCGTAAAGGCACACTGTTATAAATTTGAAACATCATAACAAGATAATAAACATTCAAAACATATCATTTCCATAAAATTATGAATACGTTAGGAACGGAAAATAAACAAAATTTAAAAAAAATAGTCTAAACAGATTGCTCGATATGACCTCCATTGTTTTGAATACTATCTTTATTAGAGAAAATCAACCTTTGGAAAATACCTATGTGGTTTCAACCTGAACTGCTCTCTACTTGTCACTAACGTATTCATAATTTTATGAAAATAATGTTTTGAATAATTATTATCTTGTTATGATGTTTCTTATTTATTTAATAAGTAATAGTAGATTTCCGAGCCTAATAAATAAAAGTTAACCAATTACTTGAAGAAATTACTTTTTAGTAAAAGCAATTGCTTGACTAGCAAATGCTAGATCTGGATATGAATAAAATTTTGAAGCAATTGTTGTTTTTTTACACCTCTGCAGCAAATGCTTATTCAACACAAGTTCAGACGTGGCTTATCCACTTCTTCAGATTATAGATTTCATGTTCAGTTTGGTGTCTAATTTGCAAAAGAGTTGACGTAAATCCAACAACGTTGATCTATTTATTCAATAGTAATCTGTTACGTTTGTGTGGAAAATAGGAAACTTAATATTTGTGATATGGCAGATTTCAGTGAAAATGAGGAAAGTGTTAGTAGTGATGAAGAAATTAAAGACAAGCAATTAATATTCGTTCACAAATTGAAGGAACATAAATAAATCTCTCTGACCACAACCGTTTAGCTTCCACATAACAGCTTCACGCACTTGTAGGAAATTTAATAAAAATATTGGCCTTCTCCAAAACTGCATCCATTACAGAAGTGTATGTCTTACAGACAGTAGTTTGGTGAACACCGAGTTCTTCATCTACCGAATGAAACACCGGATCCGACAATTTCCGCAGAAAGACTTTAATCTTATTTAAAGGCACCCCCTCACCTTTTACCAGTATCAGTCAAAAAATAATTTGCCAACCACTCAACATTTTCGCAGTCAAATCGATATAACTTTCTGAAATCATCATATCTGCAATTTTTACGTACACTGTGGATTTTTCTTTTACGGACGTTCATATATTCAGCCAGAACTAAAGTTGACTGCTACCAAGCAAATGATGCAGGGGTCGACCTACCTTAAAAAGTTGAAAGCAATTGCTACACTAGAAAAAGCAATTCCTTGATTTATTTATTACATTTTAAGCAAACGATAGCGATCGCTCCTTTTTTTTAAGAAAGAGCATTGACTAGAAGCAATTCCTGCACTTTTAAGCAATTGCTGGACGCAAAAGCAATTACTTTAGTTTTTATTCATTGGCTTTCAAGAAATTACTTCGATTTTATAAGTGGATTTTTACTGTTATATGAAGAATATTACCAACAATAAGTTCTTAGTAGGGCAGTAAAATAATTTCATTTACCTGGTTTAGTACTACACGTTTTTATCTGTACGCCACTGTCCTTACATTATTTTTGACTAGTCCTTTACTTTCGATATTGTCACCAATTGTATAGTTTAACTAAATTATAACTTGTATCCCTGGTAATGCCACAACGGCTGACTTGATTTAGCATTTAAAAATTAGAAGATTTGTTTATCCAGTCATACTTCTTAAATTATTATCTTCTTTTTTTAATTTTATAATAGGCAAAAAATAATCAAAAACAAATGATTACCTGAAAAAATATAGTTCGGAAGTCACTGGCGTACGTACTAAAATATAGGAGGAACAGCGAGTACTGGACTCCCCCCCCCCCCTCATATTTATACTACACTCGAACTATTCAAAAAAATGATCTTTTTATTTCAAACTTTGACACTCTTATATCGAACATGAGGACCACAA
The DNA here is from genome assembly GCA_963969555.1 of Polydrusus pterygomalis. Lineage (NCBI taxonomy): Eukaryota > Metazoa > Arthropoda > Insecta > Coleoptera > Curculionidae > Polydrusus > Polydrusus pterygomalis. The sequence continues at coordinate 29,746,828 of OZ018384.1, read as the reverse complement.
ATAAAAAATGGAATTATAAAAGTTATATTATTTTTGCTTAAGGAATATATGGTTAATGGATTGACCTCCTTTTTCCGGACACCCTGTATAAGAACTGTATTATGTTATTTAATTTTTTTAAATTTTAAAAACAGTTAAATGGCGTTAAGCGTGAAATGATCTACCTATAATATATAATACACTCCACCCACAAAAAAGTGAAAAACCGAAAATTTATTTTCTAACATGTTTTAACAAAAATATCACCAGTTGGCAAGCGTTGGTTGTTATGGCACTATTAAAAATCTGATTAAAGAAATTTTACTCTAGAAAGTATAGTGATTTCTCCTAAGCGGAATTTTAATACCTTAATATCGTATTATAAACCGTTTAAAAGATATTTCGCCTCAAAGTTGAAGTCAATTTTCGGTTCGTCACTTTTTTTGTGTAATTCGAAATGCGTTAATAAAATTAATTAATTTAATTGATCACAATAGTACAAGCCAAAATGTTAGTAGGCAACCGTAATTTGACAATTTGTGCATTGCATTTTTTTTAAATCAAAGTTTTAACTTATTATGTTAAATGAATATTTCCTATGTATTTATTAATAGAACAAAAACAGTATCAAATAAATTTTATACAAAAACATTTCACACAAATTTAAAATCTTCATTTCGTACACTGAAAACAAAAATTTACAATATTTGGATATACTTAGTACACGCATTCTAAGTTTAGGCCTTAACGTCATCATATTTCCACTTGAATAATATATTATATGTATAATAAATATAAACTATGCGACATCTAAGAAAACTATACTATAGTCTATTTATTTCCAAGATAGACTGCAGGCTGCTTTGTAAGCGAAATACCGCAGATATGGTACGCCGATTTCAAATTAATATGTGATCGGCCAATAATAATACTGTGCGAGCAAAAATTATTGCATCAAAGAGGGCCTTGCATCTAAGGACGTAATGCTTAGCCGTAGAGCTTAATACTTGTTGGGTGTCAGTAACTACCTGAATTAACAATCAATGAGTTATTCCGTCATATTTGACAGTCGTTACAAGTAATTTGATTCATCGCTAACTTTTCCAATTTCTTGAACAATTCCCACAATGGGCTTTACGGAACAGAACAAAACATTCATGGTTGAAGCGTATTTTTGAAACGGGGTTAGAGTAAATGGTGACTGGCAATACAATCCGGGTTTGTGCATGGACGATTTTCACGAACATTTTCCTAACGTTGCTTTTATTGCTGGGGATTTTTATCATTGCCTGAAAAGAACCTTGACTGTGTTTAGGGAAACAGGTTTCATTCAACACAAAAAAGGAGCAGGAAGACCAACTGATTCTGTAAGAACAGAAGAACTTGTTGCAAACGTTCGTGAAATAATGCAAAATACGACACCAACATGCAGGACTATTCGTAAGAAACAGCTAAATTTATTTCCTTATAAAGTGTATAAAGTATTTCAAGAAATACAAGCCGCAGATTTTGAAAGACGCAGGAATTACTCTCAATGGTTTACCCAAAATTTATTGGAAAGAAATGATTTATTAGAGCTGACATTTTTTTCGGATAAAGCCTGGTTCCACCTCTCCGGTTATGTGAATTATCAGAATACACGCATGTGGAGTAGTAAAAATCCCCATTTTTTTGTAGAGTCCACATTGCACCCTCAAAAAATTGGTGTCTGGTTAGCTGTTTCCCGAAGAAGAATTGTTGGTCCCATTTTTTTCCATGACACAGTTACAGCACAGAGACAATATTTTGAATCAATTTGTGGAGCAATTACTTGACGACGAACTACGTTTTGGATATTTTCAACAGGACGGTGCAACCGCCCATACAGCCGCCGAAACTATTAACTACTTACGCAATTTTTTCGACGACAGATTGATCAGCTTTCGATCAGACATTGAATTCCCACCTAGATCACCATGTTTAACGGTTACAACAGTAACAAAACAGTTGCAAATTTAGAACAATTACAAGAAAGGATTATCCAAGAATGTGGTAACATTTCTCCAGAGATGCTGGTCAACACTTTCGAAAATATGAAGAGACGTGTGGATTTATGCCTGGAGCATGGCGGTGGCCAATTTCAGCAATTTATGTAATTATTTTTCTTTTTCTTTCTGTATATTCTTACTTTGTTAATTTTGTAAACAATAAAAATAAATTTGTATTTATCTACTTATTTGATTACTCATTAGTTTGGCATACCATGTCAAAATATGAATTTGACAAAATTTTAACCTAGATTTGGTTAGATATATCGTCCCCATCCCCATATCATTGTGATCTAAACCAAGCCCCCACGTTTTTTAATCCAAGCCCTCTTTGGTGCAAATAATTTTTGCTCGCACGGTATAAGCTGGCGGAGGCTCGACCTGATCACTATGACTATGACGCGTAGGAAAAATATTTACATCGGTCTACCTTGGAAATAAATAGACTTTAGTAAGTAGGTACAAGTGGCAAGCATTTTCATGTGTACAGTTGACCAATGATGTTCAAGCTCCTATAGAGTCGATGATGTAGGTATAACTTGCTTGAATTTATAAATAAATTTCTGGACTTATTTTTGGTAAAACTTAACTTAATTTACAAATGGATTATATATGTCGCTAGACTGTAGCTTATCTACCCTAATTATCTGTAGTACCCCAGCAACAAACTGGCTAAGAATAAAATGTTAACAATACCTAAACTCCCCGGCAAAAAAATCGCCACCCTAAAATTTTGGCAAAATTTGTTGCTTTGTAACTTTTTTAGTTTTAATATGATTTTTATGAGTTTTTTACAGTTTTGTAGATAATTTTGTTAGGGATATACCATGCTGCTCCAAAAATTAGTTCTATTTGCTGGAGTGGTATTATAAAGGGGTAAAAACGTTTAGGTTTTTTTGTACCAACTTGAAAACACCCTGTAGAAGATTCGAAACATTTGGTTTTTTTCTCATATATATATTTTATATCTCAATTTTTAAAGGAAATATTCAATTTTTTAAATGCGAATTTCTGATTTTTTTATGGGCAAAATTTAGAATTAATGATTCGTCTACCATTCATTTTAAAACTAAGTAAGCCTACGTCATTATTGATTATTATTAAGTTATATTGACAGAAATTGGACTCGGCAGTGGAGTAATGTTCTGTTTGACTGACGAATCAAGGGTTTGTCTTTGGTGGCCTGATGGTTGTGAACGAGTGTACAGAAGACCAAATGAGAGATTTGCTGACTGCACTATAACAGAGCTCATATCTTATAAAGGCGGTTCTGTTATGGTATGGACAGGTATTTGTCCTGGAGCGCGAACTGATCTCATATTTGTGGAAAATGGAGCTTTGAATGCCAACAGATACATCGAAGAAATTCTTGAAGAAGAAGAAGAAGCTGTCATTCCGTTCGCTCCTTTAATTGGAGGCAATTTCATAGTATTGCATGATAATGCACGGCCCCATACTGCACAGATTGTTACACAGTACGTTGATGAAGTTGCCATTAGGAGATTGGATTGGCCTGCTTGTAGCCCGGATAAGAACCCAATCAAGCATCTCTGGGATCAGCTAAAAAGAGCCGTTCGCAATCGTCTTGTGCAACGAAGCACTCTTCAAGAATTAATAACATCACTTACCGAGGAATGCGCACAGATTCTCCAAGAACGGATAATCCATCTTATCCATTCGATGCCTCCAAGAATACGCACTGTCATTGCAGCTAGAGGGGGCCAAACACGCTATTGAGATACGTTCGCTACTTTTTTTTATTACTTTTATTTCTATTTAATGTTTGGGTAACGTTCGAATAAAGGAAATCGTCAAAATTCGCATTTTATTTAAAAAATTGAATATTTCCTTTAAAAATTCAGATATCAAGATCATCTAAAAACCTGTATATTAGGAATAGATGAAACTTTGTCCAGAGATAAATGAGAATGAAACCAAATGTTTCGCATCTTCTACAGGGTGTTTTAAAGTTGGTACAAAAAAACATAAATGTTTTTACGCCTGTATAATACCACTCCAGCAAATAGAACTAATTTTTGGAGCAGCATGGTATATCCTTAACAAAATTATCTACAAATCTGTAAAAAACAAAAAAATCAGATTAAAAATAAAAAGGTTACAAAGCAACAAATTTTGCCCAAATTTTAGGGTGGCGGTTTATTTTTGCGGAGGAGTTTATAACAAAAAGGTACTTAACAGAAGTTTTAAACAAATGCTTAATTTATTAGCATATTTTTTAATCGATTAGCTTAGGTTATATTTATTGTTAATTGCAGAAGGATTGTTAAAAAATATTATTGACATATTATAAACCAATACCTAGTTCCTCTTGTTACGTACTTAAACTACCGAATCAAAATGGGAGCTTTACAAAGAGGTTCTAACTTAATTTAGGCCTAAGTTATTGTATTTATTTCGTTCCAAAATGGGATAAGTATCCAAAATCTGCCGTTTGCCTAAATATAATTACTGTAATCTGGGGCATTTAAATATTATTTTATTAAAATATAAGTTGCTGCATGGGTACAAAGATTTTTAAGAGTAGACTTAAACCATTGAAATTTTTATATTTTACTACTTATACAAAACAGTATACCTAATTAGTTTTTATTTTTTATCTTCTCTTTGCAGATCCAGATGTTCTGGTGTAATAAGCAACTATGAATTTTTCTTAATTATATCACACATATAAAAAGTATCAAATGAGCTAAATTTTTGAAGCCCCCGTTTAAAAAAATACATTAAAAACTAGAGCCTTGCACCAAACCCCAATATGGACTTTTCGTTAAGATTTAAATACGTACCTACTGCTATTAAGAAGGTAAAAACTGTTGTTTTTTAGAAACCCTTTATTAAACCTTTAATAATACTGGAAATAATACCAAGCAGCAACATACACTGTGGGTTAAATTAAAGTGAATACCATTTAAAAAAATTATTTGTGATAATCATTGAATATATTATTATCTTCTAGACAATTATCTAACTATAAAGTATAACTTTTTCAAAGGCTACCTATATGTATACAGAATGTTATTTAAGTATTTGGCCAAACTTCCTTAAGTGATTTTAAGAAGAAAAGTTTATATAAACATGGGTCCGAAAATGCATAGTTTTTACGATACAGGGTGTCAAACTTTAAAAAAAAAATGTTCGTAAATATCCCAATACTCTTTTATTCGATTTTGTTGAAATTTGGCAATTCTATTTGTAAATAACAAGAGGATAATTTAGCCTTAATTAGATTAAATTATTAAGTCCAGTGGCGTCCCGGAAGACAGTCTAACTAATATTTTTGACAATAAAATTGCGCGCCACTGACTTTTTTCAAATTATGTATTTTTTCAAACTAAGCAACTACAAATTCAACTATTTTATCTCCTGAGTTTTTTCATATCTTGCTTTGTTTTCGAGAAAAAAAATAAAAACACTTTATTGCATGTCCCCGGGACAATAAGAGTAAAAAATTTACTACTTACCAAACTACATATTAAGAAATTAAAATTACACGAAAGTCCTCTTCTGAATTTTTTCGCACAGATTAAAACTGTTTTCGATAAAAGAAATTAACATAAAATAATCGCATAACGTAATAATTTATTACTGCAATGTTTTAAAAGTAACAACTATAACTCTTATTTTCCCGGGGACATGCAATAAAGTGTTTTTATTTTTTTTCTCGAAAACAAAGCAAGATATGAAAAAAACTCAAGAGATAGAATAGTTGTATTTGTAGTTGCTTAATTCGAGAAAAATACATAATTTTAAAAAAACTCAGTGACGCGCAATTTTTTTGTCAAAAATATTAGTTGGACTGTCTTCCGGGACGCCACTGGACTTAATAATTTTAATCTAATTGAGGCTAAATTATTCTTTTGTTATTACAAATAGAATTGCCAAATTTCAACAAAATCGAATAAAAGAGTATTGAGATAGTTACGATCATCCGTTTTTTTTTTTTAAAGTTTGACACCCTGTATCGTAAAAACTATGCATTTTCGGACCCATGTTTATATGAACTTCTTTCTTAAAATCACTTAAAGAAGCACCACTTGGAGTTTGGCCACATACTTAAATAACACCCTGTATTTAGTGCAAAGTAATACCATTTTTGTAGGGCATCGTTATAAAACTCGTTGCAAACATTATTCAGATATATTTTAAAGTTTAGTCCAATATAATATAATTTGTGAATTAATTGGTGCAACGAATATTAATGCAGTGTTCAGTAGCTTAACAACCATTGTGTAAGCTTGTATATTATTAAGGGGCTTATAAGCTCAGAAACTCTTTTGTGAACCCTTACTAATTGAATAATTTACAAGCTTATTTAAAAAAATAGGAATAATTACTATTTTCTCAGTAAAATAAAATATATCATACTCTTATTATTGTTGTTATTATTTTATTATTGGTATGAAATTTTGTTTAATTTCCTGTTTAAAGATCTGAGCGTCTGCTTTTTCTATTATAGCATATTCCGGAGGAGCTAAATGTTTTGAACCGAATATTCGAAAGGCTCTGCTCTACAATACAAAAACGTTTTTAGACAACAAAATAGGGCATAGCTTAATTTAACTCTCAGTGTATAAAAAATTTGATATTAACAATACTTCCAGTTTTTCACGCATATTTTTTAACATCCAATATAATATAATTGATAGAAAAAGTGTATTTTTAAAAATATATTTTGCAATTTAATATATTTTATACATTAACTATTTTATTGTTGCACTAATACTAAAAGTTGATCCCTAGATTTTTCTTTAATTATTTTAAACCCTGTTGACCCATTCACTCAACCCTTATTTACATAAGGGATTGTCAAAAAATTTACAATAATATTAAATAACAATAATACTGAAAACATGCGCCGAGATTTTGATTATATTTATGTACAAAAAAATATTTTTTTGCGAAGGTAACTTCACGATTTGGTTATAAAAAACATCATCATTACTTTTGCAACTATACAAATATTTATAATTTATTATTAATTGCTGCGCATGTTAAAACATTTAAACACTTATTATATAGGCAACATTACCGCATATACATTTTTATCACATAAATATATAAAAAGAAAAATATAAAGAAATTTCCAAAAATTTAATAATAAATCTGTTTATTCTAATTAAAGAAAAAATTACATTGAATTTTCATTTAAAAACAGCTTAAAGCCTTTGGCAAACTTTATAATATAAGCCGAGCTGCTGCATATTATCATGAATTGCCATTTTTTAATCTATATTGTTTCCCATGATTACTAGAAAAGGTCATAGAAGCCCTTGTAGCTCTATCTACAATGTAATTTTAAAGAAAAAGCATTTTAGGTTTGAATAAATTCAAGACAATAAAACTATAGTGTTAGAGGAGAGTCGGATGTGATGGCCCCACCCATATGATGGCTCCCTTGATGGACATAGCAGCCACAAAAATATTGAAATTCTCGAACTTGACAAATCATATTATATTACTCTGCTTCCCTCCTCACTATACCCACAGGGTATATAAGCTTTTTTGGACCAATTACGACATACTACAATCAAGAAATAAAAAATTGGATGTCACAAGATCCTGGGCGAGCTGTTACACATTTTTAAGTGGGTGAAATATTATGTAATCAAGCTTATACAGGGTCCTGCACCTCATCTTCCGTCTTCTATAGCTCACTTATTAATTAAGTTAGGATTTTGATATTTTGCAGACCTTACCTGTATCTTGGTGCGAAAAGTGTGACGTCATAAGGATGTATTTTTTTAGATTACACGCCCTATATTTTCTTACTTATTTGGGTGGCTCCTATAATTACCTACATCCCCTAAAATTTTATTAAAATCGATTCAGTATTATAGGCAAAAAAAAATAAAAACTAAAAATATCACTTTTGCACCACTGGTTTTAAAAATTAATAAAAAATAAAAATAATGCTTCGTTAATAAAATTATACAAAGATACTTATTAAATAAAGTCTAGGTTAGGTTAGGTTAGGTTAGAGTGGCAGACCTCTGGCATTGACCAAACAGTCACACGTAGTCCTGTAGGACCGTTGTGGTACCACACGTGTTCCGCGGAACCTATCCGCATCAGCCTCCTGATGGTTAACGCGACGTGACGTAGATCGTAGAAGAATCTTGACAGCTCATTCAAACCAGCCACTGCTGTTAATAAACTTCGTAAGTCGACCCAGTTGCAGGCTGCTTACTTCCTCCAGATCATTAAAGAATGGTTCGCCCAGGGCATTGAACCTTCTTCTAGCGAGGCCGGGGCATTCACACAAGAAATGCTGAATACTTTCCTCCTCCTCTTCATCTCTGCAACTTCTACAGAAATCGTTAGTTGGTACTTGCATACGTTCAGCGTGTCTACCGAACAGGCAATGTCCGGTGACTACGGCAGTGATGTTTCTTAGGTCCTTCCGACCGTGTTGTAATAGCACTGCGGTTTTCCTGTCGTCAAGTAGGGGCCACAATTGCCTGGAGATGCTACAAGTTGCCAGCCCTGTCCATCTGCTTTGTGCAAGTTGTTTAGCTATTTGATCTATATCCTCTTTGACTGATCCCAGTGGTCTAGCCACAGTATTCTCTGCTAGTTCGGCAGACCTGCTTGCGCCCTCCCTGGCGAGCACATCAGCAGTCTCGTTGCCCTGTATTTTGCTATGTCCAGGAACCCAACACAGGGTGATTAGATGTTGAGCACCAAGTGTGCAGAGATTATTGCGACAGCGCCTTACTAATTTTGACTTAGTGCTGCTGGAGCAAATTGCCTTTATGGCTGCTTGACTGTCTATATAGATTGCTATAGACGCAGCTGCTTTCAAGCCAGGGTGATCCCGCAGGGTGTTGACTGCTTTATCCACTGCAAAAATTTCTGCCTGGAAAATGCTGCAGTAGTCAGGGAGTCTGTACGACCTCTGTATTTGCATGTTCTCGGAGAAGATACCAGCTCCAACCCCGACGTCCATTTTTGAACCGTCAGTGAAGATCGAGTGATCCGCCTCCATTATTACTTGATTGCCTTCCCACTTCTCCCTACCCGGAATGAGCATAGAAAAGCCCATTCCAAAGTCTGGCAGCGAAACAGTGTAATCGGTCGGCTCTCGCAGATTTTGGCCTGGATATATCCTTAGTATGCTACTGTGTCCGTAGTTAAATAAAGTCTAACAGTCTTGTTAACCAAGATTGACTAATACGAATTGTACAGGATGTCCAAAGTTTAGTGTCAAACTTTGCAAACTTTAAAGCATTTTATTTTTCCTATTTCAAATAGGAACCCCTGTATCTTTTTATGTCATTCGATGAAATCAAACATTTGTCCGAATAACAACCCTATCGCAATTTCTAACGCATCAAGACTTATTTGAGGAACTCATTTTATCAACTATTCCAACAGTCATTATTATGAATAAATATCGAAGGTGGCATTGAAAAACAATTTATTGATATTAAAGTTTATTAAAGTAATAAGAGACTATTTTGAGTAATCTAAAAGTTTCAAAATTTTTTAAATTGTTAGTAATTATTACCTGGAAATGATAATCGTGGATATGGTTATCCTTTAAAATTCGTTGAATTGTTCTTTCGATTACATCTACGGCATCAGCGACTACTGGTTGACTAACTGAAGGATTTTCTATAACAGATAATAGCACAGCCAATTTTGTTCAGTTCGGACCGGTTTATTTCTCACTGGTTTTGGGTAGTTTACATGTCCCGTTTGTACAAACCTCTCTAATATGTTTTGCAGGCTCCTTTTGTCTGGATTTCGTCGTTCCGGATAACGCTGTGTGTAAACTCGGCTTGCCAAAAAAGAGTTCTTTTCGCATGCTCCTAATATTAAAATCATATCTACGAGCTCTTCTTGGTTTAAGTCCATAACAAAAAACAATATAAATTACTTATAACAGCTTAAATAATTACTTACAATTTAACAATATTTGAAACTTTTAGATTACTAAAGTCAAAATGGTCTCTTGTTACTCTAATAAACTTTAATATCAATAAATTGTTTTTCAAAGCCACCTTCAATATTTATTCATAATACTGATTGTTGGAATAGTTGATAAAATGAGTTTTCTGCAAATAAGTCTCGATGCGTTAGAAATTGCGATAGTGTTGTAATTAGGACAAATGTTTGATTTTTAATTCTGCATCGAATGACATAAAAAGATACAGGGGTTCCTATTCGAAATAAGGAAAATAAATTGCTTTAAAGTTTGCAAAGTTTGACACTAAACTTTGGACACCCTGTACAATTCGTATTAGTCAAACTTGGTTAACAAGACTGTTAGAGTTTAGTTAATAAATATCTTTGATTATTTTTATTGACGAGGCATTATTTCTATTTTTTATTAATTTTTAAAACCAGTGGTGCAAAACTGATACTTTTTAGTTTTTATTTTTTTTCGCCTATAATACTGAATCAATTTTAATAAAATTTTAGAGGTATGTAGGTAATTATAGGAGGCACCCAAATAAGTAAGAAAATATATGGCGAGTAATCTAAAAAAATATATCCTTATGACGTCACACTTTTTTGGAACACCCTGTATGAAAAAAAATATTTTCCTGTAATGCGCCCCAAGATACAGGTAAGGTCTGCAAAATATCAAAATTCGAACTTAATTACTAAGTAAGCTATAGAATACGGGAGGTGAGGTGCAGGACAGCTTTTACTGTGGACAAGTGGATTAAAAAATACTGGTATTTGCCTTTCATTAAAATAATTGACAGTTTCTTCTTGTTTAGTGTAGAAATTATAACCATTGTACGTTTTCAAAAGTCACTCTGTATTCGGGGGTGTAGATACATGTATTTATAAAGACCTTGTATTTATTCTTTATTTATATCATAAATCATAAATATAGAACACTTATGAGAATCTTAAAATAAACATATATTGTATATTTACAGATAAAACATTTTTGGTAGTAAAAGAGCAAACTAACCGCTTTAGTGCAGAACTATACCGAAAGTTGCATCGGTAAACATAAACAAAAGTTTTACAATCCTGACAAATTTACAAAAGTACTCGAAAACCCAAGTTTTATTAGGGATATAATTAAAAACACAAAGGGGCCCAAAATATCTGTTTGCTATTTGGATAAAGGTTTTGCTAAAAATTACACCATCTTTGAGTAAACAAACGTTTTCAAAGTTATCCTGTGTTATTTATATTTAAGTATTAGAATATTTGCCATGGCGTTTAGTACTGTCAACAGCTTTAAAGCCTCATCATATCTTTTACGTTCAAACATTTAGGTTATTTTGGAAATTTCATAATATAAACGATTAAAATACTGAGAAATAAAATATTGCAATGAAAAGATTAGGTACAGGAGATCTGTTGGGAAAATTGATTTTGGCTGCCAGTACCTACATTTTGTTAAGTTACATTAGCTCAACTTTTGTGTGAAAAGAATCACAAATATACACAGTGTGTAAAAAGTCCTGGAACAGTCAATTATTTCAAAAATGGTGCACAATATAAAAAACTTTCTCTATAAAAGTTGTTGGTTTTAAAGAAATTTAATAAACTAAGACCCTTGTAATTATACAGGGTTGTCCAAAAAGTCGTGGTAACCGAAACTTCATTTTTTTTTAATGGAATGACCCTGTTTTGATCGCAGTTTATGATTCCTCTAAACATTCTAAAAAACAATTATGAAACATGTCATATGGCTAAACATATTAGTTTCAGAAATAATTGTTTGAGTTGAAGCACATAAATGCGATAGGTACGATATTACCTACATTTTGCATTTTTATAAGCTGGTACTAGAATTTTTTGCGTCACTGTCAAAGTAAATTCTCAAAATGTCGCTCAGCGAAAGGGAATGTATAACTTTACTAATAATAAGAGGTTTTGGAGACCGACAAAGATCAGTTAGCGAGACAAAGGAATTATTTAATACAACTTTTCCAAACCGAGAGCCTATATCAAAATCTACGGTTGTGAGAACAGTTCAAAGGTTCGAGGAAATAGGGTGTTGCAGAGATAAGATTCGTTCCGGAAGACCAAAGTCGGCAACTAGTCATGAAAAAAAATTAGAGACATTACTTCATTTTGTTCAGAATCCACATTTGTCACTCAGAAAAGCTGCTACCCAAGTTGATGTTTGTTTTAAATCAATTGAGAATATTTTAAAAACCAGTAATTTTCATCCCTATAAAATAACTATTGTCCAGGAATGATCAGAAGACGATTTTGATCGTAGATTGGAATTTTGCGAAGTAATGATGCAAAAACATTTTGAATCAAATAGTTTTTACGGATGAGGCAACATTCATGTTGAACGGGTCTCTCAATCGACATAATTGTCGTTACTGGGCTGATCAGAATCCACATTGGATGAGAGAAACACATACTCAACACCCCCAGAAAGTAATTGTGTGGGCTGGAATTATTGTCAACAGATTAGTGGGACCTTTCTTTATAGAGGGGAATTTGAATGTCAAAATGTATCTCCGCATGCTGCAAAATGAAATTGTGCCAGCAATAAACAATGAAGTAGGACCACTATTACGCAATACGTGGTTTTAGCAGGATGGAGCTCCTCCTCATTTTGGGCTAGCTGTTAGAAATTATTTAAACAACACTTTTCCTAACCGCTGGATAGGACGAAGAGGCCCCATAGAATGGTCTGCTAGGTCTCCAGACTTAAGCCCCCTTGATTATTTTCTTTGGGGACACCTAAAAAATAAAGTGTTTGTGACAAAACCTGCAGATCTGAATGAATTAAGAGGAAGAATTATTGAAGAATGTGCATCTATTAACCAAGAAATGTTACAAAACGTCATCGACAAATTTTATTATAACCTAGCCCATTGTCAAACTGTGGGAGGAGGACATTTTCAGCATTTAATTAAATAACGACTTACACTTAATTTTATTTTTGTTCTTTTTAAGTTATTGTTAATTTTACTGCTTGTATTTAATAATTTAGTTGTTATTAAAATTTTGACACAACTTGAGTGAGGTACATTTAACATGAGTTTAACGTTTTTTTTTTTATTTTAACTTAAAACATTTTGAGTCGACTTGAAACAATGCAAAATGTAGGTAATATCGTACCTATATCGCATTTATGTGCTTTAACTCAAATTATTTCTGAAACTAATATGTTTAGCCCTCGGTTTAGCCATATGACATGTTTCATAATTGTTTTTTAGAATGTTTAGAGGAATCAGAAACTGCGATCAAAAAAGGGTCATTCCATTTAAAAAAAATGAAGTTTCGGTTACCACGACTTTTTGGTCAGCCCTGTTTAATTACAAGGGTCTTAGTTTAATAAATTTCTTTAAAACCAATAACTTTTATACAGAAAGTTTTTTTATATTGTGCACCATTTTTGAAATAATTGACTGTTCCGGGACTTTTTACACACTGTGTATTCTGTACCTACACAAGGTACACAAAATGCAAAAGGATTTGGTGAAATTCTCACCAAATAGTAAAACGGATAACATTTTTTTGACTTCTCGCTTTTCCATCATGTTTTTGACGTATCCAGTTTTATTACCTTTTTATCAGAATATCGTCCATTGCTTTGATGGTGTATTTTAGGAAATATACACACCACAATTTAAAGAAACGATATATTTTTTTACAAAAAAAGCTTTTTTATTGCTTTGCAACTTTAAATTTTTTTAGGGGGAAACAAAATCAACTTTGATCTCTGTCCCCTGTCTTATTAAATTTTAATTAACAATGTACATACATAGAGTGTAAAAGAATAAAATACTTACAAGGCTTACATATTATATCGAATAGGTACATAAAAAATAAATACAACATTCTAAGGTACCCTCGGCGTAGATAGGGGGGGGGGACTGGCCCCCCCTGATGGCCCTGGGGCCCCCCTGAAACATTCAATAGAAAAAAAATTGCAATTGCAATAATGTAAACAAGGGGCCCAGGCTCCCCCTGAAAACTAAGGCTAGCTACGCCGATGTAAGGTAACCTTTATACCTAGGGCATTATAGTAATCTGCCTAGATTTATTGTTGTTTACTTTTACAACTTAGCTCAGCTACGATTTTTTTAGCTTAGCTTTAAAAGAAGGCAAAATATTTACCACTAAATTCCAATCGATGACTGTCGAAAAACTAGGTTCATTTCTAAAAATATGAAATTTTCAATACGGTACATGTGCCAAAGTACAAGCAAGCAATAGGGTTGCATTGTCTAAACACTCTAAACCTTCGCGAAAGACAGCGAAAAGCCCTTTGGGGGTAATATTATACACTATACAGGGTCCTGCACCTCACCTTCCGTCTTCTATAGCTCACTTATTAATTAAGTTCGGATTTTGTTATTTTGCAAACCTTACCTGTATCTTGGGGCGCATTTCAGGAAAATTTCTTTTTCATACATGGTGTTCCAAAAATGTGTGACGTCATAAAGACGTATTTTATTAGATTATATGCCATATATTTTCTTACTTATTTGGGTGCCTCCTATAGTTACCTACATACCCCTCAAATTTTATTGAAATAGATTCAGTATTATAGGCGAAAAAAATTAAAATTAAAAATATCAGTTTGGCACCACTGGTTTTAAAAATTAATAAAAAATAAAAATAATGCCTCGTTAATAAAATTATACAAAGGCACTTATTAAATAAAGTCTAACAGTCTCGTTAACCAAGTTTGATAAATACGAATAGTACAGGGTGTCCAAAGTTTAGTGTCAAACATTGCAAACTTTAAAGCAATTTATTTTTCTTATTTCAAATAGGAACCCCTGTACTTATCTTTTTATGTCATTCGATGCAGAATTAAAAATTAAACATTTGTCCTAATTACAACCCTATCGCAATTTCTAACGCATCAAGAACTTTGTAGAAAACTCATTTTACTTCATTTTATCAACTATTCCAACAGTCATTATTAAGAATAAATATCGAAGGTAGTTTTGAAAAACAATTTATTGACATTGAAATTTAATAAAGCTAAATCATAAATTACTTAAATAAATATTTCTAAAATTACCTACTAGAATATATGCATTTATGATTCTTTACTGCATGTTTTCTGGTGTAGTTGAAGGTTTACTATTTCCTTAACGTAGCCCCACAAAAAGAAATCTAATTTAGTTAAGTCATGTGATCGGGGTGGCCACTTTCGTGGCCCTCCTCTTCCAATCCATCGATTTGGGAAAGTTGGGTTGAGATGGTCCCTGACTTGTATTGTAATGAATAATGTGCTGGGGCTCCATCGTGTTGTAGCCACATTGCATCCCTTATAGCCATTGGTAGGTTTAGACAAAATTTGGCAATTCATTTTGCAAAAAATCTAGATACAAAGGGCTATTCAAATATCCGTTAAAATAGTGAGGGCCAATAACATGTTCACCAATAATTTCCCCACCATACATTAATTGACCATCTGTGGTGTTGATCAATCTGCCTAAATACTCGTGGATTGTGTAAGTTATGACGATTAACAAATCCATTTTTATGAAGGGTTGCTTCATCTGAAAACAAAACCTTTAAAAATTATTCCTAATTTTAGCTTGCGGCCAGTTGCAAAATTCGCGTTGTTCAAAATCATGTTCAAAGAGTTCCTGGTGAAACTGAAAATGATAATTGTGGATATGATTATCCTTTAAAATTCGTTGAACTGTTCTTTCGCTTACATCTACGGCATCAGCCACTGCTTATTCATAACTGAAGGATTTTATTCAGTTCGGACCGTTATTTCTCACTGATTTTGGGTAGTTTTGGTCTCTTTTCACTTTAATAGACTTTAATACCAATAAATTGTTTTTTAAGCCACTTCGATATTTATTCATAATAATGACTGTTGGAATAGTTGATGAAGTTTTCTGCAAATAAGTCTTGATGCGATAGAAATTGCGATAGGGTTGTAATTAGGACAAATGTTTGATTTTTAATTCTGCATCGAATGACATAAAAATATACAGGGGTTTCTATTTGAAATAGGAAAAATAAATTGCTTTAAAGTTTGCAAAGTTTGACACCAAACTTTGAACACCCTGTACAATTCGTATCAATCAAGTTTGGTTAACGAGACTGTTATACCTAATTTAATAAGTACCTTTGTATAATTTTATTAACGAAGCATTATTTTTATTTTTTATTAATTTTTTAAACCAGTGGCGCAAAACTGATATTTTTAGTTTTTATTTTTTTTTCGCCTATAATACTGAATCAATTTCACTAAAATTTTAGGGGTATGTAGGTACGTAACTATAGGAGGCACCCAAATAAGTAAGAAAATATATGGCATGTAATCTAAAAAAATAAATCCTTACGGCTTCACACTTTTTTGGAAGACCCTGTATGAAAAATTTTTGTTTCCTAAAATGCGCCCCAAGATACAGGTAAGGTCTGCAAAATATTAAAATTCTAATTTAATGACCAAATGAGCTATAGAAAACGGTAGGTGAGGTGCAGGACCCTGTATAGAGACCTTTTAAATTACATCATCGCTGAAAGGATGATACCTATGCCAAATTATGGTTATTTATAAGAGAAAAATAATTTGTCGTATCTTAATTAGCACTTGAAGTTTGGAATCAGTAACAAAAAATACAAATATTTCCCTTGTGCTTAAAGACAAAGATGCAAGGCCATATAAAACAAAAACTGTACGAAAATGTATTTTTCAATTTTTTAGCGAATTTGGTTTCTGGAAACCAGAGCAAGGAAATATTTAGAGCATAAGACAGGATTTAGACCGACGGTTCATATATTTACCGAAGGATCTTGATGCATGGTTTCTATTATTATTTTTTAACCTAAAAATTTTGTAAACAAGTTTAAATTAAAAATTCGTTTGGATGCATATTTGTGTTGTGAAGTGCAAAAAAAATTGCCAAAACTGCCAAAATATTGAGGATTTTCGTGCCATTAATATATATTTTTTGATGATATCGATTATGATAGCTGTGATCGAAAAAGGGCGAAAGTATAAGACTTTGCCGAAGAAAGAGTTTTAAATTTTAAGGATCATCAATTTAAAATCGGGGAAGCTTCACTTCCGCAAAATCAAAACGTCTGCTTTTATATAGGGTTAGCAAATTTTACAAAAAGTAAGGTTATGTTTAGTTCTTTATCCTTCATACCTTAAACAACGGTTAGATTTTAAAATTTCCCGCCTTTTTTTAATTTCCTTTTAACAATCGGTCAAAATTATCCGACGAAAAATACATACCTCCAGTTGCTCGCCGATACGATGACGAACGACATCGATTTTTCTATGTCATCTAAAAAACACACAAACAAGGTGATGGCGCAAAGTAATCCGACAAATCTGAAGCTAAAGCCGAACTCGGTTATTGTAGAATGTTGTTTAAGTTTATGGCTTCTAGAAATAAGCCTAGTATTTCGACAGTGACCCCCCGCTTTGGTGGGCCGCACTTTTACGTTCCATCGACTCGAGATGGTTCCCGTGACTTTACTACGCGACGTCCCTTAGGTCATTCTATCAAGAAATATATTGCTTTTTTAAGTTCTATGACTTGTCTTAAAAATTATCAAATTCCGATAAGCCAAATCATAGTTGTGAATATTTTTTCCTAGCAATATTTGTCCCCTCCTACCTCCTTAAACAAAACTCAAGAACAAAAGTTTTCCAGAATTTTCATTGGATTAATAAAATGCTAAAGTACATCTCAAGTACCTATATCGTCTTGGCTTTTGCTACCTTTCATTTATTTTAATTAAATCTCATTGTTGTATACCTGAAAGGTCTATAGGGTGACATATTAACAATTTTAATAGTGTCAATTGTTTCCCATTATTTTGCATAGAAATGTTATACTTGTTATCCAGAGCAGGTAGGTCCACCCCGTATTCAATAAAATTTGTGGCGTGTGCAATTGTTATTTATGTTATTTGGGTTAGGCACCCTAGTTAATTCACCCCAGTGCCGGGCTTGGTGCAATTAGGATATATAATCAGTCTTAAGAAAGCCTGTACATTGTGCGTTTGAGAATTTTATTAAAGTGTAGATTCTGTGATGCATAGAAATACAATACCGTGCGAGCAAAAATTATTTGCATCAAAGAGGGCCTGGCATCTATGGACGTAATGCTTAGCCGTAGAGCTTAATACGTGTTGGGTGTCAGTAACTACCTGAATTAATAATCAATCAGTTATTCCGTCATCTTTGACAGTCGTTACAAGTAATTTGATTCATTGCTAATTTTTCCAATTTATTGAACAATTCACACAATGGGCTTTACGGAACGGCACATAATATTCATGGTTGAAGCGTATTTTCGAAACGAGGTTAGAGTAAATGGTGAGTGGCAATACAATCCGGGTTTGTGCATGGACGATTTTCACGAACATTTTCCTAACGTTGCTTTTATTGCTGGGGATTTTTATCATTGCCTGAAAAGAACCGTGGCTGTGTTTAGGGCAACAGGTTCTATACAACACAAAAAAAGGAGCAGGAAGACCATCTGTAAGAACAGAAGAACTTGTTGCAAACGTTCGTGAAATAATGCAAAATACGCCAACAGATTGTATAAGACGCCTGTCCCAAGAAGTGGGAAGATCTTATGAAACATGCATCAGGGCTATTCTTAAGAAACAGCTAAATTTATTTCCTTATAAAGTGCAAGTATTCCAAGAAATACAAGCCGCAGATTTTGAAAGACGCAGGAATTACTCTCAATGGTTTACCCAAAATTTATTGGAAAGAAATGATTTATTAGACCTAACATTTTTTTCGGATGAAGCCTGGTTCCACCTTTCCGGTCATGTGAATTCTTCGAATACACGCATGTGGAGTAGTGAAAATCCCCATTTTTTGTAGAGTCCACATTGCACCCTCAAAAAATTGGTGTCTGTTTAGCTGGTTTGTTGGTCCTATTTTTTTCCATGACACAGTTACAGCACAGTGGTATACAGACAATATTTTGAATCCGTTTGTATAGCAATTACTTGACGACAAACTACGTTTTGAATATTTTCAACAGGACGGTGCAACCGCCCATACAGCCGCCGAAACTCTTAACTACTTACGCAATATTTTCGACGACAGATTGATCAGTTTTCGATCAGACATTGAATGCCCACCTAGATCACCTTGTTTAACGGTTATGGATTACTTCGTTTTTCCTCATTTAAAGAACACTATTTTTAAAACACCAGTTGCAAATTTAGAACAATTACAAGAAAGGATTATCCAAGAATGTGGTAACATTTCTCCAGAGATGCTGGTCAACACTTTCGAAAATATGAACAGACTTGTGAATTTATGATTGAAGCATGGGGGTAGCCAATTTCAACAATTTATGAAATTATTTTTCTTTTTCTTTCTGTATATTCTTACTTTGTTAATTTTGTAAACAACAAAAGTAAATTTTTATTTGTCCACTTATTTTATTACTCATTAGTTTGGCATATCATGTCATAATATGAATTTGACAAAATTTTAACCTAGGTTTGGTTAGATATATCGTCCCCATATCATTGTGCCCTACGTTTGTTAATTCAAGCCCTCTTTGATGCAAATAATTTTTGCTCGCACGGTACAACCCATTGTAATTTAACCTAAATGACGAGATTGACAGTGAAATATAAATAGGTTTAGATTAAACAAATTTATTAATTATGTATTATTTTATTTGTTGTGTTGTAAAATTAGTTAGGACACATGTTATTAGTATATTTTTAAGACTGTGTGATAATTGATGGTAAAAAGGCAAGACGATATACTTTGAATTATACTATACCTTTGTTATTTGTTTGTGTTCACTATGAGGATTTTTCAGAAAATCCCGCTTTTTGTTTGGTCACTATAGTTATGCCCCTAGCGGGCAATTTAGACACTTAAAAATAATTTCCAGCAATTTGTCATAGCCACTTTTGTTATAAATATTTTTTTTCAGTAAGCCGTGCGGGTAAACGGTTTCCAAGATACAGCGTCCCTTTTTAGTTTTACACCCGGTATAGATATTATATTTTGTTTAATATATATTCTTTATACAAACAAGCTGTTTTGTCTGTTCACACTATTTTAAATTTTAAACGATGGCTTATAATATCTAGATAAAAATTAAGAGGTACAAATAAGTACATAAAATATGTTTTAGATTTTAAAATTAACAGCTTACTTAATAGAAATTCAGTCTTACAGTAAGTGTTAGCACTTTTGTGTCAATTCTTATTTTAATCAAATATAAAAGTGCTAAATATCTAACCTGTTAGTAAGGTATTAAAAAAAATTATAATAAATACAATATTAGGTGGTTAGGGTGCTTAAGAATCCTTTTGCTTATACAAATTATATGGTCTCTACATTAATATATAAAATTTTTGTATGTAGAGAAGACCGGGGCAAGAGGATACGACAGGGCAAACGATCCCACTCCAGTTTGCAGAAAGTTGTTTGGTTTTTTATATCATAAAAATGTAAGGAGTGTACTTACTTTTTTGTCTATAGCAAGCCCTATACGCCATAGGAAAGCTGTTGAGATCGAATCAACGACGATCATTCATAAATTTTATATATTATTTTATTTTAAGAAGCCTGGATGATCGGAAGCAGGTCGACGTTGCGTACACGGACTTCATTAAGGCGTTCGACAAAATTAGTCATTCCATACTGAATAGACCCAGACTATCCATCCAAATAGACGAATGCCAATCACTAATTACTACATGTAAATGAGGGGAAACAAAGTGACTTCGGAAAAACGTTCGACCTAACTGACTTCGATTTGGATGCGATCCAAAACATTTTTACATTTATGTTTTTTTTTCATCTTCTTGAACCCATGACTAATACCGACCCTTTGCTTGACGGAAGCCTGCTCTTATATACGAAAACTATACTAATTAAAACATGAGAGAGCATATGAGATATATCCTCTTATTGTTATTGTTCGACATTTTAAGATTATTTTGACCATGAAAGCTTCCGTTCAAAATACATAAAGATGAAAGAATCTTAAGATAATGCGGGAAACTTGACTTGCTGTTACCTTGGTTTGAATTTTTAACTACTTTTACATTAATTAAAAGCATTTTTTATGTTTTTTTGTCTTTCTGAATCATCCCGCTAATGGTATACGGCATTGGTTCCCAAATTGTGGTATACAAGGTTGTGGTAGGTATAATCGTGTAAGTAAATGTGTAGGTATCGTCAAACGGGGATACTTAAAATAATTTTAAAACTTAAACAGTGGTAGCTCAAGCGGGTTTTATTACTCCAAGAAACAGACATAAATTTAATAAGCGAATCTTTAACAGACGAGGGAAATACCAGAGACGATTTTAATACAGCTTTTCGTTTTATACATGTAAATGTACAATGTCTCTCAGCCTAGCTGGGTGAAGTTGAAGTTATGCTTTCCAAGGAATCGCCGGACATTTTTTGGATTACTGAATAATGATCTTCTTGGCTTCTCATTGTGTGGAGACTTGAATGTTAACTATCTGGTCGATTCCATGTTTAAAAGTCAATTACTTGATTTATTAGATTACGCCTTAAAATCAATTCTTCCATTTTAGTCTACACGAATAGCCTGCTGCTACATACCTTCGGCTGTAGACTATGTTGTCACTAATAACTATAATTTATTTAATGCAAGCAATTTTAAACTTATTATTGCAGACCACTTGGGTCAAATTATCCTAATGAGCAGATCGTTCAAAACAATTTGTTTACAGGCGTCATTTCCATAATGACAACTTATTTAATCTAAGACATTCTCTCTCCACAAATGACTTCTCGTATCTCTACACCATCGAGGACGCGAATATAGCATGGAGTTACTTCCCCTTAAGTGTATTTACTTGACTTTACTTGCCCTATTTCCAAAACTATAGTAACTGCACAAAACTCTGGCAAGAGTGGATAAATCCTGATGTCTTAAAGGAAAGTGAAGAACTTAAATATCTATTTTGGCTAAGTATAAATACTAACTCTTTAGAACTTTCATGAATGATATTTCAAGAAAAAAAAATAGAAACAACAAAACAAATCTTTTTTAAATTAAATTAATTCATTTTGCTAACACATCCAAAGCCATTTGGCAGACAGTAAATACTAATTTAGGTAAAATGAAAACTTATAAAATATCTTTCGTTATTCAGGCAGGTAAAGAAACTTTAATGCAACCGCTTGAAATTGCCGATACCTTTTGTAACTACTACTCTTCTGATATCGAAAGCAAACTTGAAAGCTTTAAAGGTACACAACACGATCCCTTAACCTTTATAGAATGTGTAATTCTATGTATATGCCCGCACTCGGCATAGAGGAGATTTACGAAGCTCTAAAATTAATAAAAAACAATAATACATGCTGTAACAATGAGGACCTTCCTCTCTTTGTGATTATCCATATTTGGGATTTTGTAAAATAACCACTGTGTTATCTTTTTAAATTGTTTATAAATCAAGGCACCTTTCCTGATAATCTAAAATGCGGCGACATTATACTATTTCCTAAAACAGAGGATGTGCATTTAATTGAGAACTATCGCCCAGTGACCAGTCTTATATCTTCTCTAAACTGTTTGAAAAAATACTTACTTACGTTTTTTAAACGAAACGATTTGTTAACTAAAAGTCAGCATGGGTTTACGAGGAATAAATCTACTCTAACGGCAGATGTCGCTGTTAATCAATTTATTTATTAATCAATTATGCATCAAAATCAATATACAATAGCCCTTCTTTTTGACGACGTAACATGCGCATTCGACTGTATCGATAGTCAAATATTAATTTAAAAACTGTTTGCTATGGGCTTTAGAGGAAATGTAAACCAACTTTTGGAATCATTTTTAACTGGTAGAAAAAATCGTGTAAAAATACCACAGTCATTTTATATTTTAAATCACAAAACTATGGAGTTCCTCAAAGTAACGTGCTTTCACCATTGCTCTGCTTATAACTTATTAACGACCTGGTAAACTATCTTGATTTAGGTGAGAACTCTGAAATAGTTATTTATGCCGATGACACTTCCATAAGGATATCTGGGTTGCCGCTTGATATTCTTATACAACGCGCAAATCAAATTCTGGATACGTTTAAATACTGGTGTTCTATATTTTATAAGCGACGAATTATTCCTAACTTTGTTCTAGATGGATGGTGGGGAGATTGTGAGAGCGACAAGGGCGACACTTAGAATAGGAAATAATCAAAATTTTCTTTTTATTATTAAATTCCTAAATTTAATTTGACTAAATATTTAAAATATGTTTTAAGATCATTCGCCGTCAAGTAGTTCTTAAAATAAAAGAATATAGAAACGATAAAATAAAAATATTGTTTTAACTATTTATTTAATGGAATGGGTTCGGTGTGACTAAATTTGTTAGAAATTTCTGCCAGCCAAGGCTTTAGTGCCTTGTAAATCATAAACTGGCGTGTCAGACGTTGTTTTGAATTGTTTTTGTCAACATTTTAAGTTTTCGTCAAATTTCTCGCCACTTTAATGGTAAATTGCTCAATATTGGCCCAAAATAAATGTCTGCCATTGCCATTACTGTACACGCCAAAACAAACACTTTTGCAAATGTGGCCCGGTAAAAATATTTTTTTCAATTTCTGGTTATTGTGCGCTGACCGGAAGTTGTTGGAGTACATGTAAGGATCAAGGTAGCCAGACCTGATGTACACGATTAAAATTCTTGATTTTACTCCGTACAAGAAGAATTTGAATTTTTTTTTCTAAAAATACAATAAGTCAATGAAAGACAATTTATTTTGTAAAATTTCCACTTTTATTTGAAAAACTTTTTCTTTACACGACGCGTTTCGCTACATTGTAGCTTCTTCGGGTGTATGGTGCTTACTAATTTTATTTCAGTACAATAACAAAATGGTCTAGATACTTAATTACTCAATTCAGGTATACACATTACAAGCTTAATTTAATTATATTTTCTTAAAACTGTTTAGGTATTGTAAGCTTAAATATTATTGTCGGTATTATACAGGGTGATTCAAAAGTACTTTGACAAACTTTGGGAGGTAATTGCCGGCAATATTTTAAGATGAAAAGTTCTTATAAACAGTGGTCCTTGGCGACTTCGTTACGGTGATACAGGGTGTTGAACTGTTAAAAGAAATAGTAATAATTTTTAAATATCGGCGTTGTGGTCTAGTGGTCAGTGCAGCGGCCTCACAGATCGAGGTCCCGGGTTCGATCCCCGGTGCCGGCAACGTCGATGTTAAATTTGGAATTTGGTTTAAGAGCTGCGCTATCTTTCGGAAGAGACGTTAAACTGAGGGTCCCGTGTCATGGATGTTGGCACGTTAAAGAACCCTACCCTCGACAAAGAGGGATTCGGCCAAATTACCAGATAGTGTGTGACAAATTCCCTGGCGTCGGTGATTGGCCTCGTTGCGGAAATAGGCCGACGTAAAATAAATTAACAAAAAAAAACTCCTTAACGAGTTATTTTTTTTTATAAAATTTAGTGAATTAAATAAGCATCTAAGGACACTTATTTTCAAAGTACAACACGTTCGTAAATTTAACCAGTGGCGTCGGTACAAAATGTTACTACAATATTTTTTGTGAAAACTATGCTACACCACTAACTTATTTTATTTTAACTTTCTTCTTATGAATCCCCCCTTCATTTACAACAAAAAAGATCACGTGTATTTTTTTGATACGAGGGACGGATTAAGGGTAAATGATTATTTTATTTGACTATACACAAATATGAAAAAATGTGTTTAAACTGATCAACCACTCAAATATTTATTAAAGTATTTTAATGAATACCTACATACGTACTTACTAATAAACAAATATGTATATGCCTAAGGAAGGTATTTGAGGATGCATATTTTCTAAGTACAAGACGTTTTCAGTGGCATACATATTTTTATTTATTAGCAGGTATGTTATTTTTTAATATTTTGTATTTTGACAAGGCGGCTTTGGAAATGCATTTGTCGATAAATTAAAACATATTTGACAGTTAGTTACCATTAAGTTTTATTTCTTTAGTTTTGTTATTTTCAAAATACAATGTATTAAAAAAGCATTTCCAAAGCCGCCTTGTCAAAACACAAAATATTAAAAAATAACATACTAATAAATAAATATGTATGCCACTGAAAACGTGTTATAATTAGAAAATAGGCATCCTCAGATGCCTTCCTTAGTCATATACATATTTGTTTATTAGTAAGTATGTATGTAGGTATTCGTTAAAATACTTTAATAAATATTTGAGTGGTTGATCACTTTAAACACATTTTTTCATATTTGTGTATAGTCAAATAAAATAATCATTTACCCTTAAACGTCCCTCGTATCATAAAAACACACGTGATCTTTTTTGTTGTAAATAAAGGGGGGATTTATAAGAAAAAAGTTGAAATAAAATAAGTCAGTGGTGTAGCATAGTTTTCACAAAAAATATGATAGTAACATTTTGTACCGACGCCACTGGTTAAATTTACGAACGTGTTATACTTTGAAAATAAGTGTCCTTAGATGCTTATTTAATTCACTAAATTTCATAAAAAAAATAACTCGTTAAGGAGTTATTTCAAAATTATTATTACTATTCCTTTTACCATTTTAACACCCTTTATCTCCGTAACGAAGTCGCCAAGGACCACTGTTTATAAGAACTTTTCATGTTAAAATATTGCCAGCAATTACCTCCCGAAGTTTGTCAAAGTACTTTTGAATCACCCTGTATATATCTTAATCTTATGGGAAATCCAAAGAACCCCATTTAGATTATTGACACAGATTTAGCAAAGGGGAACTATTTAGTTCTAATTGGTCGTTTAATAATGCACCGGAATTTTTCAATCGATTTATTTCTAAACTTTCCAAAAGATTAAGTTTTTGACCCTTGTTTTCAATATGTAAAATTTCAAATTTGTTATCAAAATTATGTTGTTCCTGTAGAAGATGATTAGAATAAGTTGAGTCGGTTTTATGACTGAGAAAACTTCTTCTATGTTCCAAAATTCTAGTTTGATCGACCTGTTTGGCCTATATAAGTTTTGGGACAAGAGCCACAATTTAATTGGTAAACCCCCGATTTATTATCCTTGTTGCTTTTTGATTTATAGTTTTTTAAAAATTTTCCCAAAGAATTGTTAGATTTATAAGCGACGTTGATATTCCTTTGATTAAAGTGTTTTTTAATTTTATCCGATGGGTTACCAAAATAAGTCATAGTTTTAAAGAGGCCTGGTTTTTCCTTTATAAGAGGGTAGGTTTCAGAAATATCCTTATTTTTTAGTTTTTTCGATATTATGGTATCAATCATAGATGATGAATAGCCGTTTGTTTAATAATTAAATTTATAATTCGTGGTTAAATTTGTTAGCAGATAAAGGAACACATGTACATATTAAAAACAAGGGTCAAAAACTTAATCTTTTGGAAAGTTTAGAAATAAATCGATTGAAAAATTCCGGTGCATTATTAAACGACCAATTAGAACTAAATAGTTCCCCTTTGCTAAATCTGTGTCAATAATCTAAATAGGGTTCTTTGGATTTCCCATAAGATTAAGATATATTATACCGACAATAATATTTAAGTTTACAATACCTAAACAGTGTTAAGAACATATAATTAAGCTTGTAATGTGTATACCTGAATTGAGTAAGTAAGTATCTAGACTCTAGACCAATTTGTTACACCCGAAGAAGCTACAATGTAGCGAAACCCGTCGTGTAAAGAAAAATCTTTTCAATAAAAGTGAAAATTTGATAAAATAAACTGTCTTTCATTGAGTTATAATGAATTTCCATCAAGTAAAGGCCGAAACAATTCAAAAAAATACAATAAGTATTATTAAGTAGATACCCTTAACAACTCTATTTCCCGCTATAGATTTCACCCTTTAAACCTCTAATATTGTATTTTGTCTTAAATTATAAATTTTTAATTCGTTACTCATAACCTAGTCATGCTTTATACAAACCTGCACAAAGCAGTGTAAAATTCGTTTAAATATGCTAAAAGTTGATTTAACTGGGGACGATCTGCAGGATTGCTTAACCAGCAATACGTCATTACAGCATACCTGAAATAAATAATTTAAATTGTATTTTCATTAGATTATTTCAAGGTTGAAATTAAAATAAAGAAGTGTAGGTTGTAAAGTAAAAGATAGCCGAGGGAAAATGATGTAAACTTAACATTATAAAATTTCTTTCTTTTTTGACGATAACTAAGAGCATAATAATATATTACGATTCTATATTATTATACCGGTTGTGCTAGTATAATAAAAATATTTTGACAAATCGAATATAGAGAAGATATTTTTACGCACGTTGACAGGTGTCAATGTCTTACGATACCCCAGTTTGTTTCATTAATATTGCTTTTATTGCACATAAATTTGACATTGCCAGGTGTCAATAGAATTGTTTTACGTATTTTTTTTTCGAAATTTCCCCTTAATATCTACAGTGTCACCAGTAAAGTCCGCATCATATGGGTTTTTTTTTATTGATAGCTTTATTCGAAACTTGACTTTGGCATCAAGTTCTGCTTCGATCGAGATGAAAATTAAGCAAAAAAAATAGTAGTCACGTGATTTGCATTATCTGTCAAATTTTAATTTTTTCCAAAAAATAATTCAAAAGTTCTTTCTGAAAGTATCGAAAAAAGTTATTAGAAAAAGTGTTTTAAATGCAGTTTCTAGCCCACATGCAAAATTTTAGCTGCATAAGGTAATTTTGATTTTTTACCCATAATTTCGAATAAAGTTTATAGGTAATAAAAAAAATCCCATATGATGCGGACTTAACTGGTCACACTGTATACGACTCGTAGGTACTTTTCTTTCATCGATATCGCCTGATCTTATATTTAATACGGACAAGTATCAACATTTGACATTCTATACGACCTGACATATTTGACCAATGTCGAAATTTCTCCAAATTACCATTTATGTACCGCTTTTCTAGGACACCCTGTCAAATCTGACATATACGTTTTATATTGTACCATTACCATAGTCACCGTGCCAAATTTCATTAAAATTGGACAAACTATAAGGAAGCTAGATGGAAAATATTTTTTTTATATTTGCTATTGACACCAATTTCATCCCAATGGTACATACGATTATTCCGATGAGGCGTAATATCTATTTTAAGCCTAACAATTTAACATTGACAGATGTCAACAACTGACAGTCAAATTTTTCACGAACTTTTCCAAAATCTTTAAGTAATAAATATAGTTTAGAAAAAAATTAAAAAACACGCTTTAATAATTAATCAAACTAAAAAGCGGAAAATAAATATAGTTTAAAATAATTCTTGAAATTCTTAATATAGGCAGAAAATAATAATGAACGATAAACATTAGTATTATTGTGAAAAAAGCTTGGGGTGCTCGTTATACGAAAAATATAGCTCAAAGCGCCCCACGCTTTTTTCACAATAATACTAATGTTTATCGTTGATTAATATTTTCTGCCTATAATAAGAATTTCAAGAATTATTTTAAACTATATTTATTTTCCGCTTTTTAGTTTGATTAATTATTAAAGCGTGTTTTTTAGTTTTTTTAAACTAATTTATTTTTCATTTTTTAGTTTGAGTTATTGTTAAAAAAATTTTTTTTTTGAGTAGAATGAGCTAGATTAGTAGATTATTGTATTGTCAGCGGTTCTTGATAAGTCTACAAAATTTAAATTAAATCTGACCTTTGAAAGTGGGTCAAAGTCGGGTTCAAAGAAGTCTGTTACACACAAACATACATACAAACCCGAACAAACCCGAACAAACCCGAACAAACCCGAACAAGCAACAAAAATTTTCAAAATTAAAAAAAAAAATTTGTAAAAAATTTATTTTGACGGGTAGAATTTTTTTTTAAGTTTTTCTCTATTCTTAGCGACAATATCTATACGACCTCACGTTTGTTTCATTACTATCGGTTATTGTAATAATTCTGACATATTGACAAGAAAATTTTTTGGGTATTTTTTCAACTTTCCACCGTCAATAGACATACGACCTTATAGTTTTTTCATTAATATCATTTTTTTTTAAAACGATTTGACATATTGACAGCTGTCAAATTTTGACAGGAGAATTTTTTGCTTATTTTTCCCGAAGTCTCCGCATCGAATACTATACGATCCCATAATTTGTTTCCTCAAAATCGCTTCTTCGTTTTATACTTGACAGCTGTCAAAATTTGAGAAGAGAATTTTTTGCGTGTAAATTATTGTATTGGCAGCGGTTCTTGATAATTCTACAAAATTTAAATTAAATCTGACCGTTTAAAGTGGGTCAAAATCGGGTTCAAAGAAGTCGGTTACAAACATATACAAACATACAGGTGAAGCTAATAAAAACGTGTTAAAAAGGCGTACAACCATATTTTTTTAGAGCGTATTATTTTTTACTCCCCCTTATCGAAAGAACGAAGTTTTTCGAAACTACTTTTATTTACTGACATAAAGTACAGTAACCGTAATAACAACTTATTGAAGTAGCTTTAAACAAAGTAGACTTTTAAATAATGGTAGCGTATAATTTTGAGTAAGTAGTTTGTATAGCTTGTAGCTATTTGCTTTTTTCCAGTAGCGGACAAGGAAAAGCTCCACGGCTTAACAAAACATTAAAAAAAACTTGTAATAAAATTATGGAAATTGCTTATTCTCGGACTTGAGCAGGGAAGAGTTCCCACTTCCGGCTCCGTCTCCCTTTGTATCCGCCCAGGGACGTAGCGAAGGCCTCTGGTTTGAGAGGGGTGAAATTCCTAAATTTCCCAACTTTATAAAATATTTAAAAAAAAATAACACAATTCAAAAAGTATTTATTTCAGACCTACCCATAATTATCAAATAAACTGTATAAAAAAACATATACAGGGTTGGGCAAATGTTCCGGAACGGCTTAATTACAGGCGAACTAAAAGTGATATCGGATCCGGGTTTTGGGCAATCTACCGGGTGTCCACGGAGGGTGGTTCGCCCCTCTAACTTTTTTGTTTTTCAAGATAGTGGAATAAAATTTGGGGGATTTGTATATGACATAAAACTGCATTTTTTGATAGTTGACTCAACATTATGAAACTTCCGGTTTAACTGGAAGTGACATAAACTTTCGATTTTTAAATGGGACACCTGGTATATTTTTCGTTTATCTGACTTCATATGACATTCTTAATATAACGATGTGTCACACTTTTTGTTACCAAGAAAATATTTTTTTCGAAATTTATTGTTTTATCTAGAGGGCTATGAAATACCTTAAAATCACTTATTTCAGTTCTTTAATCTTGGGAAAAATACAATTTTACTATTTTTGGTCCAATGCTATGTGCTGTGTACAATTTAATCTTTAAAGTTGTATTTTTTTTTAAACGGCAACATGGTGGCTCGTCGGGTTAAGAAAACAGAGGATTTTAATACAATTATTTTGATACCACACACTATTAGGTTTTAGAAAAGCTGCCATTAAAAAACTTTAAAAAGTTAACTTGAAACTTTCCTAAAATGAAGCATCTTTTGAGAATAAATTTAGATTTAAATGCATCAAGTAGCCTGTGACCAGCAAAACTGATAAAACAAAATCATGTCTTGAAGAAAATTGACATGCCAACAGCTTCTGCCAAAGTAAATTAGTTTGTTGTTTAAAAAATATGGAAAATAATAGTTTTACAAGGAGTGAAAAAGTTGATATGTTATAAGTGTTTGGAGAATGTAGAAATAATTCAACCGATCGATGCTGCACGATGTACAAAGATATCCTAATCGGCGTCCTATTACCCAAAACTGGTTCAGTTAACTTTTTAAAGTTTTTTTATGGCAGCTTTTCTAAAACCTAATAGTGTGGTATCAAAATAATCGTAATAAAATCCTCTTTTTTCTTAACCCGACGAGCCACCATGTTACCGTTTAAAAAAAATGAGTAATACAACTTTAAAGATTAAATTTTACATAGAACATAGCATTGGACCAACAATAGTAAAATTGTATTTTCCTAAGATTAAAGAAGTGCAATAAGGATTTTAAGGTATTCATAAAAACAATAAATTTGGAAAAAAATATTTTCTTGGTAACAAAAAGTGACAAGTGACACATCGTTATATTAAGAATGTCATATGAGTCATAAAAAGGAAAAATATACTAGGAGTCCCCTTTAAAAATCGAAAATTTATGTCACTTCCGGTTAAACTGGAAGTTTCATAATGTTGAGTCAACTTTAAAAAATTCAGTTTTATGTCATATGCAATCCCCAAAATTTTATTTTATTATCTTGAAAAACAAAAAAGTTAGAGGGGCGAACCATCTTCCGTAGACACCCGGTATAGGACTAAAATGGAACACCCTGTAAAAAAATTTTCAATAACTTTAAAATATTTTTTGTATGGCATACCATTGGACTAAATTCAACTGTTTCGGAATTACGGGCAAATGAATGAAGTACATTTTATTATTTAAACAAAATTGGTAATAATTTTTAAATAAACAATAATATAAAAAAAGTTATTTAATTAAAATGTTCAAAATGTCGTCCTTCAGCCACCTGACAGTGTCCAATCCTCTCGGAAAATTGGGAAAGCACGTTTTGCAAATGTTTACGAGAAATAACATGCACGCAGCATCTAAAATACTGTTTTTAAGGTCCTCCAAAGACTTAGGTTGTGTACGATACACGACACTCTTTAAATGACTGAAAATGCCAAAAGTGTCTATCTATATATTACAGTCAGTCTTACCGGGGCAACTAATGGAAGTTAAATAGGCTGCACACATTTTTGTCTACCCAAGTTTTCCCAACTTTTGATGTTTAAGATAACATTGGGGGGGCCCCCAGCCCCCCCCCCCCCCCATTACTTCGTCCCTGTATCCGCCACTGGCCGGTGGTCGATGGTAGTTTTCTTAAGGTTGTAACAAGATATAGGTAAGTAGTCATAAATATTAATAAATATATTATTTCTTCCGGTCTCAATTTTCGCCAGACTCCCCTAACTAAGAATATAATGTTAAAGTTCATATTCACAATTTAGTAACAAATTAAGATCAATTAAATACATAATAATATCTTAAATTTTGGAAAGCAGCTGATATAACTATCGGATGGTATAGCTCGGAAACCAGACCAGTGAAATGTTAATAAAAACGGTGGGTCGATTGGCAATCACGGTTTGTAGTCCAGCTGAACGAAGATAGAGGTATTATGTCACGTTTTCACTTTCAGTTGAATTGAAACTTCACCACTTTCGTTTTCATTCTCACATAATATCGACTGTAAAATATGCAAACAATATTAAAATTATGTCAAAATTTTCATTGTGTTATGTATTAAGAGTGAGTAGTACTGGTCTTGCCGTACGCTTAACATTCATAATATTTTTAAAGGTACCTAATAATAATAAATGGTCAAGAACTAAATGATTTAAGTTTTTGATCTTATTTCTTCTGCTTCTTTTTGGTATGGAATTTACGTTTGAGGAATATGCCGACATGCATTTAATGTATGGGCTTGCATCATGTAATGCCTTAGAAGCCCGAAGGCTTTATGAAGAACGATTTCCAAACAGAAGAATTCCTGACAGAAAAACCTTTAAAAGGGTAGATCGTCGTTTAAGAGAGACAGGTAAAAACTAAGTTGTTTTATTTTTAATTTGTACTTATCGGATGATAAAAATTTGATTTAAAGTATTTAGGTAGTAAATAATTTTAGGAAAGTTTGACAAAGCCAGTCACAATTGTGGAAATCAAAACCATCGCGTTGATGGTCTTGAAGAAAACATCCTTAATGCCGTAGAAGTAGATCCTGCTGCAAGTGTTCGAAAATTGGCTGCCGAATTTGATTGTTCAAAATCAAAGGTCTTTAGAATCCTTAGAGAGCAACAGTTACATCCATACCACCTTCAAAAAGTCCACGCGCTTCTTCCTGAAGACTTTCCGCGAAGGATGGAATTTTGTAACTGGGTTTTAGATCGGCACAGAAACGATGCAAATTTCATTGGTTCAGTTCTCTTCACGGACGAAGCTGGGTTTTTCAAAAACGGCATCATAAATTCTCATAATTTACATTTATGGGCAGAGGAAAATCCCCATGCTTCTATTGTAATGCATCATCAGCACCAATTTGAACCCATCAACGTGTTGGCCGGAATTATCAGACAGCACTTAATTGGACCATTTGTATTGCCAAGAAGGTTAAATGGAGAAAGGTACCTATTTGAAATTTCTTCAAAACAATCTGCCAGAACTTTTAAAGGATCTACCTCTGCAACTACGACATAATATATGGTTCATGCATGATGGGGCTCCGCCACATTTTAGTCTAGTAGTTCGAGAACACCTAAACAGGGTCTTCGAAAATCAATGGATAGGAAGGGGGGGACCAGTGGCTTGGCCTCCTCGATCACCAGACCTAAATCCATTAGATTTTTTTTTGTGGGGCTATCTAAAATGTTTAGTATACGCCAATCCAATACAAAATCAGGAACACTTATTGGAACTGATTAACTTCCATTGTCGCGAAATAAGGAATAATGTTGGCGCATTGTGGAGGATCCAACAATCTACAATTAAAAGATGTAGGGAATGCATTGCAGTAGAAGGAGCTCATGTTGAACCGACGTACAAAATGAATCAGTAAAAATATGGTATTTATCGAATATTTTATAAAAAAAGGCATATGGACCAAAAAATTTTTCTCGTAAACGGTTTACTTTATCGATGTCGATTAAGAGTACCTTTTTTTTAGTTTAAGGTTTCAGCTGTTCAATAGTATTATTGATATGCCTCTATCATACAGGGTGTAAAAAAAATAAGCATTATTCTGTTAAAGCTAGTCCGTCCCTGGAAAACTAAATAAGCCGAATAAAATAAAAATGGTTCATTTTGAGGAGACTTACCTAGCAACCATCATACTGAAAAATTATTAAATTACACCAAGTACTTTAAGAATTATTCAAGATAAACCGATTTCCAGAGGCGTCCTTCAGAGGCTTATATCTCAGTAGAAAGGGCCTGTAGGAAATTTTTTTATGGGAACTTGTCATATTATTTTTTCATATTCTATCCGAATCCGGGAGATTGCCCACATATTCTGGAACACCCTGTATATTATTCAATTTTGGATTCTTCAGAAAATTAAAAAAAATACCTATCTTCAACTGTTTCAGAAATATTAGGTGTTTTCAGATTTATTGCAAAAATTAACAACACACCCAAAAACTAATAAGTAATACTGTTTTTGTCTTGATAATGTAAAAAACAAAAAAAATATTAATGCAGGAAATGTTGAAAATGCTCGCCGCGAGCGTCTTGGCAACATCCTAATCTTAAATAGAAATTTCTTCTAATGTTACTGAACATCTCAGGCGTGACCGACCGAGGGGTTTAGTTTTGTATACAATATTTTTGACTTAACCCCATAAGAAGCCTCAGATCAGGGGATCGTGCTGGCCATTCCATCGATCCACGTCTCCCTATCCACCGATTTAGAAATACTCGATTGAGGTACTGCCGGACATTGATTTGGTGATGGGACGGTGCTCCATCTTGCTGAAACCATATCATATTCGCTGGAAGTTGTTGGTTTGCTGAATCAGGATATAAGTTTGTCAAAGTTGGCAAGACATTATTTTGGAGCAGTGCTAAATAATTATCGTCATTTAAATTGCCATTAATGAAAAAGGGACCTATAATATGATCTCCAACTATTCCTGCCCAAACATGAACCTTTTTAGGATATTGCGTCTACTCTTCTCTAATTCAGTGAGGATTTTCCCTAGACCAATAGCGGCAATTCTAACGATTAGCATGACTGTGAAGTGTAAAGGTGCACTCATTAGAAAACAAAACATGTTATCTAACATTGTCATCATTTGGTCACAAAAATACGTTCTCCTATCAAAATCGTCTTCCATCAGCTCATAAGTAGGTATCCTTTTATAGGGACACATTTCATTTTCTTGTAATGTTTGAATAATCGATGAATGGCTAACATCGAACAATGGGGCTGTTTTTCCACTAGAAGTATGTGCATGGGTTTTCCTCAAACTCAAGCATAATAGCTAATTTGATATCATCACTTATGGCATTGGCAGCTACTTTTTTCTTATCTGTTTTATATGTCTAAGCTGGCGAAATTGCTTTTCAATTTTACTAATTTTCCCTTGAGTTATAGGCGCAAATTTGGAAATTTTTCATGAAATAAGCGAGCAACTTCCATGCGTGTTTTATCTCCATAACCAATCGTCTGTAGAATTGTTATTTTGTGCATTTCTCTTAAATAAACCATTTTTCTGATATGCAGTTAACGAAATTCAAACGACTATAACACTGACCACTACATACTGTCATGCAGACAGACAACAACTTGCTAAGGTCAGGAGTTTTAAACAAAAGTAAACAAAACTATTTATACTTTTTTTTTTAATTTCATATCAGTAAAAAGAAACGCTAAAATGCAATAACTCTGAAAACACTTAATCTTTCCGAAACAGTTGAAGATAGGTACCTATAGGATATTGTACATGACATAATATGTCTAAAATTTTCTGAAAAATCCAAAAATTGAATAATATACAGGGTGTTGCATTTAAAATAAGAAAGTTGGTATTGGCCACTGTTACATGAAACACCCTGTATAAAAAGTTTTTATTGAAGAAAATGGAAAATTTTGCCCTTAGAGGGTAGAAATGAAGGGGGTTATTTCCAACGCAAACGCTAGAAAAAAGGATATAAAAACCTTTAGACAAATTCTTTGCTTGAAACAAATCAAAATATGTTTAGGCATTTACGAAAATAATATGCGTACCAATTCAAGGTTCTATTGGGTAGTTGTGTATGGTACCCGCTAGTATAAATATTAATATTTACTGCCTATGCATTTCGGTTAAAACTCATCGTCAGGCCTAACCTGCAGTAATTAAAATTAGGAAAAATTCAGATAATTACAAATTGGTTACCGTACTTACAGTTTTTTAAAATGTAGTCTACTGGACGATCAAGACAAAACGTAATAGGTATATTTAGGTCAAACGACAAACGGCACTAAATTTAAATTGATATACAAATAGCAATTAAAATCTCAACAAGCAAATAGACATTGAGGCCGCATGAGGTAACTGGCAAGCAAAATTATATTTAAAAATATTAAATCGTCGGTATGCAACTGTAAAATGAAGAATATAGATAACTACTTACAATTCATCTGGGCATCCTAATGGTTGACCTAATCGATACCCAGTTCGTAGGTGAGTCGACATTTCAAATGGGTCAATATCTGCATATGGTTGTTGGCACATTGTTGTTAGTTCCCACAAAACCACTCCAAATGACCACTACAACAAAAGTTTAAATTGAAAAAACGAGCGATATATTTCCTTAAGGCGAAATAATGCGATTTATTTAAACTTGCCTTATCCCAAAATTGATAACAACCAAGATACAGGGTGTCAAAGTTTTAATTTTGTTTTCGTTTCTTTGCGATTATTTCTTAACGAAATTACATAGCAGCATTAGCAGCACAAAATTAAGGTTTTTGGGGTTTTTTGAGATGAGGAATTCAAAATTAACCAGAGTTTTTGTGTAATTAGTAGAGGGCGCTGCCTACGGCATGGCCCATTCCTTTTAGCTGGAGCAACCATTTTCGAGATAATCGCATTTCATATGTCCAGTGCAACTAAGTACGTGGTCCAAAAGCAAGGGAAAATTTATTAATACTTAGTTTAATAACATTTAAAAGTAACTCGTTAGAAATAAAAATGGTAACGTCGTGATAGCAATTGTTCAAAATGGCCACCATTGACATCAACACATTTCGCTATACGTTTTACAAAAGACTGTCGGACTTTAAACATGATATCTTCATCATGCAGAACTTCATTGGATTAAAATCCGGACTTTGCGCCGGCCAAGGTAAGGGGCCACCACGGCATATTCAACGTTCAGGGAACTGTTCATTTAGATAATTTCGCACATTTCCGCATTAGAAAATAAATAATGTCGAGGCATTATAATAATATAAAAAATAAATTATAATAATTTTGAATTCCTCACTCAAAAAAACCCATAAATCCTTAATTTTGTGCTGCTAATGCTGCTATGTCATTTCGTACCCTCCACCTAAAATGGTCGATTTTTGAATATTCCTCAATACGTAATTATTAAATAGAAAATCTGCAGTTTTTAATATTTACCAAGGACTCCTCACACCTCTTATGGCTTTTGGCTAATTTTTCTAAATTTTTAGTATTTTGTAGATATTGAGGTCTTGAGTAAAAATGTCCATGGCCGCAATCCAATCCTATGACTAGTTTTTGAGTTATGGCCTTTTAAAGTTTTTTACTTTGAGATTTTCTGCATTACCTGGAGTTTTCGCTTGTTTTCTTAAAACTATTAATTTTTTTCATTCTTAATTGGTGGAAAATTAGACCTTCAGTTTTCTTTTACTTATAACGAAATAAAATATGTACAGGATGTTGAATAATTTATGGGCGGATCAAATATTTAAAAATTATTAAATTAAAAAAAAAAAAATTACCAATTTCTTGTATTTTGAAAACAAACGGCAATGTTTGGTTCATATTTTATTATCTTTTAGTGCCAAGGTATAGGGGAAAATATGGGTATAGGTTGATGTAAAATATATGACGACTTTAATTTCTATGTTATAATTTATACATTACACTACTGGAACGCCTTAAAAGTATTGGCATCAGAGGGGTGGTGTATAGTCTATTTAAATCATACTTGAAACATAGAGTACAAAGAGTAAATATTAATAATGTATATAGCGATTTCCAGACTGTAGAGGTGGGAGTACGTACCACAGGGTACAGTGTAAGGTCCAATTATGTTTTCAATATATGTTAATACCCTGTTAAACATTAAAGTAAGTGGCAGAATAGTATGTTATGCAGATGACACCGCACTACTGGTCACTGAAAATTCGTGGGATGAGGCATTCAGGAAAGCGGAATTGGACCTGCACAAAATTAAATATTGGTTGGACTCAAATACTCAAATCAGTTAACTTTAAACATTGATAAAACTAAGTTTGTCTCGTTTTCTATGACTAAGCGGGGAATGACAAATAAGGATTTCTTAACGCTACATAATTCGACATGCGATACATCTTTGCCTTGCAATTGCAGTTTAAAACTTTGATCTTGCAACTCTATTAAATACCTAGGCGTTTCTTTTTGACAAACTCACCAAATGGGATGTTCATGTTGATTATGGTAGCAAAAAAAAATAGGAAAACTTGTATAAAGGTTCTTACAAATAAGACATATTTTACCATTAAAATTAACAAAAATGGTTTACTCAGCCTTGGCTGAATCAATTTTAAATTATGGTATTATGTGCTGGGGTTCCGCATGCGACTTTGTTTTGTTACCTTTAAAAATAGCCCAAAAATATGTTATTAAAACACTATTGTTTAAGCCAAAAATGTATCCTACCGAATTACTATTCTCTGAATCAGGATTTCTTAGCATACGACAATTATTTTGTATACAAGTTATTCAATTCTCCCTTCAACAAAAAATGTTTAAATCCATTGTGACTCACCCAGTTCAAACAAGGGCTGTCACCAATTTAAATTATTGTACTTCCATTCAGTACTTTTCTTCTACACAAAGAAATATTTACTTTATTGGACCACGATTGCTCAACTTTACCAATAAATCTCAGAAATAGATAATTAAATAAATCAAATAAAAATAATAGATCGGGTAAAACATAATTACAAAAGTATAATGAATATAATAGTCTGGGTTTGGTAAACCACTAAGCTACATTTATATAAATTATAGACAGTTTATTCTATATTTAAGTTAGGGTTAGCACAAATTTCCTAAATTCATCGTGTTCCTAGTAACACTATTATTATTTTACTGTAATATTCTGTAATTTGTTTACTGTTAAAATAAATAAATAAATAAATAAATATATATATATTCAATTATTATGCAATTTGTGACATTTTTCTTGGAGAATTATTATTTTTTCGCACATTCTAATCTAAGATACTTAGAGTAATCCAGTTGCAATGATTTACACAAATGTTTTTTTTTAAATTAAATGATAAAATATTATTATTGCTTCACTATAAAATTTTTATCTTGGTTTTTGTACCGGGTGGTCAAATAAGCGAGGACGTCGGCTTTATCTCGAAACCCATTAATCGTACAACTTTCGGTAAGATGTTTTTTTGAGTAAAGTGGTCAAGAGAAATTGCTGGAAATTACTTTTAAGTTCCTCATTTTGCCGCCAGGGGGCACAATTGAAAATTGTTTTTTTAAATTCTAAATTTCTCCGAAAATTCCCATATTAAGGTATAACTCTGATTACATCATTGGAAAGCCTAGACAATTCTGCATCATTTTGGTTAAAGGCTCATTGGCGTACCGACCTTGATAAGAGTGGGAGAAGCTATTGAAAGTGTAAACATTGAAATCGCTGTAACTTCTAAACGACTTATCCGATTTTAATAAATTTAAGCTTGTTTGGAAGTACCTTCAATTGTCGTATCTAATGGTACACGATAGTTTCTAATAAAATCGCGAGAGGGCGCAATTTGTATTAAAAATTATTGTTTTGGCAATAACTCTGAAACGAACAAAGATATCGAACTGCGGTCTTCCCATCTTTTCTTGCAAATTTCATCTACTTTTCGATTATGATGTCATAGTTATACTGTATGATTTGAATTTTCGGGATAAAATCGAAAATACTATTATTATTACAAATTGCGCCCTCTAGCAATTTTATTAAACACTATCATGTACTGCTAAATACGGCAATTGAAAACGCTTATTTTCTCCTTCCAAACAAGCTTAATTTTAGTAAAATCGGATAAGTCGTTTAGAAGTTACAGCGATTTTAATGTTTACACTTTCAATAGCTTCTCCCATTCTTATCAAGGTCGGTACGTCAATGAGCCTTAAACCAAAATGATGCAGAATTGTCTAAGCTTTCCAATGATGTAATCAGAGTTATACCTTAATATGGGAATTTTCTGAGAACTTTAGAATTTAAAAAAACAATTTTTAATTGTGCCCCCTTGCGACGAAATGAGGAACTTAAAAGTAATTTCCAGCAATTTCTTTTGACTACTTTACTCATAAAAAAATCTTTCCGAAAGTTGTACGATTAATGGTTTCCAAGATAAAGCCGACGTCCTCGCTTATTTGACCACCCGGTACAAGACATGCTCAGACTAAAATTCATAATAAAATGTTTTTTTCTTCATTAATAATTATATATTCTAAAAAAACTGATATTTTACTTTAACTTTAAAACAATATATAAATTATAAAAAAAAATTTATAATTTAAAAATAAGATTTTGTCATTTCATAAAAGAAAATTTCTTTTTTAATTTTTTACTTGTGTAAATAATTATAACTGTATCACCCAAAATATATTAAATTAAAATGTGTTAAAAAATAATGATTGTCCAAAAAAAGTTACAGATGGACAATAATTCAATGAATCAATCATAGAAATTAAAGTCATTCCGTTTCTAGGTGATTTTTTTTTAAACATAATATACCAGAAAATATACTCTACATCAACCTATACTACAAGATATTAAAATTAGAACAAAATCTAGCCGTTCGTTTTCAAAATACAAAAAAATGTTAAATTTAATTTTTTGGATTTTAATAATTTTTAAATATTATTAACTATTTGATCCGCCCATAAATTATGCAACATCCTGTACATATTTTATTTCTTTACACGTGAAAGAAAACTTAAGGCCTTATTTTCTACCAATAAAGAAGAAAAAACGTTAATAGTTTTACAGAAACAAGTGAAAAATCCAGGCAATGCAGAAAATTTCGAAGTAAGAAATTGCGAACTTAATAACAATAAAACTTTTATTTCCAAAAAGACATTACAATGTATGGAATCCGTCAAAAAAAAAACCTACTGTACCTACATACATACATACATTAAGGGTATATTACAATAGCAAAAACAAACAACAATAAAAAAAAATACAAATTTAATTACATTACTTTACCATGCCTGTGTCCAATATTCATTCATATCATAAAACTCATGATTTAGTATCTTACCCTAAGGCTCCTTTTATATTGGGATTCTGTATGCGAGATACAGTATCTCGCATACCGAAATTAGGAATGCATACTTTTCTTTATCTTGTGTTATCTCGAAATTTAGAATCGCGATTCTGTATCCGAGAAAGCGCCCGTCTAAACGCTTCGCTTAATACGCTACGTTAAAAAATGTGAATCCGATATTCCGGTATCCGAGATACAGAATCCCAGTATAAAAGGAGCCTTAAAGGCCATAACTGAAAATCTAGTCATAGGATTTGGTCCTTTGTAACATCTCATTGGGTTTAGTTCGTCGGGTAAGTCGTAATTCAAGAAACAATATACGTACAATACGTAGTGAGAAATTTAAGCTCTAAAAAGAAATGAGAGTTCTTGGAAGAAAAATGTTTGCATAAACTTAATATAATTCAAAATAACAAGGAGTAAAAGTAAATTTATCCGTTCTGAAATAAATAATATCATAGTAAATGTCAGTTTATGTTACATATCATTGCGTCAATATTTCATTTAAACCTTTCGTTTTCCATATTAAGTACCTACCGACAAGGTACACATTACACACAGTGGCGTATCTAGCAAATTGGTTCATTGGGGGCAGGGGGGGGGGGCGTAATGGGTTTATTAGATTTTAAGCAATGCTATCTACAAACATGGTGTGCATAGAAGATATATTTGTTCAAATACCTAGCAAGAAAATGGGAACATTTTCTCACAATCAGAGTGGCCCGGTTGGCTTAATTTTTGTAACCCCATTTCTCAAGCATCCGAGGTATACAGGGTGGAATAAATTCAGTATTAGAAAGCCTCTTTATTTACTGAAAAAATACAGAACTACGGCTGCGTTTTTTTTTAGCTTGGCATACTTTTTTCGTGTCTTCATGAAATTTACCCCTCTTTGGGGGAAATGGCTTTCTAATACTGAATTTGTATCAGTATTAGAAAGCCATTTCCTTTTGTGTATAATAATTTAGTTGTAAATATTAAAAATGTTAAGAAGGAAATTTAGTGGCACAAACTTTTTTTTTTTTTTTTTTCTTAATTGTATGATTTGTATAATTTTACACTGTTGTTTTAAAAGCAAGGCACCTCGGGACCAGCACTGATTAGAGGGTTTAATCTGAATTGTTATAGTAAATTATTAATATTTACTCTAATATTACAGTGTGACCAGTAAAGTCCGCATCAATGGGATTTTTTTATTAATAACTTTATTAGAAATTTGACTTTGGCATCAAGTTCTGCTTTGATCGAGATGAAAATTAAGCAAAAAAATAGTAGTCAGGTGATTCGCATTATCTGTCAAATTTAAATTTTGTCCAAAAAATAATTCAAAAGTAGGGTTATTTCTGAAAGTATGGAAAAAAATTATAAAAAAAGTTTTTTTAAATGCAGTTTCTAGCCCACATGCAAAATTTTAGCTGCATAAGATAATTTTGATTTTTTACCTATATTTTGTAAATTGTACCACTTTTGTAAAATACGGCTCGACGCAACCTACATAGAACTTCTTAGTTTTGACAATGCTTTATTTCAGATATATTTTCTTTAAAGTAGCGCCATATTAAATATGTGTTTTTCTACAAAATCAAAGTTGGACTATTAAAATTTGGTCGCATGTGATGCAAAGTTTATTTGTTTTTGACCCTGTATAAGGTATCTTCATAAAATAAGTATTTTTGAAAACGTAGTTTGTGTCTGAAAGTAATACACCTTAATATTAATACAAAAAGAACACAGTGTCATCAGTAAAGTGTTCATTAAGTGGAAAATAAATTTTAGTGGTGGGTAAAAAATCAAAATTATCTTATACAGCTAAAATTTTGCACGTGGGCCAGAAAATGCATTAAAAAAAACTTTTTCCAATAACTTTTTTTAATATTTTCAGAAATAACCCCACTTTTAAATTATTTTTTGAAAAAAATTAAAATTTGATAGATAACGCAAATCACGTGACT
Source organism: Polydrusus pterygomalis (assembly GCA_963969555.1). Classification (NCBI taxonomy): domain Eukaryota; kingdom Metazoa; phylum Arthropoda; class Insecta; order Coleoptera; family Curculionidae; genus Polydrusus; species Polydrusus pterygomalis. The sequence goes on along the minus strand of OZ018384.1, from coordinate 29,703,846 downwards.
ACTATTTTTTTGCTTAATTTTCATCTCGATCGAAGCAGAACTTGATGCCAAAGTCAAATTTCGAATAAAGCTATTAATAAAAAAGAATCCCATATGATGCGGACTTTACTGGTCACACTGTATTGTTTCAAAGCAGAAACGTGTATTGAAAGTTTTAGAAACACCAAAAAATGTAGGGTCGAAGATGGTATCTTAGCAGCCCCATTTCTACGTCACTGGTTATAGAGAATCAATATAAATTCACACACACCTAATTAGGCGTGCATAATTTACTTTTTTACAAATCTTTTATGGTATTACATTTACTAGATGTATTATTAAATAGGTTCAAATTTTAATTTATTATACATTAACAACAATCTAAATGTTACTAAATAGTCGCTAAATGACAAATAGAAGGTCCAACTCTTTGGTTACTAAAGGATCAATGCGGATATATAAAATGGCTACTATCGCCAACATTTAAAAGCGAGAGGCAAAATTGGGTGACTTTTTAAAGGTAACTTGTTAATACGATACAATTTAAAATGTGCTTTTACTTAGTGCTAAAGAAAATTTCAAGGTAAAATATACAACATTGTTGTGTAGTTTTCATCTAACACAAACAGTACATACATATAGGAAGAATAAAATTATTCTCGTTGTAGGTAATAGAGGGGAGAAAAGTATGCTGCTTTTTAAAAATATTTGTCATGTTTCTATGTACTCGTATATAATATTAAAATAGATAGAAAAACTTTTTTTAAAGATATTATCACATGTCAACTTTTTCCATTTCGTTTAGGTATTAACCCTGCTTATAACCGGATATAGTTTGGGTTTGATATATATACAGGGGATTATGATTAAAAAGCGGATTATATGTACCTACATTCAGCCACAATACGCGCATATTTGTTTGCCTATAAAATATTCAGATTTATTTATTATAGTACAATGAGGTAACGAAACACAGTGGGTTCTAAAAATATGTTTAATTTTTAAAAAATGCAAAAAAAAACAAAGAAAAATAAAAGTAAACAATTTCTTAACCTAAAATTGTATAAAAGGCATTTATTACTAAATATTTTTCAAAATTTTTAACTAAAAAGGATCGTCTTCTATTAGCAAAAATATGTTTATACAAAGAGAAGCTTCTTTCAACATCTACAACGATACTGCGACTTGGGTAGCAATAGCTCTAATTTCTTCTAAAACGGTTTCATATATTGAATGGACATTCTTCTTTCTAAGCGTGGACTTGTCAGGAATAGGTAGTTTGTTTACAAAATTTTTGCAAAAATCCTCCAAATTGCGGATTTTGCAATTTTTTTAAAGGTATGTTTGCTGCGACCATAGCCTTGCATAAGTCTTCTTGAAAAATTTCCTTTTCAGATTTCGATTTTTCTCCAACATTTTAAAATGCGTTTGTTACACTCAGCTGAAGTGGCTCTGATTTCATTTATTGTAACTTTGACTTATCGGTGTTTTCAAATGTTGATCGAATTGGAATTTATTTTCACAAACAATAATTTTTGTACAAGCTTTACAGAAGACTTTTTCTCCACTCAATTCTAACTCTGGGAAATTTTTAATTCAAGAAGACCTTTTCGCCACCTTAAACATTCTGAACACAAATTTGAAATCACTAGTTTCACACTGAAAATGCTGAAATCTTTCGACAAACTAAAACAGAAGTATGTATTACAAATCGATATAAATACAGTTTGTTGAGCAGGTAATAATAACACATTATTAAGTGACAATAAACAGCCCCTAACAATATACCTGCAAACCCCGGAAGCCCCCAATAAATACCTTGTGTATAACAAAAATGTAAATATAATTATTGGAAAATCCCTAAAATAAGTACCAAACTGGACATTAAACCTTTAAAACATAAAAATATGCTCTTAAAATAATAATTTATAAAAAATAGAAAGAATAATGTTTAGCCCATCTAATAGCTGATGTCCAAGAAACATATATCAACAACGATTAGCTAGGAGCAATTTTTTTGGATATATCCAGCGCCTATGAAAACGTCAATCTAGATATTCTTTTACAAAAATTCCAAATATTCAATGTTCCACCAGGTTTTGCCCATAACCTTATCAACTTATTTGTCAATAGAAAAGTATTTATAAGAGACTCTAGTGGCATTATAGGTCCAAGAATTGTCTCTCATGGACTTCCCCAGGGATCGGTACTGAGTCCTCTTCTATTATACAGCCGATATTCATGACATTGGGTTTAATGCTACAGTTTTACAATTTGCTGACGATTTTTGTATATATTGTAGACAAAAAACACTTGGACTCGTGAGGGATAAACTAAATCATATTATGTACATATATGTAATTCATACTTTCCTAGTAATGGCTTTACTCTGTCCAAAGAGAAATCAGCCGTCCTAATATTTTCCAGACATAGGGTCGTTAAGGAAGACACAATATGCCTCAATCGTAGCATTATTCCATGGGCTTACTCCACAAAATATCTCGGAGTTATCTTAAATCAAAAGTGAAACTGGGAGGAGCATATCAATTTTATAGCAGCTAAGGCTGAGAAAAGTTTAAACACTCTTCGGGCTATTATATCAAGATCTTGGGGCTCTGACCCCTCCACCTCATTAATGTTCTATAAAGCATTTACTCGTTCGATATTGGATGTTGGGTCCATTTTTTACGGTTCAGCTACAAAAACTAGGCTCAAAAAGTTAGATATAATCCAATATAAGGCGCTACGGCTAGTTACGGGAGCATTCAGATCTTCCCCCATGCAAGCTCTGTTAGCAGAAAGCAGCGAACCCCCACTATCACTTAGAAGACAAATGCTAGCAGAAAAAATTGTTATTAAACACCTACAATTTATAAACAGTCCCATCATAAATAAAATCGGAAAATTGGGTATTGACAATCTAATATGCTCGTTCTGGGTCAACAAAAATAGCCCCCCCTTAGCGGAAGCATTTACAAATACAAATGTATTTGAAGGAACAATCGAAAAAAGCGATAAGTATTTTATATTTAACTACCCTTATGAAATATCGCTAATTAAAGTTAATGTCATAATTCCAAAATATACAGATTTCCAAGGTCTCAATCGATCAATCCTCAATCACCACCTAAGTAAATTCCATAATTATTATAAAATATACACCGATGGTTCAAAAAGTCTGAATGGAGTGGGCAGTGCTTTTATCATTTCCGAATATGACATAACACGTAAATACAAATGTGAGGACAAGGCATCCATATTTACAGCGGAGGCCCTCGCCATTATAAAAGCCTTAGAATACGTAGCAAATCATGAATTATTCCATAATATAGTAATTTTATCCGACTCTCAATCAGTACTAAAAGCAGTAAAAAATACATACCATTACAAAAATCCACTTATTGCAAAAATTTTAAACATTATAAACAACCTGTATTCAAAAAATGTCCAAATAGTATTTCTATGGGTTAAAGGACACACCGGATTAAAAGGCAATGAAGAAGTTGACAGGGCGGAAAAACGAGCAGCGGAAGATGGAATAATTATGAGGGGAATTTCCGCAAGTGATCTGTTCCCGTTTATAAAAACAAGATTAAGAACACCATGGCAGAATATTTACCACAATTATACACTAAACAATAAAAATAACTATACATCCATAAACCCTAATCTCCCAACTAAACCCATAATAAAAAGGTTACAACTATCAAGACACTGCTTTACCTCATATTTTAGATATATTACTGGCCATGGCAACATTAATAAACACCTACACAAACTAAAATTAAGTGAAACTCCCGTATGCAGCTGCGACAATCAATCTTTAGATGATCTAGACCACAAAATGTTTGGTTGCGGCCTTAATAGAAATGCAACCAAATTTCTTTACACAGAACTGGCCCAACATAGTTTACTGCCCCCAAATTGTACCTCATTCATGGTCAACGCCAATATAAATCCAACGATAGAGTCAATATTTATAAAATATCTGAAACTGACCGACTTTAAAATATAATAAATCTAAAACTCATTATCCTCCATAATTATCCTAATTTAACCATATGTGTTTTCCCATTTTTAGTGGCCTTCACTGTCCTATGTATAGATTCAATTCGCCCTGATATGCCCCAGTGGCGTGAAACGAGTGTCCCTGTGCAGATCCCTATGTTACATGGGATATACCCTATCATTAAATTGTGAAAAACTGTTTAATCTATAATTTATTTAATTAATATACTAAATGAGCTATGCTCAAGGCCAAAAAAAAAAATTATGCACTTTATTATAAAATTGACAAAATATGCAAAAAATGCATATACCATTTTGCATAAGTCCGCCCTTTAGTTAGGATAAAGAAAAGGATCAGCATTTTATATAGAATACCGCCCACTTACGTAATCAAGAATCGCTCAGACCCTTCACATTTTTTTAAATGCATTTTTTTAGAATAAAGATATTATAAAGGGTGGATCATAAAAATGCTAGGTGTATTTCATTTCTTTAATGACATATATATTTTTACATTTTAAATTCTACGATCAATTCTAGACATTTTCCATAAATCATGCCTTAAGCCTATCTATTGAGTTGAGATTATATTTATAAACTAAATTTTTGACCTAGCCCCACAAAAAAAGTCCAGTGGGTTAAGATCCGGCAATCTAGGTGGCCACTCTATTGACCCCCGTCTCCCTATCCCCCTCTCTGGAAAAATTGTTTTTAAATACTAACTCTCTTTCGTGAGCAGCATAATGCTGGGTACTGTTCAAACCATAAGGTTAAACTTGGTAAATCAGGATCATTATCATCCGGAAATAGAGTGGCAAAAGCTGGAACCAGATCATTTCGTACAAAAAATTGATACCTTTCTCTAGTGAGGTTCTAATCAAAGTAAAATTATTGGATTACCCTATGCCTAGTATCAGTAGTTTTGTCTATTATCTGACCAGTTTAAGAAAACGTAGCTTCATCTGAAAAACTAATTCTTTGGATAATTCACGAGTGATTATCTGTTAGTTCAATCCTTGTTTCACAAAATTGCTCTTGCGGAATTATCGTCCCACTCTTGTGCATTTCCTGGTTTGTATGGATGAAACTTCTTTTTTTTTCAATTTAGATGCGGTAGTTTGGTGAGTATTTTAGTCACGCCCAAGTTGTGTGCTTGAGCTATGAGAATCTTCCTGTAGTGACAATTATATAATAAATTTATTTATTGACTGTAGAATGTAAAAATATACAATATTATGTTTCAATAAAAAAAAATAAAGTTACTATTCGGATAAATCTAATTATACCACTTTGGACTTAAATTTTATTAAACATCAACTTCAGTGTTCTTATTTGTCCTTATTTTAGTTAAAACATGATGATTTTAATATTAATTCAGAAAAAAGGAACAAGAAAATCTTTGGGATGGATTTTGTATAAATGGTCTCATTATTTTATATAAGGTTTAAGATGATAGTGCTTTCCTAATTTATTAATATTTGCTATTTATTTTATTTTTGACAAGACAAAGAGTTACCTAATATAGCTTGGTACGCAAGTACTAAAAATAGCAACTATTTTTCTGCCAAAGCAAATATTAAAAATAAGTGGTTTTCCTGTTTTATGGGGATATTTAACTGGGTTTAAAGTCTAAAAGAAAGTTACCCGTATCAGTAAGTAGATGGTAAACAAGCTTGTAAATAGAAACCTCTGGGAATTTCTAGTTTTGTCCCATAAAACAAAATATAGACATTTTAGTCAAATCAATCAATCATTAGTGACCGACCGAAGGTTAGGTTTCGGTTTCGGTTTCGGCTAGTTTCGGCCAAAAAAATCTAGTTTCGGCCACAGTTTCGGTTTCGGCCAAAAAGCGGCCGAACCTTGCCGAAACCCAGTGTTCGTGAACTATCGCGCACCGTTCGGCTAACTTTGGGTGGGTTCGTAGGCAGTGTTGTCTATACCGTGCGAGCAAAAATCATTTGCATCAAAGAGGGCTAAAAAACGTGTAGCTTGGTTTAGATCACAATGACATCGGTACGATATATCTAACCAAATCTAGGTTAAAATTTTGTCAAATTTATATTATGACATGATATGCCAAACTAATGAGTAATAAATTAAGTAGACAAATACAAATTTATTTTTGTTGTTTACAAAATTAACAAAGTAAGAATATACAGAAAAAAAAGAAAAATAATTACATGTATTCTGAGAATTCACATAACCGGAGAGGTGGATCCAGGCTTCATCCGAAAAAAATGTCAGGTCTAATAAGTAAATCATTTCTTTCCAATAAATTTTGGGTAAACCATTGAGAGTAATTCCTGCGTCTTTCAAAATCTGCGGCTTGTATTTCTTAGAATACTTGCACTTTATAAGGAAATAAATTTAGCTGCTTCTTCAGAATAGTCCTGCATGTTCCATAAGATCTTCTCACTTCTTGGGACAGGCGTCTTATACAATTTGTTGGCGTATTTTGCATTATTTCACGAACGTTTGCAACAAGTTCTTCTGTTCTTACAGATGGTCTTCCTGCTCCTTTTTTGTGTTGTATAGAACCTGTTTCCCTGAACACAGCCACGGATCTTTTCAGGCAATGATAAAAATCCCCAGCAATAAAAGCAACGTTAGGAAAATGTTCGTGAAAATCGTCCATGCACAAACCCGGATTGTATTGCCACTCACCATTTACTCTAACCCCGTTTCCAAAATACGCTTCAACCATGAATGTTTTGTGCTGTTCCGTAAAGCCCATTGTGTGAATTGTTCAAGAAATTGGAAAAATTAGCGATGAATCAAATTACTTGCAACGACTGTCAAAGATGACGGAATAACTGATTGATTGGCTAAGCATTACGTCCTTAGATGCAAGGCCCTGTTTGATGCAAATAATTTTTGCTCGCACGGTATAAATAAATTTTTTCTTTGTCGCGACTTTTTTTTTGGTTTTTTTTTTAGAAGATCGATCTCGTCCTATATAAAATAAATTAAATTTCGGTACCTATACAATAAAATTTTTCAGGTTTCGGTTTCGGTTTCGGTAACTGAGACAAGGCCGAAGATTCGGTTTCGGTCGGACACTATCAATCATCCCTAATTTTGGTGTTTCAGGTTTATTCACTAATGTTATTACTTAATCCAGATACACCCCTGTATATACTTCTTAGATATCATCTCAGTCTTTGCACATAAGAAAGATGTAAAAAATGGACGAGGTGTTATTTGATTCTTTGCAACCAAGTTTATTTACCTTGATAACCTTGAATCATGCCTTATTCACACCTATATAAAATAGGTGGTCTGTTTCGGAGGCCAACCATCCTCGGGTTTCTTTTCGCAGAACAATTTCTTTACTTCCTCATAGTGTATTCCTTTAAATATTGGTGTCTACACAGAGAATAATTATATTTTGTGTTTTAGGGGCATGGACTATAAAGCACGAGTCGAACCCTCGTGATGTTTGGTAGGTAACATAAGTAATCATGCATACTACATGAAAATACCGTGTGACCAATAAAAGCGGCCCTCAGCCCTATCATAGAGACCGTTAACCCTACAGCTTTAGGAAAAAAATGTTGTTAGTAAATAAGGCCAAAAGAAATCGCTGGAAATTATATTCCAGTTTGTTAGATGTCCGCTAGGGGGCGTAATAGACATGGTCAAATAGAAAATTAGGGTTTTCTTGTTACGTTGTCGTTATGCTTCAAGTTCAATTGACTGTGGTACTAAATGAAAAATACATTTTAAAATGTGTGGCAACTAGCCCTTGTCTCCCCTACACCTATATCATTTCAACAAGGTACGTACTACTTTGGCATGTCATAACATAGGGCTATAAAACGGGGTTGTCATAATGTATTTATTACAGATTATACAGGGTGTTTGGGGAGGAAAAGGCAATATTTTGGGAATGTGTTCAGAGAGTGAAAATAAGAGAAATAAACCCATATGTTTTAGTTCGAATCTCAACCATTCCTATAGGTTCTAAAGTTTTTGTAAGTTAATTTTTATTTTAAAAGCGAATAATTGCAGGTACTGCAGTACAAACGAACTTAAAAAATATTTTCAAAAATCCCTCCACCAACTTGAATACATTTTTCGACACGTTTGTTAATCGCTCGGGTAGCACGTTGGATTGAGTGGGGATTAATTTTTTATAAAAGCTGCAGCATTGAAAATTCGCTCGCGGAGTGCTTCTCTTGTTTCCACTCGTGTTTCATATACTAGCGGTTTCATCAATCCCCAAAGGCGATAATCAAGCGGGTTTAAGTCTGGTGACCTCGATAGCCAAACTTGCGGACCACCTCAGCCAATACAGCGATTAGGAAAACGATAACTCAAGAAATTTCGCACACGGGGACTAAAATGAGGTCCATCATGTTGGAAGTACATTCGTTGTCGAACATTTAACGGAACATCATCCAAAATGTGTATCAAATGTCATTCCAAAAACCGTAAATATCCTTCTTCAGTTAGACGCCCATCCATTTCAAATGGACCAAACAACTGGTCGTTGAGCATTCCACACCAGACATTAATACTGAATCGATGTTAAACGTTTCGTTTAAATTTAGCATGAGGGTTTTCACCTGACCACCGATGTTCATTGTAGCAATTATTAACTCCATCAAGAGTGAACTGAGCTTCATCGCTAAATAAAATGTGTTTGTGCAGACTTCGATTTTGATGGATCCATTCACAAAATTGTACCCTTGAAGCAGGATCACCATCTAGAAGATGTTGAACGGGTTGAACGTGAAAAGGTTTTAAACCGTATTTTCTAAGTGACTCCCATCTGCGACAATATACAGAACATTTTCTTCACTTTCCACATCTAGACCCTGCACTCTTTCAAAAACAATTCTCACGCTTGGAAACATTCCAGTTTCCTGAGCACTTGCAAATACTTTTTGAAAAACTCTTCTACTAGGAACTCTTCGATTTGGAAAACGACGTCGATATTCATTAACTACGCGCATCGCACTACCGTTACAGTAACCATACACGAATATCATGTCGGCATACTCCATGTGACTGAATGTGTGGGGCATTGTAAGTATAAAAATCTTGGTTCAAGTCGATTCGCTCAATATGAAGCTTACTGACAACTACTATGCATGTCAAAATTATCAATCAACATGTATCGGACGTTTAAAACTAAAGCCTCCTTCATTATTTCAATATAAAAAAAAATTCAGAACCGATTATTTCAGAAATGGTTGAGAATCAAACTAAAACATATGGGTTTATTTTTCTTATTTTCACCCTCTGAACACATTCCCAAAATATTGCCCTTTCCTCCACAAACACCCTGTATATAAGAATAGACACGAACAGCTTAAAAATAGAAAACAATCCGCCCCATATTCAGGTAGACGCGCCGCGCCGTAAAAACGCGTAGATTAACCATTAGTTTAATAATTGTAGAAGTCCAATTTTTAAAGATTTTATCTAAAACTGTTGGTAAACTAGTAATTTTAAAATTCTTGCTTACCACGTCTGTTTGAAATGTCCATTGGTCATATACTAGACTTTCCAATGCCATCCATTTTATGGGTTTGCTTCCTTTCTCTCCAACACAAAAATAGTCGTTAGGAAAAAAATCCTTTGCCAGACAATTATCTGTGATTTTTATGTCGAATTTATCACCAACCCTAAAATAATGGTACAATTCGATTATTTTTCAAACAAGCCAGAGCAAGATAAACATCTTATTCTCTTTATCATAACAAGGCGACGAGACGTCAGATGCATAGGATCTATGCATGTTGACCACCGTCCCTCATAAGTTCCACAATGAAAGCACGTGAAAATATACCATAGACATTTACCTTTAGATACGTACAGCTTATCTCCTGCGCAAACAAAAGTTATGTTTTATGAGTGAAAAAATACTTCCGAGCGCACGGCTCGCCGGTCGCTGCCTTCCCTGCCAGCAGCATCGGGCATGCGCACAAACCTCTTATTATCGTCGGCCTGTCCTTCTTTAGCGACATGCTCAAAATAAACTCCAGAACCGGCTCGGCGCCATTTTTGTTGTTGTGTTTTAAGTTTTCTCTGTGGATTCCTGATTGTTTATTGTGGGTGTTTAATATTTACGGATTTCTAGTTTTTGTGTAGTTTAGTGAATTGTGTTTAAGCCTTTAGTGGCTCCGATTGGAATATAAACAATGACTAGTAACAGCTTTTGTATGATTTTATTATGCCCAAATAGAGGTAAAATACCTGGTATTTCGTATTTTTAGTAAGTATGGAGTAGTGATGTATCTTGATATATAACTTTATTTTATTATTATCAATTTAAACACATCAAACTAGGCCTAGGCTACACAAACAAGGTATGACAATAAAGAGGAACACACACCAAAACAGATTATCCCGATGCATGTTTTGGTATATTTTATTTGCAGCCCTGCCATCTAATTGGGTACGCCTATTTTTCGGGCCATATATTGCTTCAGAAAGTTTAAAAGACACTTTTCTCTATACTTATATTATATAAAAGAAAAAAGTAAATACCTAGGTGTTCATATTAATCTAAGGGGAAAGTGCTTGAAAATGTTTTACACGTACCCAAGTTTTTGCCAAATTGTAAAAATCACTAACTTAAATTGACTCGTACTCTTCCTTTTTAAAAACACGACGACGAATTATTTTTAAACAAATTTTAGGAACAAACCTTTAAAAACATTTCCCAACTTGATCAAAAATTGAGAAGAAATTCCAATTTATTGGCAAGAATTTGGGACAAATTGTAGCTATTTACACGTTAAAAGTAAATACGGTCAACCTTGAGCAAGAACTTAAATTTTTAAGCCCGGACCTGTCTATTTTCCCATTCGTCAAATAAGGATAATGTTGCAGTGCGCTTGTCTAATCGTGTGTGGCTTTGTTTACATACGCGAGGCAATAAATTTGCCTCTTTCGTGATTATTGTTTGCTTATCTAAAGGTAAACATCTATGAAATATACACCAATTTTTACTATAGAATAATAAGCTGTTGTCCAAAGACTGAACCGGTGTGAAGTTGGCAGCCAAAATATATACCGTTATGAAATGTTTTCATATAAAAACGGTGCAAAAAAAAATCTCGTCTTAAAACTGTTAATTGGGTTAAAAGTCTTATATAAACGATTTTGAAAATAATTTGGCCAGATTGTTGGTCAGAACCCTTAAGGGAGTAAAGAGGTTGATACATTTTTATTATCCACCCTGTGAAATATCTTTATCTAAAAACATGCATTTCAAAAAAATTAATTTAACGGGTCCAAGCGATCCTCCGCCGGAGAAACGTGTTAGTTAACAAAATGGGGACCAGACATTCGGCATTACCACTATAATTTTTAATTTTTATATTAGGCTTAAAATTTAAGCTATTTAATACTTCCACAGAGAAAACATTTAAAATGAAAACGGTTTTTTTGTTCTCCTTTGACAAAGAAATTACAAGTACCTACTTTTCAAAGTAGTTATAAATTATAGTAGATAGCTTGAATAATATTATTTTGATGTTTAATCGGTGAAAAGAAGGTTTATAACCAAAAATAATTCTTACACTGCATTCCTTGCTGCCATATCCTTGTAGCAAATATTTTTACTGTGTAAATACATTAGACCCAAGAGGATTTGTATTGCCATATCTACTAGTATTTGCGTTGAAACCGTAGTTTGGTCTTTCCTTTGTCGACAATTGACTAGAAATCTAAAAAATATTTATAAAAATAATCTCCTTCAACTTAAGATTTCATCACCCTGCGAGAGGAGAATCTCCGAAAGCATTTGTATATAATGTACCTTTAAATAAATATAATTTTGGGAGTAATTAAATTAAGAATGCTATCACAAGTTCCTGAGGCTTAAAAATGACGTCTAACCCAACCTACATCACTCCAACAGTGGATGATTTCGGAGATACAAAGTGTTCAATTTGGTTCTAGTTTTTTTAAAATAATTTTATTAATGATGTTACAATATTATATTCGCCACTGGTTATATAGGGTGAGTCGGGAGGAATGGGCCAAACTCTAAGGGTGTAATCTATGCATCAAAATAATAAGAAAAAACTCTGACGTTGTTATCCAATATTTATTTGTTTTTAAATTATAACGCGAAAACAAAATATTGCATTAATTTAGCTTTCCTGTAATAAATGGTATTATTGTCCGCTTTTGATTGTTGTGTTGTCACTATCCTGTTAGTGTCAGTATAAAATTTTACATTGATTCACCCTTAACTTTCGGATTTGTATCATTTAAATTTTATAAAATGCCATACATTTATTCACATCTCGAATACGCCAATATGGTTCTTATTTATGGTTTGTGTAATGGGAATGCTACAGGCTGCTTCACATCAAAGAACACCGGACAGAAAAGCCTTTATCATAGTTTTCAACAAACTGTGTGCTACAAGTGCTGATGTAACATCCGAACGAGCCATTTGACAGGATTGAGAAGAAATAGAAAATGTTCTATCTGTAGTAGAAGAAGATGCAACGACCAGCTCACGAAGAATTGGAACTCAGTTGGGGATTCCCCAAAGAGGGTGATCAATACGCTGCACGAGCAAGGCTTATACCAGTACCATGTACAGCCTGTGCAGAATCTTCAACCTGGAGACTACACCAATTGTATGCAATTTTTGAGTGGATAATTAATAATCGTCATCTTGTACCGCACATATATTTTTTACTGACGAAGCGACATTCACCCGTGACGGCATCGACAATAATCAAAACTCCCATGTGTGGTCGGACGAAAATCCTCACGCAATAGTCGAAAATAATTTTCAACACAGGTTTTCAGTAAACGTGTGGTGCAGCATGATCGACAATAATTTAATTCATTAATTGGCCCTTTTCTTTTGGAAAATCGCCTTAAAGTTTATCACTACTTAAGTTTTTTACAAAATGAATTGTAAGGACTACTGGAGGAGATTCCTTTAAACATCAGAATTCAAATGTATTATCAACACGACGGAGCGCCTGCCCATTTCGATCGTCGGGTCAAGCAATATTAGGACCAAACGTTTCCAGAGGTTTGGATTGGTCGCGGTGGTTAGTTGGCCTCCTAGATCGCCAGACCTCACACCTTTGGACTATAATTTATGGGGTTGGTTAAAAAATGAGGTATATAAAGTAAAAGTAGATACTAGGGATGCATTAATTAGACGCATTAGAAATGCTGCACTCAATATTAAAGAAAGGCACGAATCAATTAGAAGAGCCACGCGCGCCCTTCGTACACGAAGCAGGAAATGTTTGGAAGTCAATGGCGGTATTTTTTGAAAATTTACTAAACCAATGATTTATTTAAAACAATAATGTTGCATAATATTTTGGTTTAACAATATTATTATTTTATTTAACGCTGTAATTTGAAAACAAATGAATATTGGGTAACAACATTTGTGTTTTTTCTTATTATTTTGATGCATAGATTACACCCTTAGAGTTTGGCCCATTTCTCCCGACTCACCCTGTATATGCATGTGCCAGTGAAAATTCTCAACATGAAGGTTTTTTAATTCGGAAGAAGGGGAAGTGAAATACAAAAAGGAAGTTAAGAAGATTCTTTTGAAGAAAACCTTTTACTATGTCTGCGAATTTTTTGATGATTTATTTTAATTTAACTTGCTTTTGTTTGTATAGCTAATAGAAATGCCTAATAATAATATTTTATACTGTGAGTAGTTTTGTTTATAATTATTTTTATTTATATAAGTATTTATCTGCTTTGTCAATAAGAATTTCTTTTTTGATAATAAAGCTATGTTTGAGTTGAGTTGAATAAAATTTATTTTGATTTTTGTATTAAAATATATGCTAATTCAAACATGATATGCGTACCAGTAAATATTTCAAAACTCCACACATTATCGTTAAATCTACGCTGTCAATTTAAATAGGACAGTTTTACAGCAGTCGTCTAGGAGATTTTTGGTGAACATTCATTGGCGGCGGTAAACATTTGGGGGCCCCCCCGCAAAATTATGTGATAATATTCATAAATACAAATTTTTATTGTTTGTTTCTATGTTTTTTTAAAATTATTCTAAAATTTATAAATACGTCAGCTAGGCAGGCGGAGTGGGGGCCTTATCGCCGCCACTGTGAACATTATAACTGGTAAAATTGAACAGTAAAGTTGCCTAACGTCTGTAATTTGAAGTGTTTATTTAACAGCAAATTTAATAAATATCCTCCCTATTTGTAGGTACCAGTAGCCCACCGAGGATCTTCCTCTGGGAGGGGTTGGGGAATTCTAATAATTTCCTTCACCACCCCTGGAAGAGGTTCTAACCCCCCAATCCATGTTTGTATTATTTGCAAATAAATTATTGTTGTGCTTAATTTGAACAATCATTCTACAAAATTGGGCCATATAAAAAAAATTTTATTACACTTTTCGTTCAAAATTATTTATAATAAATTCCTATTAACTGTAACTCCATTATATTATATTTTATATTAGATATTTTAAGAAACGTTTTTAAGATTTTTAAGGCCTTTTCACTATTATACTCATGCTAAAAATTAAATTGCTACAAAAAATCGAATTATTTAAAAATAAATACTTAAATTGTGTAATTTTTATGTAATCGTGATTGTTATTACGAACCTAATGATATAAAATTGTCCATTACCTAGTATAATCTTCAGGTCAATTATTATAAGCTTTTGTGTAAGTATCTATTATTCTTTAAACAGTTTGTATCTTAATATAATATTACAAATGCAAAGATACCCTCACTTCTTATAGAAACATTTCAAAAATAAGACAATTATCCAATACAGCGTGAACAGATTAAAAAAATTTCCAAACTTAAAATTTCTGTTTATAAAGGTTTCGAAAATATTGAGAAACCCCATCATCAGTGTTCTTTAGTAGGAAGCCTGTAACTCATTAATGTGGGGACAAAGTTAATCTAAAACATATATCTACAATTAAAAAAAAATCATTTGAATCGGACCACGGAAAAAGAAGTTATCATGTATTAAAATTGAACAAAATTTTGGATGGATCGGATTTAATGTCGGTGAGTGTATTAGCTCGAATTAACTCACATTTTATACGTACCTTTTTAAATTGCCTCTGCTTACGTACGGGTAGACTAGTAAAGGTTTGGTTGGATTGTCCATATTGACACATAAAACATTCAGAACATTTTTGTGATCCATACCAAACATCATTGTGCCTTCCGCCAAAAATAAATTTAACAACCTCTTCGAGACGGTATCTGTAAAAATAAAAGGAGTTTTATGACTCTGAAAATGCATATAAAACTTTTAATGTGCTGTGTTTATTATACAAGGTTGATGGGTGCTAATTCTATAGAAATACTTTGCAAGTTTTATGGATTTCGAAAATCACAAAAAATTTGGGTACCTTAATAGTATTCATCCATCAAAATGAAAGTTAAGTTTGACTTTATAGACTATGAAACATTTATTAGCCCTGAAAATATGGGCTTCTGATACAGTAACAGTGACGGACAGGCAGAAAGTTTACCTACACCACAGAATATATAGACTATATAAATATTCTGTACCTACATCATTTTTTTTTAAATTATTTTATTTATTTACCAACTATAGAAGTTTAAAAAAATAATTATTTGTGATATACAGTTGGCCACATATAAATTCGTACACTCCACCCATACATAACTCAATTACAACAAAATTAGGTAAAACGGGATTCTCACCTTGCTGCTTATACCTGGATAGAAAACCAGCTATATACATAGCTGTAAATTATTTTATGTACGATTTTTTACCGTAAGTAATAATGGTTATTTCTAAATATTTTTGTGTTTAAATTAAAGCGGCGAAATAAGAAAATTATAAAATAATACCAGGAAAACTACAAAAGTATAAAGTCAAAAAGGGTAAACTTATTAACAAACAACAAACAAAATACTAGTATTTAATTGCTGCGCCATTGGATTCTAACACTAATCGTAATCTTCTTGGCATTGACAAAATAATAGTTCTGGTGTAACCGGAGTTAGCCCTTCCCAAATTTCTTCTATTTTATCAAATAACTCTATTTCATTCTGTGGTTTAAAATTTATTTTGTACATTTTTTTTACCATCAATCCCCAAACATTTTCAATTGGATTTAAATCAGGACTTCTTGAGCACCAATGTTTTGTCTAAACCAGTTTCCTATATTTGTTGCAGTATGTAAAGGGCAGTTATCCTGCTGAAATATAAAGTTTTCTTTCAAAAACTATCGCGGCAGAAGGAAGAAAACCATTTTCTTATCCATGCCCACACATTAACGGAGAAATGTCCACTGGTTTGCTTTTCTTGAGTATTATACTTCTCATCATATCGGGAATTTGGTGGTCTATATACTCGAATCCTTCCATTATATGTAGACTGAAAAGTTTTCTCATCGGAAAAGATAACATTTTGCCAAAAAAATCATTTTCTGGTAAATATAGCACAGCAAAGCCAATTCTTTGTTCCTTATCACTATTTTTTAAAAACGGTTGGGATGCAGCTGCTCGATCTCTTAATCCGGAACATTGTCTTACTCGGCTTTGCGCAGTTCAAGATGAAGCAGGGAATCCTGTTATGTGCATAGCGGATACTGCAGTTTCAAATGAATTTTGCTTTAAATACTCCACCAAATTTCGGTCTTCCCCATCTGATGATTTTCTATTATTTAAACCAGACCCAACAGACCTTTCAAGTGATTGACGCAATTTTTTTTACAATTCCTTGAACAGTACTTCTAGGTACTCTAAAATGATCAGCTATTTTTCCATAAGACCACCCTAATCCCTATTTATTTTCTACTAAACATATTATTCTTGCTTTTTCAATAATACTTAAATGAGGCATTTTAAAATCAAATAAGAAGGACAATATTTTGACCGATATCATGATAACAATTAACACGTTAAAAATTTAATAAAGGTAAAAAAGTTGCATTTACAGTGTCACAGTTTAGGGTACGAAATTATCTGTCGTCAACTATACGTATTTTTCCGAACAATAGAAAAATTAAATTTCACTGAAGAATATTTTGATATACCGGGTGTCCCACCCGCAAACTTGCAGAATGTATAGAATTTGTAATAAAGTATATAACCTATATTTTGGGGAATTGACCGACGATGGTATTGGTGGTTATTTACAATCCGTATCCGATTTTTATACAGTGACCGGCAGAAAGTGCGCAGCATATGGGAAAGTTTTTTTTATCTTTAAATTTAGAAAATTAATTTTATTTTAGATAGGTTCTGCATATTCTCAAACCAAAATAACACCTATTAAATCCAATAAAAGGCTTATGGTATACGAGGTAGGATCAAAAATTTGAAATTCCGCTAAGAGTAAAGTACCTCCATCTTTCATTTTAGAATATTTTTTTACTAAGAATTATTGTTTTAATTTCAAAGTTATACCCAAATTTCATATTTCGCTTATTTTGGACAAAAAATGGATTTTATCGTGTTTTCTGAATAACACTGTATAAAAAATAAATGGCAACCGAACAGTACGAAAATAAGATTTTCTGCAGACTTTGTTAGAGATTACCGTTGATCATAAGTCCGATTCGTTTGTTTTCATAATATTATGGCTTTTTAAAATAAAAACATAAAAATATTAAATATTTTTGCTGCACACCGTATTTTATTTTCTGAGAGAACAAGTTAATTTCATCTAACTGATATTTTTTGATTTACAATGACTTAAAGCATCTCCTAAATAGTTTTTTATGCATTGAAGTATGCACAGAAAGTTTCCTTTTGATTTATAAAGAAAAACATTTAAATTAAAAATACAGGGTGTTCTCAAAGTTGAGTAATTTATTTTACCAGGTTGTAGAACTCGTAAAAATAAGTAATTGTACCAAAAATCATTTATATAAAAGTTGCAGAATAAAGAAGTTATTAACAATTGGAAAAATGTAAAATTTAAAAACTGTAAGACCTGATTTTTTGATATTCTCGAACACTGCGTTATCAATGTTTTGTTTACTGGCGATACTGGGTATAGCTTATTTTTTTGTAGGATACAAATTAAAAATATCATTCATTCATTTTACGGGTTTTAGTGGTCGAGAATACCAAAGAGCTGGTCTTAAGTTTTTAAATTTTACATTTTTTTAATTGTTAATGACTTCTTTATTCTGCAATTTTTATATAAATGATTTTTGGTACAATTACTTATTTTTACGAGTTCTACAACCTGGTAAAATAAATGACTCAACTTTGAGAACACCCTGTATATTTTGAACAGATTTTATTCGTCACGCAAAATAAGTTTTGGCCTTTTAGAAATTTGGACCATCTGGAAAATTTTATAAGACAGTGTGTCGCTAGAATCAATCCGGCTTTTTTAAGGAACGTAGCCAAAGAATTTAACAAAAGAACTATAAAATGTATAGAAAATGGAGGAGGACATGTAGAAATATAAAGTTATAATAATTATTGTTAATGTAAATAGTCTTCATTAGCATTTTTTGTTTCCTATTCTTGAGTTAAAAAATGTATAACCTATTAGGTGGATTATCCTATTAGTGTATTTGATAAATGAAAATAACCTATACTGATCCTTATTTTGCGTGACGAATAAAATCCGTTCAAAATATATTTTTAATTTACATTTTTTTCTTTATAAATCAAAAGGAAACTTTCTATGCATACTTCAATGTATAAAAAGCTATTTAGGAGATGCTTTAAGTCAATGTAAATCAAAAATGATCAGTTAGATGAAATTAACTTGTTCCCTCAGAAAATAAAATACGGTGTGCAGCAAAAATATTTTATATTTTTATGTTTTTATTTTAAAAAGCCATAATATTATAAAAACAAACTAATCGGATTTATGATCGACGGTTATCTCTAACAAAGTCTGCAGAAAATCTTATTTTCGTACTGTTCGGTTGCTGCAGTTGTTTATTTTTTATACAGGGTTATTCAGAAAACACGATTAAATCCATTTTTTTGTCCAAAATAAGCAAAATTTAGAATTTGGGTATAACTTTAAAATTAAAACAATAATTCTTAGTAAAAAAAAAAATATCCTAAAATGAAAGATGGAGGTACTTTACTCTTAGCGGAATTTCAAATTTTTGATCCTACCTCGTATACCATAATACTTTTACCTGATTTAATGGGTGCTATTTTGGTTTGAGAACACGCAGAACCTATCTAAAATAAAATTAATTTTCTAATCTTAAAGATAAAAAACTTTCCCATATGCTGCGCACTTTCTACCGGTCACTGTATAAAAAAAACAAGGGAACGTTAGGAGTTAATTTTTAATTCATTTCCATGCATTTGAACATACTTCGCGTATTTGGCAGTCGATATCAATAAACTATAAAACGATTTAACTAGAGTAAAAATGGCTGATTTGCAAATAGTTTTTGGAATGTCAAATTTCTGCAAATTATTTTCCGTCTATCAGTCAGCCTATTTGCAGATCGGCAAAGTTGCAGGTATGCACTTTCTGTAATCTCACCCTTCACCGACCGCGAAGAATTATTGTAAAATATTTTTAAGTTTCCAGAGTAACCGCTAAGGGGCGCAATTACTATGATATAACAGCAAATTAAAATTTTCACGAATAATCGTTGTTTAGTGTCTCCATTTAATAAAAGAAATGAAAATATAACTAATTTTTGCTATAGTTTGTTCCTAAACCTTTTTTCGTATCGTTGATAGTAAGAGTGGGGATAAGCGGATATTTTAAACATTGCTGTATCATACTCTTTATCCAGATTTAATCGATGTAGGCTGATTTTGAACTTAAAAATCCCATGGTGGTTGCGATCGGTAGTTCACACTGCGTCTTTTAGAGGGCACTGTTTATCCAAGATTCAAATTTGCTTAATAAAATTAAATATCATAAGACGATGCTTGAAGAGCTCAAAAGTAGCTACATTTTTGCGCAAACAGTAATTCGATAACTTTATTCGTTCCCGAGGTGCCACAAACCCGAACAAACCATTTTATTTAGAAAAATTATTGTTACTGTTCTCTAATCATAGACGTCGATAATTTTTGAAACCAAAAAAAATAATAGTAGGATGAAACCCATTGGAAAAGAAAGAGAATATAACAAAAATGAAAGGAAAAATAATATACGGGCGATCCGAGGTCGGAAAGTGGAATGGGGTGAGTTTTTAAGGTTAGAAAACGATTTATCTCGATTTCCGGCAAAACTACAAGTCCTATGGAAAAACGTTAAATAGCAAAGTTGTAGGTAATAAAAAGATCTACAACTTTTTAATTTATACTTTTTTCACATAACCTCAAAATTTATGTGAAAAATTCAAATAACCAAGTTTTTGGTTTTTTATTTTTATCTTTTACAAAAAAAATTTTTTTTTTCACGAAATTTAGTGAAAACTTACCTTTTTATGTCCCAAACACACTGTAATTTTTTTGATTTAGAATATTTATTTTTTCACCTTATTTTGACTTAATATCGAAAGAGCACCCTAATTTTCAATCAAAAATTCTCACGTCAAAATATCTGCTTTTTTAAAAAAGTCGGTGGGCTTTTTGTTCGTTGAAATCTCTACTTTCTGATGGTGGAAAAAAAATATACATTACTATGGTAAATGTTCTCAAAAAATGCAAAATATTGTAGATATCCTATTAAATATTAACTATTTGGTTGTTAATTATAGAAGTATATTTCGTCTTGCAATTTTTTGTTTATCGATGTAACGTGGAATTTTACATTTTTCGAGTAATTAAAGTATAAATTTTAATAAATAGCTCAAAATTGTACATATAAAGATTAAAAAAAAAAAATTTCGGATTCGAGTTTGTTTCGTTTCTTTGCATTTTTTGAGAGCATTTACCATAGTAATGTATCTTTTTTTTACACCATCAGAAAGTAGAGATTTCAACGTACAAAAAGCCCACCGACTTTTTTTAAAAAGCAGATATTTTGACATGAGAATTTTCGATTGATAATTAGGGTGCTTTTTCGATATTAAGTCAAAATAAGGTGAAAAAATAAATATTTTAAATCAAAAAAATTACAGTGTGTTTGGGACATAAAAAGGTAAGTTTTCATTTCGTGAAAAGAAAAATTTTGTAAAAGATAAAAATAAGAAACCAAAAACTTGGTTATTTGAATTTTTCACATAAATTTTGAGGTTATGTGAAAAAAGTGTAAATACGTCAATATGTTATAGATCTTTTTATTACCTACAACTTTGCTATTTAACGTTTTTCCATAGGACTTGTAGTTTTGCCGGAAATCGAGATAAATCGTTTTCTACCCTTAAAAACCCCTTTCCACTTCCCGACCTCGGATCGCCCTTAAATTATTTTTCCTTTCATTTTTGGTATATTCTCTTCCTTTTCCAATGGGTTTCATCCTACTATTATTTATTTTTCACTTTTTACCATTTTCAAAGGCTTCAGCCCTGGTCTATCATGCAACAAATGGAAACAAATTTAAGCCAACCCAACATTTTGATATTAAGTTTATCTGACATTTTTGCGTATTTAAAGCTTTGTTTATAATTAAAAAATTACAAATGTAGTTTGATTGCTTTTGAGTTTCAATTTCATGTTTATCTCATTTCTAATCTTTAAACCAAAGAACTGTAAATATTGTTTAGCTATAATTTGTCAGCTATTTAGTAAAAATATGTAGATAATAATAAGAAATTGTAAAGTAATAGAGCGTCCGTATAATTTATATCAACGAAAAATATTCTCGGCTAGCGGACTTTCAAGTGTGAAAAGACCTGCATTTTGCATTGAAGTACACAGGGATGCCAAAAACAATAAACTCCCTGGGGCCGAGTAGACATTGACAGCTGTTTCGTCCGTGTTAGGAACTCATCAGAATGCCACAACCCGAAGCAACTCCACTGATAACACTGCAACGCATTTAAACCCTGCTTAATAAAATAGCAAGTAGTACCGTGCGAGCAAAAATTATCTGCATGATAGAGGGCATAGAGGGCTTGGATTAAAAAACGTTGGGCTTGGTTTGGATCACAATGATATTATGGATACGATTTATCTAACCGAATCTAGGTTAAAATTTTGTCAAATTCATATTAAGACATGATATGCCAAACTAATGAGTAATAAAATAAATAGACAAATACAAATTTATTTTTGTTGTTTAGAAAATTAACAAAGTAAGAATATACAGAAAGAAAAAGAAAAATAATTACATAAATTGCTGAAATTGGCCACCGCCATGCTCCAAGCATAAATTCACACGTCTCTTTATATTTTCGAAAGTGTTGACCAGCATCTCTGGAGAAATGTTACCACATTCTTGGATAATCCTTTCTTGTAATTGTTCTAAATTTGCAACTGGTGTTTTAAAAATAGTGTTCTTTAAATAAGGAAAAACGAAGTAATCCATAACCGTTAAACAAGGTGATCTAGGTGGGAATTCAATGTCTAATCGAAAACTGATAAATCTGTCGTCGAAAAAATTGGGTAAGTAGTTAATAGTTTCGGCGGCTGTATGGGCGGTTGCACCGTCCTGTTAAAAATATCCAAAACGTAGTTCGTCTTCAAGTAATTGCTCCACAAATGGATTCAAAATATTGTCTCTATACCGCTGTGCTGTAACTGTGTCATGGAAAAAAATAGGACTATCAATTCTTCTTCGGGAAACAGCTAACCAGACACCAATTTTTTTGAGGGTGCAATGTGGACTCTACAAAAAAAATGGGGATTTTCACTACTCCACATGCGTGTATTCTGAGAACTCACATAACCGGAGAGGTGAAACCAGGCTTCATCCGAAAAAAATGTCAGGTCTAATAAATCATTTCTTTCCAATAAATTTTGGGTAAACCATTGAGAGTAATTCCTGCGTCTTTTAAAATCTGCGTCTTGTATTTCTTGGAATACTTGCACTTTATAAGGAAATAAATTTAGCTGCTTCTTAAGAATAGTC
Source organism: Polydrusus pterygomalis (assembly GCA_963969555.1). Taxonomy (NCBI): domain Eukaryota; kingdom Metazoa; phylum Arthropoda; class Insecta; order Coleoptera; family Curculionidae; genus Polydrusus; species Polydrusus pterygomalis. Next base: position 29,680,966 of record OZ018384.1, on the reverse strand, counting down.
CTGAATGTTCCATAAGATCTTCCCACTTCTTGGGACAGGCGTCTTATACAATTTGTTGAAGTATTTTGCATTATTTCACGAACGTTCGCAACAAGTTCTTCTGTTCTTACAGATGGTCTTCCTGCTGGTTTTTTGTGTTGTATAGAATCTGTTTCCCTAAACACAGCCACGGGCCTTTTCAGGCAATGATAAAAATCCCCAGCAATAAAAGCAACGTTAGGAAAATGTTCGTGAAAATCGTCCATGCACAAACCCAGATTGTATTGCCACTCACAATTTACTCTGTTTTGTGCTGTTCCGTAAAGCCCATTGTGTGAGTTGTTCAAGAAATTGGAAAAAATAGCGATGAATCAAATTACTTGTAACGACTGTCAAAGATGACGGAATAACTGATTGATTGTTAATTCAGGTAGTTACTGACACCCAATAGGTATTAAGCTCTACGGCTAAGCATTACGTCCTTAGATGCAAATAATTTTTGCTCGCACGGTATATCCAAAATGCACCTCGCTGAAGATGAAGCATAAAGATGTGACTAGGAAAATAAATCACTGGCAGCTAGTGCTCTCTATCGAATGAACGCCGCGTCTATCTAATAATAAGGAAATCGATTCTCATTAGTGGCGGCATCTATCCGCCACATGTATAAACTTACCTTTAGTGGTTTTAATGGTTACCGTTTTTTCTTTATATTTGCCCAAATATATTTTACCAAAGATACCCTCTTCTTTTACATAGTCGACTAGGATGCTTGATCCAGATACCGCTAGAGTGGACAACCGCTTTGTTGGATCAATAAGTCTCGGATCTGTTGAGGTTACCTAGAAGAAAAATTGGAATCAAAAAGAAACTTTTTATTTTCAGTGTGACCAGTAAAGTCCGCATCATATGGTATTTTTTTTTATTAATAGCTTTATTCGAAATTTGATTTTGGCGTCAAGTTCTGCTTCGATCGAGATGAAAATTAAGCAAAAAAATAGTAGTCACGTGATTCGCATTATCTGTCAAATTTTAATTATTTCCAAAAAATAATTCAAAAGGGTACAAATACAGGGTCAAAAACAAATAAACTTTGCATCACATGCGACCAAATTTTAATAGCCCAATTTAGATTTTGTAGAATAAAACACACATTTAATATGGGCGCTACTTTAAAGAAAATGTATCTGAAATTTGGTGCAATTTACAAAATATGGGTAAAAAATCAAAAATTATCTTATGCAGCTAAAATTTTGCATGTGGGCTAGAAACTGCATTAAAAAAACTTTCTCTTATAACTTTTTTTGATACTTTCAGAAATAACCCCATTTTTGAATTATTTTTTGAAAAAAATTAAAATTTGACAGATAATGCGAATCAAGTGACTACTATTTTTTTGCTTAATTTTCATCTCGATCGAAGCAGAACTTGATGCCAAAGTCAAATTTCGAATAAAGCTATTAATAAAAAAAATCCCATATGATGCGGACTTTACTGGTCACACTATATAGGTATTAGGTACATCCCTATTTTGTTGTAATATGAATTGAGAGCACATTTCGTTATCAACAAAATTGTAGATCTCTTAGGTCCAAATTATTAGTATTCTATTAGCGCTAACTGTAGATTACTTCAATAAGGATACTATGATTGGAGCATGTGTTGGTATTGGAAGGTATGTGGCCGTTAGTACTAACTGGACATACAATTTTAGGCCTTAAAATAAGAAAGAAAAATTATCAATAATATCAACAAGCTATATGTATATCTCCAAATAAAACAATACCCACTTAGTTTGTATCGTCCTTGTATTAAGCATTAGAGGAAAAGAAAGTACGCAATAAGGAAATTGGGTTGTCTTTATTAAATTACTTGCTAGTTAGTACCCACAGGCTACAGGCTCATGGACACATAAAAAAATGTCCATGATAGTACCTATATATACATTGAAATAATTCTTGACGCATGGTGGAGAAGCAAGTTAAATTTAAGCCAAGCGGGATTGTAAACGGAATTGGAGTGGAGTAAGAGTAGATTTTCGTCACCTGACTTCACAGTTTTTGGAGTGAATCTTTAAAGACGAACGCTTTACGCCACAAGGTCAAAAACAACCAAAAACGCATGCTCACTCCTAAAGCACCTCTCAGGGAGACGAGGCTATTTGAGACTTTTCACTCTTTTTTCGATATTCGAACGCCAGCGGATTGGATTAACTCCTTTTGTGCTAAATGTAATACCTAGTGAAACGGACGTAGTGCTCTTAGATACGTTCGCACTAATTCGGAGTAAAAAGGGTAAAAAAAGCGGTAGTCTCAAACATACCTGTTGATATTTAAAGGCCAAGCATACACAATACGGGGATATTTATGCAAAATAGGTTTTTGTAGTAATTTATTATTAATTTTTATTTATCGTTTAAAAATTTCATTATTTTTACTTTAAAGGGAATTTACAAGCTTATTTGAATTTGGTATTAGGAACACAAAAATCAAACTTTCTGATTTCGTTTACTACTCAAAAAATAAAAAATAATTCTTTTGTTCTACTTAACAATAATATCCCACCATCAAAATATTGTATTTTCTTAAAATTAAGCATAAACATTCTAAAATGTAATGAGTAATAACTAAGGAGCGGATTATATGCACTTAAATTCAGCCAAAATATGCGCATATACACTATATACAGTAACACCAGTAAAGTCCACATCATATGTGATTTTTTTTATTAATAGCTTTATTCAAAATTTGACTTTGGCATCAAGTTCTGCTTCGATCGAGATGAAAATTAAGCAAAAAATAGTAGTGACGTGATTTTCATTATCTATCAAATTTGAATTGTTTCCAAAAAAATAATTCAAAAGTGAGGTTATTTCTGAAAATATCGAAAAAAGTTATTGGAAAAAGTTTTTTAAAATGCAGTTTCTAGCCCACATGCAAAATTTCAGCTGCATAAGATAATTTTGATTTTTTACCTATATTTTGTAAATTGCACCACTTTTGCAAAATAAGACTCAACGCAACCTACATAAAACTTCTCAAGTTTTGACAATGCTTTATTTCAGATACATTTTCTTTAAAGTGGCGCCATATTAAATGTGTTTTTCTACAAAATCATAATTGGGCTATTAAAATTTGGTCGCATGTGATGCAAAGTTTATTTGTTTTTGACCCTGTATAAGGTAACTTCATAAAATAAGTATTTTTGAAAACGTAGTTTATGTCTGAACGTTATACACCTTAATATTAAGACAAAAAGAACACAGTGTCATCAGTAAAGTGTTCATTAAGTGGAAAATAAATTTTAGTGGTGGGTAAAAAATCAAAATTATCTTAAGCAGCTGAAATTTTGCATGTGGGTTAGAAAATGCATTTAACCATGCATTCCACCTTAAGTACATGCTGTACACAGTTTATCCAGCTGCCTGCAGAAATTTTTCTTACTTCGTTTTTAATTAATTCTACTACAGATGCATTTAATGCAAGAGAAATATTATTTCTCCTAATATTGGATTTTAATTGGTGCCATATTAGCTCAATAGGGTTGAATATACAATAGTATGGAGGAAGACGCAACATTGTATGTCCATTTTCTGCTGCAAGTTTGTCACACGCCACACTCGTATTCCTTATTTATTTGAAAAGCTTTTAATACTTCTAGCAGTTCTTGTTTTTTGTAAGTTTCTTAAAAATATAAATCATTTTCAATCATAAAATTTTGAATTTCTGCTGTTGTATTATTAGAATTGGGAATGATTTTTGCTTGCCGACTATGATAACTAGCATTGTCCATTACAATGTCGCTATTTTTAGGTATACATCATGCATGCATGGAATTTCTGATAATTTTTTCGATATTTTCAGAAATAACCCCACTTTTGAATTATTTTTTGGAAAAAATTAAAATTTCACAGATAATGCGAATCACATGACTACTATTTTTTTTGCTTTATTTTCATCTCGATCGAAGCAGAACTTGATGCCAAAGTCAAATTTCAAATAAAGCTATTAATAAAAAAAAATCCCATATGATGCGGACTTTACTGGTCACACTGTATATGCATTTTGCATATATTCCGCCCTTTGGTTATAACAATAACAAGTAATGAAACAACTATTTTTTATATCTTTAGAAATCAGCCCCTAAAGGGGTGAAAGGGAGTATAAAAATTTATACTGGAAAAAATATTGTTGGTCCGAATTTCTTGGAGCTCAGCATAAATACTCTAAACACAAGTAATGAAACACTTATTTCTTATTTTTTTTTGGAAGTCGCGTCGGGCCCTAATAGTGGATATAAAAATTTATATCGGAAATTTTTTTTTTTTTGATGGACTTTCTTGACGTATTTTAATAAATTCTATCCCCAAGGTGTTTATAAACGCAGAGTTCATGGAAAGGTTCTGTGAGCGTTATTGGCGATCTGTAATGAAATATAGATATACAGGGTGTTTCAATAAAAACTCCCAGGCCAATTATTTTGAAAATTAAAAGTGACATGGAAATTCTGTAAACGCCAGTTTTTAGCCTCTATGATTGGCTTCACAACTGTGTTTGATTAATACAAGATATAGGTGGCGCCACGGTGCAAAGAATTTTTTCGATGACAGGAACTTAAAGATAATTAATTTTTGATCAAATTATGTCCTATAAAATTTTTTGATAAATTTAACATTAACGGAGATATTTGGGGTTTTTAAAAAAAAATAATTTTAACGAATATTTTAATTATAAACATTTTTAATATCCTTAGCAGATTTTAATTTAATTTTGATAATGATAACTTTAGTGATAGAACGCTCGTGTAGCGCTAAATTATTACGTCCAGAGACGTCTGCAGGGGGCACCTTAACAAATAATATTGGCAAAAAATAAGACGCCACTGAGTTTTTGGTAATTTTTATATTTTTTTCGGGTTAACCAACTAAAAATATCCTTTTCTTGTCTGTTAAATTGTTTTCATATCTTGCTTCGTTTTCGAGAAATAAAAATAAAAACAATTCTATTGCATATCTCTGGAAAACAAAAATCATTAAATAATTAATACGTTGTATTTTTTGTTGTTCAAAAGGAAAGTTAAAACATTACAGCATAATAAAATAAAATTAAAAGATGTTTTAAATTTTATGAAAGAATTGACCAGAAATTATACAAAATTATTAATAAAAATTAGAACAATACCAAAAACTAACTTTTGGGGTGTCGAATGTGGTGTTAAAAATTATTGCCGTCTTCATACACATACATAGCAAGATATGAAAACAATTTAAGAGACAAGAAAAGGATATTTTTAGTTGCTTAATCCGAATAAAATATAAAAATTACCAAAAACTCAGTGGCGACCTATTTTTTGCCAATATTATTTGTTAAGGCGCCCCCTGAGACGTCACTGGACGTAATGAATTAGCACTACAGGAGCGTTTTATCACTAAAATTATCATTACCAAAATTTAATTAAAATCTGCTAACAGATATTAAAAATATTTATAATTAAAATACTCGTTAAAATTATTTAAAAAAAACTTAACATCAAATATCTCCGTTCATGTTGGATTTATCAAAAAAATTTATAGAACATAATTTAATCAAAAATTAATTATCTTTAAGAACCACAACATTTAAAAGTTCCTGTCATCCAAAAAATTCTTTGCACCGTGGCGCCTCGTACATCTTGTATTATTCAAACACATTTTTTATACAGTTGTGAAGCCGATCATAGAGGCTAAAAACTGGCGTTTACAGAATTTACATGTCACTTTTAATTTTCGAAATAATTGCACTGGGAGTTTTTATTGAAACACCCGGTATATTTTTTTAATAATTATGATAAATCTAAATTTTTGGTATTATTTTCATGAATAAAGCTATAAGAAGCATAACATTTTTATTAAAAGAGAAAGAAATATTGTAACATGGACCCAAAGAAGTTTCTTTTTAAAAGTAATATTATGGGTACCTATTCAAGGTTTTATTGGGCAGTATGTGGTGCAGCTTTGTTATAAAAATTAAATTGCGCGAGGGAAGCCGTGAGTACCCACTATAGGTACTCAAAACCCAATATTATAGGCAGTGACGTATTATTCGAAACCATGGAAACTAATGCAAACCGCCAATGACCATACAGTATTTTGGTTGTTTCCATGGTTATGAGAGCTACGTCACTGCCTATATTTTTGGTAATAGACTATAGTAGTTTCATACACTACCAATAATATCATAAAATGAGTTTATTTTGTATAATAGCAATAATTATACATAGAAGCAATTAATGCAAAAGTACAGAATAAATACTTTTAAATAAAATACAAATTGTGTGGCTATACCAAAAACACTAAAAACACTCTAAAATTGCTTTTTCCGTGTACTACCGTGCGAGCAAAAATTATTTGCATCAAAGAGGGCCTTGCATCTAAGGACGTAATGCTTAGCCGTAGAGCTTAATACCTGTTGGGTGTCAGTAACTACCTGAATTAACAATCAATCAGTTATTCCGTCATCTTTAACAGTCGTTACAAGTAATTTGATTCATCGCTAATTTTTCCAATTTCTTGAACAATTCACACAATGGGCTTTTCGGAACAGCACAAAACATTCATGGTTGAAGCGTATTTTCGAAACGGGGTTAGAGTAAATAGTGAGTGGCAATACAATCCGGGTTTGTGCATGGACGATTTTCACGAACATTTTCCTAACGTTGCTTTTATTGCTGGGGATTTTTATCATTGCCTGAAAGGACCGTGGCTGTGTTTAGGGAAACAGGTTCTATACAACACAAAAAAGGAGCAGGAATACCATCTGTAAGAACAGAAGAACTTGTTGCAAACGTTCGTGAAATAATGCAAATACGCCAACAAATTGTATAATACGTCTGTCCCAAGAAGTGGGAAGATCTTATGGAACATTTATGTAATTATTTTTCTTTTCTTTCTGTATATTCTTACTTTGTTAATTTTGTAAACAACAAAAATAAATTTGTATTTGTCTCCTTATTTTATTACTCATTAGTTTGGCATATCATGTCATAATATGAATTTGACAAAATTTTAACCTAGATTTGGTTAGATATATCGTCCCCATATCATTGTGATCTAAACCAAGCCCTACGTTTTTTAATCCAAGCCCTCTTTGATGCAAATAATTTTTGCTCGCACGGTATTTACAAATTAATATCAAATATATGAGTTTCTAATTCGGTTCGTATGAAACGTAAATCGCTTTTATTTGAGATAATATGCCCCATTGTGAAAATGGAATGAACATGACCGCTTTAATTAAATCGCTTTCTGGGCAAAACTGATAACTAAAATTAAAAGGCGTCGTAACAATTGGTTTTGTATAGTTGATATATGCCTATTAAGAAAAGCAATTAATTTCGGCGAGTCCCTTAAATATGATCCCGTATTGCGGAGTCTGATTGATTTCACACAAATCTGAAGGGGCGCTCTTATGTGAAAACAGATAAGCTTTCTAGAAGAGGGAAATTTAATGTATAATGTAAATACTGGGAAATTCTCAAGGGTTTTAGTATGGCAGGATGCTTAGTCACTGCTTGGCTATCTACTACGGACTTCTTTTTCATTGCTGATTCCATTTAAATGTACACTATTGACTACGCCTGCAAATTAAAAATAACTTGAAATAGACAGACTGTCCGCGGATAGGGTTAACAATAACACAAATGAATGAAAAATTAAATTTTTCGGGAAAAAGTCGTGCTTGATAATAAGTATTGCTTGTAAAAAAATTCAATTTACGAAGAGAAAATTTTGATTTTTTAAACAGAGTTTGCAAAAACTTCAAAAACATGATTCTTCTCCAAGAGTAAACTACCTTTATTTTTCATTTTTGTCAAAAATGCCAATTAGAAAACTTATTTAGAATAACGTTTGTAGTTTAAATCCGAGATTTAAAATAAATCTTAGCAGCATTTGCGATCGAAATACATACCTTATCAATGACATAGGGGTATCAAAAAGTTTCAAAAACTAATTTTTGGTGTTACCACAAATATCTATTTTTAATTTCACAAATGAAATGACCCCGGAAGTAACACAAAAAAATCTTAAAATAACAACAAATAATAATTTCATAATTTGCTATTCAAACACTCCCCCTCCATATTCAACACATTTTTCCAACTGTAAACGAATGTGGTCAAAACTTCTTCGAATTTATTTAATGGAAATTGCTTGAACAGCTTCAATAATTCGCTGTTTTAGAAGCTGTAAGTCGTTCTCAATTGGACGGGAGTACACTAATTGTTTGAGGCGCCCCCAAAGATAGACATCTGAAATAGTTAAATCGGGACTTCTTGGGGGCCACAGAACCGGACCATTCCGACCAATCTATCTGTGGCCAAATGTATTATTAATCCATTCCCTCCCTTCAATTGCGAAATGCGCAGGGCATCCATCTTGTTGAAAGTGCATTTCGTTCCTAAATTGGAGAGGCAATTCTTTTAGGTTGTCAGAAAGGAATGTTCCCAACATTTCAAGTAACTCCTACGGTTACACGTGTTTTCGAAAAAGTATGCCATAATATGAAATCGCACACCAGACATTTACTTTTTTGTAATATTGTCTTCTTGCAGAAATTCTAAAACGAGGTTTATTATCGCTCCAGTATCTAATATGCGCAGAAGACACTTTCCCGTTTGTTGAAAATGTCGATTCATCGGAGAACATGAAAAATTTATGAAAATTCCTATTTTCACTTACAATTTTGTTTCCGACCCAAAGACAAAAATCAAAACGTTTGGCTTCGCCTCCTTCTTCCAACGTTTGATTAAAAGTTGGCCTAAATGGGAATATTTTGTTTGTCTTTAAAATATACTGAATATGAGTTTTTTTACTACATCAAGTTTTCTAGCTCGGTTTCTTAATGAAAGGGTAGGATTGTCAGCAACAGACTGCAATACGATTAGGAAAGCTGCGTCATTCTGATCATTGTGTTTTTTTTAAATTGGAAACTGAACCAGTTCGTTGAAATTTTCTTAATAATTTATGAAGTCCCATTTTTGAGACGTAAACGTTAGGGTATCTTCGATTAAACTTCTCTATCACAAAGTTGTAAAAACTTTTGCCCGCACCGTACAATTGAACTAAATAAACCCTTTGTTCTAAGGTCAAAATTTTCAAAACACATCAAATTCTATTTGACAGCTTCAAATTTGCCCCATACCTAAAGCAAAGTACCTACATAATAAAAAGGTAAAAATATTCCTTGTTTTTACAAAAGATGGTAGGAATACATTTAAAATTTTAAAATAAGATACACCCCACCCATTATGAAAATAGAGTAATAAAATGTTATATTAATATTTTTATTGAGCAGCAAAATTTCCATTTACCTCTAAAAATTAAAAGAATTTAAAAAATCGAAGATTTATTTTAAATCTCGGATTTAAATTACAAACGTTATTCTAAATAAGTTTCCTAATTGGCATTTTGGTCGAAAATGAAAAATAAAGGTAGTTTACTCTTGGAGAAAAATCATGTTTTTGAAGTTTTTGCGAACCCTGTATAAAAAATCAAAATTTTCTCTTCGTGAATTGCATTTTTTTTGCAAGCAAAACTTTTTGTCAAGAATGACTTTTTCCCGAAAAATTAAATTTTTCATCCATTTGTGCTATTGTAAACCTCATCCGCGGACAGTCACACACAAAAAAAAGTCCAGTGGGTTAAGATCGGGCGATTTGGGTGGCCACTCTATTGACCCCTGTCTGCCTATCCACCTCCCTGAAAAAAATTGTATTTAGGTACTCCCTTACATGAGCAGTATAATGCGGGGAGCATCATCCTGTTGAAACCATAAGGTTAAACTTGGTAAATTATCAACTGAAAATAGAGTGGCAAGAGCTGGAACCCGATCATTTCGAAGAAAATTTAGATATCTTTTACCCTATTTTCAAGAATGGCCGCCCAGACATTAACCCTTTTATTATTCTGGGTGTGGTTTTTTATGTGACCAGTATCTGCAGTTTTGTCTATTATTAAATTCACCATTTAAACAAAACGTAGATTGATCTGAAAAGCACACAATTCGTGCGTGATTATTTGTTAGATCAATCATTATTTTACAAAATTGCTCTCGCGTATCAGGATCATCATCTAATAACTCTTGAAAAATAACTAGTTTGAAGGGATGAAACTTCTCTTTAAAAAAAAATTAGATACGGTGGTTTGGTGATTGTGGTAGTCACGCCCACGTTGTCTGCCTCAGCTATGAGACTCTTCCTGTAGTGATAATAATCTGTTTATTTTTTTCTTCTCAAGTATGCTGGAACTACCACTTTTAACACCATCTTTAACAGTACGGGAAGTTCTCTCCCTAATTGCTACCCTAGACACATATCACGGACTTCCCTATGACTTCTACTTTTATCACCACAAATCAAAATTTGTATGCTTTCATCTTCAGCGAGGTGCATTTTGGATATACCGTGCGAGCAAAAATTATTTGCATCAAAGAGGGCCTTGCATCTAAGGACGTAATGCTTAGCCGTAGAGCTTAATACCTGTTGGGTGTCAGTAACTACCTGAATTAACAATCAATCAGTTATTCCGTCATCTTTGACAGTCGTTACAAGTAATTTGATTCATCGCTAATTTTTCCAATTTCTTGAACAATTCACACAATGGGCTTTTCGGAACAGCACAAAACATTCATGGTTGAAGCGTGTTTTCGAATCGGGGTTAGAGTAAATGGTGAGTGGCAATACAATCCGGGCTTGTGCATGGACGAGTTTCACGAACATTTTCCTAACATTGCTTTTATTGTTGGGGATTTTTATCATTGCCTGAAAAGAACCGTGGCTGTGTTTAGGAAAACAGGTTCTATACAACACAAAAAAGGAGCAGAAAGACCATCTGTAAAAACAGAAGAACTTGTTGCAAACGTTCGTGAAATAATGCAAAATACGCCAACAAATTGTGATTATCTAAGAATGTGGTAACATTTCTCCAGAGATGCTGGTCAACACTTTCGAAAATATGAAGAGACGCGTGAATTTCAGCAATTTATGTAATTATTGTTCTTTTTCTTTCTGTATATGTTCTTACTTTGTTCATTTTGTAAACAGCAAAAATAAATTTGTATTTGTCTACTTATTTTATTACTCATTAGTTTGGCATATCATGCCATAATATGAATTGGACAAAATTTTACCCTTCATTTGGTTAGATATATCGTACCCATATCATTGTAATCTAAACCAAGCCCTACGTTTTTTAATCCAAGCCCTCTTTGATGTAAATAATTTTTACTCGCACGGTAATATCTGCAGAGCAAAATTTAAATTTGATCAACACCCAATGACATTTTTTGACGTCTCAAACATAGATAACACATTGTCATTGTCAATGCCAAAGATTGTGGCTTGAGTTCAGAACGTTGCTAAGTCGAGAAAAATATCAATGGTGCATACCAGCATTAAAGTGTTAATAATTCGTAAGGTTTTTTTTTAAATTTGTTTTTTAGTAATCCTGATATGACGCCATTGGTCTGCGAACCGTAAATCGGCGCCGGTGCTGCTGCCCATAGTATTTTACTGATAATATGGTGTAAGAATATAAATCCATTCATTCAATTTGCTTTTGTCGCAGTAAGGTAACAGAGACATACCCTGCTAACGCGTTAGAAACGTACAGGAAATTATTATCTGTCTACATTGGGGGGAAATTTTAAGCCGCGCTTTGTATCAAAATGTAATTTAATTTTCTATATATAAAACATATAGCTCTCATTTTGAAATAAACATAAAAAGGAAGAGTTGTCTTTGTTATGTTAAAAACCACATGAACAGAAGACAAAAAAAAATACTAGATACAGTCGTGATAAACAAAAAATTTACTTCTTTATAAGAAAAACATTAAAAAGTAATTAAAAGATAATATTGTGGCATATCGAACAAGTGTGTAACTATTTTTTATATTGGAATACACAAAGATCCAAGTTTAATGGATACCCTGGGGCGGGTAGACCACGACGGCCGTTTCGTCCTTGTTAGGACTCTACGTGCAGCCCTAACCCAAGCCATTTCAAGGACGACGGTAAAATGTACTAAAAGCCTCTTTGCAAAATCAAATCGGCCTGATCGAAAACTGATCAATATCTATCGTCGAAAAAATTGCGTTAGTAGTTAATAGTTTCGGCGGCTCTATGGGCAATTGCACCGTCCTGTTGAAAATATCCAAAACGTAGTTCGTCGTCAAGTAATTGCTCTACAAATGGATTCAAAATATTGTCTGTATACCGCTGTGCTGTAACAATTTTTTGAGAATGCAATGTGGACTCTACAAAAAATGGGGATTTTTACTACTCCACATGCGTGTATTCTGAGAATTCACATAACCGGAGAGGTGGAACCAGGCTCCATCCGAAAAAAATGTCAGGTCTAATAAATCATTTCTTTCCAACAAATTTTCGGTAAACCATTGAGAGTATTCCTGAATCTTTTAAAATCTGCGGCTTGTATTTCCTGGAATACTTGCACTTTATAAGGAAATAAATTTAGCTGCTTCTTAAGAATAGTCCTGCATGTTCCATAAGATCTTCCCACTTCTTGGGACAGGCGTCTTATACAATTTGTTGGCGTATTTTGCATTATTTCACGAACGTTTGCAACAAGTTCTTCTATTTTTATAGATGGTCTTTCTGCTCCTTTTTTGTGTTGTATAGAACCTGTTTCCCTAAACACAGCCACGGTTCTTTTCAGGCAATGATAAAAATCCCCAGCAATAAAAACAACGTTAGGAAAATGTTCGTGAAAATCGTCCATGCACAAACCCGAATTGTATTGCCACTCACCATGTACTCTAACCCCGTTTCGAAAATACTCTTTAACCATGAATGTTTTGTGCTGTTCCGTAAATCCCATTGTGTGAATTGTTCAAGAAATTGGAAAAATTAGCGATGAAACAAATTAGGTATACTTGTAACGACTGTCAAAGATGACGGAATAACTGATTGATTGTTAATTCAGATAGTTACTGACACCCGACAGGTATTAAGCTCTACGGCTAAGCATTACGTCCTTAGATGCAAGGCCCTCTTTGATGCTTTTTTGCTCGCACGGTACAAGGACGGTTACTTTTAACGCTTTCGGGAAGTTCTCTACTTCCACACCACCTTAATAGACCAAACAATAACTATCATTTTTTAAGACCAAAATGCATACATCATTTTAGATTCTTATACCCGGTGTTGGCAAAGATTTTAGCACTTATACAGGGTGTTCCTTAGTGACGTGCTAATATTTTAAGGTGTGATTCCTCAAGTCATTTTATGAAGAAAAGTTCATATAAACATATGTCGTAAACCGCTTAAATTTTTTGGTACAGGGTGTTGAATTTTTTCTTTTTTAATGAGTTTTTTGTAATATCTCCGAATTTAGATAATAATTTCAATTTTGGCATGTGCTAATAGGACATAAAACCACATTTTTTAGTTATAAAAGTTATTTTTTTGTTCCACCAGTGGCGTCCCTGCAAACATGTCCTATGATATTTTTTAGAAAAAAAGTGGTACGCCACTGACATTTTTCCATGTGGATATTATTTCTGATTAGCCTGATCAATTCTACATAAAAATGGTCTCTTGCGTTTTTCTCCTTAGGCACACTGTTCTAAATTAAATTAGCTTCATTTTGCAGTATTGACGAATAATTTTTGATCACATAAATCTAGTTATCCTGGAACGGTGACGTTCTTAAAAACATAATTTTCATAAAATGATTATTGACATAAAGTAAGTTTTGTTGATGTTTATAACCATCCCTTTGTATTATTTCTTCGATTTTTAGTGTTTAATTGTCTATTTAATTTTTTCGCTGTTTTTATTCAAGTTTTTCATTAAATATGGTGAACTATACGAATGCAGAAATGGCGGTAATGCATTACGTCTATGGTCTTGCAGACGGTAATGCAACAGAAGCGAGACGTATTTATCAAGAAAGATATCCTAACCGTGCCTTACCAGATAGCCGAACCTTTTCAAATATTCATCGCCGCCTTAGTAAACTGGTAGTTTTCATAAAGGTAAATCGGAGGGTGGACCTCAAACTGTCAGAACACCCAAAATTGAAGAAGCGGTGCTACAGGAAGTTGACGAACATCCTGAGACAAGTACGAGAAAGATCGCAAGTACTCTAAATATTTGTCATCAAATTATTTGGCGAACAGGCATTACTTCCCAGGGATTTTCCACAGCGTGTGAACTTCTGTCAGTGGTACCTTCAAAACGTTACACTAAATCAGCAGTTTCAATCACAAATTATGTTCACAGACGAGGCAAATTTTTCTAGGAATGGTATTCAAAATTTCCACAATAATCATGTGTGGGCGGACGAAAACCCCCATGCCATAACCGAAACCCGTTTTCAAGAGCAATTTTCGGTTAACGTATGGACAGGAATTCTTAATAATAATCTTATAGGCCCATTTTTTCTGCCAGGACGCCTTAACGGGCAGTCTTATCTGCATTTTCTCCAAAAAGAACTACCTGTGTTACTTGAAGATGTACCATGTGCGCTAAGGAATCAAATGTGGTACATGCATGATGGAGCTCCTGCTCATTTCAGTGTAATCGTTCGCGGCCATTTAGATGCAGTTTATCCGAATCGTTAGATAGGTGGCGGAGGAGCTCAACAATGGCCAGCTCTCAATAGTTTGGATTTTTTCTTGTGGGGTCATCTCAAAACTCTAGTGTATAAAACTCCCATTAACACTTTACAAAATTTAAGGGAGCGAATAATTGCCTCCTGTGAAACAATACGGAATTCGCCTGGAATATTTGAACGAGTGCGCTATCGACGCGAAGCGATGCGAAGACGGGCGGAAGCATGCCTATTAAGTGAAGGTGGTCATTTCCAACAATTTTTATAAAACAAAATTTTGCATTATCAATGATAATAATAATAAATAGTAGAGCTAATTTAATTTAATTATTTTAATTACGAACGGTGTGCCTGAGGAGAAAAACGCAAGAGACCATTTTTATGTAGAATTGATTAGGCTAATCAGAAATAATATCCACATGAAAAAATGTCAGTGGCGTACCACTTTTTTTCTAAAAAATAACACAAGACATGTTTGCAGGGACGCCACTGGTGGGACAAAAAAATAACTTTTATACCTAAAACATGTGGTTTTATGTTCTATTAGCACATGCCAATATTGAAAATATTATCTAAAGTACTTTCGGAGATATAACAAAAAACTCATTAAAAATGAAAAAATTTAATACCCTGTAGCAAAAAATTTAAACCGTTTAAGACATATATTTATATGAACTTTTCTTCATAAAATGACTTGAGGAATCACACCCTAAAATATTAGCACGTCATTAAGGAACACCCTGTATAACGCCAGTGATAAAACAAAAATATTACCCATCTAATATTAATGTATAAAGTGTTATAATAAAATAACTCAACCATTCGATAAAATGGTTTTTTTGCAAGTACTTTAAACTGTTCCAAATAGATCCAGAGGATTTACCGATTTGTCGCACCGAATTCTAATATAGATAATCGTCGGGTAAAGCGAAGCGACGCGTCTATGCACGACGAGAAAGGATAATAGGATATACAGGGCTAAATCAAATTTATAAGAGATAATAAAAATAGAGCTGGAAACTATGCGGAAGCACTGATTGTCAATAAATATACAAGAAGTTCGTAAGTAATTGTCATTCTCTAGGTACATTGTCTTGCAAGCAACGACTAGGTTCACTAGGGTTGCTATAGGATAATGTCGTGGGGGGGACACTCTTTAATAAAAATTCGGTAAACCAGCAAATACAATACTCATAATATTATGTGCATTTTCATTTGAGAAATAAAATCAAAATAAAAGGTACCTACCCGTGTTTTTAGTAGTTTCGTTGTTGTAAAGAATAAATGAATTTAATAATATTATAAGACAATCCATTAAATTTACCATGGAAACAGAAAAACATTCCACTCTACCTTTTCTCAATGTTCTCGTTCGAAGTGCTGAAAACATAAAAACGTCAGTGTACAGGCAACCCACCCACACGGGGCAATACCTTAATCACGGATCGAATCATTCAAACTCTTTATCACAGAGCCTCTAACGTTTGCAACAATCTGGAAGACCCTAATATTGAAATTTCAAACATCAAAAAGGATTTAAAACAGAATGGTTACCTTGGAACCTTTGTAACTACTACCATATCAAAACTTTAAATTATTAAAAAGTAAAAACTAATACAGAAACGAAAGAGGAGCAAGCATTTCACAATACCTTATGTCAAAGGGATTTCTGAAAAGATTAGAAGGATAACCAAAAACTATAATATCAAAACAGCCTTCAAATCCGGAAATAAGCTTTCTTACAAAAGTAAAACCCTCCGGAATAAAAACACAAAAAAAAGTATCTATCAAATATCCTTTGGAAGTGTGGCGAACATCGGCGTAGCTAGCCTTAGTTTTCAGGGGGAGCCTGGGCCCCTTGTTTACATTATTGTAATTGCACTTTTTTTTCTATTAAATGTTTCAGGAGGAGCCCAGAGCCATCAGGGGGGGGGGGGGGGCAGGCCCCCCTAGCTACGCCGATGGTGGCGAATCGTACATTGGAGAAACAAAAATACCTCTTCCCGTACGAGTTAAAGAACATTTGAAACATACTCAAAACTTCGAGATCAGGTATAGCGGAACATGTATGGACCAACCAACATAATATATAGTGGTCGGAAGCCAAGGTTTTGGGAACGGAACAGCACTGGAGAAAACGAAAATTCAAGGAAGCAGCTTTCATGAATCAAAATACACATATATTTAGTAAACCAAGTATATATATCCCCAATATCTGGAAGCCTCTTCTGGTCCAAAACCAACAGCTCAAACTTCACACTCCAATAAGCACGTAGGCTGAGTCATCAAGCTTCATTGCACATGGATAGTATTTAGCCTTAGAATTATAATTTAGTTTATACTTGAAAACGGTTAGAGATACTAACTAACAGGGACGTTGTTATAAGTAACAAAATAAAGACAATGGAAGTCCGACAAGGTAATTTTTTGATATTACTCCATTGTCTACCACCTTCAAATAAATATCTTAAATATATTTTTAAAAAGTCTAAACAAATTATTCATTTTCTCATACCCACAGAAAATGGCCAAAACGGTATAATAATATTTTCAGTAATTGAAATTTAAAATGAGTTTTTTTAGTATGTATTTTTTTGATGAATATACGAACGAAAAGGATGAACACACTGTATACTATACCGTATAATGTATTAAGCAATTTTCGCCAAAACCACAAATGTTGCGAAGGGTTTCCATATAGATTCAATATTTACCTGGGAAATTAACATAACTTTCGACGATGCATAATAGGACACCCGATAGTTGCTGTTGTTTTCCGAATGCCGACAGCAGTCACTTGTGGCATATGGTGCTGGAGAGGGAGGATTTTTCTGCAAATCGTCAATAGTCGCATAACTGCCACTTTCAATACTGGGAGGCCTTCCGAATCCCGGTCTTAGAAACATGTGGGGATTGCTGTCATACAGTGCTGTCATGTATCTAAAAGAAAGACAGGTTTGTTTGTTTAGGGTTTAAAGAATATTAAACGATTCACAGTTTGTATAGGGGAAAATAGAGGATAAGCTTTTACCAATTTAAAGAAAGTAAGGGGAACTGAATGTGCTACCAATATCCGATATGGAATGTACCGGGTGTACAACTAAATAGGGACGTCGCGCGTCTACTAACTAAACTCACCGACAAAAAAAACCGGCACCTACATTTTTTTAGTAATTTCAATATGGCATAACTTTTTTATTTTTGACTTTATTGCAATCATTTTTCACTGGGCGATAGATCTATTCATTAAAATTACGCTGCAGTTTGTTCTGATGTAATTTTGGTTGCTTAAATGTTTATATGCCAGGGTAAGTCAAAATGATGTTTTTAGTCGGAAGTTTAAAACGTCCTGTGGAAATAACACGTCAGAGAAACTTGTTAAAACATGATTTACGATAAAGGTGGATGTATTCCTAGCATTTTGTTTTTTGAATCATCGGGTTATCTTGTTTCTTTTACGAGCTACGCATTTTTAATTGAAACGCGGCATTTAAAAAACATTTTTTACTTCAAACATTAAAAGTTGTCATTAGATCACTTAAAATTAAAATAAAATGTTAATAACGAGTGTGTCCACCCCTAGCCGCAATGACAGCTTGCATTCTTCGTGGCATGGAATCAATTAGAGTGATTATTTTTTCTTGAAGAATAGCTTCATATTCTTCATTTAATGCTAACCTGAGCTCTGGTAAAGTTGTAGGTTTGTTGGGACGGTGAAGAACGCATCTGTTTAATTAATCCCAAAGATGCTCAATTGGGTTGAGATCTGGGCTACAGGGTGGCCATTCTAACCTTTGAATTTCAACTTTATCCAAAAACTCATTTATTACATGTGCAACATGTGGTCTGGCGTTGTCTTGCATGAGTATCAAATCAACTCTTCTCCAATGAAACGGGCAAATGAAATGACAGCTTCCTGTAGTATCTCTTCAATATATCTGTGGGCATTTAGAGCTCCATTTTTCACAAATATTAGGTTTGTACGTCGTTCTCTAGAAATTCTCTTCGATCCCTTAAAGGTTTTGGCAATATGAAACGGTTGTCGGCTAAGGTGGTTGATTTTTTTCTTCCAGACCCTGACCTTCTGGTATGGTTTCCCGTCTCGAGATACCTATTCCAAGCATCTTGTACTGTATATCGTGCAATTCGCAATGTACGGGCAACATAACTTTTATTTCGACCATCTTCTATTAAAGACATGATTTTACCCCTGCAGTGGTTAGCACCATTTTAATTACGATTTTAATATTGACAATGTCACTGACAAAATAATCTAATAAAGTAACCACTAGCTAACTTGATTATTTTACGCTGATTATTTTTATTGACATAGAAAAAATGCAGCGTTTCAATTAAAAATGCGTAGCTCGTAAAAGAAACAAGAAAACCAGATTATTCAAAAAACAAAATGCTAGGAATACATCCAGCATTATCGTAAATCATGTTTAAACAAGGTTCTCTGGCGTGTTTTTTCCACAGGACGTTTTAAACCTTCGACTAAAAATATCATTTTGACTTACCCTGGTATATAAACATTTAAGCAATCAAAATTACATCAGAATAAACTGCAGCGTAATTTTAATGAATAGATCTATTGCCCAGCGACGCATGGTCGCGGTGGAGGGTTGGCTGTAACCCACTCACTTTCAACCTAACCTAACCTAACCTATTGCCCAGCGAAAAATCATTGCAATAAAGTCAAAAATAAAAAAGTTATGCCATATTGAAATAACTAAAAAAATTTAGGTGCTGGTTTTTTTTTGTCGGTGAGTTTATTTATTACAAAAGTTACTAAGAGAAATCTATAGTCACCAAACAAAAAGGGGGATTTTCTCAAAAATCCTCGTAGTAAACATATTTCAAAGGCAGCATTTTTTCAATCTAATGAAAGTTCTGGATAACTTTTATTTTTGAGTTTTTGCTCTACCTTTTTGTTTAAGAGGAGAGTAGGAGGTGACAAATATCGCTATGCAAAAATATCTACAACTTTGGTTTGGCCTACCGGAATTTGATAAATTTAAACTCAAGCTTTTATTTCATTATTTTTAATTGATAATATTTTTTTGGCTCTTAGGGTCTACAGTCAGTAAGTTGGCTCGTTACAAAGGTAATATAATTTCCAAATTCTCAAATAAGACATCGATTGATACTTTTTTTAAACATTTCAATTTGAATTGAATTTCATCTGAATGCAATAATTTAGCCCTTTTAACCGGCAATATTAATTAATTTGTGTTGGGCTACTTGCTTGGTGAAACTGTTGTTCCATTGCACAGGAAGAAAAAATAATAACTACTTGTTATGTTTCACAAATTTAGTCAGTTTCCTGACACGTATTTCGGCCCTTGCGGGCCATTGTCAAAGGAGTACAAGAAGATACTAAATTCTACGTGACATTACAAAGGTATTTATATCATATTATGGTAATTATAAACATGTCATAAAATTAAAATTAGAATTAGAAGATTGAATGGTCAACTGTGGGTTTTGCTAACTTTTAAAGGTACATTGGTTCTAAATTAGTGTGTCATTAAGAATTAGGAAAGCACGTGAAGGTATTTCGGTTTAATTATTAACAACATTACATATGATTTTTAAAATCCCTAGTAACTCCATCCTGGTTCCCTTTGATGTTAAGAGTCTATTCACTTCAATACCAATAGTCGACCTAAAAAACATCATACACAACAATCTATCCAATAGCCACAATGCAGTTAATATAGATGAAATAACTGCACTCATCAACCTTTGAATAGCCCAAATCTAATATATTAAAAATAATTAATAAAAAAAAAAAAACGCTACTCGACCCAATTACTTTACAATGAAGATACTTTAAATGTACGATCCCTATACATATTAGCAGTCTCAATATTCACTCACAAAAAACCCGAACTAAAAAAAACCTATTAATCATAGATATACAACACGAAGCAAAACTGAAAAACACCTGAGAATACCTCACAGTAATACAAATATTAATTTACGCTTCTTTAGCTACCTAGCTCCAAAACTATATAACATATTACCCGTAGAAATTAGAAATATCAACAATATTAGAAAATTCAGGAAGTGTTGCAAAACATTTATACAGGGTGTTTCATTAAGGTCGAAGAGCGGCCATATCTCGGAAACTACTGGGCATAGAAACTCAGGAAAAGAAAAATGATAATTAAAGTAGCCATGAGAAAATTCTGGAAATAATTTTCAAGTTCCGCATTTTGCCGCAAGAGGGCGTAATTGAAAAGTAAATTTTTAAATTTTACATAACTCCGAAAATTCCACATTAAGGTATATGTTTGATAACACCATTTTAAAGCTTGGACAATTATGCATCATTTTGGTCTTATGCTCATTGGCGTACCGACTTTAATGAAAGTGGGGGAAGCTGTTGAAAGTGTAATCATTTAAATCGCTGTAACTTATAAACGACTTATCCGATTTTAGCAAACTAAAGACTGTTTGGAAGAGAAATGTATGTACTTTGACCAATCGTATTTATTTGTCCATAATAGTTCTCAAAAAAAAAGCTAGAGGGCGCAATTTCCAATAACAATACATTTTTTGATTTTCCTCCGAAAAAATAAATCATACGGTATAACTATGATACCATAATCAAGAAGGAGATAAAATTTGCTAGAAAAAATATTAAAACCGCAGCTCGATATCTCCGTTCGTTTCTGAGTTATTGCCAAAACAATAATTTTAAACACAAATTGCGCCCTCTAGCGATTTTATTAGAAACTTTTTCATCTCCTTCTCGATTATGGTATCATAATTATACCGTATGATTTATTTTTTCGGAGGAAAATCAAAAAATGTATTGTTATTGCAAATTGCGCCCTCTAGCATTTTTTTTGAGAACTATTATGGATAATTAAATACGATTGGTCAAAGTGCATACATTTCTCTTCCAAACAGTCTTTAGTTTGCTAAAATCGGATAAGTCGTTTATAAGTTACAGCGATTTAAATTATTACACTTTCAACAGCTTCCCCCACTCTTATTAAAGTCGGTATGCCAATGAGAATAAAACCAAAATGATGCATAATTGTCCAAGCTTTAAAATGGCGTTATCAAACATATACCTTAATGTGGAGTTTTCGGAGTTATGTAACATTTTAAAATTTACTTTTCAATTATTGCGGCAAAATGCGGAACTTGAAAATTATTTCCAGAATTTTCTCATGGCCACTTTAATTATCATTTTTCTTTTCCTGAGTTTCTATGCCCAGTAGTTTCCGAGATATAGCCGCTCTTCGACCTTAATGAAACACCCTGTATATACAGACAATCATAAAGTCACTGACTTATTCTAAATTCTTAATTTTCCTTTCTCTGACATATAGCTGTTTATAAATATTTTTCTTGTTTATGCACACTAATAGTGCAATTATTTTAGGTTAAGTGTATTTACATAATAAGCTAGTTCCTAAAAAAAAATCAAAATGTAACTAATAATTTAAATATTATAGAATATTTTTTATTTTGCGCATACAGGGATTTAGTTCTCTAGGTGCAAATGTAAAACCCTACAGAAAATGTTAACTTTGTACTAGATTAGGTACTTTTAGTACAAAATTTAAATATATTTCTATTCTATTCTATTCTATTCTATTCTATTCTATTCTATTCTATTCTATTCTATTCTATTCTATTCTATTCTATTCTATTCTATTCTATTCTATTCTATTCTATTCTATTCTATTCTATTCTATTCTATTCTATTCTATTCTATTCTATTCTATTCTATTCTATTCTATTCTATTCTATTCTATTCTATTCTATTCTATTCTATTCTATTCTATTCTATTCTATTCTATTCTATTCTATTCTATTCTATTCTATTCTATTCTATTTCAGGTTCAACGACAAATTCTACTTACAAAAGGAGGGGCCACCAATCACCCTTGTTAATTGAACTTTTTATGGCATATTTCAAAAACAAATTATTTAACATAAAAAATCATCTAATTAAAAACATACATTTTTGGCGTATGTATGTCGACGATGTGTTTTATGTTTGGACTGGTACGGACCGACAATTACACCAGTTTCTCAATCTTCTTAATAGTCTAAAAACCATAGAATCCAATTTACCATAGAAAAATAAACTGACAACTCAATTAATTTCCTAGACCTCACAATAATGAAAACCCAACAAAATCAATTAACCTACCAAATTTATAGAAAACCAACTACCACAGAACAGATATAGTCATACCCGCAGATCCAAAGCACCCCCAACAAACAAAATTAGCTGCATTCAATAATATGGTACATCGACTAGTTAACATTCCTCTCTCAGACATCCAATACAAAAAATAATTAGATATCATAAAAACAATTGCCACAAACAACGGTTACCCAACAAAAATCATACACCAAATAATAAAGAAAAAACAAAGACAAAACACACAAAAACTTCTCTACAAAGAACATCCCACTCCAATTAAGGAAAAACACTGCTCAATAGAATATACAGGGAATACAAGCCAAAAAACTTAAAAACCTTAATATCATTCTTATACTAAGTCAATAAAAACAACTTACACAAACACATGTCCAATGCCAATAGAAACTAAAAACAAACTTTTACAAAGTGGGGTCTACCAAATAGAATGCGACAACTGCGAGGCTATCTACAGTGGACAAACAGGTAGAAATTTTGACACCAGGCTTCAAGAACACAAAACATCTATTTAAAAAAAAACAGGTTTAGCTGATCACTGCATATTACACAATCACTCAATCTCTAACAGCATAAAACCCATATACATACACAATAAAAGCAGAAAACTAAATTTACTAGAAACAATAGCTATCAAAAAAGCCATAAAATCAAATGTAATGTTGTTAATAAATCAAACCGAAATACCTTCAGGCGCTTCCCTAATTCTTAATAGCACTAATTTAGGACTAAATATGTATCTGTACCTTTAAAAGTTAGGAAAACCAACAGTTGACCATTCAATCTTCTAATTTTAATTTTAATTTTATGACATGTTTATAGTTATCATAATATGATATAAATACCTTTGTAATGTCACGTAGAATTTAGTATCTTCTTGTACTCTTTTGACAATGACCCGCAAGGGCCGAAACACGTGTCAGGAAACTGATTAAAATTGTGAAACATAACAAGTAGTTATTATTTTTTGTTCCTGTGCAACGGCAATATTAATATAAACATAAGCGAAATCTTGTCCAATCTAATAGTGACTTATGATGGTTGCTCTTGTTTTATTTGTTTATTTAAAGAACTCAGGGCCTACCCTGTTTCATTGCTAGCAGTAGGTTGGTGCTATGTCTTATTTAAGGAGACGCTATTATTTTGGAATTTTCTTTTTAGGAGAATTCACCACTCCCTATTATCTTGGTTAAGTCAATTCCAAGGCCTCCTTAATCAAGATTTTATTCATAAAAATCATTTTAAATGGCTAATATAAATTTCTTTGTGAAAAAATAAGGTTATTTCGAAATAACTCGAAAACGAATAATGATATCAAAACGCGGTTTTCGCCAAAATGGAGGTATTTTTATGCTTTTTAAAAATATTATACAAAAAGTATACTGTTTCATTAAGTTTAGTTAATTAAGAAAACTGAAACTTTTCTACATAGCGGCCTCTGTAAGACAAAATACGAATTAGCGATTATCAACAAAATTACTTTTTTATTAAGAATGAAATTCTATTTCAAACGATCCCAAATTTTTTGAAATTGCATAAAAGATGTGAAAGATACAGTACTTTTAGTAATAACTTATTTCCAGCACCCTTATTATTGGAGATATAAAAAAACCTTTAGGACCAAACTACCGCAAGAATGGATGAAAGCTTTCCATTCCTGATATCAAAATAGAGCCTTAATTGAGATATTTTTAAAATAACTTGAATTTTGTATTTTGCCCCGTCAGTTACTATATTATTATCTAGCGGTAATCGTACAACTTTAGAAATAATTTCCAGTATTTTCTTTTTGGTTCTTTAAGGTTCTAGGATATGTTTGAGAGACTGTTTCATTATTAAATAAATTCTTCTTTAACAGGTGTCTTAGATTTTTTGTTACAAACAATTTCGAATTTTTCATAAGGGTCTAAACTTATTCTACTTGAAATCTTTTAATTTTTCAATATCACAGGACCTACCACGGATTCAAAATAACCATTTTAAAGGCATTATTACCTTATAATCTAATTAAACTGTCTATTTGATTTTATCCTTATTAAAACAATAAATTTAGGGTAGCGTATAAGGGTGGTTTTCAGCAACTTTTAAGACACCACGTCCCTGGGGTCTTAAAACTCAATCCTTTTTATTAGCCATAATTTTTTTTTATATTTGACTAGACACGCATATTTTTATCTATTTATTAATACTAAAAGTGCAATATCTTATGAATTTATATTTTAATTTGGGGTTTAAAACTCCTATTTCACATAGCCGTCGTATGTCCCTGGAGCAAAATCCAATATTTGCGAACTTCAAAAAATATATTAACTTTTAAGTTGCTAAAGTAAATGATATTTCACAAATGTTGGGTTTTTTGTGTTATAAAATTGTCTTGAATAGTCATTATTGTTAATGTTTGGGCTAAAAATAATTATTGAACGCTGTCCCGACGTTTTCTTCACATGACCGTAGAAGGACTTTTTAGGTTGTCTTTTCGATGCTAGATGATACTGCATGTGTGAATTAAAATATATTATTATTGCAAATGGCGACAGTTACTTGTGCAGTTCGGTTTGCGATATTATTTACAGTTATTGTCGTATATTTTGATATAAATTAGGTGAGTTTAAGTTTTTCGTATTTTTTCTATTAACATGACCGTCTATATAAAACAACATAACGTAGTAATAAAGTTGCTCGCTTTGGTTTTTTGTTGTTGGTTATTTACCGGTGGAAATTCTAACCTAAAATTCACATTTTAAGTAAATAATAATGAGTGAAATCACATGACCGTCGATCTCATGACCGTCGCATGAAAAACATAACCGTCGCAACAAAAACATGACCGTCGTAACAAAAACATGGCCGTCGCATACTTTTTTCGTACCTCCTTACTTCCAAATTTGTAAAATCTGGCACATTTTGGTAGTTTATTAAAGAGTTACCATATGGCACATAGGCGTAGTTAGGGGGGTACTTGGGGTACTAAGCACCCCTAAAATCTAAATTAGCACCCCCAAAAAAATTTACAATATAAGTATAGGCTAATTTTAAAACTAACCTATTTTTATAATATACATTATATGTAATGCATTTTTCATATTATTATTTCAAGCAATCGAATTCTGGTACAAATTGAAGTATATTTAGATAGTTGCGGATTCTGTTGAAACTTTCTCTCCGTGTACCGTGTAGTTCACGCCCAGTTTACTTGTCAGAGCGGGTCTATGATCATAAAAATCTTGTAAAATACGAAAGCGTCATAATAGCTTGTGTATGTCATGTTTTGCAATTTTGCAATAATTTGATAATTTAAATTTAACCAGTCGTAGTCGTTCAAATTCGCGGAAATTTTTAGCCGGTATTTTAACTATTTTTTTTTGTTTATTAAGGTTTAATATGGTTTTATTAAATTCAGTTAAAGTTTAAAATTAAATAAACACGAAAAAATAATGAGTGCGTCGTCGGATATAAAATAAACCGTGGAATTTTTGAAAAAATCTTTTAGCAAGTTACCGTTGAAGGAGAAAGTGATTGTCAAGAACATTGAAAGACCTAAACCTGCTATTAACATCACATTAAAATATTTACTAAAAATTATTGAACAAATTTGGGCGTGGTCCTGAAAAAATTGCGGCGGGCTTTTTGTGCACCCCCACGTTAACATGTCACGAGCCGCCACTGGACTTCAGCACCCCATCTGTTTTCGGACTTTTTAAATTTATCTTATTGGTCATGGTACAATATCATAGAGGACCTATTCTAAAAATTACTATTAAACTTGCCTTATGGTGGCATTATCTTACGCCTAATTACTTTAGATGCTTCTTAAATTCACAGTTTGGCAGTATAAAATGTATTAAGTAAAATTACAGGTCGAAACCGACATTAAATCAAAGCTAGCACTTAAAAAAAAAGTATGGGACGGTCATGTTAAAAATTTGATTATGTTCTATATAAAACCCTTTTAACTTTTATTTTCATGACACTCGAGCACTTTCTTAACCATTCTGGCATATTTCACTCAGTTACCTAAAAAAAAAGTCATTTGAACTAAAGCCGAATTTTTAATTTTTTTTTTTTTAAATTAAATCAGGATCTTAAAAGATACTGAAAACCACCCATAAATACAATAATTTTCGTAATACACTTAGTATAATTTAATCTTTATACCACCAATCCCAAAGGTAATATCGGAAGGAAAACCGATCAATGCCACACAGTTAATTGGTAACCTGAACTTGTTATTTTATTAAAAAAATTCCACTTACGTGTGTTCCTGTTCCCTCTTTTTTCTCTTGATGTAATACGCCGAACTTATAATCACAAATAAGGCTAAGGTGATCAGGGTTAAAACACAAACGACGGCAAAGTCTGATGAACCTTCAAAATAACTCGGGTTTAAACGAATAGACTCGTTCTGAGAATTCCCAATACCTGAAAACAAATTGTGTTGGTGTAAATGAAAATGAACGCTCAGGTGGCTTTGTTATTTCCAGCCAATATAGAGTTTTAATATCCGTTCGCAGAGATCTTTACTTCTTTTTGGGTGGACGATATAACATATAAAAAGTATCCCCTAAATGTTATTTAATGAAGGCTGGATTATTAAAATTTACGATCGCTTGTGGGCTTTGTTTATGGCTCACAGAGCAACAACACGTGTACAAACAGGAAAAAGTTAATATACAGTGCATATTTTTTAACTCGATACATGCATGGGATTTACATTGTAATTTTTTCAAACCATGTTACTTTAGATCTACTCGAAATGAAAAATAAAACTTGCAACAGAAGTTATTTAAATTCTTAAAATGACTTACTTTTACCAGGGTAGCCAGCAGAGATGTAGAAAATTACTTTTTTGGCAAAACGCACCTTTTTAACACGCTTTTATTATTAGCTTCAACTGTATGTTTGTTTGTATACCTATGTATGTTTGTAACCGACTTCTTTGAAAACGATTTTGACTCACTTTAAACGGCCAGATTTAATTTAAATTTTGTAGACTTATTAAGAACCGCCGACAATACAATAACCTACACGCAAAAAATTCTCCTGTCAAATTTTGACAGCTGTCAGGTATAAAACGAAGAAGCGATTTTGACGAAACAAATTATGGGGTCGTATAGTATTCGATACGGAGACTTCGGAAAAAATAAGCAAAAAATTTTTCTGTCAAAATTTGACAGCTGTCAATATGTCAAATCGAAAAAAAAATGATATTAATGAAAAAACTATAAGGTCGTATGTATATTGACGGTGGAAAGTTGAAAAAAATACGCAAAAAATTCTCTTGTCAAAATTTGACACCTGTCAATATGTCAGAATTATTACAACAACCGATAGTAATGAAACAAACGTGGGGTCGTATAGATATTGTCGCTAAGAATAGAGAAAAAAAAATTCTACCCAGCAAAATAAAATATTGATAATTTTTTTTTTTAATTTTGAAATTTTTTGTCGTTTGTTCGGGTTTGTATGTATGTTTGTTTGTAACCGACTTCTTTGAACCCGATTTTGACCCACTTTAAACTGTCAGATTTAATTTAAATTGTGTATACTTATCAAGAACCGCTGACAATACAATAATCTACTAATCTAACTCAATCTACTTAAAAAAAATTTTTTTTCTTAACAATAACTCAAACTAAAAATGAAAAATAAATATAGTTTAAAATAATTCTTGAAATTCTTAATATAGGCAGAAAATAATAATGAATGATAAACATTAATATTATAGTAAAAAAAAAGCGTGGGGCGATTTGTGCTACATTTTTCGTATATCGAGCACCCCACGCTTTTTTCACAATTATACTAATGTTTATCGTTCATTATTATTTTCTGCCTATATTAAGAATTTCAAGAATTATTTTAAACTATATTTATTTTCTGCTTTTTGATTTGATTAATTTAAAGCGTATTTTTTAGTTTTTTTAAACTATATTTATTTTTCATTTTTTAGTTTGAGTTATTGTTAAGAAATTTTTTTTTAAAGTAGAGATAGTCATAGAGAGGTCCGGAGTAGAGATGAAATACTATCACTAATTAAACCTTTTTGAAATGGCTAGATTTAAAGCAGTGGATCCATTTTTTTTTAAATGGCTAGATTCAAAGCATTGGATCCACAAACCCGAACAATCCTGAATAAAGCCAAACAAACCCGCTCGGCCAACGGGCCAACTGATAGCGAAAGAATGTACCAACACTATTAAGCCGAATGCTCGAGCAGGAAAGTAGGTAGATAGTACGCATGCGCATGCGGTGATCAAATTATTGTATTGTCAGCGGTTCTTGATAAGTTTACAAAATTTAAATTAAATCTGACCGTTTAAAGTGGGTCAAAATCGGGTTCCAAGAAGTCGGTTACAAACATACATACAAACAAACAAACAAACATACAGGTGAAGCTAATAAAAGCGTGTTAAAATAAAAGTACAAATCAAAAGAAATAAATTTATTATGCTTTATCATAATTGTAAAATCAATCTAACAAAATATTAGAAAATACGTTAATTTTTTAAAGTAAACATTTAAAATAAATAGCTTCCTATAAATTAAAAATACAGTATTAAAAGATATAATACACTTTCTAAATCTTCGAACAAATGGTTCAAAATGCCCACCATTTGCTGTTAAGCAATGCGTCAGAAAAGTGACTTCTGACTTTCTCCAATTGGCGAGGGTTAATAATAAGAAGCTTCAATAATTCGGTTTTTTAATTCTTCTGTATTTTGTGGCCTATCCGTAATGTTGTCAAGCACTTTTGAAGCTATGTATCGCCAAAAGAAAAAATCCAGTTAATACTTTGAGCAGACCATTCAAATGAACCAAAACGCCCTATCCAGCTTTCGCGGGAAATTTTACTGCCGCACGTGAACCGTCTATATAAAAGGAATGAACAATGAAGTTACCCAAATCCCAGCCCACATATTGACACATTTCCGCCACTGAGTGTGGGTTTCTTGTATAACATACGGATTCTGGCGATCCGAGATTCTCTTGTTTCATTTATTTAGTTTCAATCGAATCGAATTTAAAATATTTGAATTGCGATTGAGTTTTTCATCTACAGTTGGCTCCATGCGTTGGTAATAAATATTTTCCAACAAATTTTGAACGTGTTTCACTTTGCAGGGACGATATTTTTTCTGTTTCAGGGCTTAGTGAAAACCGCACCTGTAACCAGTCGATTAATCAGACAGTTGTCTTAAATTCGACCATGGATCTACTTCAACGGCTAAGCACACATTTATTCTAAATTCTTCTGTTACTACAGTTGCATTTTAATTGCGTTCTACGTGTGAAATATTTACGCTCCAGTTCTCAGAAATTGCTCTTCCAACCTATGAACTGTAGACTTACTTGGAGTAAGGTGATTGCTATATTCAACTGCAAGGCGATCTACAACTTTCCTACATGGCATTCTTCTAATGCAGTTCGACAACATAAATATTCTTTCATTTAGACTTCAGAGTGTAAAGAAACTTTTAAAAAAATAACGACAAAATTTCATTGGCAGGTGAATTATTTGTATTAAAATTATTATATTTTATAAACAAGTATCTAACATAATAAGAAAAGTAAGTACTTTTTTTCTTTAAGTGTTTAAAGAAAAGAGTAAACTTAAAGAAGTAAATGGTGATGGGGCAAGGGGTTTAAGATAAATATGCTACATATTTCCTAACATATAGCTTTATAGAAAATAATATTCCCCTATTTTAGCATATTTCTTTTTTGACACTGAGTTTTAACTTTTGTCCCTTGTTTCCATCTATTTGCTGCACAATGTGATTCGCCGTTTTAATTTTATCAAAGTCGTTTCATCTACGTGTACAGCAAACAAAATAATAGAAGTAGACATTAAATATTTTGATGCTATTAAAACGTGTCTGCCCCAATTATTTTTAAAACACTCCATTCAAGAGAAGCAATAAGTTGCTATGTTAAAAATATATAAAGATTTTAAAAATCTGCTAAAGATATGAAAATAGTTTTTAAATTCCTATAAAATACTTTGTTGTACTTAACAATTTTATCTCATAATATTTTTGATACAGTTTGTAATTAATAGAAATAGGTAAAAACGCATAGTAACAAAGGTTGAAAATAATATAGTATCGATTTTCTCTATATTTTGTTGGTTGGTAGCTTTCTGCATAACTACGTCCAAAAGAATTGATTACTCCACTATTTGCACTATTTATGTAAAAGATAAACATCTAAACAACCTCTTACTTCTAAACTACACTATCTTTTAAAAAATTAAGTATATGTTTCTTAATTTTATTTGGCCAATTAGTTTTATGCATTATTTATTTTCTTTTGATATACTATTCATTCCACTCATAATTTTTGTGATACCAAATTTATTAAATTGTTAACACTCGTTCTTTCAATATACAATATATTTGTTCTTGACTCACCGATTTTTGTTTTAACACAATTTATATAATTGTGATACACCAATTTGTTTGTTCCGTAGCTAGAATATTTAATTTAATATAGAAAATGTAATTTATTTTAATAGCATGTCAATAAATTTATTGAGTTTGCGTTTAAATCTTCTGGTTAATTATCCAAGTAACATTATAGAATACAATACATTTACAAATTGTCATTAATTCTGTGATTAATTTTATATTTGCTCGGTATTGTCAAAATTTAGTTGGCGCTTGGTTTTGCTACAAAATTAAATAATCGCTTGGGTGTATAGACATAACTCAATTTGTCCTTTCTAATAAATTTGTGTAACAACATGGAAAGCTGCCGACAAATAAATTTGTAGGATAGATAGAGAAATATGTAGGTCCTTAAACCGAACTTCTTTCATATTATTACCTTCTCATTTTCTGGGTTACATACCTAAACACCGGCTAGAAATGGAAATATCTTTCTGCTGACAAGACAAAATATCTGACAGTGATAATGATAGTAAAAAGAATTACATTTACACAAAAGGCTACAATAGTTTTCAACTTTATGTTTCCTACTGAAGCATGATCTTAATTGTGATATTACGTACCTATAAATGCACAATAATTTATTCCTGTTAAGGTTTATTTAAAAATTAAACATGTTGTCGTGTTTCGTTTTAGTTGAGCAGTTGCTTAATATTTCAAGCTTCGTGCCCTTATGAATGATGGAGGTTTATTGATTAATATAAGGTTTAAAGTATTTATTTAGCTTACCATTTTTTCTTATAGCCGTAGACAAATTGATGGTTAATATTATTATTAGATTATATTAGGGTTAACATTTCCTATAAATAATATGAATAGAAAACTGCATGAAAGTGGGCGCGTTGTTTTTAAAATTTAAGGAAGCATAAATAAAAATACTTCTCTACAATGCTCCCAACTTGCCATGTTAGGAGCAAATACAAAATAGTCAAATTTCTTGTACAGGTGGTAAAAATTTGATAGAACAAATAAACAAAAGGTTTTTGTTATTAAACTAAATCCAACTAAACTTTGATTGAACCTCATGAATATGGCATCGGAACATCAAATACAAATTAGTCCTCAATTTCAGAGAAATCATCTAAGCGTCAATGTTCAGACTATTTGACCGACACCTACTATATCCAAATAATCTACAAATTATATATTATGCATACTAATAATTGCTATTATCAAATTTATTCATGCTGTGCAACAACATACCTACTAAAAATTAAAAGATATTCCAATGGAAACAAGCTTATATTTTCGGTATTTCTGAATTGATTGTTTTGGATTTTGGTATGGTTACGTATGATCCTAGAGCGCACTTTTCATAAATTTTTAGTAAACCCATTGGCGTACGGATTTATAGGGGTTTAAAAATAATAATTTAAAGAGTAGTCCCTTTGGCGATTATTTTATTTCAAAACTGATATCAGTCGATTTGGCATTCATCAGAACGAGCAAATACGAAGTTTTAATAAATTGAAAGAACTAGTGGCGTGCGTTCGACCAAATTTATGTCTATTTAATTTTTTCTAAGGAACAAATTAATTACCAAAAATCTTGTCCGGTTAACGGCTATATAGGGTGTTTGAGGAGGAAAGGGCAATATTTTGGAAATGTGAAAATAAGAGAAATAAACCCATATGTTTTAGTTCGATTCTCAACCATTTCTGAAATAATCGGTTATAAATTTTTTTTTATATTGAAGTATAGGGGCTTTAGTTTTAAACGTCCGATACATTTTGATTTATAGTTTTAATCAGATGAAACCCCCTCATGCTACATTTGAACGAAAGTTTCAACATCGATTTAGTATTAATGTCTGGTGTGGAATGCTTAACGACCAGTTGTTTGGTCCATTTGAAATGGATGGGCGTCTTACTGGAGAAGGATATTTACTGTTTTTGGAAGACCATTTCATACATATTTTGGATGATGTTCCGTTAAATGTTCGAGAACGAATGTACTTCCAACATGATGAAGCCCCATCTTATTTTAGTCTCCGTGTGCGAAATTTCTTGAATTATCGTTTTCCTACTCGCTGGATTGGCTGAGGTGGTCCGCAAGTTTGGCTACCGAGGTCACCAGACTTAAACCCGCTTAATTATTGCCTTTGGGGATTGATGAAACCGCTATTATATAAAACACGAGTGGAAACAAGAGAAGCACTCCGCGAGCGAATTGTCAATGCTGCAGCTTTTATAAAAAATTAATCCCCACTCAATCCAACGTGCTACCCGAGCGATTAACGAACAAGCCGAAAAATTTATTGAAGTTGGTGGAGGGGTTTTTGAAAACATTCTTTAAGTTAGTTTGTACTGCAGTACCTGCAATTATTCGCTTTTAAAATAAAAATTAACAAAAACTTTACAACCTATTATTTCAGAAATGTTTGAGAATCGAACTAAAACATACGAGTTTATTTTCACCCTCTGAACACATTCCCAAAATATTGCCCTTTCCTCCCCAAACACTCTGTATATTAAAACTACCATACGGTAAAACCTGTGGCGTACTGTATTTTCTGCTATAAAATTAAGTTTTGTACATAGGAGATCTAATAATTTATTCTTGCAATGGGAATAATTA
Organism: Polydrusus pterygomalis; assembly: GCA_963969555.1. Taxonomy (NCBI): domain Eukaryota; kingdom Metazoa; phylum Arthropoda; class Insecta; order Coleoptera; family Curculionidae; genus Polydrusus; species Polydrusus pterygomalis. Next base: position 29,647,162 of record OZ018384.1, on the reverse strand, counting down.
AAAAAGAATCAAACAGGCATAAATAAGAAAATTTGAAGGAGTAGGCCATGTAAAAAAAATATTATTTACATGTCAACAAAAGAAAATTATTGTTATGTCAAAGTTAAGTTATTACTATTTGTGCTTTATGCAAAATAGCAAATATGCATTTGAGTTTGGCTGAAAAAGTATAAATAGCGAGATAAGTAGGAGATAATGCGCGAAATTGTAGAGACGCCGCTCAAGAATTATATCGAAGACACCCTAATCGCTTTACATTGCATAGTACAGTTTCTAAAGGAAATCAAATGTTCAATCAACGCGGATTGGTAATGCAAGAAAAAGTAAAACGTCGAAGAAATTAACCACAGGATGAAAGAATTTTAAATAATTTCCGCGTAAATCCAAAATCAAGCTTAAGAAATTTTGATGTTAGGCGGAAAAGTTCTGCGTCAAGATGTTTAATTAGAAATTCCAAGATTTTTACACACGTTGCAACCAGGTCATGATGAATGCAGACACCATTTTTTTGTAGCTTGGCCTCCTAGGGCTCCAGACTTGATCCGGCAACAAATCCATATAAATCCGTACGCTAATGGGTTAGCTAATACCGTGCGAGCAAAAAGTATTTGCATCAAAGAGGGCCTTGCATCTAAGGACGTAATGCTTAGCCGTAGATGTTAATACCTGTTGGGTGTCAGTAACTACCTGAATTAACAATCAATCAGTTATTTCGTCATCTTTGACAGTCGTTACAAGTAATTTGATTTATCGCTAATTTTTCCAATTTCTTGAACAATTCACACAATGGGCTTTACGGAACAGCACAAAACATTTATGGTTGAAGCGTATTTTTGAAACGGGGTTAGAGTAAATGGTGAGTGGCAATACAATCCGGGTTTGTGCATGGACGATTTTCACGAACATTTTCCTAGCGTTGATTTTATTGCTGGGTATTTTTATCATTGCCTGAAAAGAACCGTGGCTGTGTTTGGGGAAACAGGTTCTATACAACACAAAAAAGGAGCAGGAAGACCATCTGTAAGAATAGAAGAACTTGTTGCAAACGTTCGTGAAATAATGCAAAATACGCCAACAAATTGTATAAGACGCCTGTCCCAAGAAGTGGGAAGATCTTATGGAATATGCCGGCATATTCCTAACAAGCAGCTAAATTTATTTTCTTATAAAGTGCAAGTATTCCAAGAAATACAAGCCGCAGATTTTCAAAGACTCTCAATGGTTTACCCAAAATTTATTGGAAAGAAATGATTTATTACACCTGACATATTTTTCGGATGAAGCCTGATTCCACCTCACCGGTTATGTGAATTCTCAGAATACACTCAGAGTCCACATTGCACCCTCAAAAAATTGGTGTCTAGTTAGCTGTTTCCCGAAGAAGAATTGTTGGTCCTATTTTTTTCCATGACAAGTTACAGCACAGCGGTATAAAGACAATATTTTGAATCCATTTGTGGATCAATTACTTGACGACGAACTACGTTTTGGATATTTTCAACAGGACAGTGCAACCGCCCATACAGCCGCCAAAAACTATTAACTACTTACGCAATTTTTTCGACGACAGATTGATCAGTTTTCGATCAGACATTGAATTCCCACCTAGATCACCTTGTTTAACGGTTATGGATTAACTTGCTTTTCCTCATTTAAAGAACACTATTTTTAAAACATCAGTTGCAAATTTAGAACAATTACAAGAAAGGATTATCCAAGAACTTTCGAAAATATGAAGATACGTGTGAATTTATGCTTGGAGCATTGCGGTGGCCAATTTCAGCAATTTATGTAATTATTTTTCTTTTTCTTTCTGTATATTCTTACTTTATTAATTTTGTAAATAACAAAAATAAATTTGTATTTGTCTACTTATTTTATTTCTCATTAGTTTGGCATATCATGTCATAATATGAATTTGACAAAATTTTAACCTAGATTTGGTTAGATGTATCGTCCCCATATCATTGTGATCTAAACCAAGCCCTACGTTTTTTAATCCAAGCCCCCTTTGATGCAAATAATTTTTGCTCGCACGATATTTTAAGCAATAGAAAAGTGCACCATAGGATCATATGTAACTACACCAAAATTCGAAACAATCAATTCAGAAATACCGAAAATATATGCTTGTTTCCATTATAAGTGGGACACCCTGTATATACGAGATACGAGTGCGTATGTATTGAAGTATCGATTGAAATTTTATTTCCCTTTCGGAATAATGTAGATTTAATGATAAGCTCGAGAGTTTCGAAAGTTTTCACTCGATTGCTTGTTGGCATATAAAATCAAAATACAGTTTGTTAAAATTTCTTTTGCGAAAAAAGTTTGTACAAGTATTAGACGTATAACGTATTGGCACTGGATTCTTATAACGCCGTCATTATATTTTGATATTTTTCGAAACAAAAACAAGGTGAGCATATTTTTGGACGAGGAAACAAAACATGTTTTTATTGCATTATGGCTTCTGTTTTCTGGTTTTATTTTTGTATTTTATTGGTAGAATAAACTCTGCAACAGAATAAATTAATAAATACAATAGCGATTTTCAGTGAAACATTTCAAATTTTAAAGTAAATTTTAATTTACAAATAAATCAATCCCAAAAAAATATAAAAAAAATAAATTTTAAATAACTGGAAGAACAATGACATAAACAAAGCCATAGGCTAAAGGTCTACCTCAATGGAAAATCCCACTAAACCAACCATAGTTTGTAATTCTATGGTTACTAGACTTGTTAATAAAAGACGTTTTGAATTAAAGTGAATTGAACTTGTACTAAATAAAACCCCCTTTAGTGCACACCGGCTGTTGAAGCTACATCTTAAAAAACATGGTAAATAATTTGGGACTGAGTAGGTTGATTAAAAATACGGTTAGAACTTTTACCAGTAGGAAGAATTTTGCAGCAAATTATAGTGCCAGCATATCAAATGCTTCAGCAGTTGAAATTATCATTTTTGCGCAGAAAAAAGCCTACTTAGTAAGTAATAATTTTTTGTTTAATTATTACTAGTCAATACTATTGATACTTAAGAGTTAAATGAGGCAAAATTCGGGTGTTAATTTTATTTTTTCTGTAAATTTCTTCCTAGTGGTAAATTTATACAGGGTGTCCCAGAATATGTGGGCAATCTCCCGCATTCGGATAGAATATGAAAAAATAATATGACAAGTTCCCATAAAAAAATTTCCTACAGGCCCTCCCTACTGAGATATAAGCCCCTGAAGGACGCCTCTGGAAATCGGTTTATCTTGAATAATTCTTAAAGTACTTGGTGTAATTTAATAATTTTTCAGTATGATGGTTGCTGGGTAAGTCTCCTCAAAATGAACCATTTTAATTGTATTCGGCTTATTTAGTTTTCCAGGGACGGACTAGCTTTAACAGAATAATGCTTATTTTTTTTACACCTTGTATAATAGAGGCATATCAATAATACTATTGAACAGCTGAAACTTTAAACTAAAAAAAAGGTACTCTTCATCGACATCGATAAAGTAAACCGTTTACGAGAAAATTTTTTTTGTTCCATATGCCTTTTTTTTATAAAATATTCGATAAATACCATATTTTTACTGATTCATTTTGTACGTCGGTTCAACATGAGCTCCTTCTACTGCAATGCATTCCCTACATCTTTTAATTGTAGATTGTTGGATCTTCCACAATGCGCCAACATTATTCCTTATTTCGCGACAATGGAAGTTAATCAGGTCCAATAAGTGTTCCCGATTTTGCATTGGATTGGCGTATACTAAACATTTTAGATAGCCCCACAAAAAAAAATCTAATGGATTTAGGTCTGGTGATCGAGGAGGCCAAGCCACTGGTCCTCCCCTTCCTATCCATTGATTTTCGAAGACCCTGTTTAGGTGTTCTCGAACTACTAGACTAAAATGTGGCGGAGCCCCATCATGCATGAACCACATATTATGTCGTAGTTGCAGAGGTAGATCTTTTAAAAGTTCTGGCAGATTGTTTTGAAGAAATTCCAAATACCTTTCCCCATTTAATCTTCTCGGCAATACAAATGGTCCAATTAAGTGTTGTCTGATAATTCCGGCCCACACGTTGATGGGTTCAAATTGGTGCTGATGATGCGTTACAATAGAAGCATGAGGATTTTCCTCTGCCCATAAATGTAAATTATGAGAATTTATGATGACGTTTTTGGAAAACCCAGCTTCGTCCGTGAAGAGAACTGAACTAATGAAATTTGCATCGTTTCTGTGCCGATCTAAAACCCAGTTACAAAATTCCATCCTTCGCGGAAAGTCTTCAGGAAGAAGCGCGTGGACTTTTTGAAGGTGGTATGGATGTAACTATTGCTCTCTAAGGATTCTAAAGACCATTGATTTTGAACAATCAAATTCGGCAGCCAATTTTCGAACACTTGCAGCAGAATCTACTTCTACGGCATTAAGGATGTTTTCTTCAAGACCATCAACGCGATGGTTTTGATTTCCACAATTGTGACTGGCTTTGTCAAACTTTCCTAAAATTATTTACGACCTAAATACTTTAAATCAAATCTTATCATCCGATAAGTACAAATTAAAAATAAAACAACTTAGTTTTTACCTGTCTCTCTTAAACGACGATCTACTTTTTCAAAGGTTTTTCTGTCAGGAATTCTTCTGTTTGGAAATCGTTCTTCATAAAGCCTTCGGGCTTCTAAGGCATTACATGATGCAAGCCCATACATTAAATGCATGTCGGCATATTCCTCAAACGTAAATTCCATACCAAAAAGAAGCAGAAGAAATAAGATCAAAAACTTAAACACACTCAATTTCCAACTGGCACTGTTTATTATTATATATTATTGTTTATTTTAACTGGTACATATCAACTAAACCATATCAACAAAATAAGGTATTTATCGAATATTTTATAAAAAAAGGCATATGGAACAAAATTTTTTTTCTCGTAAACGGTTTACTTTATCGATGTCGATGAAGAGTACCTTTTTTTAGTTTAAGGTTTCAGCTGTTAAATAGTATTATTGATATGCCTCTATCGTACAGGGTGTAAAAAAAATAAGCATTATTCTGTTAAAGCTAGTCCGTCCCTGGAAAACTAAATAAGCCGAATAAAATTAAAATGGTTCATTTTGAGGAGACTTACCTAGCAACCATCATACTAAAAAATTATTAAATTACACCAAGTACTTTAAGAATTATTTAAGATAAACCGATTTCCAGAGGCGTCCTTTAGGGGCTTATATCTCAGTAGGGAGGGCCTGTAGGAAATTTTTTTATGGGAACTTGTCATATTATTTTTTTATATTCTATCCGAATCCGGGAGATTGCCCACATATTCTGGGACACCCTGTATATTACCAATATTTATAAATTACTCTAGTTAAACCTTTTTAATCATTTGTATTGCTATACCTAAACCTACTATACGTATTATTTTTAATGTCCGTTCCTTGCAGATGATTTCATCGTATTTTTCCTGTAGTAATAGTAGTAGTTGAGAGGAGGCTTAGCGCCAAGCTAGTATGCCATTTTTTTTTGTATCTCTGGCTTAAATTAAGATGTAAACATGCGGCTTTCACCAGTTTTCCCTGTTTTTAATATGTTTTCTATCTTAATAAATATTTATATACAGTGTGACCCAGTGGCGTAGATATGGGGGGGGTCCAGGGGGTCTGGACCCCCCCCCCAGAGATAGTAAGACAATATCACGATACGTAAGTTAAACAATTAACAATCAACATATTCAAAGCCACACAGAAAAAGGATTGTTGAAAAAAAGAAAATTATCTCCTTTTAATTCCATTACTGCTTATCAAAATAAAAACGTCAAAACGCTCGCGTTACGTTATACAGTGTCCGCAAGAAAGTTCGAATCAAATGGGATTTTTTTTTATTATTAGGTATAGGTAAAAATTGAAAAAGCAGTTAGTTTTTGCTTACCTAAAAACCAAAAATGACGTATACTGAAGCAGCTGCACGACTTGCGTTACCTGTCAAATTTGACATTTTTAATAAAACAGGTTCAAAAATGCCATTATTTATCAAAATATCGAAAAACTTTATTTGAGAAAGTTGTTTATTTAGGCATTTTTAGTCTCTGTACGAAATTTTGACAGTCTAATACAATTTTTATTTTTTGCCAGGTTCTTGAAAATTTTGATCAACCCTCGTAGATTAACTTTTATACATTGATGTAAAACCATTTGCCTTTACTTAATTTGTAATCTTAATGCAATTTTGTGTAAAATTTTTGTTTCCTATTATTTATTTTGCTTCAAAAACTGAAATTGTTATTGATTAGTATGTAATGTTTGATGCAAAGTTTATCTAATTACATCAGTTTTGCCAAAACAGACGTTTCTCATTTTTCTTAAGTTAGTAAACAGGTGTACAAAAAGAAAATATTGGAAGCTTTCGTTGAAATTTTACTTATAGGTATATTTTAAAAAAAATCTATCCATTTCAAAATAACAGGGAAAACTTTGTTGAATTGATACTTTAAAGCTACATTTTTGAGAGCTCAAAACAAAATTTTAGGGCGTGGCACCCCGTGGCGGTGCGCCTCCAGCGGGGAAATAGCCCGAGACCCCCCCCAGAATGAAAAGCTATCTACGCCACTGGTGTGACCAGTAAAGTCTGCATCCTATGGGATTTTTTTTTATTAATAGCTTTATTCGAAATTTGACTTTGGCATCAAGTTCTGCTTCGATCGAGATGAAAATTAAGTAAAAAAAAGTAGTCACGTGATTCGCATTATCTGCCAAATTTTAATTTTTTTTCCAAAAATAATTCAAATGTGGGGTGGGGTATTTTTGAAAATATGGAAAAAAGTTATAGGAAAAACCTTTTTCGAATTAATATCTGTGGTCCGGCACTTATACCGGTTTTGAGGGCATCTTGCATAATTTTCTGTTTTTACAGAATAACCCTTTACGACTGACCTTTTCTAAGGTACCGTACTGGGACGCAAGATGTCGCACTGGGTTTTATAAATCCCGTTGATGATCGATCCTGACAAGTGATTTGTCTTTGAGTCCTGTTTCCTTCTGCCAAACCGAGCCTCACTGATGAGCCGTAATAACGGCGAAACGCGTCTGGGGATGGGTTTGGCGGAAGGAAACAGAAAAACCTTTTTCGAATTAATATCTGTGGTCCGGCACTTATACCGGTTTTGAGGGCATCTTGCATAATTTTCTGTTTTTACAGAATAACCCTTTACGACTGACCTTTTCTAAGGTACCGTACTGGGACGCAAGATGTCGCACTGGGTTTTATAAATCCCGTTGATTATAGGAAAAAGTTTTTTAAATGCAGTTTCTAGCCCACATGCAAAATTTCAGCTGCATAAGATAATTTTAATTTTTTACCCATATTTTGTAAATTGCATCACTTTTGCAAAATAAGACTCAACGCAACCTACATAAAACTTCTTAGTTTTGACAATGCCTTATTTCAGATTTTCTTTAAAGTAGCGCCATATTAAATGTGTGTTTTTCTACAAAATCAAAATTGGGCTATTAAAATTTGGTCGCATGTGATGCAAAGTTTATTTGTTTTTGACCCTGTATAAGGTAACTTCATAAAATAAGTATTTTTGAAAACGTAGTTTGTCTCTGAAAGTAATACACCTTAATATTAGGACAAAAAAGAACACAGTGTCATCAGTAAAGTGTTTATTAAGTGGAAAATAAATTTTAATTTAACTTAACGTGAAGTTTATCTATTTTCAACGATTTAATTAAAAACCCCTTTATTTTGTTTTTTTATTTTTTTACTTTCAGACACAAACTACGTTTTCAAAAATACTTATTTTATAAACAAACCTTATACAAGGTCAAAAACAAATAAAGTTTGCATCACATGCGACCAAATTTTAATAGCCCAATTTTGATTTTGTAGAAAAACACACATTTAATATGGCGCTACTTTAAAGAAAATGTATTTGAAATAAAGCATTGTCAAAACTAAGAAGTTTTATGTAGGTTTCGTCGAGTCTTATTTTGCAAAAGTGGTGCAATTTACAAAATATGTGTAAAAAATTAAAATTATCTTATGCAGCTGAAATTTTGCATGTGGGCTAGAAACTGCATTTAAAAAAGCTTTTTCTAATAACTTTCTTCGATATTTTTAGAAATAACCCCACTTTTGAATTTATTATTTTTTGGAAAAAATTAAAATTTGACAGATAATGCGAATCTCGTGATTACTATTTTTTTGCTTAATTTTCATCTCGGTCGAAGCAGAACTTGATGCCAAAATCAAATTTCGAATAAAGCTATTAATAAAAAATCCCATATGATGCGGACTTTACGGGTCACACTGTATACTTGAATTTAAAAAAAATAATATTAGATTATATTATGGTAATTTTTTTAGTCCTTTATGACTAACAATTCAATAATCTTAGGAGTTCAGTTCCTTTTGATTACTTTTTCCAACCAAGAATATTTATGGTGTCGAACACAGGTTAAAAGAGCAATTTCTGGGAACTGTTGCTTGAATATTTTAAATGTAGAACGCAATAAAAATCCAACTGTAGTAAGCAGCTGTAACAGAATACCTTAATAACACATTTCCCAAAGGCTGGATTGGGAGTTTTGATCCATTTAAATGGCCTGCCCGAAGACCTGACTTGTCACCCTTGGATATTTTCTTTTGGAAATACATAGCTTCAGAAGAATTTGACGTTATTATGGACAGACCACAAAATTCAGAAGAATTAAAAATTTAAATTATTAAATCTTTTCCAAAAATATTACCCCTTGCCGATTACAGAATGTTAGAAGACACTTTTATGATACATTGCTTGGCAGTAAATGGTGGGTATTTTGATCAATTTGTTTACAAGATTTAGAAAGTTTATTAAGTATACATTTTAATACTGCAATTTAAATTTATATCCCATGTATCGAGTTAAGGAAAATGTATTGTATACAATGCGTTTTTTTAATGCGGGACATAGGGATTTACATGGTAAATCTTTAAGCCTATGTTAGGCACATTTATATTAAACAAATAATATTAAAACTTTAGAATAGATAAAATATGAGATGGGAGGAAGAAGTTAACATACAATCTGTGCAAAAAAGCTCCAAGAGATACCCAAAAAATTCCTTTTTTTTTTTAAATTACATTTTTTTACCCCCTCGTAATTTATGTAATTAACTACCTTAGATAAAGAAAAATATTTACACGGCTGACAGTATTTTCCTGACTTTCATGAAATTAGTTTTGTAATTTATCATGTCTTGCTACACCGTAAAAAAACGAATTAAAATGGTTTCAAACTGAATAAGAGGAATATCATATCGGGAAGTTACTGATAATTTTGCCGCTGTCTATCAAAACCGTCCCATTCCCAGCAAGTCCACCGTACGACGATTGCATGGACATTTCATGACTTCTGGATGTCTTGATGATTCTCATAAAAAACGAAAAAGAAATTCATCTGTGGTAACTGAAGAATTCCGAATGGGTCTGTGCCTGGCGATAGAAGAACAACCATCATCCAATTTGACACACGTTGCTGAACGCTTCGACAAATCTAGAAGCAGTTGTTACAAGGCATTGAAGAAATACAAATACATGTAAATCCCTATGGCCCGCGTTAAAAAAACCGTACTGTATAGACTAAGGAAATGAGATACCTATAATACCCAGATAATATTATTAAATAACTGCGGATATTGATAAAAATGTATGTCTAATCTTTTACTACCGAGATAGTTTTTAGACTTTCTGAACCCTCGCTCTAGACACGCGAATATCTTGTAAGCACCCACCTACTATAATACTACGTTTTTGGGGATAAAAGAACTTAAAGTCTAAACCTCAATTTAAAATCTCCTTTTTAAATTAAGTATTCGATTTCGGAGATTCTTTCGTTTTAAAGTTTGTCAATCAGCTGTTAAAAAACTCTCCATAGCTTGCAGCGAGGAAACCTGCTCTTGTTATTAAGTGATATAAAGTGTGTAAAGAAAATACCTTTACAAACGAGATGGAGGGACATTGTTCTGTTTATTACATTTTGGAGCTATGTGCATTGTGCAGGGCGGTCAAATAGCCAGGGTAACAAGAGGATCAAATTAGTAGTAAAACTGCAAAAACGACAGTTTTGGAAACAAACGAAAATTTTACATGGTCGTGTTTAACTTCTTAAAGCGACTTTAAAGGATAAAGTTAAAATATTTAAGATTCCTTGCATTTAAACTAACAAAAAAAATTGTATCTATTTAGGAAAAGGGCTAAACCGTATTATCAGACTTTTTATTTTCTTTCATTACGGTAGGTAGTCCGTAAAACAACAAATAAGAACAAAACATGACTGTTAATCTAAAAAATACAATATTTGGAAACGAAAATGAAATTAGCTTAGTGAAATGCTTGATGATTTTAAATTAAATAACGTAACTTTGCCCTTCTCTAATACCGTGCGAGCAAACATTATTTGCATCAAAGAGGGCCTTGCATCTAAGGACGTAATGCTTAACCGTAAAGCTTAATACCTGTTGGGTGTCAGTAACTACCTGAATTAACAATCAATCAGTTATTCCGTCATCTTTGACAGTCGTTACAAGTAATTTGATTCATCGCCAATTTTTCCAATTTCTTGAACAATTCACACAATTGGCTTCACGGAACAGCACAAAACATTCATGGTTGAAGCGCATTTTCGAATTGGGGTTAGAGTAAATGGTGAATGGCAATACAATCCCGGTTTGTTCATGGACGATTTTCACGAACATTTTCCTAACGTTGCTTTTATTGCTGGGGATTTTTATCATTGCCTGGAAAGAACCGTGGCTGTGTTTGGGGAAACAGGTTCTGTACAACACAAAAAAGGAGCAGGAAGACCATCTGTAGTTTAGGTTAGGTTAGAGTGGCAGACTTCTGGAATTGACCAAACAGTCACACGTATTCCTATAGGACCGTTGTGGTACCACACATGTTCCGCGGAACCTATTGCATCAGCTTCCTGATGGTTAACACGATCGTAGAAGAATCTTGACAGCTCATATAAACCAGCCACTGCTGTTAATAAACTTAGTAAGTCGACCCAGTTGCAGGCTGCTCACTTCCTCCAGATCATTAAAAAATTGTTCGCCCAGTGCATTGCACCTTCTTCTCGCGAGGCCGGGGCATTCACTCAAGAAATGCTGAATACTTTCCTCCTCTTCCTCATCTTTGCAACTTCTGCAGAAGTCTTTAGTTGATATTTGCATACGTTCAGCGTGTCTACCGAACAAGCAATGTCCGGTGATTACGGCAGTGATGTTTCTTAGGTCCTTCCGACTGTGCTGTAATAGCGCTGCGGTTTTCCTGTTATCAAGTAGGGGTCACAATTGCCTGGAGATGCTACAAGTTGTAAGCCCTGTCCATCTGCTTTGCGCAAGTTGTTTAGCTGCTCGATCTATCTCTTCTTTGACTGATCCCAGTGGTCTAGCCACAGTATTCTCTGCTAGTTCGACAGACATGCTTGCACCCTCCCTGGCGAGCGCATCAGCAGTCTCGTTGCCATGTATGTTGCTGTAAGAACAAAATAACTTGTTGCAAACGTTCGTGAAATAATGCAAAATACGCTAACAGATTGTATAAGACGCCTGTCCCAAGAAGTGGGAAGATCTTATGGAACATGCAGGACTATTCTTAAGAAGCAGCTAAATTTATGTAATTATTTTTCTTTTTCTTTCTGTATATTCTTACTTTGTTAATTTTGTAAACAACAAAAATAAATTTGTATTTGTCTACTTATTTTATTACTCATTAGTTTGGCAGATCATGTCATAATATGAATTTGACAAAATTTTAACCAAGATTTGGTTAGATATATCGTCCCCATATCATTATTGTGATCTAAATCAAGCCCTACGTTTTTTAATCCAAGCCCTCTTTGATGCAAATAATTTCTGCTCGCACGGTACATGTACGGGCTTGGGGCTATTGCTTGCTTCCAATTTACGTTTTAAAAAATACGTTACTGCCAAATTAAAAATTGCGCCTGATAACCTTAAGCTTATAGATATATTATTATGGTAAACGGCATTGCATCTCCCAAGAAACCCAAAAACTCCTATGTGATTCCTTGGTATTGTCGCAGTTTTACCACTGTAGTGGAGTGTACATGCCTTGCCTGGATACTGCAGGTCGTTATCGGATTCAAAAAATTCAGAATTCGTGTTGAAGATTGGTTTATGGTGTTAAACGAAGAAATCATATTTCCCTTACTGGCTATGTCCGGATGGCTTAATATGCATACCAGATTCAAATTACACAATACTAAATTTTATTTTAAAATACTTAAATCTGAACTACCTCTTTATCTATATGATAAAATTATTTTTCGAGCACATGCTTATAACTTGGTTCTACGCAGAAAGCATATTCTTACAATTCGCCGCCATCGCAAAGAAAGTTTTGAAAGGTTCTTATCATCGTCTTTACCGTTAACGCCATTCATAGTTTTATTACAGATCAGTCTGCATTACCTTTTAACAATAAAGTAAAAAAAGCCTACCATGGTCACAATAGCGAGTGGCTTTATTTCCTTCTTTGATATCGCATTATCAGTTTATATTCCTTCTTCTTCCCTTCTCATCATTTTTTCCTTGTAACTAGCAATATTTTTCTTATATAAATTAAATATAATCTAAATGGCTGCCATACTAAGGCCTATTGTTATCCATTTATTTTGTAATATTTTTAATTATAGCAACAATATAATGTTAAAAGAATGGATTGTTACAATAAAGGTATTATTATTAGTATTATTAATATCTATATATACAGGGTGTTTGAGGAGGAAAGGGCAATATTTTGGGAATGTGTTCAGAGGGTGAAAATAAGAGAAATAAACCCATATGTTTTAGTTAATGAATATCGACGTCGTTTTCCAAATCGAAGAGTTCCTAATAGAAGAGTTTTTTAAAAAGTATTTGCAAGTGCTCAGGAAACTGTAATGTTTTTAAGCATGAGAATTGTTTCTGAAAGAATGCAGGGTCTAGATGTGGAAAATGAAGAAAATGTTCTGGATATTGTCGCAGAGAACTCAGGTATAAATACAAGACGGGTTGCAAACGAACTTCATATACCATCACATCTAGCCGCATGGAAGTCACTTAGAAAAAAGGTTTAAAACCTTTTCACGTTCGACCCGTTCAACATCTTCTAGATGGTGATCCTGCTTCAAGGGTACAATTTTGTGAATGGATCCATCAAAATCGAAGTCTGCACAACTAGCTCAGTTCACTCGTGATGGAATTAATAATTTCCACAATGAACATCGGTGGCCAGATAAAAACCCTCATGCTACATTTGAACGAAACTTTCAACATCGATTCAGTATTAATGTCTGGTGTGGAATGCTCAATGACCAGTTGTTTGGTCCAATTGAAATGGATGGACTTCTTACTGGAGAAGGATATTTACGGTTTTTGGAAGACCATTTGATACACATTTTGGATGTTCGACAAGGAATGTTCTTTCAACATGATGGAGCCCCACCTCATTTTAGTCTCCGTGGGCGAAATTTTTTGAATGATCGTTTTTTTAATCGCTGGATTGGCAGAGGTGGTCCGCAAGTTTGTCCACCGAGGTCACCAGACTTAAACCCGCTTGATTAGTGCCTTTGGGAATGGATGAATCGCTAGTATATGAAACATGAGTGGAAACGAGAGAAGCACTCCGCGATCGAATTTTCAATGCTGCAGCTTTTATAAAAAACATCCCCACTCAATCCGACGTGCTACCCGAGCGATTAACAAACGTGCCGAAAATGTATTGAAGTTGGTGGAAGGGTTTTTGAAAATATTCTTTAAGGTAGTTTGTACTGCAGTACCTGCAATTATTCGTTTTTAAAATAAAAATTAATTTAGAAAAACTTTAGAACCTATTATTTCAGAAATGGTTGAGAATCGAACTAAAACATATGGGTTTATTTCTCTTATTTTTTTCCTCTGAACACATTCCCAAAATATTGCCGTTTCCTCCCCAAACACCCTGTATATATAACACGATATACTAATATATTATGGAGATTTTATATTAATAAACAATTTTTTGAATAATAATTATTGTAAAAATGTGACCTGTGGTATCGTAAATTAATTTTCCATTAGTTTTACATAAGCCAAAGGTTCCAGTCCCTACAACTCTTCTATATAATATTACAGAAAGTTTGTAGAAATAATCAAAAATTTAAAGATTGCACCCAACTTAATAGAGATATTATTAAATCACAGCGGAGTTTTATTTCAGCTGATATTGACATGTCATATGGTGTTATTTTCGAATTATTACTTTGCTGTTTTGATACTAGCTATTATAATAATTAGTTTTATCAATAGCTAGACGGAGGTGCTATAAGAAACTCTATTTCTTGCCAATTTTATTATTATTTACGTCATTAAACAAATTTTAAGATCCTTACTATTTCATATTTCATTTATTTTTGTTTGTTTTGTGTTGATGACACTTTTCTCGCTGTTCCAGAAGATAAGCTTAATTGCCTGCTTGAATATTTTAATAGATTTTCTAATACAGTGCAGTTTACTGTTTAGAGAGAGGTTAATTGTAAGCTACCTTTTTTTTAAAGTCCTAGTCATTAGATTGTTGAAACGATCTTTCACTACAAATTGATTTATAAAACCTAAATCATAACTCTTATCATACTTTACAACATAGGATTGCAACTGTTAATATCTACGTTTTTTTAATTCAAGTTGGGTTTTGGACAACAACTTGTCTTTCCACCAAGAAATAGTAAAAACAAATAACTATCTACTTATTGTTGTTAACCAGAGAAAGAATAATTTTAAAATTCACTAATATGAATTTTATATTTTTTACCATCTAGATGATTAGTGTAAGCTTTGAAAGTAAACTAGATTATATCAGTTTATTAAATTTATCAGATACTTACTTTAATACATAGGTACAATAATAATATTCTTAGCTTGAACGCAGCAAATCGTTAATAGTGTAACTGGCTCCTCCCAATTTTATATTTTTGACTATTTATTGCATTTAAATGCATTCAGAGTATCTATTTTAAATACTATTTGGTAAATATATCCTGTTCTAGAAAAAAAATTACCTGTGGTTTTCTTCTGGCTCGATAGATAAAAAAGGATTTTTACAAATTTCTCTTACCCACTTTAAAAATGAATATTATTCTGGAAGCTATATCATCAATGGGTTTCAAGGTACATCTTATTTGATTATTAGAAAAGGCATGGGGATGGAATTGGATAACGTTTAAAATTCGCAAGACGATTCGATGATAATCGCTAACAATAAAGAAGATATGAAATATCTGATGAGAAAACTGTTAGAGGCATAATATAGCATATAAAGTGTGGTCATGAGTATCCAAAGACGAAATAGCTTTGAATAAAACAGGGCATAATTCAATCTCTTTATCACAGAGCATCTAACGTTTGCAACAATCCGGAAGACCTTAATATTGGAATTTCAAATATCAAAAAAGATTAAAAACAGAATGGTTACCCTGAAACCTTTGTAACAAATACCATCTCAAAACTTAAAAATCGCGAAGTAAAAACTAATACAGAAAGGAAAGAGGAGCAAGCATTTCTTACAATACCTTTTGTTAAGGGGATTTCTGAAAAGATTAGAAGGATAACCAAAAACTATAATATCAAAACAGCATCCAAATCCGGAAATACGTTTAGAAGCTTTTTTACAAAAGTAAAACCCCCCGTAAAGAAAACACAAAAAATTGTATCTATCAAATCCCTTCCGAGTGTGGGAATCGTACATTGGCGAAACAAACATACCCCTTCCCGTACGAATTAAAGAACATCTGAAACATACTCAAAGAGGTGAAACTTCGAGATCAGGTATAGCGGAACATGTATGGATCAACCAACATAATATACAGTGGTCAGAAGCCAAGGTCTTGGACACGGAACAGTACTGGAGAAAACGAAAATTCAAAGAAGCAGCTTTACATATACCCATATATTTAGTAAACCAAGTATAGATATCCCCAATATCTGGAAACCTCTTCTTGTCCAAAACCAACAGCTCAAACTTCACACTCCAATAAGCACGTAGGCGGAGTCCTCAAGCTTCATTGCACTTGGATAGTATTTAAGACAGTAGCCTTAGAATTATAATTTAGTTTACACTTGAAAACGGTTTGAGATACTAACTAATTGAAACGTTGTGTTAAGTAACGAAATAAAGACAATGGAAGTCCGACAAAATAATATCTTTGATATTACTTCATTATCCGCCTTCAAACAAACATCTTTGAATTTGCCCGAAAGTATCACAAATTAACCTGGGAAATATCGGTATGTAAGAAATACAAGTACCTAGTTAATTAGTTGGTTGTAAACGTCAACCAGTCTGGCTCTGACAAACAAGACATCCAAAGCAGAATAACACAGAGAAAGTGAACCATAGCATGTTTCGCATGAACAATGAAATACTTCGATGTCCATAGAGCTGGACCTTCGAATGGATGGATTCGTTGCTACTTATTTCAGTTAAACATTTACCTTGTATTATTGTCAAAGCGCTTGGTTTACATACCATTATAATATTTATCGCATTTGCTATAGTAGAAACCAAACTTAAACTACGGTCTTCGATAATATAATCATTATTTCCACTTTCCTGCAATTATCAAGATTGGTTGTGTCTGACGGCCTTCTACTTCTTCTCCTTCACAATACCATACTTAACAGACAAAATTTAAAAGTAGGGCAGCTAATCTCCATACAAGAACATGGCGTGTTTTATATATGGCAAAGAAATATGATCCTAAATAAAGAAAAGTATTTTATTTTATTTTATTTACTGGTTGCAACTTTTAATGAAAATTTAATATTCACCCAAGACTCCACTAATTTGCTATGAAGGCTGGCGTTCGGTTGGATTTCCTATTACCACTTGCACGCACGTTTGTGGGGCTAAAAACACTTGTTGATGTCATGTTAGATTTGTTAGAATATCAGCGATATAAACGATGTCATTAGGGCTTATTCCCGGTTAAATGCCAATGAACTGGTTTTAGAAATAAAAAAAAAACATGTTTGGATAATGAATGTCACGTCGATATTTAAGGGAATGATAGTACTACTCAACATAGAAAAAAATACTTTTAAACATGCGGTCAAAAACGCTTCATTTTTTATAATATACAGAGTTTTAAAATTTTTTTTTTAATTTTACGGAAGTAGTCCATTGTCTCAGAGTGGAGCTGTTGAGATATGGGGAAAAAACTGACAGTCGTCTCTACAAATATGAAATACACAATATACTTTTTTTTTGTTCTACCGTGCGAGCAAAAATTATTTGCATCAAAGAGGGCTTGGATTAAAAAACGTAGGGCTTCGTTTAGACCACAATGATATGGGGACGATATATCTAACCAAATCTAGGTTAAAATTTTGTCAAATTCATATTATGACATGATTTGCCAAACTAATGAGTAATAAAATAAGTAGACAAATACAAATTTATTTTTGTTGTTTACAAAATTAACAAAGTAAGAATATACAGAAAGAAAAAGAAAAATAATTACATAATTTGCTGAAATTGGCCACCGCCATGCTCCAAATATAAATTCACACGTCCCTTCATATTTTCGAAAGTGTTGACCAGCATATCTGAAGAAATGTTACCACATTCTTGGATAATCCTTTCTTGTAATTGTTCTAAATTTGCAACAAGTTCATCTGTTCTTACAGATGGTCTTCCTGCTCCTTTTTTGTGTTGTATAGAACCTGTTTCCCTAAACACAGCCACGGTTCTTTTTAGGCAATGATAAAAATCCCCAGCAATAAAAGCAACGTTAGGAAAATGTTCGTGAAAATCGTCCATGCACAAACCCGGATTGTATTGCCACTGATCATTTACTCTAATCCCATTTCGAAAATACGCTTCAACCATGAATGTTTTGTGCTGTTTCGTAAAGCCCATTGTGTGAATTGTTCAAGAAATTGGAAAAATTAGCGATGAATCAAATTACTTGTAACGACTGTCAAAGATGACGGAACAACAGATTGATTGTTAATTCAGGTAGTTACTGACACCCAACAGGTATTAAGCTCTACGGCTAAGCATTACGTCCTTAGATGCAAGGCTCTCTTTGATGCAAATAATTTTTGCTCGCACGGTATGAAATACACAATATACTTTTTTTTTGGTTCTAGCACCGAGATAATTGTTTCCAGTTTGGTAACCTTATTAGTTTTTGGGATCTCTAGAAGAAAATGTCAAAATTGTCGGATGCAGTATACAGGATGTTATATTTTTTTGCGCTACTGAAAATCCCACTCTCCTGTACTTTTTTTGGAATACCATAAATAAATACTGATATCATAATTTGGCGACCCGTTTTTTTTTTCATTCTTTTTGGTTCCGTACATTTTTATCGTATTCGTCATCGTTTCCTAGTTATTTGCGATAATAGTGGTCGATACAATCCAAGTATTATAAATATCAACGTAACATTCATTAACACCCAGTATAATTAAAATTTCATAAGTATATTTTAAGTAAGCCGATGGAATCTCTTTATTTTAAATCATTGCGGTTGTAACTAAAAAAAATATTACGAATTTTCTTTTTCTTCGTGGGTACTTTGGGCAAAGTTAGGAAGTGGTTAATTTCTAACGTTTCTTTTAAATGATTGAAAAAAACGTCATAAACTATTAATTAATTTTGGTGTGACATTTTCTCATTAATTGTGGGCATTATAAAAAATCAACAGTACTTAGGAACAATTTTAAATCATATTAAATATAATTTTTAAAACCAAACACATGCTTACAAACCTGTAAAGAATCACGCTAGTGCAGTCAATATGGTGTAAAAATTCCCTTGACCTGGGCAAAATTGCAACACAAATGATTCTTTTTGCATTCTATTGTGTAAAGTGTCTATTTTAACATATTCAAAATCCCCATTAATCCTGGCCCCGGAAATCAGTCAAATTCCAAGATGGCGGCTGAATATTGTATTTTTAATTATACAATTTATAACTTTGTATTTATAAGGTGTAACTTGGCAAAAATGTGGTGTACTGCATCGCCTGCCATGGTGTAATGACAGTACATTCAGGGATATAGCAAGATATTATGCGTTGTTTGTGAGCTAATTATGGGCAAGCAACTGTAGTTTTGATGGTTATACATCAGAAAACACAATAAAAGACATGACCCATAATCGACGAACAAATAGAATTTTCCCCGCCGTGAACTTCACACCAGATATGACATTAACAGGAAGTAAGGAAATTTTTCTCACTAATAAGAAAAACAAGCAGAAAATAATTAATCTAATCGCTGAAGAAATACAACAACATGGTTGTTCAGTAATTCATTCAGTTGATGATGCTGATGTTGACATTGTTAAAACGGCAGTGGAATATTCAAAAATTAAAAATATACAATAGTGATAGGAGAAGGCACTGACCTATTGTTATTCCTGATTTATTGGTGTAATCAAGCATACCACAAGTTGTTTTTCAGAAGTAATAAAAAATCTTTCAAACAGAATAACATTTGTGATATCAATGCCATTAGATATTCGCTCGGAAAGGACTTAGCGAACAGTCTATTCTTTATACATTCGCATACAGGATGTGACAGCACCTCCAGAATATTCCACATTGGACAGCAATCCGTTTTGAAACGTGTTGTTGAAGATCAATACTTTCGTGAACTTGCACTATCGTTCAGCTCAACAAACCTTAATCCCAGTCAGGTTGAAGAATTTGAAAAGAAGATAATGGTATGTATTTTTGGTGGAAATCCAGATGATACACTAAACACACTTAGGTAAGGTTAGGTTAGGTTAGGTTAGAGTGGCAGACCTCTGGAATTGACCAAACAGTCACACGTAGTCCTGTAGGACCGTTGTGGTACCACACGTGTTCCGCGGAACCTATCCGCATCAGCCTCCTGATGGTTAACGCGACGTGACGTAGATCATAGAAGAATCTTGACAGCTCATTCAAACCAGCCACTGCTGTTAATAAACTTCGACCCAGTTGCAGGCTGCTCACTTCCTCTAGATCATTAAAGAATGGTTCGCCCAGGGCATTGAACCTTCTTCTAGCGAGGCCGGGGCATTCACACAAGAAATGCTGAATACTTTCCTCCTCCTCTTCATCTCTGCAACTTCTACAGAAATCGTTAGTTGGTACTTGCATACGTTCGGCGTGTCTACCGAACAGGCAATGTCCGGTGACTACGGCAGTGATGTTTCTTAGGTCCTTCCGACCGTGTTGTAATAGCACTGCGGTTTTCCTGTCGTCAAGTAGGGGCCACAATTGCCTGGAGATGCTACAAGTTGCCAGCCCTGTCCATCTGCTTTGTGCAAGTTGTTTAGCTATTTGATCTATATCCTCTTTGACTGATCCCAGTGGTCTAGCCACAGTATTCTCTGCTAGTTCGCTTGCGCCCTCCCTGGCGAGCACATCAGCAGTCTCGTTGCCCTGTATTTTGCTATGTCCAGGAACCCAACACAGGGTGATTCGATGTTGAGCACCAAGTGTGCAGAGATTATTGCGACAGCGCCTTACTAATTTAGACTTAGTGCTGCTGGAGCAAATTGCCTTTATGGCTGCTTGACTGTCTATATAGATTGCTATAGATGCAGCTGCTTTCAAGCCAGGGTGATCCCGCAGGGTGTTGACTGCTTTATCCACTGCAAAAATTTCTGCCTGGAAAATGCTGCAGTAGTCAGGGAGTCTGTACGACCTCTGTATTTGCATGTTCTCTGAGAAGATACCAGCTCCAACCCCGACGTCCATTTTTGAACCGTCAGTGAAGATCGAGTGATCCGCCTCCATTATTACTTGATTGCCTTCCCACTCCTCCCTACCCGGAATGAGCATAGAAAAGCCCATTTCAAAGTCTGGTAGCGAAACAGTGTAATCGGTCGGCTCTCGCAGATTTTGGCCTGGATATATCCTTAGTATGCTACTGTGTCCGTAGTTGGTGCTGGTCCAGCATTTCGACTCTTTCAGTCGCAGAGCACTTTTTGCAGCCACACTTTTTCCGTAAATATCCATGGGTATCAGATGCAGCATCACTTCCAGTGCCGCCGTCGGTGCTGAGTGAAGGGCACCGGTCACTCCTAAACAAGCTGCCCGTTGTACCTTTGTTAGTTTCTTCATGTTTATTGCTTTTTCCAAAGCAGTCCACCAGACCATGACCCCGTAGGTTAGTATAGGTCCCGCCTGTGGTGCCATGAAATGTAGTTGCCGAAAGAATGGTTTGGAATGTACCAGTTTATGTGGTCAGTTTCAAGAAACAAATTCTGAAAATAGTCCGCAGCGAATAGAAGATGAAGAAATGGAAAGTACAGATGAAGATTATGATGAATTGTGAAAAAACAGCCAAATCATTTTAATTTTTGTTCATTGAAAAAATGTTTTTTTTTCTTGTAAGTCTAATGTGTAATAAAGTTTTCTCTAATGTTTAATAGGCAATTTAAGTGATTCAATGCCTATCTTACCTATTCAATACTTACCTATTTTATACTTTTATCTTTGTATTTTAAACATTTTTGCCAAGTTATACCTTATAAAAACAATGGTGTAAATGTTGTAATTAAAAATACAAAATTCAGCTGCCATCTTGGATTTTGACTGATTTCCGGGGCCAGGATTAATGGGGACTTTGAATATGTTAAAATAGACACTTTTCACCATAGAATGCAAAAAGAATCATTTGTGTTGCAATTTTGCCCAGGTCATAATTTATTTTTACTGCACTACGCCACAATAACATGTAGTCGATTAATGGAACCGACACCAATGAAGACTTTTTAATATTTCAATTTAACTTTACTAGGATTTCTCTTAATAATCTTATTTTCCAATATTCCGTAACTTCTTTGTTTAAATAGTAAAGACTGCAAACACTATTTTGGATAGAGAATAACCCATGTAATCGTCCCGATGCAAGTGAATAATACAAAATCCCCTATTTTGTTCTTGACTGGAAGAGGTGTCACTTGAAAAGCTGAAATTTAAATTAGTTCTAGCATGTTGACAACCTTAAGAAATACTCACAATAAAAGTTACCAGTTGATTTATGTTTCACAATAAACAAGTTCCATCGGGTGGAGTAATCGTCTATTTTTAAATTTTGTTGTTTACTATAAATTTACAATGTAGTATTATTATTTTTATATTCAACGTGACATGAAGGTCTGCTTTTTGTCTTTTTAATATCATTGAAAAATTCAGGAGATATAAATAAATTATTATGTTACATTAAATCTCCTAGGTAGAAATGATCTATTTTAGAACATTAAAGTAAGTTAGCAGTTCTGTGAACCAACAAAATACGAGAAAAATATTCAACATATCTATAAGTTCAAAAGAGTTTTGTCTGCTTCCTTCTGCCAAACCCATCCCCAGACGCGTTTCGCCGTTATTACGGCTCATCAGTGAGGCTCAGTTTGGCAGAAGGAAACAGGGCTCAAAGACAAATCACTTGTCAGGATCGATTATCGACGGGAATTATATATGTCGTAGGCTGATAGTGAAATCCGTCATTTCATGAAAAGCCTAGTCACTTCATGAAGCGTCGGCAGATTGTGTAAAAACATGAAATTACACGATCTGCCGCGTCATTTCATGAAGAGACCTTAACGTTTCGGCGTATTATGTATAACACAATCTGCCTAATTTTAAATATCGTCACTTCATGAAATGCCACAAAAACAAGGCATATTGTGTAATTCCGTCTAAAAGGTATATTGGCAACTGGTTTGTTCGGGTTTGTCAGAGCATTTTTTTATTTTTATAAAATAATATTAGTTGAAAAAGTTTAATTAAAAAAAAAATGCTCTGGGGAACAACAAACAAACCAGTTGCCAATATACCTTATAGGCGGAATTACACTATCTGCCGACTGACATGACATCGTTAGGTAGGTACTACATGAAGTGACGATATTTAAAATTAGGCAGATTGTGTTATACATAATACGCCGAAACGTCAAGGTCTCTTCATGAAGTGACGCGGCAGATCGTGTAATTTCATGTTTTTACACAATCTGCCGACGCTTCATGAAGTGACTAGGCTTTTCATGAAATGACGGATTTCACTATCAGCCTACGACATATATATCTATAAGTATTTGTTTGAATGTGGTAGACAATGAAGTAATATCAAAGAAATTACCTTGTCGGACTTCCATTGTCTTTATTTTGTTGCTTAACATAACGTTTCGGTTAGTTAATATCTCTAACCGTTTTCAAGTGTAAACTAAATTATAATTCTAAGGCTCAGTGGCGTGCCAAGGTCTTCGGGGGCCCCCCGCAATTTTTTTCAAGGGGTCCCCCTTCTACATGAAAAAAATGAATATACTGCTTATACTGGGTGACAACGAAACTGCTGTCTACGGTGATATTTCCAATCGGTTTATAGATAGAAAAAATTTGGTGTGACCTCACCTTTATATTTAGTTTTTTTTTTCTTTCGACTTTTTGAAGAATAAGAATTCTAATTAATAAAATTCATAGCGTCATTAACGTACCAAATTTCATCTATAGTATATGGCCAATATGAGTTCTGTTTTAGGTTTGAAAAACTACAGAATATTAGTAATTTACGTTACAAGTCCGGAAAATACTGTTTTTTGGACCAGTCGATAAAATTCTAGGACGAGCCGTAGGCGAGTCCTGGAAGTCTGCGAGTCCAAAAAAACTGTTTTCAGACGTGTTGCGTACACTATTTTTTCGGCAACCGTTTAGAATAACAAATCAATGAGACACATTTCTTTATTATATTTCTTTGTAAATTTCGAACATTTTAATTCTTATTTGTATTAAATATTGAAATTCCAACAGAAGATAGGTACTAACAGAAACATTCTAATTCTTATTTATATTAATATTTATATTAAAATTCGAGCAATTGCTAATATTGATGTGATTCTTCCCGGCCTAGTCCGGGAAGTACGTACTCCCCGGAATAGGCACGTACTTCCAGGACTAGGCCGGAGAAATGCTACTTTCTCAAAGGAAAAGCGTCCGGGAAGTGGGTACTTCCCGGACGGTTGCCGAAAAAAGATATACCTTTATTTAATAAGCATTACAAACAAAAAACTGTAAGAAAAATAAACAAATAAAACATTTATAACTAACAAAAAAATGTAAGAAAAATGAACAAATAAAACACATTAACTCTTTTTATAATTTGATTGAATCGCATTTCAGATTGGTTTAAGTAAAGAAAAAACTTTTTTTTTGTGTGTAAAGCAACAAATGTATTAACAATTTGGTGTAAGTCTATTTCTTCTGCCCGTTTATTTTCTATAGAAATTAATGCCAATGAACTTAGACGCGATTCACCCATTGTCGATCTTGCAAAACTATTATAGAGGTCGAGGTCGAGGCTGAGCGGGGGCCCCCCAGATTCCCGGGGCCCCCTCGCATTGCGGGCCCTTTCGGCACGCCACTGCTAAGGCTACTGTCTTAAACACTATCCATGTGCAATGAAGCTTGATGACTCCGCCTACGTGCTTATTGGAGTGTGAAGTTTGAGCTGTTGGTTTTGGACAAGAAGAGGTTTCCAGATATTGGGGATATCTATACTTGGTTTACTAAATATATGGGTATTTTGATTCATGAAAGCGGCTTCTTTGAATTTTCGTTTTCTCCAGTGCTGTTCCGTGTCCAAAACCTTGGCTTCTGACTACTGTATATTATGTTGGTTGGTCCCTACATGTTCCGCTATACCTGATCTCGAAGTTTCACCTCTTTGAGTATGTTTCAGATGTTTTTTAACTCGTACGGGAAGAGGTCTATTTGTTTCTTCAATGTACGATTCGCCACACTCGCAAGGGATTTGATAGATACAATTTTTTGTTTTTTCATTACGGGGTTTCAGGGTAACCATTCTGTTTTAAATCTTTTTTGATGTTTGAAATTTCAATATTTATAAAGTCTTCCGGATTGTTGCAAACGTTAGATGCTCTGTGATAAAGAGTTTGAATTATGCCCTGTTTTCAAACTCAATAAAACATTCAAATTTCAAATATTTCATAATGTCGAATAATTTATAGGCGGATGAAATAGTTGCAAGGATAATATTTAAAAATTATAAAAATAATATTTAAAACTGATAAAAATCCAAATAAAATTACCAATTTTGTGTCTTTTGAAAACAAATGTTGATGTTCATATTTTAATATCTTGTAGTGCCAAGGTATAGAGGAAAAAAGTGGGTATAGGTTGCAATCGTATCCAATCATGTAAAATGACGCCTTCGGCCGGTTTTAAAACGTTGAATGAAATGACATTTCCTACCCCCATAACTATATTTCTTTAGGAAACCCCTATATTAAAAGAACCCCCATTTAAAAGTAAATAAATACTGTTTAATAGTCTTTGCGTAAGCTTCTTCAGAATTTTTAAAAATGCGTATCGTAAACAAGTAACGTAATCGAATTAGGGTTAATAGAAAAAAGTATAAAAATTAAATACTGTCAAATGTACCATTGTGCCCAAAAGAACTGGGACAACAATATTTTCTTTATATTCTAGCTCTTGGACTATAATAATTGAAATTTAAACACATATTACCGCTGCCGTGGAAATTAATAAGTTCGTGTTAATTTTATTATTGTGAGAATTTCACCTTGATAATTAAATAGGTGATTTCTAAATTGCGGTATTAGAAAATAAATAATATAACTTTTTCAGTTTTCAGATAGTTATCCTCTAAAGTAAAACAACGTATAAAGTATGTAACTAAACAGTTTACTTAATTATGTGACATATTTTTGTCAAGAAGATATCAAAAATAACAAAAAACCATTAAATATATTATTTTTTACATGTTAATATTTAGTCATAGAACCATTATTATTAATGACTTTTTGAAGTCGTCGAGGCATACTGAGAACTAAATTTCTTTCATAATCCTAAGATATCAGACCCCATAATTCTCTTATTTTTTCTAGTAGTTCCTGTTGATTTCTGGGTCTGAAGTCATGTTTATATATATATTTGGTCATTTCACCCCAAACATTTTCTATGGGGTTGAGATCGGGACTCTGGCCAAGGTAAAACATTTATTTAATTTTCTTGCAGATATTGCTGGACTAGTCGAGATGTATGAATTGGGGAATTGTCATGTTGAAATATGAAATTTTCTCCGTATACTGCCGTAACTGTTGGTAACATGGTGTGTCCTAATATATTGCAGTATACAGAGGCATTGAGCCTTTCTTGCACTATTTCGCAAACTCATAGACCTTTGCTTCTGATCCATGCCCAAATGTTTACAGAGAACCGACCACTCATATTTGTTTTATGGGTATACTGCTTATCATACCTCGCTTCTGTGGGTCTGTATACACGAATTTTTCCGTTGTTACAAGACTGAAATGTCTTTTCATCGGAAAAAATTACTGTTTCCCATATATTATTTTGATTGACATAGTTTTGTGCAAAATCTAGCCTTCTGTCTTTATTTACCTCTGTTAAGGAAATTTTATTGGCAGCGCAACGACTTTTGATATCTCAGCCCCGAATCCTTCGACGAGCAGTATTCGTTGAACCAGGAAAATTGGTTTCTTGAGCAGCTTTTATTGCTGTTTCAAAGGGGTTTTCGCGCAAATAGTAAATAACTTCCCTATCTTGAACTTCTGTTGACATTTTTGGGCGGCCGGAACCTTGCTTTCTTCCAATAGTTCCAGTCTCGAGTATTTTACTTTTACACAAAAGCACGGTATTTTTACTTATATGTAATTCTTCAGCAATATCTCTTATAGGAACATGTTCTCTCACTCGCGTATATATATAATAGCTTTTTGTTCCACACTTAACGAAGGCATGTTTAACACTTTATAGTATTACCACTTTGACAACAAATAAAAAATTTTGATATACCTATTGTCAAAATGACATTTAAATATAAAAGCTGAAAATTTGTAATAGGCTGGGAGATAAAATTGCGTGTCCCAGTTTTTTTGGGCGCAATGGTACCTACTTTTAAAATTCCTGCAATCAATTTATATTTTTTAGGCGGTGCGACGCCCTGAGCGGCAAAGGCGTCGCATTGATGTTATCTTTAAAAAATGCTAATTGGTACTACCTAACGACGGCATTTTATGCAACCAAAATATATTTATTCGTTTTCGCGACACAGGCTTTCGGAGTAAAAAACCCTTTATAACAAGATATAAAACAATCAAAATTGTTCTGCATATCACACAGTAAGCAATTTTTCAAAAATAATTGCCCATTTTCATTTAAATAGTCATTTCAGACCGAACCATAATGATTTATTTGCAGTTTCGAAGCAGTTCATAAATACGAAAAGTTAAAGTTTGCAGCTTCGGTATAATAATAAAAATATAGTTTACAAGAGTTTCTTCGTGCATACTTTACAATAATTGCTAAAGTTGACGTAGGTAGTTGGATAATAGGTAAAAGGTGACAACTGGTTTTAGGTATAATTAGCTGACTTTCATATTATATTTTTAATATGTACCTAAATTAAAAACGGCTGGAGGTAAATCATATTTCTAGATATTTTCTTTATACCAGTCAAATCAAGAGGGGGAGAAGAATAAATAATTTAATAATTCAGGGTTCATTTGGCAAGGTTGCACAACACAAGGACCCTTCCCAAGACTAATTGGAGGTTTCACCATCGCGAACTAGTGACAAGGCACCTTAGCCGAAAACATCCTGATAATCCTCAAAATCAAGGGTTATAGCATCAAGATATCTACCTAATATTTGGAAAAAATAATATATTCAGTTAAGTCTTGATGCGTTAGAAATTGCGATAGGGTTGTAATTAGGGCAAATGTTTCATTTTTAATTCTGCATCGAATGACATAAAAAGATACAGAGGTTCCTATTTGAAATAAGAAAAATAAATTGCTTTAAAGTTTGCAACGTTCGACACTAAACTTTGGACACCCTGTACAATTCGTATTAGTCAAACTTGGTTAACGAGACTGTTAGACTTTATTTAATAAGTATCTTTGTATAATTTTATTAATGAGGCATTATTTTTATTAATTTTTAAAACCAGTTGTGCAAAACTAATATTTTTTAGTTTTTATTTTTTTTTTCGCCTATAATACTGAACCGATTTTAATAAAATTTTAGGGTTATGTAGGTAATTATAGGAGGCACCCAAATAAGTACGAAAATCTATGGCGTGTAATCTAAAAAAATATATCCTTATGACGTCACACTGTTTTGGAACACCCTGTATGAAAAAAAATGCGCCCCAAGATACAGGTAAGGTCTGCGAAATATTACAATTCTAACTTAATTACTAAGTAAGCTATATAATACGGGAGATGAGGTGCAGGACCCTGTATACGCATTTTTAGTTATTGTAAAGTAGGCCTCTGGAGCTGTATTAAGAATCCAATTACCTACTTGCCCTTATTTTTTCCTGTTTGTACTTTAGGTTTATGGAAAAAAGTAACTCTTACCTTTTAAACAAATTTTATTGCGTTTAAATTTGACTACGGTGGCATTTAACTTTTGCCTTGTGCTGACATAAAGATGTATGAAGACGGTTACTTCGACATTTTTTGAACCATTGCAGATCATTGTTATCCTGAAATAGATATTTATTATACAGGGTGTCGGGAAATTCCGTATGTATATTTTAAGGAAATATTCTACATATAGAAAGAAAGTTAACATGAATGTAGGTCCTTAAATGTCTTTTGGGAAACCTATGGCCGTCCAAAGGTGACCTACCTTCAAAGACTAGTTTTTATTTTATTTCTTTGCAACCTCTTGAGTAAGCAGTGTGACATAATATATGAACTTTTTTCGTATGTTTATATGTAGAATTTTCCCTTGAAATGTACGTACAGGATTTCTGGACACCCAGTATAAATTAGTTTGCTTAAATTGTAAAAAGTTACGTAGTAAAGTATTGTGTTTAAAAATATTATTAACAATTAATAGAACAAAAATTGTCATAATCAAAAAAAAATTATATTTTACACAAATTATTTAAAACAGTTTTTAGTATAATAACTAAATTCCTAGCTGGTTAAGATTTATATAAGAAAAATGTAATCTTTTATTTATAAAGCGTTATTTTTTTGGAGCAATATTTTAAATTTAAATTTTACCATTACATGATTATATTTGTGCATAATTCTGCGTAACTCGTTTTATTTTCACTTTTCAAAGAATATTTTCTGAAAACTTTTAATAGTATTTTAATTTTCTCTTTACTACTCGCAAAGTAAGACAAGTGTCTGTAAAAAGGGCAATATAGAAAGTGTTTGTTTCCTTGTCTTGTATTTATTAAGTATAAAAGAAATTATATAACACTGCCTGAATAAATAAGAAACGTTACAAAATCTGTAAAATAAAATAAGACAATTTTACAGCTTTTTTGTAGTTGTAGGTGATTTATAACCACTATTATGGTAATTTTCGACTTTACAGGTAATAGTATATTCTGTAATGTAACAACAAATTTTATAGTCAAATAGAGGCAAATAATATTAGTTAAAAGTACAATACCTAATTAAACTACTGTATTTTTCCTTTAAAATTCAGTATTTAAAGATTTAAAAAATATACAGCAATAAGTAACATATTAAACTTGAGAAACAAAAAATTGAAAATGGCTCAGTTTTCAAAAGGTAAAAAAATATTTATAAAATTAAGACAAACGTAAAAACGGAAACCGTATGAGAGAGAGAGCGTGAGTAAATTCTGAGTTTAGGAGTTGATTTTTAGGTTTATAAAAATATTTTTAAAAATTGGAATTTTTTAAAATATTTTTAACACCTAGAGAACAAATAATAATAGATAATCGTTAAAACTGCTCATTTTGGTCTTTTTATATAACATCTATGTTTTTCTTTATAGAAAACTAATATTTTATACAATACTCCCACAAAAGTCTTATAACCTTATAGGGAAAGCCTTTATAGATTTTTTTTTAACATAATGAAATAGCTAGATAATTTTTTTATAACGATAATGAAACTATACAGGTTGTTCGAAAAATGCGTTAGGAAATTTTAAGGGGTAATTCTACATGCAAAAATAATGCTAGACATTGATGCGGCCTGCAGAAATTATTAACTAAGAACAAAAAAGCCCGAAAACCATAGCCGGCTGGAAAGGTAATTGAATAAATTTACCTTGACATTTATGGCATCTAAACAATAGACCAAACGTCACAAGCTTTTCAAGTGACGTTTAATCAATTGTTTAACTGGTAAAGTGAAGCTTAACCTATCAGAATCTATTATGTATTGTCTTCGGCCTATCAGCTGTTGCGTATTACCTACGTATAAAACTTAAAAAGCCCAGCCGGCCCGAAAAGCCCGGTAGGCCCGAATAGCGCAGTCTTCCCGAAATAGCGCCCATATTGTGCATAGTACCTTTATTGCTTGCTTTGCCTATGACTACATTTTGGCTAAAATCTCAAAATCAACTTAACCAAAAAAATACGAATACTATAAAAAATATAAACAACACATAAAACTAAATGCTTGCAAAAATACAAACTCCTAACTCTCAGTGGATGTGACATCTAAGGCCAAACCTTCTAGGGGGGTTCTTTTGTCCGGGCCTCCCCTACTTGATGATGTAAATATCCCCTTAAATATAACAAGTGTACTAGATGGCAATTTTGGAAATCTTTCTATACCATAGAATATTATATATTCTTTGTCTACACATGTTATTTCATTTAAACGAATCTTTGTTAAACGATATTCTTTTAAAAAATATACAGGGTGTTTCAATAAAAAGTCCCAGACCAATTATTTCGAAAACTAAAAGCGACATGTAAATTCTGTAAACGCCAGTGTTTAGCCTCTATGATTGGCTTCACAACTCTGTAAAAAATGTGTTTGAATAATACAAGATGTAGGTGGCGCCACGGTGCAAAGAAATTGTTTAATGACAGGAACTTTTAAATGTTGTAGTTTTAAAGATAATTATTTTTTGGTCAAATTAGGTCCGATAAAAAATTTTGATAAATCCAATAGGAAAGGAGATATTTGGGGTTAGGTTTTTTTTAAAATAATTTTAAGGAGTATTTTAATTATAAATATTTTTAATATCCTTCAGCACATTTTAATTTAATTTTGGTAATGAGAAGCGTTTGCTCGTGTAGCACTAAATTATTACATCCAGTGACGTCTCAGGGGGCGCCTTAACAAATACTATTGGCAAAAAATAAGACGCCACAGAGTTTTTGGTAATTTTTATATATTTTTTTTTGGATTAAACAACTAAAAATATCCTTTTCTTGTCAAGTAAATGGTTTTCTTATCTTGCTTGGTTTCCGAGAAATAAAAAGAAAAACAATTATATTGCATATCTCTGGAAAACAAAAATCAATAAATAATTAATACGTTGTATCTTTTGCTATTAATCGAAATACACTATTGAGAGTTTGCAGAACCGAATTATTATATCGATTTGCTGTGTGTGTATATGAAAACGGCAATAATTTTGAACACCTCATTCAACCCCATTAAAAAGTTTTTGGTATTGTTCTAATTTTCATTAATAATTTTGTATAATTTCTCATCAGTTCTTTCATAAAATTTAAAACATCTTTTAATTTAATTTTATAATGCTTGAATGTTTTATGGTTTTTATTTTATGTTATAATGCTTTTAAACAACAAAAAATACAACGTAAGTATTAATTATTTAATAATTTTTGTTTTCCGGAGATATACAATAAAATTGTTTTTATTTTTATTTCTCGAAAACGAAGCAAGATATGAAAACAATTTAACAGACAAGAAAATTATATTTTAAGTTGCTTAATCCAAAAAAGATATAAAAATTACCAAAAACTCAGTGGCGTCTTATTTTTTGCCAATATTATTTGTTACGCCACACGAGCGTTTTATCACTAAAATTATCATTGCCAAAATTAAATTAAAATTATTTAAAAAAAAAAAACTTCAAATATCTCCTTTCATGTTAGATTTATCAAATTTTTTTATGGGACATAATTTCACCAAAAATTAATTATCTTTAAGATCGGCGACATTTAAAAGTTCCTTTCATCGAAAAATTTCTTTGCACCGTGGCGCCACCTACATCTTGTATTATTCAAACACATTTTTTACACTGTTGTGAAGCCAATCATAGAGGCAAAAAACTGGCTTTTACAGAATTTACATGTCGCTTTTAGTTTTCGAAATAATTGGCCTGGGAGTTTTTATTGAAACACCCTCTATATATACAATTTATGTCTTATAAAGTTGTTTTTTGTTTCTTAAAAATACAGTTTATTCGGATTTAATTAACTCTCTTATATACGTCAACATTCCTGTAGAATCTAACGTTCTAAATTGCATTTATGTAATCAAGTTTTCATTTAAATGAATTTTTAATTTACTTTGTGAATATTTTTTCAATAAAAAGTTTGAACTCTTCGCAGTTAAGTTTCATTAAAATTAGAACCCAATTCGCCTTTATTTTGTCACAAATTTAATTTATTTTTCGAAAAGAAATATTTACAACCTGTTTAAATTTTTCGTTGAAATAAATACGACACCTGGCTTTTTTACTATAATCGCTTTTTATTCAACATTGACATCTTAAATTAAAACCTTTTAACAATATATTCTAATAATAAAAATCTCCCTAGAGTGTCACAAACATTTTCTAGAAACAATTAAAAAAACTTCGCGAAAGCAGAAAGTTTAAGATCAGACCCTTAACACGTCATCCTATTATTCGAGCAATTCTCTTATTTGCCACTCTTGAGGTCGTATCACAACCACCTTGAAAGAAGCCGTGAAACAGAAACATCGACAACACTGCTTGAAGATCCATGTGTCACGTGCCTTTTTTGAGGTTAGCCATGGTTTTATATGTAATTTATGCGCGAACTAGGTCTAGGTGTAGTAATCATTTGTATTTTTATCCTGTTTTCGATTGATATCCAATAGAAAATTTAAGTGACATGATTGCTAAGAACCTTTACAAAATACTGATGAAAATTGGCGGGTGGTGCGGGTTTGCTCTAATAGCATTAATAAAGTGAAAAATCCAACAGCCTAGCCGACCTGGCGGTTTGTTTACGGGTCTTATAAAAGGAGGCAGAATTTTATTCGTTTTAATTTAAAAGTTGTGTTTTTGTATTCTAGTTAGGTCTTTGGGATAAACTTTATTGTTTTGTGGCTACAGTTAATTTAGTAAATATTGAAGTGTTTATTTAACTTGAAGGTATATGTGAATTAGTTTAAAAATATCACTAGTAGAGATAGTTCATAAGTAGGTAGGTACTATTTTTTTCTTTTAGTTTGCTTATTTATCAACATGCTGTATTCCTGGGTGTAACTCTAACTATAAAAGCGTTTTAAAAGCAGGTGAAGAGAGTGTAATATATTTTTATAGTTTAGATTTGACCAATAATATGACTGTATAAATATTGTTAATCAGGTTTCAGTGGACATTCATATGAAGGTAAAGGTTTTTTAAAATGTAATGAATTGGCTTACAATGATTTGAAATGGATTTTACCCTTTGAAATGAAACTAAGCAGGTGGCCTCAGCTTGAAAACTTATTGTCTCGGTACCAATTCATACATTGTGAAAGTAACGAAGTTAGCCAGATAGTAGGTGACTTTCTTAAGACAAACGTAGATTTCTTAAACAAAGCCTTAAGCTTACTAAATTTTGAGACTTCAGAAGTCGATAGCCAATCCTGTAATTTAAACGCAGAAGATAATAATTTGTATAACAGAATATTACTTTTGATCGATCAAATAAATCTACTCGTAGTAAAACAAAAACAGCTTCTCAACGCAATGTTCCTATTATTTAATAATTAGGTAAGTTGTTCTTGTTATCCAAAACTATTTATTACTTTTTTGTACATTTTTCAATATCAATATAGTGGCAACAGAGCCAAAAAAATACAAAAAATATCAGAAAGAATAAAAAACTCGCCCGTTGCCGCGCGTCATAATAATAGCTTGTGGATCCGCAACTCCCAGCTGATGCGGCGTTGCCCGATGTCACTTCATGGCTTCTTTTCAAAGTGATTGTGGTCGTATCATTTTCTTTGTTTCGATAACTTATAGACAAGAACAGGAATAGTGTTGCCGCGAGACGAGATA
Source organism: Polydrusus pterygomalis (assembly GCA_963969555.1). Lineage (NCBI taxonomy): Eukaryota > Metazoa > Arthropoda > Insecta > Coleoptera > Curculionidae > Polydrusus > Polydrusus pterygomalis. Next base: position 29,613,066 of record OZ018384.1, on the reverse strand, counting down.
AAATGGGTCTCTCGTCTCGTCGAGAGAGGGCGAGACGAGACGAGAGACGACCTTCTCTCGTCTCGTCTCGCTTCTCTCGTGATTTAAGCCAAATACAGTAAAAACCAAGCAAAATTTTAACGCCTTTATGTTAGGTTCTATCATATTTGACATAAATTGTGTGCAATATATGTCAAATATGACAGAACCTAACCTAAATATGTCAAATATGATAGAACCTAACCTAAATGCGTTAAAACTTTGCTTGGTATTTACTACAGGGTGGCCCATTAGTGCGACAAAGGTCAATATCTCCTCTACCATTAAGATAGCGGAACACTTTTGACGAAGCTTATTAAGGGTTAAGAGGTGCCTCTTATAAAATTATTTTTGTCTATACAGGGTGGTTCAAAACACCAGCACGGTAAGAAATTTTCATTTCCAAGATATTGACTTTTAAAAAATGTCATTTTTGAATTTCGACAGATCTATCAGTACGTCAGAACGGCTCACATGTCCCCATCTTCCATTTTTAATAGTATCTTCCCAAAAAAATCACCTTCCGGTTAAACCGGAAGAACTATATTTCCTGCTTTCGAGTTACATCCGGTTAAGCCGGAAGTTTGATTGATTTGGGAAGATAGTGAAAATGGAAGATATAGACATATGCGCAGTTTTGCTCTAAGATGTACTGTTAGAAAGCTATAGGCTGTCGAAACTCAAAAATATAATTTTTCAAAAGTCAATATCTTGGAAACTATTAACTATAGACTAATAAGGCATTTAATAAAAGTAATTATAAATTTATGTAGAATCTGAAAATTTAAAAAATATTTTTTTGGGACTATTATGAGATTTTTAAAATCTTCTTAAATTCCTCTTATCAAAAAAATTTAATGTCCATATTTGGACCGACGGTTTTCGAGTTATTTGACTGCAAATAATTTTATCCAGCGATAAAACGTCATAATAATATGTTATTCTGAATGGCCAAGCACGGCTAACTAGATGAAACTATTTGCAGTTAAATAACTCGAAAACCGCTGGTCCAAATATAGACATTATGTATATTTTTGCAAAGAGGAATTTAAGAAGATTTAAAAAAGCTCAAAAAAGTAACGTGTTTTGCTCGAGAGAGATCGAGAGAGACGAGAATTTCTCGACTAGAGAGGGTACTTCTCTCGTCTCGTCTTGGAGCTTTATTTGAGAGAAAATATCTCTCTCGTCTCGTCGAGAGAGGGCCAGACGAGACGAGAGACGAGAATCTCTCGTCTCGGCGGCAACACTAAACAGGAGACTAGACTCGATATATTATTCAGGTAGATGCCGGCGGGTCGACCTTCAGTCCAAGTCGCTGCGACTGGTCAATTTGTTGTGAAGTAGATGGCTGGTTGCGCGAGTTTTTATTAAAGAGCGTATTTTGTTTAATTATTTTCTCAGTAAATAATTCGAAATTTTAAAAACTGAAACTGTAGAAAAAAAATATTTTTCCTCTATGCGGTAGGAGGAGAAAAATCAAGTTTTAGTGAAAACGCCGTGGTGTCAATGAGTTGAAAATAAAAATGCTGGTATATCCTATTGGTAAAAAAGTTAAGTAGGGGAGACCGGGGCAGGTTGTAACACGGGGTAAGTTGTAACACACCAAATATTTTCCTAATTTAAAAGCTTGCAACCCCGTGTAGCCTTCTGGAGAACACTGTGAAGCTCAGTTATGTCTAGACAGTCGAGCAAAAGACATTGTGGTTAAGGTTATTTCCGATATTGTTTATATTGTGGCACGTAAAGTAAAAATCGATATCATAATTTTGTTTCAAAATAAATGTTACAATAAGCTGCCTGCTGAGTTTTTTTTTGTCATAAATGAATCATTGCAGTCTAGGTTATTATATTGACAAAGCTATGCATGATTATATATTTACTTTTTTTTCTGCAAAGACAAAACGAAAATATTCGATCCTGGGGTAAATTGTAACAATTTAATTGGGGATAAATGTAACATGTTACAATTTACCCCAATGTGATAAATTATGCATTAACAACAGCACCTTCTGAAATAGCTGAACTCGAACCCGTTGCTTCAACATCAGGATTAAGTTGACGTTACTTTCCAAATAGAAGGCAATATTACATTCTCTCCAGAGTTTGTTCGTCCACTTCCTAAAGCTGATCAGCGAAAGGCAACCCTTAAGGGTAAAAAAAAAATAAGATCAGCGGTACTAACTGACACACCAGAGAAGGATGCACTGGAAGAAGAACAAAATGGTCGAAACGCCAAAAAGTCCAAAATTATTGTCAAAAGTGAAAAGAAAAGTTTACATAGAATCAGACGATTGTTCAAAAGAAAAGTACTTTTGTTTATTTGCACTGAATCATATTGGCATAGCAAACCTAACGAAAACTGGATTAGTTGCCACAAGTGTAAAAAATGGTCACATGAAACTTGCACTGACTTGAAGTTCCCATCATTACGATTCGGACAGTGAATAGATAACCAAAAATAGCTACATCACGTTAAATAATGTTTATTTTGTTTGTTTAAAATGTTTTTTATGTTCACGTTAAAATTTAATTTAAATTTTATTTTTATAAAATAATATTAGTTGAAAAAATTGAATTAAAAAAATGCTCTGGGTAACAACGAACAAACCGGTTGCCAATAAACCTTTTTAGACGGAATTTGTTCCTCTAGTTATCGCCTCATTATAATCCTCTACTTATAAGAAAAAAGCTAAAAAAATTGACGCTTATCAGTCAAAAGTTGACAGCTGTCGTATGGTAGCTTGACAATCGACGATAGACAGACCTCGGTTAATGCGAAATTACCCGAATGCGGTATACTGGACGCTCGATTCAAAAATGTGCCCCGGTCTCCCCTATTCTTGCGTTTTTCATTTGCCTTTTATTTTTGTCCCTTTTTCTGATTTACTTGATGTACAGTACGCTGCTCAAAAGATCGTTATCTAAAAAATTAATTTCCTTTCCATTTAGTTGTCAATTCGTGGAAAAGATATCAATTTGAATTTCCGTATCAGTTTACACAATGAACTGTTACTCTGTTAGAAATACAAACCTAAACGCCTGCACAGATGTTGGTATGACACCGCTTGTTGAAATATTTATTTGGGGTGGTAGGAGGGTCCCATTATTTCCAGGTCCATACGTCACTTCTAATATGTAGGGTAGCTGAAACAGTAATATTGGTAAATGCTTTAAATGTTTGAAGGGATGATAATTGATACAAAAATAACAAATTATTTCTGTAAAATCAGATTGTTCTAAGTGAATTTTTACAACCTTTACAGTATTATTTTAAAACCTTAGTTTATGCATAAAGTCGGATTTTTTTAATTGCAAAAATCTACTTCTTTGCAGGGAATCGAACTCAGTACCGCTCGCTCCTCGAATAAAAGCTATATAATTTTTTAATAACCATAAGGTTATCTAATTATCACAAAGAATAAACCCTTTTTTTATAACTAAAATATACTTTTTGGGAAACAAATAGTTTTTAAAATATAGAGAAATCGTTTAGGTAACTTTCAGCGAGCGTTATATAGTCTATCCCTTACTACAGCGGAACAGAGGAGGACGAACTAATTTAAAACATTGATCTGTCGTTGCTCCGCGTGGTTTAAGTTGAACGGAGTAATTCAGAACATATCATTTGACTACCGTTGTTGGTGGGCCATTGATGTTTGATGGTGTGGTGTACGGTGTACTTTTAGAGCAAGTGGGAGGGGCATGAGTGCAAACCTAATTTTCTGTTCCGTAATATAAGAGTTGCGTAGATGTGTCCTTATATTTAAGGTTTATTTGGGTTTATTTTCCCCTTAACAATAAACTTGATCCTTGATTTGGTTTTACGTGGTTGTAAAATAAATGTTTTCATATCAAAATAGTGCCGTTAATTTTTGTGTTTTATTAAGCCTTATACTGGTATGTTTGTTTAGGTAAGAACTTTTTTAGCATGGATTAATAATTAAAATTGTATTTAATACTATATTTTGTAAGAAAGCATAAAATAAAATTTTACTACATTATAAATACTATTTTTTTTTCGTGTAGTGACGCACCCCTCGGTATGGTACCCTGGGCGCCCCTCTCCTCCTTTGCTACGCCACTGCCTACACATGATCATCAAATATTAGGATCTATTTTTATCTGTTATCATCGACATATAGCGACATCTGCAGAAATCCGATTAGAAACTTCTGTACCTAGCTTTAATTGTTTGCATTACCGGCATTGTGCTGATTTCTTTAAAATTTCCTTGTGTTAGAGTTTATTTCATTAAGTAGTTACGTTTTTTTGGTTTTAAATCCGGCTCTGTACTTTTTCTTAATATGTATTGGACTTTTTAAATATCAGAACCTTAAAATGGCAATTTAACTTAACTAACTACGGTCATAAAAGTATTAAAATATTTCTACTTTTATAAACCCTATTAAAAATTAATAACGAGATTTTGTAAACTTTGGTAAGCAATTTTCCCTGTTACAGTTGCCTTGATTTTAATTAAAATTTTACACAAAATCGTATTGAACATTTACGCGAAAATATAAATCAAAGCATGGAATAAACATAGAAACAAATCAAAGCCTTTATAAAGTTATATCACTTCACATGAATTTAAAAGCCACATTGATGATAAATCAAGTAAGCCAACATTATCAATCAAATTATATAGGCCTGATTTATAAAAACTTAACTTTCTATATTGGAAATCAACTTATGAAAACAGCAGAAAATACCAACGGTTTAGAAAAAGTTTGATAAACTTTTGAAAGTAACACCTGGTCCGTTTCTCCATGATATTTAAGAAAAAGTTTGTTTTTATTTGAATATGTTTAAAAGTGATAAACCATATAGGACGTAGCGCTAAAAATACTTTTTCTATTTCACGTTCATAATAAGCTCAGTACGATACGCATTTGCGTATCGTAATGAAGCTATTTCGATACGCGTTTTTTCTTTATTTGATGTTGGTAACATTTAAATGTTTTATTTCATTGACTTGCGCGGCCTTTGTGATTTTGTAGATGCTTCAAGCTATCATTTTCTGCCAAATCCTATCCAAAATTCAATCTACTAACCTTCCAATGTCGATTTTAACTTCAACTGTATTTGAATTTTCTATCTTCCCCATACTAAATTGCAATGCCGTGACGTAAAATCACGTCTTTTGAAATTCGAGAAAAAGTAGCAAAATCACCCGAATTTCAGAACGCTCTGTATATGTACCGAATGTACAAGGATCACACAACGTATTCCGTCCAATTTCAAATCTCTTATCGCTAAAATAACTTTAGAATCTCGTGGTGAAAATGGGTCAATAAATTAAAAAATGACAGTTCGCAAAATAATTTTTGTTGTCCAGAGGCTACTATGATAAAAAATAGTATTACCAACATAAAATTTAGACATAAAAATTTACAAAATTTGAAGGATTTATTTTCTTTTTAAAATGTATTTTTCTTGATTATAAAAGGTGAAATAGAAAAAAATGTATAAAGCACATGTTTCATAACGCGTTTTAGCGCACGTGTTAATAAAAGAACTCGCCACTTTGTGGCTCGTTTTTTAAAATAGACGCGTGCGCTAAAACCGCTTCTTATGAAACGTGTACTTTAATATACTATTTTAGCACTGTTAATATTAGATAGGTATAATAATATGATCCCTAAATACTTAACTTCTGTATCGAAAATTACCTTTCAAAAACAGCTGAAATTACTGACAGCTTAGAAAAAGTTTTATAAACTTTAAGAAGTAACATCTGATCCTCTTTTTCGGTTTTTTCTAATTGAAATATTGTTTATTATTTGTAGGCCAATATTTAAAAATGTTGAACCTCATATTTATACCAAAAAATACTCTATGACATTTTTAATATTCGATATAAGATTACGGCTAAATTATAACTTTCAACTTGTGTATATTGAAAATAAGCTTTTAAAAAAGCCGAAACTACTGATGGCTTGGAATTTTTTTAAATACAGTAAAAAGTTGTTCAGTAAAGTATGAAAGGAATAAGTACCAGCAGATACGAATACGAATGCATATATTCATCGGCGAAGCTAGCCTTAGTTTTCAGGGGGGAGCCTGGGCCCCTTGTTTACATTATTGAAATTGCAATTTTTTTTCTATTGGATATTTTAGGGGGGCCCTAGGGCCATAAGGGGGGGCCATGCCCCCCCTGGCCCCTGGCCCCCCCCCTAGCTACGGCGATGCATATATTTTAGGTTTACCTGGTATATCTATTATCATAAGGATCGTTTTGTCATTAGGTTATCTGTGTCTTTAGTCAATATACAGTGTGACCAGTAAAGTCCGCATCATATGGGATTTTTTTTCATTAATAACTTTATTCGAAATTTGACTTTGGCATCAAGTTCTGCTTTGATCGAGATAAAAATTAAGCAAAAAAATAGTAGTCACGTGATTCGCATTATCTGTAAAATTTTAATTTTTTCCAAAAAATAATTCAAAAGTGGGGTTATTTCTAAAAATATCGAAAAAAGTTATTAGAGAAAGTTTTTTTAAATGCAGTTTCTAGCCCACATAAAAAATTTCAGCTGCATAAGATAATTTTGATTTTTTACCCACCACTAAAATTTATTTTCCACTTCCTTTTTTGTCTTAATATTAAGGTGTATTACTTTCAGACACAATCTACGATTTCAAAAATACTTATTTTATAAAGTTACCTTATACAGGGTCAAAAACAAATAGACTTTGCGACCAAACTTTAATAGCCCAATTTTGATTTTGTAGAAAAACACACATTTAATATGGCGCTACTTTAAAGAAAATGTATCTGAAATAAAGCATTGTCAAAACTAAGAAGTTTTATGTAGGTTGCGTTGAGTCTTATTTTGCAAAAGTGGTGCAATTTACAAAATATGGGAAAAAAATCAAAATTATCTTATGCAGCTAAAATTTTGCATGGCGGCTAGAAACTGCATTTAAAAAAACTTTTTCTAATAACTTTTTCGATACTTTCAGAAATAACCCTACTTCTGAATTATTTTTGGAAAAAATTAAAATTTGACAGATAATGCGAATCACGTGACTACTATTTTTTGCTTAATTTTCATCTCGATCGAAGCAGAACTTAATGCCAAAGTCAAATTTCGAATAAAGTTATTAATAAAAAAAAAATCCCATATGATGGTCAAACTGTATACATATATAAAGTAGGTTATATATTTCTTGTATTTATTTTTGAACAATATAATATACATACAATGATAAAGAAATGAATCAGCCTTTTATATGGAATACCGCCCACTTAATCGAGAATCGCTGGGGCAAACCCGTCAAATTAAATTTTTTAGTTTTTTTTTAGAAAAAGATACGTGCATCAACAATAATTTTTTTATTGAATCATATTGTATATTGTTGCTTCTTACATTCTAGAATCAGTTCTAGACATTTTTCATAAATCATGCCCTATACCTATTTTGAACAGTTTACGAAATATTAATTTTTAAACAAAAATATAGAAACATATCAATCGTGCATACCAATATTAAAGTGTTAATATTTCGTACAGATTTGAAGATAGGAATAGGGCATGATTTATGACAAATGTAGAGAATTGATTGTAGAATGAAAAAATGTACAATATGTTTCTTTAAAAAAATTAATGTTGATACACGTAGCATTTTTATGATCCACCTTGTATAATAGTGGGCAGTTTTCTATATAAAAGGCTAATCCGTTTCTAACTCTGTATATCTATTTGTTTAAGAGACTTCAGGTACAAAAACATAAGTTCCAAGATATTTCAATTTAAAAATTGTGTGCTAAGGATATTGGATATGTTTTTACATGTAACAGATTTCTGCCTGTTATGCTTATTATTAAAGCAATTTCAAAAATTGAATAAGTATGGTAGTTCGCCAAATTTGTTTCATATCACTCTACAGATAATTCGAAAAACTTATAAATACAACTAATGTAAAATAATAGTCCAAAAACTATTTTAAAAGATTTTTTCTAAATACTTTTCAGTATTTTTTTAAAGATACTTTTCTAGTAATTTTCTGGTGGGTTTCATTCAATTTTTCGAATTAAATACCGTTGTCCAATTAAAAGGAGGACTTCCTATAGAAAAGGCATTTTATCGTTAATTTAGTTTAATGTACAATGTAACAAATACTCATCTACATAGATTCCCTACAAAATTAATATGGACATTCCATCCAATTAAAGATTGTAGCATTTTGAGCTTTAGGAATAATTAAATTTTGTTGTAACTAATTAGATTTAGGCCTAATGCTTATCAACCCACTTCTACTCTTAGTTTGGGTCCTAATTTTCCTTAATACACTAAAATAAACTAATCGACTCATTAAAACGTGACAACCCTGTAGGAACTAATTCTAATCAATGACAAGGACTAATTAACAGAAATAAGCAAATGGGAATTAATTTTTAACTTAGACAACCGTCTCATGTTTATCCCTTTTTTAGTCCTGTAATTGAGGAATTTTCTGTAATTAGAGGCTAACAGCTCCCTTTTCCTGAAAACGGGAAAATTACCATTGAAATACAAAGGAATGGAAATTAGTCAAATTATTATTATTATTATTATTATTAGAAAAAATTCTACTGCTTTTAGTACTTGAACAAGGTCTGCTTTAAGTTTTAATTCGACGTTTTTAATTTAAAAATAATTTATTTAATAAAACATGTTACTTATACAGGGTGTCCCAAAAGTAATGGGACACAGAGCAACAGCAGACTCCTTAAGCCGAAATAATGCGATTTATTTAAACTTGCCTTATTCCATAATTGATAACAACCAAGATACAGGGTGTCAAAGTTTTAATTTTGTTTTCGTTTTTTTTGCGATTATTTTATAACGAAACGACATAGCAGCACAAAATTAAGGGTTTTAAGTTTTTTGAGGTGAGGAATTCAAAATTATCCATATTTTTTGTGTAACCAGTAGCGGGCGCTGCCTACGGCATGGCCCACTCCTTTTATCTGGCATAACTTTGTTTAGGATCCTTATATCGATCCGACTATTAAAAAAATAAGTAACTTTACTTCTTTTACATCAAAAACGTATAAGTTATTAAAGTCGCTAGAAGCAACCATTTTCGAGATAATCGCATTCGATATTTTTAATGCAAGAATCCTAAAATATTTAAAATAATTGTGTGTATTCGTATTATCACAGCTGACCTTGATTAAAAACAACGACGTTTCTAAGGCAACAACATGTTACATAAGGTATCATCTGTCAAAGTTATAAATTTTCTTCGTACAATACCTACGTAGATATTATAAATTTATTAGGAATGCCTCGACATAATTTATTTTCCAATCCGGAAATGCGTGATATGCTTTGTATTTATGCACAAGAAAATTTTAACGGTAGGAGTGCAGGGCGCAGGTAAATGTATTTGAGGTCAATGATGGCCATTTTAAACAAGTGCTATCACGGCGTAATCATTTTTTTTCTATTTTGTTACTTTTAAATGTTATTAAACTAAGTATTAAATAAAATTTTTGATTGGAGTAAAATTAGTAATTCCATAGGTATACGAAAAAGCGTTTTTATTAGAAAAAATAGTCAACCTTAAGCAAATGTAGCTGATTTAAAATAATTTTAAGTTAGAAATTCATCGTTTTGCTTGATTTTCCGCGGCTTTTGGACCACGTACTTAGTTGCATAGGACACACTGTAATCTGGTTTAAATTTATTTTAGTTGTGGTACAGCATATCAAAAAATGAGAGATACTACATGGTAACTTTACTCTGAGTTTTTTTTTCTTTTACAGCCGACGCTGGCGCTATGGGACAACACTTTACAGAAATTGTAAAAATACAGACATATTTATTTTGTAATATCACCGCAAATTTTGTAGTGGAATTAACGTAACTTTAATGTATAAGGACAATTGCTAAGTAACCTTTTTGTGTATGTTATGATTTTCTTCAACGCATAAATTGTTTATCCCCTAGAAATATCAGAGAGCTCGTGCTGGCCAAATGAGATAATATTTTTATGGATTATTATTATTCCATTATCCCAACATCCTAAAATTTAAAAGCTGCTTTATGCTTATGCCTTATACTACATTTTATTAATATAGTAAATTTAGTTATTAGTGACAGTAAATTCCTTACATTTTAGTAGTTTTAGTAAATGATTACAACAACTTTTCAATATTTTCTAGATTCCGTCCGCCCATGCATTTATACAGTGAGTTTTTTTTTAACGCGGGCCATAGGGATTTACATGGTAAATCTTTAAGTCTATGTTAGGCACATTTCTATTGAGAACTTTACTAACGCAAAACATTGAAAAATACCATTTTAAGTTATAATATCACGCTGTTTTGCCCAGCCCTGTATATTAAGTTTACCCAGGTATATTTGACATAAGCTGGTATGTGACATTTTTATAATATTTGGCAAGTTGTACCGAAATTATACAATGTTGATGATTATTTAGTTTGTATTAAATATGTTTTATTTTAAGTGGTTTAAAATGTACTATTAATTTTGTTAATTCTAAAACAGAACTTTTATTACAATAAAGTTTAATTATTTTCCTAAATATCACCTACAACAATAAACTTAAAACTTATATAAACTGTTCGAAGGGCCTACCATTTACAACCAAACAGTGCCCCAAATAATCATAAAAATGCTTTCTTACATTTGACAACTGTCGCGCTGTGATGCTGCGTGAGGTCTCGATTATTCTGTTTTTTAACTCATCGACATCATTTGGTCTTCCTCTAACGTTATCAAAAACTTTTGATCTGAGGTATCCCCAATAAAAGAAGTCCAAAGGCATGATATCCGGGCTTCGAGAGGGCCTTTTAAAAGGTCCAAATTCTCCTATCCAGCTGCCCGGAAACACATTATTTAGATATTCCGTAACAATTATTGCGCTATGAGCTGGAGCTCCATCATGTTGAAATATAATTTCCTCCCTTCTGTGGGCTAGCGCAGGACCTACTTCCATATGTAAAAGATCCATATATTTTTCTTTGGTAAGCGTACCGTCTATAATAAATGGACCGATAATCATATTTCTTAAAATATCTGCCCATATATTTACATTTTGTCGCCACTGGGTATCAGGTTGATGCACCACGTAGGGATTTTCTCGCGACCAGACGCTAACATTCTGCTTGTTCACACTTTCATTAATATTAAAGGAGCTTTCATCTGTAAACAGTATGTCATTTGCAATACCTGGGTTGTTATTAATTCGTTCCATCCATTCTTCACAAAACTGCATCCGTTCAAAATAATCACGAGGTAAAAGTTCCTGTATGTTTTGAATTTTAAAAGATTTGTCTTTCTTCAATGCCTTGTAACAACTGCTTCTAGATTTGTCGAAGCGTTCAGCAAGGTGTGTCAAATTGGATGATGGTTATTCTTCTATCGCCATGCACAGACCCATTCGGAATTCTTTGGTTACCACAGTACCACAGATGAATTTCTTATTCGTTTTTTATGAGAATCGTCAAGACATCCAGAAGTTATGAAATTTCCATGCAATCGTCGTACGGTAGACTTGCTGGGAATGGGACGGCTTTGATAGACATCGGCAAAATTATCAGTAACTTCCCGATATGACATTCCTCTTATGCAGTTTGAAACCGTTTCAATTCGTTCTTTTACGGTGTAGCAAGACATTTCAAATTACAAAACTAATTTCATGAAAGTCGGTAAAATACTGACAGCCGTGTTAATATTTTTCTTTATCTAAGGTAGTTAATTACATAAATTACAAGGAAGTTAAAAATTGTAATTTAAAAAAAATAAAAAGGGCTTTTTGGGTTTCTCTTGGAGTTTTTTGCACAGATTGTATGTTAACTTCTTCCTCCTATCTCATATTTTATCTATTCCTAAATTTTAATATTATTTCTTTAATATAAATGTGCCTAACCTATAGGCTTAAAGATTTACCATGTAAATCCCTATGCCCCGCATTAAAAAAACGCACTGTATACCTTTAAATACTTGACGATGGTTGCAAAAGCAACAAGAGCATCCCGATGACGAGGCATGTAAATTGTTTAAATAAACCTCTACACTGCATCTATTCTCGTTTGGTTGTAAACCCCCAAGTTGGTTTCTTCTTCCGTCACACTGGAAATTAATCTACAACGTCAAGCCAGGCTTTCTTGCCTTTGTATTTCCCGCTTTACAGTGTTAGCGTAAGAAATATTCCAATTTGAATATACTGCTTTATCATGCACTGTAAAGTCGTCTGACAAAGAACTATGCACAAACCTTGTGTAAATCCGGTTTCAGTGAAAATCGCTGATTTTTTTTATATGTTTAAGTTATCGATATCCCGATCTAAAGCTCTCCTTGGCGAAAAAAAATTCATCAAACGGTTTCCGAGATATACCTAGGCCTCCAAAGTTGAAATTGGAGTGTTCTATGTTGCATGCGATTAAATTAACTAGAAAACGGATTTTGCTTTCTCTTGTCGTGTATTTTACCAATAACTCAACGCAAGTAACCCTTGGGAATCATTATACACAGTACTTTGTTCCAAAACTTAAATCACCATATACGGTGTGTCCCAAAATGGTAACACATCAGTGTTAATTAATAAAATGATGTCTATAACAATACAGGGTGTTTCATTAAGCCATATCTCGGAAAATGCTAAGCATAGAAACTTAGGGAAAAAAATTAAGATTAGAGTGGTCATGAGAAAATTCTGGAAATTATTTTCAAGTTCCGCATTTTTCCGCAAGGGGGCACAATTGAAAATTAATTTTTAAAATTTTCAATTTCTCCGAAAATTCCCATATTAAGGTATACCTTTGGTTACATCATTCGAAAGCTTAGATAATTCTGCATCATTTTGGTTTAAGGCTCATTGGCATACCAACATTGATAAGAGTGGGGGAAGCTATTGAAAGTGTAAACATTAAAATCGCTCTAACTTCTAAACGACTAACACGATTTTACTAAATTTAAGCTTGTTTAGAAGAGAAAGGTAAGTACCTTCAATTGCCGTATCCAATGGTATACGATAGTTTCTAATAAAATTGCTAGAGGGCGCAATGTGTAATATAAACAGTTTTTTTGATTTTACCCCGAAAATTCAAATTATACGGTATAACTATGACATAAAAATCGGAAAGTCGATTAAATTTGCAAGAAAAATGTGAAAAGCGCAGTTTTTTTCAAAATACACGGCAAACCTATCGTAAGCCTCGGAATTGGTATAAACCATATTTTGAAGGATATAGAGAGATTTAAGTTTTGGAACAAAGTACTGTGTATAATGATTCCCAAGGGTTACTTGCGTTGAGTTATTGCTAAAATATACAACAAGAGAAAGCCAAATCCGTTTCCTAGTTAACTTAATCGCATGTAACATAGAACACTCACAATTTCAACTTTGGAGGTCTATACCGGGTGTAACAAGATCATGGTACACTCCCCGTATCTCCGTTAGTATTAAAGGTAATTTATTGAAATTTGGGATATCCCATATACATAATAAGCGGCACTTTTTGACCTACAAAGGATTTTTTTTTCACTTCCGGTTTCGCCGGAAGTGACACCAATTTTCGATTTTTAAATGGAACACCCTGTATGTTATTACATATTTGAATTCTGCATAATTTTCTGAATCCAATGATACCACAAAAGTGACATTTCAAGCGTAACAAATATTTATTATTTAATTTTTAATTTTCCATTTAAGTGTGCCATGACGGTTCCGATTTATTCCAATTGATTCGTCTAATGCTAGAAAAATCGAAGTCCCGTCAAAAATACTAAATTGCGTTTTTTAGAAGCAAATAAAATTCATCGTAATCGTTTTTGGGGTAAAACTCAATTTTTCTAAATGGAACCATATTGGTACCGTGGTACCATTTCTTAGTACTATTAATAAGGAATTTATTCATACCTGGCAATAACATGTACGATAAAAACAATCAAAATTACAGCTTAAAGAAAATACAATTATTTTGTTCTAATTTAATGCTAAGAAGTTACTAAAATGTGGCTACAAATGTAAAGACTTTTCCAATACAAAATAAAAACACCGATAAACCACCGAATACTTATTTGACAATCTGAATAATTTCATTGTTTTCAAAGCCACCTTAGTAACTTCTTAGCATTAAATTAGAATTGTATTTTCTTTTAGCTGTAATTTTAATTGTATTTATCGAACATGTTATTGCCAGGTATGAATAAATTCCTTATTAATAGTACTAAGAAATGGTACCACGGTACCAATATGGTTCCATTTGAAAAAATTGAGTTTTACCCCAAAAACGATTACGATGAATTTTATTTGCTTATAAAAAACGCAATTTAGTATTTTTGACGGGACTTCGATTTTTCTAGCATTAGACGAAACAATTGGAATTCAAATATGTAGTAATATACAGGGTGTTCCATTTAAAAATCGAAAATTGGTGTCACTTCCGGCGAAACCGGAAGTGAAAAAAAAAATATTTGTAGATCAAAAAGTGCCGCTTATTATGTATATGGGATACCCCAAATTTCAATCAATTACCTTTAAAACTAACGGAGATACGGGGGGTGTACCATGATCCTGTTACATCCGGTAGATCGAAAATCAGGACAACGAAAACTAAAACATATAAAAGAAACAGCGATTTTGACTGAAACCGGATTTACATTAGGGGGTTTTAGTAACCTAGTTACTGTTAGTACCATAGGTACCACCAATATTAAATATGGATTAGGAATATTTTAAGTTTTCTTTTCATACAGGGTTAGGAGAAATTACCAGAACGGTCGATTATTTCAAAATATACAGGGGTTATCAAAAAACGTCTTATATAAAAAATGTAGGGCTGTTAAAAATCTACATATCGGTGATAAATTAAAATATACAGGGTCGCCCGCAAAGTTGTGGAAAATGATAGTTATATTTTTTTAAATGGAACACCCTATATATTTTTTTACATTTTTAAATTCCACATAAAATTATAATTATTTTTTATTAAATGCACTATTAGTCTATACTTCATAGTTTCCGAGATATTGACTCTCGAAAAGTGACATTTTTGAACTTTGACAGCTTATAACTTTCTAACAGTACAGTCTTAGAGCAAAACGGCTTACATGTCCCTATCTTCAATTTTTATTATCTTCCCAAAAATATCAACTTCCCGTTAAACCGGAACAACTATATTTCCTGCTTTCGAGTTACATCCGGTTTAACCGGAAGTTGATTTTTTTGGGAAGATAATAAAAATTGAAGATAGGGACATGTAAGCCGTTTTGCTCTAAGACGTACTGTTAGAAAGTTATAAGCTGTCAAAGTTCAAAAATGTCATTTTCGAGAGTCAATATCTCGGAAACTATGAAGTATAGACTAATAGTGCATTTAATAAAAAATAATTGCAATTTTATGTGGAATTTAAAAATGTAAAAATATACAGGGTATTCCATTTAAGAAAATATAACTATCATTCTCCACAACTTTGTGGGCGACTCTGTATATTTCAATTTATCACCGATATGTAGATTTTTAACAGCCCTATATTTTTTATATAAGACGTTTTTTGATAACCGCTGTATATTTTGAAATAATCGACCGTTCTGGTAATTTTTCCTAACCCTGTATAACACTAATATTTATAAAGTAGATAAACATTGCCACCTTACTGCTTAAAACTGGGATGTTTAGTAAATTTTTGTAGACAGTGGTAAGTAGATGGCACATTCAAAAATGTGTACAGTAATGTAGTTGAAGTAAAGTTTACTTAAAGGTTTTAACAAAACCACTCAAGAGGCTCGTAGCTCCAAGTGTATAAGCGTCGAGTTTTCGTGGCTAATAGACTTTAACTGATGTTTCAAATTTAGAGCGTAAAGTGAAAATATTTGTTGGTATACAGGGTGATACACAGTGGATGGTGCGTAAGACGTATTTATACTACGAACCAGGTAACGAATCGTTCTAAAAATTTCGTGATTTATACCGGGTGTTTCTCAAAATACGTTCACCCCTATAACTTTTCTGTATTTATAGATATTAAAATGAAATTTTGAGATTATACATAAGAGATGAGTCTGCATTTATTGGCATAATTTTAAATTAGTTAGCACTTCCGGTTTGACCGGAAGTGACTTTGGTATTTTAAATGGGACATCTTGTATATTTTTACTTATTGGGATTCAGCATAAGATCCTGAGAAATTTTACAAATAATCTAATCGCTCATAATACAAAAACTTGACTAGTTAGGTAGGTATACCGGGTGTTTCTCAAAAGATGTTCACCCCTATAACTTTTCTGTATTTATAAATATTAAAATGAAATTTTTTGAGATTAGGCATAAGAGATGAGTCTGCATCTATTGGCGTAATTTTCAATTTGTTAGCACTTCCGGTTTGACCGGAAGGGACCTCGACTTTGGTATTTTAAATGGGACATCTTGTATATTTTTACTTATTGGGATTCAGCATAACATCCTGAGAAATTTTACAAATAATCGCTTATAATACAAAAACTTGACTAGTTAGGTAGGTATACCGGGTGTTTCTCAAAAGATGTTCACCCCTATAACTTTTCTGTATTTATAAATATTAAAATGAAATTTTGAGATTACGCATAAGAGATGAGTCTGCATTTATTGGCATAATTTTCAATTTGTTAGCACTTCCGGTTTGACCGGAAGTGACCTTGTCTTTGGTATTTTAAATCGAACAACTTGTATATTTTTACTTATTGGGATTCAGCATAACATTCTGAGTAAAATGACACCTCACTTGTCATTTTTTGACGTGTTATAAATTTTTATGTTTATTTTTTATTTTCAACCTAGAGTACTACAAATTAATTAAATCTGTTAATTATTTATAGTCAAGTAGTATATGAAAATTAAAATTATGTCATAATAATTGACTTTTTAAGTTTCACAAGCGTTTAAAAAATGAAATTTTGTTTTCTTGATGTTTACTTTATTTTTCCAAATAGGACGATGGTAGTTCACTAGGATATTTAAAACGAGCATTTTTTTCCAACAATTTGATACCATACACTCCTATGCTATTTTAAAATTGACACTGAAAAATTTGCCTTAAATCCCAATCGCAAATTTAAATGCGTTATACATTATTGCCGCCCTGTCTTTTTTAAAGAAAAATAAAAGCGGCTTTGAAAAACAATGGAATGGTTTTGAAAATCAATATATGGTTTTTAATTAAAATTGTAATGTCATTCGTCGAAATGAACAAATTAATATGCACCTAATTTTTGGAGTGACCAGAAATTTTCTTCTGAAGCCGCAAGATTTTATGTATTGTATGCATTATAAACTAATGACATTACAACTATAAATTTAAGCCATATTGCTTCTCAAAATCATTCCATTGTTTTTCAAAGCCGCCTGTATATTTCTTGCGGCAATAATGCATAACGCTTTTAAATTTGCGATTGGGATTTAAGGCTAAAGGAAAAAAGTCAAATTTTTCAGTGTCAATTTTAAAATAGCTTATAGAAGTGTATGGTATCAAATTGTTGGAAAAAAAGCTCGTTTTAAATATCCTAGTGAACCACCATCGTTCCATTTGGAAAAATGGCGTAAACGTCAAGAAAACAAAATTTCATTTTTTAAACTCTTGCGAAACTTAGAAAGTCAATTGCTATGACATAATTTTATTTTTCATATACTAGGTACTTGACTATAAATTAACAGATTTAATTAATTTATAGCACTCTACATTGAAAATAAAAAATAAACATAAAAATGTTATAACACGTCAAAAAATGACAAGTGAGGTGTCATTTTACTCAGAATGTTATGCTGAATCCCAATAAGTAAAAATATACAAGATGTCCCATTTAAAATACCAAAGTTAAGGTCACTTCCGGTCCAGCCGGAAGTGCTAACAAACGATTCGTTACCTGCTTCGTCATATACGTCTAACGTATCATTCACCGTGAACCACCCTGTGATTGCTACGCTTCTAGGAAATATCTTTTTTTGTTAAGACGATTAGCAGATGTAACTAAACATAATATTAACGCATGAACATAATATAAGCATACCTTAAACAAAGTTTAAACAAAATTAATTGTGTTTTGCTACCCATATGCCTCCATTGACAAGTTGCGATACTCCTTTGATAATTACAGCTTCTACATAAGATGTAACATAATCTACCACCAAAATTTAATCTTGGTTCATTCATTAAGCTATGTTAAAGTCAAATTTAAGATAATCTTTTAAGTGTGCAAGTGTATTTCTAATAACTAAACTTAAATATGATAAAGTCTGAAATATTACTTTAAAATGTCTTGTATTTATTTTTTAGATTTTTTATCGGAGTCAAATACAAATAACTACCAACTATGTAGGTTAATTATTGAATAGTGACTATACAATATTACTTTGTATTAATTGTAAAATCGGATAATAAATAAAAAAGGTTATATAGTGCGACAGAAGAGGCTACTTCATTTTAGCTTAAAAGGTACTATTAATTGTATGCATGTTAAAAACTAGGGCCCATCAAAATATTACCGTTGGTATGGCAAAAATATATAATTTTAAAGAAGTAGTCCATACTCAAAGTAAAGTTGAATGATATAGGAAAAAGAAAAGCACAAAGTCTTTCTCCACAATTTTTTTACCTACGTATAAAAGATCCCTCTTCCACACTTTGAGGTAAAGCGGTCAGAAATGTGAGAGAAAAAAAATATAGGCGAAAATTTTTCAAACTCATATTGTGTAGCTGGCGTTCTCTAGAAGATATCTTAAAACTCATTATGGAATCCTCCTTCTTGCCCTCAAAAACATAACTATACCCAATTTGATTTATATTCGCTTAACATCAAATCATCGCCAATTTTCTAAAGTAAATATTTACTTCTTGGATCACCCTGTGTCTCTTTAACCGTATAAGAAATGAAATTAAATTACATATTTTCAAGTCCACTATCTCTTGTTACAGTATAGCCCCCTAGTTACGGGACACCCTGTATACAGGGTGGTTGTTTAGTGCGAGGAAGTCCAATATCTCCGTTGTTCTTGGAAATATCGAAATTTATTAAATACAAAGGTTCTAGGATAATCAAAAGCGCACATTTTAAAAATATTTTTGGATATACAGGATGCGCCAAAAAAGCGGGGCATCATGAATGTTTTTTTTTTTTAAATGGTACCACCCATTTTTTTTTATCTCATTGAATTCGGCATAAAATTGTACATAAGATACGCTATTTTATTTTGGTCATTTATATAACGTTGCCAGATAATTCAATTTTTCCTAAAATTTTCGCGGAAAACATCATATCAAAAAAATGATTTTAAAATATTACTAATCTGAACTATAAAAGAAAATTTTATATTTTTTTGAAACCTTCAAGGTGTCCGAATAATTCTACCAAAACAAAGCATTAACATCGTATACAGGGTGTCTTTTACATCGGTACAAATGTAGCAATCTTTAAATAACTATTACTCGTTTTTTTCAAATGGATCCCCCTGTATATTATTGCGTCAGTTTACAGATAATTTCAATCTATTTAAATATGCAATTACAGTAAATGCTCTAAAACGCAACGTCCTTTTAATATTTTATGTTTTATTTAAAAAATGCAAAATATCAGTACTTTCATTGCGTTGGCCATGAGTTGAACAAAAATCAAGACTTCGTACTGTCAAAATCATAATGAATTTATATTTCTGACATATTTGGTCTAACAACGTTATGGTGTTAAGATTATAAAAATTGTTTTTTTGTTAAAACGCTATGAATTTTTCTACAAACGAATTAGTCGATATGGTTTTCATACTAGGAGCAAGTGACAGAAACTGTCTACTTGCTGCAAGGCTTTATCGGGAAACTTATCCTGATAGAAGGCAACCAAGAAAAGAGGCATTTGATAAATTAATGGATCGTTTATCTCGGGACAGAGAAAGTGGAATATGAAAAAACTGAAAGAACTAAAAGTGTTTATACAGAAGAAAATGAATTAACCGTGCTGCTGAAAGTAACTGAAAATCGCCATATCTCCCAAAGAATAATTTCAAATGAAACGGATATAAAACGTTGTACTGTCCAAAATATTTTGAGTAAAAATAAAATGCACCCATATCACATTCAACTGATGCAAGAGCTGAACGATCAAGACTATGGAACCAGAGTTACTTTCTGTGAATGGGCTCAACAAAAAATTCAGCAACACAGGTATTTTTCAATTATGTATTGTTCGTTGACGAAGCTACATTCCATAAGAATGGAAATGTCAACAGGCATAATTTCCATTATTATGCAACCGCCAACCCACATTTTATTAGAACTCAGTCAAACCAGATGGTCACTAAATGCGTGGGGTGGGATAGTTGGAAATTATGTCATTGGTCCTTATTTTTTTGTAGCACGAGTAACTGGACAAGTCTATTTGGATTTTTTGCAAAATGATTTACCAAGCTTGTTAAATAATTTACCAAATTTTCTAAAAGAAAAAAATGTGGTATTTACATGATGGAGCTCCAGTCCACCTTACGGCACTAATCCATGAACATTTAAATAATGAGTTTCCTAATAGATGGATAGGCAGAGGTGGACCATTTCAATGGCCACCTCGATCTCCAGACTTAACAAAAATTGACTTCTTTTTGTGGGGATACGTCAAAGATGAAGTGTATAAAGTTCCTCCAACCACAAAAGATAATATGAAGAACCGCATCATACACGTTTTTCGGAATATAAACAACAATGTATTGGATGAAGTTAGTAGATCATTTCAAGAACGCGTAGAGATCTGTTTAGATGTTAACGGAGCTCATATTGAACATATGTTATAGTTTTTTTTTATTGAGTTGTTATAATTTATTATTTTTTTGTTCAACTTATGGCCATCTTAATGAAAGTGCCAATATTTTGCATTTTATAAATAAAACATAAAATATTAAAAGAACGTTGGGTTTTAGAGCATTATTGTAATTGCATATTTATCTGTAAACTGACACAATAATATACAGGGGGATCCATTTGAAAAAAAACGAGTAATAGTTATTTAAAGATTGCTACATTTGTACCGATGTAAAAGACACCCTGTATACGATGTTAATGCTTTGTTTTGGTAGAATTATTCGGACACCCTTAAGGTTTAAAAAAATATAAAATTTTCTTTTTTAGTTCAGATTAGTAATATTTTTTTTTGATATGATGTTTTCCGCGAAAATTTGAGGAAAAATTGAATAATCTGGCAACGTTGTATAAATCACCAAAATAAAATAAAGTATCTTATGTACAATTTTATGCCGAATTCAATGAGATAAAAAAAAATGGGTGGTACCATTTAAAAAAAAAACATTCATGATGCCCCGCTTTTTTGGCGCATCCTGTATATCCAAAAATATTTTCAAAATGTGCGCTTTTGATTATCCTAGAACCTTTGTATTTAATAAATTTCGATATTTCTAAGAACAACGGAGATATTGGACTTCCTCGCACTAAACAACCAGCCTGTATATGTATATGTCGTAGCTAATTACAAATTCAGTCGTTTTATAAAACGCCTAGTCGTTTCATTAATGACTAGGCATATTGTAAAATGAAGAATATACAGTCAGGACGTAAAGTCTGGAATAAATTCATTATTTAGGAAACGCTGAATGTTTTTAAAAATCGCTCGGACACGTCGATTTTGTTTTTTTAATACGAATTTTTTTCAATATTTT
The DNA here is from genome assembly GCA_963969555.1 of Polydrusus pterygomalis. Lineage (NCBI taxonomy): Eukaryota > Metazoa > Arthropoda > Insecta > Coleoptera > Curculionidae > Polydrusus > Polydrusus pterygomalis. Next base: position 29,591,404 of record OZ018384.1, on the reverse strand, counting down.
TATTATACCGGGTGTCTCCGAAAGCACTCTGCTTGGACCAACTTTAATTTTTTAAATGGGAACCCCCATTTTTTTTTTTAATTTTAGGATTCTGTGCATAATTGTGAACATTTTTATCTAACATGTCATTATGATTTATCGACAGGTAAAGTTCAAAAATAAATGCGACAATTAAATCAGTTTCAGCATAACTCAGTAAATAATTACTTGTCACATTGTTGCATTTGGTCAAATTAGACAGTTTTATGCTTCGTGTCAAAATATCGTAATATTGTGTCATTATTCTCAAGATAGATTATTTTTACTCTAACGTTGTTCTAATTTTTGAAGTTTATTAAGTACCCAATAGTTAAAAAAAATAAAAAAAATAGATGGATTGAAAGAATTTTTGAATGGCCGCCGAGGTCTCCCGACATAACCCCCCTTGACTTTTTTCTGTGGGGTTACCTTAAAGGTAAAGTTTTCCAAACTAAGCCAATGGACATGGGGGACTTAAAGAATCGAATTGTTTAAGAAATACGGTCAATCAGTCCGGAAGTTGTCAGAAATGCGCAGAAAGAATTTTTCGATCGTCTAGGTTACTGCCAATTAACCTTTGGGCAACATTTTCAACATTTATTAAAATGATAAATAATTAATTGTTGTATTTATTTTCGAACTTAAACTGTCATAAATCATAATAACATGTTAGATAAAAAATGTTCAGAATTATGCACAAAATCCTAAAATAAAAAAAAAAATAAGGGTGCCCATTTAAAAAATTAAAGTTGGTCCAAGCAGAGTGCTTTCAGAGACACCCTGTATAATAAAAAATATTGAAAAAAATTCGTAGTAAAAAAACAAAATCGACGTGTCCGAGCGATTTTTAAAAACATTCAGCGTTTCCTAAATAATGAATTTATTCCAGACTTTACGTCCTCACTGTATACTGAATTTTTACAATTCGACTAAACTTTTTAGGCGTTTCATAAAACGCCGAATTGCTCTCAGGCTTATTATAAACGGTTCTTCAATCTCGTTTGTTTTAGGATATGACTGATTATAACTAGTCGTTTTGTAAAAGACTGGAAAGTACTTAGGCATTTTATAAAACACCGATTTATATTGTTGCTTGATCGTATGATATTTCAAATAAATAAATAGTAAGTTGGACACTTTATGTTTGTTATAACATCATAAAATAACTTAACGGGTAACTCTTACAACACATGTTCCGACATTCCCTAGGTAAATTTAGGTATATATTTTCATAATATAATTCAACATAATTTAAAAGTAATATTATTTTACTTATTTGAACATGGTCCGCTTGAATGGCATTTACTATTGCATTTCAAGTGAGCCTTAAAACAAAAACACTTATTTGTGTGGCACTGCGTTTTGCTTGCTTTGCAGGAACATTTTTTGCATCCCTGCCCTCCAAATTTAAAAAACTTTGTTAAAGCTTCTCTCAGAGAAATCATTTTTCCTTCCAAAACCTGAATTAGTTGGGGATATTCAATGCCAACGGTTTCATTTCTTGAAAATCATCGATTCAAAATTCCGTGCTTAGTACCAATTTGGTGTACTCCATTTTTTATTTCTACGATAGTTCCCAATATATTTTTAGGGTCTAGTGGTCCTCTATCGAATGTAGGTACTTCAACCGCAATATTTTGACCCAGAAATAGAGGTTTCAACTTTTGGTTGGTATTTTGAAGCATTTCTTCTGCAGCACGTTTTTGACCAGCAACACATCCAATTTTTTGTGTATGTATGATATCCTCTCTTTGGCATAAATCACATATCCATGCTGTTTCATTCAGCACTAAATCTGAAGAACTTATCTTTAAACATTTAACACAGCAAACCATTGCATTCCCCTTCAGTTTACAAACTGTCAAACCACAGCATAAAGAAGTTATCTGTTTGAATCGGTGTTTTATAAAATGCCTAAGTACTTTCCAGTCTTTTAGAAAACGACTAGTTATAATCAGTCATATCCTAAAACAAACGAGATTGAAGAACCGTTCACAATAAGCCTGAGAGTAATTCGGCGTTTTATGAAACGCCTAAAAAGTTCAGTCGAATTGTAAAAATTCAGCATATATTCTTCATTTTACAATATGCCTAGTCATTTATGAAACGACTAGGCGTTTTATAAAACGACTGATTTTGTAATTAGCCTACGACATATATATATATATATATATATACATCCGTCATAAAATTCTCATAAAAGTAACAATACCAAAAGGGTTCCCAATATAATGTTTTTAATTAGATGTGCACCACAAAGCTTACACCTCGCAAAAAATGTATTACTTTTTTCCTTGTATAATAAATACATAAATACCTATTTTGCTTTTTATAAATAAATACTAAAAGAAATAAATGCTGTTTTCTTCTTTTCCTTTAATATTATAAACTTTTCACATTCTTATTTTGGTAGGTACTGTCAATATTTTATTTTATAAATAATAAAATTAGTATGTACGCTATAATATCTTTACAAAATATAAAGACTCCTTTACAAAATTTAACAGATGGCACGGTAATGAAACGGTTAAAGTTAAATATTGTAAATGAGAGTGAATAATAGCAAAATAAATAAGACGTAACATATGATTTGGAGTAAAAAAACTGAGCTTTTTTTAAATCCCCACTGGTGCAACTATTTTCTGTTTAATATATTTAATGTGTTCACTCCAATTAATATCTTCATCTATTATCAACCCCAACAATTTAATTTTATTTAATTGTTTTAAATGCCCGACTTTTAATTTTAAATCACCTCTGTATAAATTGGATTCTTTCCTATACATAAAAAAGAGGATTTTCCAAATTTAATGTTAATTTATGACTACACATCCATAATTCAGTGATTTTCATATCATGATTTATAAAATTTTGTATAATTTCATATGAATCAGCGATGTATAAAATCGTTGTATCATCAGCAAACAATCTGATGTTCCCTTTCAATTTTAATTTAAATATAGAATTAATATAAATAAGGAAAAATAAAGGGGCCAAAATCGAACCTTGCGGAACACCACAATTAATATTAAGAAATTTGCTATATTTTTTTTTGATACGACCTTTTTGTTTCCGCTGATTAAAATAGTTTATAAACAAGTCAAAAACTACACCCGAAATACCCATCATAATATCAAGTTTTTTTAAAAGAATAGAAAAATTTACTGTATCAAAAGCTTTGCAAACATCTAGAGAAACCAGTGTACATTTTTGGCCTCTATCATAAGCCATTTGAATTTTTGAAATTAAATCAACAGCTGCAGAATATGTATCACTTGATTCTCAAAAGCCATATTGCCATTTAGATAAAAAATTTATTGAATTTAAATTTAAATTAAGACTATCCTTTACTATTCTTTCAAAAATCTTTGACATTATTAAAAAAATTGATGCAGGTAGTGATTTTATGATCCACCCTGTATAATATATTTTTTAAAGAACAATGCATTTAAAAATATTAATTTGATGGATCTGAGCGATCCTGCATTAAGTGGGCGGTATATAAGAGCCTAAGGGCAGAGCGTTTGAGTTGTAATCGAGAGGTTCTGGGTGCGATTGCTATTGGAAGCATAAAACTTTTTCATTTTTAGAATATGTGTCTGGAGGCCGAAGAACATTTTTCATTTATATATTTCATACATAAAAAAAATTACATTCATAAAATTCTAATCATTACGACTTTTCCGGGCATCATAAAAGATTATAGGGCTTTTATTTTCTAAGGGCCAGTCAACGTAATTAAAAGATTAAAGCTTCAGTTATCGTTGTTGCTATAAATTATTAATGGATGATAAACGTCAGTTAAATTTAATTTATCGTTCTATAAACCAACCCTTAAATTAATAATGTACATACAAATGGTTTGTTCTTATTCTGAAAGCTTAAAATATAATTTACCCCTTTTTATGGTCATTCGTGAGAGTTATAACCCACAAAAGCTTATTTTTACGCTTTTTATCAATGTTGCAGGCTAAAGATACGATCTACTTTATAGCACCATTTTCTTTTGCTCGGAGATTTTGAGTAGCTATCGGCTTTAAATTCAGGCCCTATTATAGAGAGTCGAGCTAAATTTTACTTAAGATTGTAAAATAAAAGCCAATAAAAAATTTAGGATTTTCATACCTAAATATATATAGAAGGAAGCTTTTAGGAGAAGTCAGGAGTGCACCAAATTCAATTTAATACCTTGCTTTGTTCGGATTTCAAAATACAAAGTAAAATAATTGGGTATTTTATTGCTTTTAAAGATTATCTGTTTAAGTAATTAAGTTTTATATGGCAGTAACTAAAGTGACTAAGTAACTACAATAACGATTCAGTCATAAACGTGATTTGATTACCTAAAAAGATGAACGGCTAGGTTTAGTGCCGTCTTACCCAGGGACGTCGCTAGAGCTTTTGCATTGAGAGGGGGAGTATTCGGGATTATTAAGCAAAATTCGAGCAAGGCAATCTCACAAAACATACAAAAACAGTCAAATAAATAAATAATGCCTTTATATTTCAAGAAAGGAACAAAATATTACAATTTATTTTACGTATACAAATTTAACTTTATCTATTGAGGTAGCATGGCGCAGTCTAGCTTTCGTAGCTACTCTACTGAACAATACCACAACAAGCAAACCTAATAAAATAAATTATTTAAATAATATCAAATGTAAAATTAAATAAAAAAGCAGAACAATAATAATTAAAAAATTTTAATTTGTATTATTAAAATAAAAGAACTATAACAATTGACAGCCTGTCGACAAACCACGGACAAATCAAACTCGAAAATTGAACATATTTTATCGTATCAACGTAAAATAGGGTAAACTATTTCCCAAAGGATATATATATTTTTTATAAAGTGAGACAAAAAAAAACTTGAAAAAAAATAGCCAAGTTTGTTAAGCTTTTTATACTTTATTTTAAATAGTTGAACACTCAAACCAATCAAGTTATTAGGTAAGAAGTTATAAGCTCTTACCGCATTATACGTAAACGACCTCTGAAATAGGGCACTTTGATGGTGAGGTTGAGTTAATCTACCTCTATGGCGAATGTTGACGGGATGTACATTACAGCGGGGGACTAGGCGTTCGCGGACAGAGACAGGATAATTCGGCTCATTCAAGATTTTGTAAATAAAAGTGCAAAAATGTAGAAGCCTACGGGAATCCATCCTTAACCAATTTAGTTCCAAAAATGTGTGCGAGATGTGATCATATTTTCTAAGACCAAAGATGAATAGAGCACAAGCATTCTGTACCTTTTGAATACAAGATTTACTTACGTTATCTAGACCGTGACCGTAAACGAAATCGCAATAATTAAAATTTTAAAGCATTAATGATTCGCAAAGTGTCTTTTTTTAATTTAAAATTTAAAATATGTCTATTGTTGTAGAGTATTTTTAGGGCCATGTAAGATTTTTGATATATTTTTTTTTAAATGATCACGAAATCTTAATTCGCTATCCAAAACTACTCCTAAGTTTTTTACAGATTCAACTACTGCCAGCTTTATCCCATTTAATACTACATTTATTTATTCAGATATTCAACTTTTTTTTATTACCAAACAACATAAGGTATGAGACTTCGATGGCTTTAATTTCAAATTATGAGCAGAAGCAAGGCGAGTTAAAGTTAGTAAGTCTTCATTAATAAGTTATTCGGCGTTAATATTTTCTTTAAAATCAAAACAAAAATAGATCTGTGTATCATCAGCGTACGCCTGGACTTTACAGTGTTTCAATAGTGTTTCTAAGAATATCGGAAGTGTAGATAAGAAAAACTAAAGGGCCCAATATAGAGCCTTGTGGAACGCCTGATAATATTCTAACCTGTTCCGAGTACTTACTACAAGAAAATATTTTTCGAGTCTAAGTTCCTGTTCCTGACTTCTCTGACGATGTAAAACATCTAATGTAGTACGGTTTTATGAGTCTCTATGGCCTACACAAAATATTAAAATTTCATTAAATTATACGTGTCGGTTCAAAAGTTGAAGCCGAAAAGGTAAGTCGCTGGATACCTCTTTGGGGCCCTGTATCTCCGTTAGGGGCAGTTTAAGTTTTTTTTATATGACAAAGTAGGGTTATTTTGACCTCCCCTATACGCTCCCGAGAGTATGCCATAATTTTTTCCTGTTGTAGTGTGAGAAATATTAAAATATATTAAAAAATGTAAAGATGAATTTTGATAAACTTCTTGAATCCCATGCTTTCTGCTCAGTGGTGGAATACCTTGGTGTTGTTAATTCATGAAGATCAACATTCAAATTTTAACTCTTTTTTGTTATTACTGTTTGTTTATAACGTTTGTGTATGCTATGTTCTTACACAGTTATGTTTTAATATATATTTTAATTTAGTTAAATAGATGCGTCCAGGAATGCTTTATATTTTATATGACTTGCTACAATTTGTAATTTACTAAAATGTGGTCAAATAAATATGTCTATGTCTATGCCTATGTCATAAACTTACCGGACACCCTGTACATAATATAGAATGTGATAGGATAAGGTAGAAAATGATACAACTAGATAGGCCATAACTTTTAAACTCAGTTCTTATGCATTGTTTTTATAGGAGTTTATGAGGCATTTTCGACAGGGTATATTTAATAAATATTCAAAATAACAAAGGCCATTGGCAAACATTTTAAACATCCAATAAAGTAGCTTTTGTTTAATTTTTCTATTAACATTGTGTTTTTTTTATTTAAAATTTGTTTTCCTATGTCATTTATATTTAATAAATCCATGAAACCCTATACAGGGTGTCCGGGAAAATGTGGGAAATCTCCCGGATATGAAAAAAATACGTGAAAAGAATACTACAAGTTCATATAAACTTTTTTCGTATCGGTCTCCACTTCGGAGATATGGGCTCTCAAAGAGCTCCCATGGAATTAAGTTTTTGACACATAATTATTAAACCAACAGGTATATTTCAATTTTTTTTTTCATATGATGTATACCAGGTAAGACCTTCAAATTACTATCCCAGAAAGGGTTGCGAATTACTCACAGCTGCAGGGACGAACTAGCTGTGACAATAATGTGCCCATTTTTTTTACGCGCTGTGTGATGAAAACTTTGGACAACGTTTTTTACATACCTTTAACCACAGAAAATATAGCTATTGCGTAGCTATATTTTCTGTGCTTTAACTATTGACTAAGAATTAAGTAGGTACTCTTCATTCATGCGGCTAATCCTAACCGGTTTCGAAAAAACGCCATTTTTAACATATTTACATCATGTATATTTAGCGTATTTCAATAAAAGATACATCTTTGTTCCTATAAATTATAAATGTTCACATTTAATTGCTTAATATTAATACATGATCGCAATAAAATGACTTGTCCAAAGTTTTTATCATATAGAGCGTAAAAAAATGGGCACATTATTGTCACAGCTAGTCCGTCCCTGTAGCTGTGAGTAATTCTCAACACTTTCTGGGATAGTAATTTGAAGGGTCTTACCTGGTATACATCATATGAAAAAAAAATTGAAATATACCTGTTGGTTTAATAATTATGTGTCAAAAACTTAATTCCATGGGACCTCTTTGGGAGCCCATATCTCCGAAGAGGAGGCCGATACGAAAGAAGTTTATATAAACTTGTAGTACCTATTCTTTTCACGTGTTTTTTTCATATCCGGGAGATTTCCCACATTTTGCCGGACACCCTGTATAGTTGAATTTGGCTTTTAAGGGAAAATTTCTTGGAACTCTAAAAATATACAGGATATTATTTTTAAGATAGCAAAGTAAGTATTTTTTCGACTAACTCGGTACAATTAAAGAAACGGTTTCATCCTATCGAAGCATGCCGTAAAGACTTTATTGATATGCCAATTGTCAAAAAATTATATTCAGTTGTTTTTACAATATTTCAGCCTTTTTTGAAATCCAAATTATACCCGGTTATAAGCAGGGTTAATGCCTAATCCGCATACACATTTTTATTATTTCCCGTCAAGTTTAATACCGTACTTTTGTTCAAATAACGAAAGAATACACTACAAAGTAAAGTGATACTAAATTTTTTATAGCTCCTTAACATTCTGCTACTTAAGCAATTACGTTTTATAATACTAATAAATTAAAAAAAAACAAAGAGATAAAAGTGAGGATGACGGTAACAAAAAAAAAAAAAAATTAAGTGTATTAATACTGTTGTATAATATAAAAAAAAGTCTCGTGTCAAGTTTCCATATATGGCAATTAGACTTTTCCTTATTCTTCATTTTGTACTACTTTAAGGATAAATTAGAAACAGTATTAGTCTAATAAAGGCCACCAGAAAAATACCAAAAGAAAATTGAAACAATTATCACTCTAGTCAAATGAAAGTTTGACTTCTTTTTATTTAAAAATGTAAAAAGTTGCCTCGTTGTCCATCATTTTTTAGACGAACCCCAATTAGGAGAGGATACTGATGCCTATTTGAAGGACGATAGGATTTTTTATTTGATAAAATAAAGTTTTTGCAGCACGGGTGGCCCATATTACATAAACCAAGATTGAGTCTAGTTTTGAAATTAAAAAAAAATATGAAGACCACAGGGGACAATGTGTTATGTTATATTTAACATATTTTCAGGAGATACAATTTTAGATAAGAAATAATATAGCTACTTTCAAATTGATACAAACCTTATCTTTCAACTACCAGAAACTAACTGTTTAAAGGGAGAGGGTCCTATGATGACGTAGTGGTTAAGATGACGAATCGGCTAAATTACAGAAACACTGGCAGATGGAGGAACCATTCCTACGCAAAACTATCTACTGTACCGATACTCCACGAAAGGCTTTATGGTAACTCCGTTAGAACCGGAATTTTAAATTTGGACGCGAATTTAGCTTACATAAGATTTTCTTGTAGTTTAGTGCTGTAAAAATAGTAGAAGAAAGTATAATTTTGTTGGTCAGTATTATTCGTTAAATCATGGCTATACCATCAGCAGTATTTCTTTTATATACTGGGTGGCGCACCGAAAACTTTCCACCCAGGTTTATTTTCACTTATAATCTCCCTAGTGCTCGAAGAATTTCCGGATATTAATTCAAGGACGCGGGGGATTCGGTAAGAAAATTTCACACCTAAAATTTATTTGAATTATTTTATTGAAATTATCCATAATTATGGAAATACTTAAACTTTCAAAAAAAAGTTTCCTCACCGTTTAGTTGAACGAAATGCAAAAAATATAAGTGAAAATTATCCTTTTTATTTATTTTTACTACATTTCATTTACTAAAACAAAGGGAAAGCATAGTATAGTCTAGTTTAGGCTAGTTATGCCAGATAAAACAATTTTTAAAATTTAGGTAGATAGTAGATACCACAGTCAAGTAGGCTTAGGCTTATGATGTCAAAATCGTCTCTGCTATACGTCACGTCGACAGTTATTTCTTAAACGTGCTTCTTTAGTTCACAATAATTAATTCATGGCAGTAAACAATCAAGAAACTAATTTTAAGCCCTACGGTGTTTGTAAATCTTGCTCTGAAATAGGGGACATTAATATGTCTCATAAAAATTTAAAGTATTTGCAATGTTTAATGGAAAAAACTGAATTAAATCCTTATCAAGAAAACCTTTTCTCAGCTATCCAGAAGATTTTGGAGAAAGATATCCCATCCTTTTTAAGAAAAACCAGAATTCAGCAGAATAAAATTGCATCCAAATATTACATCTATTATATTAAACATAGACATCTGATAGAAGTGGAAAGGGAAGATAACCATTATCCTTGTTATTCTCCATTACGAAGAGAAGAGTTCGAACCAGAATTATTTAGCCTTAATGAAAGAAATATTTGGTAAATAAATATTTGTATTTATTTAGTATTATAAAATGAATAAAAACATTAAATACCAAAATTTGATCCTGAATACTGATTTTCGGATCATATGATAGCTGTCAAGAAAAAATTTCCACTTATTAATTTTGTTCGCCTAGCTTGGCAGGAGGAGAAAAATTTCCGAAAAATTTGAAGGTTGTCATTGGTAGGTAACTGTCGAAATGAAAGTGTGTGATTGGCTTAGAATGACAGGTGTGAAATTTTCTTGTTAATAAATAAATCAAAATTCGCTCGAACACGGGAACCTTAAGTCTCAGGGGGACATATTTTTGGCTATTTTCACACCCCCCCCCCTGCTGGAACCCCTGCGACGGGGTGGCTTCCACCCTTAAAATCTTAAATGGAAAGGGGGTCGAGTGATGCCTTATTTTAAAGAGAATTGAATTGCCTTCCAAACGCGACCTTGCTCGTTTAAATCAAGTGAATAGTTCCTGAGAAATAGGGATAAGAAGAAAAGAAAATTTAAAAGTAATAAAATTTATTACCGCTTGTATCAATCAAGTAAATGTTGAAAATGTCCACCTCCAACCTCCATGCAATTGAAAAGGCACTGTTCAAAATGTTCGCGAACATGCCAAAAAAAGTCCAGTGGCGTCAAATCAGGAGTTCTTGCAGGCCATTCAATAGGACCTCTTCTTCCAATCCATCTTCCTGTAAAATTTTCATTCAGAAACTGTCTAACAGGGAACGCATAATGCGGGGGTGCTCCGTCTTGCTGAAAGTAAATATTTTCTGGCCAATAACAGTCATTTTCTTTTATGGCATTCGTTAAAGCAGGGTTAATAGTGGTTTCCAACAGGTTCGGGTAAATTTCACCTGTTAAATTTCCAGGTATAAAATATGGCCAAATAATACGGTCCCCAAAAATTCCAGCCCACACGTTTAATTTTTCGGGATGTTGAGTATGCACTTCTCTAAAAATTCTAGGTTTAGAATCCGACCAGTACCTGCAATTCTGTCGATTGACAGTACCGTGAAGAAAAAAGGTCCTTTCATCGGAGAAACAAGTGTTAAAAATAAATTGTGGATTGCGAATGATCATTTCACTAGTTAACTCGCAAAATTGCAAATGGCGATCGTCATCGTCTTCAAAAAGTTTATGAACCAGTTTTATTTTATAGGGATGTAACTTATGCGTTTTTAAAGTACGCTGAATCGTTCTACGCGAAACGCCCGATACATCTGACACTTTCCTCGTGCTAAGTGTGGGATCGATAGCAATATGACCTAAAACTGGAACTTCTACAGCTTCATTTCTTACAGGATTTTCAACAATCCTTTTTTGTTTAGCACTGATCCTGTTTCACGAAATTTTGCCACGAATTGTAGCACGTAAATATGAGACAAGTGTGCATTTAGATGCAATTCATTATAAGACGGGCGGCAGCTCGAGCACAATCGTTACTTCTAAAGAAAAGTGAAATAATTTCAACCCTTTCTTAAAGAGTATGCGTCATTTTAATCAGTTATTGAACACACTCAAATATAAAGCAAAATGAATTTTTATTCTTACTATGAATTTGATCGATGCCAAAAACAAACTGAGTTTTTTCGACTGAACAAGTGAAATTCCAAATCCCTTTTGTTAAGATTGTATCAGTTTTTGTGTATTTTATACCATTTAATTTGTTTACATTTAAGCATTTATAATTTCTCGAACGGTACTCAACCCAATTCAGGGCCGTAGCCATCATGCATAGATATTGGAGGTGGACATTTTCAACATTTAGGTACTTAATTGATAAAAGCGGTAATAAATTTTATTGCTTTTAAATTTTCTTTTCTTTTTAGCCCTATTTCTCAGGAACTATTCATTCGATTTAAGCGAGCAGGGTCGAGTTTGGAAGGCAATTTAATTCCCTTTAAAATAAGGTATCACGCGACCCCCCTTTCCATTTAAGATTTTAAGGGTGGAAGCTACCCCGTCGAAGGGGTTCGAGCAGGGGGGGGGGTAAAATTAGCAAAAAAATATGTCCCCCTGAGAACTAAGGTTTCCGTGTTAGAGCGAATTTTGATTTATTTATTAACAAGAAAATAAACCCGGGTAGAAAGTTTTCGGTGCGCCACCCTGTATCAGCTATTATAGTTTAATGTTAAAGTAAATCTTGGACTTACCACGTTCTTCCTAAATATACAAATATTTATTACTAGTCATGTTTTTCCCCTGCTTCGTTTTACAGGTCCTTACCAATCCTTATACCTAACATATTATTATTATTGTGTTATTAATTCGATTTAAATTTTTTTGACTTAACACATTTCTCGCCGGTGGTCTTGATATTTAAGTACTGTGTAGGAACATTTGTTCCAGATTTACAGTAATGTTTAACAAACATGATATATTAAGTAATCGTTTAATAAAAAGCTATATCTATGCGCTTGTCCTTGCTCATTAGATATTCAGGCCGCCTTTGAGAATTTGCTTCTAAAAAGGTTTTTAATGGGCGAATAAATGTGAAAAACATTACCGTTTGATGTGCGCTCCATACATCAAAAAGTTAATAGGTTATTTTTTTTAAGGATGCGGTAAAAAAAGTATGTTTTCATGTCAATTTTTCTGTACATAAAATGAAAGCCAAAATCAGTTTTACTGTATTTTTATAATACTGATATGCATCACCTGCTCTTGATTGAGTTAAGAATTTGACTACGGTCAAATCCAAATAGTTTATGTTGTTTTAGGATGTTCAGTTATCCCTGTATAAGTGTATAGACTATAGAGTGATTAAGTCTCTGTATTTTAGCCCATCTAACTTTTTAATATGAAAATAAAGTAATTTGTGTATCAAATTATATCATATTTCTTTCGTCTCTTTATATTAAATTCATAATTTTTAGATTCTTTGTTGGGTATATTTTCTTTTAAATTTATGTTATGCAATGGCACTAACAATGATCTGCTGACAGCAAAACAAAATAAGTAATGGTTTCAGTGCATAATGACTGACAAAATGCAGGTTTGCCATCTAACCACAGATCACTTGATTTATAAATATTTTGTTTATAAAACGCTTTATTGGCTTTATCGATTATACTGTTATATAATGATTATGCGCTATTGTTTGTGAGCATATTTACCACCACAAAAAAATACGGCAATGCCTATAAGCAAACACACAAAAGCTTCTGCATCGATAAACATATTCTTACGCTCTGGAATAGTCGATACTGTAAAATTATTTATGTAACCCGTTTGCCCTATTCAATAAAAAAGAAAAATACTAAGGTTTTTTTTATTTTTGTACGTAGGTATACCTACGCCGAATGGCTATAATTAGGGTGCGGATATTAGGTAGTGATGGACTTTTAAACCAGAGTCGGCATGAGTACTCGTTGGAAATTGGAAAATATTATTTATTGTTATTAAAGAGACTAAAATCTAAAATCCAATTAATACTTACCACAAAGGGCATGGCGGCCGCCCTTTCCCTCCGTAAAGCCCAGGAAGCTAAAAGAAATTTTACAAACACTTATACCGTGCGAGCAAAAATTATTTGCATCAAAGAGGGCTTGGATTAAAAAACGTAGGGCCTGGTTTAGATCACAGTGATATGGGGACGATATATCTAACCAAATCTAGGTTAAAATTTTGTCAAATTCATATTATGACATGATATGCCAAACTAATGAGTAATAAAATAAATAGACAAATACAAATTTATTTTTGTTGTTTACAAAATTAACACAGTAAGAATATACAGAAAGAAAAAGAAAAATCATTACATAAATTGCTGACATTGGCCACCGTCATGCTCCAAGCATAAATTCACACGTCTCTTCATATTTTCGAAAGTGTTGACCAGCATCTCTGGAGAAATGTTACCACATTCTTGAATAATCCTTTCTTGTAATTGTTCTAAATTTGCAACTGGTGTTTTAAAAATAGTGTTCTTTAAATGAGGAAGAACGAAATACTCAATAACCGTTAAACAAGGTGATCTAGGTGGGAATTCAATGTCTGATCGAAAACTGATGAATCTGTCGTCGAAAAAATCGCGTAAGTAGTTAATAGTTTCGGCGGCTATATGGGCGGTTGCACCATCCTGTTGAAAATATCCAAAACGTAGTTCGTCGTCAAGTAATTGCTTTACAAATGGATTCAAAATATTGTCTCTATACCGCTGTGCTGTAACTCTGTCATGGAAAAAAATAGCACCAACAATTCTTCTTCGGGAAACAGCTAACCAGACACCAATTTTTTGAGGGTGCAATGTGGACTCTACAAAAAAATGGGGATTTTCACTACTCCACATGCGTGTATTCTGAGAATTCACATAAACGGAGAGGTGGAACCAGGCTTCATCCGAAAAAAAGGTCAGGTCTAATAAACCATTTCTTTCCAATAAATTTTGCGAAAACCATTGAGAGTAATTCCTGCGTTTTTCAAAATCTGCGGCTTGTATTTCTTGGAATACTTGCACTTTATAAGGAAATCAATTTAGCTGCTTCTTAAGAATAGTCCTGCATGTTCCATAAGATTTTCCCACTTCTTCGGACAGGCGTGTTATACAATTTGTTGGCGTATTTTGCATTATTTCACCAATGGTTGCAACAATGTTTGTGAAACTCGTCCATGCACAAACCCGGATTGTATTGCCACTCACCATTTACTCTAACCCCGTTTCGAAAATACGCTTCAAACCATGAATGTTTTGTGCTGTTCCGTAAAGCCCATTGTGTGAATTGTTCAAGAAATTGGAAAAATTATCGATGAATCAAATTACTTGTAACGACTGTCAAAGATGACGGAATAACTGATTGATTATTAATTCAGGTAACTACTGACACCCAACAGGTATTAAGCTCTACGGCTAAGCAATATGTCCTTAGATGCAAGGCCCTCTTTGATGCAAATAATTTTTGCTCGCACGGTATTGCATTGCACAAAGGTATTTACCAATAATTAACTAATCAAGCAACTTTGACTGTGACATTGACAAACATAATTTACTTACAATTAAAGTGGCTAGGTTAGCTTTTAAATAATTTTTGTAGAAGTTAGGACAAGTTTATACGCACTTAGACACGTTTGAACAAGTCTGTACAAGCTTGTAAAAGCTACGTAAAGGTCATTTCACTACCTAATATCCACTCTCTAGTTATAATTAAATAAAAATTTGTATTTTCCTTATGTAGATATGGTCTAAAATCCTATAAATTATTTCCTATATTATAATGTATATTTTGATTCTATAATTTGCGTCCAATTTAAAACAGTTCTTGCAAAATATTTACCTCTTACCATATTATATGACTCATTTATTAACATTTTCCAACAATATTCGAGGTAATGATCAACCGTTCTTAAAATTTTTAATATAATATTTGACATAATTTTGATGAATTGTTGTAAATATAACGGTGTTACCTTTTATTAATATTTTACTAATGATAATGTACTTCAAAGCGATTTATAACTGTTTATGACTTGCAGTAAATTAGGGTATGAGTGAATTGCTATAGTTATAACATCGAACAAATAATATGTTTTTTTTTAAATTAAATTTAAATTTTGTCATTATGTCATTTATTAATGATTAGTGTTTAAATACAATATAAATAAAACCTAGGACAGATAATCATAACATGATGTTAAGTAAAAAAAAACATTTACATAATTTATACAATGCAATATTACCGTTTATTTTTATATAATTATATATAATTTAAACTAGGTAGGGTACCCGAGGATCATTTACAAACCTCGTGTCGTAGTAATGCAAGTTTTTTTTAATGCCAACGTTTTTGTGTGAGCGTTGTAAATATTGGTATATGTACTAAAATTTACTTTACCATAACGGATAACTCAGTATTTTCTTTAAGAGCAAAATTCTGGCTTCTGTAATATTCAAAAATGTTCCCATCTTAATTTGTTTCCTTAAATAATTAGTTTTAGTAATTAACTCTTCCGAGTAAGAACCTGCCATTGCCACTGGGTAAATGCTATACATGTCTACGATTAATTAACAATATAGACTTTGAGTGTTATTAAAAACAGTTTAAGCTTTCGATATTCCTAAATATTCAAACCTCTCAATTGTGATTGCGCCTCTAAGCCACACTTTTAAGTTTCCATCGCATATATGATGGATTTGTTACTCAAATTTGTATTTGAATTGGTCGCAATTCAGGGCTTCTCGCATGTGATATAATGAAGAAAGTTTTTGATTGCAAACTAATATATGGTAATTCTTACACAACTTTTACTCCAATATATCTATCTTAAAGATTATGCTTCGCATTGCTTGTATTTAATATACATATCATTCAACATTATAATAAAGAAGGGGTCAGCCTTTCATATAGAATACCACCCACTTAATAAAGAATGGCTTTAAAAAAAATATTATACAGGGTGGATCAAATAAATGCTAGGTAAGTGTATCAACTGTATTTTTGTTTAATGAAACATTTGTTGTTTTTTTACATTACATTCTACAATCAATTCTAGACTTTTTTATAAATCATGCCCTATACCTACCTATTTTCAACCGTTTAAGAAATATTAACACTTTAATGTACAATCTTTAAGGCATTGACAATTTGTTATTTAAGTTTGAGACGTCAACAAATATCAGCGAACGTTAACTAAATTTGAATTTTCTTCTGCTGATATTACATCCAAAATACGCCTCGCTGAAGATGAACGGATAGAAATTTATATTATGTTGGGTTGTGGAGATATATGTAGAAGTTTTAGGAAAGTCTGTGATATGTTCAATAAAAAAATAGCCTGTACTGTAAAAGTATGTGTTTTTACAACTTAGGCGTGACTACGATACTCACCAGAGTTATTGGACGATGATCCTGATACGTAAGAGCAATTTTGTAAAATAATAATTGAGCCAGCAGATAATCACGCACGAATTGTCTGAAGACTTTATTTTTCAAATTAACCTTTTTTCTTTAAATGGTCAGGTACATTTTTCTAGGGCGGTGGATAGGTAGGTAGAAGGGGGGTCAATAAAGTAGTCACCCAGATTACCAGATCTTAACCCATTGGACTTTTTTTGTGGGGGCTACGTCAAAAATTTAGTTTATGAACCTAAATCCAACTCCATAGATACGCTTAAGGAGTCCATTTGACGAGTATTCGACGAGTAATATAAAAAATTTCTCCACAAGTAGTACAAAATGTATAACAGGAATACATTTTCAACATCTTATAAAATAGTTTCTTTTCATCATTTATCTCTTTTATTTCAAAAGATAATATTTCGTAAACAGCTTAAAGACATGAAAAATGTCTAGAATTGATTGTAGAATGTAAAAATAAAAAATATACAATACGTTTAAATAAAAAAATTAAAGTTCATATACGTAGCATTTTTATGATCCACCGTGTATTATATCATTTTTCGAAAAAAAAAATGTATTAAAAAAAATTATTTTGTCGGGTCCAAGCAAATCTTGATTAATTGGGCGATATTCTAGTGATCTGTTTAAATTGCTTTCAGTCGCAACCCGATTCATCTTCCGTCTGGTAAATTATATAATCACTGGGCAACCAAAATATCACTTGCAGTTTGATTGACATCCTTCACTAACAGGGCAATCTTTTGGAAATATTCGCACAACAACCTTATAGCGATCTGTGTAAATTGCTTTCAGTCGCAACCCGATTCACTTTCAGTCTGGTAAAATAAATATTCACTGGGCAACCAAAATATTACTTGCAATTTGATTGACATCTCCCACTAACAGGGAAATCTTTTGGAAATATTCGCACAGCAACCTTATAGCGATCTGTGTAAATTGCTTTCAGTCGCAACCCGATTCACCTTCAGTCTGGTAAAATAATTATTCACTGGGCAACCAAAATATCACTTGCAATTTGATTGACATCCCCCACTAACAGGGCAATCTTTTGGAAATATTCGCACAGCAACCTTATAGCGATCTGTGTAAATTGCTTTCAGTCGCAACCCGTGTCACCTTCAGTCTGGTAAATTAAACAATCACTGGGCAACCAAAATATCACTTCCAGTTTGATTGACATCCTCCACTAACAGGGCAATCTTTTGGAAATATTCGCACAGCAACCTTATAGCGATCTGTGTAAATTGCTTTCAGTCGCAACCCGAATCACCTTTAGTCTGGTAAATTAAATAATCATGGGCAACCAAAATATCACTTCCAGTTTGATTGACATCCCCCACTAACAGGGCAATCTTTTGGAAATATTCGCACAGCAACCTTATAGCGATCGGTGTAAATTGCTTTCAGTCGCAACCCGAATCACCTTTAGTCTGGTAAATTAAATAATCGCTGGGCAACCAAAATATCACTTCCAGTTTGATTGACATCCCCAATAATAGGGCAATCTTTTGGAAATATTCGCACAGCAAACTTATAGCGATCTGTGTAAATTGCTTTCAGTCGCAACCCGATTCACCTTTAGTCTGGTAAATTAAACAATCACTGGGCAACCAAAATATCACTTCCAGTTTGATTGACATCCTCCACTAACAGGGCAATCTTTTGGAAATATTCGCACAGCAACCTTATAGTGATCTGTGTAAATTGCTTTCAGTCGCAACCCGATTCACCTTCAGTCTGGTAAAATAAATATTCACTGGACAACCAAAATATCACTTGCAATTTGATTGACATCCCCCACTAACAGGGCAATATTTTGAAAATATTCGTACAGCAACCTTATAGCGATCTGTGTAAATTGCTTTCAGTCGCAACCCGAATCACCTTTAGTCTGGTAAATTAAATAATCACTGGGCAACCAAAATATCACTTCCAGTTTGATTGACATCCTCCACTAACAGGGCAATCTTTTGGAATTATTCGCACAGCAACCTTATAGCGATCTCTGTAAATTGCTTTCAGTCGCAACCCGATTCACTTTCAGTCTGGTAAAATAATTATTCACTGGGCAACCAAAATATCACTTGCAATTTGATTGACATCCCCCACTAACAGGGCAATCTTTTGGAAATATTCGCACAGCAACCTTATAGCGATCTGTGTAAATTGCTTTCAGTCGCAACCCGTGTCACCTTCAGTCTGGTAAATTAAATATTCGGTGGGCAACCAAAACATCGTCTGCTATTTGATTGCCATCGCCCACTAACGCGGCAATCTTTTGAAAATTCTCGCACGGCAACCTTCTAGCAAAAATTTCAGGCGCATCCCGATTCACCTTTCGTTTGGTAAATTCAATAATCGCTAGGCAACCAAAATATCACTTGCAAATTGATTGACATTGCCTACTAAAGCGGCAATCTTTTGGAAACTGGATCGCAAGGGACTAGTTTGTCAATCGGGTGGCTCGATAATCACCCAGTGAATGGTTCCCTTAAGGAAACTTACAATTTTTTGCGCTTGTCATTCCCAGTCAACAACAGATAGACAAACGGGGATTCCAATACGTGATAATATCGCATTTTTTTTATTACACTAATACTTTGTTTTGCAAGAAACATAATAAAAATACATGAGAAAGTACAGAGATTTAGTTTAATAGAAGATATAAAGGTAGATATACAACAAAAATAAACTTTGTTGTAAAAACTTTCTTTGTAGCAAAAAACTAACTTTTCGCATTGTGTTGTGGTAACATCAATAAAGTTACATCAAAAATACATAGCAAACTCGGCTCACCGTACATACAATCGAACATTTGGATTTCCTTTTCAGCGAACGAATACTAGTTCAAAGGACAAGTAAGAGCTTGTTTTTTTTTTAATAATGCATTTCTTTCCTTCGGGTTTTCGCTTAGATTTCTGGCACAAACGGCTATTTTAATGTAAAACGTTTTATGCTTCCCTTTTATTATTAACCTAACAAAATACGATTACTCAGAATGCCTTTAGTTTCCTTTTACATAATTGAAATATATGAGAATGCAAAACTGCAAACGGCAAAGTGGCGTAATGGGCTAAATATTAAATTGTGTATTAACTCTGAATTCTAACACTGTTATTATCAAGTTTTAGTTTTAGAAATTAATGTTATTTTGTTACAATTTTAATAAGTTCGCAACGTGGTAGATACTTTTACTATATTTTTTGTACATAAAATACAATTTAACAAACATTATGGTTAACAATGTACATATTTTCAATACATTTAAAAGATGTTTTATTTTATTGAAATTCTAGCAGTATTTGTTTAATATTAAGTAAACAGCGGTATGATAAAGAAACAGATTAGCGTTTTATATAGAATATCGCCCACTTAATCAAGAATCGCTTGAGCCCAATGATCTGCTAGCCAGATCATTGCTTGAACCTCTCAAATTAATATTTTTGAAATGCATTTTTTTTTAGAAAAAAATATATTATACATGGTGGATCATAAAAATGATACGTGTATCAACTGTATTTTTTTAATGAAACATATTGTATATTTTAACATTTTTAACACGCTTTTATTAGCTCCACCTGTATGTTTGTTTGTTTGTAACCGACTTCTTTGAACCCGATTTTGATCCACTTTAAACGGTCAGATTTAATTTAAATTTTGTTTATGAAGAACCGCTGACAATACAATAATTTGATACAAACCCGAACAAACCCGATTTTGACCCACTTTAAACGGTCAGATTTAATTTAAATTTTGTAGACTTATCAAGAACCGCTGACGATACAATAATTTGATAAGTTTATCTCATTATCCTGATCAGGATCGCCGGAATTAAATCATTTCCTTACAGATCTTCTGTATGAGAGTGAGAGAGATAGAGCTCACCTTATGTGGATGCGTACTATCTACCTACTTTCCGGCTCGAGCACTCGGCTTAATATAGTGTTGGTACATTCTTTCGCTATCAGTTGGTCTGTTGGCATAGCGGGTTTGTCATTTTAAAAAGTCATTGTTAAATTAGTGGCAGTATTCCATCTCTACTCCGGACCTCTCTATGTCTCTATGGCTATCTCTACTAAAAAAAAAATGTTTCTTAATAATAACCCAAACTAAAAAATAAAAAACACGCTTTAATAATTAATCAAACTAAAAAGCGGAAAATAAATATAGTTTAAAATAATTCTTGAAATTCTTAATATAGGCAGAAAATAATAATGAACGATAAACATTAGTATTATTGTGAAAAAGCGTGGGGCGCTTTGTGCTATATTTTTCGTATATCGAGCACCCCACGCTTTTTTCACAATAATACTAATGTTTATCGTTCATTATTATTTTCTGCCTATATTAAGAATTTCAAGACTTATTTAAACTATATTTATTTTCCGTTTTTTAGTTTGAGTAATTATTAAAGCGTGTTTTTTAGTTTTTTTAAACTATATTTATTACAATCTACAATCAATTCTAGACATTTTTCATAAATCATGCCCAAATCTATCTTCGATCGTTTACGAAATATTAATTTTTAAAACAAAATCGACAAACGACAAAGTATGAAAATAAACTATTTTATAAAATAGGTCTACAACTTTTTCTCTTTATCCCAACATAATCAAAATTTTTATTCATCCATCGTCAGAGACGCACATTATATAATATTAGCAAAGCAAAAATTCAAATTTAATTAACATTTACTTACTTTTTTGACGTCTTAAACCTAAATTACAAATTGTCATTTTAATGCCTTAAAGATTGTGACTTGAGTTCAGAACGTTGACATGTTCGACGGGTTAAAGCGATTCCTGATTAAGTGGGCGGTATTCTATACAGGGTGAGAGGGGAGGAATGGGCCAAACTCTAAGGGTGTAATCTATGCATCAAAATAATAAGAATAAACTTAAATGTGGTTATTCAATATACATTTGTTTTTAAATTACTGCGTTAAATAAAATATTAGTATTGTTAAACCAAAGTATGCAACATTAACATTTTTTTAAATA
This sequence comes from Polydrusus pterygomalis, assembly GCA_963969555.1. NCBI lineage: Eukaryota > Metazoa > Arthropoda > Insecta > Coleoptera > Curculionidae > Polydrusus > Polydrusus pterygomalis. The sequence continues at coordinate 29,569,688 of OZ018384.1, read as the reverse complement.
GATCATTGGTGTAGTAAATTTTCAAAAATACCGCCATTGACCTTTAAATATTTCCTGCTTCGTTTACGAAGGGCGCGCGTGGCTCATCTAATTGATTAGTGCCTTTCTTTAATATTGAGTGCAGCATTTCTAATGCGTCTAATTAATGCATCCCTAGTATCTACTTTTACTTTGTATACCTCATTTTTTAACCAACCCCATAAATTATAGTCCAACGGTGTGAGGTCTGGCGATCTAAGAGACCAACTAATAGGACCATCGCGACCAATTCAATCCTCTGGAAACCAAAAAAATAAGAAAAAACTCAAATGTTGTTATCCAATATTCATTTGTTTTTAATTTATAACGCAAAAACAAAATATTGCATTAATTTAGCTTTCCTATAATAAATGGTATTATAGTCTGCTTTTGATTGTTGTGCTGTCACTATCCTGTAAGTGTCAGTATACAATTTTTCATTGATTCACCGTTAACTTTCGGATTTTTATCATTTAAATTTTATAAAATGCCATACATTTATTCACATCTCAAATACGCCAATATGGTTTTTATTTATGGACAGAAAGGCCTTTATCAGAGTGTTCAACAAACTATTCGGGACCGGAACGCATCCAAGTGCTAATGTAACATTCGAACGAGCCATTCGACAGGATTTAAAAGAAATAAAAAATGTTCTAGCTTTAGTAGAACAAGATGCAACGATCAGCTCACGAAGAATTAGAACTCAGTTGGGGTTTGCCCAAAAAAGAGTGATCAATACGCTTCACGAGCAAGGCTTATACCCGTACCATGTACAGCGTGTACAGAATCTTCAACCCGGAGACTACGCCAAGCGTATGCAATTTCGTGAGTGGATAATTAATAATCGTCATCTTGTACCGCACATACTTTTACTGAGGAAGCTACATTTACCAGTGATGGCATCAACAATAATCGAAACTCCTATGTATGGTCGGACGAAAATCCTCACGCAATAGTCGAAAATAATTTTCACCACAGGTTTTCAGTAAACGTGTGGTGCGACATGATCGACAATAGTTTAATTGGCCCTTTTCGTTTGGAAAATCGTCTTACAGGGGATCACTACTTAAGTTTTTTACAAAATTAATTTCAAGGACTATTGGAGCAGATTCCTTTAAACATCAGAATTCAAATATAATATCAACACGATGGTCCGCCTGCCCATTTCGATCGTCGGGTCAAGTAATATTTGGACCAAAAGTTTCCAGAGGTTCGTATTGGTCGCGGTGGTCCTATTAGTTGGACTCCTAGATCGCCAGACCTCACACCGTTGGACTATAATTTATGGAGTTGGTTAAAAAATGAGGTATACAAAGTAAAAGAAGATACTAGGGATGCATTAATTTAACGCATTAGAAATGCTGCACTCAACATTAAAGAAAGGCATGAATCAATTAGAAGAGCCACGCGCGCCCTTCGTAAACAAAGCAGGAAATGTTTGAAAGTCAATGGCGGTATCTTTGAAAATTTACTAAACCAATGATTTATTTAAAACATATTTTGGTTTAACAATATTATTATTTTATTTAACGCTGTAATTTGAAAACAAATGAATATTGGGTAACAACATTTGGGTTTTTTCTTGTTATTTTGATGCATAGATTACACTCTTAGAGTTTGGCCCATTTCTCCCGACTCACCCTGTATAAAAGGCTGATCCGTTCCATTATCATAACGCTGTAAGTAAGTAATGCATTAAAATTAGTGAAATTTAAAAAAATAGCTAAATATAAAATTGTCTTGATCCTTCCCCTGTTTTCTACATTGTAAAGTAATTTATACTATAGAAAGCAGAAATAATTTTACTTAGAAATATTTATAGTCAGCCGTTTCGGTCAGGTGGTCAGGCCGCAGGAATCGGTGCAAAACTGGCTTTGATACAATGCACAGAGCAACCTGCAAATTTAGCCGACCATTATACAATATTTTATACACAGGAAACCTCTCTCTAGTCGAAATTTCCAGTGTTTCTAGATTTGATTTCATTAATCAAGATTCCATGTACTGGACACAATATAGATAGCTAAAAATGAGATTTTAATCTTCAAACAAAAGGACAATTTTACAAATGTTATTGAAAAGGTACTGGTAAATATTTCATTAGAAAAAGAACCTACAAATTACTGCGAACTTGGTTTTTCTAAATTTAACATAACACATTTAAAATACACTAGATTGCGCCTAGCGCTGCGTCTTTTCGACGGTCCGCTCAGTAAATTGTTCAAGTTTGAACCTTGTGTTTCCTTCTGCGGTACAATGTAAGTTGACGACATATAAATTTGTACACTCCACCCATACATAACTTAATTACAACAAAATTTGATAAAACGGGTTTCTCACCTTGCTGCTTATACCAGAATAGAAACCAGCTATATACATAGCTACATTGTATGTACGATTTTTTACCATAAGTAATAATGGTTATTTCTAAATATTTTTGTGTTTAAATTACAGCCGCGAAATAAGAAAATTATAAAATAATACCATGAAAACTACAAAAGTATAAAGCCAAAAAGGGTAAATTTATTAACAAACAACAAACAAAATACTAATTTTTAATTGCTGCGCCATTGGATTCTAACACGAATCGTAATCTTCTTGGCATTGACAAAATCATACTTTTGGTGTAATCCGGAGTTAGCTCCTCTCAAATTTCTTCTATTTTATCATATAACTCTATTTCATTCTGTGGTTTAAAATTTATTTTGTACATTTTTTTTTACCATCAATCCCCAAACATTTTCAATTGGATTTAAATCAGGACTTCTTGAGCGCCAAGGCAGACATGTTACGTTGTTTTATCTAAACCAGTTTCCTATATTTCGTGCAGTATGCACAGGATAGTTATCCTGCTGAAATATAAAGTTACTTCCTTCAAAAACTATCGCGGCAAAAGGAAGAAAAACATTTTCTAAAATCTGAAAAAATAAAGATATATATTACTGTTTAGTATTCCGCCAATATTCCAGCATACACCTGCACCGTAAACACTTATCCATGCCCACACATTAACGGAGAAACGTCCACTGGTTTGCTTTTTTTGAGTATACTTCTCATCATATCGGGAATTTGGTGGTCTATATACTCGAATCCTTCCATTATAATATGTAGACTGTAAAGTTTTCGCATCGGAAAAGATGGAACGGAATCCTGTTATGTGCATAGCGGATACTGCAGTTTCAAATAGATTTTGCCTTAAATACTCCACCAAATTCTGGTCTTCTTCATTTGATGATTTTCTATTATTTAAACCAGACCCAACAGACCTTTCAAGTGTTTGATGATAGCGCCATTTTTTTACAATTCCTTGAACAGTACTTCTAGGTAGGTAATCTAAAATAATCAGCTATTTTTCCATAAGACCTTATTTCTACTAAACATATTATTCTTGATTTTTCAATAATAGTTAAATGAGGCAGTTTTAAATCAAATAAGATAATGACAATACTTTGACAGATATCATGATAACAATTAACACGTTACAAAGGTAATAAAGGTAAAAAAGTTGCATTTACAGTACCTATCACAGTTTAGTGTACGAAATTATCTGTCGTCAACTGTACAGGGTTTTTCCGTATATTTTGGAGCACCCCTGGAACTTTTATTTGAAGACCTAGAAAAAACTTTAAATTACCAAAGTTGCATGATTTCTCCTGAACCGCCAGAATTTGTTATCGGACAAAACAAATGAACATCGTAAATTTGTTTAATAATGCCAATGTCGATTTTTTAAAATGGAACACCCTGTATATTAATTTTTTTTTTAACTCCCCACTCTTTTCTGATTCCAAATATGTATATATTTTATATGTTTACTTTAGTCGTTTAGGCAAAATTTCATTTCAAAATATTGCGGATTAGAAAATCTATATTGGTGTGAGGAAAACATGCTAGAACATAATGCTTATTCAGTAACAATAATTAATATAAATAATGATAATAATTTATGAAACAAACATATAACATATATACATATTTGAAATCAGAAAAGAGTGAGGAGTTAAAAAAAAAATTAATATACAGGGTGTTCCATTTAAAAAAATCGACATTGGCATTATTAAACAAATTTACGATGTTCATTTGTTTTGTCCGATAACAAATTCTGACAGTTCAGGAGAAATAATGCAACTTTGGTAATTTAAAGTTTTTTCTAGGTCTTCAAATAAAAGCTCCAGGGGTGCTCCAAAATATACGGAAAAACCCTGTACAACCCAAACGAAATTATAAATATTACTAAATTACTGAAGTGAATACCTCCTGCATTTCTGTAGCAGAAAATAAATTTTCCCTTCTCTGGCCTCGCCATGCGTTATTCACGCCGCACGCCGCAAGACTGATTGATCTGTTGTCCTTATTGCGGGCATCTAAATATATCATTTACTCTATCGTTCTCACATAAAATGCCCCTGTAATATGGAGATTTCCAGTAGTGTATGTTTTTCGTTTAATATTATTAATTCTAGAAGTGTAAACCTAAAACCAATCGCACAGAAAGAAAAAATAATAACTACTTGTTTATGCTTCACAAATTTAATCAGTTTCATGACACGTGTTTCGGCCCTTGCGGTCCATTGTCAAAGGAGTACAAGAAGATACTAAATTCTACGTGACATTACAAAGGTATTTATATCATATTATGGTAATTACAAACATGTCATAAAATTAAAATTAGAATTAGAAGATTGAATGGTCAACTGTGGGTTTTGCTAACTTTTAAAGGTACAGATACATATTTAGTCCTAAATTAATGTGCTATTTAAGAATTAGGGAAGCGCCAAAACAATAGCTATCAAAAAAGCCATAAAAAACAAATGTAATGTTGTTAATAAATCAAACCAAAATACCTTCAGGCGCTTCCCTAATTCTTAATAGCACACTAATTTAGAACCAAATATGAATCTGTACCTTTAAAAGTTAGGAAAACCCACAGTTGACCATTCAATCTTCTAATTCTAATTTTAATTTTATGACATGTTTATAGTTACCATAATAAAATATAAATATCTTTGTAATATTACGTAGAATTTAGTATCTTCTTGTACCCCTGTGACAATGGCCCGCAAGGGCCGAAACACGTGTCAGAAAACTGATTAAATTTGTGAAACATAACAAGTAGTTAATAATTTTTCTTTCTGTGCAATGGAACAACAGTTTCACCAAGCATGTAACCCAACACAAATTAATTATAAGTATCTAAAATTAATCGTTGCTAAAGGTAAACGTTTTTATTTTATATATCCTAATTAAGAAGGTAAAAATATGGCGAAGGTTCTAAAATACTATATATGTAGATATAAAACAATTGAATAAAATTAGACTTAATTGAGTTCTAGCGACGTTATATCGAAACGACAGCAAAGGCCATAGCTAAGCTTTGTGGAACGTTAAAAGCTATTGGCGTGCATGAAGCTTTGTGGTTCGAAATATCGAAATAGTATTCAAAGCGTTTAATACGATGCATTTACTAAACTCAACACGCTGCTTTGTAAAAAATATTAGCACTCATATGTCGCCGCCTAATTGAACTTCTTTTACGCAAAAGCATAATAATCATTAAAAATGAACATGATTCTATTGATACTGGAAACTATGTAAATATTTTTATAGACCAGTCAGTAAAAGGCCAGAAATTAAGATAGAAGAATATTTATTATCATTCCCATAGTCTTTTGAGAACCAAAATATTAAATTGTAATCGATTTAAAGATAATGTTATTAAATGCTTAACAGGTCTAAATTCAGTAGCAAGTTTAATAACTAGCTATTTTTCATTAATTATTCTTTTGAAGTGAAGTATAAATAATATTTATTCTGCCACCAAACAAACATGAACAGTAATGAACACGCCTTACTGTTAGTTAACAATTATTTTTAAATTTTTAAAAAGTTTTTCTAATTATAAACAGAACAAGTTAGTAGAATATTCGCCAATTTGAATTATTAATTAATAAAAGATTTTTCAAAGTCATCTGGTATTGTTTTTAGCTTCTAAGGAAACTGCATTATATCGTAACGAAAACTATAATGGTTACAACAGAGAAGAAACTAAACAAATGTTAATATATTTCATAACAGATTTATTTTTAAATAAGATCATATTTTTTTCGTTTATAAACAGAGTAATTAAAAAATAGGTCGAACATTGGCAAATTAAAATTTTTAATTAGTAAATTCTTTACCAAAGTCAATTAGTATTGAATTTAGTTCCTAAGCAAACTGTAGTTATTAAAACTCATCCAAAAATAACATTTGAGGACACAAATGATCGACTTGATTTTAAATTAATTAATCGACGCAGTTGAAAGTATCAAGACTATTTATATACATTACACTTTAATTAACAAATTATTCAAACTCTGTATAGTCAATTTAGTTTAGGAGAGAACCAAATTTTTCTTAATATAAACACGTTCAAAAAACGACACACTTCTACAAAGGTAATAACTACTTGTTATGTTTCACAAATTTAATCAGTTTTCTGACACGTGTTTCGGCCCTTGCAGGCCATTATCACAGGGGTACAAGAAGATACTAAATTCTACCTGACATTACAACGGTATTTATATCATATTATGGTAACTATAAACATGTCATTAAATTAAAATTAGGATTAGAAGATTGAATGGTCAACTATGGGTTTTCCTAATTTTTAAAGGTACAGATACATATTTAGTCCTAAATAAGTGTGCTATTAAGAATTAGGAAAGCACCTGAAGGTATTTCAGTTTGATTATTAACAACATTACATTTGTTTTTTATGGCTTTTTGATAGCTATTGTTTCTAGTCGATTTAGTTTTCTGCTTTTATTGTGTATGTATAATATGAGTTTTATGTTGTTAGAGATTGAGTGAGAGTCTTTTATGCAGTGATCAGCTAACCCTGTTTTATTTTGTTTTTTAAAATAGATTTTTGTGTTCTTTAAGCCTGGTGTCAAACTTTCTACCTGGTTGTCCAATGTAGATAGCCTGGCAGTTGTCGTATTCTATTTGGTAGACTCCACTTTGTAAAAGTTTGTTTTTAGTTTCTATTTTAGCATTGGATATGTGTTTGTGTAAGTTGTTTTTATTGACTTGTACAGGAATGATATTAAGGTTTTTAAGTTTTTTTGGAGATTTTTTCGCTTGTGTGGCCAGTGTATTTTATTGAGCAGTTTATTTATTTAGCGTATGGCTACATCACAGGTAAGTATAGAACAAAAATAACACTAATATTACAAATACATAAATCTCACAAACAAACATTAAGATTACAAATGTATTGAGCAGTATTTGTCCTTGGTTGGTTGGTATACTCGAGTATTTAGAGTATTTGTGAAACATAACAAGTGGTTATTATTTTTTCTTCTTGTGCAGTGGAACAACAGTTTCACCAAGCATTTAGCCCAACACAAATTAATTATGTTCTACAACGGGTTTTATTTATAAATTTATGTGAAAAGAAGTTATCTTGCGTAACCAGTTTTCGGGTGAGGTAAACCAGAGTATTTTCTAATTACGAAGTAAACATAACCGTAAAGTTAAATTAAATTTTATTTTTAAAAATGTGCCATAAAACATGCGAATGTTATAAATTTCCATTTCGAAAAAAGGGAAAACCTTTACATACCGTTTAAATCAATCATCAAAAATCTTCCTGAGATTTTAATTATACATCCAGGAAAATTTAAAGCAAATTTAATTTGATTTTACAATTATGTATTGGAAACTTTTATTTATTTGGGAATTAGTTTTAGTCTAAAATCTATAGGTAACACTTGGTATAAATATTATTATAAATGATGACTACCTACCTACTATTTCTTAAATGGTTTTTTATGTGCATAAAGAGAATGGCAAAACTATTCTTTAGTAGGAACGATATTTTCATAAAGAATAATAATTCAATGAAAGACAATTTATTTTGTCAAATTTCCACTTTTATTTGAAAACATTTTTCTTTACACGACGCGTTTCGCTACATTGTAGCTTCTTCGGATGTATGGTGCTAACTAATTTTATTTCAGTACAATAACAAAATGGTCTGGATACTTAATTACTCAATTCAGGTATTTATACACATTACAATTTTAATGATTTAATTATATTTTCTTAAAACTGTTTAGGTATTGTAGACTTAAATAATATTATTGTCGGTATAATATATCTTAATCTTTTGGGAAATCCAAAGAACTCTATTTAGATTATTGACACAGATTTAGCAAAGGGGAACTATTTAGTTCTAATTGGTCGTTTAATAATGCACCGGAATTTTTCAATCGATTTATTTCTAAACTTTTCAAAAGATTAAGTTTTTGACCCTTGTTTTCAATATGTAAAATTTTAAATTTGTTATCAAAATTATGTTGTTCCTGTAAAAGATGATTAGAATAAGTTGAGTCGGTTTTATGACTGAGAAAACTTCTTCTATGTTCCAAAATTCTCGTTTTAAATGATCGACCTGTTTGGCCTATATAAGTTTTGGGACAAGAGCCACAATTTAATTGGTAAATCCCCGATTTATTATCCTTGTTGCTTTTTGATTTATAGTTTTCTAAAAATTTTCCTAGAGAATTGTTAATTTTATAAGCGACGTTGATATTCCTTTGATTAAGGTGTTTTTTAATTTTATCCGATGGGTTTCCAAAATAACTGATAGTTTTAAAGAGGTCTGGTTTTTCCTTTATAAGAGGGTAGGTTTCAGAAATAGCCTTCTTTTTAGTTTTTTCGACATTATGGTATCAGTCATAGATGATGAATAGCCGTTATTAATTGCCGTTTGTTTAATTAAATTTAATTCGTGGTTAAAGTTGTTAGCAGATAAAGGAACACTAGTCAATCTATGAATCATGCTGTGATATGCAGCTAGCTTGTGCTGTATTGGGTGAGAGGAGCTTTTGTGAATTGTTGTATCAGTATCTGATGGTTTATGGTAAATGGAAAAATTATGTTTATTTGCGACTTTGGTAATTGTTAAATCTAAAAAGTTCAGAGAGCTATTTTCTTCCATTTCCATTGTAAATTTAATATTCTTATGAATTGAGTTTAAATATTCAAAAAAACTATCAAGCTGTCTACTTGTACCTAGAAAACAAGCAAAAATATCATCCACATATCGATACCAATAAATAAATTTGTTTGCCATTTTACTATTGTGTATTATTTGTTCCATTGTCCATGATAAAAGGGGAAATTTGACAAAATAAATTGTCTTTCATTGAGTTATAATGAATTTCCATCAAGTAAAGGCCTCAACGAATCAAAGAATAATAATACCTATTTCTAGATTTTAGGTCAGTTGATTATTGGTACTGCTACTGCTACTACATTATTTAAAATTATATATTTAATAATTTTTCTAACTTTCAACCAATTTTACGGGACGCTAAGCTCTAGGTTAAGTTGGTCCCTATGTTGCCTTATTTTTAGGCTTTGATCTTATACGATTTTCCAACCTACTTTCGTCTAATCTTTTCTTAAAAGAAAATCTTTCAGGGAATAAAAAAAAGGCGGTCCTGATGAAATTCACTTATTTTTTGTAAAGACAATTATTAAGATTTTTCTGGACTTACGTTTCTATCAAGTTTTTGGTGTATCGTGTTGGTTACATTGAGGTGCATACACAGGGTTAGTTGAAATAACCGGAAGGGCTAATTTTCTTCAAAACTACCAAGGCTAAATCAATGAATTTTGGTAAAGGTGGATAACTTAAAAAATTGAATTGAAAATTGACAATTGCGACGTTGCCAGATTTTTAGTTTTTTTCTGTAACTCAAGGAATGTTTTTTTTTCAAATGTAACACTACTCTTTTTTTTATTGAATTCGATTCGTCCTATCAACATTACCATTTCCTGATAGTATCAAATTTTTATCTCATATAGATCTATGGGAAAAAAAGTTAATTAGTTACAACTCTAACTCTAAAATAAAAAAAAATCCAATCTATTTCCATTTAAAACCGTTTCAAACAATGTAAAAAGGAAGGTTCGTAGACATAATGTACCTAATAGTATTGACTTCATAATCAAATTAATGTAGTGTACTATAATATGTAAGTAATTTTTACTAGCTATGTTATTGTTAGTAATTGTTTGTTGTTATTATCCTTATCGATACTTATAGGTACATTATGTCTATCAACCTTCCTTTTTACATTATTTGAAAAGTTTTTAAATGGAAATAGATTGGATTTTTTATTTATTTTAGAGTTAGAGTTGTAACTATTTAACTTTTTTTCCCATAGAACTATTTGAGATAAAAATTTGATACTATCAGGAAATGGTAATGTTGATGGGAGGAATCGAATTCAATAAAAAAAAGAGTAGTGTTACATTTGAAAAAAAAACATTCCTTGAGTTATAGAAAGAACTAAAAATGTGGCAACGTCGCAATTGTCAATTTTCAATTAAATTTTCATAAAATTAGAAGAGAAATATTGTTTGATATTTATTTAGCTTTAATTTGATGTATTTGTTTTTCCTTAATCTCTTTTATTTCTGAAGTTTTTAACCTCCAAATATTATATCAGGTTGTGGTGCGGCTTCTCAGAAAATTAATGGGGCCGTTTGTCCTATCTGACAATCAACGCCCCAGGCACGGTAGAATGGTCAATATATTATGTACTCTGCCCCAGGTACCAAACATAGGATGACTTGGCAAGGCATCGTTTATTGACTTTTTACTGGGTTTCAAAAAGAACCATTTTATTAATTTGATTTTACTCTGACTGACTAATCTGACACATTGATAGCAGCATCAAATACTCATCACTAAGCTTGGTGAAAAAAGCTAAATTTACGCGGCTAATAATGAAAATAAGTACTTATATTATTTTAAAATGTAAAATTAATTGATAACATTTTTAAAGTTCGGTACAAATAAGCAGTATTATTTGTTTTAAGATTATGATTGCATGTCGGTCTGTCCGTTGGGTTACATATACTTATTCATTTAATTTGTGATTTTCTTATTATTTATTAGGACAGTTTATAGATATACATCAGTTTAAAGGTGTTAAAGTCGATTCAGCCAGTAAACCTGCAAGATGGCCGACATGTCATATGACAAAAGTCATATTCCAGCTATTTTATTTTTAGTAAGAATAATATTGACAGCAATATGTATAATTATATCTCTGTCTAACACGTTATATTCCGTTCAAGACGTATTGCGTGTTGCTACTCCTGGAAACCCCGGAAACGGTCTCTACGTTGCGCTTTACAAAAGCAATGCCTGGCCTGCCCTGTGATCATATAACGGTTCGTGTTGGTTAGCACTGGTATGTGTCTCTCTCTATCATGCATTTAACTCGATACGAAGAGACAAGAGAGATATATGATTTAGGGACTTAATAATAGTTGGTTTTACTTATGTTTGGAATTGAATTTTATTAATTTCTGGTGTGAAATCCTAGTAACTTTTTGCCTTAATTTATTTGTGATTTGAGAGCGCGACATGGATTATCCGCCGCCATTTATCCGCCGCCATCTTACAGGTTTACTGGCTGAATCGACTTTAACTATAATTCGGTGTATTTTCAACTTTTAAGTTTTTTTTCTTCTATTTAAAATACACGTGACAACGTACCCCACCTACTGTGACAACAGTCCCCGCAGTAGGATAAGTTGCCACACTTGTCATTGAATTTTGAAAAATTTTAAATTGGTTGAAAAAGTGGAAATTTTTTTATAGCTTTCCCAAAATGCGAAACTTATAATGGTATAATATAATTATAATAAAAAATATTTATGTGAAAATTGTGACTACTAGCCCCGGTCTCCCCTATATTATTGGTTTCAATTATAAATTTAAGGTTGTTTTAAATGGTTTTGTCTTAAAGTAAAATACTGTATTGTACACATAGTATTTTTAATATCCCAATAGCCATGTGGTTTGTACCGGGCGAGTCAACGATTGCGCGGAGTAATTTTAGGCCTTGAAGATAAGATTTGTCGACAATGGGCTTTTGTATGATATCTGGCACATTTTAAAAATATTTTAAATTATACAGGGTGCGCCCAAAAAGTAGGGTGTCATAAAGTTACATTTTTTTAAACGGGACACCCTATATTTGAATACATTTATTAATTCTACGTGTTATTTCATACATTTTTATTAATGGTTTAATATACGAAAAAGTTATAGTTTTTAAGATAATTCGACTTTTAATGAAAATTTTGCATTTGCAAGCATTTCGTTATTGTGAAAATGCTACTTAAATTTTGACACTAAACAATTCATAATGTTTATACTTAGGTACTAAATAAAGTCAAAAATACATATTCACTATGAAATATTTGACGTCTCATTTACAGGGTGTTTACTTTCTCGGACCAAAGGCAGAAAACTTCTAATTAAAAATATCACTTTTATTAAATGGAACACCCTATATATTTTTCTGTCATCTTATAGCTCGTCATAAACTCTTCAACTTTCGTGAAAAACGTCCTATCCCTATCTCTAATAGTTTTTGAAATAATTTGATATTTCGAGATTTAATGTCTTGGTTATAGCATTTTTTGTCAATGGATCACACCTGTTGAATCAAACATTTCCATTAAATTTTGAAAACTTCGAGGACTGGGTGTTCGCCGCTCCGGATATTTTATCCTGTATAGTTGTTCAGCAAAAATACACTTTTTATCCGCCTCGCCCAAAACATAAATCATATCGATTAATTCATTTTTGAAAAATTCATTTTGAGTGCCAACTTATAAAATTACTGAATAAACTTTGCAGTAAAAAGGCTTAATTTTTACATTTATCTGATTCTTAATGTGTCATCCACTGCCATTATTTTCATTTATTTTCCATGGCTATTGTGATCCATTGACAAAAAATGCCATAACGAGGACATTAAATCTCGAAACATCAAAATATTTCAAAAACTATTAGAGATGGGGATAGGACGTTCTTTACGAAAGTTGAAGAGTTTATGACGAGCTATAAGATGATATATTGGGTGTTCCATTTAATAAAACTGATATTTTTCAATTAGAAGTTTTCTGACTTTGATCCTAGAAAGTAAACACCCTGTAAATGAGACGTCTAATGTTTCATAGTGAATATGTATTTTTGACTTTATTTAGTAAGTAAGTATCAAAATTATGAATCGCTTATGGCCATTTGCACCGTAAGCACTAAGTCGGGATTCCCACTAAGCCTAGTCTAATACAGACTTAACTCTTTAATTGGTTTGCACCGTTGTTGCAAGACCGAGCTTTGTTCTTAAGCCAGACTTTATTTTAATCCCTCCAATTTCTAGGATTAACGGTGACTTAACTTTAAGTCGACACGTGCGCGTGCGTATTTTGAAGCTTTCAAAGTCAAAAAAAGCGGTAAAAAGTATATTGATTAATAGAATTATGGATGCATTGATGGACTGTGTTTGAAGATAACATTTTTGAAGACGATTTAGAGGTCCTAGATATTATCGATTTTGGGTTTCCAAGACGAAGATATCTTAGGAGTAATTATTTTGAATATTTTGATAAGCTGCAATTTTTTTAAAGGTTTAGGCTGAGGAAAGAAATAGTACTTGCTGTGCTTGCAGAAACTAAAATTCATCTGGAATATCCCCATGATCGGTACTGAGACTTATTTAGGCTTTTTCGATGAAATAATATAATATATTTAGTTAAATCTTGTGAATTACTGTCAAATACTTTCCTACTAAAAGTTTATATTATTATATGAACTCATCCAGTCTAATAACTTAGCATTGTAATGTTAGTCCTTGTGATCTTTTAACAGTGTTTCCCCAATAAACCAACTCCTAATATATACAGTATGTCTCCGTAAGTTCGCATCATATGGAAAACTTTTTTATTATTGATTTCTCAGAAAATTTTATTCTTTATAAAAAGCTCTGCATGGTCTAAAACCTAAAATGCAACTATCAGATATTAAATTTTCCCAGACATATACGGGGTTTGTCAAAAAATATGAATTTTGCCCAAGAGTAAAGTACCTTTATATTTGACAATATCGAAAATTGATATTAAAAAAAGTTGATCAGAACTAAAAACCACGTTTAAATATGCAATTACACCTATTTACGATGAAAAAATATGTTTTGTTTTTTTAAATAATTTTTTATATTGCAAATAAGAAAACACATACAAATAATAAATTGTTTAACTCACATAATAATACTAGAAATTTAATTTTCACTTATTCCACTAATGCCTCAACATATCCACCCTCTCGTTCAATACATTTCATCGTTCTATTGGCAAATTTCCTTAATACTTTTCTTATCATTTCTGAAGAAATTTCCCGGTATGATTGTGTAATTACCCTCTCCAAATGATTAACATCATGAAAAGGCCATTGCTGGTAAACTTTTTGTTTTAAGTAACCCCATAAGAAGTAATCTAGAGGGGTTAGGTCAGGGGATCTAGCAGGCCAAAAAATATCTGAATATCTGTGCATAACTTTTCCATTGAACAAATGTTCAAGATATGCCCTAACATTTAACGTACTGTGGCATGTTGCACCGTCTTGTTAGAACTAAACACATTGACGTTCTTGTAAAGGTAGTTCGTCCATAAAGTCACTGATTTGATTTTGCAAAAATTGTAAATAACGTTCGGCATTCATAGATTGGTGAAAAAAATATGGTCCTATTAATCTGTTCTTGTAAATACCACACCACACGTTCGTTTTAAATGAATATTGGTCACGAGACTTTATTGTAAAATTGGGATTTTCCTCAGACCACCAGCGACAATGTTGTGACGAGACAGTTCCATTTGAAGAAAATGTTGCCTCATCGGAAAAAATTATACGTCTCGGAAAAAAACGCTCCTCTTCTAACTCTCCTTGGATGAGAGAGCAAAAATCGAAGCACCTATCATAGTCCCTTTCTTTCAATGTGTGAACGATTTTTGGTTTGAATGGTCTGAAATTATTTCGTTTTAAAATTCTTCCCACTGTATCCTTACTTACATTTTGTTGTATTAACGACTTTCTTTTGCGCAATGACACTTTTGGATGTTCTACAACAGACAGCATTACTTCTAACTGCGTGTTCTCATTGGCAACCAGTTTTCGGCGTTTTCCATTTAAGTTATTGTTTAAACTTCCAGTAGTCTTAAATTTATTCATTATTCTCGTAACAGTTGATTGATAAATATTTTTATTGGGATATCTATTATTAAAAATAATTGCTGCTTCTCTATGCGTTTTATAGTTTTCTCCCACAATCAAAACAATTTCAATTTTTTCTTCACAACTTAATAGAATAACACCATTTTTATGTACTTTATAAATTTTAACGCGTTTTGACGGTCCCTGTCAAACATTTCTTGCTATCATCACATTTGTATGTCATAGCACCCTACATTACATGTAACTAGAGTTAAATTTGCATTGTTATCGTACACATACGTTTCAAAAAAGAAAAAAAAAATTTATCGTAAATTGGTGTAATTGCATATTTAAACATGGTTTTTAGTTCTGATCAACTTTTTTTAATAACAAATTTCGATATTGTGAAAAATAAAGGTACTTTACTCTTGGGCAAAATTCATATTTTTTGACAAACCCCGTATATGTCTGGAAAAATTTAATATCTGATAGTTGCATTATAGGTTATAGACCATGCAGAGCTTTTTATAAAGAATAAAATTTTCTGAGAAATCAATAATAAAAAAGTTTTCCATATGATGCGAACTTACGGAGACATACTGTATATACTCAATAATATGTTTATAGTTGTTTAGTATATTTGAAAGCAGTTCTTTTTCTTGTGGGGTATAGTTTGCGGTACGAATTCCTCTCTTTTTCTTATGTTCATCTGCCATATTTACTTTTGTGCACTATTAAAATTTGAAAACTTACACAACAAGAAACGTTACAATGTAGAAATGTTCACAATTACTCAAAAATTCGACAAAACGATGATAACCAAAAAATATGTAATTGAAATCAGTCAAATCATACACATGTCAAAAAAAATTGTGTGTGCTAAAGACCACACGACAGAAGTGAAAACTTCAACAAGGTGAAATTAATAATATCAAATACAATTGTTCGGGTTTGTTCGGGTTTATTCGGGTTTGTTCTGGTTTGTTCGTATTTAACCGTATAATACCGTATATAACCAGACGTTAATTAGTATGAGACAATTATGCAGTATTGATTTTTTTTAATGAACTTTCATCACATCTTACGTCGAATATAGGGTGAACTAAGGTATGTTCGTGATAATTATAGTTTTTTCGTTGCAAAGTAATATAAATGGCATGCGGTGGTTGTAATAATTGTCGGGGAACTAAGACCTAACATTTTGCTTTTCAATTTTGTTTCTTTTAGGTTAGGTTCGTAAGCAATCATAAAAATAACATAAACTTGGAATACGGGATAATTTTACTGCATACGAAAAAATATATTTCCTAAAATTGAACAACCCTTGAAAAAAATGCCAGAACATACCTGAGACGCAACAAGTGTATATCTTGTGATCTTAAACACACAAACAACGCACACTGTTTCCACGTCGATACTGAATGCGACTGATGCGGCATGCTCTTTCATATAACGTTCATTCGGATCAGTTCGAATTAAATATAGGAGTCGAATTCGAGCGTAACACAGCCGAGCGTTACGCGTGACGGCTCAGTTTAATTCAGTGCCCACAAAAAGTGCTAAACGCGCCTAAAGAAGTTTTTACTTCAAAAAGTCACAAAAAGTAACGTTATGTTAGCACCGAAGCAGGCCGCCAGCCATGCAAAAAAAAAATTCCTAGATATTAACGGTGTTGCCATGAGCATGCACGGCTTACTAAAGTCTACAATTTAAAATTAATATCACTCCCGGTGCAAATGAAATGTAACCAAAGTCAGGCTTATAAATAAGTCGGGCTTAGTTAAATCAGACTTAATATAAAAATGGTGCAAATGGCCATTAGTGTCAAAATTTAAGTACCATTTTCACAACAAAATTTTTATTATAAGTCGAATTATCTTAAAAACTATAACTAGGTATTACGTCTATTAAACCATTAATAAAAATGTATGAATAATATTATATGAATAAAGGTATTTAAATATAGGGTGTCCCATTAAAAAAAATGTACGTTTATGACATTTTTTAAATGTGCCAGATATCCAACCATACCTTCATACAAAAACTCATTATCGAAAAATCTTATCTTCAAGGCATAAAATTACTCCGCGCAATCGTTGACTCACCCGGTACAAATTAATTTTCTATTTTAATTCTTTATACCGCTTTTATTTTTCAGTTTTATCACCAAATAGAAATAGGTGTAACAAACAGTAAATCTGTCTTGTTTTCTTAATTTCTTAAAAACTAGTACTAAATTTATAAATTAAACTTTGGCTTTGTCACTAAGCACCAAATTTTGTTAAAGGTAACAAAAACAATTTCTTACTGTGGCACAGTAAAATTGATTAATCTGCCGGTAAAGGAAAACCTCAAAGAGCCCGAGAAAATCTATGATTAACCACAGTCAGAGTAATCTTTGCCAGTAAGAAAATTACATCCTTGGTATAAAAGATTATATGTATAGGATCAATTTTACTAGTTGTAGGTTTTCGTTTGTTCGCCTATAAGATTACTTATTGAGGTCAAATATTTAGAAGAAGAATAAAAATTATTTTATCCAAGACATGACAGTTATGACTATCATTATCAATGTCATTTTAGACCAGTAAACTATCAAATAACTCACGTGCATATTTAAAGTAGTAGGTATTATATTTATTTATATTACAATTACAAGTAGAATTCACATTGATATTGAAATTAAAGGAAAACGCTAACGGTTTATTCGAATTTGAAGTCATTGTAAAATTCGTTGGTATGTCATTGGAACCAGACGCTCCCATATCGGTACAGATGTTGATAGTGCTAGAAGACGCCGACACATTATCCAATATCAAAAACATTTCAATTCTTGAAGGTATCTTTGACAACGTATTTATTCCCACATACTGGCTGGTACACCTCCCATTTTAGTAAAAAACAAAAAAGCGGCTAGAACTAGTATTCTTTGGTCTCAAACATGTATTTTTTACACAAATTGATCGGGTTGGCTGGAAATCCTTCTTAAAGTATGGTGAAACATCTCGATTTCTTGGTTTTAGTGTCTGGCAAAACTACGTAGAAATATTTCCCTTTTTCTTGAATATTTTCTATTTTCTATTTTCTATTTTCAATTTGATCAATTCATCGCATCTACAAGCTCCGCTAATCTCCATTATCAAAGCCACTTTCATCAACAAGTACTCGTCGTCGGGAGCTTCGTTCAAAAACTTCTCTATTTCAGGTCGTTCTTCAGGTTGGACTTTTTGGTTTGTATCCCTGTGATTTGCTTTTCAAAACGCTCGTTAGTTTGCCATATTTTGAAATGTCGATTTTTTTATAAAGGTGAATAGTCGAGCGAAGCATCGAGTATTTGGTCCATAGCGACGATGGGGCTAATTTTTTTTGCAAATGTAAAAAGTAAGTCAATAGAACATTTTCATCGATACCTTTTATCTTCCGCGAATTCATCCAAGACTCAAACATTATGAACTTCTTGTCGTAAGCATCTCGGGACTTTTCTGGCAAAATCTGCATCGCTGCTTCTTCCGCTTCCGTAAGGATATTAACAGGAAAGTAATTTTCATCGGTTTCCTCCATTTTCTACAGGTTTTTTTCTTCAAAAAAGCTTCCCTTTTCTGCAGGGAAAACTTACAAGTGTCAAAATGTATTTAAACATTTGCTAACAATGTATCATGCCCGTGGCAACCAAACAATCAACCAACTTTGACCAAAATGTAAAAAAGGCACTGTCAAGTCATTCTGACATTTATAGGCTACTGAGACGCAAGTAGATTTGATTATTTTGATTATTATTTATTATCTCATAAAAAACCGATTTCTTCCACTTGTTGGATAAAACATTGTATGCCACTCATGTGTTATGTTTCCTAAGTCACTTAAGAAGTTATACCACTCGGCCTGATGACGGCCTCGTGGTATAAATCTTTCTCGCATGGCTTTTTTTTTCAACATAACACACTAGTACCATAAATAACTATTAATATAATCTAGATTCTACATTAAAACAATTAATTTACGTAAAGAAATCGTATTATACCGGACGATTCTTAAAAAAAGAACATGTTTACCCGAGCCTTAAAAATGTTTACAGCGAGTAAAATATTAGGTATCTCAGTCAAACTGGACCTACTGTTTTATATAGATTTCACAATACAATTGTTGACTAGCAGGGATGATATTCGGGGCACAGTAAATATTTACAAGAATATCCGCCATCGACAGCGATGAAAGGAATGTCGTATCCATGGCGCTACTTCGAGGCATTTTGCTAGAGAGCCCTTTATTCCAAAACGAGATTAATATCAGACAAGTTCTTTCACAGAACGTTATTTACAGTGCAGAGACTTTAGGTTTGTTCTAACAAACCATCACCCACTCGGATTAGTATTATTTCCTACGTGGATCACTGTACCGACAATTCCTTCACTTAATTCAAGGAGCTTACGCTCAACCAGTGGCGGATTTAAGGGGAGGTCGCCCCCTTCCGAGAGTTTGCACAAATGATTTGAAAATAATATGAATAAAGTTTTATAGAAATTAGTATATTTTATATCATTCTAAAATATTTACCATTTATATACGTATATACCGTGCGAGCAAAAATTATTTGCATCAAAGAGGGCTTGGATTAAAAAACGTAGGGCTTGGTTTAGATCACAATGATATGGGGACGAATCGAATGTTATTTTGTGAATTAAACAATGTTTGGTTTCTACGCAAAAACATAAAACATTCAAAAATGTATAAGGCATGCACAGTCATGATACCGTTTACTTTAAAAACATTTCGACAGGACTGATTGAACTCCATTTTTTTAATTACACTTAGTGCCCTTTTTTGCAAAACAAAAATATTTTGCACATGATTGTGTCTCCCCCAAAAAATTATACCATATTTTAAAACATACTCAAAGTTTGCAAAGTATAGTATCTTCAAGGTTTTATCATTCACGTATCTACCAACAACTCGCACTCCATAGCAGACTAAGTTCAACCTTCTCAATAGCTGGCTTATGTGAAAAGACCAGTCTAGATTTTGGTTAATACTTATAAATACCAAGAAACTTTGCATTTTCAGAGACATCTAGCCGATTTTCTGCGGTTTCAAAGTGTGTAATATTTTCAGCTCTTGATTTTTTTGTTTTAAAAAGCATTATATTTGTTTTATCTGAGTTAAGGATTAGATTATTGTCGGTAAACCATTTTTTTACTGTATTAAAACAGTTATTACAGTCTGCCAATAGCTGAAACATGTTTTTACTACCCGTTAATAAGTTTGTGTCATCCGCATAATTAATTATTGTCTGACACTGTTCATCTGCCTCAGAGTACAAGTCATTAATATACATTATCAAAACCTCCATTATGAGCAAACATGCGCATGCGCCAGTAGTCTTTGTTAAATTGTTACACAGATAGTTTTTTTAACTGCAAAATTCTATAGTAGTCAAATAATACTATATGATCAAGTTAAAAACATAAAAATTACTGAACACAAAAATCAACAGTCAATTTAAGAATTTATCTGAAACTCGGGGAATGTTTGGCATTCAATTAAACTTGTTAGTTGTCACGGAAAGTGTCGAGATTTGTCTGTAAATCCCCAGGGGAACGGAATCGGCATGTTATCTGATTTTCCAGATATTGTAACTCGGCTGGGGTTATTAAATCCAGTCGTTTTATTTCTTTATAAGTGTTTCAGTTTTAATAAATTTCCCAAGGTATTATTTATGACAGACTGTAGATTACAGATAGATAGAAACGTCTTCATTTTTAACTCGGCGAAACGCAGCATTGCTGTTTAGTCAACTGAGCATAATATACAATCCAATATTATAAATTAACAGTCGTCAAATAATGATCCATTATTGTTAATTAAAGTTACCAGTTTCCTATAAGTTATTTCCTTCAAGAACTATCGCGGCAGAAGTAAGAAAAACATTTTTCAAAATCTGAAGATATATATTAAGGGAGAGTGGGGTAATTGTGCGCACTTAAGCGGAAATCTACAGCACTGATGTCATTGTAGATAATTTAAATGTAAATACCGTAATGAAAGGGCTATTTAGTTTACTCTCAGCATGTAAATCAATTTTAGGAAAAAAAAGTTTTTAAAGTACAATATTGCTGAAAGTACAAGAGTGCTCTTGCGCACCATTCCCTGCTGTTGCGGGTTTGTTATATTAGTATTAGGTATTCCGGCGTAGCTTTATCTCAGGTGATCTCCTTAAAAATCCATACATCGTCCTTCCCAGCTAATCCTTTGTCGAATTTATGGACAATGTTATGTTGCTCAGGACACCTAAAAGCTAGTCGTCACGTTAGGCCATAAAATAGCTTTGCTAGCCTTAAAACGTACTCTCTTAACTCAGATTATATTTTCTCTGAAAACACAGGCTGGCAACCCAAACGAGGAAGCTTTGAGTCATTTTCCGAGAGTGTCGATCCAGGAATATTGAAGGCCCTTCATACCTCCCTTATTTTTCTGTTATCATTTTTTTATCGCCAATAATGCGTTTTTTAAATATTCTGCCGTAGGTGCAGGAATTGTGGTTTTCCTTGTATAAGTTTTAGGCATCTATAAGAAAAAAATTACCAATAGATTACGTGTGGGGGAATCGTGCGCATGCACGCGCATCATTACCCCTTTAGGTATTAAATGACAATATTTTATTTAGTTAGCAAACTACATAACCTAACAATGTAATACAAGCATCAATAGATGCACAAGATCATACTTTTACATAAAATAAATATGTTCTATCGATTAGGAAAAAAAAAAATTGACTCACCGCCTTATTTTCCGATATCAAAAAATTATAAAAACTTGCTTGATTTCAAATAAACAGAGCTCGTTCCATGCAAACGTTTACAACTGGTGTGACTAATGGTGTCGGTGCTCCACAATAGGAAGGCGACAGCGTTGCACTTGTCAGTGGCGGTTAAAAGCCCGCGAACTATGAAATAATTTGATGCGCACGATTCCTCGCTGCGCACGATTCCCCTACTCTCCCTTACTGTTTCGTGTTCCACCAATATTCCAGCATACACCTGCACCGTAAATACTTATCTATACCCACACATTAACGGAGAAACGTCCACTGGTTTGCTTTTTTAGTTTTATACTTCTCATCATATCGGGAATTTGGTGGTCTATATACTCGAATCATTCCATTATGTAGACTGAAAAGTTTTCTCATCGGAAAAGATAACATTTTGCAAAAAAAAATCATTTTCTGGCAAATATTGCATAGCAAACCCAATTCTTTGTTCCTTATCACTATTTTTTAAAAACGGTTCGGATGCAGCTGATCGATTTCTTAATTCGGAACATTGTCTTACTCGGCGTTGCGCAGTTCTAGATGAAGCAGGGAATCCTGTTATGTGCATAGCGGATACTGCAGTTTAAAATGGATTTTGCCTTAAATACTCCACCAAATTTCGGTCTTCTTCATTTGATGATTTTCTATTATTTAAACCAGACCCAACAGACCTTATAAAGTGTTTGATGATAGCGCCATTTTTTTACAAATCCTTGAACAGTACTTCTAGGTACTCTAAAATGATTTTTCCATAAGACCACCCTATTTCTACTAAACATATTATTCTTGCTTTTTCAATAATACTTAAATGAGGCATTTTTAAATCAAATAAGATAATGACAATACTTTGACAGATATTATGATAACAATTAACACGTTATAAAGGTAATACAGGTAAAAAAAAGTTGCATTTACAGTGTCTCAGTTTAGTGTACGAAATTATCTGTCGTCAACTGTATTTGAGCGTTAGATTTTAATAATAATTCTTAATCAAGGCTCCAAACTTTCATTTAAATTATATGTAGTTACTATTAAAAAACCTGTTTCGAACCTCAGAATTTAATAACTTGGGAACCACATAAGGAAAAAAACGTGTATATAGAGCTGTTAAGGTGACGCGATATATTAAGTTGGTAATTGTGACTAGTTTCGCGATTGTGGGTTGTAGAGCGCCAGTCAGTTTTTTCCGTAGGTATCGATAAATCCCGTTCTCAAGTATAGAGCTATAGATTTTAAAAAGCGGTACCTATTCATTCTCGTTTAGTAGGCCTAAAACGCCTTGGAAAATAAAATTCAATTCAATTCAATTCAAAAGCCACATGATGTGTATGTATTAAAATATGTTACCAAATTAAACTGATATTTTATTATTTTACTTGTCAATGCTGACAGTGTAGTTTCATTTTCATTACGTATGGTGTTTAAATTTACCCCGTAGGAAATAGATGAAATAGTATTAATTGTTAGGTACCAGTACAAGACTTACATAGAGAGACTGCTCAAATGTTTAATGCAAGATATCCAAATAAAATTATTAGCGATCTGACGGTTTAGATATTTTCAATAAATTTAAAAGTACCGGGTGTCTAAATAATAAATTTTCCGACAAGCACCACGTTTGGCGTACGGACGAAGATATCCAATTGAAGATTTTCCAAGCAATTGTATAAAATCTTAAAATCTCATTGAGAAGTATTTCACAAACCGTTCCACGACCTGTTACAAGATCCACTGCGCAAGATTTCTTTACAGACTTTTGCAGCCTAGAGATTTTTATTAACAATTTTTGTTTTGGTATTGGTTTTAAGGTGGGGTAGAGTGACCCATGTTTTGTAAGAAAAATATTATTTTCAGTCTATGCCCACAGGCCTTTTCAAAAACATACACCATTTAGAAAGAACTATCAGAGAAGTTGTCCAAGAAATTTCCCCTCAGACGATTAGAAATGCAGTGTGAAAAAAAATCCGCTAAAGAGAAAGAAACGATTTTGGAGATTTAAATGATGCAACAGAAAGCGACATTCAGGGGCGGATGGGCCCGCCGGGACACCGGGAGATTTCCCGGTAAGCTGGTCCCTCAGGCGCCGATAGGCGCCGCCGCTGTTAGCGAACTTATTTCTTTTCTTTTTTAACAATTTGAATTAATTTTGAAAATAATCGAAAAAGCAAAAAAACCAGTTCCTTTTTTATTTACAGTGTCACCAGTAAAGTCCGCATCATATGGGATTTTCTTTATTAATAGCTTTATTCAAAATTTGACTTTGGCATCAGATTCTGCTTCAATCGAGATGAAAATTAAGCAAAAAAAAATAGTAGTCACGTGATTCGCATTATCTGTCAAAATTTTTTTTTTTTTAAATAATTCAAAAGTGGGGTATTTCAGAAAATATCGAATTTCAGCTGCATAAGATAATTTTGATTTTTACCTATATTTTGTAAATTGCACCACTTTTGTAAAATAAGACTCAACGCAACCTACATAAAACTTCTTAGTGAGTTTTGACAATGCTTTATTTCAGATACATTTTCCTTAAAGTAGCACCATATTAAATGTGTTGCAAATTTGGTCGCATGTGATGCAAAGTTAATTTGTTTGTGACCCTGTATAAGGTAACTTCATAAAATTAGTATTTTTGAAAACGTAGTTTGTGTCTGAAAGTAAAAAAATAAAAAATAAAATTAAGGGGTTTTAAATTAAATCGTTGAAAATAGATAAACTTTACGTTAAGTTAAACTAAAATTTATTTTCCACTTAATGAACACTTTACTGATGACACTGTGTTCTTTTTGTCTTAATATTAAGGTATATTACTTTCAGACACAAATTACGTTTTCAAAAATACTTGTTTTATGAAGTTATCTTATACAGGGTCAAAAACAAATGAACTTTGCGTCACATGCGACCAAATTTTAATAGCCCAATTTTGATTTTATAGAAAAACACACATTTAATATAGCGCTACTCAAAAGAAAATGTATCTGAAATAAAGCATTATCAAAACTAAGAAGTTTTATGTAGGTTGCGTTGAGTCTTATTTTGCAAAAGTGGTTCAATTTACAAAATATGGGTAAAAAATCAAAATTATTTTATGCCCTATATTATAATTTATTATTAAGCTATGTCATAATAATGTTAACGTTAGGTAAAAAATCAAAATTAACTTATGCAGCTAAAATTTTGCATGTGGGCTAGAAACTGCATTTAAAAAAACTTTTTCCAATAACTTTTTTTGATATTTTCAGAAATAACCCCACTTTTAAATTATTTAAAAAAAAAATTAAAATTTGACCGATAATGCGAATCACGTGCCTACTATTTTTTTGCTTAATTTTCATCTCGATCGAAGCATAACTTGATACCAAAGTCAAATTTCGAATAAAGCTATTAATAAAAAAAAATCCTATATGATGCTGACTTTACTGGTGACACTGGATGTTATCTTTATGTTAAATATTTTTTATTTAATTTTTATATCAATAATAAATATTTTTTTCACCTAAATGTGTTGTAAAAAATGAAGTTTGTTTTTTTATTTATAAGTTATTATAAAAAATATGTCGTAAGTGGATGAAAAAATAAATAATTAAGTCTTCATTTTTTTATTGGATCGACACGACGCGGCGCCGTTTCAACTGACTTCCCGCGCCGGTTCGAGGTGTCCCATCCGCCCCTGGCGACATTATCATATTATCCTACCCTTAAAAGGAATCATACTCTAGACAAATTACCTCATCATACGCCAGCACTAAGCGTTTAGTAATAATTGTACTCAGTATTTTACACCTCATCTGGGATCAACGAAAGTACATTGAGGGTACAGATAATCGCTAGATTAGAATAATATGCGACAAAAAATTTAGATAACTTGTGAATTTTATTAACACTTAAAAAGCTTGAAGAAAACACGGCAGATGAGATAAAATCAATCCAAAACAGTTATTTTTTTTTGGAAAAATGCTTGGCCACGGGTATCAACATTTTAAGGTGTGGTATTTTTTATAAAACAAATATTAATACAATGTGTCCCAAATTGTCCTCATATAATGATATCGATAGTTTTTTTAAAGGGCAACCCTAGTTTCTTTTATCGACTAAACTCACACTGTATATCATTATTGGGCACTTCGTTTAGCTTCAGTACGCAGCTGTGTAGTTGGCATTAGAGTTTTTTTTTATTGAAGGATCGTCGAGATTGGCAAACTGAAGAAGCAGTCATGTTTACATCAGCTTCAGCTAATCAAAATGTTCGGCAAATTGCCCTTTATATCAATTTCCCTTTTTCAACCATTACAGTTTTTATTTGGCCCTTTGCCAATTATTACATTCTGTGCCATTGTTTCATTTAATTTTTTAGCTTTTTACGAGTGGTAGGTACTTATGTTTTTCGTTTATTAAATTTTAATTAAATTATTTAACGCTTGTGTTTTATAGATAGAACAATGATATTTTATTAAAAGGAAACTTATCACCGTTGTTATAGGCATGAAATGTCTTGTGTAATAGTCCTTGGTATAGTGTTTCTTAGGTCAATTTAATGACATTAAACAGTAGGAATTTCCTAACCATAGGCGTCCCAAACAAATAATTAAAATGCGGATACACACTTATAAGTTTGTTTTACATTGGGTGTTTGTACATACTACACTTTATAAACCCACTGTATATATAATAATATTAAATTAAAATAATAAATATAAGATAACTCAAAAATTCTATACACAAAACTAAAATCAGAAAAATAAACCTGACACGGCACGACACTGCTCAGAAAATGCTTTAATTTTTTTACCAGAACTCCATTCTCGGACCATTGTCCAGCCCGTCCACAAGTTCCAAATTACGTATATTTTATCTTCGTCTCTTCCACGCCATCGGCGTTCACTGACCTATCTCTGTCTGACAAAATCGATCGTTGAACGGGTCGGAGACCGCTTCAGCTTATCCCAGCCGCTTTAACTGGCGCTTGTATCCCTTGCTGTTGCCAATTCTTCAAAATTTTGGGATTTGTAAGCACAATGTAAGTATATACGAGAAACAAAGGTTTGTTAATTAGTTGTTTTTAAACACTGAAAACACTTTTTGTCTTGATTTCAGTTATATTGTTTCTTAAGGACTAAAGAATGTGTTATTATAACAATGAATGGCTTGTTATTTTTTTCTGTCACACTCAAAACTCCTCGGTTTAAAGTATATTTGCAAACTAGCTTTCAAAGAAAGTTACTGACTAACAATTGAATACTGATATAAAAGAAACATTTTTAATAAAAAAAACTTAAAGAATTGAAGAAGAAAGATCTGACAACCCTGGTTGTGAGGTCGGTCTCTTTGAGACTGTTTACCGCCGTATGGAATCATAGGAATATCCTCAAACTGAGTTTGGATAAATTATACCTAACTACCCATATTACCAAAATTGGTTTGTATTTAGATTATGTAGCTGAAACTACAAACTAAATTATATTTTCTTAACTTCTGTGATTACAATACACGCGCCTTTTACATATTTTAAAACTAATTACATTTAAATTAATATCTGTGACAGCGATGCAATTAAATTCGAAATACTACAGTTCCAGTTCTAGTCTCGAAAGTGGCTTTTCAACTATGCATTATTTGAAATGTCCTGTAAATGAAGTGTGTTTGGTGTGGATTTGCAGAATGGCCATCACGCACTAAAGGAGAAAATTGACCAATTGTGGTCAAAATGGTCAATTTTAAACTTGCAAGAATCGGTAAATTAGTTTTGTATTTATGAACAATATAGAAAACTACAAAATCCAGTTTTTTTTCTGTTAAAGGTCGACGTGTCTCATTGCATATATCTATACAGACTATAGAGGAAGTTTTCGTGAGAAAAATATCTAGGTGGATAGTTGTTTGTTATTGTTTTGAAAGAAAACCTTTAGACATCGAGATAATGAAAGGCAAGGTAAGTATTTTAAAAATATACAGTGTCACCAGTAAAGTCGGCATCATATGGGATTTTTTTTTATTAATAGCTTTATTCAAAATTTGACTTTGGCATCAAGTTCTGCTTCGATCGAGATGAAAATTAAGCAAAAAAATAGTAGTCACGTGATTCGCATTATCTGTCAAATTAAAATTTTTTCCAAAAGATAATTCAAAAGTGGGGTTATTTCTAAAAATATTAAAAAAAGTTATTAGAAAAAGTTTTTTTAATGCAGTTTCTAGCCCACATGCAAAATTTTAGCTGCATAAGTTAATTTTGATTTTTTACCTAACGTTAACATTATTATGACATAGCTTAATAATAAATTATAATATAGGGTTTTTTCAATTAAACCGTTGAAAATA
Organism: Polydrusus pterygomalis; assembly: GCA_963969555.1. Lineage (NCBI taxonomy): Eukaryota > Metazoa > Arthropoda > Insecta > Coleoptera > Curculionidae > Polydrusus > Polydrusus pterygomalis. The sequence goes on along the minus strand of OZ018384.1, from coordinate 29,541,480 downwards.
GATAAACTTTACGTTGTTAAAATAAAATTTATTTTCCACTTAAAAAACACTTTACTGAAGACACTGTATTCTTTTTTGTCTTAATATTAAGGTGTATTACTTTCAGACACAAACTACGTTTTCAAAAATACTTATTTTATGAAGTTACCTTATACAGGCTCAAAAACAAATAAACTTTGCATCACATGCGACCAAATTTTAATATCCCAATTTTGATTTTGTAGAAAAACACACATTTAATATAGCGCTAATTTAAAGAAAATGTATCTGAAATAAAGCCTTGTCAAAACTGAGAAGTTTTATGTGGGTTGCGTTGAGTCCTATTTTGCAAAACTGGTGCAATTTACAAAATATAGGTAAAAAATCAAAATTATCTTATGCAGCTGAAATTTTGCATGTGGGCTAGAAACTGCATTTAAAAAACTTTTTCTAATAACTTTTTTCGATATTTTCAGAAATAACTCCACTTTTGAATTATTTTTTGGAAAAAATTAAAATTTGACAGATAATGCGAATCACGTGACTACTATTTTTTTGCTTAATTTTCATCTCGATAGAAGCAGAACTTAATGCCATAGTCAAATTTTGAATAAAGCTATTAATAAAAAAAAATCCCATATGATGCGGACTTTACTGGTGACACTGTATATGATGTACAGGGTGTCCCAATAGCGTGACAAAGTAGAATAACTCTCTTATAGTGTTGGATTGACAGGATCAGGATCTAAAAATAAATTGCAATATACAGGGTATTTAGTAAATCGAGACCATATCAAACATACATTTTTTTTTAATCGAACACTTTATTCCATAATAAAATTCCGCTTACTTTTTAGGTTATTTTATATTGGGTTTTAATTATCTATACAAGGTATTTTCGAATATATGGCCATTTTTATGTCAAAATTGTTATGATTTCATGGGGCTGCAACTTTGTGGTAAGTATCATTAAAAAAATTATTTTGTCAGTACAAGATTTATCATAATATATGGTCTAATTTTATAATTTTTAGTGCGCATTTCAATTTGTCTTCTTACATGTACAGGGTAAGGCAAAAGTCAAAACTCTCATTTTCTCAATTTTATTTAAATCACTTTTATAAAGATCGTTAGCTGTTTTATCATTTTTATTAAGCGTGGGTACCCTATACCCAAATTTACTGCTTTTTGAGATATTTCACTTTTATACGGGAAATATCAAAAGTTGGTAAGAAATCAAAGTAGTCATGGAATTATAAATGAATTGTGTTCTAACAAACAGCTAATTTTAACCTAATACATAGTATAATGTATCCAGCAGCAGTTTTATTTCTCCTCCTTTATTCGCTTTTGGGAACATTTCTTTCATAAAATTTCGAATTTAAATATGGAATTAAAAAAATGTATGTTTGATAATGTCCTCAATTTACGAAAGACCCTGTATATAGCAATACATTTTTAATATGTGCTTCTTAGGGTCCTGTATAATTCTTATGAAAATTGTTTTGTTTTATATCCAGTGGCGCACCCATGGGGGGGGCCTTGGCCCCCCCCCCCCCAAAACCCCCAATGAAATTGACTTTAACTATACCCACTAACCCGCTAAAAAAAACTTTAATTTCCAGGCGCGATACAAAGAACGATATAATTTTTATTACTTTTGTACAGTATACCTTAGATTCACTTATTACCAACCTAGACGATCGATTCATTAATCACAGGGAAATTATTTTGCTATTTAACTGTTTATTGCCCTGTCCCAATAAACAAGTAGAAAATTTGCAAAGCTTTCTCAGCCTTCATTCTTTTTATGCAAATTATTAATTTTTTGAAAATTTTTATAATGAAAGCATTCTAATATGCGACTTTAAATTATGGAACGACAAGTTTACAGATAGCAAAGAAATACCCTCCGATATGTTTAAGCTATATATTCAATATGTATGCATTATGTATGTATTATATTTCCCAATATAAAAAACTTTTGCAAATTTTTGTTACCCTTCACCACCAGTACCTCTCAAAGGTCATTTTCCACATTAAAGTACTTAAATCGTACTTGTAAGAAATTCCACCGGGAAAGTAAGACTTAATGGTTTGGCAAATTTATTTATTCATAAGAATGTTCCTGTTTCTTGTGAAGAAATTTTAAATAAACTTTCTAAGGGTCGAAGAAAATTAGATTTACATATTTAATAAATGCAAAGGTGTTATAAAAAAGTTTTGGTTTCTATTATTTATAAAATATTGTTTATTGTGGTGCTTTGTACTAATTTATATTTTTAAATAAATATATTTGTGTTATGGATATGTCGTCATTACTATTACCTATATTTTATTTGGTAAAAAGAGTGGTATGTTTTGTCCGGAATAATTATTAAAGTGGATATTTTAAAGTAAATTTTTTTAGATATTTACCTCGATTGCACTAGGCTATTGCGATCTTCCAAGAGTACCTGTTTAAAAAGCTCCGAAGTTCTAGAAAAATGCGTAACTTAAAAGTTTATTAAAAAATTTGCTTCCGGCACTGGTTAGCGGGCCCCCCCTAACATAAAATCCTGGGTGCGCCGCTGTTTCTATCCATCCATAGGAGAGTTATTGTACTTTGTGGCACCATTGGGATACCCTGTAGGTATCTTAAGAAATTTATATAGTATATTGTTCTTCCAGTTGTCATTCGCGTTCGCGATTTACAAATAAGATGTTTTTTTGGCCCGCTCTGACACCTCCTCAGACGCCAGAAGTCTGGCAAGATATTTCCCCTATTTCGTGTACCGTACTGGTGAACACTTGGTTAAAGAAATTCAAGGCGGCCGATGGAAAACTAGTCTGCGTAAATTTTTTATAATATGACCAGGGGCGGATGGGCCGGCTGGGAAACGGGAAGATTTCCCGAAGGTCCGGATGCCTTAGGCCCAAAACGGGCCGGCTCTGCAGGATGATAGTAAAAAACAACAAATGTGTCATGATGAACGTGACTCTATAACTTTCGGAGAGACTAATCACCAACCTAAACTAAATACCGTTGATTTTACATTTTATATAAAAAACCCAACCTGATAATTATTTTTTTTTAGAGACCGACCGAAGGTTCAGTTTCAGCCAAAAACCGGCCGAACCTCAGTGTTCGTGAATTGTCGCGCACCGTTCGGCTAAGAAAATTAATTAAGTTTCAGTATACAATAAAATTTTTAAAATGTACATTTTATTTAAAAAAGTACAGTTGTGCATTTTAAAAAAAATATTTAATAAAAGCTTTCAATAATACAGATACCTAATTTTACTTGTTTAACTAGCTTTAAAAAATATTTTTTTTCCTGTATAGGTATATATGTACAGGGTGATCGTCGTGAGTTCTGTAAAGATTTCGGTTTGATTTTATATGTAGCAGATTTTGCAGTATAAAGATGGCCGGAAGGGTAAGTATACCCAGTCCTATGAAGGCATGTCTACAATCCTCCCCAAACTTCAGGCCTGCCAAGACTCGAACCGCCCTCCTCTGTAGTCTAAACAGACGCTCAGCGCCAGAAGAATGTCCCCAAACAAGGGTGCCATACGAAATATGAGCCTGAAATAGTCCGAAGTAAGCGGTCTTTAGCACCTCCAGGGAAGCGTTTCCGGCTAGGCCACGTAGGAGATATATATTCGCTGCCAGTTTTGATCCAACCGCACGAACATGATGATCCCATAATAAACGTTGGTCTACATGCACTCCTAAAAATTTTGTGCTCCGAATATCTGGGTTCACTCCATCTAGGTCTCTCATAGAAAAAACCATCCTTAGAGTCTTGTCCTCATTCAGCAACAGTTCATTGGTACAAAACCATTTCATAGCCGTTTCCTGTGCGGTCAGAGATCCCTCCATTGACTCTTCCAGTGTATCCGCACTTACACTTATCATTGTGTCATCGGCAAAAATTGTGAATTTTAGTAGTGGGTCGTTGGTTGGTAAGTCATTTATATATATATCAAGAATAATATTGGGCCTAAAATAGAACCTTGTGGCACCCCAACGGTAATTTCACTTCTTGTCGACGTCAATCCAGAGTGTCGGACAGACTGGCATCTGCCCCTTAGATAAGAATTCATGAGCTTAAGGCTGTTTGATGAAAATTTATATTTTTCTAGTTTTCTTAAAATGATCTCATGATTTACACAGTCAAACGCCTTGCTTAAATCGCAAAACAGTACTGTGCTATATTGGGATTGATTAAATGATTCCAAGATATCTGTGATTAAGTTCAGAACACCTTGCACAGCATTTCTATCTTTCCTAAATCCAAATTGGCAGTCATTAAAAAGTTTGTTACCTTCAAAAAAATTTAATATTTGTTTTGCCATGCATTTCTCCATTATTTTCGATAGTATTGGTAACAGGGATATCGGGCGGTAGTTCTCGCATTGTTCCGGATTACCCTTCTTAAATATAGGAACAATGAGTGCTTCCTCTAATATAGATGGGAAAGTATTTTCCTTTAAGCACAAATTAATAATTTTAGTGAGTGGCATCAAAATCTGGTTTTTTACACTCTTTATACACATTTTACTTTTATTTAAAAAAGTACAGTTGTGCATTTTAAAAAAAATATTTAATAAAAGCTTTCAATAATACAGATACCTAATTTTACTTGTTTAACTAGCTTTAAAAAATATTTTTTTTCCTGTATAGGTATATATGTACAGGGTGATCGTCGTGAGTTCTGTAAAGATTTCGGTTTGATTTTATATGTAGCAGATTTTGCAGTATAAAGATGGCCGGAAGGGTAAGTATACCCAGTCCTATGAAGGCATGTCTACAATCCTCCCCAAACTTCAGGCCTGCCAAGACTCGAACCGCCCTCCTCTGTAGTCTAAACAGACGCTCAGCGCCAGAAGAATGTCCCCAAACAAGGGTGCCATACGAAATATGAGCCTGAAATAGTCCGAAGTAAGCGGTCTTTAGCACCTCCAGGGAAGCGTTTCCGGCTAGGCCACGTAGGAGATATATATTCGCTGCCAGTTTTGATCCAACCGCACGAACATGATGATCCCATAATAAACGTTGGTCTACATGCACTCCTAAAAATTTTGTGCTCCGAATATCTGGGTTCACTCCATCTAGGTCTCTCATAGAAAAAACCATCCTTAGAGTCTTGTCCTCATTCAGCAACAGTTCATTGGTACAAAACCATTTCATAGCCGTTTCCTGTGCGGTCAGAGATCCCTCCATTGACTCTTCCAGTGTATCCGCACTTACACTTATCATTGTGTCATCGGCAAAAATTGTGAATTTTAGTAGTGGGTCGTTGGTTGGTAAGTCATTTATATATATATCAAGAATAATATTGGGCCTAAAATAGAACCTTGTGGCACCCCAACGGTAATTTCACTTCTTGTCGACGTCAATCCAGAGTGTCGGACAGACTGGCATCTGCCCCTTAGATAAGAATTCATGAGCTTAAGGCTGTTTGATGAAAATTTATATTTTTCTAGTTTTCTTAAAATGATCTCATGATTTACACAGTCAAACGCCTTGCTTAAATCGCAAAACAGTACTGTGCTATATTGGGATTGATTAAATGATTCCAAGATATCTGTGATTAAGTTCAGAACACCTTGCACAGCATTTCTATCTTTCCTAAATCCAAATTGGCAGTCATTAAAAAGTTTGTTACCTTCAAAAAAATTTAATATTTGTTTTGCCATGCATTTCTCCATTATTTTCGATAGTATTGGTAACAGGGATATCGGGCGGTAGTTCTCGCATTGTTCCGGATTACCCTTCTTAAATATAGGAACAATGAGTGCTTCCTCTAATATAGATGGGAAAGTATTTTCCTTTAAGCACAAATTAATAATTTTAGTGAGTGGCATCAAAATCTGTTTTTTTACACTCTTTATAATTTTAACTTTAAGTCCCAAGAAATCTCTGCTATTTTTGTTTTTTAAATTGTCAATGCTTTCTCTAACTTCAATAAAGGTAACTTCCGAGAAAGAGAAGGTCTTTGAGATTGATAAATTTTTTAGATTAGTTATAGGGTCTTCACCCGTCTTTGGTATATCTTTAACAATATTATGTGCAACATTCAGAAAATAATTATTAAAGTCTTCTGGTCCTAAATCTTTACACTGTGTTTCGTCTTTCTTGTTGGCCCTATGTTTATTTATAATCTGCCACATTGTACGGCTAGAATTGCCCGATGCCCTGATGAGATTATCATTTGCTTGAATCTTAGCATTTCGAATTGCATTCTTGTAGAATTTTTTATATTGTTTATATTGTTCCCTAAAATTAATTCGTTTATATTGTTTACTAAGTTGTCCAAGAAAACGAAGTTGTTCCCTCATTTTCCTTAAATCGTCAGTAAACCAATTTATATTGTTGTTATGATCAGAACGTACCATATATTTCTTTTCCGGAAAAGACTCAAGGTATGAATGTTCTAAAATATTCATAAACATGGTAAATTTCTCATCAGCCGTCCCTTCGTGTGACGTTACAAATTCCCAAGAATTTTCGGAAATTAAATTAAAAAACTTACCTAAGCCCCGTTTCGTAATTGGCCTACATACCTTATTACAATGGACAAGACCTGAAGTCTGTACACCTACTGAAATCTGTATTATTTGACCCATATGATCAGAAACATCAAGATCAGTTACTTCAGTTACATCAGTTACAGAGAACATCTATATCAGAACTCACGAAAACATTATCCAAGCACGCATTTTCCCTGATGATAATACAACAACACACAAGCAAGTACTTAATGTTATTTTTAATTAGCCTTAATTAACTGGATAATAAAGCAATAGCTCAGATACTTTTAGATCTTTTCCGTGTGTTAAAAGTTGCTAAGCGCTTAATACAATGCTGCAGAATAAAAATGCAATTTTAAGTCAATATGCAGATTGATTATCAAATACCGTGAGCTGTTATATGGTATAGATAGAAAGCATTTTGCTGGGCACGTCAAGTGAGACGCGAGCAGGCAGAACTAAGCTGCCACTTTCTGAAAACAGTAAAATAACTAAACGCTGAAGAACTTTGGAATTAAGTGAAAAATTAAATTTTTGACACCCTGTGCAATTCGTATTAATCAAACTTGGTTAACGAGACTGTAAGACCTAATTTAATGATGCAAAGCTGTTTTGATGATGATTTTTTGAATTTTTTTTGCCAATAATACTGAAACTGTTTCAATAAAATTTTTGGGATATACCGGGTGTTTCTCAAAAGACGTTCACCCCTATAACTTTTCTGTATTTATAGATATTAAAATGAAATTTTGAGATTATGCATAAGAGATGAGTCTGCATTTATTGGCATAAATTTCAATTTGGCATCCACGTCAAAAGGTACTTAAGTAAAACTATTGAGTAGATGGCCACAGGTGGTTTTAAAACCGCTGAATTATTTTCTTTGGAAATATTTAAAGGAAAGAGTTTACCGAAATAGACGGAAAAAAATTGAAGATATTTAAGAGAGAATAAGAACAGATATAAGTAGAATACCTCCTGATATTATCATAAAACAAACATGTAGTAGACGGATTTTACCATGCATCGCCTAGAAGCATGTCAAGTAGAAGGCGCGCGTTTTTAGGATTTCACTTTAATAAACAATATTGCAAATTCCAACAGCTATCGTTACATAAAAAGTATACAACATTTCTCATCGGATTTTAAAACCTTATCAAAAATGGGATATTTCGATTAAAAAAAAATTGTCAGAGGCCCTGTATAATAGTTGTTTATGTTAAATTGACGAGTCCGAGCATTTATTTTCCTTTTTTTTATTCCGGTTTGACCGGAAGTGACCTTGACTTTGGTATTTTAAATGGGACATCTTGTATATTTTTACTTATAGGGATTCAGCATAACATTCTGAGTAAAATGGCACCTCACTTGTCATTTTTTGACGTGTTATAAATTTTTATGTTTATTTTTTATTTTCAATCTAGAGTACTACAAATTCATGGTTCACTAGGACATTTAAAACGAGCAATTTGTTTCTAACAATTTGATACCATACACTTCTATGCTATTTTAAAATTGACATTGAAAAATTTTCCTTAAATCCCAATCGCAAATTTAAAAGCGTTATGCATTATTGCCGCCCTGTTTTTTCTAAAGAAATATAAAGGCGGCTTTGAAAAACAATGAAATGGTTTCAAATTAAAATTGAAATGTCATTCCTTTATTAAACTTACATTGTAAATCAGATAAAATAGTTAGTTTTACTAAAAATGAACAAATTGATATGCTCCTCATTTTTGAAGTGACCAGAAAAATTCTTCTGAAGCAGCAAGATTGTATGTATTGTATGTTTTATAAACTAATGACATTACAACTTTAAATTAAAGCCATATTTTTGAAGAAGTAGTCCATACTCAAAGTGGAGTTAAATTATATAGAAGAAAGAAAAGCACGAAGTCTTTCTCCACAAATTTTATTGTTCGAAAAACTAGGCGAACCTAGGATCACATCTACATGTTTCGAGTGTAGAAACACTCATCATCAGGAAAACAAAGTTAAAGGTAAAATGCTGATGTTTTTAGCAAAAAAGAAAATAATAGTGAGATTGAGCCGTAATGGAGCTTTTAATGGTGTACAAGGGGTGTAAAATTGAGTAGTCAAAAGACCGAAAATGAAGACTCCAGCATACTGAAGAAATGAGCGTTAGTGCAAAAGCACACTGTGCCGTGCGGAAAATGAGGGGAGTAAAAGAAAAAATTAAAAAAATTTAGGAAGTTTTGAAAAACTTATCTGTAAAATTTATTATTACAGTACCTACTGAAATATCTTGAGTTTTATTAAGCCCTATCAGAAACATGTGAAAGTATCGGAGTGAAATTGAAAGAAAAAGAAAAAGGTTGTTTTTTTATAAAAGACGAAGCATCTTTTGGTTTAAAGTAAAATTCTGTTGGGGTACCAGGCTTTTTACGGCCCAGTTGCCATATTGCTTTTCATAGTTCTTTTGAGAAACACCCGGTATAGTAAAAAAGTAAAGTAAAGTTCGTGTAACTTGTGGTGCTCAAGTCTGTACTCACCTGGTATAGATAACTATAAGATGCATCGAAATAAGTAATAAAATATGTATATGGCATGTAATCTAAAAAAATATACCTATCATCATGACGACACACTTTTTTGGGACACCCTGTCTAAACAAAAATAATTTCCTGAAACGCGCCCTAGGATACAGGTAATGTCTACAAGATATCAAAATCCTAACTTAATTAATAAGTGAGCTATAAAAAGACGGGAATTGAGGTGAAGTACCCAATATAAAGAATCAAGGCTGTCCTCCGTATATTACTCATTCGTGTAAACACTTTTATTTCTTGATTTCATTAATTTATTTTATTTTTTTTTTTTTTTGGACTTTAATTAAATAAATTATAGATTAAATAGTTTTTTACAATTTAATGATAGGGATATAGGTATGTAACATAGGGATCTGCACAGGGACACTCGTTTCACGCCACTCCACACGCCTATCAGGGCGACTTGAATTTATACATAGGACAGTGAAGGCCACTAAAAATGGGAAAACACATATGGTTAAATTAGGATAATTATGGAGGATAAGGAGTTTTAGATTTATTATATTTTAAAGTCGGTCAGTTTCAGATATTTTATAAATATTGAGCCTATCGTTGGATTTATATTGGCGTTGACCATGAATGAGGTACAATTTGGGGGCAGTAAACTATGTTGGGCCAGTTCTGAGGAAAGAAATTTGGTTGCATTTCTGTTAAGGCCGCAACCAAACATTTTGTGGTCTAGATCATCTAAAGATTGATTGTCGCAGTTGCATACGGGAGTTTCACTTAATTTTAGTTTGTGTAGGTGTTTATTAATGTTGCCATGGCCAGTAACCTATCTAAATAATGAGGTAAAGCAGTGTCTTGATAGTTGTAACCTTTTTATTATGGGTTTAGTTGGGAGATTAGGGTTTATGGATTTTTATTGCTTAGTGTATAATTGTGGTAAATATTCTGCCATGTTGTTCTTAATCTTGTTTTTATAAACGGGAACAGATCGCTTGCGGGAATTCCCCTCATAATTATTCCATCTTCCGCTGCTCATTAATTTATTAAAACTACTTAATTCAAAATGATCAAATTTAGCACTTAGTGCCGTAGATAGGATCGTTGGCACTACGGCTAATTTTCTTCAAAACTACCAAGGCTAAATCAATGAATTTTGGTACAAGTGGATAACTTAAAAAATTGAATTAAAAATTGACAATTGCGACGTTGCCAGATTTTTAGTTTTTTCTGTAACTCAAGGAATGTTTTTTTTTTTCAAATGTAACACTACTCTTTTTTTTATTGAATTCGATTCCTCCCATTAACATTACCTTTTCTTAATAGTATCAAATTTTTATCTCAACTTTTTCTATGGGAAAGAAGGTAATTAGTTGCAACTCTAACTCTAAAAAAATCCAATCTATTTTCATTTAAAAACGCTTCAAATAATGTAAAAAGGAAGGTTGGTAGACATAATGTACCTAATAGTATCAATAACGATAATAAAAACTTAGGCGGGTGACACACTGACACCTTAAACTGAACAGGATGTTGCCAGAGTTCTTTACGAACAATACTAGCACTATATTTGAGGTTAACGATGTTAGCAGAATGTACCCAAAATCATATTTTTCTCTTCGCTCATAACTTCTTTCGGCGGTTTACCCACCACAACAAAATAACGTCTTCATCGTCTTCATCCGAGGACATGTTAAAGAATACTGTTATAGAAGCAAGTTTCTCGAGTGTGCATTGACATAAAAAGAAAGTTTGACGTAGCTTGCTTTAGCCACAAGGTTCATGAAACTTTCTCCAGTGTGTCACCCGCCTAACAAACATCTACTAACAATAATATAGCTAGTAAAAATTAAAATTCTGTCAAACAAATCTGGAGCCATGGCACTCTCGATATTTTGCAAACAAAATAAGGCCTTTTGATTTTGCGTTAACACACACGTGGCACACGCGATGTAGAAATATTTTTAATTGTTCCGACAATTGTTTATTATTGAGTAGTTAATGAGTAATATTAGTTATAACTTACTATTTAGTGAGTTTAAATGCAAATATGAACTAACTTCTTAATTCAAGTAAAGGTCAAAAGTTAGTACATAATACAATTTTGAGTGAAAAAAATTTATGGATAGGTTTCATAATCAAATTAATGTAGTAATACATTAATTTGATTATGAAAACTATAATATAAAAGTAATTTTTACTAGCTATGTTATTGTTAGTAGTTGCTTGTTAGTTGTTATTATCGTTATCGATACTATTAGGTACATTATGTCTACCAACCTTCCTTTTCACATTATTTGAAACGTTTTTAAATGGAAAGAGATTGGATTTTTTTAGATTTAGAGTTGTAACTAATTAACTTTTTTCCCATAGAACTATATGAGATAAAAATTTGATACTATCAAGAAAAGGTAATGTTGATGGGAGGAATCAAATTCAGTAAAAAAAGAGTAGTGTTACATTTGAAAAAAAAAACATTCATTAAGTTACAGAAAAAACTAAAAATCTGGCAACGTCGCAATTGTCAATTTTCAATTCAATTTTTTAAGTTATCCACCTGTACCAAAATTCATTGATTTAGCCTTGGTAGTTTCGAAGAAAATTAGCCGTTCCGGTTATTTCAACTAACCTTGTATAACTAGATTGCTTAAACATACACGTCTGAAAGACATTATGTTGATTGGGTATTTGGCTGTATAAAAGTAAATTAGAACAACAATTCTACGTTTCTAACAGCATATCGTCCATGTCTCTTACAATATCGCAAAACTAGATTATAGGCTTATTTCGCAACATGCCATGGGCTTAGTCCTAATTTTAATAGTAGTAGTTAACAATTTGATGTTTAATAAGGTTGGTAACATGTAAGCTGATAAACAGTAAGGTACAACCCGAAATTCGGTATGTACCTAACACAAAATCGATTAAGCAGTTTCTCATCTAACAATCAGGTCGTTGTTACCCATAGGGCACTGAAATATGTGTTACGAGCTGGGACAACACTATAACCGGCCTTAGTAGTTAATTTTAACAATTTAAATATATGAGAAATTATTAGAAGAAGTCGTATATGAACAGTTATTAGAATTCATTGATGCCAACAAAATTTTAGTTTCCTTTTAAGCTGGTTTTCGAAAAGGATACTCTACAGAGACAGCCATTCAATGTGTGATTGAGACGTGGAAAAGAACCATTGATCAAGGGGAAAATGTTATAGCTGTATTTTTGGATTTTAAGCGGGCATTCGAAATAATTGACAGGGCTAGATTATTGAGTAAATTGTATCAGTATGGTATTCGCAGAAACGTTTATAAATGGTTTAAAAATTATTTAAGTAACAGGTCACAAAAAACAAAAATATCAAAAACATATTCAAATAAAAAAATAAATAATATAGGAGTTCCTCAAGGAAGTATACTAGGTCCAATATTATTTATTTTATACATCAACGATACCGTTAAAGTGGGTGAAAATGAGGGGTGACTTGATAAAATTCTACTTGGTCGGAGATCTAGCCACCTAACTATTTAGCGACACGGAGCTGGATCTTCAGCTACGGCTGATCGTTTGACCTTGGTATATGCCTACTTTCCAGCAGCGTTGCGCTTGTGTAGCTGGCTCTTTCGTTTAAACACGTCCGTTGCAAATCTTTAGTAAATAACGACGATTTTTAAAGCGCTCAAACTTTTGATTGGCTAGAACAGAAGGAATTTAATTTAAGGTAAGAATTTATGATAATTACCTTTAAAAAATAGTTCTTTTAAAGGTTTTAATATAATATCAATTTATAATTTGGTTTTTCCAACCTTTAGGGATTTTTTTTATGTTTGATAAATTTTTAGGGTGACTTGACAAAATTAAGAAAATATGCCGCAGAGGTATAAACGAAAAATTGGGAGACGTAGTTACGTTCGGTACACTAAGGAGTCATTAAATAGAGCATGGGCCGCACAATTAAGAATTTCTTTTTAAGTTTGTAGAATTAAGAATAAAATATGTATTTCCTTTGTTTCTGTTTTTTTGGATATTTTCTGTTTTAATTAAGGTATAAATATTTTTTAAAACACATTTTTTTATTTCAAGTCACACCTCGAGTGGGTTTCAAGCTCAAAAAATAGAAATTATACCAATTTTTCAAGTCACCCGGATTGCGGGTGACTTGGAATTTTGGATATAATTTTTTTTTTTGATATAACGAAATGACATATAAGCAAGAATGAGGTGGGATTATGTTCCTTAAAGTTGTATGCAAGTTTTATAATTTTTTTTGGTATTTTTTTTTTGAATCAGCTGTCTCCTATAACTACATTTACATCAAAATCGTAGTCAAGTCACCCGCTTTGACGGTATGCCTTTAGTTTTAAAAATGTGTAAGTTACAAATGTTTGCTGATGACACATTAATTTACATTAATGTTTTAAATATTTTTGATGGTCTAAATACTCTAAATTCTGAAATATATTATTAAATTGGCTAAAAGTAAATAAATTAAAATTAAATATTATAAAAACTAAATGTATGGTTATGGGTAATAATTTAAATTGTCAAAATAGAAATGTTGTAATTGATGGTGAAAAATTGGAATAAGTAAACAGTTTTAAATATTTAGGGATAATCATTGATTCAAAAATAAAATTTTAAAATTATTTTGAAAGTATTATATCGAAGATTGCCGGAAAAGTAGGTTATTTTAAAATAATCAGTTCTAATTTAAGTTTGTTTCCTAAAAAAACTGTATTTAATACTATAATATTTCCACATTTTCTTTATTGTTTTTCCATTTTATATTGTGCTAGTGAGGAAATATTTAATAAATTAAAAATTTTACAAAATAAGGCAATGCGGAATATTTTAAATTGTGACAAATATACAAAAATTAATAGTTAGGTAAGTATAGCGCACTTACTAGAAGATTTGAATAAATATAGCGGGAATGAGGGCAGGCAATGAAATGACACAATTGTATTTCTCCCAACGTTTCGTTTTATATTAAAACTTTTTCAAGGGTCTGAAAAGAGAAAGAGAGAAGACAATTACAATAAAATAATGCGATAAAATTCAAAATACAAATACGGTTACAGCGAAAATTAAAATGAGGCCGTACACATTTTCTCGAACACACATTGGATACCTGTATATATCCGAACTATCAGTACCAATTTGATAGTAAAACGTAAACAGTAAAGTTTGATGGTGAAGTTAGATTTAAATTATAGATAGGTATTGTTAATGGCCAAAGTTGTGACGTATTTATGTATTGATTAGGGACCTACTGCCTCATTTTAATTTTTACTATAACCGTATTTGTATTTTGAATTTTATTGCATTATTTTATTGTAATTATTGTATTCTCTTTCTCCCTTTTCACCCTTGAAAAAGTTTTAATATAAAACAAAACGTTGGTAGAAATACAATTGTGTCATTTTTTGCGTGCCCTCATTCCCGCTATACTTATTCAAAAAAAAAAATTAATTTTATGTTGAAAAATTTAGATTGGTTGAATGTTAGAAATTTAATTTTTTATTTAGTATCTTTATACATAAAATTAAAAATAATTTATTGCCTGAGTGTTTAAAAATTTTTTGTTCTTTTAATAATTAAAAGATTATTATGACCATCATAATTATAAAACAAGAACTAATCAAAATTTTTATGTGGATAGAGTGTCTAAAACATTAGATTATAAATCTATTTTTTTATAAAGGTTTGATAGAATATAATAATTTGGAAAATTCTATTAAATCTCAAAAATCATTAAAACTGTTTAAAAAATTTTTTCTGTCTGTTTTTGTTAAAAGAAGGTTGCGTTTTAAAATTTAGAAATAAATATATAAAAATGTGTTAAAAAATATATAATTGTAGCTTTTGCTAAATAAAACATGTTACTACTACTACTACTACTACTATCTATTTACCTGACCATTTAAAGAAACCGTATCTTCATCTAAAAAAAAAAGATTCAATACGTGCATGATTCTCTGTTATCTCTACTACCGGTTTGCACGGATGAAACTTCTTTTTTTTCAATTTAATTACGGTGGTTTTATGAGTATCGTAGCCGAAGTTGTGTGCTTGAGCTATGAGAATCTTCCTATAGTGACAATAATTTTTTTTTCTCCTCAGGTATACAAGGACGAACACTTTGAACACTATCTTAAACAGTACGGAAAGTTCTATACTTAATTGCTACCCTAGACACTGTCGATTGGCTAATAGGCGGGCAAATTGGGTATTTTTCATTGAACATACTACGGACTTCCCTCTTACTTCTATTTTTATATCCACAACCCAACATAATCAAAATGTATATGCGTTCATCTTCAGCATTTGTTGGATGTAATATCAGCAGAATTCAAATTTGACTAACAATCACTAACATTTTTTGACGTCTCCAACTTAAATAGCAAATTATCATTGTCAATGCCTGAGAGATTGTGATTTAACTTCAGAACGTTGCTAAGTCGAGAAACATACCAATGGTGCTTTCCAGCATTAAAGTGTTAATATTTCGTAAACGGTTGTAGATAGGAATTGTTGTCAATTGGTGGTGTAGTGATTTATGAAAAATGTCTCAAATTTATTGTATAATGTAAAAATGTAAAAATATAGAATGTTTTATTAAAAAAAAATAAAGTTGATACACGTAGCATTTTTATTATCTACCCTGTATAATTTGATGGGTCCGAGCGATACTTGATTAAGTGGGCGGTATTCTATATAAAATGCTGACCGTTTCTGTATCATAACGCTGTATCACAACCACCTTGAAAGAAGCCGTGAAACAGAAACATCGACAACACTGCTTGAAGATCAATGTGTCACGTGACTTTTTGAGGTTAGTCATAGTTTAGTATGTAGTTTACGCGCGAAGTAGGTGTTAATTTTACGGTTTTCGTACTAATTTGTATTTTTATCCGGTTTTCGATTGATATCTAATAGAAAATTTAGGTGACATGATTGCTAAGAACCTCTACAAAATATTAGTGAACATTTTTGGTGCGCGTTTGCTTTAATAGCATCAATAAAGTGAAAAATCCAACAGTCTGGCCGGCCCAGGGCGGTTTGTTTACGGGTCTTATAATGGCGGCAGAATCTTATTTGTTTGAATTTAAAAGTTGTGTTTTTTGTATTCTAGTTAGCTCCTTGGGATAAACTTAATTGTTTTGTAGCTACAGTTAATTTACTAAATATTGAAGTGTTCATTTAACTTGAAGTTATATGTGAATTAGTTTAAAAATATCACTAGTAGTGATAGTTCGTTAGGAGGTAGGATACCTCTAGATACCTAGGTACTTAGGTAAGTACTATTTTTTTCTTTTAGTTTGTTTATTTATCAACAGGCCAAGCCCCTGCTGTATTCCTGGATGTAACTATAACTATTAAAGTATTTTAAAAGCAGGTGAAGAGAGTGTATCAGTTTTTCACTTCCCAAAAATGAAAGTTTGAAAATTCTATGGCTAAAAGCCATTCCAAGAGCTAATTGGTCGCCCACACTGTATTCTGTAGTTTGTGCTAAGCATTTTGTCCCCAGTGATATTTTGCCTGATGGCACCATAAAAAAAATATAAAAAATAAAGCGAGACTAAATTTAACAGCTGTTCCGTGCTTTTATTGCAATTTGCCTGCTTACTTGTCAAAAACTGTTTTCATTCCTAGAAAAAGTCCAGCGGATAGAAACGAGGAACAACAAGAGCGTATCTACCTCTCAACTTAATCAAGCTTTCGAGCAATCAGATTTTATAAAAAGTTTCGACGATCTCAGTAATTATTCACAAAAAATTAATACTTCTGAATTTTGGAAAGTAAAAATTGTAAGTGACTCAAAAATATATTTTTATAGTTTAGATTTGACCAATGACTATATAAATATTGTTAATCAGGTTTCAGTGGACATTGATATGAAGGTAAAGGTTTTTTTTTAAAGGTAATAAATTGGCTTACAATGATTTGAAATGGATTTTACCGTTTGAAAAAATAAAAAACTCGCCTGGGACCGCGCGTCATAATAATAGCTTGTGGATCCGCAACTCCCAGCTGATGCGGCGTTGCCCGATGTCACTTCATGGCTTCTTTTTAAGGTGGTTGTGGCTGTATATTCAGTCTGGAGATACGGGAAATTATCTCCGTAAATTTGTCATTAATTCAAAGATATAGTCCCTTCATAATATTTACATAACCCTGATAAAAAAATCCTTTGGTTACAAAATTGTATTCCATTGAGACTGGCCGGGGGTCAGAGTTTTGACAGAAGTAATCGAGTTTCCCAATAAAAAGGTTCATAATTAGCTCACTTTTTAACCGACTTCAAAAAGCACGACAATTTCAACTCGACCCGTACGTATGTTTTTTTTTAATTTATTTACCAAATTATTACCCTGAAATGTCTAAATTTACTTTGACGGTTCTGTTTGCAATATATTCAGGATAAAGCCACATTGGTACAGTTGGTGGAAGGGAATAAAATTGAATATTTTCTAAAAATTTTATGTATTAAACATTAAATTTTTAAGGTTAGGTTATTCTACTTTACCTAGACTTATTATAGGTCACAGTTTAATGAGTTGTTAACTAGAACCAGACTCAAATAACCTTTTTTTCAATATTTTTTATTACTATACAGGGTGTTTCATTAAGAGTGGCCACCGGCCATATCTCGGAAACTACTAGGCATAGAAACTTCTTAGAAGGTTCTTCCAAACAAGCTTAAATTTAGTAAAATCGGATAAGTCGTTTAGAAGTTACAGCGATTTTACTGTTTACACTTTCAATAGCTTCTCCCACTCTTATGAAATGAAAATGTAAACATTAAAATCGCTGTAACTTCTAAACGACATAACCGATTTTACTAAATTTAATCTTGTTTGGAAGAGAAAGGTAAGTAACTTCAATTATCGTATCCAATGGTACCAGATAGTTTCTAATAAAATTGCTAGAGGGCGCAATTTGAATTAAAAATTATTGTTTTGGCAATAACTCTAAAACGAACAAAGATATCGAACTGCGGTCTTCACATCTTTTCTTGCAAATTTTCTCTACTTTTCGATTATGATGTCATAGTTATACCGTATGATTTGAATTTTCGGGATAAAATCGAAAAAACTGTTATTATTACAAATTGCGCCCTCTTGCAATTTTATTAGAAACTATCTTAAACCATTCGATACGACAATTAAAGGTACTTACCCTTTTCCTTCCAAACAAGCTTAAATTTAGTAAAATCGGATAAGTCGTTTAGAAGTTAGAGTGATTTTAATGTTAGTTGATTTATCGTCCTTAATAGTGTAATACTTTGAAGTGATTTTAATGTTTACACTTTGTTTTTTGTTACACATTCAATAGCTTCCCCCACTCTTATCAAGGTCGGTACGCCAATAAGCCTTAAACCAAAATGATGCAGAATTGTCTAAGCTTTTCGATGATGTAATCATAGTTATATCTTAATATGGGAATTTTCGGAGAAATTTGGAATTAAAAAAAAATTTTAATTGTGCCCCCTTGCGGCGAAATGAGGAACTTAAAAGTAATTTCCAGAATTTTCTCATGACCGCTTTAATCCTAATTTTTTTTTTCAAGTTTTTATGCCTAGTAGTTTCCGAGATATGGCCGGTGGCCACCCTTAATGAAACACCCTGTATATCTCCGGCAGAAAAAACGCGTGTTATTTTAATAATTATTTATGGAATTAAAAAAAAATTGTTCTCTCCCGAAATCCATTTTACTAATACAAAATCACTGAACAATATTTTAATTGAAACAAATTAAAAAAATAGTACTGAAAACATACACATATCATATGAATTTCACCAATTTTATTAAAAATATTATTTTTATGTAAATATTGGATTAACATAAAACAATGATCTCTTCGGCAAATTAAACAGAAAATTCAATTAGTGGAAATAGGCACGAGCCTATCTATTTTAAAAACTAATTTGCAGAAAACATAAACTGTTAAATTTTTTTTTCATGTCATCATATCTTTTGGTGATTATTATTTTATTTATTCTAGAACAAAATTTAATATAGCTTTTCTTATAGCAAATTAAAAAACACAACTTTTTATTCGAAACCTTATTTTACACAATTAGTCAGTTTAGACGTATTTGCCAAAATAGAAAAAACTAATTTTAGTCGATATCTCAAAAAATTTAAGAGATACGAAAGTGGAACACACCAAAACGAAACTTTTTGTTATATAAATTTTTGCGTTGGGGATTACACTTTTCGAAGAATATGAACATTTATGTAATTTAGGGATTTTTACAAAATGTAATTTCATTTTTTTAAATTGTTTTCTTACATTCGTCACTATTTTTGTAAATACCTCCTTTATTTTAAACTTTAGAGCGAAATTGGTTATAACAGTTTTTGTGGAAAATTAAAAAATACAACTTTTTTATGAGAAACTTTTTTCTTTATATTTTACTAGCGTGTACCCGGCATGCGTTGCAACCCGCTGGTATAAATACAAACCCGAACAAACCCGATATATTAGTACCCGGCATGCCACTTTCTGAAATTGCACCCGTGCGAAGCCGGGGCGAGTCGCTAGTTATACATAAAAACCTTCCTCTTGAATCACTCTATCTATTAAAAAAAACCGCTTCAAAATCCGTTGCGTAGTTTTAAAGATTTAAGCACACAGACAGCGACAGCGACTTTGTTTTATATATGTTCAGAAGAAGATTATTTTGGAGATATTAGCAAAAATATATAACGTTGTTCCATAGGGGGATGCTACTGTCCATTGTCGATATTTCCTGAAATCTACCTGTGGCTAATAAGGAGGTATTTTCTTTAACCACGGATCAGAATCCCAACTGGTGCTGAATGGTCTTATTGGTCTTATAAAATTGTAGATCTTTGTCATGTAATCGGTTTGCATCTCCAATAGCTTTTCACTGATTACAGTGAACCTTATGTTCCCTACCTTCTCGGAATATTGTTTTCATTCCCCATGTGCTTTCATTTTATTGGTGCTGCAGCTTATTTCCATACTGATGTATATTTATTAGGGTTGTAAATACTGGTATCATTTTCATTGTAGCAGCGGTGGGGGTGCTTTTCATTGCACCGCTGAAATACAGGCAAACCAGCCTCTGTAGCCTATTAAGTATTTAGCCTAGTGGCTGTTGTGAGTGATTTGTTGTATTTTTGTTCATCATTTCACATACATTGTGGGTCTGATGTCTGTAACGTAAAACCACAATACCATCCGAGGGCTGAGTTCCCAGGTTTTCCCAAACATGCTTCTGCATGTCAATAGGCATATTTTATCTCCTTTTAATTTGTTGGTTCCAGGTCACTTTGGCGTCTGGGATTAGTTTTTGATATTATACCTTGCTAACTGTTTGTATCTGTTCGCAAAATATTGTTAGGTTACTGTATTTCCCTTAAGTCTTTGTGTGGCTAGTTTTTGGTTTCAGGTTAGTTGGAAAAGTCAGGAATGGAATTCGGTAATCAATCCATTATAACCAAAATGTTACTGATAATAAATATTATAGCCACTCAACCTGGCTGCGTAACTGTGATCCGAACTGTATGGTTTCTACATTCGCCAATTTAATTGTCAATTATTGTAACTTGAACAAATCTCATCAAATGTTATATTTTTACACAGCCGTCGTTTCTTTTATACATTAAAAAACCTTTTAAGAATGAGAAAACTCATAAATGTGTTAAAATTACAAACTTTTATCAAGGGAAATTCAGAAAATTAAGAATGTATTTGAAAGGTGAGCATGAAAAGGAAATAAATTTGTTAGGGAGAGTATTTTGTATAAACCGAAAATGTAGTAGACACCAAGGAAATAAGGGGGAGAAAATTAAAGTTTGCGATTTTCAAAGCAGCACACTTGAACGATTACTAATTGAACGTTTAGGGTGAAGCTCTGCTTACTTACGTGTGAAAACTTAATGAAAATTGTAAATTCGACGCCATTTGCTCGTTTATATTATGTAGGTTACTAATGGCAACCTTTTTATTGGATTTGTAAGAACGAGACATATTGAGAGCGGCAATACTTCAATTCTGCTTTAGACTCTAAAAGATGCAGACAAGAAAGGAGGAATACTCATTTTTAACAGAAAAATAACAAGAAAAAAAGCCAACTTTCTAAAAAAAAATTGTACTAACAAAAAATAAAAAGATATTTAAAAAAACAGTTTTAAATAAAACAGAATAAAAGAACATACTAGGCTAAAATATGTAAAAGATCATTTAAAAGTTTATACACAGAAAAAAACCATTATGGTGTATTCAATTAAAATTATACTATTTAACTAGCCTATAATAGAGGTCATAATAAACGAGATTGATAAGAACACGAGCCGCTTGCGGCAAGAGTATAATCATCCAAGTATATTAAGGTTCATTATACGCGAGCCAAATACTATGTTTTATCCACTTAAAAAGCACCAAACCCCAAAATCTCTTTAAATTCTGAAAAAAATACCGATTTTTGCTTTATTTGGACATTTTATATTTTTAACATCAGGTTTTTTTTTAGGTCAATGCATGCTCTTCAAACAAACGTAATTTTCCGGAAATCAGTACCGGTACGAAAACTGCAAACCACCTTTAAAATACAAATGTATATGTATGTATATAAAAATATCTTATTTTGGTTAAACTAAAATTTAGAAATCTCAAAGAACTCATTTCGTCCAACATTTTTGTTCAAAAGGTTTATTTTGAACATATTAAAATTGATAATTTGGATGATTTAATCAAAGAAGTTCCATCGACAAGATATTTAGGGATCATTGTCGATAAACACTTAAAATGGGACCTGCATGTTCTTCACTTGGCAAAAAGCTTAAAAAAATTAATTTATAAATTTTATATCCTGAGAGAAATATTGAGTAGGAAACTTCTAATTGCAGTTTATAAAGCTATTGTCGATTCCTTAATAAGGTATGGCATAGTTGTATGGGGTGGTCTTTACAATAATGCCCTAAGACCCCTAAATTTGGCACAAAATTATATTGTTAAGGTATACTTTATAAAAAAAATAGACGATTTTCAACGCAACTTTTTTACACAAGGGAAGTATTTAGTGTAAGATCTGTGTAGTGTGTATGTTCTTAAAATATGTTCATTTGTTTATAAAAATCAAAAACTAAAAAATTACATTTTTCACCCGTATCATACTAGAGGCAAGGTTAATAGGAGAATTATTATACCAAATAGCAACACTAATATTAATCTTCGATATGTCAATTATTTGGCACCAAAACTTTTTAATCTTATACCATTAAATATATAAAAAAATATTACTAGAATTAAAATGTTTAAGATAAAATGTCGAGCATTTATTTTTGACAATATGGAAAACTTTATGTCACTTTTTTAGAAGATAATAGGTTTCCTCTTTTGCCTATTCGAACTAACCTAGGTGGAATAGAATTTCTTTATTTTTGTATAATTTTTTTTTCTTGTAAGTCCTGTTTTTCTAAGCACATTTCTTCTTTTTATACATTGGTCCTTATATGCATTTGATAGTTGAAA
Organism: Polydrusus pterygomalis; assembly: GCA_963969555.1. Lineage (NCBI taxonomy): Eukaryota > Metazoa > Arthropoda > Insecta > Coleoptera > Curculionidae > Polydrusus > Polydrusus pterygomalis. The sequence continues at coordinate 29,518,956 of OZ018384.1, read as the reverse complement.
TTTATGTTATATGAACATAGTATAAGACTTTATAAATTGTTTTAAAGCTATTTTGTAATTATTAATGTATTGTGGATTAATGTTTTTTTTTAATAAGTTGAATTTTTTTTTAATATAACCTTGGAAAGTGAAGTAGAAATACTTCATTTTGGCCTTTTTTGACAGCGCGAATTTAATTATCCCAAATTAGGTTGTCTCATTCAATGCTGACCTATCTCAAACGGCGGTCGACCCACGTCGTCACCTTTATAGATCTTGATGTTAATATTTCTCATTTAAATAGTAACGTCAATGCCAACGCAATGACATTAGTCTGGGAATCCGCGAAAAATATATAAATCACCGTCCGCTATGGCGATTTTTGTTAATAAAATATAGTTGTAGCTCTCGGATTATTACGAATTCATAACATTCCCAAGTGTTCTATGAGAAATTATAATAAATGTCCTAGGTGTATTATGCATCATTTGCACACGCATTAAATTTGGTTTAACTGCTTTAGGCAGTTGTTAATGCATAGATAATCTTATTATAAGTAATTCTATATAGTTTTTAAATAAATAGTTTATTAATACACTTTTACTATTGCGTTTCATTAACCTCGATTCATTTGTCCAGACCCTATGAATGACAAGAGTAATTTTTCAAACATTTATACATTCCGTTATTTTAAAATTAAACTTAATGTTTAATACTTTTTTTGTGGAACGGATGTGACTTTAAGAAGCCCTTCTTCTCCAAAAATCATGATTTTTTGAACGTCCTAAACTTATGCGATTATTACTAGTAAATAATGTTTTATAAATACTTTCGATACGAAATAAGTTCCACGTTTTGTTTAAATGGGTAGTTTAGGCACTCGTAATACATTTTATTACATTTGATTTTTGTTTGGCTAATTAACCACTAGCACAGGATGTTGGACAATAGAATGGGTGTTTATTTAGACATAGTATTTTGTTAAACATACTTAGTAGTACTTTCATATATGTGTATTTCTAATCGTTTTATTTATCAACGTGCCCGTGCTTGGTTAATACTTAGCACTATTTGTCGTAACAGCACGGATAGGTCTATAAGTCAACTTTTCCTTGGATTTTTGTTATTTTATCAAATTTAAACCATATTATGACGATTTATCTACATGATCCCATTTTGTATTAAAGTTTAGTAAATTGGAGGCTTTTGTTTCATTGAGCAACCATTTTGTGCACTTTTCCTAAATAAAACATAGGCATAACGTCAGGCTTAAAATCTGGGTTTTTTTAATCTTAATTTTATTACCAACCCAGTGGCGCCCTAGAGCAACTAGTTTTAAGAATATAAAAGGGGGACAACCGATACCCATGACCTTAAATCTCCAGACGAAGAGCTGCCGTGCACTTGTGACGTTTGAGGCTGGTAATTAAACCGAAGAACGCCGCCATACATAAAGCAAGTATATTTTTTAAATTATATTAATTAATAATCTATTGTACCTACAGTTTTAGATTTTTCTTTTTAATGTTGAAATATCTCCTTGGTACGTCCCATTTAAACATGAACAAGAATATTACTTTTAAATTTATTTTTTGCACGAACTGCAACAACAATTTTATAATTCAAAACTATTGGTGTTTCTTTCTTATGTAATAAAATGGAATTGTGATTCTAGTTTCATTTTGCATCCTAAAGTGACACTTTTAATGCCGGAATATAACAATAAAGGTTGACGGTTGTAGTTTTTGGCAACGTTTTAGACTATAAAATTGCTTATGGTTTAATCATGAGAAAAAGAGGAAGAGACGAGGCTATTTTCGTTTATCGTTCCCGCCTGAAACGTTTCATAAATATCCAACAAGTAATAAAATCTCATGACATATTAAGCAAAACAATTCAATTTGATGAATCATCGTGTGTTGTTAAGTTGGCAGGGAGAATACCGTTCGCATTTCATCATCATGGGTTTATTTTCCATGAAATTAATATGATATTGATGTTGGCTACACAAGATGACAATAACATCCAGTTCATGAAGCAACTGTAAACAGGGGCGTATTCATGGAGGGGGTCAGTTTGCTCTGGCTGCAACACTGGCAACCAGGTGTTGATTATATACTTAATAACAAAGTGCGTCCATAAAGTTCACTCCCATTCTAATACGGAAATATGTTGAGACATATTAGACACTTAAGGCAGTGCATGAGAAAGCAACGTAAACATATCTTATGACATCTACTCATGCGCAGTTTAAATTTTCGTTGCGTTACGTGATACGTCAGACGTAAAGATACGGCTTTTCACGTGCACCCAGAAACGCGGTATTATCGACCCGATACAAGCCGATGACACCCGACCACCTGTTAGAAAACCACGAAAGGAAGAAATTTTCTGGAGAACATACTTACATACCTACATATACTATTAAATCCAACACAAGCTCCATTTTCTCAAAAAATAATAAATAATTCATCCAACGCGACGCAACCAAAAACCAGAACATGAAAAATAGGTTAGGTTAGAAAAAGTAAACAAACAAGATAGGTACCTCTCAAATTCCTGGTCTTGCCTTAACTGTATTTTAGGACGCCAGAACTACATTAACGTAACGGGTTTACGTCGCGTGGATACGTTTACGTGTTGGTGTTGCCTTAAGTGTCAATTATTCAAATTCGGTATGTGCAAATGACGGATCTCCGCTGTCTTAAACAACAAAACATTTTTTTCTATCTCTATAAGTAACTTTTATTATTATATAATCAATCCAATCATTTAAAAATACTGAATCTTAACATAGTATAAAACAAAGTCGCTAACTCCCGTCTGTCCCTATATCCCTATATGTGCTTAAATCTTTAAAACTACGCAACGGATTTTGAAGCGGTTTTTTTAAATAGATAGAGTGATTCAAGAGGAAGGTTTTTATGTATAACTAGCGACCCGCCCCGGCTTCGCACGGGTGCAATTTCAGGAAGTGGCATGCCGGTTACTAATATATCGGGTTTGTTCGGGTTTGTATTTATACCAGCGGGTTGCAACGCATGCCGGGTACACGCTAGTTTGAATACTAAATATTTATTCCCGGAGCGGACTTTATATTAATTATTTAAATATAACAATGAAAATGTTTTTTGAAAGTAAAAAATATTGAAATTAAAACAGCCCGACAAACTTTAACATTTATTTCTAAATCTTGCGCTATCGACAAATCAATAAAAAGTTTAATGATTGGCTAGATAAGGATTTTATTACTAAGTTTAATAGTAAATTTACAAGCCCCCAAAGCCCTATTTTATTTACATGGGATTGTACTGTTTCCTGTCTATCGTTTAATGTTTAAAAATGCACGTATGAAAGATACTAGAAATGTTTCTCTTACAGTAAAGCGATTGCTTTAATAATGCTGTTGCCTAGAAAGAAAGAAAATTACTCTCCTTGGTCTTTAAACTATACCTCAATATTTCCTGTGAATTGGTTATTATACTCAAAATGTGTTAGTTCCCTTAGATATTATGTCAAATTTTTAATTAAAAAAAAAGGTCCAAATTTAAAATGTGCACCTGGTATATGGAACCTAATACAATTCAGAAACGAAATAGTTTTGCTATTTCCTTATTACGTTAATTTTAATTTGCGCTTCAGTAAAATAATAATTGTTCTTGCATCAAAGACAGGCATAAATCGAAACAGTGTATTGAATTAATTAGAGACATTTTTAAAATTTTAGTCAAGAAATACTAAAACCATAAAAATATAATTTTAATACTAGTTAGAATGCATTTTTACTTACTGTATTTCGACATTTAAAAATAATTTGATTACCTAAATAATGGGTAAGGCTTTATAAATTCAAAGGTTCAAATATTTAATCACTGGTAAACTAAATTGAAATAAAATAGTTTCAAATAACCATCTGCCTATGAAATCGCTTATTTATTTGATAAATTAACTCGACGTTGGAACACGTCATTTGCGTTAGTTATTATTTAATAATTAAAATATATTTGGCATTTAAATTTGCTAACCGTTGCGAGGCTTATTGTGTTTAAATTTATTTACTTGCAGTTAACCAATAAATGCAATAACGATAACCGGCTTCAAAACTACATTGCGACAAAAATATTGGTTTTGTGTTTTTCATACAATTTATGTTGTGAACATATTTATTATTGTTTTAACAATTTTATTATAAAATCTGTTACGGAAATTATTTTATTGTATAGTTACGCGTTTGTCAAAACCTTATTTTGTTTTGGCGTACCCAGGGGTTTTGGGGTACTAGACTAACTAGTCATTGATCTATTAGGATAAAATATTTTGCCAGGAATGTTGAATAGACTGCGCTCAGTTGTAAACAAAACGCCATTGTGTGAATGTCCAATCGGTTGAACCAAGCATAATATCAGTTCATTGAGGCGAAAATAAGGGTGCGTTCTTAACACAAAAATTAGAATTTACAACAGTGAGTACTATTTTCATGAAGGGCTTAGAGCGGGCGAATCAATTTTGTCTCCAACAATCGATATAATATTAAGATAAACGTATCTACTTGCTAGGGTGATTTTCAACGCTTATTATGACAATATAATTAATTTCGGTATAATTTACATTTTGTCATGGCTTGGTAACTACTAACAGGATGACAGGCTTTTATTAAGTTAAAACAATTATTAAAAGTATGACTGGCATTTTATTAAGACACCACAATTCTTTCAAGTATGATTGACGTTTTATAGTTACCTTACAACTATTATTGCTAGTAATTTCGATATTTCACCATAAATAGCTGTTTTGACTTATATTTTAGTATAATGAACTAGTTATTGACAATGTGAATATATCAAATGTTATTTTTACTCTTTGGCTTTTTACCCCCTTAATATTATGACAGTAAAATTAACGTTTCATTAAATACTTATTATAAATACCGTGCGAGCAAAAATTATTTGCATCAAAGATGGCCTTGCATCTAAGGACGTAATGCTTAGCCGTAGAGCTTAATACCTGTTGAGTGTCAGTAACTACCCGAATTAACAATCAATCAGTTATTCCGTCATCTTTGACTGTCGTTACAAGTAATTTGATTCATCGCTAACTTTTCCAATTTTTTGAACAATTCACACAATGGGCTTTACGGAACAGCACAAAACATTCATGGTTAAAGCATATTTTCGAAACGGGATTAGAGTAAATGGTGAGTGGCAATACAATCCGGGTTTGTGCATGGAAGATTTTCACGAACATTTTCCTAACGTTGCTTTTGTTGCTGGGGATTTTTATCATTGCCTGAAAAGAACCGTGGCTGTGTTTAGGGAAATAGGTTCTATGCAACACAAAAAGGGAGCAGGAAGATCATCTGTAAGAACAGAAAAACTTGTTGCACACGTTCGTGAAATAATGCAAAATACGCCAACAAATTGTATAAGACGCCTGTCCCAAGAAGTGGGAAGATATTATGGAACATGCAGGACTATTCTTATGAAGCAGCTAAATGTATGTCCTTATAAAGTGCAAGCATTCCAAGAAATACAAGCCGCAGATTTTAAAAGACGCAGGAATTACTCTCGATGGCTTACCCCAAATGATTTATTAGACCTGAGACCTGATATTTTTTTCGGATGAAGCCTGGTTCCACCTCTTCGGTTTTGTGAATTCTCAGAATACACGCATGTAGAGTAGTGAAAATCCCCATTTTTTGTAGAGTCCACATTGAACCTTTAAAAAATTGGTGTCTGGTTAGCTGTTTCCCGAAGAAGAATTGTTGGTCCTATTTTTTTCCATGACACAGTTACAGCACATCGGTATAGAGACAATATTGTGAATCCATTTGTGGAGCAATTACTTGACGACGAACTACGTTTTGGATATTTTCAACAGGACGGTGCAACCGCCCATACAGCCGCCGAAACTTTTAACTAGTTACGCAATTTTTTCGACGACAGATTGATCAGATTTCGATCAGACATTGAATTCCCACCTAGATCACCTTGTTTAACGGTTATGGATTACCTACTTCGTTTTTTGTCATTTAAAGAACACTATTTTTAAAACACCAGTTGCAAATTTAGAACAATTACAAGAAAGGATTATCCAAGAATGTGGGAACATTTCTCCAGAGATGCTGGTCAACACTTTCGAAAATATGAAGAGACGTGTGAGTTTATGCTTCGAGCATGGCGGTGGCCAATTTCAGCAATTTATGTAATTATTTTTCTTTTTCTTTCTCTATATTCTTACTTTGTTAATTTTGTAAACAACAAAAATAAATTTGTATTAGTCTACTTATTTTATTACTCATTAGTTTGGTATAACATGTCATAATATGAATCTGACAAAATTTTAACCTAGATTTGGTTAGATATATCGTCCCTATATCATTGTGATCTAAACCAAGCTCTACGTTTTTTAATCCAAGCCTTCTTTGATGCAAATTATTTTTGCTCGCACGGTATAAGTTACGATAAAGTTTGTTAAAAAGATCGTTCAAATTTAAAACACTTTCTAGTTCACAAAAGCCACACGTGCTTTTGTAAACTCTTAATGACGATAGTAAAAAGATGAGCTACTTACATTTTATAACAAAATTTACATAATTCTCAGATTTGGATTTACATTTTAGAATTATTATATGATCTGCCACAAGGTTATGTCAGAGCAGCAGCGCGGCAACTTCATTTATTTCTTATAATGCAACTGATCCGAATAAGTTATAAGATATTCAAGAAGCATACTGCATCAAGCCCTGAAAACGCTACATTTTATCAACGATTTTAGGTCTCTGGTTTGCAACGTGGCACGTGGAGTAACCAATGAAATAATCTATAATGCCATTTGCTAGTTTCTTTAATATTTCATATCAATGTCTGAGTAAATAAACGAATACGTGTAGTATCAAATTCAAAAGTAAAGTAACTAGCTTTACATAGAAATGTCTAATATACTAATTTTATAACTTGCTACGCTTATTTTTCGCCATACTTATTTTTTAAGATGAAAAGGAACAGCCCCAAAGAAAAAATGTTATTAATAGAATCAACTTCTACTAATTACATCAATAACTGAAAGTACAACGCGCCAAAAAGCTCGCTCTACAAATTATGAAAGCCATCGTGCTTTTTTGGATAAAGACCAACGGCATTACTTCGAAATAATTAGTTTTATAGTTAAATATTTATTTATTTAGCGTATGGGGTTACAGTACGGTACAAATGACAGAAGTATGTGAAATACAAAATATATAGGAACAGAGAAATCTTAAATATATAAGGGCAAACATAATTATCACGACAAACTATATATCTATATCCAAATTGCGAAGCCATTCAGTTGCCTCTGGTGTCGCTTTCATAAAATCTTACAGGTCATGAGCGTAGGAACGGTTAGGACATTCTGATACGATGTGGCGGATAGTTTGCCGAGGAGATCCACAATCACCTTGTGGGGATTCTGCCCTGCCCCATTTGTGTAAGAGATCAGCACATTTCCCATAACCTGTTCTAGCTCGGTTGAGTTTTGCCCATAGTCGGCGTGGCAGGTCAGATCCGTTGAAACAGTGCGTTGGATCGTCTAGTTGGATGTAGTGGTCTCCTGCAGTTTCTGTCCATATGATAGTTCATTTATTGGCCGCATGGAAGTTTTCGTTCGATTCCAGTGCTGATCGAATGGCTGGGTCAGAGTACATATATCGTACATATTTCTTTATTATACCGTGGTTGGGTGTCTCGATTTGAGCCGATGGTACTCTCCTGTTAGGTATGGGATATCGGTATGGATTGGTAGGTCTACGTTAGCCATAATTTTCTTATATTCTCTACTGAGAGCCGTAGTTCGTCGGTTATCTGGTGGGGTGTTATTACTGAGCACTGGAAGCTAGTGCGTTGGTGTTGGCCGTATAGTTCCAGTAATCAGTCTCATAAATATTTATGAAATGCATATTATATAATATCCCTATGTAATGCCAAAAGCAGAAAAAGAAATATGGGCAAATTTGACAACATTACGTCTTTTGATTTTAATAATTTATCAATTAATTTTTTTAAAGCATAAATCTGTAGGTAATTCTTATCCAAAGATGAGTATTGGGCCGCTTTTTGGAGAAAAATGGTGAAAGCATCGCTAGTGTTTGCCATTAATAAAAGCATAAAATTTATATTTTATACACGATATTGACTTTTTTTTGAAAAAAAAATAAGCTTTTGTCGATTTAGGAAAACTAAAATTAATATTTTTACGAAAACTATTGAACAGAAAATCTAAATAAATTAACATGAAAGCAACTAATCCTCTTTGCCAGTCCCAATTTAGTTCTGATATTATTGCTTCGAATACCTTTAACTACACAAATTAAATGAATTACTTTAAATATTAAATGTGAAGACAGGTCGTGGAAAATTGCACAGAAAATAGTTAATTATGTTTTACAAAACCGGTAAAATCATTTCTATGCTAATTGTTGGTTGGAAATATTTTTTATTATAAATGGTCACAGTAAAATTTAATATACTTGAGTCTAAACTTATATGTTTTAACCAGCATTGGTGCTGATTCCTTTCAAATTTTACTGCGTACAAGGCAACCTTTAACTTAATTGTATAAGGTTTGTCCTTTCAGAAACGAGTAGAGGAAAATTTATTTTCACAATATAAATATGCAAAATATTTTTTAAATAAATTTTAAGGTCTGGCTTTTATTTTGTTTATATAAATATATTTATAAAACTTTAATAAAGATGAATTTAAAATCACACGCTCACAATATTAAAAAATAAAAGTATTATTCAAAAAAATCCTATAACTTCATTGAACAATGACTTTGTCAATATCTGACTGTTTATAAAAGTGTTATCGACATTTTACCCTTAACTTACGTCCCTTAGATAGAAATAAATCGGAATGCTTGCATTTGAATAAAAATTGGGAAGCGGACTGAAACGGTTTGTTTTGTTTACTCAGGGAGAAAAGTATTGTTATACTCTATTTTTCAATATTATTTATGCTTCATTGAATATTTAAAAACCAACAATGAACACTGAGTCGAGGAAGCTACAAATCTGGCAGTAAATGGAAAAATAATATTAAATTTAAGAAGTATAGATGAGTCACAACAGAGCTTAAGAATTTATTCCAATCGCTACGCTATTTAGGATCAAATTTAGAACTAATTAAATCTGTTAAATTTTTAGTTACCTTCACAAGTAAATCCAGTTTTAACATTTTTGTATGCATTAAGTAAGAAGTGATACCTTGCTTCAACTTGTTACATTAAATAATTAGTTTCCTTATTTACTTACCGAATAATTAAGCAGACTCTGCCATGAAAATTGGATTGCATCTACATCGTTGGGTATCATTACAACAAAATTGATTGCATATTCGTTTACTACTCCTTTCTCTACATAGTATAATTCAGTATTAATACCTGCAACAATAAATTTATGATTAGGTATCACTTGGCTCTAAAAACTAATTCTATAACAAAATTAACAATACGTTTTCATAAAGTATGTAGAGGATACATGAGATTTATAGTGTCAACTAAATATTGGAATACTGGCCACTGAACCAGAATGTATGTGCTAGATTATGTTTATTATACATCAGCAAAATCTTTGTATAAAAACCTGACCCTAGACTGATACTGATACAGGTACCTTGGAAGTAACGACTTTTTTTCTAAAAGGCGATTCCTATATTGCTGCACCCTAAAATCGTTAAATATGGTAAACCAAGTTATCTTCATCGTAGGGTTCTGTTGCGTTCGGACGTAGGTTAGAGTGGCAGACCTCTGGCATTGTCCAAACAATCACACGTAGTCCTATAAGGACCGTTGTGGTAGTTCGGACGTACATAATATAAACATTCGTAGGAATGATCAGCTTACTTCAGCATCGCACCTTACAGTATCAGAGGGTTTTTCTTATACTATCTGCAAATGTTTTAATGTCTTACCGAATGATCCAAAGAAGCTTGAGCGAAATTTTTTACTTACTATTTACAAAGGTATTTATATATCATATTATGGTAGTTATAAACAAGTCATAAAATTAAAATTAGAATTAGAAGATTGAGTGGCCAACTGTGGGTTTTTCCTAACTTTTAAAGGTACAGATGCATATTTAGTCCTAAATTAGTGTGCTATTGAGAATTATGGAAGCGCCTGAAGGTATTTCGGTTTAATTATTAACAATATTACATTTGTTTTTTTATGGGGTTTTTGATAGCTGTTGTTGGAGTAAATTTAGTTTTCTGCTTTTATTGTGTATGTTTATGGGTTTTATGTTGTTAGAGATTGAGTGATTGTGAAATATGCAGTGATCAGGTAAACCTGTTTTATTTTGTTTTTTTAAAATAGATGTTTTCTGTTCTTCAAGCCTGGTGTCAAAATTTCTCCCTGTTTGTCCAATGCCTCGCCTGGCAGTTGTCGCATTCTATTTGGTAGACCCCATTTTGTAAAAGTTTGTTTTCAGTTTCCATTTTAGTATTGGATATATGTTTGTGTAAGTTGTTTTTATTGACTTGTATAGGAATTATATTAAGGTTTTGAAGTTTTTTGGCGATTTGTTGGCTTGTGTTCCCTGTATATCTTATTGAGCAGTATTTTTCCTTAATTGGAGTGGGCTGTTCTTTGTAGAGAAGTTTTTGTGTGTTTTGTCTTTATTTTCTCTTTATTATTTGGTGTATGATTTTTGTTGGGTAACCGTTGCTTGTGGCTATTGTTTTTATGATATCTAATTCTTTTTTGTATTGGATGTCTGAGAGAGGAATGTTAACTAGTCGATGTACCATACCATGCTATTGAATGCAGCTAGTTTTGTTTGTTGGGGGTGCTTTGAATCTGCGGGTATGACTATATCTGTGGTAGTTGGTTTTCTATAAATTTGGTAGGTAAATTGATTTTGTTGGTTTTTCATTATTATGAGGTCTAAGAAATCAATTGAGTTAGTTTCTTTTTCTATGGTAAATTGGATTCTATGGTTTAAACTATTAAGAAGATTGAGAAATTGGTGTAATTGTTGGTCCGTACCAGTCCAAACACAAAACTCATCATACATAAAATGAAAAATGTTACGGTTAATACAAGAAAGTAGTTAATTCGCGAATTAACCGGCTAATACCCGAATTAACCAATGCAGCCTGTTATTACAAAAGAAAGATATATGATTTAAGAATTTTCGCAAATTATTCCGTTAAAACGCGAATTAGACAATATGATCGGTTATATCCGATAACGCTTAGCTCTTTCGCAAACTAGCCGGATAATATGTTAAGTAAGCAAGTAACGTTAAATTCATAGACGTGCGTATAAGTACTGAGCTGTAATTTTTATTTATACAGTAATACAGAATAACAAATGTTCTCCAAATAAAATAACACTGATAAAAAACAAATAGTTATACCTATTTGTCATAAAATAAGAATAGCTAACTGGGTAAGTATCTACTTATGGATCGAAACTAATACCTACTTACTAGATACATATTACTTATTGAAACAGGATAGGCTTGAATGATACTTTGAATTACATAACAGATTTTTTGACTTACATTTACATTTTTTGTGAATCATTTGGTTTTGCAGTTACATTTTTGATATTCCTGTCCTGCTGAAACTGACTGATTTTTAGCAATTTCTCTTAATGATTTTTTCTCACTTCACACACATTCTAATGGAATTAATTTTCGTTTGCAGACAGAAAATTGATTTCTAGAGTATTTTTCACGAATAGTACCGTTTTCATTACCTAATTCATAATATCCTTTGTCATTATCAGCGCGTACAACCGTCATCAATGCATTATTGACGTCACACCGCCCTCTATCTAAATCTGGAATAGGGACTCTGACAGTATCCCCTACGCAACAAGATGGAAATTTCTCATTTGACATACGCTTAATTTTTTCAGCTTGTTTTTCTAAAAAATTTTTAGCTTGTGCTCTATTTTCCAAAATACTGAACTGCTTCATACAAATATAACAGTTTTCACCTCCAGTTTGACAAAGACACTCATTTAACGCATCGTTTATGTCGTTTCCTTCTTCTGTCACTTTATCATTTTCTTCAATATTGTTAATATCTTAAAGGTTGTTGTCTTCGTGTATTTCGATTACTTAAAATACAGGATTTTGCTGACTTTCGACTATTTCTGCACAATTTGGTACATCAATTATTTCAATCTGTATATCTTCTTATCTAGATAAAATAATTGGCACGGTATGATGTACAGTTGACGACATATAATTTCGTACACTAAACTGTGACACTGTAAATGCAACTTTTTTACCTTTATTACCTTTGTAACGTGTTAATTGTTATCACGATATCTGTCAAAGTACTGTCATTATCTTAATTGATTTAAAAATGCCTCATTTAAATATTAATTAAAAAGCAAGAATAATATGTTTAGTAGAAATAGGGTGGTCTTATGGAAAAATAGCTGATCATTTTAGAGTACCTAAAAGTACTGTTCAAGGAATTGTAAAAAAATGGCGCTATCATCAAACACTTAAATACTTGAAAGGTCTGTTGGGTCTGGTTTAAATAATAGAAAATCATCAAATGCAGAAGACCGAAATTTGGTGGAGTATTTAAGGCAAAATCCATTTGAAACTGCAGTATCCGCTATGCACATAACAGGATTCCCTGCTTCTTTTAAAACTGCGCAACGCCGAGTAAGACAATGTTCCGAATTAAGATATCAAGCAGCTGCATCCAAACCGTTTTTAAAAAATAATGATAAGGAACAAAGAATTGGGTTTGCTATGCAATATTTACCAGAAAATGATTTTTTTTTGGCAAAATGTTATCTTTTGCGATGAGAAAACTTTTCAGTCTACATATAATGGAAGGATTCAAGTATATAGACCACCAAATTCTTGATATGATAAGAAGTATACTCAAAAAAGGCAAACCAGTGGACGTTTCCCCGTTAAATGTGTAGGCATGGATAAGTGTTTACGGTGCAGGTGTATGCTGGAATATTGGTGGAACACTAAACAGTAATATATATCTTCAGATTTTGGGAAATGTTTTTCTTCCTTCTGCTGCGATAGTTTTTGAAGGAAATAACTTTATATTTCAGCAGGATAACTGCCCTGTGCACACTGCAAGAAATATAGGAAACTGGTTTAGACAAAACAACGTAACATGCCAGAGTCTGCGTTGGTGCTCAAGAGGTCCTGATTTAAATCAAATTGAAAATGTTTGGGGATTGATGGTCAAAAAAATGTACAAAATAATTTTTAAAGCACAGAATGAAATAGAGTTATTTGATAAAATAAAATAAATTTGGGAAGGGCTAATTCCGGATTACAACAGAAGTATTATTTTGTCAATGCCAAGAAGATTACGATTAGTGTTAGAATCCAATGGCGCAGCAATTAAATAATAGTATTTTGTTTGTTATTTGTTAATAAATTTAAATTTTCCCTTTTTGGCTTTATACTTTTGTAGTTTTCCTGGTACTATTTTATAATTTTCTTATTTCGCGGCTGTAATTTAAACACAAAAATATTTAGAAATAACCTTTATTACTTATGGTAAAAAATCGTACATACATAATTTACAGCTATGTATACAGGGTGTCCGGTAACTTATGGGCCATAGAGCAACTGGAAATAGTAGATATAAAAATATGTCTTTTGAGCCAAATTTGCCCAAGTAAAATGTTAGAGGTTAAAGAGTTGAAAGTGAAAATTAATTTTCGAAAAATTATGATAATTTTGAAACGGTTTAAGATATCGAATTCAAAATCGGTATTACTAGGTTTTCGAGAGTGAGAAATTCGAATTTGGTGGTAATTTCAAGATACTCCCTAGAGGGCGCTTGCTACTTGTTTCATGTTGAACTAATTCATCCATATTTTTTTTAACCGTGCAGTTACTAGAATTTATAGTTTAAACTATAAAAGAACCTGCCTTTTTACGTAAAAAAGGTACTCCTGGTCGATCTCGATATCTCAAGCCGTTACCCAGATTCTAGGACTTGATGATAAAAAGGCAGAAAAAAAAACAAAATGAAAATATTGGAAACTATTAAAAATTTGTTTTAATTCACTTTAGTAAATGTTGAAAGTGTCCACCGTTTACTTCAATACATTTTCTTAAGCTTTTTAACAAATGACGTCTCACATTCAGGAAGATATTTTGATTATCTCCTATAACAATGGCGGCTTCTTGAATTTTTTGTTCAAGTTCTTCCCGTGTATTGGATTCATCACCATATACAAAATCCTTCATGTGACCCTACAGATAAAAATCTAACGGGTTAATATCTGGGCTACGCGGTGGCCAAGGAAATTCGCTTCCGCGACCAATCCACCGATGTGGAAAACGCTGATTTAAATGATTTCGAACAGAAACTGCAAAGTGTGCTGGGGCACCATCTTGCATGTACCACATATTGTGTCTTATGTTCAGAGGTATATCATCCAGAAGGTAAAGTAAATCGTTTTCTAAAAACTGCAAATATTGTTTTCCATTAAGTCTGCGGAAGCTGAAATGGGCCGATCAAGAATTTGTACATAATGCCGCACCAAATATTTATCGAAAACTCGTGCTGTAAATGTCTTTCTTTGGGTAGTCGTGGATTTTCCAAAGCATAGTGATGATTATTTTTCCAGTTAAAAATTCCGCGTCTTGTAAAAGTTGCCTCGTCAGTAAATAATATTTTTCTCAGGAACATGGGACCTTCGTTATTCTTATTTAGTAGATTTTGACAGAATTCTGATCTGACTGGCAAATCTCCTGGCGGTAAATTTTGAACGGGCGTGAAATGGTAAGGAAATAAATTTTCTGTATTGATGACTTCTGAGACGGTCGATTTACCTATTCCTGTAGAAGCTTCCAAACGCCTAGTGCTTAATTCAGGATTTTCCGCGATACGAACCAAGATATCTTCTTCTTGTTCGACCGTTATAGTTTTCGGTCGTCCACCAGGATTTTTGACATAAAACGAACCTGTTTCACCTAACTGATTGAATATTCTTTGAAATATATTTCGGTCTGGAATGATTCTGGTTGGGTAGAGTTCTACATACCTTCTAAGTGCAGCACGACTATTATAATTCTCTTGTGCATAAACGCAGACCATATTACGTAAATCACGGTTAGAAAACTTATTAAGCCTAGGCATTTTTATTTGAAAAGATTACAGTACTTGGATATTGCAAAAACTTTTTATTTACGTACCTTTGACGGGAAAAGTAGAAAATAATGACAGTTTCCACCGCAACAAATTTTGTCAAAATGCAAGGCACATTTTGTGAATTAAATATTTCTCAGCAATCAACAGAATGTGCAATGGAACATTCAGACGCTAAAATCTGGCTAACGGCTTGAGATATCGAGATCGACCAAGAGTACCTTTTTTACGTAAAAAGGTAGGTTCTTTTATAGTTTAAAGTATAAATACTAGTAACTGCACGGTTAAAAAAAATATGGATGAATTAGTTCAACATGAAGCACGTAGCAAGCGACCTCTAGGGAGTATCTTAAAATTAACACCAAATTCGAATTTCTTACTCTCGAAAACCTAGTTATACCGATTTTGAATTCGATATCTTAAACCGTTTCAAAATTATCATCATTTTTCGAAAATTAATTTTCACTTTCAACACCCTGTATCTCTTTAACCTCTAACATTTTCCTTGGGAAAATTTGGCTCAAAAGACATATTTTTATATCTACTATCTCCAGTTGCTCTATGGCCCATAAGTTACCGGACACCCTGTATATAGCTGGCGTTGTATCCAGGTATCAGCAGCAAGGTGAGAAACCCGTTTTACTCAATTTTGTTGTAATTGAGTTAGGTATAGGTGAAGTGTACGATTTTTATATGTCGTCAACAACTGTACAACTAAAACTAAATTCCAAATATTACTAAATCACTGAAGTGAATAACTCCTGCATTTTTGTAGCAAAAAATAAATGATCCCCTCTCGGGCCTCACCATGCGTTGTTCACGCCGCACGCCGGCAAAACTGATTATTGTCTTATCCTTATTGCGGGCATCTAAGCATATTAATTACTCTCTTATATTTACATAAAATGCCACTGTAACTTGAAGTTTGACGACAAAACATAGATAGATAAACAATTCAAAATAATTCATTTTTAGTTTGATTGACAATGCCAAATTCAAAAATTATCGAAAAAAAACACTAAATAGTTTCGGAAATTCGGACAGCGCCAGGATTTACGCCCAACGTTTAATACAAAACTTTATATTTTTTATCAAAACTTGTGGGGTATTGTTTTCGCCCATATATTAAATAACTTCAAAAAAACTTTAAAATTACTTTTCATATTATGCCACCGGGAAGGAAAATATGAACACATTTTATATTTTATGTGAAATCTGCTTTGCCAAGAGCAAAAATTCAATTTATATTTATGTATTTTACAGTACAAAGTAAGTATCAGTTTATGTGAGAAATATATAAGAAATTTTTGTATTTATACAGAGTAAGTTATGTCGTATACTTTAATAAAAGCAATAATTATTTTAGATTAAAATTTCTGTAAATTTCGTAAGTATTGTAAATATTCACCTATTTGTCTTTATACAGACACTATTAACACTTTAGCTTTTGTAAAGTAAAATATTCTTGTTGCTTTGATTTTTTTTAAAATTAGAAAAATAAAAATTTCCTTGTAACCAATCCTTCCTTCCAAAATCCTTCATTTTTCAATTCTGGGGATCGAACAAACTTAAAGTGTTAGTTACTCAGGTTACAAGTTAATACCCAGAGCAGTTAGTAGGTTTTAGATATCTATATCTGAAATTGAACTTTTTTCCCAGACTGAATATTTATAATACAAATTGAAGTAATTACGTATAACTTACGTTTTTATTTTGCATTTATTTCATTTTAATTTTATTTTATTTTCAACAAAACCAGAGGTATGAAGCTGCATACGTATATAAAGCCACAAGAAAACATATATATTTACTGTTCGTTAAAAATAGGGCCACATTTAAGGCAAGGTGTTTTTGCATACTCACAGAGTTCACTCTTTTATAGTTCGTTATTTAATTTTAGATTTAACAATTAAATCCTTTTTCATACTTATACCTAGTAACTTAATAAAATTTCAGAACCGAATTAATCAGGGAACTTAGTCTATAAAATAAAATAGTTCGGTCAGTCGGTTCAGTAGTAGTTCGTATACACATAGGCGCCGACTCCATGGATGCTATGGGTGCGCAAGCACCCATACTGAATATATTATGGGTGCTCCGCACCCATACAAATTAATATAATTTTCGTCAAGCTAAGGATGAAACGAACGTAAACGTATACGTACAGCTACGCATGCACAGTAATCACATTTTGACGTACGTGTTCCAAGCTATTCAACGGGCGTACGTTACATTGCGTTATTTTACGGGACGTGAAAAATGAACGTTCCGTTACATGAAAGACCTCCGATTATAACCGATTATTTTTGAAATGCCGTTTTTTGACAAACAATTCCTAACTTTTTTCTCCGGTTGTAAAATGAATAACTTTTTTTAACCACAAAAACCTACAAACAAATCGCTAATAATTTTACACTAAAAAATTCCGTATTGCAGCTGTGCTGCTGCAATTTTCTTAACTTTTAAAAAATCACAGAAAAAGGTAGAAAATAAAGATAATAATATGGCAAATGTGAAATTGCATTTTTTTCAGGTTACGTTAACGGACACAGAAGATAAGCACTTTAACTAAAATTATTGCCACTGGTTTTGTTGTACTTCAACTGCCTATTATATAATAATTGTTAATAAACCAAAATGTGTTTCATTTTTAAATTTTTGATGAAATTTATTAAGCAAGTATTTAAAATCTTGTTTAATTCGTGCAACTTTTCTTTATTTCTACGTTGTTCGGGTCGGACTACCGAAACGTAGAATCAAATTAAGTTTTAACAGTCCGAAAAAGGGCGTGGCACCTGAAATTTTTTTCCTGTGGCGCTTCTTTTAAGAAAGAAGGAAAAATGCACATGCTCCAGCACCCATGAACATTTTTAAAAGTCTATGCGTATACATACGTCAAAATATCTATTTATAAATACCAATTTTGTCGAATTCTGTAAAGCCAAACCAAAATTATTATACCGGGTCCGCCAACGAAGCGGGGAAAGCGGGGAAAACAAATATTTTAGAATGTTCTCTATCTTTACGATGAAAAATATTTGTGTTTGGTGCATTTATTATACGGGGTGATCATATTATGCAAAATACAAAAAATCTCTCTTTTTTTAAATGGAACACCCTGTATATTTTCTGATTTCTAGAAAGCCCTCTTTATATCCTTCTTACTGATACCAATTTGATACCTTTTAGTATGTACCGTATTTTAGTTATTTCGATATTAACTTTAAAACCCTACATTTTTGTTACTTTTTAGTTACTTTTATTCATAATCGAGTTGTCATAATTTCTTTTTTTTTTTGCTTTTTCCTAATACCATTTTAATAACCTTATTGCATATATAATTTTATTTTGCGATAAAGAAACTAAATGTTATTTATTAAGACATTTATAATGAATAAAAAACTTTAAATAATAATTATAAAATACTGAATTACAATACAAATTTAAGAAAATAAAGGAGTTGACAAAACGAAACTTAACAAACCCTTATTGGTATTTAAATGGAATTTATCGTCTGGCTCTAATGATATGTTCAAAGGTTATTCCCTGTTCTTGAAGACATCAATGTAGCCTTTGAATACAATTTGGACATCTATTCTAATATTTCTAAAGGCCTCTCGTATAATTCATATCATGTCGGTTCGTAGGAGCTATGGCATAGACTTGTTCTTTAACATATCCCCAGAGGTAGAAATCAAGGGGTGTTAAATCAGGGGACCTAGGAGGCCAAGCAATTGGTCCACCACGTCCGATCCACTGATTACCTAGCCAATGATTTAAAAATTGCCTAACCGGCTGATAATAATGAGCTGCTGAAACCAGAAGTTTTGAAGAGTGTCGGCATCTACGTGATGAAGTAAAATGGGTAGGTCATGCTGAAGAAAATTTAAGTAAACTTGACCCGTTAAACGCTCTTCAAAAAAATATGGTCCAATAATGTAAGACCGTAATATTCCTCCCCATACATTAACCGATCAGCGATTTTGGTTATTTACATGTCGAACCCAATGTGGATTTTCAGTAGCATAATAATGCATATTATGTCTATTTACGATTCCGTTATTTTTAAAAATGTAGACTCGTCACTAAACAGAAATTTTGATAAACTATCTGGTACTTTTCTAATTTTGTTAAGCATCCAATTACAGAATGTAATTCTTCTTAAGAAAGCATCTTCATACAGTTCTTGGTGTAATTCTATGTGATAAGGATAATATTTATGCTTGTATCCTTAACACCGCTTTGCTGAAAAATATTGACTGACGTACGTTAGGATTTTCCTCTACTGCCAAAAGAACCCTTAATTCATTTTCTTCATTCACAGGTTTATTTATTACCATTCTTTTTTTGTATGCAACGCTTTCTGTTTTTACAAATCTAAGCAATAACTTCTCGAAGGCCTCTGGTCTTGGCTTTCTCTCAATACCTGGATATCTTCCAGCATACACTCCACTCGCTAGAAGGCAATTTTTTTAGCATTCTCCGAGTACAAAAATCATATTAACCATTTCTAAAGTGGTAAAGTTCGACATTTTGTGTACTTTTTTCGACGACTAAATGTTAAATAGTATTGTATTTGGCTGTCAAAGTGATAATCTAAACAAAAAGAAATCATGGCAACTCGATTATGAATAAACTTAGTAACTTAGAAGTAGCAAAAATGTAGGGTTTTAAAGTTAATACCGAAATAGCTAAAATACGGTAAACTCTAAAAGGTATCAAATTGGTATCAGTAAGAAGGATATAAAAATGACTTTTTAGAAATCAAAAAATATACAGGGTGCTCCATTTAAAAAAAAGAGATTTTTTGTATTTTGCACAATATGATCACCCTGTATAATAAATGCACTAAACACAAATATTTTTCATCGTAAAGATAGACAACATTCTAAAATATTTGTTTTTTAGTTTACTTTTCATTCAATTGTTTTAGTAATTTAAAAGGGGTTACTAAATTTACACAATTTTTAAGATAAAATCGTTATTATTTTTAAAACTACTAATAATAAACCCACATAAATATTAAAATGATTAGCAGCTCTATGACCATCTTCTGGGCCGATAATATACAGGGTGTTCCATTTTAAAAAATGCAAGTTTAGTCCGCCACACTTTTTTGGGCCACCCTGTATAATATAAAATATTTTTAAAATATGCCGCTTTTAAGTCCATACCTTATGCTGTTTACGTAGTTTTGATAAGTTCATCGATAAGGACTTAATCTTCCGTCCCCGTTTCATTGGCGGACCCGATATGAAGTTTTTTTGTGTCTGTATTAAATATTATAACTAAAAAATGTTAAGCAAACAAAGATTTTTTTAATTGAAAAAGTTTTCTGTCTTTATCGGGAATCGCACCCGAAACCACCCGATTACCAGTCGAACGCTCTGCAATTTGCACTACGGAGACTCTGAAATTCTCTCACCAACTTCAGTCATATAACCTATTCAATTTTGTGTTAGTAGTATACAGTTTGAAACCTTCTGCGATTCCAAACTAGGGAAGGGGTTTATTAAGGGAATATAACTCACTCACGATCGCTGATAATTAAGATCCCTTTTTATCTTTCATCCATGCCTCGTTTGTATGCAAGCCGCTAAAGATTAAAAAAGATTATCATTGAAATTCCATGTCTCAAGTTAACAAAATGCATTGTATATTATCTTATATTAGTAGATACCGAATTATATGCAACCAAAAGTCTGTGAGATATGCACATTTATATGTATATATTTTTTAAAATACATATGCAAAAAAAACAAAGAAATATGCAATGAATATGCAGTAATACGAAAAATATAATATGATTTATTGTTGGATTAAATTAGGGTTTTACTAAACTAGTATTTAATAAAAACCACCAAAAAATAGGTAAACGTGTAAAAATTTTATTAAGTCTGCAGTATGGTACAAATACAAATAAAAACATTAATATTAGTCCGCAGAACTATAATATGCACTGGTTACAATATGTAATTCAAGGTTTTTTACTAAACATTTCTATCTTCTATCACTAATAATATGTTTATATAATCAAAAAGATCTTTCTACAACTACTGATGTTATAGGACAAAATTTTAACTCTGGAACTAGGCTCGGTTTAAAATCCAAATTATCTACATTTTCCCCTGACAGAACTTTTGAAACATTTATTAAAAATTTAAAACCTTTATTCTTTTCTACTATTCCTTCTAACTTCGACATTACTGCTTTTCCTACCTCGCCTCGCACTTGCTGGCCATCATAATCTATTAATGCATTTTTCTACAATATCCGTTGACTCTAATATACTACTAGATGTTTTTTCTAGTTTTAAAATACTTTCAGCTACAAAACTATAGTTACATTTTATATAAATCATTAATTGTTGTTCCGCTTTAGAAAACAATCTCTTTTAATTTTTGAAAATGCTCCGCATAAAACACTGCCGCACGAATCCAGGTGCCCCACCTGGTCACAACGGGTTCAGGTGGTAGTGGTGTTCCGGGCAAGTTCTCCTTGTAAAACTGCACTCTTAATGGAGCTTTTATGAAAATTTTTTTCACATTGACTATTAAGTCATTGACCAAAGGAAAGGAAGCTCTAATAGTTTCCGCAACTCTATTTAATCCATGGGCCAGACAAGTTACATGAATCAAATTTTCATAAAATATTTTTAAATTCTGTCCTACTTACAACATATACAGGGTGGGGATTTTAAATGCTGCTGAAAGCGGCTCTGAGAATAAGATTTCTCTAAAATCCAAAAATACGTCCTTAACGATTTTTTATGGGCCACGCTTTTGTCATGTAAAAAAAAATGGGGACCCCAAAGGGGGGGCGCAGCCCTAAAAAACTTTCTTTTTTCAAATTAGACGATACCACTTGTGGCACCTTTTTGGGAAGCTTATTGAAAAAGGAATTTGTCCATATTATTTTTTTTTACATCTGTCAAACCATGTGTCAGAAATTTAATAAAAACTAATTTTTAACGAATAATTACAAAAAATAACTTGAAAACTGTAATGCCACTTTTTTTAGCGTAGCATTTGTTGAAAATGTGCCCCATAAACCTGTTGGCACAGACTCAACCGATGGTAGAACTCTTCCCTTACTCTTTCCAAAACTTCTGGAGTGATTAAACTTATCTCAGCTTGAATCCTTACTTTCAACTCTAACAGATTTCTAGGTGTGGTGACATACATACATACATAGTGACCCTACTTTTTAAATCGCCCCGTAAATAAAAATCTAAGGGTGTAATATCCGGGGATCTGGGTGGCCATTCTATAAATCCTCGCCCATCTATTTGGAAATGTCATATTTAAGAATTCTCTTACATTTCTTGCAAAGTGTGGAGGGGCTCCATCCTGCTGGAAAAAAATCCTTTGATCTAGATTTCCATAATTAGGGAATATTCTTTGGAGTTCTGGTATTAAAAATGTTTAAAGAAAATTTAAATTGCCTTCAAAAAAGAATGGACCAATTATTCTGTCGCCAATTATTCCATCCCAAACATTCACTTGCCCTTGGCGTTGACAATGATATTCAACAATTCAATGAGGATTTTCGTCGGAATAATATCGGCAATTTTGTCGATCACCCTAAAATGGAAATTATGTTTAAATTTTGCCCAGCGATTGTATAACCGTTAATTGCCTTTAAAACATAATTTTTTGCTTAACTTTTGAACTTAGTTGGCCATTTAAAGTAATTGTTGCTTCATCAGAAAAAAGTATCCAAGCGAACTCAATTTGTCGGTTGTCGAATGCGGCCATCATAACTTCGCAAAGTTCTACCTTTCTCTCTAAGTCGATCCTCCAATAACTCTTGTACTGGCTGCATTTTGAATGGTTTTATCCCAGTAGACTTTGTCATCTTTAACACCGTTTTATGTTCGATATTGTCATCACGAGATAATTGCCTTGCTGGTGTAATTGGGTTTTCTTGATAGGTGAATATGATATCCAATTTAGTTTCATCTGATACTTTTGGGGTCTTCTTCGAAGAACATGTCTTACATGACCAAATTCTCGAAATTGCTTTTCAATTTTACTGACTGATGTACTTCGCGACAGAAGTGGCAAATCGGGATGACTTTCATGAAACAACGCAGCACCTTCTTCTTGTCTCCGTTTTCTTTCTCCAAACCCGACTATCATCAATATTTCAATTTTTAGCGTTTCAGTTAAATACATTTTTAAAATTTCTAAATTAAATCGATTAAAAATGAGACAACTTGTCAAATGTAACAAAACTGGCTGTATTACCATGAAAACAAGGTAATTGGCGTAAGGATGGGCCTGTCTCAAATGGGGCACATTTTCAACAATTGTTACGCTAAAAAAGTGGCATTACAGTTTTCAAGTTATGTTTTCGTTTCGTTCGTATTCGTTAAAAATTAGAAATTATTATTAAATTTCTGACACATGGTTTGACAGATGTAAAAAAAGTAATATGGACAAATTCCTTTTTCAATAAGCTTCCCAAAAAGGTGCCACAAGTGGTATCGTCTAATTTGAAAAAATAAAGTTGGTTAGGGGTGCGCCCCCCCTTTGGGGTCCCCAATTTTTTTACATAACAAAAGCGTGGCCCATAAAAAAATCTTTGAGAACGTATTTTTGGATTTTAGGGAAATCTTATTCTTATAGCCGCTATAAGCAGCGTTCCATTTAAAATCCCCACCCTGTACACGCAGCGTCGGATAAAAGGATAAGAATTTTAAGAAACCGCCCTCAAATAATTATAATCCGTTCACAGGTAAATAGGTATCTAAGATAATCCGTAAATAAATGAAAATAAAATATTTCGTTTTGATCAACTTAGTACCTGTTATACCTTTTAAATTAGAAAAATATGCAAATTATGCCCTAAGTACCCTAAATATGCTGTCGATGGCCAACTTTCAAGATATATGCATTAAATATGCATTTGCATAAAATCCGGTCTCTATATATTAGTCAACGGATAGATGCTGATTATTTGGTTTATCCAGAGCCACAAAACCCAATCACACACTTTACTCTTCGCTGTTATTTTATTCGAAGTTAGCATCTCGGAAAATCCCATTATCCAAATGTACAGTATTGACATGGCTTTACTTTCAGAAATTTTCTAATAGACCGTTACCGTAAGTCACTCTGTATAATATATTATACATAATATATGTTTTTTATTGTCACAAATCTGCTAAAGTTATGACTTTATTACTTCAAAATACAACAACAAATAAATATTACGTAAATAACCAAACATTATAAAGAAAATAAATTGCCTTGTTAGATTAGCGCTCTGGTTGAAGTTGATAAAATAGATAAAAAATATAAATAATCTAAAATGCCTTTCAATTTCCATGTATTTTTTACCACTTTAAATGTGTTTTCTATATCCATTGTCCGCTGAAAGCTACAAATAGAAATCAATATTTATTATGCATGCTGGTTGAAAAATAACTTGGTATTGATGTTATTATACGGACTTGCACGGTTACTAAAGTTTGATTGCTTTACATTTTACAGAACTGTTAGGGATAAGTGTTTTCGTAAATAAGTTTTAGTAGTTTAGAGGGTCTAATTGTTAGAGATATGTAGTTTAATATTAAAAATTGTGGTACTAGGAAAATAAAAATTTATGGGTAATTCCCAACCAATGTGATTTTTGCCAGAGAAAAAAGTTTAAAATATTTTAATTATACAGGGTGTCCGGAAACTTCGTTCGTATACTTTAAGGGGATATTCTACATATGAAAATATGAAAAAAAGTTCATATGAATGTAGGTCCTTATGACTTATAAGGAAGCTATGGCCGTCCAAAGGTGACCTCTAAAGATTAGTTTCTATTTTATATCTATGCAACCGCTTAAGGTACCGGTGTGCTTTTTGGCACACAAACTAATATTAACAATTGCTAATTTATGATATTGAGAGTTATTATGAAATTTAGTCAGGGACGTTCTTACGGGGGGTGGCTTAGTTTATTTATTATCGAATTGTGTTTAAACTAAAACATCAAAGTAGTCTTATGACAATTGACAAATACAAATTTGAAGTAAAAAAACATCAAGAAGCCCATGGTTAGCGTTAAAATAAATTGACAATGACGTTTTTGTGATTTATTGTAGTGATCATTGATCAAGTGCAAAGTATTTTTGATTAATTAAGGTGCAAATTTTAAAAAATGGCAGGTTATTTATTTGCTGAGTTAGCTGATATGCATTTTATGTATGGCAAAGCTAATGGTTGTGCTCGAGAAGCTCGCAGGTTGTATCAAGAATATTTTCCAAACCGTCAAATTCCTTGTGGGAAATTATTCATTAATTTACATCAACGATTAAGAAAAGCCGGAACTTTTATGCCAAATATGAATAAAACTGGGAGAAGCCGTACTACTAGGACTCCACAAGCAGAAGAAAGAGTGCTCGAATGCGTTGCAGCCAATCCGGGTATAAGCACAAGAAGAATTGCCTTACAAGAGGGTATCCCTAAGAGTACAACATGGGAAATTTTGCATGAACAACTTCTTTATCCATACCATATACAAAGAGTTCAGGCGCTTAAGTCTTAAGATCTACTTTCTCGTGCAGAGTTTTGTCAGTGGATGCAGAGAAAATGTCATCAAGACCGTTTTTTTCTACATAAAGTCTTGTTTACTGACGAAGCAGGGTTTACCCGTGAAGGCATCGTAAATTTTTTAAATAACCATGTATGGGCAGAAGAAAATCCCCATGCAATTTTCGAAAGTCGATTTCAAAATAAATTTTCAATTAATGTTTGGGCAGGTATATTGGTCGATCGATTAATAGGACCATACATTATGCCTCAACGTTTAGATGGGCCCGCATATTTAGATTTTTACAAGACTCTTTGCCTGTTCTACTTGAAGATGTGCCGTACCAGCAATTACTATTTTATGCACGATGGGCCTCCACCTCATTTTAGTAGATTGGTTCGAGATCATTTAAATCAAACATATCCAGACCGATGGATAGGCCGAGGTGGGCCCATTGCCTGGCCTCCCCTCAATCCATTGGATTACTTTCTTTGGGGATATCTGAAGTCTCTGGTATATTCAGTACCTGTTGAAAATGTACAACAATTGGAACAACGTGTTATTTATTGTTGCGAGGAAATTCGTAATAAGGAAGGAGTTTTCGCAAGAGTACGAACATCAATGAGAAATCGTTTAGGTGGTTGTATTGATATGAATGAAAACCATTTTTAACATTTGTTGTAACTTTTCTACTTTTTTCAGATTATTCTTGTTAAACCAACAACTCTTAATTTATTTTGTTTAAAAATGACAATAAAACAACGTTTTGACTTAATTATTGTCATTGTCAATTTATTTTAACGCTAACCATGGGCTTCTTGATGTTTTTTTACTTCAAATTTGTATTTGTCAATTGTCATAAGACTACTTTGATGTTTTAGTTTAAACACAATTCGATAATAGCAATGATTTAAATAAATCGATTTTTCTCCTAAATCATTGGTCTAATAATTTTTTTTAAGAATACCTTTTTTGTGTAGAAAAATCACTGGAATCATAATTTTTGGGTAAAATTGTTTAAATGTGTCGTGTAAAAATATTTGGAATAAATAAACTAAGCCACCCCCCCCCCCCCCCCCCCCCCCCCCAGTAAGAACGTCCCTGACTAAATTTCATAATAACTCTCAATATAATAAATTAGCAATTGTTAATATTAGTTTGTGTGCCAAAAAGCACACCGGTACCTTAAGCGGTTGCATAGATATAAAATAGAAACTAATCTTTAGAGGTCACCTTTGGACGGCCATAGCTTCCTTATAAGTCATTTAAGGACCTACATTCATATGAACTTTTTTTCATATTTTCATATGTAGAATATCCCCTTAAAGTATACGAACGAAGTTTCCGGACACCCTGTATAAATTGTAACATGGAATTCCTAGTTGTAACTTGGACCCATAAGCTATAGGTACAACATGTTCCTCTAGCACATTATCGATGTAAAGTTGAGCATTTAGATTTTCATGAATTACCACAAGGTCGGTTTTTCCTTCCATACTTATCTTCTTCCTTTCCTTTCCTTCAATCTTATACGTGTATCATTTTCACAGTAAAAGTTGTAGATATAGTAAAGTGTTCCTCTAATTTTTTTAGCAGTGTATCATAACTAAGTAATTTTATACACGTTTGTATATGATTACGGATTACATACCAAAATGCATATAAATGTATATTATTTAAGAAAAGAAAATTAAAACGAGTTTGTTCGGGACCATTTGGGTTTTCCACTCGGCTGCAGTATATTATTTTACTTCTGTTACGTGCATATCTTTAGCTGCTTGCCGAAATATAAACCTACACATATACCGAAACATAAACCGATTTCCTGATGTTGCTCGGTCATGACTACGTTCAAATATAAATTTTACTTTTGTTTTATTTACGGAATAAGCGACGAATTTTTAAAAAAATTTTAATTCAAATTTTATTTAAAGGGCTATACTGGGTGTCCCGAAATTCTGCACGCGTTTTTCAAGGGAGATATTCTACATATAAAAACATGAAAAAAAGGTATATGAATGTAGTTCCTTAAATGTCTAATACGGAAAACATGGCCGTCCAACGATGACCTTCAAAGACTAGATTTTATTTCTTTGCAACCAACCGTTTGAGGCATGAGGTACCGGTGAATGTGTTATTATTATTATAGCTTATAATAGCTATAAATATATAAAATAAACATTTTAGGGCCTACATTTATATGATGTTCCTAGATATTTTTATATGTACAGTTGACGACATATAAATTTGTACACTCCACCCGTACATAACTGAATTTCAACAAAATTGGGTAAAACTGGTTTTTCACCTTGCTGCTTATACATAGATAGAACACCAGCTATATACATAGCTATAAATTATTGTATGTGCAATTTTTTACCATAAGTAAAAATAGTTATTTCTAAATATTTTTGTGTTTAAATTACAGCCGCGAAATAAGAAAATTATAAAAAATTACCAGAAAAACTACAAAAGTATAAAGCCACAAAGGGTAAATTTATTAACAAATAACAAACAAAATACTAATATTTAATTGCTGCGCCATTTGACTCTAACACTAATCGTAATCTTCTTGGCATTGACACAATAATACTTCTGGTGTAATCCGGAGTTAGCCCTTCCCAAATTTCTTCTATTTTATCAAATCACTCTATTTCATTATGTGGTTTAAAATTTAATTAGTACATTTTTTTCCATCAATCCCCAAACATTTTCAATTGGATTTAAATCAGGACTTCTTGAGCACCAAGGCAGACATGTTACGTTATTTTGTCTAAACCAGTTTCCTATATTTCTTACAGTATGCACAGGGCAGTTATCCTGCTGAAATATAAAGTTATTTCCTTCAAAAACTATCGCGGCAAAAAGAAGAAAAACATTTTCTAAAATCTGTAGATATATTACTGTTTAGTGTTCCACCAATTTTCCAGCATAAACTTGCACCATAAACACTTATCCATGCCCACACATTAACGGAGAAACGTCCACTGGTTGAATTTGGTGGTCTATATACTTGAATCCTTCCATTATATGTAGACTGAAAAGTTTTCTCATCGGAAAAGATAATATTTTGCCAAAAAAAATCATTTTCTGATAAATATTGCATAGCAAACCCAATTCTTTGTTCCTTATCACTATTTTTTAAAAACGGTTTGGATAAAGCTGCTCGATTTCTTAATTCGGAACATTGTCTTACTCGGCGTTGCGCAGTTCTAGATGAAGCAGGGAAACCTGTTATGTGCATAGCGAATACTGCAGTTTCAAATGGATTTTGGCTTAAATACTTACTTCACCAAATTTCGGACTTCTTCATTTGATGATTTTCTATTATTTAAACCAGACCCAATAGACCTTTCAAGTGTTTGATGACAGCGCTATTTTTTTTACAATTCCTTAAACAGTACTTCTAGGTAGGGGAGAGGGCCCTAAGATGACGAACTTAAGGTTTGCGGTCCAATTAAAACTTTATTTTCTTATCAATAAATGTTTTTTACAGCAGGGCATATAATATTTAAGTGACTAATAAATATTTGAATCAGTTTTAATTCAAATATTCACTTTGTGGGTGGTAATTTTTGTTTTGGGAAAAAAATGTCATTATCGTCATCTTACCCGCTTTTGCTGACAAGATGACGAACGTATGTGGGTAAGTTGACGAATATGGTATAAAAGCAATAAAACAATACATTTATACATTTTAAAGGTTTTTTTTAAAGATAAACAAGAACTAAAAGCAAGGAAAGTCAAAAGTATTACAAAAAGCCAAGGGCGAACAGAAAATTTCAAATTATGACTTAATTTTATTCACAACAAAAATCGCACACCCACACTTTGGCTTTTGCTCCTTTTAAATTAAGTCCAGTGCATTCTGCGTGTGCCCACTTGGTGCATTTATTACAACGAAACCAAAGCTCATTATGTTTGCCCTCATCTTCACAAAATATGCACAGTTTGTCATCATCTTCAACCTCTTCGTCCATGTCATCATTAATATCCACCACAGCTACATCTACGGAACTCTCAGATAAATCAGATGACTCAAACACTTGGCACTTTACACCACTGCTTTTATTTTGTTTATTTCATTTACTATTTTTTTCTTGAATCGATTTGCTGCTGATTTTTTTGATTTTTTTCTTCGACGGACCTTTCATTTGTTTTTTCTTTTCTTTTTCAAGTTTTTCATTGTGCTTTTGTTCTAAAGCATCTTTAACGGGCATGCTAGAAATTATAAGTGATGGCAGCTTTTTCCTACAATGTATGTTCTGCCTGTTTGCTTTAGGCAATTCGCATGTTTTCTTTACTCCATGGTTGTCGTTTGGTTTTGGCTTGTACATTCTTCCCATATTTTATGATCTAAAATTGTGTGTAAGTAATTTATTACCCAACAAACATCATATTATATGGGAGTGGGTAAGATGACGAATTCGTCATCTTAGCTACTTTGTTTTATCTTCAACTTAACCCCATTACAGTTAAAATTTAAAAAATTAAAACAAAGAAAAGACGTGAATTTAGCGTTTGTGAAAATATCACAGATGATGGTAAACACACTCATAAACATTTAGCAACAAAAAGTTTTACGTTTGAACTTACCTAAAAAAATGCAGACGTTATTTTCTAAGCCACTAAAATTATAACGAAGCACACGTTGCACCTTGTCCACTTGTTGTGGACAGACCTAACCGTCTCGAGGCCGAAGTGAAAGAAACCCCGTAAGGTGCACGTGCGTAACGAACCTTTTGCATCATATTTGCCGCGCAAAGAGAGATAGGGTATTATATATAGCCGATTCGTCATCTTACCTACTTCGTCATCTTCCCCTACTTTTAAATGATCAGCTATTTTTCCAGAAGACCACCCTATTTCTACTAAACATATTATTCTTGCTTTTTCAATAATACTTAAATGAGGCATTTTTAAATCAAATAAGATAATCACAATACTTTGACCGATATCATGGTAACAATTAACACGTTACAAAGCTAATAAAGGTAAAAAAGTGTAACAGTTTAGTGTACGAAATTATCTGTCGTCAACTGTACCTTTTAAGGCTGTATTTTTAATTTTTAGGAAGCTATTTTTTTAAATGTTATTTTGCCAAAAGAAGAAGTTATTTTCTAGCTAACTTCACTGGGAAGTCACTGTGGCGTCTTCTAAGAATTTAAATAACCTCTGTTGCAAATTTTATCTGTTAGTTCCGAGTAGAACAAAAGTTAACATTGGGTGAACAAATTACCATGCAAATCCCATGTTTCAAGTTTAAAAAAATGCACTGTTTAATGTGGATGTATAATATAAAAGAAAATTAGTAGCATACAATAAGCTCAGTTTGTTTTAATTTATGATTTAATTTATGTTTCCTTATAAAAACGGTGATAACTTAGGAAGTTCTGTAGCTCTGTTTAAAATTACCTTGTCAACTTTACGCTGTTCATTAAAAAGTTCTGTTTTAAATATCGGGGAACCCCAGGTGTTTAATCTACTAAACGGCTCAGAGTATATTCTTAAAATTAAATTTAAATCAAGCGAAACGTGACCCTCTATTCCATAGAATAAGTTATGTGTTTATATTTTAAAAGTAAACACCGCGCAATATAGCTTTAATTTGTTTTGAAAGTTTTTCTTATAAATGAAAATTAAAATTAAAATATTAAGTAATCTTTGCGTTTTAGTTAATATTTAGTTTGGCGGAAAAAATTAATTTAATAAAGGCTAAAAATTACTTAAATTAGCTAAGTAACTGCAAATTAATTTAATATTTATAAATCTAATTTTTGTGATAATTATATTTTCGGGAAAGAAAGAAAAAACCTAAAGTCTTCCTCCACAAAATTTAATAGAATAAAAATTCTCTAGGGGTCTCTATGTTTCGAATCTAGAAACGTTCATCATCAGGAGACAGAAAATTTATCTAGTGCTGATGGTTTTAGCAGAAGAGAAAATGGAGCTTTTATGAAATTAAAAATATTGATGTGTAGAAGAGACATAATATGAAGAAAATTGATAAAGGTTAAACCATACTGAGTACCTATGTTAAAAAAGTTATTAAAGGGAATCTAAACCAATCAAATAAATTGGGGAAGAAGAAAAATCTTCCTAAAAAAAGGTGTCGAAGATTATTTAAATTTTTTTATAAAACTTTTCAAGTGTATGTCGTTATAAGGATAAAATTGTCATATTATGAGGATATCACAATAAAATTACATTGTAAAAAGTGTTTTGTGGGGTACCTACTGAGGATTAACAAAACACTTGTTGCAATGTAATTTTATTGTGATATCTTTATAATATGACAATTTTATCCCTATTATGTCTTACTGACATACTCTTGAAAATATAAGTATAAAAAATTTTAAGACCCCCTTTAATAACTTTTTTAACATAATCAGTATTGTTTAACCTTTATCAATTTTCTTCATATTATGTCTCTTCTACACATCAATTTTTTTAATTTCATAAAAGGTCCATTAAGGTTCTACACCATTTTCTCTTCTGCTAAAACCATCAGCACTAAATAAATTTGCTGTCTCCTGATGATGAACGTTCCTACGTTCGAAACATGTAGAGACCCCTAGAGAATTTTTATTCTATTAAATTTTGTGGAGGAAGACTTTAGGTTTTTCTTTCTTTCCCATACTTTCAACTCCACTTTAAGCAGGGACTATTTCTTCAAATTATATTTTCATTCCTGTCACATAAAAAATTACAGTAAAAATTATTTTACCATCCAAAATGTAGATACATTAAAGATATTTTTTTTGTTTTAGCATTTTAATTGTGGCCTTTGGCATACAGTGTGACTGTGTGAGTTTGTAACCTGGGAAGAAATCTATTAAATCCAGCACAGTTTTCATTTTTGGAAAAATACTTGGACACAGATATTTACATTTTAACTTGTGGTATTTTTAATAAAAAAAAATATTGATACAGTGTGTGCCAAATAAAAGATATTACTTATGATGTCAATACTTTTTTTTAAATGGCAACCTTAGTTTTTATTGAGTATTTTTAAAGTGCCTATTAAGTTATACATATACAGGGTGTTCCGATGATCATGTTACAAAATTCTAGGGTAGATAAAACACACGAAAATAAGAAAAAAAGTTCATGTGAACATGGGTCCGGAAACGCTTCTTCAGGGAGCTAGGGCCCTTCGAAGATGACCTTCAAAAACTACTTTTCGTTTTATAGCTTCGGTACTACTGCAGCTATCGCAACCAATTTTGGGACATGAAATCTAGTTCGTAGGTTCATCAATTTGAGCCTTCCGGATTTTGTCACCTTTAACCAGGGGCGTACAAACCAAGGGGGTATTTGAGTAATAACGTAATAATTGGTTTAAGACCAATAATTTATTATTGATTGGATTTAGCCATTTTCGGAGGAAACTGTGACAGATAGCGATTTTTACTAAGAGTACCTTTTTTATGTAAAAGGCATTGGAGAATCATAATCAGATATAAAAATGGTAAGAAATTAAAGCCTAAGAGGAGTAGGGTCAAATTTACTCAAATACCCCCTTGGTTTGTACGCCCCTGGTTAAAGGTGACAAAATCCGGAAGGCTCAAATTGATGAACCTACGAACTAGATTTCATGTCCCAAAATTGGTTGCGATAGCTGCAGTAGTACCGAAGCTATAAAACGAAAAGTAGTTTTTGAAGGTCATCTTCGAAGGGCCCTAGCTCCCTGAAGAAGCGTTTCCGGACCCATGTTCACATGAACTTTTTTTCTTATTTTCGTGTGTTTTATCTACCCTAGAATTTTGTAACATGATCATCGGAACACCCTGTATAAGTACCAAATTTGAAATTTTTATTCTTTGCCATTTATAAGATATTAAATAAACAAAAATTAATTTAATTGAGATATAAAAAAAAACCTTCTCTCCATCTTTAATACCTCTTCGTCAATAAATGCTTAAAATGTTGTTCATTCTCTATTTGGCAATATCCTGAATGTAAATAAAACTCGTTTTGAACATTGATGATGAAAATGGATAAGAAGGTTTTTTTATTCAATTAAATTAATTTTTGTTTGTTTAATGTCTTATAAATGACAAGAAATAAAAATTAGAAATTTGGTACTCAAGCATAACTTAATATGCACTTTAAAAATAGTCAATAAAAAACTTGGGTTGCTATTTAAAAAAAAATCTGATATCTTTAATTTTGTACACACTGTATCAATTTTTTTTTTATAAAAAATACCTTAACTTTACCCGTGTCCAAGCATTTTTCCAAAAGAAACTGTACTGTATTTACTGAATTTATGCCAAACTACAACCTCACACTGTATATTCCATACGAATAACTCCTATTTTTATGTTTTTCACTTATTCAATTTTTTTCTACTTGAATTTTGAATTGAATAAAATATTAGGCTTTCTTCCTATCTGTTATTTTGTGGATTTTTCCCCTTTTTTAAATAATATTGTGTTAAAAAAAGTAACAAATACAAAAACAGTCACGCAACAAACTTTCTGTACGATTAGAAGAAAGCGAGCTAGTCGTATTCTCTAGAATTGTGTTAATTTAAGTCTAGTTTTTTTACAGGAACTCCCAAGAGCGTCACTTCCAACCTTGCTAACAATAAAACTTCTTTAAATTAAGATTTTCGCATCAAAAGTAGTACCGTTTGAGCAAAAATGATTTGCATCAATAGGTTAAAATTTCGTCAAATTCATATTATGACATGATATGGCAAGCTAATGAGTAATAAAATAAGAAGACAA
Source organism: Polydrusus pterygomalis (assembly GCA_963969555.1). Taxonomy (NCBI): domain Eukaryota; kingdom Metazoa; phylum Arthropoda; class Insecta; order Coleoptera; family Curculionidae; genus Polydrusus; species Polydrusus pterygomalis. Next base: position 29,484,578 of record OZ018384.1, on the reverse strand, counting down.
ACACAAATTTATTTTTGTTGTTTACAAAATTAACAAAGTAAGAATATACAGAAAGAAAAAGAAAAATAATTACATAAATTGCTGAAATTGGCCACCGCCATGCTCCAAGCATAAATTCACACGTCTCTTCATATTTTCGAAAGTGTTGACCAGCATTTCTGGAGAAATGTTACCACATTCTTGGATAATCCTTTCTTGTAATTGTTCTAAATTTGCAACTGGTGTTTTAAAAATAGTGTTTTTTAAATGAGGAAATACGAAGTAATCCATAACCGTTAAACAAGGTGATCTAGGTGGAAATTCAATGTCTGATCGAAAAATGATCAATCTGTCGTCGAAAAAATTGCGTAAGTAGTTAATAGTTTCGGCGGCTGTATGGGTGGTTGCACCGTCCTGTTGAAAATATCTAAAATGTAGTTCGTCGTCAAAATTGCTCCACAAATGGATTCAAAATATTATCTCTATACCGCTGTGCTGTAAATATGTCATGGAAAAAAATAGTACCAACAATTCTTCTTCGGGAAACAGCTAACCAGACACCAATTTTTGAGGGTGCAGTGTGGACTCTACAAAAAAATGGGGATTTTCACTACTCCACATGCATGTATGAATTCACATAACCGGAGAGGTGGAACCAGGCTTCATCCGAAAAAATGTCAGGTCTAATAAATCATTTATTTCCAATAAATTTTGGGTAAACCATTGAGAGTAATTCCTGCGTCTTTCAAAATCTGCGGCTTGTATTTCTTGGAATACTTGCACTCACGAACGTTTGCAACAAGTTCTTCTGTTCTTACAGATGGTCTTTCTGCTCCTTCGTGGCGTTGTATAGAACCTGTTTCCCTAAACACAGACACGGTTCTTTTCAGGCAATGATAAAAATCCCCGGCAATAAAAGCAACGTTAGGAAAATGTTCGTGAAAATCGTCCATGCACAAACCCGGATTATATAGCCACTCACCATTTACTTTAACCCCGTTTCGAAAATACGCTTCAACCATGAATGTTTTGTGCTGTTCCGTAAAGCCCATTGTGTGAATTTTTCAAGAAATTAGAAAAATTAGCGATGAATCAAATTACTTGTAACAACGGTCAAAGATGACGGAATAACTGATTGATTGTTAATTCAGGTAGTTACTGACACCCAACAGGTATTAAGCTCTACGGCTAAGCATTACGTCCTTAGATGCAAGGCCCTCTTTGATGCAAATAATTTTTGCTCGCACGGTATTTTTATCAAATATTTTATTATTAAACAAAACGTATTAAAATAAGAGAAAAACCGAAATAAAAAAAATATTGTAACAGGAATAAAAGTTTTTGAGATATTGTCAGATCGTCGACGTTATAGCGTTATTAAAAGCTTGTTGCTCAACACTCTCGATCTGTCTGTCTGTTGGCTCGAAAGCTTGATGAGAAATTTTTTTAGGGAAACATTGAAAACTTAACCGAAATATCGATTTCTTGTCAATGTCAATGTCAATCGAATAATAATTCGAGTGAAAAATCACTTAATAATCGAGTACTCGATTATTAAATTTGTTGCTTTTTCTTACCACTATTAAGTTTTTAGTACCGTGGTTTAGTTGTTATTAGAACTGCGTAAAAATTTTAATCAATAGTCAAAGCATAGAAAATAACGTAAAATTGTTTTTGATTATATAGGGTGGTTCAAAAAGCAGCACAAAGGATATACACAGTCTTATGATAATGAAGGGATCTGCCTTTTTTATAGAATACCGCCCACCTAATCAAGAAGCTCTAGGACTCCTTAAATTATTATATTTCTGAAATGCGTTTCTTTATCATAATGCTGTATAACTTTTTTTTAAATAGAACATATTTATTTTATAAAATTTTCGAATTTTCGGGATCAAACCATTATCTGCGTGATGAAAACTCTTATACAAAATTTAATTATACAAATATAAAGAGCAAACCTATTTACTTTGATCTTCATACCGTAAAAGCTATTCCCGTATGACAAAATCAGAGAAACAACCTTAATATGAATGGTAAAACTTAATTTGTATTCCTGGTTATTAATAGTTTATTATCCTTGTGGTTTCCTTGTACTTTAATTAATTATCCACAAATTAATAAAATTACAATTGATAAATTTGTAAAAGGGGCAATTTTTTATTTGCAAGTGCTATTTAATTAACAATAGAAACATATTAAATTTGTTATGTTTTAAAACAGAATTAAACAGATCTCATGTAAGCTTTTGAATAAATTTATATAGATTCGGGTTTTACCATGTCATAAAAGTATGTAAACGATGTAAAGTTTGTTTTATATCCCACATGATAATTTGTTTTGGTAATTGAATTAAGCTAAACAAGTTATTTATTATTTATTCTTGCAGATTTATATTGACAAAAAAAGGGCTGGCGTTTTGTTTACCAGCTAGGATAAAAAGCAATTACTTAATTAGAAGTAAAGGGCGGAATATATGCAAAATGCATAGACATATATGCATTTTTTGCATATTTTGTCAATTGTATTAAATGCATATTTTTCAAAAATTATTATTTTAAGAGCATATGTTTTCGGCTTTATCAAAAAATTTAAAACATTGAAGGTTTAATGTCCAGTTCGATACTTATTTTAGGGATTTTCCAATCTGAAGATTATAATAAATATATTTACATTTTGGTTATACACAAGGTATTTATTGGGGGTTTCCGGGGTTTGCAGCTATATTGTTAGGGACTGTTTACTGTCACTTAATAATGCGTTATTATTACCTGCTTAACAAACTGTATTTCTTTCGATTTGTAATACTTACTTAATAATTAGATTTATTTTCCCGCTAAATGTAACAACATTACCTGTAAATTAGGAGGTCAAGTAAGGAACAAATTGGATGTAACTGTAAAAAAGAATAAATGATTTAAATACTTAACTGCAGTAAAAAGCATTTATGAGGGTAAACCATCCAACAAAGTTGTATCTTGGCCCTATATTTTGCTACCTAAGTTGTCTAAAAAGTTCGTGTAACTTGTGGTGCTAGAGTTTTCAGGTCGCGCAAGCGCCTCTAGCGTGACTTAACGACCAGAGATGGCCGGGACCGACAGCTTTACGTCTCCTCCGAAAGACGATCTTACACCAACCAACTAAAATTCGGTCATACTTTTTTTATTATGCGTATCAAACCGGAAGTATTATATTTCCTACATCCGGTTTAACCGGAAATTGACACTTTTGGAAAGATAATAAAAATCTAAGATAGGGACATGTAAGCCGTTTTGCTCTCAGACATACAGTTAAAAAGCTAGAAGCTGTCAAAGTTTAAAAATGTCATTTTTCAAGGGACAATATCTCGGAAACCATTAAGCATAGACTAATAATGCTTTTATTAAAAAATAATTATAATTTTATGTAGAATTTAAAAATTTAATAATATATAGGGTGTTCCATTTAAAATATCGAAATGGCTATTATTTTTGTGTGGAAGCGGCAACACTGTATTGTTAAAAATATTTTAGATAAGTAGAGCGTGTCCGTTTATGTAAACGACCAAATTTTCAGAACAATTCCTTTACTGGTTCGTCAGAAACGTCTAACGTTCCATCCACCGTGAATCACCCTGTATATGTGCTTGTCCAAAGAATTTGTTTTTCAAATGAAGCTACGTTTTCTTTAAATGATCAGGTTAATAGATCCAACTACCGATACTGGGCACAGGAAAATACTCATTGGTTCATAGAAAATCGCACCCAGTAAAGACTCTCATTTCTTGTTCAATTCATTATCTCTGTTATTATCACCGTAAACTCCACACAAAGATACGAATTTTTGAAAAAAAATATATAATTTTTCTGACACCCGATATAAAACGAAAATTAACTTTTTATCACGAATAGGTAGCGAAAACTAGGATATTGTTCAGGAACCAACCTACAACGCAAAAAAAAATCATTTAAATTGGATCGTACCGTGCAAGGAAAAATTATTTGCATGAAAGAGGGCCTTGCATCTAAGGACGTAATGCTTAGCCGTAGAGCTTAATACCTGTTGGGCGTCAGTAACTACCTGAATTAACAATCAATCAGTTATTATTCCGTCATCTTTGACAGTCGTTACAAGTAATTGGATTCATCGCTAATTTTTTCAATTTCTTGAACAATTAGAGGAAATGGTGAGTGGCAATACAATCCGGGTTTGTGCATGGATGATTTTCACAAACATTTTCCTAACGTTGCTTTTATTGCTGGGGATTCTTATCATCGCCTGAAAAGAACCAAGGCTGTGTTTAGGGAAACAGGTTCTATACAACACAAAAAAGGAGCCGGAAGACCATCTGTAAGAACAAAAGAACTTGAACATGCAGGACTATTCTTAAGAAGCAGGTAAATTTATTTCCTTATAAAGTGCAAGTATTCCAAGAAATAGCCGCAGATTTTGAAAGACGCAGGAGTTACTCTCAATGGTTTACCCAAAATTTATTGGAAAGGAATGATTTATTAGACCTGACATTTTTTTCGGATGAAGCCTGGTTCCACCTCTCCGGTTATGTCAATTCTCAGAATGCACGCATGTGGAGTAGTGAAAATCCCCATTTATTTGTAGAGTCCACATTGCACCCTCAAAAAATTGGTGTCTGGTTAGCTGTTTCCCGAAGAAGAATTGTTGGTCCTATTTTTTTTCCATGACACAGTTAGGGGCAATATTTTGAATCCATTTGTGGAGCAATTACTTGACGGCGAACTACGTTTTGGATAATTTCAACAGGACGGTGCAACCGCCTATACAGCCGCCGAAACTATCAACTACTTACGCAATTTTTTCGACGACATATTGATCAGTTTTCGATCAGACACTGAATTCCCACCTAGATCACCATGTTTAACGATTACAAGAAAGGATTATCCAAGAATGTGGTAACATTTCTCCAGAGATGCTGGTCAACACTTTCGAAAATATATATAACAACAAAAATAAATTTGTATTTGTCTACTTATTTTATTACTTATTAGTTTGGCATATCATATCATAATATGAATTTGACAAAATTTTAACCTAGATTTGGTTAGATTTATCGTCCCCATATCATTGTGATCTAAACCAAGCTCCACGTTTTTTAATTCAAGCCCTCTTTGATGCAAATAATTTTTGTTCGCACGGTATATTAAAAAAAATAGCATCAAATATGCGGTAAATTGGTTGTATTGCTTTAATTTTGTGGGGGAGTTTATGTTTTCTCTTTGACAAGTTAAATTTGATATAATTTCATATAATATTTTATTTTATTTCATATATATCTAAATAAATTAACCCATTAACGCCCAGAATTATTTTTTGTTAGTTATTTTAGATATTTTTACTTTTTTGTGTTAATATGAGTAGGAACTCACCAAAAAAAAATATTTTACAAAATATCTTACGTCAGTTTTTGAGAAAATGACTGCTACCATATGGTATCACTGGGCGCATAGGATACTATAAAATACAAATATTTATAATTTTAAAATACATATTTATTTATGGACTTATTAAAATGAAATATTTACATTGTGTGATAATTAGCAAAACAGACTACACAAAGACCTATATCACACTTAGAACACATTGTTCTACCAAAACTCTTGCAGCCAGTTCCTGCGCAACGGTGTCTATTACATGGAGCAACGTAATGATGCATCCGTCATATCGAATAACTGGCAGAAGTGTGCGTGAAACCGACGGTTTTGCAGGACCTGCTGATTTTGCTAAGTATACTTGGACCAACTCCCTTCTAAACTCTATGTTGGAGGTTTTGTTGTGATTCTTCCTATACAGAAACCATGCATTGTTTACTGCTGCATCGATAATCCAGATAAAGATTGGCCAGTACCACTTCTTGCTGCGTACGCCAATTCTATAATTGGCAATACATTCATCCATTAGGTCAGTTTCTCCCATATTGATATTATATTGAGCAATACAATAAGGGCGATTAACCGTTAAACCGATTAAACATTTTTTTTTCTTCTTGGGAGTATCGCGTTACTGTTCCCATTGGGAAAACTCCAGTATTTATAGACGCCATTGTCACAACAACGTCAGTGGAATCTTCATCGGTGTCGACATTGGGTTTGTTCGGGTTTGTTCGATAAATATTTCGTCTATTTGATTTTCCGCATCGTCATTAGCGTATGCCATGTCTAAAGCTTCAGACAATGAAAATCCACGCCTGTCAAAAAACATAAAAATATAAAGTGAAACCGCCCAGTGATACCATATGGTATCAGTATGTTTTGCGCCCATTTTGTAATGTCAGGGGAATTTTGAAAAATAAGATATACGTTATAGAGGTCTTTATATATATTACTTAGTCAATATCAATACTTGTATTCAAAAAAAAAATATTATCACTGAAAAACTATACTTACTCCAAGCGAATGTCCATATTTTCCTATTAACGTAAAATGAACGGTAAAATAACACGTGTGTTTTTGTTCACAAATCGAAAATGGTACTCAAAGACAGTTAAAACACAACTGAAGATGCTTTCCGCAACTAACGCACTAGTCAGAATTATTATCCCACTACCACCCACAAAATGGCCGATGTCTTAGTAACGGCTGATTTAGCGATACCAAACGGTATCACTGGGCGTTAATGGGTTAAGATACAATAAATGAAAAAATATATTTCTTTTGAATTATGATGCGGTTGTTTACTTTTATAAATTATTATTATAATATATTGTCGCAGAAAATAAATGATCACATCAAAATTATGATCGAACTCGCTAATTAAGTGAAAAACTGTTATCTTTTGCAAAAAATAAACCCTGGTTTGACAGGTTCATTAATTATCTGGAGATATGTTTTTTGCTAGGACATTCTTAACACATTTAGAAAAAAAGAATAAAGCACTTATTATAAACCTATTTTAGAAAGATTCTAAAATATACATGAATAATTAAAATCTCAGATTTGTCTTGGATAATAATTCTTGGACATCCTTAGTGATATATACAAATATATTTTTGAAAATTCGCTGTGGCTGTGTACACGTAGAGTAGAATTGAAGAAAAGAGTCGAGTTTGTATTACGTGTAAAAACTTTTATTTTATTAAAATCTTAGCAGAGCGCTTTCGGCTTTCGCCATCTTCAGTGCTATCTGAAAGTGAGAATTGAAAATTTTTTTTTATAACGGTAGGTTAAATAATAAAATTCTTGGAAAGAATTTGTGGAATGCAAAGAATTTAAAACATTTTTATTGATTTAAAATTTGATTTTCAATACTCACTCGTCAATATACAATGATATCCTCAAGGTGGAATGGCATTACGTCCACACAATGTTTTGGAAATGATATTAAAATTGTAAAAGGACAACACGAAACAAAACATAAAACATCTTTGATTTAAAAAACGTGCTGACAGTGGTAAAAGTAACGAACAAGTAAACCGAAGAAATCGAAAATTCGAGATGAGGTTACAGAATTAAAAATCTATCCTTTTATTTTTACATGAAAAGAAGGATGTAATGAGTTTTAAGGTGCTTTATTGTAAACAACGAATGCACATCCTTGACGTGTTTGGCGGGATTTTTTGAATTTAAATTGCGTTTCGTGGAAAGCATGAACTGACTTATGAAGAAAAGATCGAAAATAAAAAGAAAAATGTGAGGGAGGGGGGTTTCTTTTTATTTTCGATCTTTTCTTCATAAGTCAGTTCATGCTTTCCACGAAACGCAATTTAAATTCAAAAAATCCCGCCAAACACGTCAAGGATGTGCATTCGTTGTTTACAATAAAGCACCTTAAAACTCATTACATCCTTCTTTTCATGTAAAAATAAAAGGATAGATTTTTAATTCTGTAACCTCATCTCGAATTTTCGATTTCTTCGGTTTACTTGTTCGTTACTTTTACCACTGTCAGCACGTTTTTTAAATCAAAGATGTTTTATGTTTTGTTTCGTGTTGTCCTTTTACAATTTTAATATCATTTCCAAAACATTGTGTGGACGTAATGCCATTCCACCTTGAGGATATCATTGTATATTGACGAGTGAGTATTAAAAATCAAATTTTAAATCAATAAAAATGTTTTAAATTCTTTGCATTCCACAAATTCTTTCCAAGAATTTTATAATTTAACCTACCGTTATAAAAAAAAAATTTTCAATTCTCACTTTCAGATAGCACTGAAGATGGCGAAAGCCGAAAGCGCTCTGCTAAGATTTTAATAAAATAAAAGTTTTTACACGTAATACAAACTCGACTCTTTTCTTCAAATATATTTTTGTAAACTAACTTTGTTTAGCGCTGCTAGCGTTGTTTTATCTCACGTTAAGAGAAAACTCTTTTTGTGTATTTTTAAACGTTAGTTTCAATAAAACAATCTAAGTAAAGTTAATAATCGTTTGGTTTATATAATAATATCCCAATGACACTAATTACTGTGCACATCACTGACTCCTGTTGAATAAAGAGAACTAGTAATACTCACATTTGGATATTAATGGAATTGCATTTTATCCAAGCTGCTATAACTCACTGTAATTTCCATAATTTAATTCCAAATATAAAAGTATTGCAAATTGTGATTTCGACGAGAAGTTGCATCGATAAAATGGAATTGTTATAACACATGCATACACTGCAAATATTTTCTCTGGAATTCAACACTATTACATGTTTAAGTTGATAAACTGCAACATGGAAATTACTGGAATGATTACTTTTTGCTTGTTACGTTAACATGTATTAGGTATGTATTTTTTAAAAGCTACAAAACTGGAATAAATAAAACATCATTTTTCAATGCGTTTAAATTTCTCGCTATGTAGCTTTTTCGTTATACGTCAAAAACGCTCATTTGTCCATATTGTTTCAGGGCTTAATTAAAAATTCGCTTGTATTTACTAAATATATTGCCCTTTTAATAAACTTATTGCTGGTTGCGTCCTCCCATTTCGTTGCTTGTTAACCCGTTTTTTTAAAGAATAAATTAAAATACTATGAGCAGCACTAGACGTTGTCAGTTGTGTATGTCAGTATATTTAATATGAATACCACTTACTTTATCCCCAAATACGTTGACCATATGCTTAGACAACTTCTCAGGAAAGTTGGGTGGTGGACATAACCCGATATTTGCTAGTTAATTTAGTATTTAGCTTAACCAATCCATTGTGTGTACTTTTCAATAAGTAGAAAGCAAGCTTTTAGATATTTGAAAACAAGATTTATTGTCTAATATGTAAATCTGGTAAGAGAGAAGACGTCTAAAGTTATAGAAGTAAATCCAAACAGTCTGCTATCCCAAAGACGTTCCATGTTTATATCTATAATTAACTAAATTGGATGTGCAAAGGTATTGTTGCTGATAAACAGCATGGTTTCTTGATAGTTAGGTTGGTGGCCGACGAGTGTGATCTGTTAAAAGCCTTGTACCTTCAAGTGTTCCGCAGTGGGGTATTGTGCTTCTGCCCTTCTTTATCTTGTTTATTAATTACATTGGCTAGTTGCGGTCATCTAATTGGTGCCGATGATATGAAAATGTATGAAGTAATTAAAACTAAAACTGACTGCATGGTTTGTCGATTGGTGTAATGTCAATAATTTATCTTTAAATGCTTAAAAGTATAGCACAGGATATATTTTACCAACAAATAAAATAAAATGTAAAAGTTTGTGTACAATATAAATAACTCAGCCTAGCTTCTGTTCAATGCATCAAAGTGTTCACATTGATAACCAGTTATCTTTCAGGGATCATCCATACATCCGAATAATACTCATCCACACTATGGTCTCTCACGTATACTGTTCATAGTAATGCTACTGAAAGAGTTAAAAGTGGATTTCTTAAGCACTGTGCTTTTAAGAAAGGAGAATATCCGGAAAAAAAGGGTTTTAGATCTCTGTTTTGTTTATAGGATCATCATTAGATATCATACTGAGTGCCTGTGTCTCTGAAGTCAGATTGAACCGAGACATCCTGTTCGTAAGTTGAGAATTAAGAAGTTCATTGGAGTAACTATAGAGTTCAGTTTCCATTAATTCGCTCCTTGACTATCTCAACACTCATCCGGAAATTGAATCATTTGAAGAAATGCTAAGCAAATTAGAAAAAAGTATATAACTCGTTATGACAGAAACTGGTGGTATGTATAGCGTTGGTATTAGAACACTAGTTTGCTTTTCTCATCAATTGTCACTATTTAATGGTGGAATGCAGAGTCGTCTCAGGATGACTTAAAGGCTTCCTTATTCATTATACAAAAGCATGGACTAAGAAAACCTTTAAGGCATTTTTGGACGGGTTTGAAAGAAAGCCATAGTCTTCATCCACAAGTTCCAAATGATTTCGAGAAATTAGTTTTTGTTCAGGAGTTAACAATCTTGAATTTAACTTAATGAAACTTTGGTTTATTAATGGTTAAAATTATTTAATGCTTTAGCAATATTAGACATTTTCAAACTACGATCTTCGAGAATCCTTATTTTTAACTTTATGATTATTATGATTAGTTGAGTCTAAAGGTGTTTAGAAGTTATCTTAGCCGCTCCGAAGCTATTTTTACCAAAATTTTACTTTAAAATATAATGGAGTCCCTTCCCCATATAATGGAATCATTCGTTTGTAAATATTTTTAGGACTATTCTGTACCTTTATTAATTACATTGTGATGTTTTAATTATACGAAACTCATATTTTGTTGCAAAACTCTTCATAAAATACAAAATAAATAACGGATTGAAATAGAATTTTATACATAAATGGAAAACGGTTGTCACTCCTGGTCGTTACTAGGCGACGAACGGTTGGTTGATTCCATCCTGACTAAATGTATCACTTTCTTGGGCTTCCCTTGTATTCTCATACGAGATCTAATAAAAAATATAGAATAGGGATATGAGTGGGGAGAGATTGGATTATTTTTTTTTACAAGTAAACATATTTTATTAACTAAGTATTGTAGTGTCCGACAAACTTTAATGCACCATTAATATGTTACTCGACTTAGCAATGTTCTGAACTGAAATCACAACCTTTAAGGCATTGACAATGACAATTTGCTATTTAAGTTTGAGACGTCAAAAAATGTCAGTGGATGTTTACCAAATTTGAATTTTGCTCTGTTGATATTACCTACATCCAAAAGGCGACTCGAGGGTTGTGGAGATAAAATTAAAAGTCCTAGGGAGATCCGTGATATTTGCAATGACACATATCCAATCGCCCACCTATTAATCCATCGACAGTAGCAATTAAGTGGAGAACTTCCCTTACTGTTAAAGAAGAAAAAAATGATAGTACATTATGATATTAGGAGAATAAGAGATACTTTATGCGCTGAGCGTGGAAAGTTTGTCTGACGAACGTAGTGAGCACATAAAGTATCCCATTCTCCGAATATCATATACTATTTTTTCTTCAAACGTGCATCATATTATTCGAGATAAAACAATAAAAGAAAACGAATTTTTTAATGAAGATAACAAGATTAAATTTTTAACTTATTTCACTGTATATTCCCTTTTTGGTATCGTTATCATGGATACGTACCTGTTTGGCATCTATCAAAACAAATATTTTAAATTCGGTGTCGCGTCACTTGAGACCGAATAAATCTACAGAAAATGAGTTTAGAAGTGCCTGATGATCCTCCCGAGGTAGTAGAGGCAGCTAGAATAGCTATTCAAAACTTGCTGCCGACAAAATCTGGTGCAGTATATAAGTTGCCCTTGTCAAGTTCAACAAATGGTGCACTACAAAAAAGTGATGCAATACTCTGAGAACGTTTTATTGGCATATTTTACCGAAATGGCACTAAAAATTAAAAGTTTTAGTTTGTGGGCTCATTATTCAATGATAGGGTCCGTGTTAAAATTGAAGCACAATGAAAAATACAACAATTTGCGTGTTTTTTTTTTAAAGCAAGAAGAAGGTTATAGCCAAAGAAATCGAGAGTCTAGTCAAGGGAACAGTTCAGCAAATTTTTGTTTGACGCCCCAGATGAAAAGCATGGCGATAAAGGTAATAAAATTACATTTTTTTTGTTTCACATTGTCCCAACCAACCTTTAATTTTTTAGGTAGTTTTGATATCTGGAATATCTAGGGCATGCATTGCGACGAATTAGTGAATATGACAGTTGATCATCTTGAAGATATGGGTTTCTTTGCCGCTAATAATATTATATAATAAATTCCCAACACTAAAACTAATAAGACTGGAACTTTCAACGTCCTGGGGGATAAATATTTAAGCAAATATAGAAACTACGTTAATTTGTGTCCTGCCGATTTTAAGGAACGACGTTTTTTTTTGAAATATCAAAATTGGAAATGTTATAAAGCTGTTATGGGTATTCATAAAATTGGTAGTGTAGCAAAAGATGTGGCATTGTATCTGAAGATTCCAAATTGGAAAGAATATACAGGGCATTGTTTAATACGAACTTCCGCAACAATGCTTGTTCATAGTGGGGGGGATATTACTATGCTGAAAAGGCATAGGGGTTGGAAATCTGATGCAGTTGCCGAAGGGTACATTGAATATTCTGTGCAAAGTAAAACCAAAATTGCTAAGAGAATTCTTCAACTTAGCTCTGTGGAAAATCTCAAATAACCTCCATTTAATGGACCCTCTAATGGATTTTTAAAAGCAGTTCATCCTGGAAAAATTGTTATGAGCAGTACTGATATTGCAAGAAGTGGAGGATTTTTAAATGATGCAAATCTTCACAATTGTACTTTTACTATAAATATTACCAATAAATAATAAATACCACTGTGAATACCAATAATCGCTGTGTATTATGTAAATGTTCGTTTATTAAAGCTGGTAAATTAAAATAAATTCAAATTTCGTGGCTAAATGAGCAATGCTCAAAGCTAAAAGACAATAAATAAAACGAAAAAAAAAATTATAGGACTATAATGTATTTATACGCCTAGGAGTCTAAGTACTTATACTCCTAGTCATATAAATGACATTTAATGTCATTGAAAAACGTCACATAAGTTATCACTTATATTATGACGTTTGAAGAAAAACATAATATTATCGTCACTACAGGAAGATTCTCATAGCCCAAGCACACAACTTGGGTGTGACTGCGATACTCACCAAACCACTGCTGTATCTAAATTTAAAAAAAAAAGTTTCATACATGCGAACCAATAATTTTACAAGAGTTATTAGACTATGATCCTGATAGGCGAGAGCAATTTTGTAAAATAATCATTGAGCTGAAGTGAACTGATAATCAACTCACGAATTGTTGTCCAAATAATTTGTCTTTCAGATGAAGCTACGTTTTCTTTAAATGGTCAAGTTGATAGATAAAACTACAGGCACATAGGAAAATCCTCAGTGATGGTTCGTAGAAAATCATACCCAATATAATGAGAAGGTTAATGTCTGGGCGGGCATTGTTGAAAATAGGGTTACCGGACCATTTCTTTTGACGAGAGCCTCACTGAAGAAAGATATATAAATTTAAAAAAAAATAATTTTACGGGTCCAAGCGATTCTTGATTAGGTAGACATTTTTCTATACAGGGTGTTATTTAGGTATGTGGCCAAACTCCAAGGGGTGCTTCTTTAAGTGATTTTAAGAAGAAAAGTTCATATTAATATGGATCCGAAAATGCATAGTTTTTACGATACAGGGTGTCAAACTTTAAAAAAAAATCGGATGTTCATAAATATCTCAATACAATTTATTCGATTTTGTTGAAATTTGGCAATTCTGTTTGTAATAACAAGAGGTTAATTTGGCTTCAATTAGATTCAAATTATTAAGTCCAGGGGCGTCCCGGAAGACAGTCCAACTAAAATTTTTTACAAAAAAATTGCGCGCCACTGACTTTTTTTAAAATTATATATGTGGTTTATATTTTTTTCGAATTAAGCAACTACAAATGTAACTATTTTATCTCCTAAGTTTTTTTCATATCTTGTTTTATTATCAAAAAAAAAATAAAAACCACTTTATTGCATGTCCCCGGGACAATAAGAGAAAAAAATTTAAACTACTTACCAAATTATTAAGCAATTAAAATTACACGAAAGTCCTCTTTTGAATTTTTTCACACAGATTAAGACTGTTTTCGATAAAAGAAATGAACATAAAATAATCGCAAAACGTAATAATTTCTACTGCAATGTTTTAAAAGTAACAGAAAAAGAATAAGAGTGTTATGGAAGGAATAACAGTTGCTGTTCAAACAAATTTGATTTTTACATAAATTGTCGTAACTTAAAAGAGTGCCAAGTAATTATTTCATCGTAATTATTTGAAGTGTTTTTAACAGTTTTAAGATTATAAATTTACTAATTGTTGGAAAATGGTTCAATTTACAAACTCAAAAATGACCGATATGCATTTTGTTTATGGAATGGCTTAAGGCAATTCCAGAGAGGCTGTGCGCATTTACCAAAGAAGATATCCACATCGTATTGTACCAAATAGATAAACATTTGTGAGAATACATGAAAGCCTCTGCGAATCAGGCACCTTTCAAAGGTCGGCTTTTTCTCCCTTTTTTTTCTGTTAAATACATAATTAAACATTGCCGTAATAAATTATTACGTTATGCGATTATTTTATGTTAATTTTTTTTTATCGAAAACAGTTTTAATCTGAGCGAAAAAATTCAGAAGAGGACTTTTGTGTTATTTCAATTGCTTAATAGTTTGGTAAGTAGTTTAAATTTTTTACTGTTATTGTCCCGGGGACATGCAATAAAGTGGTTTTTATTTTTTTTTTCTCAAAAACAAAGCAATATATGAAAAAACTCAGAGTATAAAATAGTTGTATTTGTAGTAGCTTAATCCGAAAAAAATATATAATTTTTAAAAAGTCAGTGGCGCGCAATTTTTTTGTCACGAATATTAGTTGGACTGTCTTCCGGGACGCCACCGGACTTAATAATTTTAATCTAATTAAGGCTAAATTATCCTCTTGTTATTACAAACAGGATTGAAAAATTTCAACAATATCGAATAAAAGAATATTGAGGTATTTACGAAAATCCGATTTTTTTTAAAGTTTGACACCCTGTATCGTAAAAACTATGCATTTTCGGATCCATGTCTATATGAACTTTTCTTCTTAAAATCACTTAAAGAAGCACCTCTTGGAGTTTGGCCACATACTTAAATAATAAAAATATTTGATGTATGTTTAAAATCAGTACCTACCTAATAAAATCCATACAAACATTTTGTTGTGGCGTAAAATACCTTCATTTTGTATGTGTTAAACGTCCCTATCTATGCCCTTTTTTACTTTTACGCTGTTTTATGATTTATGATATATTATCAGAAAGTGTTTTTTTTTTGTTACGTTTTATTGTGAAATAAATGTTGTAAACCGAAGCATTGGTTTACCTTAATTTCTTGAACAAAAAAAAATTATTTGGGTAATAGGGTGTCAACAAAGATTCATTGGGATTTTTTAAGTTTTCATTGTACAATAGTATTTGAGGACACCTCAATCCTCTACTTTAATAACCTCTCATGGGTAAATATACTTCGTAAAAAATGATGTTAATGCTTAGTTAACAAAAGTCTCTCCTAGTCCTACGTACAGCTACATGAAGTATATACAATATTAAGTAGATTATATCAAATAAATTTAAATAATAATTTAACTGTAATTAAATATGAATAGATGGATCGAAAACGACCAACGGAGTATTCGCAGGTATATTTGAGGAAAGACCCAGAATGGAAATCCCCCTGGGAAACTACGCCACAGTATACCAAGCAGAAGTTCATGCGATACAAGCATGCGTACAAAAGAATCTTGAAAAGGGCTACCACGACCAAAAATACATATCCTGTCCTGCCCTGAAGGCTCTGAACTCCTTCCGATTTACATCAAAAATCACAATGTAGTGCCTTAACGACCTAAAAGACCTGGCAGCCAGAAACAACAAGGTTGACCTCCTATGGGTTCCTGGTCATTTAGGGATAAAATGCAACGAAAAAGCAGATGAACTGGCAAGAACCGGATCTGCTCAAAATTTCAGGGGCCCAGAACCCGCCCTTGGAATATCAAAAAAGGTAACCAAAACAACATTAGACAGATGGGCGCAAAAACAACATCTATCTCGATGGAACGGCACACGCACGGGTCGTTATCGATAGGCCCTCGAAGAAGCTCTCAGCTGGAATGCTGCTCTTGACGCGCACCCAGTTAAAACAAGTGACCGGCCTACAAACATGCCATTGTTACTTAAGAAAACCTTCCCTTCAACGAATTGGAGTCTATAATGGACCCACTGAATGTAGACTTTGCGGCGAAGAAGACGAAACCGCCCCTCATATCATATAGGTACATCTGCGAAGTGCTAAACCGTAAAAGATTCAAAATCGTCGGAAACATTCGACGTGGCGATAACCTCCCGCATGACAAACTTGGAAGAAAACTACTGGACCTCGTAGAAGGAACAAACCTTTTCTTATAAGACCGGGGCGCACAATAAGCCAGAAGGCTGCAGTGTAAGAAGCTTGGGCCACACGTCAAATCCGACCCCCGCCTTTAACCAACAAACTAACCAACCAAATATGAATTTAGATGACCTAATTTCTAATAATTATTTTAATAATGTAAATATTTTTATACGTTCTACTTGACAAACAAAACTAGCAATTTGAATAGAGTGATACGACTTAAGCCAATGATTGTAGATCAGAATAGTAGATTCTGTAACGAGGTTGGAATGAAAATTCGATCCGAGCGTGAGGAACCACGAGTATCGAATTTTCATTCTAACCGAGTAGCAGACTATATTTTCTCCACGACCATCCAGTTCCATATCTGATTTATCCGATTTTTCACTCATTTTTTGACTTGCACTAAAATTTGTCTGAAAATAATTATTACAACGCGGCCATTTTTATCTGACACTGACAGTTTCGAAATTCATGGCAACCTATGTCGTTTATATCAATTACAGAATATTTATTCCGTATCTTGTTATGGAATGAAAATACTCGCAAAACGCATAAGAAGCAAGTGTTTCAGAATAAATATTCCAACTCAAGAGCGAGAATTTTTACATTCTATTATCAAAAATGATTTTGGAATTATTGCATTCAGTTATGGTCGTGGCGAAAATGGTTACTATATCTGTCGGTACATCTATTGCTGTCACATTCTATCATTCTGTGGGCACAAAATCTCAAAAATAGAGTGGTTACAGACGTTAAAAATAAAAAATCATTCATATGTTATACTTAATAAAAAAGTATTCGTGTAAGTTACATATTAATAGATTATTGGGATTTCTTTTGCTACCGCAAACGAAGCTGCGTATACAAATTAATCTTTAGTTTTAGTAAATAGGTAAGTACTCTTAAACTGTCGAAAATAAATAAAAAACAAGCATTTTCTTCGTGACATAAATATACGTATGGCGCTTTGGAGTCGAACAAATCTACGTTTTTGATCAAAAAAGTTTGACCCACCATGGAAGGTTGGTCGTCACATATTTGCTACTTTTACATATTGTCATCAGATTTTTAAAACCAAAGTTTTTCTCTATCCAGAAATACACAAAATAACTAATTTGCATTTTTATGAAAACAAAATGAAAAACCCAATTTAAGCGCATTAGGGCAAGTTTACCGTCGTTTTTGTTTTAATTTCTCCACCATAATAAACACTTTGTCTAACAGTGTTCTTGTTAGAAAAAATAAAAAAAAAACCTTCCAACTGGTGATTACCATGTTCATTGGTTCGGAAAAAATCTTATTAATTTTTACACAACGCTTCATTTTAAATTGTCGCTCTAAAATTAAATTAAATTTTATAAAGTGCCGCTACTAATTCAATACACACGAAAAATTAATTTTTAATTAAAAATTTATTAATAATTGACTTTGAAAGCTTTTGTTTTATCACCCATTCTTATTTATCTAAATCGATATTTGAGAAAAACGAAAAGTTGGCAAACATTTATTTACTCAGACTATTCATAATACTCAATATATATAACAAAGATAGGACCACTAATTTTAACTTAATGTTCTCATCGTATCTCAGAAAATCCTTCTGGGGGGGGGGGTAGTTAAAGCTATCTGAGGAGAGTATATGGCCTGTTATTTTATTTATCAAACAGAAATCGGAATGACGACTCTAATTTCTATATTATAATGATAATTTTTTTTGGACAATAAAATTTTTTTATCACATTCTAATTTAGAATATACAGGGTGATCCAGTTACAATGATTTACACAATAATGTTTTGGCATTTGATATAATAAAAAAAACTTTTTAAATTTTCTTATTTTAAAAAGTTTTTACTTATGTAAATTATTGCAACTGGATCACCCTGTATATCTTTAATTATGATGGGTCAAAAAATAATTATTACCAAAAAAACTATTACAGATTGTGTAATAATTAAATGTATCAATAATAACATAAAAATTTAAGTCGGCATATGCTTTACATCAACCTATACCCAATTTTTTTTCGTCTCTACCTTGATATTACAAGATTTTAAAATATGAATAAAATCTGCTGGTTCCAAATACAAGAAACTTGTAATTTTTTTGGATTTTCATAATTTTTAAATATTAGATTTGATTATTTGATAGCCTTTAAATTTATTAAACATCCTGTACATATTTTATTTCTTTATCAGTGAAAAAAAAACTTAAGCCCTAATTTTCCAACCACAAAGAAGACAAAAAAGTTTATAGTTTTTAAGAAACAAGTGAAAAGTCCAGGCAATTCAGAAAATCTCAAAGTGAGAAATTGCCCACTTTAAAAGGCCATAACTGAAAAACTAGGCATATAATATAAATAATAATGACAGCATCTACACAATACTAAGAAATAGCCGAAATCCATTTCCCATAAGCGGTGTAAGGAGTCTTTAAGATCACTAATAAAATGGCGCACCACGGGAAAATGTTTATTAAGTTGAGTAAAAATTAAACACCTAAATTATTATAAAAGCAAAAACCCGAAAACTTTTTTTTAATTGTAAGCTTTATTATAATGAAAATATGATAATTTTTAAACATTGTATGATTTTTCCTACATGTGTTTATTTGTTTCCCTAATTAATTACTTGAAGAGGAAGATTCGGGTTCAACCTCAGGTGGTTCTGAAAGCCCTGACTGACTTGACTGATGAAAATAAGGGGGGAGGACCCGATAAAATTCCTTCATATTTTATAAAAAAGTGCACCTCCTCTCTATGTTCCACTCACATTTATTTTTAATATGTCGTTTGAAATGTGCGAATTTCCTGAAAAATGAAAACTGGCTAGTGTTATTTCTATTTTCAAAAGCGGAATGAGGGAAAGTGTTACAAATTACAGACCCATAAGCAAACTTAACATCTTTGAAAAAGTTTTAGAATCTATTGTGCATAAATTATTTCTTAATTCAATAAAACCTTTTATTATTGATGAACAACATGGATTTTTTCCTAAACGATCTATTGAATCGAATCTAGTATCTTACTCAGAGTACATTCTCTCTTCCATGGAGTGTCAAATTCGGGTGGATTTCATATATACCGATTTCAGTAAGGCGTTTGATAAGATATTTACTTAATGCAAAATATTTTTTTTGTTCACCAAATTATATCAAAAAATAAACATTCAAATATAAAGTTCAATTATTACAGACGTGACGTACATGATCATTTAACTAGAAGTGTTTTCATTATTGATACCTTTAATACACACTAGGGCAGGGCAGAACTCCATTTATTATCAAGGTATGAAATTTTACAACGAAATACCCCAAGAATTAAAATTTTGAAATATGAAACGTTTTAAAATGATAATTAAGAAAATACTTAAAAAAGGGGAAGCTAAATTTTAAATTAAAAATATTTAAACGCACTTCTTTTATGATTAATTATTCTTTTCAAAATTATATCTAAACGATATTATTATTAGAATACTTGTATACATATTTAAATATTTTTATTTTTTTATTGAATATTGACATTTTTAGTATTATTTTGACTTACCTTGTATTTTAATTAGTTACATTTAACAATTACATTTTAAGATGTTGTTATTAGTAGAGAATCCCTAATGAACAAATGTTTTTGGGATTTTAATTGGAATAAATAAGATAAACAATAAATAGATTGATCACAATATTTTAGTAGCAAAACTGAATGAGATTGGTATATATGGAGACCTTCTGAGGTGGATAACGTCCTATATTTAATCGATCACAATTTGTGGCAGTAAACGGTCACCAGTCTCCTGTTTACAATGTAATTTCTGGTGTGCCCCAAGGTTCCCACTTGGAGCCTTTATATTTCATTATATTTTTAAACGATGTGAAAAAAATGTTCTAACTTTTGTAAAATTTTGATTGACGCGGCTGATATGAAAATCTTTTTTACTATAGAAAGTATTGGGGATTGTTGACTGCTACAGAGTGAATTGGATTTATTTTTTCAATATTATATTTTAAATAAACTCGCTTTTGACTTAGATAAATATATATTTATGTCGTTCTCAAGAAATGTAAATATTTTTTCTTATGGTTACAACTTTAATGGAATTTTACTTAAAAAAGTAGATAAGACAAAGGATCTTGGTGTCATTTATGATAAAAAAATGATTTTTAACGAGCACATTAGATATGTTGCTAACAAATGTAATCGCATGTTAGGTTTCATATTTAGGTCGTGCAAGTTTCGGCCTTCCGTACACTCTTTAAAAGTTCTGTACTTTGCCTATGTTTATAGTAGATTAAGTTTTGCCTCTGTCGTCTGGACACCTCAGTATGCGGTGTATAGAAACAGATTGGAAAGTATTCAAAACGAGTTTTTCAAATTTTTTAACTTTAAAAGCACCGGCATTTTCGACTCTCATGCCAATTTATCAGAACTTCAACGGACTTTTCAGTTGAGTGTCAGCGTACTCAAGCTGATATTTGTTTTTTATTTAAAATTATCAACAACTATATTGATGATCCAAATTTGCTTTTCGGTATAGGTTTTAATATTCCTTCACCAAACTTTCGTCATAATAATATGTTTTTATAGAACAAATTCAGGTAAACATTCTCCCATAAATTGCTTAACAATACTTTATAATACTCTATACCACAATATTGATTTGTTTAATTTACCTCTATCAACATTTATTCTATTATTATTAACTTTAATTGATGAACTAATGGTAATATTACAATCTTAGTAATAGGTATAAATATGTACACAACATTGTAAACCGTGGGTGCCAAGCCAGATTTAAAAAAAACGTAATTTCAGGGTAACTTTGTTTACTGATTTAGCTAAGTATGATTAAAATATACCTTAATATTAGAAAGAAGATGAATAATTAGATTTATACAGGGTGTCCGGTAACTTATGGGCCATAGAGCAACTGGAGATAGTAGATATAAAAATGTGTCTTTTGAGCCAAATTTGCCCAAGTAAAATGTTAGAGGTTAAAGAGATACAGGGTGTTGAAAGTGAAAATTAATTTTCGAAAAATTATGATAATTTTGAAACGGTTTAAGATATCGAATTCAAAATCGGTATAACTAGGTTTTCGAGAGTGAGAAATTCGAATTTGGTGTTAATTTCAAGATACTCCCTAGAGGGCGCTTGCTACGTGCTTCATGTTGAACTAATTCATCCATATTTTTTTTAACCGTGCAGTTACTAGTATTAATACTTTAAACTATAAAAGAACCTACCTTTTTACGTAAAAAAGGTACTCTTGTTCGATCTCGATATCTCAAGCCGTTACCCAGATTTTAGGGTCTGAATGTTCCATTGCACATTCTGTTGATTGCTGAGAAATATTTAATTTACAAAGTGTGCCTTGCATTTTGACAAAATTTGTTGCGGTGAAAACTGTCATTATATTCTACTTTTTCCCGTCAAAGGTACGTAAATAAAAAGTTTTTGCAATATCCAAGTACTGTAATCTTTTCAAATAAAAATGCCCAGGCTTAATAAGTTTTCTAACCGTGATTTACTTGATATGGTCTGCGTTTATGCACAAGAGAATTATAATAGTCGTGCTGCACTTAGAAGGTATGTAGAACTCTACCCAACCAGAATCATTCCAGACCGAACAATATTTCAAAGAATATTCAATCAGTTAGGTGAAACAGGTCCGTTTTATGTCAAAAATCCTGGTGGACGACCGAAAACTATAACGGTTGAGCAAGAAGAAGAGATCTTGGTTCGTATCGCGGAAAATCCGGAAGTAAGCACTAGGCGTTTGGAAGCTTCTACAGGAATGGGTAAATCGACCGTCTCAGAAGTCATCAATGCAGAAAATTTATTTCCTTACCAGTTTACACCCGTTTAAAATTTACTGCCGGGAGATTTGCCAGTCAGATCAGAATTCTGTCAAAATCTACTAAATAAGAATAACGAAGATCCCATGTTCCTGAAAAAAATATTATTTACTGACGAGGCAACTTTTACAAGACGCGGAATTTTTAACTGGAAAAATAATCATCACTATGCTTTGGAAAATCCACGACTACCCAAAGAAAGACATTTTCAGCACGAGTTTTCGATAAATATTTGGTGCGGCATTATCGACAATTTCTTGATCGGCCCATATCAGCTTCCGCAGAGACTTAATGGAGAACAATATTTGCAGTTTTTAGAAAACGATTTACTTTACCTTCTGGATGATATACCTCTGAACATAAGACACAATATGTGGTACATTCAAGATGGTGCCCCAGCACACTTTGCAGTTCCTGTTCGAAATCATTTAAATCAGCGTTTTCCACATCGGTAGATTGGTCGCGGTAGCGAATTTCCTTGGCCACCGCGTAGCCCAGATATTAACCCGTTAGATTTTTATCTGTGGGGTCACATAAAGGATTTGGTATGTGGTGATGAATCCAATACACGGGAAGAACTTGAACAAAAAATTCAAGAAGCCGCCATTGTTATAGGAGATAATCAAAATATCTTCCTGAATGTGAGAGGTAATTTGTTAAAAAGCTTAAGAAAATGTATTGAAGTAAACGGTGGACACTTTCAACATTTACTAAAGTGAATTAAAACAAATTTTTAATAGTTTCCAATATTTTCATTTTGTTTTTTTTTCTGCCTTTTTATCATCAAGTCCTAGAATCTGGGTAACGGCTTGAGATATCGAGATCGACCAAGAGTACCTTTTTTATGTAAAAAGGTAGGTTCTTTTATAGTTTAAAGTATAAATACTAGTAACTGCACGGTTAAAAAAAATATGGATGAATTAGTTTAACATGAAGCACGTAGCAAGCGCCCTCTAGGGAGTATCTTGAAATTAACACCAAATTCGAATTTCTCACTCTCGAAAACCTAGTTATACCGATTTTGAATTCGATATCTTAAACCGTTTTAAAATTATCATCAATTTTCGAAAATTAATTTTCACTTTCAACACCCTGTATCTCTTTAACCTCTAACATTTTACTTGGGCAAATTTGGCTCAAAAGACATATTTTTATATCTACTATATCCAGTTGCCCTATGGCCCATAAGTTACCGGACACCCTGTATAGAAAAATTAAAGCTGTATTCTTAGACCACCAACGAAAACAAAATTGTAAATTCCGACAATAAATCCAGAGCGATGTGGCTATCTATGTATAAGGAATTTGCAAAATTCCGGTAGTAATAAGGAAATTCAAATTGCAAACAAAGGTAAGCGTTTATCAGGTAGTTAATGACATATCAGAAGGATTTGGTGTACAGTTTGGAACTTAAATAATTAATTTGTTGTCCCCAACTCAACATGCTTTTACATTAAATAGAAGCACGGAATCCGCTTTGTATGATTTCCAACATATCATTGGTGACTTTCTTAGTAAGAAGTTGTCGGTATTGGGCATGTTTATATAAAGACTAACAAGTACCTACCCGCAGCTTCGCTCGCGCAATTTAATTATTATAAATTCGCTATCGGAATAAAGAAAATTTTAATAATAATAATAATAATAATAATAATTAAATTTAATGTAAATAAGTATACTCTGGTATACTTACATGTTTTAGAGGGACAAAAAAAATTAAAACGTCATGTTTAAAGCCAAATTTTATTAAATAAATTCACAAAAACATTGCAACATAAAAAACATAAAAACACAAAAATAACCTTCTAATAGTTAGTAACTGGTGTATGATTAGCAGATTGATTAGAGATTTCCCCGAAGAATTGGCACATTTTTTGTTTAATAGTGTATATTTTGCCAAATAGCTCTTAATCAAATGGAAAAAAAAACGTCCCGAAATATTGACCCAAAGTCAAGTATTTTTTCAATATAAATTTTCATACCCCCCTTTTCGCCCCTTTAGAGGCCTACTACTTATATTTTAGACTATTTATGCTGAGTTTCAAGAAAATCTGACAAAAAATACTTTTCCAATAGAAACTTTTATACCCTCTTTTTACCCCTTTAGGGGTCAATTTTCAAAATATAAGAAACACGTGTTTTATTGATTGTATTTAAGAGTATTTTTTCAAGAAATTCGGACCAAAAATATTGTTGTAAAGTTGGGTTATTTCTGAAAATATCAAAAAAAGTTATTAGAAAAAGTTTTTTTAAATGCATTTTCTAGCCCACATGCAAAATTTCAGCTGCATAAGATAATTTTGATTTTTTACCCACCACTGAAAATTATTTTCCACTTAATGAACACTTTACTGATGACACTGTGTTCTTTTTTGTCTTAATATTAAGGTGTATTACTTTCAGACATAGACTACGTTTTCAAAAATACGTATTTTATGAAGTTACCTTATACAGGGTCAAAAACAAATAAACTTTGCATCACATGCGACCAAATTTTAATAGCCCAATTTTGATTTTGTAGAAAAACACAAATTTAATATGGCGCTACTTTAAAGAAAATGTATCTGAAATAAAGCATTGTCAAAACTAAGAAGTTTTATGTAGGTTGGTTCGAGTCTTATTTTGCAAAAGTGGTGCAATTTACAAAATATGGGTAAGAAATCAAAATTATCTTATGCAGCTAAAATTTTGCACGTGGGCTAGAACCTGCATTTAAAAAACCTTTTTCTAATAACTTTTTTCGATACTTTCAGAAATAACCCTATTTTTGAATTATTTTGTGGAAAAAATTTAAATTTGACAGATAATGCGAATCACGTGACTACTATTTTTTTGCTTAATTTTCATCTCGATCGAAGCAGAACTTGATACCAAAGTCAAATTTCGAATAAAGTTATTAATAAAAAAAAATCCCATATGATGCGGACTTTACTGGTCACACTGTATGTATTGCATTAAAGAGATAAAACATTTTTCAAATTTAAATTTAGAATTATAATTTAGTTTAGACTTGAAAACGGTTAGACATACTAACCGAAACGTTGTGTTAAGTAACAAAATAAAGACAATAACAGTCTGACAAAATCATTTTTATGTATAATATAAGCTACAATTTACAATTTCTGTGTATTATTAATTGAAGATATATTGAATAAAAAGTTACGTTGTAGCAAATATTAAATGGCAGTTACCTTGTTTAGTCATTAAATTATTCAAATTCACATGCATGTTTAGCTTTGTATAATACAATACTTAACGATAAATGTGACTTGTGGGGTTTTTACTTACACCGAGTTATCTTTCCTAGTAAGTCACTGAAAAATAAATCCCAATTAGGTTATGTTGAAATAAAAGTATGCAATAGAATTATTTGGCAACCTGTCTGTGTAGTTAAGAAGGTGTCAACACCACCACCATGCAAATTAATGTTAGTATTGTCAAAAATTGTAGTTGACAAGATCCGTTGTTTGAGTTATATAATTTAGTGATTTCCTAATAAAAATAAGTAAAAGTATAACTCACGGTTTATTTTATTACTCGCAAACATCACATAACAACAGGTTATGGGCCCAGTTTATGCAGAAAGTTCGCGAAGGTAGTGAAAAAGTCGTGAGGAAAGTCGACGTCGGTAGGAGATTTTTTGTGCAAGGTCTCAAAAAGTTTGATAAGAACGGGGCTTCGGTGAAGAGAAGTGCCTGTTTTAGAATAAAATACGACGTTTGACTGTGGTAAGACCATTTTCAAGAAGATGGGTGAGCAGTTTGGAATAGGAATCACAAAATTAAACGGAGAAAACTGGACTACATGGAAGTTTCAGGTCCAGGTGACGTTAAAATCTAAAGGTTATTTTGCTGTTGTAGAAGGAACCACACAAAGGCCGGTACCTCCTGCTGATACCAAGGATTGGGATAACAAAGATGCAAAAGCCCAAGAGATTATAGTGTCGAGGGTCGATGAAAAGATTGTCACACATTTGCTTACTTGTCAGACTTCCTCTGAAATGTGGAAGAAGTTGAAAACTATTTATGAACACCAGTCCCAGGTGAGTGTTCACCTGTTAACGCAGAAATTTTTCACGTTACAGTACCAAGAAGGTCATATTGCAGAATTTATGTCCCAACTGGAACAAATAAAGGGAAATTTAAAAGCATTAGGAGAAGAAATAAGTGACAAGATGGTTGTGACTAAAGTTTTGATGTCATTGCCTGAAAGTATGAAGCATTTTGTGACAGCATGGGAGAGTACACCTGATGCAAACAGAACATTGACAGATCTCATGTCGAGATTAATGGTAGAAGAAGAAAGAAATAAGTGCAGCGAGACTTCAGCAGCATTAGCAGTTCAAAAATTGGCCATAAGAAGAGAACATTACCAAAAAGGTCCCAGAACACAAGTCGAGTGTTTTGAATGTGGAGGGCCACACTTGAAAAGAAATTGTCCTAATTTGGCAAAGTTTAATTGTCATTTTTGTAAGAAACCAGGCCACAAAGAACAATTTTGTTGGTTTAAGAAACAAAAAGACAAGAAAGAAGGAAACAAATCAAGTGACCAGGCTTTGATAAGCGAATCTGTAATGCTAAATTGCTATGACGTTATGAATATGGTCGATAAAGAAAATTTAAATACTGAAAATTGGTGGATGGACAGTGGCGCTACAGAACACATGTGTAGTGATAAGAAGCAATTTAGAGTGATGGAAGATGTGAAAGAGACGAAGAAAGTTAGAGTTGGGAATGGCACATTTGTCGATGTAAAAGGCATTGGCACAGTACAAGTAATGGCTTGGAATGGCCAAAAGTGGCTAAGAACTGATCTAAATAACACATTATACATTCCAGAACTTGCAGTAAATTTATTCTCACTTAGTACAGCCTTGGATAAGAATCTTGAGATGCATTCTGACAGAGATAGGTGTCAGTTGTTAGATAAAGAGGGTAAAGTTAGGGCAATAGCAAAAAGACAAGGAAATTTATATAAAATGCATTTTAAAACAGAAAGTTTTGCCCAAGAGGTCACATCTCAATGTAATCTGGCAAGTTTAGTACAAATAGAGAAAATAGGCCAAAGCCCTGAAGAGAAGGTAGTAAAGCTGAATTTTAATGATCAAACTGACGAAAACACAGAAAATGACAAAAATAAAGAGAATAGTGAAACAGAAAAACAAGATTCCAACCAGAATACTGACAGGGAAGAAGAAGAACAGATTAGTGACATTCTGAGTGACATTCTAAGTGATAACCAAGAAGACTTAGAAAGTAGTGTCGAGACCGGTGAGCAAGAGCAAGATTTACAAACTGACAGAAGGGGAAGGGTGATTAAACCACCTGTGTGGATGGAAGACTTTGACACAAGTTTGTTTTGTGCAGGGGATGATAACATTTCATATGAAAACGCCATGAGCAGTGATAGTGCGGAAATATGGCAACAAGCCATGTCCAAGGAGCTTAGTGTACTAAATAAAAATAATACTTGGACTGAAATGCCTTGGCCAGACAATAAAAAGGTAGTAGAGAGTAAGTGGGTTTTAAAAGTAAAAGGGGGTGGGCAATATAAAGCTCGATTAGTGGCTAGGGGGTTTCAACAAAAATGTGACAGTATTAATGATATCTATGCTCCTGTAGCTAAGTTAAGCACAGTTAGAATATTTGTTGTAGTAGCTACTAAGTTAGGTTTACCTATTTGTCAAATGGATGTACAGGGTGCATTTTTGTATGGGGACATTACTGAGGAAGTTTACATGTCATTACCAGGTATGACAAAAGATAATAGCAATGTAGTTTGTAAGCTTAATAAATCTATATATGGTTTAAAAAAATCCCCAAAATGCTGGAACAGCAAGTTTGACACTTTGATGGTAGAGTTAGGGTTTTTAAGATCGCAAAATGATTTTTGCCTTTATACTAAATGTTCGGAAAAAAGAAAGTTATGTGTTCTATTATATGTTGATGACTTATTGATTATGGGTACTGACGTAGAGGATGTTGATAAGCTTAAAAGGGAATTAAACAAAAACTTTGATATGACAGATTTAGGATTAGTTTCTAACTATCTGGGTATTCGAGTTTGTCAAAACATTAAAAATGGTTACACAGACCTAGATCAATCTGATTATTTAGCTAGAGTTCTTGAAAAATATGGAATGTCAGAGTGTAAATCTGTAAGTACCCCGATAGATAGTAACTTTAACTTTAATTTACTAAAGAACAATAAGGGAGAAGAAAAGTATATAAGACTGTGTCGCCAAATAATAGGTAGTCTTATGTATGTAGCATTGGGTACAAGGCCTGATTTATCTTTTAGTGTTACGGTTCTCAGTCGGTTTTTAGAAACGGCCAATGAAACTTTGTATGTGGCATTAAAACGAGTGTTAAGATATATAAAAGGAACATTGTACCTGAAACTGAAATTTTTAACTGATAACGAGGAAATTATTTGTGGTTATGTGGATTCAGATTGGGGTGGTGACGTAATTGACAGAAAGTCAACCACTGGTTTTGTTTTTAAAGTTTTTGATTGTCCTGTTTCATGGTGTAGTAAAAAGCAACAAACAGTATCAATCTCGTCAACCGAATCTGAATACATAGCATTATCTTTGGCAGTAACGGAAGCTTGTTGGTTACAAAAAGTTTTATCAGATTTTAAGGTTTTCAACTTAAATACTTCAACGAAGATATATGAAGATAACCAATCAGCTATCAAAATAGCCAACAACCCTGAAAATAACAGAAGGTTGAAACATTTAGATATTAAGTTTTGTTTCATAAAGGAAAAGATCGAGAAAGGTTTAGTTAACATATTGTATATCAAAACAGAGGATCAACAAGCAGATATGTTAACAAAACCCGTATCAAATATTAAAATGCTAAAGTTTAGGGAAAGTCTAAACTTAATTTAAAATAAGGAATCGTTGATTTTATGAAGTTGTTTTTTATTCAGGGGGCGATATCCGCAATTTTAAATGTAAGGGACTTAAAAGGTGCAAAATAATTTTATTGAGGGGGCGTGTTGAAATAAAAGTATGCAATAGAATTATTTGGCAACCTGTCTGTGTAGTTAAGAAGGTGTCAACACCACCACCATGCAAATTAATGTTAGTATTGTCAAAAATTGTAGTTGACAAGATCCGTTGTTTGAGTTATATAATTTAGTGATTTCCTAATAAAAATAAGTAAAAGTATAACTCACGGTTTATTTTATTACTCGCAAACATCACATAACAACAGGTTATAAGAATTCTATTTTAAACGTTTTAATGCTACTGTTGATTAATCTGTAGAAATACATTTTTGATTTATAAAATCCCCCGTGTTTCGTACCTCGTAACAAAAGATTAAATCAAATTATTGCCACAT
Source organism: Polydrusus pterygomalis (assembly GCA_963969555.1). Lineage (NCBI taxonomy): Eukaryota > Metazoa > Arthropoda > Insecta > Coleoptera > Curculionidae > Polydrusus > Polydrusus pterygomalis. The sequence continues at coordinate 29,454,958 of OZ018384.1, read as the reverse complement.
GCTAGCTATCCCTTTGGAGCATAACTTATTGTACAATACTTTAAAATCCCAATCTAAATCTGCAACAATGTAGGATAGGATAGACAGAAAACACACAGAAAAATATAGCGTATAACTTCTCCGCCACATGCAATTTATATCCAAATGAAAAATGTATGCAAGTAAACATATTTGGACCGATAAAGTAATAAAAAGAAATCCCTGGGGTTCTTACATTTTCTTTGCATATGCTCTAACAACATTAAGATAGTGTTTTATTCTTTAGACCAGTAGTTAAGTAGTTTAGTAAGCTGGTAAAATAAGCTATTACTTTTGTAATGTCACTGAATACATTTAAATGTAAAGAGAAATTTTTATAATACTTATACAGGGTATCTGGGAAAATGTGGTAAATCTCCCGGATATGAAAAAAACACGTGAAAAGAATACTACAAGTTCATATAAACTTCTTTCGTATCGGCCTCCTCTCTCCTCTTCGGAGATATGGGCTCCCAAAGAGATCCCATAGAATTAAGTTTTTGACACATAATTATTTATTAAACCAATAGGTATATTTCATTTTTTTTCATATGATGTATACCAGGTAACCCTTCAAATTACCATCCCAAAAAGTGTTGCGAATTGCTGCAGGGGCGGACTAGCTGTGACACTAATTTGCCCATTTTTTTACGCCCTGTATGATAAAAACTTTGGACAACGTTTTTTTACATACCTTTAACTATCGACTGAAAATTAAGTACTCTTCATTCATCTCGCTAATCCTAACCGTTTTCGGAAAAACGTAATTTTTAACATATTTACATCATGTATATTTAGCGTATTTCAATAAACATCTTTGTTCCTTTAAATTATAAATGTTCATTTTTAACTGCTTAATATTAATACATGATCGCAATAAAATGACGTTTTTCCGAAAACGGTTAGGATTAGCGACATGAATGAAGAGTAATTAATTTTTAGTCAATAGTTAAGGGTATGTAAAAAACGTTGTCCAAAGTTTTTATCATACAGGGCGTAAAAAAATGGGCACATTAGCGTCACAGCTAGTCCGTCCCTGCAGCTGTGATTTCCCACATTTTCCTGGACACCCTGTATATTTTTAAATAATAATAGATAAATAAATACGTAAATGAAACAACATTAAGGTTTCAAATCTTCACAAAAATTTTTTTTTGTATTTGTATTTACGTATTTATTTAATATGGATCTTCATCAAGTAACGATCGAATCAATTACACATTCAATAATAGATAAATTGAAGTATATAAACATACATTTTAACATAGTTTAAAACCATAATCACATTCAGCTGTAATACTAAAATTAAGGGGATATTATTTGTACAGCAACATTTTATACCATTCAGATCAGCTTGATAAAAAGCAAATTGACGATCACAGTAAGTAGCTAACAACAAACACAACTAACACTTCCTCAACAGATCATTACTGCTACAGATCAGCACTGCAAGTACTCTCCCTGAAATAGTGGGGTCCTAATAGCCGTTAAGCATGGGCACATGTCTCTTCTGAAGCACAAACACGTACACTGCACCAAAATCCTTACACCTACACAAACACCTTCACAGTAAGCTGTAAAGAAATTAATAAGACAACACCGAAACCTAGGTACACCGGTACTTAGGTCTAGGTGAAGTACGATGCAAAGCACACAGTAGGCGTGCAAAGCGGCAATACTAATCGAGTGGTCTGAAGGTTTATACGCCTAAGGGCCACATTATGGACCCGTTGGTAAGGTCTCTGGCAAGTTAATCCTGCTGGTAAAGCTGAAAATAAAATTATGAACTTCCCGTTAGGCTTACCAGAGAGATAAGTATGCCTTGCCAGCGGGTTAGATTAACAAACGGAAAAAGCAGCTGACAAAAGTTTACCAGGAAGTTCTTAACCTGAGTTTTGCATGGTTGGAGCTCTTTTACAATAATTATTGATCTTATATGTGTTTTTTAAAATGGATAACTTTGTTTGGAATCACCGTTTGGCCGTCGATATCTTTTCAGAAGATTCAGAGGAAGAATTAGAAGATTTTATTAATATTGTTCATCGTAGGCCCCGATTTATTCAGGAGAAAGTTGATCATCTAAAATGTAATTTATTGAGATGACGTTAATTTTAGAAATAGATTTAATTATCAAAACAAACAATTTATATCTTGTCACTGCAAATTGAAGAACTTATTAAAAATCGAACGGAAAGGTAAATAATGAATTAAAATAAGTTTTTAAACCTATAGGTAGTATCGTGCTAAAATTATTTTTCTAAATATCGAAGTAGGTATATTTATATTATGGATGAAAGTGACTAAAGCAATATTTATTATGTTCTCTTAAAAATCAGTATATAAAATTTCCAGAAGATGAAATAGTAAAAATCAGTCAAGGGTTTTTCAATATAGCAGCTTTTCCCAGTTTTAATAAGTAATAGATGGCACACACAAAACTTCGTGGTAATCAGGCAGAATGGTAGAAATAGAAAAGTTTTTCATCGACATAACAGTGTTTTCTTCCTTTTTTCGAATGGCTTCTGCTATCGCGACATTGTCAAAATGTAAACTGTTTGTTAGGTACCAATAGGCTAATAATCGATTGATAATTCCATCCAAAGTTACTTGTAGGTTTACCTAGGACCTAGAGGATAAAATTAATCCGCTTGGTAATAACCTGTCACTCTACCAGTATGTCCATAATTTGGCCCTAAGGCGCGGAAAACGCTCGAACATGGGGAGTTTAGTAGGTAGGCAGCCCCATTAAGTTTGAATCCGACACTATTCTGTTTCAAAGGGTGCCAGTCTTTAGATGATTCTCCTCGAAAAAAAATAGACAAAGGTATATGGTAATGGTAAAATTCTTACGTTCACATAATTCTTACATCTAGCTTGAATTTCTTAATTCTTGTTTGTGCACATGCACAATGTATGTAAGCTATTTTAATAGAATATCAATATTAGAAACAATAATCATATAGTCAATATATAACCAAAATGAGAATTATTTTAATGTCCTCCTGAGTACACTAAAATCAAGGTTGTTAAAATTGTATGTATTTGTCTAGGTATATTTTCCCCCAACCACAAAAAGGGTTATTACTTGTTTGATTCATGTTTTTATGCCTCTTTGTTTTGTGTATGTGTTAATATTCGTTTGTATCAATAAAAATTTTTTTATTGTTTTTTACATTGTCCAAACTATTCCGTAATGGATACACACATATCAAAACGTTAAACATGAACGTTAAATAATATATCGTTAAACGTAAATACTATATAAATAAACACAAGATAACTTTTAAAACATTCAAATCTGTATATTTCTATTTAAGTTATTTACCGATCAATTTTGTGATAGTCGGAAGACTATACAAATATATCAATCTTGCTACTCGTATGCAACAATAATTAAATTGTCATGTTTTTGTCAAATACGTACACAAAAATTTAAAAAACCCGAACAAACCCCCCCAAGAAATGGTTGAAATTATTTCACTTTTCTTTAGAAGTAACGATTGTGCTCGAGCTGCATGCATTGCATCGCTAAATGCACACATATTTACGTGCTACAATTAGTGACAAAAATTTCGTGAAACAGGATCAGTGCTAAACAAAAAAAGGATTGTTGAAAATCCTGTAAGAAATGAAGCTGTTTAAGTTGCAGTTTTGGGTAATATTGCCATCGATCTCACACTTAGCACGAGGAAAGTGTCAGATATGTAGATATCGGGTGTTTCGCATAGAACGATTCAGCGTATTTTAAAAACGCATAAGTTACATCCCTATAAAATAAAACTGGTTCATGAACTTAATGAAGACGATGACGATCGCCGTTTGCAATTTTGCGAGTTAATTAGTGAAATAATCATTCGCAACCACAATTTATTTTTAACATGTTTTTCCCCGATGAATGTTTTTTTTTTCTTCACGGTACTGTCAATCGACAGAATTGCAGGTATTGATCGGATTCCAACCCTAGAATTTTTAGAGAAGTGCATACTCAATATCCCGAAAAATTAAATGTGTGGGCTGGAATTTTTGAGGACCGTATTTTATACCTGGAAATTTAACAGGTGAAATTTACCTGAACCTGCTGGAAACCACTATTAACTCTGCTTTAACGAATGCCATAGGAGAAAATGACCGTTATCGACCAGAAAACATTTACTTTCAGCAAGACCGAGCACCCCCGCATTATGCGTTTCCTGTTAGACAGTTTCTGGATGAAAATTTTCCAGGAAAATGGATTGGAAGAAGATGTCCCATTGAATGGCCTGCAAGATCTCCTGATTTGACACCACTGGACTTTTTTTTGTGGGGATATTTAGAGTCTAAAATTTATGCAACCCAACACAATTTTTTGGAAGACTTGCGACAACGAGTAGTGTACGAGTGCCGACAAATAACTCCCGCAATGCTCCATAATGTTCGCGAACATTTTGAACAGTGCCTTTACAATTGCATGGAGGTTGGAGATGGATATTTTCAACATTTACTTGATTGATACAAGCGGTAATAAATTTTATTACTTTTAAATTTTCTTTTCTTTTTAGCCTTATTTCTCAGGAACTATTCACTCGATTTAAACGAGCAAGGTCGCGTTTGGAAGGCGATTCAATTCCCTTTAAAACAAGGTATCACTCGACCCCCCTTTCCATTTAAGATTTTAAGGGTGGAAGCCACCCCGTCGAAGGGATTCTAGCAGGGGGGGGGGGGGGGGGGGGGGGTAAAAATAGCAAAAAAATATGTCCCCCTGAAAACTAAGGTTCTCGTGTTTAAGCGAATTCTGATTTATTTATTAACAAGAAAATAAACCTGGGTGGAAAGTTTTCGGTGCGCTACCCTGTAAAAAAATATACCTACATTTATTCTTTGTATGATGTTTTGAATGTTATAGGACCTATTAATTATTTTTGTTGGGCTTTGTTAAATAAATAAATTGTGCGTGAATTTGCATCCAAGATACTATTTCTATTATATTTTTATAACCGTATAACATTAAGAATATGTCACGTTACACGAGGTGTCCAAGCTCGGTAAAGTAAAAAATTACAGTTCACATCGATTTTTCAAAAAATCAAAAACAATATTATTACATTTTGCACTTAACCTTAGACTTACAAAAATTTGAAATATAGTAGGTCTCTATGGCGTTTGATTAAATTCCTGTTTACAACTGTTTCCATGGTAACCGCATTTTACCTGTTGAATAATTTTAGCATTTTCTTTACGCATAATGCCGAAACCGGAAGTAAATTGAAGGAATATAATGATAAAGAACAAGAGAAAATTTTCAATTTGAAATACTAACGACTGGCAATTTTGAATAATATTCGAGGAAAATCAGAAAAATGTAAATAAAGAACATTTCCGATGAGCTCGCCGTATTTTTAATAAATCCCATCTTTATTCGGAAATTATCCCAGAGATAAAATCTGAGCATAAAGTTTTCTGGCAAATTGCCCCTTTAGTACAGGATATTTGTCAGACTGTTATTTAAAATAATATCAAGTAGCAATTCAAAAAATTTGAATATTTTGCGATTATTTTTTAACTGGTTTCATAATTTTCAACTGTCTATTAAATTTCATAGCATTGTTATTTTAACATTTAGCATTAATAATACCGTGCGAGCAAAAAATATTTGCATCAAAGAGGGTCTTGCAACTAAGGACGTAATACTTACCCGTAGAGCTAAGTACCTGCTGGGTGTCAGTAACTACCTGAATTAACAATCAATTAGTTATTCCGTCATCTTTGACAGTCGTTACAAGTAATTTGATTCATCGCTAATTTTTCCAATTTCTTGAACAATTCACACAATGGGCTTTACGAAACAGCACAAAACATTCATGGTTGAAGCGTATTTTTGAAACGGGTTTAGAGTAAATACAATCCGGGTTTGAGCATGGACGATTTTCACGGACATTTTCCTAAAGTTGCTTTTATTGCTCGGGATTTTTATCATTGCCTGAAAAGAACCGTGGCTGTGTTTAGGGAAACAGGTTCTATACAACACAAAAAAGGAGCAGGAAGACCATCTGTAAGAACAGAAGAACTTGTTGCAAACGTTCGTGCAATAATGCAAAATACACCAACAAATTGTATAAGACGCCTGTCCCAAGAAGTGGCAAGATCTTATGGAAGTACAAGTATTCCTAGAAATACAAGCCGCAGATTTTGAAAGACGCAGGAATTACTCTCAATGGTTAATAGTTTACCCAAAATTTATTGGAAAGAAATGATTTATTAGACCTGACATTTTTTTCGGATGAAGCCTGGTTCCACCTCTCCGGTTATGTGAATTCTCAGAATACACGCATGTAGAGTAGTGAAAATCCCCATTTTTTTGTAGAGTCCACATTTCACCCTCAAACAATTGGTGTCTGGTTAGCTGTTTCCCGAAGAAGAATTGTTGGTCCTATTTTTTTCCATGACACAGTTACAGCACAGCGGTATAAAGACAATATTTTGAATCCATTTGTGGATTTGGTTAGATATATCGTCCCCATATCATTGTGATCTAAACCAAGCCCCACGTTTTTTACTCAAAGCCCTCTTTGATGCAAATTATTTTTGCTCGTACGGTATTTGCTACAAATGATTAAATTTTCTCACTTCAGCGTATTGCTTCAAAAGAGTTTACAAGCGGTAACCGTCGTGATGTCACTGACTGGGTAAGCGAATTTAGTTATATTATCAATGAGGAAATTAAAAATACCTTATGCAGATGGTTGAACTGGTCGTGCGGCTGCAAACCTGCTTACCTTCATCACACCTAGGGGTAGCCAAGCCATTTTAACTTAAAGGTCTAACATCGCTTTTACGCGCGAAATGCATTTATAACATTTACTCGAAACTCTCCTAACCAATTGAATTTATTTCAAGGTATTCCTGTTCATTTAGAAATAATAAAGTAATTTTTATACATTTGACTTCTATGCTATTAACGATTGCCAAGATAAATCTTTCAAAAATAGTTTATGGCGTTCGGCTGTCACTGGTTAAATTAAATTAAACATGTATAACGTTGTTATCGATGGGTAGCTAAAGGTTCAAAAGTTGTTTGTCTTGTAATAGATTTTTAATTCTGACCTTTTTGTGGGAGAAAATAAGTTTTAAAGTTAGCATAATATGTACTCTCTCTAAAAGATGCAGAAAAAATGCTACCACAAATTCCTGGAGCTTAAATATGACGATCTAACCCAACTTGCCTTAGTCCAAAAGTTACTGATTTCGGAGATACAGAGGGTCATAAGTTCAGTTCGGTGTTAGTTTTTCATAAATAATATTTTTAATAATTGGTGTATTCAGCGGCGCAACCAGGATTTCGTTCTAGGGGGGGCTACCAGAGAGGATCATTCTTTCTTTCTTTCTTTCTTAAAAAAAGCGCCGCAGGCAAATTTTTTTTGGCTGCCACGCCCTTTTTTGGTCTATTAAAGAAAATCTAAAAAGGCTACCTTTAATTTTTTGGTAGCATAAAAAATTGTAGAAATAATAATTAGCCTCACGATTTTTTAAAATTTTTAATGTGCTTAAAATTTTTTTTTTTACACTTTCTAGGATAAGTAGAATATTAAAACATCGTTAAACACATACCTACTTTAAATAATTATTTTAAATCTTCTTTACTATCTCGTAGAAAATATTTTTTTCCACGGCTGTTAAATAAAACACGCTACAATAAAAAAAGACTAGCCAAATACTACAAACTTTTATTTTAAACTAAGTGTAAACATAACGTATTTATTGAAACTTTTACAAATTGAACTGAAGTCTACGAGGTCCCAGATTTTGAAGTTCTTTTATCACTTCATCAACCGATACTGGTATTTCTCGATGGATGTTTAAATGGGCTAGACTATTTAGTCTATTTTCTGTCATTGTATTGCGCAATAGTTATTTTTCTCCAAATGACATTAAAAGCGGTCTTTTAATGACACCTGACAGGCTCAAAAGGTGTATTTTTCTGCCTAGTCAGAAAAAGTGGACTTTTTATGCCTAGGCAGAAAAAATACACCTTTTGAGTCTGTCAGGTGTCATTAAAAGACCGCTTTTAATGGCATTTGGAGAAAAATAACTATTGTTTCACTAGGCAGAAAAGCACAAGATTTAATGCCGCGGCTGGTGTTTCATAGACGAAGCGCAGCCGAGGCTAGGAAACCAGCCAAGGCATTAAATCTGCTTTTCTGCCTAGTAAAACATATCATTTTTTCTCCAAATTTGTTCCAACTTCACGCAAAATCGTATTTTTTATATTTATGTATGTTATTTTAACATTTATTGAATTGTTGTGTTTACTTGTCATTTTAAATTTTAATTTTTAATGATACCTGACAGGCTCAAAAGGTGTATTTTTTTCTGCCTAGGCATAAAAGTCCACTTTTTCTGACTAGGCAGAAAAAATACACCTTTTAAGCCTGTCAGGTGTCATTAAAAGACCGCTTTTAATGTCATTTGGAGAAAAATAAGTTTTGAAGGAACTTCAAAGGGGGGGCTTTAGCCCCCCTAGCCCCCCCCGTAGTTGCGCCACTGGGTGTATTGCACACATTTAAAACCAAATACCTTTTTTGAGCCAAGTTTTAATAAATAAAAGCTCTTATTTTCCAATATTTTTTACCTAAAAAAGGTATACGTGGTAAGAGTTGATTTGAGCAGCCGTTTTTGACATATCTGGATTTAAAAAAATTCACTTCGTGTATGGCCTGTAACCTGTATAATAAAATATTTTCAAGGTATTGTTTACCCTATAATGCAGATTTATTATTCATGACGAAACGAAGGAAATGTATTCGCTAAGGGTGTAATCTAACTTGTTTATTCAGTTTGTTTCTTTATTCCCTGTTTGTTTTTTCTTATATGACGTAAGTATAAATAAGAAGACATATCATGTTGACTATTTAGCCTAAAAATCGTAAATAATGTATATTAAATAATAATTTACCTTGATACCAGTACCATTTATTTTCACGACTAATTGAACGTTTTAGTCATATCTGTAGATATAAAATTATTTTTAAGCCTTCATTATACATGTACGAATATCACATGCATTTTTTCGTACTCAAATCAAATCAAATCAAATCAAATTAAATCAAAATACACTTTATTGTATTTTGATTTAATTTCTTATTGTATAAGAAGTACATCATGTTAACAAAGCTTTGGACAGTAGTAAAACTATTATGGAAATTACAATGTTCACTATATAAAGTAAGAATAAGTAATCCAATAAATAGATAAATAAATAAATAGATAATCACACCTTATGAGACAATAAAATAGTCTTGGTCAAAAATTTACACACAAATCAGTCTAAGACGAAGACAACCCCAATTTTACAAAAAATCTGGTAAGAATACTAATATATAAGTTAAAAAAAAAATTCACAGATTTCGCAATGCTTGCAACCAGCGGAGACATTGAAAATGATTGAATTATATATAAAACAAAATTTTATTATTATTCTCAACAACTTACTAATAAGGTTATAATATGTAAATAACATAGACTGAGGAGAATGATCTAATACAACGCAGGTTTGCTAAGACATAGTTTGTATTAATAGCTTATTATTTATTAACACATACTAAATACATTGCTAGTGTATCAAACCAATAATTCTTAGATCAAACCCGCTTTAGTGTTATATTAATTCCCGATTTGCTAAAACAGTGTTTTTATTGGTAGTTCCATCAGCAGCACAGTTTTATTGAAAAATGAACTACTTTCAACACAGCAATTTTATTAAGAAATAAATTATAGCTACTATATTCTTAATGCGACGCATTTTGTTCCCTATGAAGCGCTTTCTCTACAATTAAGAAAGCAGAAAAGTGTCCCCAAAAAACGAATTGTATCCGTTAGAACCTATAATCCACAAGACGTTGTTGGTGGTTCGTAGCGATCGGCAATCGCCGCGCGCCTTAGTATTAGTTTTAACCTATTTGTTGCCCAGGTCACATCGTTGTTCGGAGTCTCTAGCTGTCCTAGCTGAATTTTATTGATCGCACCAATAAATTTTTACTTTGTATTTAAGTTTTTTTAAATTTTGCATGTCAGATAAAGCAATATAAGATTATTATTTCGCACAACCCATTATTAGTATTGAACTTTCTAATCTATGTACGAATTTTACCATCTCAGTAAACCATGTTGTATAATAGATAATCATAATACATAATATGCAATGTTAAACAATAACAATATCACACTAGAAGCTACTTAAACTTTTGAGAACTACATTACTGATTTTTCGTGGTATATGCCTTAACTGTAGCAAGCAAATATTATTATGATTAATGTCAAGTTTCATTACAACTGCAAGATGGAACTATTACAGTATATAAAACCAGATCGCTGATTGTCGGGTTTGTTTATTATTACAAAAAATAAGCGCCCCAATCTCCCAAAAGTATACCTAATAAACAAACCAAGAATACCACCGACCGGTCTGACTCTTAAACTAGAAACAAAAACTTTTGAGAACTACAGCACTGATTTTTAGTGGTACCATGCATTATTAACGTAGCAAGCAAATATTATTATGATTAATGTTAAGTTTCATTACAACTGCCAGATGGAACTATTACAGTATATAAAACCAGATCGATTAGATCGTTCACTGTTTGTCGAACGTTTATAATTCATTATTACAAAAAATAGGCGCCCCAATCTCCCAAAAGTATAATAAACAAACCTAGAATACCGCCGACCGGTCTGACTCTTAAACTAGAAACAATGAAACGCCACATCAATGAACCACACGGAAAAATTTGTTATGGTTTGATGTCAAGCATTTTACAAAATTACTACTAAGAATGTCTTTCAGAATTGATGAATGTAAAATAAATAGCTAAAACAAGATTTTTTTTAAATAGGTAGGTAGGTACCTTATTTTTTTTTATTTTCCAACATTTTTTTAAGAAATTGAATTAAATGAATACTACATCTTATGCAACCACATGCCAGATGGAACTATTACAGTATATAAAACCAGATGGCTTACATCGTTCACTGTTTGTCGAACGTTTATAATCCATTATTACAAAAAATATGCGCCCCAATCTCCCAAAAGTATAATAAACAAACCTAGAATACCACCGACCGGTCTGACTCTTAAACTAGAAACAAAAACTTTTGAGAACTACAGTACTGAGTTTTAGCAGTAAGTATATGCATTATAAACTGTAGCAAACAAATATTATTATGATTAATGTTAAGTTTCATTACAACTGCCAGATGGAACTATTACAGTATATAAAACCAGATCGCTTACATCGTTCACTGTTTGTCGAACGTTTATAATCCATTATTACAAAAAATAACCGCCCCAACCTCCCAAAAGTATAATAAACAAACCTAAAATACCACCGACCGGTCTGACTCTTAAACTAGAAACAATGAAACGGCACATCAATGATCCACACGGAAAAATGTGTTAGGGTTCGATGTTAAGCATTTTACAAAATTACTACTAAGAATGTCTTTCAGAATTCATAAATGTAGGATAAATAGCTAAAACAAGATACCTTAATTTTTTTTAAATACCTACATTTTTTTCAAAAATTGAATTAAATGAATACTACGTCTTATGCAACCACATATTATATTACCAATGAGAAGCAATTGGCGCGATGTTGCCGGCTTGCCCGAAGCGGATGATTTCTTAAAAAAATATATTTACCTTTCATAAATTATAAATCAATTATTAAATAAAATTTTTAAAAAAATTATCCTAAAATATGTAGGTACTTTTTCTAAATGGCGATGCACGTCTCCTTGGAAAATAGGTACCTTGTCCCATCGCAATCCGCAACACCGAAAAATAGAAATTCCAACAAAACCAACACACGGCAACAAAGCACGCGACATTTTGTCTTACATCCTTGAACGAAATTGTCTTACAACCTTGAACGAAAAATGCGTAACTTGGTCCCCATATACGAACATAAACATTTACAATGTTAAAATCAAAGGAAATGCTTATAGATATTATCATTGTAAAATTTCTGGATAGTATAGTAGGGTCTAGTAATTAGTCGCCTTTTTAGACTTTGCTTAAAAATCCTGTCATCAATCACCTGCCGATAAGCCAGTGGTAGGTATGTGATTATAAATATTGATGCTCTCAAATATCAAGGAGTTTTTGGTGAGAGTTGTTTTTGGTATAGGAAGAGGAATATCATTCACAGTACGCATGTTATAGGAGCTGTTAGTAGCATAATTTTTATATTTTTGTGGATAAGGCAGACTGTTTCCAAGATAAAAATTCCAATCAGAGTTAAAATCTTTTCCCAGACAAATAAAGGTTTATAGTGAGTATGACAATTAACACCACACAAGTATCTTAATGCGCTCCTTTGCAAAACCTATGTAGAGCCCAATAGGCCCTTACTACTAAATCCCCAAAAAGCAATACCATACCTCAAGTGACTCTCAACAAGTGAAAAATAAACCATTCTACCCACACTCTTCCCCAATTCTCTTGAGACAACTCTCACTGCGTAAGAACCGGACGCTAGTATGCAAGAATGTGGTCCTTAAACTTAAGTTTGTCGTCGATTTGACCACCCAAGAATTTAGCAACGCCCGAGTTCTTAACAAAATTATCTGTCAAAGTTAAGTCAGAAAACGAAAACTTAAAGGTAAGAATACTAGTTTTGCTAATATTAAAACATAATAATTACGGATATAACATACTATTTCTATTACTATTATTGTGGATATTAAACACATATTTGATTGAGACACCATGTTATGTTTTTATTTATAATCTTAATAATACGTTTTTCTAAATTTTTGGTGAGGTACGTACCGTACATGCAAAGTAAATGTAAAAAGAACATTGTTCCGAAAAACAAATTTATTTTAAATCAGCCTGTCCAACGCCACGTTACTGCTGAACCTTAGCAAATTTAACTTCTGAATAAACACAACAAAAAGAAGCAAAGAATTTTCTATTAACGTGAGTGACAATAAAAACAATTGTTTTATGTTCTATGTGTAGTAATTTTTTTTAATTTAACAAAACTAGAGGTAGTTTACTTTGTTCATAGAAGGCAAGTTTGTCATTATACTAGTTTATTACTTATTGTACTACCAAGTTAGTATATCAGTCAGAAGGCATTCTAAATTCTATTAACTCAAAAACCACGATATCACTGCAATATTATTGAACACGTACTTCACAAAGTAATTGAGAAAGTGAGTATTGATTCTTTGCCATACCTAGATAGGTTGGGTTAGGTCAGGGTGCCAGAATTCTGGCACTGTCTAAACTGGTGGCCCTATGAGGCCCGTTGTGATATGACAAGTGTGTGGCATCAGATCCCTTGTCTTGATCTTGCCAACTTATTCAAATCAACAACTTTTGTTGATAAACTTGGTGAGTCCATCGTGTTGCTTACTTCCTTCAATCTATCGAAGAACTTTCTTTTTGACCAGGACATTCACACAAGAAATACTAAATGCTTTCTTCTTCTTTCTTAATTTTTATACCTACAACTTCTGCAGTTAAGTCCTTAGCTGGTATGATAGAAAAGGCACGAATTCTCTCGTTTTAAAACAGATGACAGCAGAAATTTGTTATCGATCAGCTGATATTGGGACATAATAATATCCCCAGATTTGTAGTGGACCGTAATGAGCCCAAACACCGAGTTATGAATTGGGTTTTTAAGCTTTTTGTTACATTTAAATACGTTTTTAAAATATTTTGCAGTTATGGTGCCTTTTATTTTTACTTTCATTTAACTTTAATTAGTTAATTACTTTTGTGTGGCTGGTAAGTACCTACAATTATTATTCATTTGACCAAAAATTTACAGGTTAAAATTTTTTAATTCTTTTTCATTAGGGATCAAAATTATTAATGTGTGCCTTACACGTTAGTTGATTTCATCGATAAGTAGATAATAAGTTTCATTTCTTCTGAACGCCGTTTTTGTCGAAAAGTTAGTTTGTCAAATTTTTGTTCTTAAAATGTTTGTTCGTAAAGGTAATGTTTCTAATGAAGGCCTATAATTTTCGCATTTTGCATTATCTAGGTATCCTTTTCTGTTTCAAGAAAAATAAGTAGAAATTATTTCTATGACTTAGGTAGGTAGGGGAGAGTTGGGCAAAACCGGGTAGGTTGATAAAACCGAGTACCGCCTAGTTATGCCATAGCTTTCCATATTATTAACCTTTTAAAAATCAGCTATTTAATTTCGAAGGAATTATTTTTATTATTGTTAATATTGTTTGGCAATAGTAAGGTTGAAGTAAACTATTAAACATTATGTTAGTCTATATAGTAGTTTAAAAGGGTAACAATATTATCTAATATGTAATAGAATAGCGAACAAATATATTTTCTATTTTCTGGGTCTATGTACCTTACATAAGTGAAAATATTATTAGATATTACTATTATTATTGTTTGCATGGCAATAAAATAAAGTTTTTAACATTAAGTTAGCCTACATACAAGTTTAGAAATGTAACCGTATTATGGCCAAGAAATTCTATAAAAACCTTACGTAAGTCATATATGGATGTTTCCTTGACAGTAAATGTAATATCTGACTGAATTCAATTATTTTATGTTGAACTGTAGGTATTGTATTTTACCTCTAGGTATAATCTGAACAAATAAAACAAAAAAAATTCTGTTGTAAATATAAGTGACAGAATCCTGTTTAAAGTTGCGTTTCAGTTAATTCAGTATTTTCAAGGTTTGGATAATTATAATATTATATAGTTTTTAAATCTATTTTGACACTTTATGTTTAAACCATATAAAAACTCATGTTTATACCTACCTTAAATTATAATATTTATAAAACAAAACTTTGAAAACAAATTATAATTAATGTTTGGCAATATTAAAGCGGTAGAATCGAAGAGACTATTGCATCAATTGTTTTAGAAGGTATCACATGTATAATTTTCAAGTCCGGTCCTGGAATTCATGTCAACTTATAAAAATTTAATAGACAAAAATTGACAGAGTGTCACATGACTTTGCCTCCATCTTGCGAGAGTATTAAAAATTTTTACTTCAGCATACGTGTGTGCCTACCAAATAGGCTACTTGGTTCGCTAATTACGGCAGTGATATTTCTTAGATCTTTCCGACGCTGTAGGTATAGTATTTGTAGAATTATACCGTTGATCTTTTGACTGCAATAAACCCTCATTATCCCTTTGATCATAAAATAAATAATAAAATCCCAAATTTTAAAACCTTTTCGAGCAGAGCCGGACCAGGTACAAATTCAATTTATACCTATGCCTGATTCATATATAAATACAAACTGATTTTTAATAATTTTAGTCTTTAGTGGTTTTCCGGCGAGTAATTTTTAGTTAGGCTTATTAGTGGTAGAATATGGCATCCTTAGAATTGTGCTGATAGGGGGGCATCTTCAAGTGTCATTTTTAAAAGAAAGCATTTATCTACCGATGCCAAACTAATAATTAAAAATGTGTGTCAATTTTTGTTGAGTAGAAATTTTAATTCGATGGATGCTTTAGCAGAGACGTCCACTTTGACAAAAACTCCTTTATCTTCGGTAAGAGACATAGTACTTAAACCTGTTAATCCTAGAAAAAATCGGAGTGATTCTGGCACATTTAGAAGCATTGACGAAAATTACATGGATTTATTAAGAAGAAACATTTACCAAATGTATGAGGCACTAACTGTACCCACTTTGATTTTCCTCAAAGAGCGGCTGATTAAAGACGAAACAAATATCTCTTTTTGCCTTTCAAGCCTTAGGAAAATATTGCGTAAAATGGGTTTTAAATACCGAAGCATTAATAAAAGACAAACATTAATGGAATCTCAACGTTTACGGGAATGGAGACTTAAATATTTAACAGCTGTTAAACAATTTAGAAAAGAAAATCGTCCAATTATTTACCTTGACGAAACATGGTTCGATACCCATGACACTCCAAGAAAAGGTTGGGATGATTCTTCCAAAAAATGTCAAACCAAGGCACCATCAAATAAAGGCAAAAGAATCACAATATTACATACTGGTTCAGAGAACGGGTTTGTTCCAAATTGTCTGTTGCTTTCAGCTAAAAACATAGCAGATTCTTCTTTAGATTACCATCAAGATACCGACGCACAACTTTTGGAAGATTGGTTTAAACATAAACTCCTTAAAAATATACCTGAAAATAGCGTCATTGTAATGGACAATGCTATAGTTATCATAGTCGGCAAGCAAAAATCATTCCCAATTATAATAATACAAAAGCAGAAATTCAAAATTTTATGATTGAAAATGATTTATATTTTGAAGAAACTTTCAAAAAAACGAGAACTGCTTGAAGTATTAAAAGCTTTTAAAATAAATAAGGAATACGAGTGTGACAAACTTGCAGCAAAAAATGGACATACCGTGTTGCGTCTTCCTCCATACTATTGTATATTCAATCCTATTGAGCTAATATGGCACCAATTAAAATCCAATATTAGGAGAAATAATATATCTCCTACATTAAATGCATCTGTAGTAGAATTAATTAAAAACGAAGTAAGAAAAATTTCTGCAGACAGCTGGTAAAACTGTGTACAGCATGTACTTAAGGTGGAAAATGCTAACAATTGTATGATTACAAATGTTCAACCCTTAATTATAAGTTTAGGCTTAGATGAAGATAGTGATAGTGATACAGAGTTAAATTTTGAATAAATTATAATTATCAATTGTTTTTTAGAATTTAATTAATTTTTATTGTACTTGTTATCCTTTTAAATTATATTATTTTTAATTATCATTAATTGTTATCATTATTTTACATTTATTATAGGTACCTACCTAAAACTAAAAATACCTATCTATTTATTTTAAATTATAAAAATAAATCATGTGGTGTAGGTACATTTTCAAGCCGACCCTGATCCCATTTAATCCCCTTTGAAGAGGTTGAGGCGTATACAATAGGGTTTAATCAGGTAGTTTATTTTTGGCAGTAAGAGGCAACGGTATAATTCTGCAAATACTATACTAAAATAGTGGTTGGAAATATTACAGGCTATTAGATCTACCCATCTGAGTTGGATTAATAACTGTAAAGTAACTTTTTGTAGCTAAAAAGATGTCTTACCAAAATAAAAAAAACTACCTATTTTTTTTTTCTGCTGTAGTTTGAAAAATAATAAGGTTGCTAATTATTTTATCATTAAATATAATTGAAAAATGTTATGTCAGCTTTTTTTTACAGTATTTTTGTGTAAATATTGTCACATTTCACAAAAGTCAATAGCTCTTTACAGACTCAAAGCATTGTTTACATCCCTTTCCGGTATCAAATTAAAACGGTGTCCATGGTAACAGAAATATGCCAAACCGAATGTATCAATTTGAAGCGAAGATAAAGGGGAATAGAAAACAACTCATTAAAATTGGCCAAATGGCAATCTCTTTCTCAGCTAGCCTGTTAAGCCTGGAATTGGGTAAAGAAATATCTCAGCTTTGAGAGTTGCCTTGAGCTATAATTAACGAGGGCAAAAGGACGTCTTTTACCACTTTCAGAAAACCTTGTTAATGTGTAATTTCGTAATTATTAAAGGCTATAAGATTTATTAATTTTACTTTCTGAAGGAAATGTTTTAGAATATAATATATTTTAAAACGGTTTCTAAAGGAATAATAAATTTGTTCAAAGTGGGAACTGCCTTCATCGTCAGGAATTAAAATATATAAATTATTGTTTCACTTGTGTGGATTGAACAAAATGTTTTTAATATATCTAGTTTATTTACCTCTGGGATTTTATACGCGTTTTTTTCTACATAATTTTGTTATGTACCGGGTGAATTAACGAGTACGCGGGGTAATTTTAGGCCTTGAAGATAAGATTCGTCGATAATGAGCTTTTGTATAAATGTATGGTTGGATATCTGGCACATTTTAAAAATATTTTAAAATATACAGGGAGCGCCCAAAAAGTAGGGTGTCATAAGGTTACATTTTTTTAAATGGGACTCCCTATATTTGAATACATTTATTAGTTCTACGTGTTATTTCATACATTTTTATTAATGGATTAATATACGAAAAAGTTATAGTTTTTAAGATAATTCGACTTATAATGAAAATTTTGCATTTGCAAGCATCTCGTTGTTGTGAAAATGCTACTTAAATTTTGACACTAAGCGATTCGTAATTTTTATACTTAAAGTAAAGTCAAAAATATATATTCGCATATAAAATATTTGACGTCTCATTTGAAGGGTGTTTACTTTCTAGGGCCAAAGTCTAGTTGAAAAATATCACTTTAGTTAGAGTTTATGACGAGCTATAAGATGACAGAAAAATATATAGGGTGTTCCATTTAATAAAAGTGATATTTTTCAATTAGAAGTTTTCTGACTTTGGTCCTAGAAAGTAAACATCCTGTAAATGAGACGTCAAATATTTCATAGAAAGTATGTATTTTTGACTTTACTTAGTAAGTATAAAAATTATGAATCGCTTAGTGTCAAAATTTAAGTAACATTTTCACAACAACAAGATGCTTGCAAATGCTAAATTTTCATTATAAGTCGAATTATCTTAAAATCTATAACTTTTTCGTATATGAAACCATTAATAAAAATGTATGAAATAATACGTAGAATTAATAAATGTATTCAAATATTGGGTGTCCCATTAAAAAAATGTAACTTTATGACACCCTACTTTTTGGGCGCACCCTGTATAATTCAAACTATTTTTAAAATGTGCCAGATATCCAACCATACCTTCATGCAAAAGCTCATTATCGACAAATCTTATCTTCAAGGACTAAAATTACTCCGCGCAATCGTTGACTCACCCGGTATTTGGGGAACTATAATGGGACACGGGCTATATGCCAGTCAAATCGATTTTTTTGATGACCTTTATAAATTTCGGGATATTTTGACTCACGCAATGATTCTCGATGAGAGTATTTTCTTTGTAAAGAAACCTATCAATAAAATTTAAAGAGAAAAATTTATGAGAGGGCCTACTATGCTAGGTTGATAAGTTTTTTGACTAAATCTAAAATGTTGTCAAGGGAACAGTTTGGATTTCGCAGAGGCGAACAAACCCGAACAAACCCGAACTCTGTACGCAGTCCTAGAAACAGTTAACTTTATAATTGGCCAGCTTAAGCGTAAAACTCAAATACTTGGACTATACTTTGATTACTCAAGGGTTTTTGATATGGTCACTTATAGAATATGGCTTGAAAAGGCTCATCATTTTGGAGTGAGTGTCCTATGGTTGGTTGTTTTCTTACCTGTCGGGGCGTGAATAGATGGTTGTACTGATTGGGGGTAACGGGGGGAATTCAGTCCGGGGCTGAGTAGAGTGCACAGGGGTCAGTCTCAGAGAAGGATTCTGGGCTCACTCCTCTTTATCCTAAATACATCCGATATTGTCGACAATATTGCAGCTGGCCTGCTGACGCTTTTTGCTAATGACATGTCAGCTATTATGGTGGCTGATAGTATCTGTGAACTGTCGGATGTGGCTAATAATTGTACAAGTGATGCGCAAAACTACAGCGAAAATAACGAGTTAAGACTCAACCTGGCCAAGACTGTTATGTTAAACTTATGTCTCAGACCCGAACATTTTTCTTTACTAGAAAAAATCGAATGGATAAACATTGTACAAAACCAACGACCAAATTTCTTGGTCTTGTTATTGACTCTCACCTAAATTGGTTAGCTTATATAAATAACATCCAAGTAGAGCTAGTCCAACCTTCTTTAATCATGTGTAGGCTGGGGTCATTTGTAAGTAGAAAAATATTGCTGTTCTAGTACTATGCCTACTCATATTCAGCATTGAATTATGGGATTGGTGTATTGATGCAGTTAGAATTAAAAAAGTGCTAATAGCACAAAAAATACTTGTTACTATTCTTAGGAAGGGCCCTCTGGACTCTTGCAGGCCGTTGTTTGCAGAGCTGAGGTTGCTGACTGTTGTTCCAATCAATATTTTGCAATGATCAGTTTATGTAAAAAAATATGGCGAAATTTCAAACTAGTAATAGCTTGCATTATGAGTGTCCTTTAGGACATGGCCAAATACTGAGATTACCGCAGCATAGGTTTACCCTCACTGCAGACAGCTGTCTCATTATGCCTCTGACGATTTATACTCACCTTCCGCCTTCCGGCAGAAATTTGGTAGATAGAAAGTGTAAATCAAAAAACTCAAGTCTCTACTGTTGGTCAATACTCTTTATTCACTTGATGAACTTTTTACAGAGTTTTACTGATTGTATTGTGTGGTAATTATGTGTTGCTGTAATTTTATTTTATTTTTCTTGTTAATTTTATTTTATCATGGTTACAATTAAAACATTTTGCCTCAGTGATTGCAAATGGTGTTTTGCCTGTATATTGCTGATAATGCTGCTTTATTATAGCTGTATAAAATATAAATTGTTATTTGTGATCAACAAGAAGTGTGCATGATATATTTTTACGTAAAATTATTTAGGTATAAAAACTAAGTTTGAGAGTCCAATTATTAAGAGGGGTTTAAATTATTCATATTGATTGGTGGCAAAATTTATTTTCCCTAATATGTCTAGCTAACGATTCAATATCAAATTTAGTATTCGCCCCGGAGTGTAGGTTAAGAGCCCTTGTTTAGTCGTGAAAGGATTAAACGGAAATTGCCTGGACTCAACCACAGCTATATAGTCCTCCTACAGTTTTAAATTTAATTATTAAATTATTAATTTGAATCAAAACTGTTAGTTTTTTTATACAGGGTGAGTCAAGAGGAATGGGCCAAACTCTAAGGGTGTAATCTATGCCTCAACATAATAAGAAAAAACTCAAATATTGTTATCCAATATTCATTTGTTTTCAAATTACAGCGGTAAATAAAATAATAATATTGTTAAACCAAAATATGCACCATTAACATTGTTTTAAATAAATCTTTGGTTTAGTAAATTTTCAAAAATACCGCCATTGACTTCCAAACATTTCCTGCTTCCTTTACGAAGGGCGCGCGTGGCTCTTCTAATTGATTCGTGCCTCTCTTTAATATTGAGTGCAGCATTTCTAATGCGTCTATTTAATGTATCCCTAGTATCTACTTTTACTTTGTATACCTCATTTTTTAACCAACCACATAAATTATAGTCCAACGGTGTGAGGTCTGGCGATCTAGGAGGCTAACTAACAGGACCACCGCGACCAATCCAAACCTCTGGAAACTTTTGGTCCAAATATTGCTTGACCCGGCAATCGAAATGGGCAGGCGCTCCGTCGTGTTGATAATACATTTGAATTTTGATGTTTAAAGGAATCTCCTCCAGTAGTTCTTGCAATTCATTTTGTAAAAACCTTAAGTAGTGATCCCCTGTAAGGCGATTTTTCAAAAAGAAAATTATTTTCGACTATTGCGAAAAGATTTTCGTCCGACCACACGTGGGAGTTTCGATATTTCGGTACAAGATGACGATTATTAATTATCCACTCACAAAATTGCATACGCTTGGGGTAGTCTCCAGGTTGAAGATTCTGTACAGGCTGTGCATAGTAAGGGTATAAGCCTTGCTCGTGTATTGATCACTCTTTTTTGGGGAATCCCTAACTGAGTTCCACTTCTTCGTGAGCTGGTCGTTGCATCTTTTTCTACTAAAGCTAGAACATTTTCTATTTCTTCTAAATTCTGTCGAATGGCTCGTTCGGATGTTACATTAGCACTTGGAAGCGTTCCGGTCTCGCACAGTTCGTTGAAAACTCTGATAAAGGCCTTTCTGTTATGAATTTTTCTTATTATTTTGATGCATAGATTACACCCTTAGAGTTTGGCCCATTTCTCCCGACTCGCCCTGCATAAAAAGTAAGATGCAATTTAAAGTCGTTAGCGCATAAATTATACCACGCATGGTGTAAAAGTTTATTAATAAATAAGTAGGTTAAACGAATTTATGTTGGAGAATACTAGAACTACCACTACATTTACCACCAAATACTTAAATTGTTCTAGAGTTAGCCTAATGCTACTAAAAGTGTTTTGTAGTACCATCTAGTATTTTTGTTTTACTTTTTTACATTTATAGATAGAGCTCATTACGAAGTAAATTCTTGAACAACGACTAAGAGTACTTGCACCATGACCACTCAGGTCAATGTTAAATGTATGTTTTATTATACAATGATTTACAGTACAAAACATCACAAAGTTGCTTATTTATAACTCTAGATAATACGTTTTCGAAGTAGGTACCTAACTGTAATATTAAAATTTACCTTCTAAATGGGTCACGCTGTACATTCCAAAGCCGCGTTTTAATTATATAACTTTGTTATACATGTAATAATTAACCTTTATTTTAAAGCCAATCCATGAAACAGCTCTAATTATATATATATTCTATCTTATACACTCTAAATTAATAGAGCGCGTCGTGTATCTTGTTTATCGTCAAAGACCAAAGACGCTTTGTTGCTTTGACGTTTGTTTTTGGGAAACAATATGCTCAATAGGCATCATGTACACTGCTAGACAGTCTAGCTTGCTTGCTTGCTTGCTTAAAGGTACATTATTATTTTTTTATACTTTTTAAATTTTCAGCTTTATATATTTTGGATTATTTTAAGATACGAAAGTCATAATACTAGTATCGATAAGCTAATAAATAATAATAATAATTATTATAATAAAGATAGTTATTTGTGCCAAAGTATAAAATAAACTTTTTAAAATTATAAAATTTACAGTTGACAACAGGTAATTTTGAACACTAAACTGTGACACTATAAATGCAACTTTTTCACCTATATTACCATTATAACGTATTAATTGTTATCATGATATCTGTCAAAGTACCTATTGTCAGTATCTTATTTAAGTATTATTGAAAAAGCAAGAATAATATGTTTAGTAGAAATAGGGTGGTCTTATGGAAAAATAGCTGATCATTTTAGAGTACCTAGAAGTACTGTTTAAGGAATTGTAAAAAAATGGCGCTATCATCAAACACTTGAAAGGTCTGTTGGGTCTGGTTTAAATAATAGAAAATCATCAAATGAAGAAGACCGAAATTTGGTGGGGTATTTAAGGCAAAATCCATTTGAAACTGCAGTATCCGCTATGCACATAACAGGATTCCCTGCTTCATCTAAAACTGCGCAACGCCGAGTAAGACAATGTTCCGAATTAAGAAATCGAGCAGCTGCATCCAAACTGTTTTTAAAAAATAGTGAATCAAAGATTTGGGTTTGCTATGCAATATTTACCAGAAAATGATTTTTTTGGCAAAATGTTTTCTTTTTCGATGAGAGAACTTTTCAGTCTACATATAATGGAACGATTCGAGTATAGACCACCAAATTCCCGATCTGATGAAAAAGCATACCATTGGACGTGTCTACTTTAATGTGTGTGTAAGTGTTTACGGTGCAGGTGTATGCTGGAATATTGGTGAAACACTTAACAGTAATATATATCTTCAGATTTTGGAAAATGTTTTTCTTCCTTCTGCCGGGATAGTTTTTGAAGGAAATAACTTTATATTTCAGCAGGATAACTGTCCTGTTTATACTACAAGAAATATAGGAAACTGGTTTAGACAAAACAACGTAACATGTTTGCCTTGGTGCTCAAGAAGTCCTGATTTAAATCCAATTGAAAATATTTGGGGATTGACGGTAAAAAATGCACAAAATAAATTTTAAACCACATAATGAAATAGAGTTATTTGATAAAATAGAATAAAAATTTGGGAAGCTACCTCCGGATTACAGCAGAAGTATTATTTTGTCAATGCCAAGAAGATTACGATTAGTGTTAGAATCCAATGGCGCAGCAATTAAGTATTAGTATTTTGTTTGTTGTTTGTTAATAAATTTTCCCTTTTTGGCTTTATACTTTTGTAGTTTTCCTGGTATTATTTTATAATTTTCTTATTTTGCGGCTGTAATTCAAACACAAAAATATTTAGAAATAACCATTATTACTTATGGTAAAAAACCGTACATGAAATAATTTACAGCTATGTATATAGCTGGTGTTCTATCCAGGTATAAGCAGCAAGGTGAGAAACCCGTTTCACCCAACTTTGTTGTAATTGAGTTATGTATGGGTGGAGTGTACGAATTTATATGTAGTCAACTGTACTTAATAGGTAATTAAAATAACTATCAATCAGTCTTGCAATCCGATCCTAAGATAATGTTTTTTAAAATTACTTTTAGATGCCGAATAGTTTTTTAATATCAGATTGTTAATTGTTATATATATAATAATATATTGAACTATTAGATATATTTAAAAAAAGTTTTATATTTTCCTTGATGATGTATTGGTATTTCCAAATTATTTTCATTTCTACTGTTCATGTTGTGGTTAAAAATATGCTAATCTTCCGAAAATTTCTTATACTATAAGATATTTCGTATGATACTGTTAAATATCGGAATTCTAATTCCGATGACATAACAAGTCTTAAAGACGTGTTATCTCATATATTACTTGTTTTAAAGATACATAGAATACCATAATAAATGATAACTTTTAAAGACCCATGGAAAAGGCAAGGCAAGGTAATATGATATTGATGACCAAATTTTATGTGCTGTAACATGTATCTATTTCTTAACCCCAACAACGTACTGACTGTATATTCCGGATAGTAACCAGCAAATACTAGAATACAACCCTGTCTCTCAATCTTGGAAATTTACTAGTTTTTATAGCAAGTAGCCTGACTAATGTTTTTTACCAACGATATATTTTAGAGTGCGCTTTGTTAATTTAGTTTGTTTTTCTATCTGGCGGCACATCTATCTATTAGTACGTCTGTCTCCATCACAGTTCATTTATTACCTTAAGACTGTTGCTGCTTCAAATATAAAACAAATTCTGTAGTGCCCTTGAACCTGTTTTTAACAAATGATAAATGTTATTTTAGAATCCCATGTTTAATGGTTATAAGGGTAAAAATACTTGACCACACGCAAAATAACCATTAGCAATTGTACGGTTCTCTTAAGTTGGCCTAAGTTATTTTCATTAAGCTAAATAATATAGCTTATTTACCTGTATTTCGTTTAGCTCAGTGCTTTGGGATTTCTGTTAAAACAAAAGAAAAATGGGAATTGTTTTTTTGGTTAAATAATCCTACTTGAAGAAACCCCAATTGTCCATCTTTTAACATACATATATGTTCCTAGAATTGTTAACCAATTTTATTTTAGCCTTTTCCCTAACAATGAAGCAGAAGAGGAGGAGGAGGAAAAAGAAGAAGGAGAATTTTTTAATAATTTTTTCTCCCTTTACTTCAACACACTTGCGCTACCTATGCTGCAACGTAATTATTCCACCAAAATAGCAACTTTTAATAATAATAATAATAATAATAATAATAATAATAATATTAATATTAATAATAATAATAATAATAATAATAATAATAATAATAATAATAATAATAATAATAATAATAATAATAATAATAATAATAATAACAATAATAATAATAATGTCTTTTATTTTATACAAAAATATAAATACAAAAAAATATTAATAAAGGTGGCGGTACTCAACTATAGCTGCTCATACAACCACCTAATTCATAAAAATAAATAAAATAGAAATCCAAGAAAACAGCAAAAATATAAAAAAACAAAAGTTCTAACATGGAAAATACATGTTTTTGAATATAAAAGAAAAAAAAAGAGTATGCCTGATGTAAACTTAAAGTAAAATGAGTATAAAGTAAAATAATAGACAAAAAAGTTGAAAACTAAAAGCAATGTAAAAGTGAAATAAGTTCAAACAAAAATAGAAAAAAAAAAACATAAAAATTACATGCTGCGTAAACACTAGCGCGGATTGCGACCCGCCAGCAGATGCTCTTTAACACCCCTACAGAAGACAGCAGAGCTGGGAGCCATACAATCTGGCAAAGAATTAAAGGTAGTAACGGCCGTATAGCGGAATGAACGCTGAAAAAAATGATGGTTGTGCTTGGGCACACTATACAAATCCCTGTGGCGAGTAAGAACATTATGCACATCAGAACCCTTAGTAAGTTTGTTAAAAAGGTAGGAAGGAAGTTCAATTAGTCTAATTTTGTAAACCAGATGTAGGATATGAAGTACCTAACGCTCTTTGATAGTAAGCCATCCTGATTCGATCAAATAAGGTGAGATATGATCGAATTTGCGGACATTAAAACTAAAACTAAGATAAGCGTTTTGCAGTTTATGTAAGCTATTTTTGTCTTTTTCAAGCAATGCTGGCCAGTAGACAACGTCACAATAACCTAGATGGGATAAAATTAGCGAATCAGTTAGACGTAATTTAGTATCCGTATCAAAAATATCTCGATGCATATACAGGGTGTCCGGAAAATACGTGTACAACGTTTGACGACAGACTCCTGACGTCAAAATTGGTCGATCTAAGCCATCTTAGTTATATCCAAAATTGTCTCGTTTAGCCGGTAGAGGGCGTCAAAAATTTGTAAAAATATTGGTTTTTCCTAAATTACGTGAAACCTGCTAATCGATTTTAATGATTTTTAGTATGTGTAGACTAATACTATAAAATGACGTTTTCTAGTAGTATAGTCACCGGCGGTAAAAAAGTGGAAGTGTTATAAAAGTGATATAATACGTCAACATTTCTCCTCATTTTTTATATGAACGGCGTTATGACAACCCAGATATTTTTGTAGAGTGACTGGATGTATTTGGAAGCTATTTTACCTCTTTAATATTTTTCGTCGAATGAGCTGTTTTGCCAGAAGAAAATATTTACAATATTTAGTATTATTAGTAATAATATTAAAATCAACTTACCTGTAACAATAATTTTTTAAGTGACCTTGAAGTTGCTATGGCATTTAATAATTTGACAATTATTAACAAATTGTCACCAGTCTATGAAATTTACTCAAGTATACGATCAACATTCTTGAATTATAAGTTCACTTTACCATTAAAAATGGAAAATTATACGAACTCTGAGAAGGTTGACATGCTCCTGGTATACGGGTTTTGTCAAGGAAATGGGCGTCAGAGTGTTAGGGTTTACATGGAGAGGTTTCCTAACCGTCGAATACCAAACCACCAAACATTTGCCAATATCGAGCGGGCAGCGGAAAACGGGCAGCTTTGAGAAAAACTTTGAAGGCAGTGGTCGTATGCGAACAACTCGAACTGTGGAAACAGAAGAGATGATTCTGGAGAGAGTTGAAGAAGAACGAAGTACCAGTACCCGTCGCTTAGAACGTGAGTTACATGTTCCTAAAACGATTGTCAATGAGGTTTTAAAAGAACAGTTGTTACATCCTTATCACGTGCAAAAAGTCCAGGAACTTTTACCGACTGATCCCCCCATGCGGCTTACATTTTGTCAAATTATTAGAAACAAAAGAATCCGTGATTCAAATTTTTGTAGAACAATTATGTTTACTGACGAGGCGTGCTTTACAAGATCTGGAGTAACCAATCTGCACAACGAACATATTTATTCCGATGAAAATCCACATGCCATTAAAGTTGTACATCATCAGCATCAATTTAAATTAAATATTTGGGCAGGTATTATTGATCGCTACCTTATTGGTCCCATTGTTATTCCAGACAGGTTAAATGGAAATATTTATTTAAATTTTTTGCAAGATACATTACCAATTCTTCTGGACAATTTGCCCCTTTTACTTCGGAGGGAAATGTGGTATATGCATGATGGTGCCCCGCCCCATTTTTCCGTTGCCGTTTGGCAATACTTACATCATCAATATCCCAACCGATGGATTGGAGGGGCAATGATGAGGTAAATATGTGTGACTTCTTTTTGTGGGGCGCTATTAAAACAGAAGTTTACAAGACTCCAGTAAACACACGCGATGATTTATTGCAGCGGATTTTAAATGCAGGCAACCATTTTAATAACCTCGAGACATTAGATAGGGTCCAATATCATTTTTTGTTAATAAGTGTATTCAGCAAGATGGCGGTCATTTTACACATTTGCTTAAGTAATGTTTTCGTTGTACTTAGTTTCTTACAATACATACTTTCAACTTTGTTGTACTTTGTTTTATTTTTATTGTTAATAATTGATGTATGCAGGTAATTGTAAATATTTTCTTCTGGCAAAACAGCTCACTCAATGAAAAATATTAAAGAGGTAAAATAGCTTCCAAATACATCCAGTCACTCTACAAAAATATCTGGGTTGTCATAACGCCGTTCATATAAAAAATGAGGAGAAATGTTGACGTATTATATCACTTTTATAACACTTCCACTTATTTACAGCCGGTGACTATACTACTAGAAAACGTCATTTTATAGTATTAGTCTACACATACTAAAAATCATTAAAAATCGATTAGCAGGTTTCACGTAATTTAGGAAAAACCAATATTTTTACAAATTTTTGACGCCTTCTACCGCCTAAACGAGACAATTTTGGATATAACTAAGTCGGCTTATATCGACCTATTTTGACGTCAGGAGTCTGTCGTCAAACGTTGTATACGTATTTTCCGGATACCCTGTATAGAAGTTTTAATTTAGCGTATGTTTTTTGAATCAATGAAGAAATATCAAGAAAATTTCCCCAATCAGTTTACACTTAAAAACGGTTAGAGATACTAACTAACCGAAACGTTGTGCTAAGTAACAAAATAAAAACAATGGAAGTCCGACAAGGTAATTTTTTTGATATTACTACTTCATTGTCTACCACCTTCAAACAAACAATAAAGAAATATGATATGAATATCTAAACTCAGAATCAATGTGCAGTCCTAGATTTTTACATGTATTTTTAGGCTGTATCAGAGTGGTGTTAACAAAGATTTGAAACACAGGATTTTCAATTATAAGGGACTTGCATTTACCAAATACTACGAACTGAGTTTTCTTCTCATTTAGAATTAAGTTGTGGGATTTAGAGATATCCGAAAGTAATTTAAGATCTCCGTTAATTTTTATTACGGCAGTAGCGACATCAGGGGGTAAAAAGGACACGTTCAACCACAGTATCATTCGCAAACTGATGGGACTCACAATGCTTAAGAAGAATGCTTGAAGGTCGTAGACAATGATGTTTCTTGAATGATGAAAGAGTTTTGGACTTCCATTGTCTTTATTTGTTTTAAATCACAACGTTTCAACTGGTAAGTATCTCCAGTCGTCTTCAGGTGAATACTAAATAAGTAAAGTAACTACAAGATTATTTATACTAGCTAGGTGCACCGAAGCACAACTGAGGTGGGTGCAGTCATGCGTTCAGTTAACACGCGATCTTATCCTAAGCTTACATCTATCTAACAAAGGTTTCCAGATATTTCTTAAGTCTAACGATGGTTTACTAAAACAGCCTGGATTCTGGTGAATAGTAGCAGCTTCCTTAAACTTTCTTTTCCTCCAGTGTGGCTCCTTATGTAGGATTTCAGCTTCTGACCACATGATATGGTGGCCATGTTTCCAGGCATGGTCAGCTGCACCTGACCTTTCAGTCTCTCCTTTTAGCGTATTGTTTTTGTGTTCTTTAATCCTTGTCTCGAGTGGTCTTAATGTCTCACCTATATACGATTGGCCGCACTCGCAGGGGATCTGGTAGACGCAGTTTTTCCTATCTTTTTGACTTATAGGCTTTGTCTTCGTCAGGTGGCTTCTTAGGGTGTCTCTCGAGTTGAATACGGTGCTGATGTTGTATCGTTGTCCTAGTCTTCTTATTTTCTCAGATACTCCCTTGACATACGGAATATTGAGTGTTGGTTGTGCCTCTCTGTCTGCTTTTTGCGCGTTGGGTCGATTCTTACGGTTTTCCAATATTGTGTCAACTAATTTTGTGGGGTAGCCATTTTTGTTGAGGTCGGTCTTGATGTGGTGAGCTTCCTTTTTAAGTGCTTCTTCCGAGTTACAGATTGTAATTGCTCTATCCACGAGGGTTTTAACTATGCCATGTTTCGTGTTGTTTGAGTGATTTGAAGTAAAATTGAGATACTGACCTGTATGCGTAGGTTTTCTGTATACTGAAGTTTGGATGCTATTACCATTTTTCTTCACGTTGACATCTAGAAACGGTAATTGGTTGTTTTCCTCTTTCTCCATGGTGAATTTGATTGTTGGTGTTAAGCTATTGAGGTGATCTAGAAAATCTCTTAGTTCGTCATCGGTTCCATTCCAAATAATGAAGGTGTCATCCACATATCTCAGCCACATTTTTGGTTTCTTCTTTGCCTGTTCCATTGCTTTCGATTCAAACCATTCCATGTATATGTTGGCTATTATTGGCGAGAGAGATGAGCCCATCGGTAGTCCGTCTACTTGGTTGAAGAATCTATCCTTTTCTTGAAAGTAGGAATTGTTGAGGCAGCATTCTAATAGTTCCAAGATGGCATTAATAGGGAGCGTTGTTCTTTCCTGTAGAGTATGGTCTTCCTCAAGTCTGTTTTGATAACCTTTAGGGCGTCTTTTACGGGAACGTTGGTGTAAAGACTTTCGACGTCAAAGCTCACCAGCTGATCTCCTGGATGTAGTTCCTTTCCTCCTATTATTTGAACGAAGTGCTGTGAGTTCTTAACAAATGATGTGCTATTTCCTTGTAGAGGTTTGAGTAGAGGGAGTAGAAATCTAGCTAGTGCGTATGTTGGAGAATTACGGGAGCTCGTAATGGGTCTAAGAGGCATGTTGTGTTTGTGTATCTTTGGCAGGCCATAGAGATGTGGAGGCTTACTGTGGTGTGGTGTCAGGCGTGTCCGTGTCTTTTCTGGTATATATCGTTCATATTTCTTAATGCCAGCAAAGCCCTCATACGCTCCCAGATCAACTACCACCGTTTTAAAAAAGCAGCTCTACTCACGGATATGCAACAGAGATTCGAAGAAATCAAAGAATACACATTAGAAGAGGATCATGGACCTATCTTTCGGAAGATTGACGCCACCTGTGACAAAGTAAGAACAACTCAACAAAATAATCATAAGAAAAAATTGGGAAAACATGTTAGTCAAGAAACACCAATAACGCAGAATCAAAGGACCATTGTTAACATTTCATCTAAAGAATTAACAAGCAATGAAGAAAACTTATTGGCCAAGGGTTTAAACTTTACTATCGCTCCAAAAGAGATACCAATACTGGACATTATTAGCGCTGTCGACTCAACAACCATAGGAGAGACACTAGGGGAGGAATTTAGATGGAAAGTTAGGGAAATTCTAGAAAAATCGAAGCCTCCAAAACAAAATATCAGTAAAGATGAAAAAATCTCCCTTGCAAACCTTCGCAAAGACTCCACTATCAAGATTCTACCAGCCGACAAGGGAAAATCGACCGTCATTATGGATGTTCAGACCTACGATCAGAAAATCGAAGAAGTCCTGCAGAAAGGTAACTACTCTCTTACTGCCAAGGATCCGACCTCTACCATCGAGAGAAGAATCTACCGAACACTTAAGAAATATGAACGATATATACCAGAAAAGACACGGACACGCCTGACACCACACCACAGTAAGCCTCCACATCTCTATGGCCTGCCAAAGATACACAAACACAACATGCCTCTTAGACCCATTACGAGCTCCCGTAATTCTCCAACATACGAACTAGCTAGATTTCTACTCCCTCTACTCAAACCTCTCCAAGGAAATAGCACATCATTTGTTAAGAACTCACAGCACTTCGTTCAAATAATAGGAGGAAAGGAACTACATCCAGGAGATCAGCTGGTGAGCTTTGACGTCGAAAGTCTTTACACCAACGTTCCCGTAAAAGACGCCCTAAAGGTTATCAAAAACAGACTTGAGGAAGACCATACTCTACAGGAAAGAACAACGCTCCCTATTAATGCCATCTTGGAACTATTAGAATGCTGCCTCAACAATTCCTACTTTCAAGAAAAGGATAGATTCTTCAACCAAGTAGACGGACTACCGATGGGCTCATCTCTCTCGCCAATAATAGCCAACATATACATGGAATGGTTTGAATCGAAAGCAATGGAACAGGCAAAGAAGAAACCAAAAATGTGGCTGAGATATGTGGATGACACCTTCATTATTTGGAATGGAACCGATGACGAACTAAGAGATTTTCTAGATCACCTCAATAGCTTAACACCAACAATCAAATTCACCATGGAGAAAGAGGAAAACAACCAATTACCGTTTCTAGATGTCAACGTGAAGAAAAATGGTAATAGCATCCAAACTTCAGTATACAGAAAACCTACGCATACAGGTCAGTATCTCAATTTTACTTCAAATCACTCAAACAACACGAAACATGGCATAGTTAAAACCCTCGTGGATAGAGCAATTACAATCTGTAACTCGGAAGAAGCACTTAAAAAGGAAGCTCACCACATCAAGACCGACCTCAACAAAAATGGCTACCCCACAAAATTAGTTGACACAATATTGGAAAACCGTAAGAATCGACCCAACGCGCAAAAAGCAGACAGAGAGGCACAACCAACACTCAATATTCCGTATGTCAAGGGAGTATCTGAGAAAATAAGAAGACTAGGACAACGATAAAACATCAGCACCGTATTCAACTCGAGAGACACCCTAAGAAGCCACCTGACGAAGACAAAGCCTATAAGTCAAAAAGATAGGAAAAACTGCGTCTACCAGATCCCCTGCGAGTGCGGCCAATCGTATATAGGTGAGACATTAAGACCACTCGAGACAAGGATTAAAGAATACAAAAACAATACGCTAAAAGGAGAGACTGAAAGGTCAGGTGCAGCTGACCATGCCTGGAAACATGGCCACCATATCATGTGGTCAGAAGCTGAAATCCTACATAAGGAGCCACACTGGAGGAAAAGAAAGTTTAAGGAAGCTGCTACTATTCACCAGAATCCAGGCTGTTTTAGTAAACCATCGTTAGACTTAAGAAATATCTGGAAACCTTTGTTAGATAGATGTAAGCTTAGGATAAGATCGCGTGTTAACTGAACGCATGACTGCACCCACCTCAGTTGTGCTTCGGTGCACCTAGCTAGTATAAATAATCTTGTAGTTACTTTACTTATTTAGTATTCACCTGAAGACGACTGGAGATACTTACCAGTTGAAACGTTGTGATTTAAAACAAATAAAGACAATGGAAGTCCAAAACTCTTTCATCATTCAATGCTTAAGAAATTTGGAAAAATCAGACGGATAAATTAAGAATAAAAGAGGACCCAAAATGCTGCCATGAGCCACACCTCTACTAATGAAATGCATCTGGGAAGGACTACCATTAATTATTACCCGCTGGGATCTGTTAGAAAAATATGATTCAAAAAATTGTAATGCTACATCACCCAGGCCAAAAAATTTAAGTTTAGTAAGTAGTATATCATGCCCAATTGTATCAAAGGCATTGCTATAATCAATCAATTTGTAGTCTAAAAAGTGGCGTCCTTTAAGGTACTTTTTCAAATTTCTAAATAAAAGAAGTCAAACCGAAGCAAACTTCGGAAATAAACATAGGAAAAATATTCAGAAAAAAAAAGTTGTGACTGACATCTGCGATTGTAACGATACAATTTCTGATTGTTTAGAAAACTAACTTATCTATTTTGTCAGGTATTAGTATAATATCAATCCAGTGGTGGTGCTAAGTAAAGCTTGACAGAAAGGGACCTATGCAGTTCTTATTAAAATCCTACAAATTACCAACTAAAAAAAAAATAAGCAATTGGCAATAGTTAAACATGCCATAGCATTCATTTACAATATGGTGGCATTAAAGCAATGCTCGGCTGTAACTTTGATTGTGACAAGAAGTGACCTTTATTGTTATATGTAAAATAAATCTATTTAAAGCCAAAAATCTCGTATTAGCTGGGAAATTAATATATTTATAACATTTTTTGAATTTACCTGAAAATTGATACATGAATAAAAAAATAAACATCATCATAGTATTTAAAATAGTATGCCCAGAATTATCACGTACGTCACAGTTATAATGAAAAATTCTAAATTTAAAATATCCGTCATAAAAAATTTAAATAATTGACCTACATATTCACGGACAGAACAAAATTTTTGCCTTATTATATTATAATAATATGCCTTTATTCTTTTTGCTTGCGTTCGTTATTAGTGCCGATTATCCATTTGTTAAGAGCAGGTTATCAACTACACACTTCGACTGTACTCGGCCAGTAATACGAAAAAATATTGTTTACTAAATATTTAAAAATTATTTTATATTTCAAAAGAACTTTGGAACAAATCAGCCCAAAGTGTGTATGTTAAATTATGCAAACGGTTTTTTCCAAGTTGTGGTATGTTTAAATGAGCTAAAGCCTACCAAAGACAAGAAAATTGGTTAAGTGCGTATCAAATAGATAAGTGAAATGTTATTGAACAATGGTTAGTTTTTACGAATCTGTTTTTACCTATTTTTAATAAATGTTTTCCTAAGAAGCTAGTAAACACAAAAAAATGTAAGCGATCTCTTTATAAAAACGACAGGCAGATAAAGGAGGTAAAAGATAGGTTACAGATATACTCTTGCATTTGAAAACACATAGTAACGAGTTTAATGAAAGGTATAAGCAGGTAAAAAAAGAGTAGGATAAGGTTTTAGTAAATGTTAGATCTCTGCATTACGAAAATAGGATTAGGCAATCAGACAATAAGAATAAATGTATGTGGACCATTTATGATGGACGAAATAAAAAGAAATAACATAGTGATAACATGCTTTCCAGAGATCCAAAAAAAACATCTTCATTATAAATGAATTTCTACTTGAGATTGTTCCGGACTTAATTAAAAATATTAAAAAAGTGGGTTGGGAATGTAATATACAAAATAATTTGAAATCAATGTAAACTGCTGCACATAATTATCGTTAAAAGAGCATTTTTTAGTCAATTTTGATAGGTACCGTGTAATTCCTGATATACTAAACGCATTTCAAAAAGCTAGTCACATTTCGAAAGGTATTTTCGTCCTCTATTGAATCATTCGTAACAACTTCTTAGATTTTTACCAGGGGCTATAATATAGGGTAAAACAAAATGTCGTGCATTTTGAAAAAAAATTCACTTGCTCCCCATTTTGCAGGAAGACCATGCTGATATTTTTTGAATCTAACATTTCATAGATATTGATCATACCTCGGGACCTTTTTGGGATTTTGCGAATAGCTACTGTCGTTTTCGAAAAAAACAATTTTTTCGAAAAAAATTTCTTTTTTTAAAATTTTATGTTTCTACACCAATTTGCTCGATTTTGTAAAGTGCATCATTAATCAAGTTATCTTTGCTAACTTCTATCCCTATCCTCCTCAAATAAAGAACTCACCCTGCGAATATATATACCTACAATAATTTTATTTAGGAACTTAAATCAAGAATAAAATCAGTTCTTTGTTCATTGTAATGATTCATGTAAAAAAAATAATCTGGAGTGCTTCAAACAAAAATATTCGGCGGATGAACATTTAAAACCTTGTTGGACCACCTCTATTTAAAAGGACGTCCCTTACTCTCTCGGGCATAGAATCCACTAATACTGTAATCATGTTTTGGGAAATAGCTTCCCATTCACGCAAAATCCCATTCATCAATTCTTGCAAATTTTGAAATTTATTCCCTTCCCGATTCAAATGTAACCTAAGGTTACTCCACACATGCTCTATAGGATTCATATAACCTGCCGCACATTCGTTAAAGGTAGACGTGCAATTGTGCTCCGTATATTTTCGATCTGTTTGCATGGCTTTTTGGCACATTTAATTTTGTCAAAGTGTGGCTGTGATGTACCAAAGTCGCTAGTGAATCATAGTGATAGTGCCAATCCTATACTGTACCACATTTATGAGGTATTTATGATTTTCAATGGCGGTAATATGCGAAATTTGCAATAATTCCATAAATGTACGAAGACCAGCCGTTTTTTGCTCGACTTGCAAAAAACAATTTCACTCTCATTGTGTGTCAGATAAGGAAGATCTTTCCAGCGTATTAAATGAAATTAGGGGTCTGTCGTGGAAATGTGATAATTGCGTTAACGTATTTATCACTGTCAATCAGGATGACATCAGAGGATTGATCGAGACTCAAGTTCAAATGGCTCTATCTAATATGAAAATTGCATTTGAGTCGCTTACCGGTGATTTTCTTAAATCAGTTGAAACCAAAGTGCAGTCTGTCTTTTCGCAACCATCAGTACCCAATGCTGAATTACCTAAATCCAATTATGCCAGCATTGTACGAAACAAGGCCCAGCCGGCAATGATAGTCAAACCTAAATTTCAGCAGGACTATTCCATAACCAAGGCGGACATGATGAAGAATATTTGCCCAGCTGAAGCAAATATTCAGTTTGCTAAATTAAAAACTGTCAAAGATGGTGGTTTACTTCTGGGGTGCAGGAGTGTTGATGATAACAACAAGCTAAAGGAGATTGTTCGGCAGAAAATGTCGGATAAGTATGATGTTGTGGAGGTTCGAGGGATTAGTCCCAGAATCCGTATTGTGGAATAACCAAAAAATATGATGACCATTCTTTGCTTGATCTCATTAAAAAGTGTAATAGAGGTATATTTACTGACTCTTCTACTATTTCTTTAATTAATTTCTGTTCTACCAAAAAGAAACAAAATGTATATCAGGCTACATTACAGGTGGATAAGTATACTTTTGAGAGTGCTTTAGCTTTTGGTAACGTTTTTGTGGAATTTGATTGTTGCAGCGTATTTAGTGCAATCGATGTCACTCGGTGCTTTAACTGTAATGAATTTCATCATTCCTCCAAAAACTGTAAAAACTCAGTTTCATGTCCCATATGCGGTAAAAATCACAAGGTTCAGGACTGCAAGTCAAAATCAGTAAATTGTTGTAACTGCGTAAAACTTAACGCGAAACTTAACGGATCCATTGATACGGGACATGCCGCTTG
The DNA here is from genome assembly GCA_963969555.1 of Polydrusus pterygomalis. Taxonomy (NCBI): domain Eukaryota; kingdom Metazoa; phylum Arthropoda; class Insecta; order Coleoptera; family Curculionidae; genus Polydrusus; species Polydrusus pterygomalis. The sequence goes on along the minus strand of OZ018384.1, from coordinate 29,418,058 downwards.
GGATTTGAAAAAGTGTACTACATATAAGCGTGCTTGTGATCGTCTTCGATCGGACGTCCTGGCCGAGTAATAGCAATCACTGCCACCCATCTCTGCGGCGTCTCCGGTATCCGTGGATTCTGGCGGTCGGTTGGGCGACGGTATCATGTTTGTTTACTATCAAAACGTTCGAAGTATAAAAAATTGTACCACCGATATCTATAATTCCCTAAGTAATTTTGAATATGACATTGTCGCCTTAACTGAAACATGGCTTGATTCTGCGATTAACGACGTGGAAATATGCCCTGGCGAATTTAATTTGTTTCGATGTGATCGGGACTTTGTAGCTGCTGGTCGTTGTCGTGGAGGTGGGGTCTTACTTGCAATTCGAGACCGATTATCATGTGAGCCGCTTGATATTGGACTGGCTAACGCAAATGTTTCTCGGCTAATTGATGCGGTTGGTGTTAAAATTACCTCCAACAGAAATAGTCTGTACGTTTTATTGTTTTACATACCTCCTCGTTTAAGTGTCGAGGAATATGAGACCTTTTTTGAATATTTGTTGTCCTTAGATTTTTTATGGAGTACTGACTCACTTACTTGGTGATTTTAATGTATCAAATTATGCACATTTTTATTTGAGAAATGGGCCAAGGGATAATTATGTGAACAATCTAATTAACTTCCTTAACATCACAGGATTAAGTCAACACAATTTCGTTTTGAATAATGATGAGAGATTGCTGGATCTGGTCATTTTTAACAGGCAGTGTAGAGTAAAAAATTCAGAAGTCACTCTTACTAGAATTGATAACCATCATCCTGCGCTATATGTCTCATTTTCGTATACCAGCAGTGTTAATTTAAATGATTGTATTTCCAAAACGCAGACTGGTCTATATAATTTTCGAAAGGCGAATTTTCCGGTGATGTATCAGATGTTTCAAAATATTGATTGGGCTTTTTTGGAGTGAGCGGACTATCTGGATAATTGTTGTAAACTGTTTTATAATAAGATCTATTCTGTTTTTGACGTATGTGTTCCGAAATTTGGTATATCGAATCATCGCAATTATCCTCCATGGTTCACCACAAATATTAAACGTGATATTCGACTTAAAGCTATCTATTGGCGTAAATATAAGCGAACTGGTGATCCATTAGACTATGTGAATTTTTCGGAACTAAGACGCCAGGTTAAGTCTGACATTAACGTTTCATATAGAGAATACATGCACGAAATTGAAAATAATGTAACTCATGATCCTAACAAATTTTGGGCTTTTGTTGGTTCCAGAAGGGGCTCGAATTTCATATCCCGCGGAATGCATTTTGAGGGTGAGACGTTTTCCAATTCCGATGACATTGTCAACGCCTTTGCAGATTTTTTCGGCCGTTCTTATCTGGCGACTTCTAATTTAACGACAGCCGCGGAACCTCAAAAGTCAGACCTGAATTTGGATATAGTCAGTTTTAATGAAGATGAAGTTTTTAATGCAATCAAGCGGATTAAACCCAAGTTGACTACTGGGCCAGATAACATTCCTGCATTTGTCGTTAAAGATTGTGCAGGAGTGCTTGCACGTCCTCTATCTTTCATCTTCAATAAATGTCTCAGTGCCTGTAGAATGCCAAGTGTATGGAAGTCCTCTAAGGTATGCCCTGTCTATAAGAAAGGTGATAAATTAGACATCTCAAACTACAGACCTATATCAATAATTTCCAATTTTTCTAAGATTTTCGAAATACTACTGCATAATAATATTTACTATAAAGTTAAAAATGTTATTGCTCCCGAACAACATGGATTTGTAAAGGGCCGTTCAACAACAACTAACTTAATGTGTATTACTAAATTTTTAGCTGAAGGTATTGATCAGCGCATGCAGATAGATGTTATTTACACTGACTTTTCAAAGGCTTTCGATCGACTGAATCACTCCATATTATTGAACAAACTGCAGTCCTCTGGTTTCTCTTATCATTTACTGTCATTTTTTGAGTCATATTTAACGGATATAGACGTCAGTATGTAGCTTATGGTGGGGTCAGATCTATCGAGTACCCTGCAACATCCGGGGTTCCCCAAGGTTCCATCCTTGGTCCTCTTCTTTTTACATTATTTATAAACGACATTATTAATAATCTTACTGTTCGTTGCCTGCTGTATGCCGATGATCTAAAAATATTTTGTTTAATCACAAGTTTAGTTGATTGTTTGAGGTTGCAGCGTAATTTGGACATATTATTTGATTGGTGCACAAAGAACAGATTAAACTTAAATATTGCTAAATGTAATGTTATGACATACTCTAATAAAAACACCACATTTGATTTCGACTATAACTTAAACGGCAAAATCTTGGAAAGACCAATGGTGTTTACGGATCTAGGAATTGTTTTTGACAAGGAACTGTCCTTTGTTCCTCGTATTGATCATATTGTATCCGCCGCTTATAAACTACTTGGATTTGTTCTTAGGACTACTAAAGATTTTCAGTCTGTCATTCCTTTAATAACTTTGTATCGTTCTTTTGTAGTGTCCAAGTTGGAATATTCCTCAATCATATGGTCTCCTTTTTATAAAGCTCATATTGACAATATTGAGTGTGTTCAGAGACGTTTTGCAAAGGCCTTATGGTATAGATCTGTTGGAGTTTATCCCGAAAGAGGTTTTCCTCACGACCAGCTGCTGAAAAGATTCTCGCTTGTCAGCTTATGTGACAGACGTGAATGTTCTACGCAGTTATTTTTACCCAAACTTCTTAATAACAATATTATTTGTGAAGAGTTGCTGCATAGACTGAAATTTAGAATTCCTTCTCTAAATTCGCGAAATTTTTATACGTTTTACTTACCACCTTTACGGACAAACTTATATAAATTTTCCTCTGTAAATAGAATGTGTACCTGTTACAATGAAAACGTCGAAGCGTACGATATCTTTAATTGTAGCTTGAGCGCTGTCAAAAGGCACTTTTATCAGTAGTTGTTGTTAGATGTAGGTACATGGTTCTCTACATATGTTGTTTTATTAATTAATTTCTAGATTATCTTAGTATGTATTGTTAAATAATTCATTCATTCATATTATGTTGTAAGCAATTTTCAGCCTTCTACCTGTTTTGTAACTGGGAAACTGTAAAACAGTGTATGAAATAAATAAATAAATAAATAAATAAATAAATAAATAAATAAATAAATAAATAAATAAATAAATAAATAAATAAATAAATAAATAAATAAATAAATAAATAAATAAATAAATAAATAAATAAATAAATAAATAAATAAATAAATAAATAAATAAATAAATAAATAAATAAATAAATAAATAAATAAATAAATAAATAAATAAATAAATAAATAAATAAATAAATAAATAAATAAATAAATAAATAAATAAATAAATAAATAAATAAATAAATAAATAAATAAATAAATAAATAAATAAATAAATAAATAAATAAATAAATAAATAAATAAATAAATAAATAAATAAATAAATAAATAAATAAATAAATAAATAAATAAATAAATAAATAAATAAATAAATAAATAAATAAATAAATAAATCAATAAATCAATAAATCAATAAATCAATAAATCAATAAATCAATAAATCAATAAATCAATAAATCAATAAATCAATAAATCAATAAATCAATAAATCAATAAATCAATAAATCAATAAATCAATAAATAAATAAATAAATAAATAAATAAATAAATAAATAAATAAATAAATAAATAAATCAATAAATCAATAAATCAATAAATCAATAAATCAATAAATCAATAAATCAATAAATCAATAAATCAATAAATCAATAAATCAATAAATCAATAAATCAATAAATCAATAAATCAATAAATCAATAAATCAATAAATCAATAAATCAATAAATCAATAAATCAATAAATCAATAAATCAATAAATCAATAAATCAATAAATCAATAAATCAATAAATCAATAAATCAATAAATCAATAAATCAATAAATCAATAAATCAATAAATCAATAAATCAATAAATCAATAAATCAATAAATCAATAAATCAATAAATCAATAAATCAATAAATCAATAAATCAATAAATCAATAAATCAATAAATAAATAAATAAATAAATAAATAAATAAATAAATAAATAAATAAATAAATAAATAAATAAATAAATAAATAAATAAATAAATAAATAAATAAATAAATAAATAAATAAATAAATAAATAAATAAATAAATAAATAAATAAATAAATAAATAAATAAATAAATAAATAAATAAATAAATAAATAAATAAATAAATAAATAAATAAATAAATAAATAAATAAATAAATAAATAAATAAATAAATAAATAAATAAATAAATAAATAAATAAATAAATAAATAAATAAATAAATAAATAAATAAATAAATAAATAAATAAATAAATAAATAAATAAATAAATAAATAAATAAATAAATAAATAAATAAATAAATAAATAAATAAATAAATAAATAAATAAATAAATAAATAAATAAATAAATAAATAAATAAATAAATAAATAAATAAATAAATAAATAAATAAATAAATAAATAAATAAATAAATAAATAAATAAATAAATAAATAAATAAATAAATAAATAAATAAATAAATAAATAAATAAATAAATAAATAAATAAATAAATAAATAAATAAATAAATAAATAAATAAATAAATAAATAAATAAATAAATAAATAAATAAATAAATAAATAAATAAATAAATAAATAAATAAATAAATAAATAAATAAATAAATAAATAAATAAATAAATAAATAAATAAATAAATAAATAAATAAATAAATAAATAAATAAATAAATAAATAAATAAATAAATAAATAAATAAATAAATAAATAAATAAATAAATAAATAAATAAATAAATAAATAAATAAATAAATAAATAAATAAATAAATAAATAAATAAATAAATAAATAAATAAATAAATAAATAAATAAATAAATAAATAAATAAATAAATAAATAAATAAATAAATAAATAAATAAATAAATAAATAAATAAATAAATAAATAAATAAATAAATAAATAAATAAATAAATAAATAAATAAATAAATAAATAAATAAATAAATAAATAAATAAATAAATAAATAAATAAATAAATAAATAAATAAATAAATAAATAAATAAATAAATAAATAAATAAATAAATAAATAAATAAATAAATAAATAAATAAATAAATAAATAAATAAATAAATAAATAAATAAATAAATAAATAAATAAATAAATAAATAAATAAATAAATAAATAAATAAATAAATAAATAAATAAATAAATAAATAAATAAATAAATAAATAAATAAATAAATAAATAAATAAATAAATAAATAAATAAATAAATAAATAAATAAATAAATAAATAAATAAATAAATAAATAAATAAATAAATAAATAAATAAATAAATAAATAAATAAATAAATAAATAAATAAATAAATAAATAAATAAATAAATAAATAAATAAATAAATAAATAAATAAATAAATAAATAAATAAATAAATAAATAAATAAATAAATAAATAAATAAATAAATAAATAAATAAATAAATAAATAAATAAATAAATAAATAAATAAATAAATAAATAAATAAATAAATAAATAAATAAATAAATAAATAAATAAATAAATAAATAAATAAATAAATAAATAAATAAATAAATAAATAAATAAATAAATAAATAAATAAATAAATAAATAAATAAATAAATAAATAAATAAATAAATAAATAAATAAATAAATAAATAAATAAATAAATAAATAAATAAATAAATAAATAAATAAATAAATAAATAAATAAATAAATAAATAAATAAATAAATAAATAAATAAATAAATAAATAAATAAATAAATAAATAAATAAATAAATAAATAAATAAATAAATAAATAAATAAATAAATAAATAAATAAATAAATAAATAAATAAATAAATAAAT